>CM063176.1:0-1430000 GCA_031835075.1 Saguinus oedipus
CTAACCCTAACCCTAACCCTAACCCTAACCCTAACCCTAACCCTAACCCTAACCCTAACCCTAACCCTAACCCTAACCCTAACCCTAACCCTAACCCTAACCCTAACCCTAACCCTAACCCTAACCCTAACCCTAACCCTAACCCTAACCCTAACCCTAACCCTAACCCTAACCCTAACCCTAACCCTAACCCTAACCCTAACCCTAACCCTAACCCTAACCCTAACCCTAACCCTAACCCTAACCCTAACCCTAACCCTAACCCTAACCCTAACCCTAACCCTAACCCTAACCCTAACCCTAACCCTAACCCTAACCCTAACCCTAACCCTAACCCTAACCCTAACCCTAACCCTAACCCTAACCCTAACCCTAACCCTAACCCTAACCCTAACCCTAACCCTAACCCTAACCCTAACCCTAACCCTAACCCTAACCCTAACCCTAACCCTAACCCTAACCCTAACCCTAACCCTAACCCTAACCCTAACCCTAACCCTAACCCTAACCCTAACCCTAACCCTAACCCTAACCCTAACCCTAACCCTAACCCTAACCCTAACCCTAACCCTAACCCTAACCCTAACCCTAACCCTAACCCTAACCCTAACCCTAACCCTAACCCTAACCCTAACCCTAACCCTAACCCTAACCCTAACCCTAACCCTAACCCTAACCCTAACCCTAACCCTAACCCTAACCCTAACCCTAACCCTAACCCTAACCCTAACCCTAACCCTAACCCTAACCCTAACCCTAACCCTAACCCTAACCCTAACCCTAACCCTAACCCTAACCCTAACCCTAACCCTAACCCTAACCCTAACCCTAACCCTAACCCTAACCCTAACCCTAACCCTAACCCTAACCCTAACCCTAACCCTAACCCTAACCCTAACCCTAACCCTAACCCTAACCCTAACCCTAACCCTAACCCTAACCCTAACCCTAACCCTAACCCTAACCCTAACCCTAACCCTAACCCTAACCCTAACCCTAACCCTAACCCTAACCCTAACCCTAACCCTAACCCTAACCCTAACCCTAACCCTAACCCTAACCCTAACCCTAACCCTAACCCTAACCCTAACCCTAACCCTAACCCTAACCCTAACCCTAACCCTAACCCTAACCCTAACCCTAACCCTAACCCTAACCCTAACCCTAACCCTAACCCTAACCCTAACCCTAACCCTAACCCTAACCCTAACCCTAACCCTAACCCTAACCCTAACCCTAACCCTAACCCTAACCCTAACCCTAACCCTAACCCTAACCCTAACCCTAACCCTAACCCTAACCCTAACCCTAACCCTAACCCTAACCCTAACCCTAACCCTAACCCTAACCCTAACCCTAACCCTAACCCTAACCCTAACCCTAACCCTAACCCTAACCCTAACCCTAACCCTAACCCTAACCCTAACCCTAACCCTAACCCTAACCCTAACCCTAACCCTAACCCTAACCCTAACCCTAACCCTAACCCTAACCCTAACCCTAACCCTAACCCTAACCCTAACCCTAACCCTAACCCTAACCCTAACCCTAACCCTAACCCTAACCCTAACCCTAACCCTAACCCTAACCCTAACCCTAACCCTAACCCTAACCCTAACCCTAACCCTAACCCTAACCCTAACCCTAACCCTAACCCTAACCCTAACCCTAACCCTAACCCTAACCCTAACCCTAACCCTAACCCTAACCCTAACCCTAACCCTAACCCTAACCCTAACCCTAACCCTAACCCTAACCCTAACCCTAACCCTAACCCTAACCCTAACCCTAACCCTAACCCTAACCCTAACCCTAACCCTAACCCTAACCCTAACCCTAACCCTAACCCTAACCCTAACCCTAACCCTAACCCTAACCCTAACCCTAACCCTAACCCTAACCCTAACCCTAACCCTAACCCTAACCCTAACCCTAACCCTAACCCTAACCCTAACCCTAACCCTAACCCTAACCCTAACCCTAACCCTAACCCTAACCCTAACCCTAACCCTAACCCTAACCCTAACCCTAACCCTAACCCTAACCCTAACCCTAACCCTAACCCTAACCCTAACCCTAACCCTAACCCTAACCCTAACCCTAACCCTAACCCTAACCCTAACCCTAACCCTAACCCTAACCCTAACCCTAACCCTAACCCTAACCCTAACCCTAACCCTAACCCTAACCCTAACCCTAACCCTAACCCTAACCCTAACCCTAACCCTAACCCTAACCCTAACCCTAACCCTAACCCTAACCCTAACCCTAACCCTAACCCTAACCCTAACCCTAACCCTAACCCTAACCCTAACCCTAACCCTAACCCTAACCCTAACCCTAACCCTAACCCTAACCCTAACCCTAACCCTAACCCTAACCCTAACCCTAACCCTAACCCTAACCCTAACCCTAACCCTAACCCTAACCCTAACCCTAACCCTAACCCTAACCCTAACCCTAACCCTAACCCTAACCCTAACCCTAACCCTAACCCTAACCCTAACCCTAACCCTAACCCTAACCCTAACCCTAACCCTAACCCTAACCCTAACCCTAACCCTAACCCTAACCCTAACCCTAACCCTAACCCTAACCCTAACCCTAACCCTAACCCCAACCCCAACCCCAACCCCAACCCCAACCCCAACCCCAACCCCAACCCCAACCCCAACCCCAACCCCAACCCCAACCCCAACCCCAACCCCAACCCCAACCCCAACCCCAACCCCAACCCCAACCCCAACCCCAACCCCAACCCCAACCCCAACCCCAACCCCAACCCCAACCCCAACCCCAACCCCAACCCCAACCCCAACCCCAACCCCAACCCCAACCCCAACCCCAACCCCAACCCCAACCCCAACCCCAACCCCAACCCTAACCCTAACCCTAACCCTAACCCTAACCCTAACCCTAACCCTAACCCTAACCCTAACCCTAACCCTAACCCTAACCCTAACCCTAACCCTAACCCTAACCCTAACCCTAACCCTAACCCTAACCCTAACCCTAACCCTAACCCTAACCCTAACCCTAACCCTAACCCTAACCCTAACCCTAACCCTAACCCTAACCCTAACCCTAACCCTAACCCTAACCCTAACCCTAACCCTAACCCTAACCCTAACCCTAACCCTAACCCTAACCCTAACCCTAACCCTAACCCTAACCCTAACCCTAACCCTAACCCTAACCCTAACCCTAACCCTAACCCTAACCCTAACCCTAACCCTAACCCTAACCCTAACCCTAACCCTAACCCTAACCCTAACCCTAACCCTAACCCTAACCCTAACCCGTACCCTAACCCTAACCCGTACCCTAACCCTAACCCGTACCCTAACCCTAACCCGTACCCTAACCCGTACCCTAACCCGTACCCTAACCCGTACCCTAACCCGTACCCTAACCCGTACCCTAACCCTAACCCGTACCCTAACCCGTACCCTAACCCGTACCCTAACCCTAACCCGTACCCTAACCCGTACCCTAACCCGTACCCTAACCCGTACCCTAACCCTAACCCTAACCCGTACCCTAACCCGTACCCTAACCCGTACCCTAACCCGTACCCTAACCCTAACCCGTACCCTAACCCGTACCCTAACCCGTACCCTAACCCGTACCCTAACCCGTACCCTAACCCGTACCCTAACCCTAACCCGTACCCTAACCCTAACCCGTACCCTAAAACCGTAAAACCCTAAAACCCGAACCCGAAACCGAACCCAAACCCTAACCAGAAACTGCAGATTAATCCTCTAAACAAAAGGATAAAATTAGACATAAGTGTGGGATGTGCGCTCGCTTATCAGGGTGGCTTATAGAAAGGGCAAACAATTCAGAAGATGAAGTCATGGAAGAGGGAATAGGTTGGGAGGACGTACGGGAGGAATTAGCCAAATTTGAAAAGGGAAACTGGTCCTCCGAGAGGCCGCAGCCTCCGCCCTCGGCACCTACAATGACATTTCCCGTTTATGATCCTCAAAAGGAGCTACACGATAAGATTAATTTCTTAAAACAGCAGATAAGGCTCGAAGTACAACATCAGGATATCATTGAGCAGTTAGAGAAAATCAAGATAGGGAAGGTTAGGAATGAAACAAAAACTTCCGCGTCTTTGTTTGGCGGTAACCCTCGCCTGGGAACCGCCCTGAGGCAGCCCGTCCCAACTAACTCTTCATTGGAGTCAGGCGACCCTAATGTTTATCCAGTCACCGAAACTGTAGATCAAAATAATGCCGCGTGGAGACACCATGTCGGTTTTGATTTCAAAATTATCAAAGAATTGAAGACTGCTGTGGTGCAATGTTGTGCTACTGCTCCGTATACCACCGCAATTTTGGAATCAGTAGCTGAGAATTGGCTTACTCCAGGGGATTGGCAAACTCTGGCCCGTGCTACCTTATCTGGCGGAGACTTCCTGCTTTGGAAGTCTGAGTATTATGAGTGCTGCAAAGAAACTGCCCGCCGTAATGCGCAGGCTAACAACAATTGGAGCTTTGATATGTTCGTTGGGGAAGGCAAATACGCCACCAGTGATGCCCAGATGCAGTATGATGCTGGACTTTATGCTCAAATTCAGGCTGCAGGAACGAAGGCTTGGAGAAAGATGCCCACTAAGGGAGATCTCAGCTCCTCTCTTACTAGTATCAAGCAAGGGCCAGATGAGCCGTTTTCAGAATTTGTTCACCGTCTCCTTACAGTGGCGGGGAGGATTTTTGGTGATCCACAGGTTGGCCAAGACTTTGTAAAGCAACTGGCATTTGAAAATGCAAACGCTGCTTGTCAGGCCGCTATTCCTCCTTATAAAAAGAAGACACATCTCTCGGGCTATATTCGCCTGTGTTCAGACATTGGGTCTGCCTACCAACAGGGACTGGCTATGGCTGCCGCCTTGCAAGGTTATACAGTGAGGCAGTTTCTATCTAATCAGTCAAAAAATAAGTGCTTTCAATGTGGCGCTGGTGGTCACTATGCTACACATTGCAATGCTGATAAGAAACCCTCCTTCAACATAAAAGCCCCTGGCCTATGTCCACGGTGTAAGCGTGGCAAGCATTGGGCTAATGAGTGCAAATCTAAGAAAGATGCCCAGGGCAACCTCCTTTCTCCCCATCAGGGAAATGGGATGAGGGGCCGGCCCCAGGCCCCCAAACCAAAACAGATCTACGGGGCAGTCAGCTTTGTTCCCCCAAGCAACAATCCATTTCAAGCCTCTGCCGAGCAACGGCAGGAAGTGCGGGATTGGACCTCTGTTCCACCTCCCACACAGTATTAACACCTGACATGGGAGTTCAGACCCTGCCTACAGGAGTCTATGGGCCTCTACCCGAGGGCTCTGCTGCACTTATTCTAGGGTGCAGCAGCCTCACCCTACAGGGCTTACAAGTTCTCCCCGGGGTGATAGACAATGACTATACGGGAGAAATTAAAGTTATGGCATCCTCTCCTCGAGTGATAAATACTGTTTCCCCGGGACAAAGATTTGCGCAGCTCCTACTTTTACCCCTTCACAAAACCAAGAATAAGGCTGTCAAGAGGAATAGGGGCGCTGCCGGTTTTGGCTCTTCGGATGTTTATTGGGCAGAAATAATATCTTCCGGCAAGCCCATGATGACATTATGGTTAGATGAGAAAAAATTTACTGGGTGAGTAGATACCGGAGCTGATGCAACTATCATCGGCAAAACCCAGTGGCCTCAGACGTGGCCTACAGAGGCTACAATCACTCATCTAACCGGGATTGGTCAAAGAAATCCAGAAAGAAGCAGTAAATTGCTGACCTGGAAAGATGAGAAGGGACATCATGGACACATTCGGCCCTATATAGTCGCAGGCCTGCCTTTTAACCTGTGGGGCAGGGACCTGCTGGCTCAAATAGGAATGGTCATTCGCAGTCCTAATGATATTGTTACTGCCCAAATGCTAAAAAATGGCTATGTGCCAGGAACAGGGCTGGGAAAAAAATCAAGATGGAATCCTAGACCCCATTCAGACAAAATCAAAGACAGACAGAACTGGGCCTGGCCATTTGTAACAGGGGTCACGGTCTGTCCTGTAACCCATGCAGACAAAATCACCTGGAGATCTCATGACCCTGTCTGGGTTGATCAGTGGCCCCTCTCTTCAGAAAAACTAGCTGCTGCCCAACAACTGGTACAGGAACAGTTACAGGCAGGACGTATAGAGCCTACTAATTCTCCTTGGAACACGCCAATCTTTGTCATAAGAAAGAAATCAGGAAAATGGCGGTTGTTACAAGACCTTAGAGAGGTCAATAAGTCTATGGTCCTCATGGGAGCCCTACAACCTGGACTCCCCTCTCCCGTCGCCATACCTTTAGACTACTATAAAATAGTAATTGATTTGAAAGACTGTTTCTTTACCATCCCATTACATCCAGATGATCAAAAACGTTTTGCCTTCAGTGTGCCCTCTACCAATTTTAGGGAACCTATGAAAAGATATCACGGGACAGTGTTACCTCAGGGCATGGCTGATAGTCCGACCTTGTGCCAATCTTTCTTTGCTTCAGCTATTCAACCTATTAGAAGCACCTGGAGAGGAATTTATATCATCCATTACATGGATGACAGTCTTATAGCGGGGAAGGATGGGAAAAATGTTTTATCTTGTTTTGAGGCTTTACAGACATCTCTTACACAACATGGCCTATTAATAGCTCCTGAAAAGGTGCGACTCACTGATCCCTACACGTATTTAGGTTTTCAGCTAAGAGGAAATCAGGTTACCACACAGAAGGTACAACTTAGACTAGACAAACTTAAGGCGCTGAATGATTTCCAAAAATTATTGGGATATATCAATTAGCTTCTACCTTATTTAAAACTATGCAAAGCAGACCTCAAACCACTTTATGATATCCTAAATGGAGACCCAAACCCTACATCACCTCGAGAGCTAACCTCTGAAGGCTTACAGGCTATTCAGATTGTAGAACGTGCCATCAATTATCGAACCATTACCTTTGTAGACTATAATAAGCCACTCCAATTTATTATTTGTCAGACCTCATTATCACCCACTGCCGTGTTTTGGCAAACCGCACCTGTAATGTGGGTGCATCTCCCTAACACACCAAAAAGAATCCTCGAACCGTACTACCTCATGGTAGCAAGGCTGATTATCCAAGGTCGAGCTATGGGCAGAGAGTATTTTGGTTATGAACCATCTTTAATCGTCCAACCATACAGTAAAGAACAAGTTCAATGGCTTATGCAAACAACTGAGGCTTGGCCTATAGCATTAGCTTCCTTTTCAGGACAATTGGATAACTGTTACCCTCCCGATAAGCTAATTACCTTTGCAAACAGACATGAATTTATTTTCCCAAAGGTTACAAAATCTGAGCCCTTTCCTGATGGACTCGTAGTGTTCACTGATGGCTCGTCCACAGGTATAGCTGCCTATGTCAGTCAGGGCCATACCGTACAGTTTCAAACCCAGTCATCCTCAGCTCAGCTTACTGAATTACAAGCCGTCATAGCAGTGTTCTCTGCTTTCCCTAATCACTCCCTGAACGTTTATACTGACAGTGCATACATTGCTCAGTCTGTACCTAGTTTAGAGACAGCTCCCATTATCAAACATACCTCTTCGGCTGCAGTATTATTTAAACAATTACAACAATTCATCGTTAACAGAACTCATCCTTTCTTTATTGGGCACTTACGGGCCCACTCGGGATTACCTGGACCGCTGTCACAAGGTAATCAACAAGCTGACTTAGCCACTCGCATTTTTCATGCATATACTGCAGAAACCAAAGATCCGTTATCTCAAGCTCAACACACACACAGCCTACATCACCTTAATGCTCACTCTCTCAGATTATTACATCACATCACCAGAGAACAAGCTGGACAAATAGTTAAGGAATGCACACAATGTGCTACACGCCTGCCTGTACCCCATCTGGGAGTTAACCCTAGGGGTCTAGTCCCCAATGCACTCTGGCAAATGGATGTAACCCATATTTCAGAATTTGGCAACCTTCAATATGTTCATGTATCTCTTGATACTTTTAGTGGATATGAATTTGCCACACTCCAGACAGGAGAAGCCACCAAGCATGTCACTGGACACCTACTATCTGCTTTTGCCACCCTTGGCTGTCCACAAAAAATCAAAAATGATAATGGGCCAGGATATACCAGCACTGCCTTTGCTTGGTTCTGCTCCCAATTAAACATACAACACGTAACTGGCATCCCTTATAACCCTCAAGGACAAGGAATAGTTGAGAGAACCCATCTCACCTTAAAAATTACCCTTGAAAAAATAAAAATGGGGGTATGGTACCCCATTAAGGGATCCCCCGGAAACCTCATAGCACACTCACTATTTATACTTAATTTTTTAACTCTGGACAAAGACGGACACTCCGCTGCGGAACGCCGCTGGAAGGCAGAAACTCAAACAAAGTTTGCATCTGTAATGTGGAAAGATACTATGACTGGCTCTTGGCATGGGCCTGACCCCGTATTAATTTGGGGAAGAGGATCAGTTTGTGTATATGCAAAAGAAGCAGATTCTGCCAGATGGTTGCCAGAAAGACTGGTAAAACAAGTAGATAGTAAAGGAACAGCAGGGTATGAAGATAATAACCCCTCCCAGGGAATGTGCGAAGCCCTGAGGATTATCCCCACTTTTTCCTTTTTCTTCAGAAGCATGTGGACCTTAGTACTGATATCCCTAATAACCACTCTCATACCCAAGACTGACAGCGGATTCGGAGCACGGTATGATGTACAGCAAGTTTTGAAGAGCATATATGGTGAGCCCTGTGAATGTAAATTAGGTACTATATCCTCCCCACCCTCAACCTTTTCTAGCCAAATCGACTGTATAACCAAAACGGCATACCTTACTTATGGCAGTGACAAAAAGCAAGGCTATAGATGTGTTGCCAAACCACCCATAACAATAATTCCCCCAGGATCTCCCCAACCAGTCTGTAACTGCTCTGCAACAATATACCAGTCCATTCATAACAGCTGCTATGAGCAATATGCCACCTGCACTGGGAATAATAAAACTTACTTTACAACCTGGATCCCTTATGCCCGATCCGGCTCTTTTGGGGGCGATTGGGCCTCCAGCTCACCGCTGGGTATTACCTATAAATATGCTTTAGCCCCTTGTCCGGAACCAAAAGGGCAGCCCATTTGTTGGAAAAGCAGCCCCACCATCGGTGTCAGAGATGGAGGAGGCCCGCATGACCAGATGAGGTCTCATCACGTTAAGGAAGTGTTAAAAATGCTGTTTCCTACTTTATCTTATCACCCCTTAGCCTTACCTAAACCTCGCCAATTGGAACTACATGTCCAAACCCAAAACCTTGTTAAGGCAGTCCACGGTTTCCTCCTACACAGTAATTCCTCTTTAGCTAACGACTGCTGGATCTGCATGCCTCTAGGGACACCCACGCCTTTAGCCTTGCCGGCGATTGCCAATTACAGTACTAAGGGGACCCTTCATCTCCCTTTTGCAGTTCAGCCTCTGTCAAGCCTCTGTGTTGATGTCACTTGTTACCAAAGACCTTTCACGAATACCTCCTAGGACATTGATGTTGGCTCAATCGCAGACTCTTGTAATTGTGCTAGGGTTTTAAATGCCACCATTGACGTGTATGCCCCTGCTGGACAAAGTTTTGTTTGTGGAAACAACATGCCTTTCTCTTATCTTCCTAAGAATTGGACGGGAATCTGCATGGTAGCTTCCCTATTTCCTGATGCAAGCATAGTTTCGGGGGACGACCCTATTCCCCTTCCCAGTTTTGATGTTATAGCAGGTAGAAGCAAAAGGGCAGTTCCATTCATCCCTTTGTTAGCTACCCTGGGATGACTGCTGCCTTTACCACAGGAACTGTAGGTTTAGGTTATTCTTTACATTCTTACCATCAACTTTCTCTACAGTTAATTAATGATGTTGATTTACTGTCATCCACCGTACAAGTTATTCAAGACCGACTTGACTCCCTAGCCGAAGTAGTCCTACAGAACCGCCGGGACCTAGATCTGCTCACCGCTGACATGGGAGGACTGTGCCTTGCGTTAGACTAGAAGTGCTGCTTCTATGCTAACCGTTCTGGTGTTGTTAGAGATGAGATAAAAAGCCTACAGGAAGACTTGGCAAAAAGAAGACGAGCGCTCTATGACAACCCCCTGTCCGGGGGATTAAATGGACGTCTCCCCTATCTCCTCCCCCTCCTCGGTCCTTTTGTTGCCTTTCTCCTACTCCTCACTGTTGGGCCTCTTATCATCAACAAGGTCATGGCTTTTGTTAAGCAACAGATTGATGCCATAAAAATGCAGCCCCTACAGGTTCATTATCATAAGCTGGAAATGGCCGACAGGGAGATGGAGATGAATCGAGGCTGTGGTGAAAACTTGACTTGTACCACTTACCATCTCTGATATTGCCTGGTGAGATGGACCGGTTAGCCGATGACGGGCAACCTGAGAGCCTGACGGTAAGATGCTCCCACCTAAGACAGGGACCGGGACTTGAATCCTGCACCCTATGACGGGTAAGGGTAAAAGCATCACTGCAGGTGTGTCTCTTGACCTAAGACAGGCATGGTTCCCATAGGCGATCGGCCGCCCCCAAAAATAATAATAATAAAAATAAAAAGGAGGACCTGTGGGGAGCGGTATCCATTTTGAGCACCTAACAGCCATCCTGTGACTCTGTTGCCTGAGAGCCCACATCCTCTTTATCTAAATCCTACTTTCCGCTGAGTTGCAAGACCAGCCGCTGAGTTGCAAGACCAGCCGGTGGTCTCATTACCATAGTTACCCCCTGACGTTAGCCCTTAGATTTTCCCGCCTTTACTTGTTTATAAGCGACTGCATTAAGCCTAATAAACGAGACTTGATCAGATTCTTGACTTGTCTCCATTCTTCGTGTCTCCTGTCTCTCTCTTAATCCCCACTCCCTCCCTAGGGTCCCAGTTGTTTGTCCCGCAGGCCGGGACACCAACCCTAACCCTGACCCTAACCCTAACCCCGACCCTAACCTCAACCCCAACCCTCAACCTAACCCTACCCCTTGACTTTTGACCCTTGACCCCTGACCCCTGACTCTTGACCCTTGAGCCCTGACCCCTAACCCCAACTCCAACCCTAAACCCTAACCCTAATTCCAAACCCTAACTTCTAACCCCTAACCTTAACCTCAATTCTACCCCACCCCTATTTCTAAACCCTAACCCTAATCCTAACCCCAACCCTAATTGTAACCATAACCCTCTCAGCCTTTACAGAGAAAAGAAACAAACAATAAAATTTTATTTATTTTAGACTTCTGGCCTTTAGAACTGTGAGAATAAATGTCTGTGGTGGAAGCCGTAAAGTTTAGGGTGCTTATGGGCCGCGCTGGGAAATGAATTCAGAGTCCTTGGGGCGGTCATAAACACTTCTGAAGGAAATTTGGGACGTGGCATGCTTGAACTTACAATACACACCTTTCTATACTCTGAATTCTTTTTTTTTAGACGCAGGGTCTCGCTCTGACACTCTGGCTGCAGTGCAGTGGCACTAGCATGGCTCACTGCAGCCTCAACCTCCTGAGCTCTAGCGATCTTCTACCCTCAGCCTCCTGAGTACCTGAGACTACAGGCACATGGCACTGTGCCTGATTTTTAAAAAAATGTGTTGTAGAGATGGGTCCTGTTATGTTGCCGAGGTTTACCTGGGACTCCTAGCCTCAACTGATTTTTCCACCTTGGCCTCCCAAAGTTTTGGGATTATAAGTATAAGCCATTGTAACTGGCTTGCTTTTTTATTATTATTATTTTAAAAATACTGAATATTGCTATGTTGCCCAGGCTGGAGTGCAGGGACATGATCAATGCAACACCCACCTCCTGGGTTCAAGCGATTCTTTTGCCTCAGCCTCCCGACTAACTCAGCTTATAGGCTCCTACCAATGCACCCAGATAATTTTAGTATTTTTTTTACAGGCGGGGTTTCACCAGTGGGCCGGGCTGGTCTCGAACTGCTTACTTCAGGTGATCCACCCACTTCGGCCTCCCAAACTACGATTGTGGCTCACTGCGACCTCTGCTCCTGGGTTCAAGCACTTCTCCTACCTCAGCCTGCCAAGTAGCTAGGATTACAGGTTCCTACCACCATGACAGTTTCTGTACCTTTAGCAGAGATGGTGTTTCACCGTGTTGGCCTGGCTGGTCTTGAGCCCCCGACCTCAGATGATCTGACTGCCTCGGCCTCCCAAAGTGCTAGGATAACTGGCATGAGCCGCTGTGCCCGGCCTACTTCTGTTATTATTACATTTTAATATATAATGAAATATTTACACAACTCACTGTAATGTAGAATCGGTGAGAGCCCTGAGCTTGTTTTCCTGAAACTAGATCGTCCCCTCTGGGGGTAACGAGAGACAGTGACAGATCAACGGGCATTGGACTCTCGTAAGGAGCACACGGTCCCGCTCCCTCGCATGTACTGCTTACGGTAGAGTTTGCATTCCTATGAGACTCTAACGACACCACTGATCTGACAGAAGGTGGAGCTCAGGTGGTGATGCCAGCAAAAAGGAGTGGCTGTGAACACAGATAAAACCTCCCTAGCCTGCCCACTGCTCACCTGCTGCTCTGCCTGCCCTGTTTCTAACAGGTGAGATGGGCATGCTCTAATTCCGGAACTTTGGGAGACTGAGGAAGGTGAATTACCAGAGGTTAGGATTTCGAGACCAACGTGACCAACATATAGACACCCTGTATCTACCAGAAATACAAAAATTAGCCTGGCATGGTGGCTCATACCTGTAATCACAACTACTTGGGAGTCTGAGGCAGGAAAGTCATTTGAATCTAGGAGACAGAGGTTGAAAAGAGCCAAGATCATGCCATTGCATTCCAGAATGGACAACAAGAGCAAAACTCCCTGTCAAAAAAAAAAAAAACAAAACCCGGGTACAATGACTCACACTTGGAATCCCAGCACTTTGTGAGAATGAGGAGGGCCAATCACTTGAATTAATGAGTTTGGGACGAGCATGGCAAACATGATGAAATCCTATCTCTACTAAAAATACAAAAATTACACATGTGTGATGGTACATGCCTGTAATCCCAGCTACTTAGGAGGCTGAGGCAGGAGAATTGCTTGAACCTCGAAGATGGAGATTTCATTTACCTGAGATCGCACTACTGCAGAGTGAGACTGTCTCAAAAAAAAGAAAAAAGAAAAAAGAAACAAACAAACAAACACACACACACACACACAAAGGCTACAGACTGATACTGATCCATGGCCGAGAGGGTTGCGGACCCCAACTGTAGACAATATGTAATGATCAAATCAGGGTAACTGAGACAGTCATCACCTCAAATATTTATCTTTTGTTTTGGCAACACGAAAATTTTTCTCTTCTAGCTGTCTTGAAATAGTCAAATAAATTCTCATTAACTGTAATTTCCCTTGTGCACTATGGATTGCTGTAACTTATTCCTTCTAACTAGGCCTTCTTGTCTTTCATTCATTCTTTTTTAAAAGTATTTTCATTAATTTCTGAGACAGTCTCTCTCTTTCTGCCAGGCTACTGTGCGGTGACATGATCTCGACTCACTGTAACCTTCAACTCCTGTGCAGGCGATTCTGCTGTCTCAGCCTCCCGAGTAGCTGGGATTATGGGCGGGCATCACCATTCCTAGCTAACTTTTTTAATTTTTAGTAGAGATGGGGTTTCACCATGTTGTCCGGGGCAGGTCTCTAACTCCTGACCTCAAGCGAATCACCCACCTCAGCCTTCCAAAGTGATGGGATTACAGGCATGAGCCACAGCACCCGGCCATTTATTCATTATTCCATTCATTCACTCTATGAATAATTATTGCCTGGTTATCATATACCTGGCAGGGTTCCAGGCTCTGGGAAAAAAGCAAGGAGTAAAACAAAGTTGCTGCTCTGTTAATGAATCCATCCATTCGAATGAGAGACAGGTGATCCAGAAACAAACCGTTAACACAGACAGCACATCAGGTGGACAGCGCTATGAAGAATAAAAACTAAAGCACGTATGACAAGGTGTGGTGGCTCCCACCTGTCATCTCAGCACTTTGAGAGGCTGAGGTGAATGGATCGCTTGAGGTTAGGAGTTCAAGACCACCCTGGCCAACATGGTGAAATACCATCTCTACTAAAAGTACCAAAAAAAAAAAAAAATTACCCAGGCGTGATGGCACGTGCCTGTAATCCCAGCTACTGAGGAGGGTGAGGTGGGAGGATTGCTTGAACTTGGGAGGTGGAGGTTGCAGTGAGCCGACATTGTGTCACTGCACTACAGCCTGGGGAACAGAGCGAGACTCTGTCTTCAAAAATAAAAAGGTAAAGACAAATCAGGTGCAGGTTACAGTGCATTAGCATAAGTGGGGGTGCTCAGGTGGTGGTGAAGGTGGTCAGAAAAGAACTCTCTGTGAAGCTGATAGATGTGAGGGCTGAGCCTGGGGACTCCTGGGGAGAGCAGCAGAAGAGGGCACTGGATGTTGGTCCCATTTTGTGGTCCTGTTGTTTAGTTTAGTTTTCTTTTTGACACAAAGTCTTGCTCCGTCGCCCGAGCTGGAGTGAAGTGGCACGATCTCGGCTCACTGCCATCTTCACCTACCGGGTTTGAGGCACCTCAGCCTCCCAAAGAGCTGGGATGGCAGGCGTGAGTCACTGTGCCTGGTCTATGCATTGACATATTTAAATTCTTCTGAAAACTCTGCTTTAGAAAGAGTGTTCTGATAGCCGTCGGAAATAAATGACAGAATGGCAGAACAAGGATCTGACGGGATGGCTGTGGACATTTGCTGGCCAACAGAAGGAAAGCCACTCAGACCCTGGATTCTACCTCTGCAGCCTGTCTGCACCTGAACCCTCCTGCACACATCAGTGGAAGCCTGAAACTCTCAGAACGGCAGACCTCACCGGCCGCTGCCACCTTCACCAGAATGATGTGATAAATTCATTCACGCAGAAAAAGTAGGAATCCTGAGAGAACAGGATACAGACTGTGTGGGTTTTGATGGACAGGGTGGTAGGATCTGAGAGGCTCCACCTACCTCATTTCCTGAGCCCCACACTCCTTCCCGGGTCCTGCTCGGCATACAGACTGGAGTGACGTGACCAGAAATGTAGACGCTTGGAAAGACAGCAGCGACAGGGAGAAGAGGAGGCCGGAGGTCCACGGTGTGTGCAGCTCCTGGCCTTGGATGCCCAGGACTCTGTGGAGAAAGGCTCCCTCCCAGCCGTGGAACTTGATGGTCCTCGAGTTCCTGAGGATGGAGCTGGTGACTAGCGCCCACGAATCCTCCTGCCTCGTTTGCTCTCCTGGGATTGGAGGGAAGAGAGAGATGAAGACACAGCTGGTCTGGAATTCTCCCCTGCACCCTGACAGTCACCCCTGCAGCACATCCCACTGATCCCACCAACTGCGTCCCAAATCTGTCTGCCTCTCCGCATCTCTGACCCTCAGTCCTGATCCATCCACCGTCATCCTGTGCCTGGGATCCTGCGGGAGCTGACCTGGGACCGCTCCCCAGGGAGGTGGCTTCTGATGCCCAGAGAACAAAGACTTCCCCTGAGCACAACTGGGTATGGCGCCATCAGGAAGGCTACCTGGAGGTGGATAATGAATGCCTCGGCTACATCTTTCTTTCTTCCTTTTACATTTTTGGTGGACTTGTGGGGTCTCACTCTGCTGCCCAGGCTGGCCTCAAGCTCTTGGGCTCAAGTGACCCACTGCCCCTGGCCTCCTAAAGTACTGGGATTACAACCTGAGATACATGTTAAATGACCAGGAGGTGGGTGCTGGGAAGGCAGAGGATGAGGGGATGGAGCCGAAAAGAGGGAGTGAAGGCTCTGAGACGGGGCAGCAAAAACCTAGGCAGAGGGAGCGGCATGACTCAGAGGACACTCGGCATGGCCTGGGGAATGCACGGGCAGCGTCACTTGGCACTTTGGGGTCAGGCAGGAGTTTGGGGTCTCTGCTTAACCGGCTGAGGGGCATCATCAGAAGGCAGCTGCCTGGAGAAAGTTTTTGGTTATTTTTTGAGATGGAGTCTTGCTCTGTTACCGGGCTGGAGTGCGACGGCATGATCTCGGCTCACTGCGACCTCTGCCTCCTGGGTTCCAGTGATTCTCCTGCCTGAGATTCTGGAGTAGCTGAGATTATAGCTTCCTGCCACTGTACTCAGCTAATCTTTGTATTTTTTAAATAGAGATGGCATTTTGCCATGTTGACCGGTCTGATTTCAAACTCCTGAACTCAGGTGATCCACATGCCTCGAACTCCCAAACTGCTGGGATTACAGGCATGAGTCACTGTGCCCAGAGGAGGCCATGCAGGAAACAGTCCAAGTGACAGATGGACATTGGGAAAGCTGGGCCTAGAGAAGAAATAAGTTTCTTCCCTCCATCCCCCTTCCCTCCCTCCCTCCCACCTTTCTTTTCTTCCCTACTCTGTTCTTCTCCTCTCTTGCCTTGCTTTCTGCCCTCTTTTCCCTCCCTCCTTCCTTCTCTCTTTCCTTCTCTTCCTCTTTCAACTCTTTCCTTCCCTCTATCTGTCCTCCCCTTTCCTATCTTTCCTTCCCTCCCTCCTTTTCACTCCTCCCCTCCCTCCTTTCTCCCCATCCCTCCCTTCTTCCCTTCCTATCTCCTACCCTTCTCCCCTCCCTCCCTTCTTCCATAGTTCTAACACTGTTCCAGCACCCTCTGCATGCCGAGCACTAACTACATACTGAATCTGACACAAGGAGTGTGCTGTATTGCTGTGGAGCTTCTAGTCTAAGCAAAGCAAGGCCATCAGCCCCTGCCAGGGGCTTCCTGAAGGGCCCTTTAGGAAGTGGGAAGTGCTGGGGAGCAACAAAAATGAGCCCAGGACAGGCCAAGGAATGGAGCTGCTGGGAGAGGAATGGGTGGGCTGTGTCCTTGCTGAACAATGCTGAGGAAGGTGGCTATGACTGCAGGTGGTGCTGGAGGGGACAAGGGTCTTCTGGAGAGAGGGTAGTCCAGGTGGAAGGAACAGCTAAAGCAGATGACTGGAGAGATGTGTGAACATCAGACACGTGTGAGGATGGGGTAGGTGGGAAAGGGAAGGAGATGGGTGGAAAGTGAGGCTGGAAGTGATGTGGAAGCTCAGGTGGGCCACTGCGGGGCCTTTGACTCAGACTGAGGAAAATGGGGATGCTGTGGGTCTCAGCAGAGGAGGGTGCGATGGATTCATCTCACACAGGTCTCCTGTGGCTGGAAGTAGAGACAGGCTGGGGCGGAAGTAAGGAGTGACCCAGGGCCTTGCTGCTGGATGCGTTTTCAAGATGATGCCAAGCATATCTGCTGACTGATGGGGTGCAGGAGAAAAAAGCATTGATCTGACCCAGGGCCTGGGGTCTGAACACTGGAGGGAAGATCCACTGTATGACGTGATGGGGAAGGAACGGGGCGGCTCTGCATGATGGGCAACTCACAGGGACGAGAACAAAGACAGACCTGCCGGCTCCCACTCAGCTCTACCCTCCCCATCACCCATACCAGGGCCTGTGTCTTCCTCCCAACTTCCTGCATGGGCTGTCTGTTTCCCAAAAGCCGAACCTGACAGCGATTCCTCTTCTTGGTGATGAAGAAACTCAGAAGCAGGTGGCTCAGAAGGACAGTGATGGTGGAGGAACCTAGGAGCTGGGAACAGAGGGGACAGAATGTCAGGAGATCCCGAAGAGCCCAGCTGCCAGAGGCATGTGAACCACAGCAGCTCCATCTTCAATAGGAGCTGGTAAAAGGAGGCTGAGACCTACTGGGCTGCATTTCCAGGCGACAAAGGCATTCTGAGTCACAGGATGAGACAAGAGGGCAGGACGGGATACACATCACAGAGACCTTGCCGGTAAAACAGGCTGCAGTAAAGAAGCCAGTCCAAAACCAAGATGACGACCAGAGTGACCTCTGCTCGTCCTCACTGCTACATTGCCACCGGCACCGTGACGGTTTACAAATGCCATGGTGACATCAGAAAGTTTCCCTATATGATCTATAAAAGGGGAGTCATAGTCTACCCCTCATTTAGCATGTCATCAAGAAATGACCCTAAAGATGGGCACCAGCGCCCTCTGGGATGCTCTATGGATTAGCTATTTTATCTTCATTTTCTTAAAAAACTTGCTCTTTGGCTCACACCTGTAATCACAGCACTTTGGGAAGCTGAGGCAGGTGGATCACCTGTGGTCAAGAGTTTGAGATCAGCCTGGCCGACATGGTGAAACCCCGTCTCTATTAGAAATATAAATATTAGCCAGGCGTGGTGAAATGCACCTGTGATCCCAGCTACTCAGGAGGCTGAAGCAGGAAAATCTCTTAAACCCGGGAGGTGTAGGTCATACTGTGCCAAGATCACACTGCTACCCTCTATCTAGCCTGGGCAACAGAGACTCCATCTCCAAACCAAACCAAACCAAAACAAATAAACGATTGTGCTTTCACTTTACAGACGCATACTGAATTGTTTCTTGCACGACATCTGAGAACCCTCCCTTGGGGTCTGGATCGGGTCCCCTTTCCTGTAACACAGCTGCAGATCCTGAAAAGGGTCAGACTTGGGTCCTAAGATGCGGAGTCGGGGAATGTGATGAGGGCAGCCACCGGGTCCCAGGGATCTGAGCTCATGGGAGTCTACTGGGTCAGGAGGCGCCTGCTGAAGACGGAGTCCTTCAATGTCAGGGAGGAAAATCTCCCCCTTACACGATGGGGAGAGAGTCATATTCAAGATAGAACGTGCACACACATGAGTAGGACTGGGGGGAGTTCCTGGCCACAACAGAGAAGTTGAGACCTCTGGAATCAGGACTGGGTTTAAATCATGACTCTGATGATTGTGAGGGTGGCTTTGGAGCGATTTGCATCCCTAACGTGTAGTTCCCTTGTCTACAAAATGGGAACACGGTTGCGCTCATTTTGAATGTTTGCTTATTACATTTAAGTATTTTTCTAATCTTCATTTTACCCTCATAAGGGTTGTCAGACTTAGCAAATCATCATACAGATGCCCAGTTACCTTTGAAGACAAAAGGTAAATAAGGTTTTAGTTTAAGTCTTGTGCATTATTTAAGACATACACTGAGAGTTAGAAACTCTCACTTCACTGGATGTCCTGTGTTTTCTCTGGCAACCCTGCTCCCTACCGACGTGGTGCTTTTGGGATACTTACCTCCCCCACCACTCAGCTTTGGTTTCTTTATCTGGAAAATGTGGAAGTGGGAGGTAGAATAAATGATTTTTAAGTTGCTCTGACTTTCTGAGAGTCCTTCACAGGTTACTTGAACCCATTCTCTCACCAAGCCCCACCCCAACTCCAGTCTGCATGCCTCAGTTTCCCCTCTCTGTCCTTAGGAACACTATTTTTTTTTTGAGATGGAGTCTCACTCTGATATACAGGCTGGAGTGCAGAGGCACGATCTTGGCTCACTGCAAACTCTGCTTCCCAACAAATTCTACTTTCTCAGTCTCCCAAGGAGCTAGGATGACAGGTGTGCATCACTACGCCTGGCTAATTTTTTGTATTTTTAGTACAGACAGCGTTTCATCATTTCTCCAGGCTGGTCTCGAACTCCTGGCCTCAAGTGATCTACTCACCTCAGCCTCCCTAAGTGCTGGAAATACAGGTTTGATCCACCCCACTCAGCTCAAAGAAACTAGAACACCGTTTTCTAATGTCGGGTCATTTTGTTTCATTTATGCAGCGATGGCGTCACCTGGTGGCTTCATGGAGAAGAGCCCTGAGGGAAAACCACCCACGGCAGGATTTGGAAAAACACTCAAAGGAATCTGACAAAAGATTAGCATCTCTCTCTGGGGGAAAAATGCTTCATTGAACTGGAGCAACCTCAGTATCTACCCCTCCTTCACCAGGATGTCATGGTGATGTTAGGAGCTGTCTACCGAGAGGCAGGAAAACTGCACAGGGAAAGTAAAACTGTGCGTTATCTGTGGAGATCTTGGTCTTCTTTTTTTTTTTTTTTTCGGGAGAGTCTTGCTCTGTCCCTCAGGCTGGACTGCAGTGGTGTAATCTCATCTAACTGCAATTTACACCTCCTGAGTTCGAGCGATTCTCCTGCCTCACCCTCCTTAGTAGCTGGGATTACAGGCACATGCAACCGTACCCGGTTCATTTTTGTATTTTTAGCAGAGACAAGGTTTCTCTGTGTTAGCCAGGCTGATCTTGAACTCCTGACCTCAATTGATCTATCCACCTCAGCCACCCAAAATCCTGGGATTACAGGCATGCACCCCCATGTGTGGCAGAAGGATAGGGTTTTCTCATTTTATTTTTCCTTTTAGTTTTTAGAAGGAGTCTCACTCTGTCACCCGGGCTGGAGTACAATGGTGTGGTCTCGACTCACTGCAACCTCCACCTCCCGGGATTCTCTGGCCTCAGCCTCTTGAGTAGCTGGGACTACAGGCATATGCCACCACACCTGGCTAATTTTTGTATTTTTAGTACAGATGGGGTTTCACTATGTTGGTCATGATGACCTCGAACCGCTGACCTCCACTGATCCTCCCACCTCGGTTTCCTAAAGTGCTGGGATTACAGACGTGAACCACCATGCCTGGCTGTGGGTTTTCTTGAACCAAAGCATATTCCTTATCATGTTTAACAGAATTGTGCCCCAACCCTGTACTTTCCTTAATTCATCCTCCTTTGAATAGCAAACCTCTCAAAAGCTGTAACGAATGTGGAAGAGCCACTGGCTGGGTGGGATGGGTGGTTGCAGGGGGGCTGGGGTCCCAGCAGTTAGCATCCCCTTTCCCAGCATATACACAAGGCCTTGTGTACCTGTCCTTTTATCCCCTAGGTCAGCTGGTTGACACCATCTGGGTGAAAACAGGAGACCAGATCTTGTTTTCATTCATGTTTGAAGCCAATATCACCACCAACAACATTGCTGTCATTGTGTGCCAAAGCCACTGGTAGCCTAGAAATATTAAGACCTAGTTTATTAACCATACACCTGCCAGACCCAACCCAGCCAAAACATGAAATCGACTGGGCTCAATGACCCACATCTGTAATTCTAGCACTTGAGGAGGCCAAGGCATGTGGATCTCCTGAGGTCAGGAGTTTCAGACCAGCCTGGCCAACATGATGAAACCCCATCTCTACTAAAAATATAAAAATGAGCCTAGTGTAGTGGTGCACACCTGTAATCCCAGCTACTCAGGAGGCTCGGGTCAGAGAATCACTTCAATATAGGAGGTGGAGGTTGCAGTGAGCCGAGATTGAACCATTGCACCCCAGCCTGGGCAGAGCGTTAGACTCCATCTCAAAAAAAACAGTAACAACAACAAAAACACAAAATCAAACCCCGCTCTTTTGTTTTGTTTTTTTTTTTTTAGAGATGGAGAGGGACTTCCTGTGTTGTCCAGGCTACAGTGCAGTGGTACAATCATAGCTCACTGCAGCCTGCAGCCTCTTACTCCCAGGCTCAAGCAGTCCTCCCACCTCAGCCTCCTGAGTAGCTGAGATTACAGGTCCATGCCACCACCCTCAAATAATATGTGTGTGTGTGTGGAGATGGGATCTCACCATGTTGGCCAGGCTGGCCTCAAACTCTGGGCTTCGAGGGACCCTCCCATCTCAGCCTTCCAAAGTGCTGGGATTACAGGCATGAGCCTCTGTTCCTGGCCAAAACTTAATTACACATTCTTGAATGACTGACGGCATGAGCTTCTGTGTCCTCTAACAATGAAATGGATTATTCCTTGGGTATAACTTTGCTGGTGATGCTGTAACAAAGTGCCACAAACTAAGAGGCTTAGAATAAGAAAAATTTGTTTTCTCAGACCAGATGCCATGGTTCATGTCTGTACTCCCTGTACTTTGGGGAGGATGAGAGGATGTCTTAAGGTCAGGAGTTCGAGACTGGCCAGGCCAATAGGATGAAACCCCATCTCTAAAGAATACAAGGCTGGGAGTAGTAGCTCACACCAGTAATCCTAGCACTTTGGGAGGCTGAGGTAGGCAAATCATGAGGTCAGGAGTTCAACACCAGCGTGGCCAACATGGTGAAACCCTGTCTCTACAAAAAATACAAAAATTAGCTGGGTGTGGTGGTGTGCATCTGTACTCCTAGCTACTCAGGGGGCTGAGGCGGGAGAACTGCTTAAACCCAGAAGGTGGAGGTTGCAGTAAGCTGAGATCACACCACTTTATTCCACACTGGAGGACAGAGCAAGAATCCATCTCAGAAAAAAAAATTAGCCAGGCATGGTTGCATGTGCCTGTGATCTCAAGCTACTCTGGAGGCTGAGGTGGGAGGATTTCTTGAGCCAGGGAGAATAAGACTGCAGTGAGCTGAGATTATGCCACTGCACTCCAGCCTGGGTGACAGAGCAAGACCCTGTCTTAATAAATCAATAAATAAAATAAAAGGTTGTCTCCCTGTTGGGAGGCTGGAAGTGTTAAGTCAGGTGTCTGCAGGCCTGGTCCTGGATGCTCTAGGGAAAAATCTGTCCCGGCCTCTCTCCTGGATCAGGCATCCTTTGACTTATAGTGGCACTTGTCCTTCTATGCATGTCTGTCTCTGTGTGCAAACTTACCTTTGGGCAGGCACAGTGGCTCACACATAATCCCAACATGTTGGGAGACTGAGGCAGGATTGCTTGAGCCCAGAAGTTCAAGTCCAGCATGGGAAACATAGTAAGATACCACATCTACATAAAATACAGAAAATTAGCTAGGCATAGTGTAACACACCTGTAGTCCCAGCTACTCAGGAAGCTAAGGTGGGAGGATCACTTGAACCCAGGAGATTGATGCTGCATTGAGCTATGATCACACACTATACTCCAGCCTGGGTAACAGAACAAGACTGTCTCAAGAGAAAAACATTTTACTCTTTATTTTTCTTTTACTGGCAACAAATTTCCCTTTTAGTAAGGATGCCCGTTATATGGGATCAGGGCCCCACCTTCATGACCCATTTTAACTTGATGACCTCTGTAAAGACCCGGTCTCCAGATAAGGTCATGCTTGTAATCCCAGCACTTTGGAAAGCTGAGATGGGAAAATCACTTGAGGCCAGGAGTTCAAATTAGCCTGGGCAACACAGTGAGACTTCACCTCTATAAAAACAATAAATAAAAAAAAAGCTTGGTGTAGGGTTGTGTACCTGTAGTCCCAGATCCTTGGGAGGCAGGAGCACAGAGCGAGCCCAGGAGGTCAAGGCTGCAGTCATCTGTGATTGTGCCACTACACACCAGCTGGGCAACAGCAAGACCTACTCTGTCTCAAGAGAAAAAAAAAGGTTTGCTGATCCAATGTGGGGTAAAATTTTTAAAACTTTAACTCTGTATTTTTTTATATTTCTTAGCTTTTCCACATAAACTCTGTGATTATAACAACAAAATAGCAGTCACATTACATTTTTTTTTGTTTTTTGAGATTGAGTTCTGATCTTGTTGCCCAGGCTGGAAAGCAGTGGCATGATCTCTGCTCATCGCAACCTCTGCCTCCTGCTTGGGTGATTCTCCTGTGTCAGCCTCCTGAGTAGATGGGACTACAGGTGCATCCCACCCCATCTTGCTCATTTTTGTATTTTTAGTAGAGAGGGGAATTCACCATGTTGGTTAGGCTGGTCTTGAACTCCAGGCTTCAAGTGATGTGCCCTCCTCAGCCTCTCAAAGTGCTGGAATTACAGGCATCAACCACTGTGCCCAGACATTCTTATGTTGTTGTACACAGAAATGACCAGCATTTCAATTTTTGTTTGTCTTGTTTTGTTTTTCTTAAATGAAAACAAACTGGCAGTTATAATTGGGGAGGACAATTTGCATTATGGGAATCTGGGAGTCGTGCCAAGTTCCATACTCAAAGTTGGTAAAAAGAAACTGGGGTTATGTGGTGGGAGTGGTGGCACATGCCTGTAATCCCAGCACTTTGGGATGCCGACATGGGTGGATCATCTGAGGTCAAGAGTTTGAGACCAGCCTGGCCAAAATGGTGAAACATCGTCTCTACCAAAAAAAAAAAAAAAAAAAAATTACTCGGGCCTAGTGGTGGTTGCCTGTAATCCCAGTTACTCATGAGACTGAGCAGGAGAATCACTTGAGCTTGGGAGCGGGAGTGAGACTCTGCCTCAAAAAAGAAAATTCATCCTGGAATGCAAGGCTGGTTCAACATACACGTCTATAAACAATTCACCACATAAACAGAAGCAAACACAAAAACCACAGTATTAACTACATAGATGCAGAGAAGGCAAAACTTTCAATAAACCAGGTATTGATGGAACTTATCTCAAAATAATAGAAGCTATTTATGACAAACCCACAGCCAGTATCACAATGAATGCACAAAAACTGGAAGCATTGCCTTTGAAATATGGCAGTAGACAAGGATGCCCTGTATCACAACTCCTTTTCAATATACTACTGGAAGTTATAGCCAGAGCAATCAGGCAAGAAAAAGAAATAAAGGGTATTCAAATAGGAAATGAGGAAGCCAAATTGTCTCTATTTGCAGATGACATGATGGTATATCTAGAAGACCCCATCGTCTCAGCCCAAAATCTCCTGAAACTGATAAGCAACTTCGGCAAAGTCTCAGGATAAAAAATTAATTTGCAAAAATCACAAACATTCCTATACACTGATAACAGACATAAAGAGAGCCAAATCGAGAACAAACTGCCATTCACAATTGCTACCAAGAGAATAAAAGGCCTAGGAATAAAAGTAACAAGGAATGTAAAGGGCCTCTTCAAGGAGACCTACAAACCACTGCTCAATGAAATAAGAGAGGACACAAACAGATGGAGAAACATTCCATGGTCATGATTAGGAAGAATTGGTATCATGAAAATGGCCATTACTTCCTAAAGTAATCTATAGATTCAACACTATCCCCATCAAGCTACCAATGGTCTTCTTCACAGAACTGAGAAAAACCACCTTAAACTTCATATGGAACCAAAAGAGAGCCCACATGGCCAAGTGAAATCTAGGCCAAAAGAACAAAGCTGGAGGCATCACACTACCTGACTTCAAACTATACTAAAAGCCTACAGTAATCAAAAGAGCATGGTACTGGTACCAAAATAGAGATATAGACCAATGGAACAGAACAGAGGCCTCAGGGGCAAAGCCACACATCTACAACCATCTGATCTTTGACAAACCTCACAAACATAAGCAACGGGAAAAGGATTCCCTGTTTAATAAATGGTATTGAAAAAACTGGCTAGTCCCTTGCAGAAAGCAGAAACGAGACCCCTTCCTGACACCTTACACTGAAATTAACTTCAGATGGATTAAAAACTTAAATGTAAGACCTAACACCATAAAAATCCTAGAAGAAAACCTATGCTAAACCGTTCAGGACATAGGCATAGGCAAGGACTTCATGACCAAAACACAAAAAGCATTGGCAACAAATGCCAAAATAGACAAATGGGACCTGATCAAACTCCACAGTTTCTGCACAGCAAAAGAAACCATCATTAGAGTGAACTGGTAACTGACAGAATGGGAAAAAAAAATTTTAATCTACCCATCTGAGAAAGGGCTAATAACCGGAATCTACAAAGAACTAAAACAGATTTACAAGAAAAAAACAAACAAGCCCATTCAAAAGTGAGCAAAGGATACGAACAGACACTTTACAAAGAAGGCATACATGAGGCCAACAAACATATGAAAAATATTCATCATCACTCGTCATTAGAGAAATGCAAATCAAAACTACATTGAGATACCGTCTCACGCCAGTTACAATGGCAATCATTAAAAAACCTGGAGATGACAGATGCTGGAGAAAATGTGGAGAAATAGGAACACTTTTACACTGTTGGTGGGAGTATAAATTAGTTCAACCATTGTGGCAGAGTCTGGTGATTCATCAAGGACCTAGAAATAGAAATTCTGTTTGACCCAGCAATTCCATTACTGTGTATATATCCAAAGGATTATAAATTGTTCTACTATACAGACACATGAACACAAATGTCCATTTTGGCACTATTTACAATAATGAAGTCTTGGAAACAACCAAAATGCCCATCGATGGTAGACTAGACAGGGAAAATGTGGCACATATACACCATGGAATACTATGCAGGCATAAGAAAATGATGAGTTAGTGTCCTCTGGAGGGACATGGATGAACCTGGAAACCATCATTCTCACCAAACTGACACAAAAACAGGAAATCAACCACCAAATGTTCTCACTCATAGGTGTGTGTTAAACAATGAGAACACATGGGCACAGGAAGGGAAGCATGATACCCTGGGGTCAGTGGGGGTAACTAGGGGAGGGACAGCATGGAGTGGGGAGTTGGGGAGGGATAACATAGGGAGAAATGCCAGATATAGGTGATGGGTAGGAAGGCAGCAAACCACATTGCCACTTATATACCTATATAAAAATATTGCATGTTCTTCACATGTACCCCAAAAC
The DNA here is from genome assembly GCA_031835075.1 of Saguinus oedipus. Taxonomy (NCBI): domain Eukaryota; kingdom Metazoa; phylum Chordata; class Mammalia; order Primates; family Cebidae; genus Saguinus; species Saguinus oedipus. The sequence continues at coordinate 26,478 of CM063176.1, forward strand.
CTAAAACATGATTTTATACATACATATGTACATATATATATGTATGTGTGTGTGTGTGTGTGTGTGTGTAAATGTATATAGAAAGTTCCCTTTCCACCTCTTTCTCACAAACCAAAAAAAGAAAAAAAGAAAAGAAAAAGAAAAATTGGTGTTATTAATCAGTTGGTAAGGAGTAACGGTCTTCTTCACAAACTTCAGATCCTTTTTTGCAGGATAGAAATCACTCTAGTTAGTAAAATAACAACAGTAATGACAGCAGCCAAAAGGGAAGAGTATTTAAAATGCAGGAGGTGCTGGTCTAGGCACGTTCCTGGGTAACATTATTTAGCCTTCAGCATCATCTTAGGAGTCCATTCTCATATGATTCCTATCTGACAGGTGGAAAAACTGAGGCATAGAGACCTACATCGTCTGTCCGGACTCAAAGTGGTATTAAGTTGTGGTGCAGGTGTCACCTGACATTGTGTTGTGCACTATGCCTATCTAATTATTATTTTTATTTTTGAGACGGACTTTCCTTCTCGTTGTCCATGCTGGAGTGCAATATCGGCTCACTGCAACCTCCGCTTCCCAGGTTGAAGCAGTTCCCCTACCTAAGCCTCCCAAGTAACTGGGATTACAGACATGCACCACCATCCTTGGCTAGTTTTGTATTTTTAGTAGAGATGGGGTTTCTGCATGTTGGTCAGGCTGGTCTTGAACTCCTGACCTCAGGTGATCCATTCACCTCGGCCTCCCAAATTGCTGAGATTACAGGCATGAGCCACCACTCTGGGTTTTGTTTTGTTTTTTGTTTTTTTGAGATGGAGTCTTGCTCTGTCTTCCAGGCTGGAGTACAGTGGGATGCTCTCAGCTCACTAAAACCTCCACCTCCCAGGTTCAAGCAATTCTCCTGCCTCAGCTTCCTGAGTAGATGAGATTGTAGGCATGTGCCACCACACTGGGATAATTTTTGTAGTTTTAGTGAAGTCTGGGTTTCACCATGTTGGCCAGGCTGCTCTTGAACTTCTGACCTCAAGTGATCCACCCGCATGAGCCTCCCAAAGTGCTGGGATCACAGGCATGAGCCACCTCACCTGGCCATGATGCCTATCTCATTATATTTCTAAAAGGAGAGGGAAAAGAAATAATTGTATTTCCATCCTCACAGTAACTCCATGAAGGACATAATATCATTTACCTTTTATAAATGTGAAAACAAAAGCTCCAGCTTTTTTTTTCTGAGACAGTGTCTCACTTGAAAACACAACCTTAAGTGCAGTGGCATCATCTTGGCTCAGTGCAGTCTTGACCTGTGGGACTCAAGTGATCCTCCCACTTTAGCCTCCCGAGTAGCTAGGACTACAGGGGGACACAGCCACACCTGGAAAATTTTTTGAAATTTTTTGTAGAGATGGGGTCTTGCTATGTTACCAACGCTGCTCTCAAACTCCGGGGCTCAAGCAGTCCTCCCACATCGACCTCCCAAAGTGCTGGAACCACAAGTGTGGGCACTCCAGCTTTTTTTTCCCCAAGGCCACATTAAGTTGTTAATGGCTGACTCAAACACTGGGGTCTACTGACTACTACTTCAGTGTTTTTCCATCTAGATTGTAGTCACTGTAATTCCTGAAAATATTCTAACAGTGGACTGTGATGGATTATTTGGGTGTGTAGCACAAACAAAGGAACATCTCTTAGGAGACTGAACCCTGATGTTCTGATGGGGCCAGCATGTATTCTAGGGAAAGATTCCATAGCTCCCATCCGTGACCAGTGAATAGGAATTACGTGTCAGTCGTGGTGGCTCACGCCTGGAATCCCAGACTTTGGAAGGCTGAGGTGGGTGGATCACTAGGTCAGTTCAAGACCAGCCTGGCCAATAAGATGAAACCCCATCTCTACTAAAAATACAAAAATTAGCTGGCCATGTTGGTGGGTGCCTGTAATTCCAGCTACTCAGGAGGCTGAGACCGCAGAATCGCTTGAACCCAGGAGGTGGAGATCGCAGCGAGCTGAGATTGCACCACTGTGCTCCAGCCTGGGTGACAAAACAACACTCAGTCTAAAAAAAGAAAATGCTGGGCATTGGCCAGCTGTGGTGTGGTGGCACTCATCTGTAATCCCAGCACTTGGGGAGGCTGTGGCAGGCAGATCACTTGAGTCAGGAGTTCCAGACCGGCCTGACCGACATGGTGAAAGCCCATCTCTACTGAAAATATCAAAATTAGCTGGGTGTGGTGACAGGTGCCTATAATTCCATCTCCTCAGAGTGCTGAGGCAGGAGAACTGCATTAACCTGGGAGGCGCAATCTGCAATGAGCTGAGATCCGACCACTGTACTCCAGCCTGGGCGACACAGCGAGACTTCATCTCAAAAAAGAAAAAAAGGTTGGGTGTGGTGGTGTATGGTCTCGGCTACTCAATAAGCTGACCTGTGCATATCGCTTGAGCCCAGGAATTTGAGGCTTCAGTGAGCTATGCTGGAGTCACTGCACTCCAGCCTGGGTGACAAAATGAGACTTCTATTTCTAAAAAGCTAATTTAAAAAATGAAAAAAAAAAAAAAGAGAGACAATAGGATAGTATTCATCACCAATAAGAGATCAAGTGCATCACCCACTGAATCTTCCAAACATAATCAAACTCTAATCTAATGGGGTGAGCATGAATCCAGCTGTGAATATGCCACAAATACAAAAGACAGAGAATGGGTTCACCTTCACCAGGGAATTCCAGACTTTGAGAAATGCTACAGGCCCAACAAAGTGGATTCTTCCAAAATCCATAGAAAGGAAAAGGGATAGGCCAGGCAAGATGGCTCAGGCCTGTCATCCCAGCACATTGGGAGGCCAAGGTGGGCAGATCACAAGGTCAGGAGTTTGAGACCAGACTGACCAACATGGAGAAACCTTATCTCTACAAAAAATACAAAAATTAGCCAGGTGTGGTAGCACATGCCTGTAATTCCAGCTATTCAGAAGGCTGAAGCAAAAGAATTACTTAAACCCAGGAGTCAGAGGTTGCAGTGGGCTGAGATTGTGCCATTGCACTCTGGCCTGGGTGACAGAGCAAGAATCTCTTTCAGAAAAAAAAAAAGAAAAGAAGAGAGATAGAGGAGAAACTTATAGATTGTGTCTTTTTAACAGTTTTATTTTTGGCTGGGCACGGTTGTTCACACCTGTGATCCCAATTGTTGCACTTTCAGAGACTGAAGTGGGCAGATCACCTGAGTTCAGCAGTTTGAGGACAGCCAGGCCAATATGGTGAAACTCTGGCTCTATTAAAAGTACAAAACTTACCTGGGCATGGTCCCATGTGCCTGTGATCTCAGCTACTTGAGAGGATAAGGTAGAAAAATGGCTTGAACCAAGGAGGTGAAGGTGGCCGTGAGCTGAGATCACACCACTGCACTACAGCCTGGCTGGAGTTAAAAAAAGAAAAATTGGGCTTTGTAGAGACAGGAGTCTTCCTGTATTGTCCAGGTTGGTCTCAAACCTCTGAATTTAAATGATCCTATCACATCCGGATTACACGTGTGAACACTCACCCAGCCAACAAACTCAGAGATTGAAGGAGGCTTAAAAGACATAACAATGCTGGGGAACAGTTATGGGCTGGAGATGCATACTAGGGCTGCTCTACTCTAAAGAAACAGAAAGAGGCCAGGTGTGGTGTCCCACACCTGTAATGCCAAACATTTTGGGAGGCCAAGAAGGGAGGATCGCTTGTGCCCAGGAGTTTGGGATCAGCCTGGCAACACAGTAAGACCCTGTCTCTACAGAAAAAAAAAAAAAAGTTTTTTTAATTAGCCGGGAATGGTGATGCATGCCTATAGTCCTGGCTACTCAGGAGGCAGAGGGGAGCAAGAACCTGCCTCAAAAAACATAGAGGAACAGAAAGCAGCAATTACTGTAAATATCAGGGTTGGGGAATACTTTTGGAGAAAAGGGAGAGGCTGACATTGATCTCCAGCCCCTTCTGGAAGTACAGAGTCTAGTGGAGAAGACAGGAACATGAGTAGAGATTCAGGTTGCAGCACCAGGAAGTCTCCTTCCACCTCCCTGCCTCCTTGCCCTTTCCTTCAGGGAATGGAAGCATGATTTTCTTTCTTCTTTGCCTTTCTAACTAGAGTTTGGGATGGGAGAATTCATATCATGAACAGCCAGCTGGAATTGATGGTTTTGTTGATACCCCAGCCAAGCACATCCCTGATTCCTCTGATAAGTATATCTAGATGTTACTACTGTCCAGGATTCTCAGCTACATGCTTGGTGCCCACTCCCAGATTCTGGAAATTTCCTGACATTACCCCCAAAAGGAGGGACACTCACTCACAATTCTGCATAGAAATTGTCTCTCTCTCTCTCTCTCTTTTTTTTTTTTTTGGAGACAGAGTCACTCTGTTGATCAGACTGTAGTCCAATGGTGTGATCTCAGCTCACTGCAACCTCTGTCTCCCAGGCTCAAGCAGTTCTCCTGCCTCAGCCTCCCAAGTAACTGGAGTTACAGGCACCTGCAACCATGCCTGGCTAATTTTATATTTTTAGTGGAGTTGGGGTTTCACCATATTGGTCAGGCTGGTCTTGAATTCCTGGTCTCAAGTGATCCGCTCACCTAGGCCTCCTAAAGTGCTGGAATTACAGGCATGAGTTGCCATGCCTGGCCATTTCTATATCACCCCCCAGCCCAGCCTCTGCATGTTTGGGCTTGATGAGGCTGTGGCTGTCCGGCTAGCTGCCTGTTATCTTTAGTCTCTGTGTCTCCTCGATACTTCTCACCTGCCCATGAATTCATTTCCTTTTCTTTCTTTTGTTTTTTTCTTGAGATGGAGTTTTGCTCTGCCACCCAGGATGGAGTGCAGTGGCATAGTCTTGGCTCATTGCAACCTCTGCCTTCCATGTTCAAGCAATTTTCCTGCCTCAGCCTCCCAAGTAGCTTGGACTACAGACATGTGCCACCGTGCCTGGCTGATTTTTGTGTTTTTAATAAGATAGGGTTTCATCATGTTGGTCAGGCTGGTCTCAAACTCCTGACCTCAGGTGATCCACCCATCTTGACCTCCCAATGTACTAGGATTACAGGCATAAGCCACAGTGCCTACCTTCAGTTTTTAAACTCAGCCTGAATGGGCTTCTCTTCCTAGCAACTAAGAGCTCTGACCCCTATGGCCTTCTCCCACCCAGCAGAGAGTGTCTGGATGTTTCTGGATCTAAAATCCAAGTGTCTAAGTCTACCGATAGTTACAAGTGCCGATCCTCACACAATTTTTTTGATTTTATGATGGCACAAAAATGATCACGTTCAGTAGAAACTGTGCTTCCAGTACTGATACAACCTTTCTGTTTTTCACTGTTAGTATAGTATTCAATAAATTGCATGAGGGCCAGGTGTGGTGGCTCATGCCCTTAATCCCAGTACTTCAGGAGGCTGAGGTGGGAGGATTGCTAAAGCCCAGGAGTTTGAGGCCAGCCTCAGAACATAGTGATACCCTCTCTCTATAAAAAAGATAAAAATTAGCCATGTGCAATTGTGTGCACCTGTAGTCCCATCTACTTGGGAGGTTGAGGCAGGAGGGATCACTTGAGCCCAAGAGATTGAGGCTGCAAGGAGCTATAATCATGCCACTGCACTCCAGCCTGGGTAACAGAGCAGGACCTCATCTGAAAAAACAAAAAATTTAGGCCAGGCATGGTGGCTTATGCCTGTAAACCCAGCACTTTGGGAGGCTGAGGTGGGTGGATCACGATGAGGTCAGGAGTTCAAGACCAGCATGAGAAAAATGATGAAACCCCGTATATACTAAAAATACAAAAATTAGCTAGGTGTGGTGGCATGTGCCTATAATCCCAACTCCGGAAGCTGAGGCAGGAGAATTGCTTAGATCCTGAAACGTGGAAGTAGCAGTGAGCCGAGATTGTGCCATTGTACTCTAGCCTGGGAGACAGACCAAGACTCTGTCTCAAAATAAATAAGTAAATAAAAATTTAAAAGTAGGTAAACTATTGCTTCATAAGGACACTATTTCTGTTTGGGATGATGAGAAAGTTTAGAAACAGATGGTGGCACCGGTTCCAAAATATTGTGAATCTACCAAATGCCATTGAATTGTGGACTTAAGCGTGGGTACATTTATCCAAGTTTATTATCTATTTCTACAAACATTCACGAAGGCTGGACCCCTGAAACATCAAAGTCATGATCCAAGGTGGGGAAGGGTAAGTGGGTTTTGTTCTCCTTTTACTACTGCTTGATTTGTTCTCTACCTAAAGTTGGTTGGGCTAACCTCCAATGTTTGGTAGGGCAGGTGTATTACATGCATTTGCAAGCCAGGTATGGTGGCTCACACATGTAATCCCCCCACTTTGGGAGGCTGAGGCGGGCAGATTGCCTAAGCTCAGGAGTTCAAGACCAGGCTGGGCAACACGATGAAACCCTGTCTCTACTGAAAATACAAAAAGTAGCTAGGTGTGGTAGGGTGCTTGTAGTCCCAGCTACCCAGTGGGATGAGGCAGGAGAATCACTTGATCCTAGGAGGCAGAGGTTGCAGGCAGTGAGCCAAATCACTGCACTGCAGCCCAGGAAACAGAGCCAGACTCCACCTCCAAAAATAAAAATAAAAATAAATAGGCCAGGTATGGTGGCTCATGCCTGTAATCCCAGTGCTTTAGGAGACTGATGATTTAGGCAGATTACCTTAGGTCGATTGTTCTCAACCAAGCTGGGCAACATGGTGAAACCCAATCTCTACTAAAAATACAAAATTTACCCAGTGCTCATGCCTTTAATCCAGCCACTCTGGAGGCTGAGGCAGGAGAATCACTGGAACCTGATAGGCAGAGGTTGCAGTGAGTCAAGATTGCATCACTGCACTCAAGCCTGGATGACAGCATGAGACTGTCTCAAAAAATAAATAAATGCATTTTCAACTTAGTATATTTTCACTTTTTTCCCCCATAGAGACAGAATCTCTCTGTGTTGCCCAAGCTGGTCTTGAACTCCTGGGATCAAGCAATCTTCCCACATTGACCTCCCAAAGTGCTGGGATTACAAATGTGAGCTACTGCACTTGGCTGCTATTACCAATTTATGACAGATTTATGGGGACAGGACACCATCATGAGTTAAGGAGCATCTGTAATTATGCTGAAAATGGGGGTGGCTTGTGTGAGGATACAGGGGAGTGTCACAAAACACAAGGGGACTGGAGCCTGCAGGGGGACACCAAAAGCTGCCTCTGGCTCAAAACCAGGGCTCCCTCCTCTGTGTCTCCTGCTGCAGGACAGACCCCAGGCTCACAGCTCTGCAAATCTATGCTGTCTGTACTGCAGGACTTTGAATCCACCACTGGGGGTTGCAGGTGATGTTGGAGCAGGAGCAGGGCAGGGAGGACACATCAGGGGTTGCACTTGCAGCCACATTTGCAGAGCAAGTTTTTTTTTTTTTTTTTTGAAACAGAGTTTTGTTCTTGTTGCCCAGGCTGGAGTGCAATGGGAAAATCTCAGCTCTCCGCAACCTCAGCATCCCATATTCAAGCGACTCTCCTGCATCACCCTCCTGAGTATCCAGGATTACAGGCATGCACTAGCATGCCTGGCTAATTTTGTATTTTAAGGAGAGGTGGGGTTTCACCATGTTGGCCAGCTGGTCTCAAACTCCTGACCTCAAATGGTCCACCGGCCTCAGCCTCCCAAACTGCTGGAATTACAGGCGTTAGCCATTGCACCTGGCCCTGGTTGCCCTATCCTGCCTGCTGGATGTTTACAGCCTAATCTTCTCTTCCCCCCACCCCTAGCTGATAGATAGCAACCCCCACTCCCTGGGGTTGTAGGCCACTTTCTATGAGAGCAGTTACAAGTTACATGGGAACACCAAGTACAATCTGGTGAGCTATGTCCCCACCAAACCTTGCTGCATGTACCCTGAGGGTCCCCTCTTCCTTCTTCCCTTACCAGCATAAAGAGCTGAGGAATTTTCAGACAACACAGCCCCTAGCCCTGCCCTGTGGTGGGAAGATAATCAGGCAGCCATCACCTACACACTTGACTTCATTGAAGTGTCACACGGGTCCGGCGCAGTGTGAGCTGGTAATCCCAGCACTTTGGGAGGCTGAGGCGGGTGGATCACAAGGTCGAGAGTTTGAGACCCACCTGACTGACATAAAGAAACACTTCTCTCCTAAAAATACAAAAATTAGCAGACAGTGGTGGCATGTGCCTATAATTCCAGCTACTCAGTAGGCTGAGGTAGGAGAATCACTTGGACCCAGGAGGCAGAGGTTGCAGTGAGCTGAGATTGTACCATTGCACTCCAGCCGGGGTGATAGAGTAACATCCCATCTTAATAAATAAAGTATCACATGGGAAATTCCCACATAGAGTGACAGACAGGAGCCTAACCCAGCCTGGGGCAGAGCTATAGATCTGAGTTAGCTGGGTAAACTGAGGCATAAGGATTTAGTAGGGGCAATTTCCACAGGGCAGGAACCTGACCAGCTGCAAGTCAGCAACAGCAAACTTCTTTGACCAGGCTCATCATATCTAGATGAGTGAGGAAAACAATCACTTCTCACTGTGGGTCCACAGAACTCTGGGAGCAAGGGAGTGGGAGCAATCATACTGGGGCCGTTGTTTCTGTGAGCTCCCAGAAGCCTTTCACAGGCAGTGGGATTAGAACGGAGCAGGGCTTGGCTGAGCATGGTAGCTCACATCTGGAATCCCAGCACTTTGGGAGGCCGAGGTGGATGGATCGCCTAGGGTCAGGAGTTGGAGACCAGCCTGGCCAACATGGTGAAATCTCAGCTCTACTAAAAATGCAAAAATTAGCCAGATGTGGTAGCACTCACCTGTAGTCCCAGCTACTCTGGCGGATGAGGCAGGAGAATTTCTTGAACCTGGGAGGCAGAGGTTGCAGTGAGCCAAGATTGCATCAATGCATTCCAGGCCCAGGTAACAGAGTAAGACTCCATCTCAAAAAAAAAAAAAAAAAATTCAGGGCAGGGGACAGAGTGGGGCTAAGCGGCTTCCAGTTTTACCTCTCCTCCAACACCCCATCTCTCCCACAGTCCTGAGTTGGGGGATGTCCATGGTGTTCCATAGGTGCACTTGGGATTTTCTCTCCTGACCCCACAGGATATTTACCTAAAACAGAAGCAGCACTGATGCAGGACTGACCCAACTTCACTTCCAGGTATGCTGTCTCCTGGACAGAGGTGGGGACTGGTCTCCCTTAGGGAGTCCCTTAGCAGGAACAGAGAGAAGCAGGGTTGAGATTATAACCCCAGCTGAAGAACAGTAAAACAGGATAAAACACTTCACAAGAGCCAGGGGAGGTGGCTCACACTGGTAATCCCAGCACTCTGGGAGGCCAAGGTGGGTGGGTCACCTGAGGGCAGGAGTTTGAGACCAGCCTGGCCAATATAGAGACAGAAACCCTGTCTCTACTAAAAATACAGAAATGAGCTAGCTGTGGTGGTAGATGCCTGTAATCTCAGCTACTCAGCAGGCTGAGGCATGAGAATGGCTTCAACCTGGGAGGAGGTTGCAGTGAGGCCAGATCATGCCACTGCACTCCAGCCTGGGTGACACAGTGAGACTCCATCTCAACAACAAGAACAACAACAACAACAAAAAACACTTTACAAATGGTGGTCCCTCAAAACACTTACACAGCATTACCATTTGCTCTAACAAAGCCACTGCCATCCATCCCAAGAGAATAGAAAGCAGGAACTCCGAGAGGAATTTCCACACCTGTTCTCATAGCAGCACGATTCACAAAAGCCAAAAGGCAAAATCAACCAACAGGTTCACCATCAGATGAAAAGATAAACACAGTGTGATCCATCTGCGAAGCAGAAGATGACTCAGACTTAAGAAGGAAGGGAGGCCGGGTGAGGTGGCTCATGCCTGTAATCCCAGCACTCTAGGAGGCCATGGTGGGTGGAGACTCTGTCTCTACAAAATAAATACATAAATATAAAGAGAAATAACAAAGGAAGCGGGAATATATAGTGAGTGACTCTAATAAGTACGGACTGAAAGCGTTCTCAGCTGCTGATAGCATTACTACCAACCAGTTCAGTTTGGTTCCTTTTCCCTGCTGGGAAGACCTGCACTTTTCCCCCAGAGGTCACCTTTCTGTACACCAGGCCAGAGATGGCAGACTGCAGCCTTATCTGCAGCAACTTAAGCTGGTACATGTTCTGCTACTTAAACAGCATCTGCAGGCAGGTCAAGAAGAACATCAGCATTGCGAGGAAGTAGCACTTCCAGGCCGGAGACTTGGGATCACCAATAAACTCCAGAAAAAGGATTGTAGGTGCCCATGTGTGTTGCCTTTGCCCAAACCAGGCCAGGTGTGGAGAATCAGTCAGCGTGGTTGACTTCTTCGCAATCATGATCTCGGTTATTTCCCCCACTGTCCATGCTTCCTTTCAATTTTACTGTAGCTCCTCAAGATCAAGAGATCGTGTTTTTCTCTCCCCTTGTTATGGGCTAAATTGTGTCTTCACAAAATTTGTATGTTGAAGCCCCAACCTCCGGTACCTCTCAATGTGACTGTTTGGAAATAGGGCCTTTGAAAAGGCAATAAAGTTAAAATGAGGTCATTAGACTGGGCCCTCACCCAGTCTGGAGTCCTGATAAGAGGAGAAAATGTAGACACATGGGGAGACACCTGGGTGGACACAGAGGAAAGACCATATGAGGACACAGGGAGGAGGTCACCAACTGCACACCAGAGGCAGAGGCCTCAGATGGAACCAACTTGCAGATGCCTGATATGGAACTCCCAGCCACAAGAAACATGAGGAAAATACATTTCTGATGTTGAGGCTACTCAGTCTGTGATGCTCTGTTATAGCAGCTGAGGAGACACCACTTGGACTTCGACTGGCCACAAAACCACCTTTGACCGAGAGTAGAGTGGAGGTAAAACTATGCCAGCTGTGAGCCTCAAGAGAAAATGTAGCTTTTGGCCTATTGCTTACAACCCTCCCAAGCAGCCACATGAACATGTCTGAGCTAGGTTTTGGAGGATGGGAACCCAGGTGGAACAGAAAGCCATCCCAGCTTCAGACACAACTGCAGACACATGAGAAAACCCAGCCAAGAAAAGAAGGACCACCCAACTGAGTCCAGTCCACGTTACTGACCCACATTACTATGAACTAAATAAATGAATGCTTATAACTTTAAGCCACTCATTTTGGGGCATTTTACAACAAAAGCTAAGTTATACAGTCAGGTAAGAGCTTGCTTATTTGCCCCTGTGGGAGACAGTCACTTTCTCATTAATCATTTTCCTTTTACAGTATCCTTCCCACCCACCCTCCAGTGTCCTGAGCACCAGATCTATAGGCAGAGGCATGAGAGCCGAAGCCCCCTGACTCTGAATAGATGCCATTAAGAGACCACCAGCCTTAGCAGAGATCCTGAAGTCTGGACTCACCTAAGCAGCTTGGGGACAGTGAACCTGAGGACATCACTGATGAAGAGGCTGTGGGTCCCATGAGGAAGGTAGAGTGGAACACCTGCCAGATGGCCCTCAGCAGGGGGCCCCACTGCCTCCCTTTTTGACATAGGAATGGCTCAGTCTCTGGAGCCTCCATGCCACTGCCTCCTTTCCTTTTAAACACCATTGCCTTGGTGTGCCTTAGAGGAAGGGAGAGGCTGGCTCTGGGTCCCATTTTACACTCTCAGCCACCAGCAGCAGGGCCAGGCATTAAAAGCTTGTTTTCCTAACAATGGGCGTGGGTGGGTGTGGATCCAGCCTGGCTCCCCCACCTATGCCTCCTTATCACCCTGAGTACCATTTAAGAGGCAGTCACAGGAGTTATGGGGGAAAGGCAGGAGGGAAGCCCTGAGGACTCTTAGATGGCCATGGGAAAGCACACACATTGAGCACCTACTATATACCAGACACTCCCCAGTCATCCTAAGATCCCCAGCAAGCCAAATGTTGTTCCCATTTCACAGATGAGAAAACTGAGCTCAGAGAAGCCAACTTGTCCAAGGGCACACAGCTGAGAAGTAAAAGCTGGGATTCAATTCCATCTCTCCGCCTCCAGAGCTCATGCACTTTTCTTTTCTTTTCTTTTTTTTTTTTTTTTGAGATGAAGTGTCACTCTGTCACCCAGGCTGAAGTTCAGTGGTGATATCTCAGCTTACTGCAACCTCTGCTTCCTGGATTCAAGTGATTCTTCCACCTCAGCCTCCTGAGTAGTTGGGATTACAGGCATATGCAACCACGCCCAGCTAATTTTTGCATGTTTAAGAGATGGGGTTTCACCATGTTGGCCAGGCTGGTTTTGAAATCCTACCTTAGGTGATCCACCAGCCTCAGCCTCCCAAAGTGCTGAAATTACAGGCCTGAACCACTGCACCCAGCCTCCCGTGTATTTTTCAATCTCTCACATTGTCAACCTGGAGGAACAACAGCACCCCCTCTTCCACATGCACAACTGGCCAGCCCTTAGGTGGTTTTGTGGCCTGATCTGGTGTTTGGTTTGGCATCTATGGAGGGTTGTGGCTCAGCTCTGTTACTGAGTGGGCATGGCCTGCTGCTCACGGGTATTTTAGCATTTGCATCTCAAAGCCAAGAAGATGCCCCTTCCATGCAGACAGAATCCCTGAACACCCTTCCCGTCTGACCCCACCACTTCATTCATTGCCTTCACAGCCTTGCCCACAGCACTGACCCTCTCTTTGTCTTGTTAGAACCCCAGGTGGGTAGACTTTGCCTGAGTTTTTTACCAAGATATCCATAGTATCGAGTCCAGCTCATGCACACAGTAGAAGCTCAATAAATACTTGTCAAAAGAATGGGAAAAGCATATTGAGTGATATGTGTAAAAGAGCCTAACAAAAGTGCCCAGCACATGCTGTTATAAACATTTATAGAAGGAAGGATGGAGCCTGGCTGGGTGGAGAGAACTTGGCTTTGGAGCCAAAAGACTATGGTTCCAGTGCCTGCTCTGTCTCCTCTCCTCTGAGCCTTAGTGTTTCAATCTGTAAAAATGGGGTTAGGGAAGAGTTGGATGGGAAGTTTTTTTTTTGGCTGGATATTTTACTCACAGTTCTGTTCTAGCTGTTTGCCTGGAGAGTGACTGTGTTTGGCCTGCAGACTCCATACCAGGCATTTTCCTCTTCTTGAGGTCTCACCTCCCATCAAGGAAGAGGTCCAGATTGCTGTCTGATGTCTGATCTCTGGACTGAAGGCCATTTAGTGGGGGACTCACAAGTGACTGTGGAAAAAGGCAGGGGGTACGCATGAGTGGCATGGACAAGGTGTGAGTTGGAGGATACAAAAGGGAGTGGTGGAGGCAGGGTGCGGTGGCTCACACCTGTAATCCCAGCACTTTGGGAGGCCGAGCTGGGCAGATAACCTTAGGTCAGGAATTTAAGACTAGCCTGATAACCTGAGCAACATAGAGAAACCCAGCCTCTAATAAAAAATACAAAAATTAGGGGCCCAAAGTGGCTCCGGCCGGATGTCGTGGCACTTGCGAAGGCGAGGCCAAGAGTTCAAGGCCAACCAACCTCAGCAACCTTACAAGCTCTCAATGATTGGCAAAAAAAAAAAAAAAAATACAAAAATTAGCTAGATCTGGTGGCAGGCGCTTGTGGTCCCAGCTACTTGAGAGACTAATAAAAGAGAATCATTTGAACCTGGGATGTGGAGCTTGCAATGAGGCAAGATGGTGACACTGCACTCCAGCCACAGTGACAGAAGCAGAGAGAAGGAGGGAGGGAGGGAAGGAAGGAGGAGAGGAAGGAAGGAAGTGGGGAGGGAGGAAAGAAGATAGGAAAGAAAAACAGAAACAGAGAAAGAAAGACAGGAAGAAAGGAAGATAAGAAAGAAAGAAATAAGGAAGGAAGAGAGAAAGAGACAAAGAAAGGAAGAGAGAGAGAGAAAAGAGGGAGGAAGGAAGGAAGGAAAGAAGGGGGCAAAGAAGAAAGAAAGGGAAGAAGTGAAGGAAGATAAGAGAGGAAAGAAAAAGATACATGCACGCATATGCTCATTGCAGCATAATTCCCAATAACAAAGACATGAGACCAACTTAAATGTCCATCGATGGTAGAATAATAAAGAAAATGTGGTACATATACACCATGGAATATGATGGAGCCATAAAACAGAATGAGGTCATGTCCTTGCAGCAATGTGAATGAAGGTAATAGCCATTATCTTATATAAACTAACAGAGGAACAGAAAACCACATACTAAACGTTCTCACAAGTAACAGCTCAACATTGAGTACACATGGACACAACGGACATTGGAACTTATTTGAGGATGGAGGAAAGGACGATGGTCAGAACTTAAAAGCTACCTATCAGGTACATGGCCTACCACATAGGTGACTAAATAATCTGTACACAAATCCCCAGTGACACCTATGTAATAAACCTGCACAGGCACTACTGAACCTGAAATAAAAGTTTAAAAAAAACTGATAAACTAAATCAAAAGAAAGCATAAGGAAAGGAAAATGTGAGATAAAAACAGAAAAACAGTAGATATAGTAAACACTTTGGTACCTTAAAAGAAAAGGAAAGAGACAAATTACTAAGAAGGAAAATAAGCATAAAAACAAAAAAAGACAAGAAAAAGAGTATAAGTTAACTCTAATTATAAGGGACTATTTTGAATAACTCTGTGCAAATACATTTGAAATCTGCATTTATTACTATCCGATACAACTTCTAAATCATAAAAATGTCCTACATCTGCACTGATCAATATGTAGCCACTAGCTACGTGTCTTGAGTGAATACTTGTACACTTAAATGTGACTCATGTGACAGAGAAACTAAATTATTTCTAATTATTAATTTACTTAATTTCTAATCATAATTTCATTATAATTAGTTTAAATTTGAATGGTCTCATGCAGCTAGTGGCTATTGTATTAGAAAGCATAGAAGATGAAATTGAAATTTTCTTAAGACAGTGTTATTTACCAAAGTTAAATCCAAAGTGCATTTATTTAAAAAACAAAAAGCTTAAAGAGATCAACTCTATAAAGAAATAAAGTTATTAGAGAATCTCACTCTCTCCCTCTAACACACACACACACACACACACACACACACACACACACACACAGGTGTTATGAGGAAAAGGAAAGCTCTTCTTTATAACACAGAACAGCACTTTGACAAACTACTACTCATGGCCCAAATCCTGCTGCAGACCGTTTTCCTGCAGTCCATGAGCTAATAATTTTTACATAGCTAAAGAGGAAATAGAATATGTAAGAGAGACCAAATGTGGCCCACAAAGCCTAAAATACTTTGAATGTGGCTCTTTACTGGAAAAATCTACTGGCCCCTGAGCTAGAAAAATGCCTGAATTTTAAAATCACTGTTTTGCAAATACCACCAAGGTAATATGAGATTCTAGCATGAAATTACTCCTAACACTATACATTAACATATTGTTAGGAAAAGGACGTTCATATGTCTCTATTATCCATCAAATGTTTATTAAGTATGGAATTTAAAATGAAGAGATGAAACTTAGCTTCACAAATATTGAGATAAAGTGATGTTATAAATCTCTCGATGGAATCCGATGGGAAATGTAATATTTGCCTAAACATTTTGTCTAATCCAGAAGAACAGTTAGATGAATCCAGTTTGAGAAATATTCTATGAGACAATTAGTTTGGACTCTTCAAAAATGTCAAGGCTGTAAAAGATGAGAGAAAAGGGTGGAGGGGAAGCAATATTCTAGACTGATGAAAATAAGAAACATGACAAAAAAATTCAATATAAGATCCCTGACTAATATAAAGAATATTTGAGAGCAAGTGGAGACATTTAAATTTAGACTGTATACTAGATAATATTAATTATCAGTAGCAAATGTCTTGTGATTGTTATTATAGTAATATAAAATAATGTAATAATTTTAGGAAAAAACCCTTAAGTATTTTTGTATAATCTTGATGTCTGCAATTTGCTTTCAAGCAGTTAAGAGCTCCCCAAAATGTGAGTGTGTGCAAGTATATGTATGTGTGTGTAAGACAGAGAAAAGGAGTGTGTATGTGAAGAGGAAAATAAACATAGAGACACACAAAGCCAATCCCAGAAAATGTTAATTTGTGAATCTAAATAAAGGGGACATATGTCTTTACAGTACTTTTGTTTCAACTTTTCTGTTTGAAGTTAAAAGTTGAAAGATTTTTTTTAAAGCCACTTGTTTATTCAGGGTGAACATGATCTTCAAATTTCTCTGCTAGATGTTGGTTTCCTGTAGTTTTTAATACTTTTGTGCCACTTGATTGCCTTATGACAAAATAAACTTAGCTATGAAAAAAACTGTGTAGCCAGAAAGCCAAACGATTGCTTCACTGAATAGGAAAAGAAACTATGTAGTTTATTACAGGTAATATTGTTATAAACAGTTATTCTCCTAGTACGATATAACCGATTATTACCTTGTGATGTTAGTCAGCTTCTACTAATAAGGAGAGACCAACAGGCAGTATTTATATACAACTACATTGAGGCTACTTTCTTATAGCCTAAAAAACAATATGGCAAACATGATAGAAGGTACCGGAGGTGTTTTTTCATGATTTACAGGATGAGAAATAACACTCTCTTCTTCTACTAGATGATTAACTATTCTGGGAAACACATTTGGGTTTATAGTTATAATAGACAAGAATACAAGGTGCATAAGCAACCCGATCATCTTTCATTATTACAATCCTGAATCGGGAAGCCGATCAGGAAGGAAGCAAAAAACGTCACAAGTAGATAGGGGCATTGGTGTAAGAGGAAGAAGACCAGAGTTGTGGCTTCGGCTCTGCTTCCAAATAGCACCAATATTTTTTGATAAATCACTTCCCTTCTCTGAGCTTTAGTTTTCTCATCTGTCAAATGTGGCAGCTGAACTGAATTAAGATTGTTGAATCTGCAAGATCAAGGGCCATTTATTCTTCAAGGACTGGGAGACAAGATGGCAATTTAGAACAATTTCATAAGAAATAAAAATTTAATCTGATGTGAATATTCTTCATTAGAATTCAACATAGCTAAAAATTAGCATCAGCTTCAGGGAATCACTCCCTTCTAAGGTAGGGACTGCACTTGGTGGGGAGAGACACTTCACCAGAGGCCCAGAACATTTTGGATGAAGAATGACCACAAGAGGAAGGATGGAAATTACACTGGGCCAAGAAGATTTCCATTGACTCCTTGTGTGATACAACTTTTTTTTCAAAACTCACAAAAATCTTTATATTTTCACTAGATTATACTTTTTTAATGAATTCTAGAAAGAAGTAATATTTGGCAGCCAGGCAGCAACAGAAATTGTAAAGTCCCCTAGAACTAGGAGAGGAAACTCTGAGAAAGTAAATCCAGAAATAACCCAAAACTATAAAATTGGGGTGTATAGAGCAACACTTCATTAAACCCCATCTTAGAAAAATACTGCATTTTATATTTCATATGGGACTTTGCCAACAAGGATATTTTGCTTAACAAATAAAAATGTGGCTACATAAATCTGCATTCTTATATACAGGTTACGAGTGTTTCCTTTTCTCTACACCCTCACCACTACTTATCTCTTGACTTTTTCATAACAGGTGTCCCATCAGATATTAGTGGATAAATCATTGTGGTTTTGATTTGTATTTCCCTGATGACTAGTGATGTTGAGCACCTTTTCAAGTACTTGTTGGCCATTTTTATGTCTTCTCTGGAGATAAGTCTGTTCAGGTCCTTTACCTATTTTTTAATCAAGTTATTATTTATTTTGCTATTGGGTCATTTGAATTCCTTACATATTTTAGGTATTAAACTTTTAAGAGAGACTATGTTTGGTAAATCTATCCTCTCAGTATTTAAGTTGTCTCTTCAGCCTTTTTACCATTGTTTCATAATAAAAACAGTGTTGAGACAGGGATAAATCCAACTTGGTCATTATGTGTAATTTTTTTTATGTTTCTTGAGTTCATTTTGCTGGTGTTTTAGTGATGATTTTTCCATCTATGTTCATCTTAGATAGTGCTCTGTAGTTTTTTTATTGTGTCTGGCTTTGACACAGGAATGATGCTGGCCCCAAAATGGGTTTGATGGTATTCCCTCTAGTTCTAAACTTTAGAAAAGTTTAAGAAGAATTTGAGATATGTTCCATCAATATCTAGTTTATTGTGCATTTTTAACATGAAGGGATCTTAAGTTTTATCAAAGGCTTTTACTGCATGTATTATGATAATCATATGTGGAAGTCTGATTGGCCAGGCATGTACCACTTTAACATTCTATTATTTTATCTAATACCTGCAAAAGAGGCTGGCAAGAGGAGCCTAGCTGAGTGGCTGGGAGGAAAAGAAAATGGTGTGGTGAACAGCCCATTCTTCTTTGTCAGGTTGGCAAGAGAGGCCAGTAGATTTTTTCTATGAGAGATGCTAACAGGAGTTCTTCAGGCTAAAATGAAAGAACACCAGCATGAACTCAAGATATAAGAGGAAATAAAGATGACTGGTAAAAGTAACTTTATGTAAAAGCCACTCTTATTGTACTTTTGGCTTGTACTTTTTTCCCTATATGATTTAAAGGGCAAGTGCATAAAACAGTCATAATAAATCTATGGTAATGAGTTCCCAATATATAATGACATAATATGTGACAATAACAATATAAAGGGGAGGAAAGGAGATGGATAGAAGCAGAATGTTTCTATACTATTGAAACTAAGTTGGTTATAATTGGGTTACTGTTAAAGCTAGATAGTTACAAGTTTAAGACATTAAGTGTAATTTCCCAGAAAACCACTAAGAAAATAACTTTAAAAAATGCAAAAAGAAAAAATGGCACACCATAAAAAAATCAACAGAATACCAAAAAATGGTGACAGTAATGGAGAAACTGAAGAAGAAGAACAACAACAACAAAAGAAGACTATGGAAAACAAAACTAAATGACAGAAGTAAGTCTTTTCTTATCAGTAATTATTTTCAATGTAACTGGATCAAACCCTGCTACTCATAAGACAGAAATTGGCAGAATGAACAAAAAAAGATCCATCTACATACTGTTTACAAGAGAGTCATTTTAAATACAAAAACACAAAAAGTTTGAATACAAACAATGGACAAATACATTTTATGAAAATGGCATTCAAAACAGAGCTGGGTGGCTATATTGCTATCATACAAAATAGATTTCAAGTCAAAAATTTTACAAGAGTGAAATAAAGACACACACACTTGGCTCATTGGAACCTCTGCCTTCCAGGTTCAAGAAATTTTCCTGCCTAGCCTCCCAAGTAGCTGGGACTACAGGTACATGCTAACATGCTCAGCTAAGTTTTGTATTTTTAGTAGAGACAGGGTTTCACCATATTGGTCAGGCTGCTCTTGAACTCCCGACCTTGTGATTCACCCAACTCAGAGTCCCAAAGTGCTGGGATCATAGGCATGAGCCACCACACCTGGCCAAAGACATTATATATTGATAAAAGTTGCCCTACATTGAGAAAACATACAAATTATATACCCAATGACAACACTCCCAAAACATGTGAAACCAAAATTAACAAAATTGAAGGCACAGTTTAACAGTAATATCCAGAGACCTCATTACTCCATTTTCAATAGTGAATAGAATAACTAGACAGAAGATTAATAGACCAACTGTATCTAATACTTAACACAATAGACCAATTGTATCTAATACTCAGAAAGCACTTCACTCAACAGTAGCAGAGTATACAATCTTCTCAAATGCATACAGAACATTCCTTGAGATAGATCATATGTTAAGTCCACAAAACATCTTAATAAATTTAAAAAGACTGAAATCATAGCTTTTTTTTTCTTACTACTGTGCAATGTAACTACCATCTATAACAGAAGAAAACTTTTGAAAAACTCACAAATACATGAAAATTTTTCTAAAAATTATGGTCTTAAACAACATTGGATCAGAAAAGAAATCACAATAGCAACAAGAAATAAATTAAGGTAAAAACAAACCATAAGCTGCCAAAGCCTACTCTAGAAGATATAGGAAATATGAATGGAACTAAAACAAACAAAGAGGTTTAATCAGTGACCTAAAGCCTCCTAATGAGAAAAACCCAAGATCAGAAGGTTTCATTGGTGATTGGTGCCAAACAATTAAAGAAGAATTAACACCAGTCCTCAAACTTTTTCAAAAAGAGAAGAGGAGGAAACACATCCTACCTCCTTCTGTGAATATAGCACTATCCTAATACAAAGTCCCAACGAGAAAAGGAAAACTATAGACTGCTATTCCTTATCAACATAGATGCAAAAGTCCTAAAAATAGTATCAATAAACTGAATTCAGAATATTGAAAGCATTGTACACTATGACCAACTGGGATTTTTCCCAATAACAAAAAAAGGGTTTAACATATGATATCAGTCGGTTTAATAAACTACATAATAGAATAAAAGAAAAACCTACATGATCATCTCAATTGATACAGAAAAAGCACTTAACAAACTCTAACACTCTTTCATGATAAAAATAATCAATATACTAGGAATATAAGAAAACTTTCTCAACGTGCTGTGGCCATATGAAAAACTCACAACTTTCATACTCAGTGGTGAAAGACTGAAAACTTTTCCCCTAAGATCAAGAGCAAGACAAGGATGCCCACTTTCACTATTCTATTTAACATAATACTTAAAGTTGTAGTAAGAGCAAATATGCAGGAAAGAGAAATAAAAATATCCAGATTGGAAAAGAAGTCAATCTTACACATCAAAAACTAGAAAGAAGGCCAGGTGCGGTGACTCAGGCCTGTAATCCCAGCACTTTGGGAGGCTGAGGTGGGTGGATCACAAGGTCAAGAGATCAAGGCCATCCTGGTCAATATGGTGAAACCCCGTCTCTACTAAAAATACAAAAAATTAGCTGGGCACAGTGGAGCATGCCTGTAATCCCAGCTACTCAGGAGGCTGAGGCAGGAGAATTGCCTGAACCCAGGAGGTGGAGGTTGCGGTGAGCTGAGATCGTGCCATTGCACTCCAGCCTGGGTAGCAAGAGCAAAACTCCATCTCAAAAAAAAAAAAAAACTAGAAAGAATACATACACACACACACACACAAAGCTGTCAATACCAATAAATAAACTCATAAAATTTCAAAATACTAAATCATTGCACAACTGGTTTATTTGGATTCCTACATACAATCAATTGAAAGGAGATTAACAGAACAATTGTGTTTACAGTAACACAATAAAAATAAAATACCTAGAAATAAATTTAACAAAGGAGTCGCAAGACTTGTATACTGAAAACTATAAACCATTGTTGAAAGATATTAAAGAAGGCCTAAATAACTGGAAAACTGAAACCTGATTCATTAGTCAGAATTATATATCTGATTTTGTTCATATATCTGAAAAGGGGTTAATATCTTCCAGCTTAATAATGTGAAGATGACAATATTACTCAAATAATTGGCAGATTTATGCAATCCTTATCTAAATTCCAACAGCATCCTTCACAGAAATAAAGAAAACAATTCTAAAATTTATATACAATTTCAAGGGACCCTGAATGGTTAAAACATTTTTGTAATAGAACAAATTTGGAGGTCTCAAATTTTCTGATTTCAAAACTAAATATAAAGCTATAATTTATAAAAGCAATGGGATATTGCCATAGGGATAGACCTATAAACCAATGGAATAGAATTGAGAGCCCAGAAATAAACCCTCAAATCCATGGCCAACTGATTCATAACAATGATTCCAAGGTCCTACAGAATGGTCTTTTCAACAAATGGTGCTGAGACAACTGGATTTTCACATGCAAGAAAATAAAGTTGGACTCTTACCTTATACCATACACAGATATTAATTCAATATGGATCAGAGACTTTATTTGAGAGCACACATTATAAACTCAGAACAAAAGTGTGGCAAATCTTCATGGCCACAGATTTAGCAATATTTTTAAAATATGATATTAAAATCACAGGCAACAACAGATACATTTCATCAAAATTAAAAATTTTTGTCTACGAAAAGACACTCTAAATATAGTGAAGTAAAATCTACACGATGGGAGAAAATAATTGCATATCACATATCTGATAAGGGGTTAATATTAAAAACACATATGAACCCCTATAACACAATGAATATCAAAAAAACATGAAAGGTTGCAAAGGGCAAATGCCTTGATATAAATGGCCAATGTGCACATTGAAGGCTCCTCAAAATCATTAGGCATTAGGGCAAAGAAAATCCAAACCACAATAAGTATCACTTCACACCAACTAGCATGGCTCTAATCAAAAACACAGAAATAACTAGTGTTGGTGAGGATATGGAGAACCTGAAACCTTTGTATACTGCTGGTAGTAATGCAAAATAGTGTGTGGCCACTATGGAAGACAATTTGCCAGTTTCTAAAACTGTTAAATATAGGATTACTACATAAACCAATAATCCACTCCTTGATGCATACCCAACAAAATTATAAACAAGGACTCAAGTAGTTACTTGCATGCCAGTGTTCTTAATGGCATTATTCACAATAGCCAAAAGTAGAAATATCACATGTCCATCAACAGGTAAATCAATAAGCAAAATGCACTATATATGGAGTATTATTCAGCCATCAAAAAAAATTAAGTTCTGACATATGCAACAATATGGATGAACCATGAAAACATTATGCCACTGATATTTTGGTTTTGTAATTAAACAGATTTCTTCCTCTCTCCCCAAAAAAAGTCCTCTTTCAGTTTCTACAAACTTCCTCCTTCCCACCTCTATCCATCCACCCAGAGGAACTTTTATCTCTTCCCACCAAAGCAGATTAGAAGCCTTTGTCTGTCTTTTAATTTGAGGCCTGGTAGGGAAATTAGAGGTCCAATGTCAAGAAAGAGAGGTCCCAGAGCCCTCTTCCATCTGAGCCTCCCACACCCCATGACTCCCTTTACCCCATAACACACTTCCCTTCAGGTTTACCATCTGGAAGAAGGAATAAACTTATCTCTCTTATTCACCAATAATTTATATAAACCAAAGATTACAAACAAGGGTGTCCTTTGCAACCTGATCTCATTTTCTTCAAATACCAGTTGCTCTCCAGTAAAGGGATTGTCTTTCCAGACAACATCAATTCACTTGGAAATCTCACTTAAAACAGAAAAGTTAAGGTCTTCAAAGGTTTGTGTAGGCAAAACATTTGCAGGAATACATGGAGCTGAAGGTCAAAGGCAAAGGAAAAAAGGCATTAGTTATTTTGTTCTTATTTCATTTGTCCTTGTACTTCCATGCTGAGTGATTAGTAAGGTCACCTGGCAGTGACAAACATCTGCTTTTGATGCTTTTTCTTTTTATTTATTTATTTATTTATTTTGGAGACAGAGTCTTGTTCTGTAGCCCAGACAGAAGTGCAGTGGCACAATCTCAACTCACTGCAATCTCCATCTCATGGGTTCAAGAGATTCTCCTGCTTCAGCCTCCTGAGTAGCTGGGATTACAGACACCCATCAGCGTGCCTGGCTAATTTGTGTATTTTTAGTACAGGCAGGGTTTCACCATTTGTCCAAACTGGTCTCAAACTCTCACAGGAGAAATGCCATATGAGCTACCCACATCAACCTCCCAAAGTGCTGGGATGACAGGCGTGAGGCACCTCACCTAGCCAGGTCAATTTTCTCCAATGGAAGTAACAAAACAGGTATAATCAAAAAATCACAGATATATCAAAAATTTTAAAACAGTGTTGGAGGCCAGGGGCAATGGCTCATGAATATAATCCCAACACCTGGGGAGGCCAAGGCAGGAGGATCACTCGAGACCAAGAGTTCGAGACCATCATGACAAACACAGTGAGACCTCTTATCTAAAAAACATTTTTTAGTGATACTGGAAAATGCTAACTTGGGTAGTGAAAATTTCAATGCATCATTGCCTAGCCTTCTGGGTTTTGCTCTGAACCTCGTGATAGAAGACTAAGTCATGTGTCCAAGCTCAGGGACTTCCTGTTGCACACAGGTGATGCTCCCTGGAGCACCCTTCTCCAATCCCCCTCCCTTCAACTTGTCCCAGTGTATCATTTTCAGCACAGACCGGGACAAGCCCCGCTCATGTGTCAGCCCTGCCCAGGCCAGCAGCCTAGAAAAAGATCCCCATCAAACCCTGAAAAGGGCAGGGTGACTCAGTTCACCTACATGGTTCAGGCCAGCTGCATGCCTTGCACTCTCTTCAGACCTGGGCCAGTGTACAAACTCCACAACCACGGCCCCGTGTTCAGAAGGGTCCCTAATGCTTGCTTGAAGGCTCTGCTGCTTGAATTATTTTTCTTTTCTTTTTTTTGAGACACAGTCTTCTACTGTTACCCAGGCTGGAGTGCAATGGTGTGATCTTGGCTCACTCCAACCTCCACCTCCTGGGTTCAAGCAATTCTCCTGCCTCAGCCTCCCGAGTAGCTAGGATTACAGGAACCCACCACCATGCCCAGCTAAGTTTTGTATTTTTAGTAGAGATGGGGTTTCACCATGTTGGCCAGGCTGGTCTCGAACTCCTGACCTCATGATCTGCCTGCCTCGGCCTCCCAAAGTACTGGGATTATAGGCATGAGCCACTGTGCCCAGCCCACTTTAATCTTAATTTCTGAAAATTATTGATTTTCATTTTGTACTGATCCCTGCAAATTAAGTAACAGTTCCTACTTCAGAGCCATCTTGGAGCAGGCCAGGATTTAAAGGAGCTGGCCAGGCACAGAGCCCCTCCAACAGGGAGACCTTTCCCTTGCTCTAAAGTAACCCTCTCAGAGCCTTTTCCTAATGGAGTCTGAAACAGCCTGGTGACCTGCCCTCAACTGTTTTAATCTCTGGCTGTCCCCCTATTCAAGAGCGGGTGCATTTCACATGTGTGCATAATTAATACTAACAAAAGGGGCTGGGGCCCTGTCAAGGGCATTCTGTGTTTGGAGTCCCTGGGAGGCACAGGACCCAGATCTGTCCTTAGAGTATGACAATAGATCACTCTTCAGTGCCCTGTCCTAAGTAGGACAAGACCTAGCAACCCTTTCGGTCAATGCTGAAATGTCTCCCAGGCATGAGCAATGGTGACATTTACAGGATGGTAGGCAGAACTTGGCAGTGGGCCAGCTGTGCCTCAGTGGCTCTAGCGGCTCAAACCCACAACCCAGCCAACTCACCCTGGACTCCAACCAGCCTGGATAACTGAAGACAGCCATTCCCAGCTGCACTCAGGCATCTGAAAGACACTTCCTTTCCCACAAAGCCTCTTGCAGGGTTTCAGGAAGGAAATGGAAACAGTAAGGGGAAACCCCAAACCCATGTAGCTCTAATAGCATTACCTCTTTGTCCATGGGGGTAGGGGGAGGGTGCTTCCTATGTTGAATTTCATCCTGACCCCAGCCTGGTGGGGGTAGGAGCAATGCCATTTGCTCCATCTCACAAACAACATCGCATTAGCCCCGCCAAGGGATGAAGCCAGGGACAGACTAGCTAGCAAATCCAAGACTGGAACCGACTGGGCCTCTCTGACTTGGGAGCCTTAGGGCAGGCTGTTGGTGTCTTCAGATCCCACCCTGGTATAGCCTGTGTGATCAGCCAGGGCTGAGGTTCTCTCTGCTGACAGAGCTTTCCCTCTTAAGGACACTGGTGGGGCTGTGGCCCCATCAGATCATCTGTCCCTGGGAATACTCTTTTCCAGAGAACTTCAATGAGAAAGTAGGTCCACTGAATTCCATGTCTCTGAAAATACCCTTGTAAAAGTACATAAGGACCCAACACTGCACTTATAATCAGACAGTTTGGACCCTCAGCTCTGAGAGCATCAACATTGGCCATCTCCTTCTCCTGTTTGGGTCTCAAACTCTGCCTCTGGAGCCTTGTTTCGAAGGCTAAGTTTCCAGCCAGAACAAGTGTCCATGCTCTGCTCTTTCAACCCCATGCCCCTGCCATAGCCAGGAAGGCTGAGGACAGACAGGGTCTTTGCTCTTCTAGACAGAGCTGACCATGACTGAAGGATTCTCAGGTGCAGGCAGAGCCCTTTGTCCTTTATTGTCACTGTGCTGGCCACCGTGGGAGCTGATTCTGCTCCTTAAACCTTCTGGGAACACTTAAGGTGCCCATCACTGCAGAAAGGATTAACTCAACTGAGATGAGACATCTTTTTCCAATTAGTTGTAAAACACCCATGTTGGAGGTTTTCCAAAACTGGCCAGTTGCTTTCCCATTACCCGAGATTCCACATTCTTTCTGCACAAATAATTTCACAAGGTTTTCAAGTAAATTTGGTAGTAAGGCCCATGACCATGGAATAAACAGGATGCTCACAGTGAAATGCTAAAGCCAAAATCTTCTCTTCCATGTGACATGCTATGAGAAAGGAGATGGAAAGTAACTTCCACTTACCAAACTTCCCTACCTCAGGCTTAAGACACATATCAACAGGTGCAATGACATTTGTGTTGGGACATGCATTTTACTATATATGTGCATCTTTATAAAGACTTTTCCCAGCAAGGGAAATGTCTTTATAAAGATGCACATATATAGTAAAATGCCTGTAATCCCAGCACTTTAAGAGGCTGAGTCGGCCAGATCACAAGGTCAATAGATCAATGCCATCCTGGCCAACATGGTGAAACCCCATCTCTACTAAAAAATACAAAAATTAGCTGGGTATGGTGGCACATGCCTGTAGTCCCAACTACTCAGGAAGCTGAGGCAGGAGAATCACTTCAACCTGGAAGGCAGAAGTTGCAGTGAGCTGGGATTGTGTCATTGCACTCCAGCCTGGCAACAGAGCAAGACTCCATCTGAAAAAAAGGAAAGATTTTCTCACTGACATTTATTTCTCATGCCAAGTCAGGGACCTGCTGCTGCCAAACTGGGGAGACCAAGATCCCACAGCCAATGTGCTCACTCTCCTTAAAGGCATGTGACACCAGCCAGAGAGGTGGACAATGTGGTCAAGGCAGGGATAACACTGTCTCACACTTAGGAAGACAGAAGAGGTCTCGCAGTGCACAGGGCAGCCCTGGGAGTGGGTGACTCATAATAGCAGGAATAAATATTACAGCAAGTGCATCAACACATGGGAGGAATTTAACAAGCCTATTCCTTTTTTGCAATGATGTCTTGCTTTGTCACCCAGGCTGAAGGGCAGTGGTGTGACATTGGCTGACTGCAACCTCTGCCTCCTAGGTTCAAGCAATTCTCCTTCCTCAGCCTCCTAAGTAGCTGAGATTATAGGCATGCTCCACTGCACCTGGCTAAGTATTTGTATTTTTAGTAAAGACAGGATTTCTCCATGTTGGTCAGGCTGGTCTGGAACTCCCAACCTCAGGTGATCCGCCTGCCTTGGCCCCCCAAAGTGCTGGGATTACAGGTGTGAGCCACTGCATCCAGCCAATACATTTGTTTTTTTAAGCTCCTAAGTTTGTGGCAATTCATTACACAGCATTACCAGCTCTGACCAGAGATCTCAAGCACCAACCTTGGCTGTCATACCTGTGGAAAATGCCAAGTCCTCACATGCCTCTCCAGACCTCCAAGGGACCTCCTGTCATCCCATCAGGCTCCTAGAGGCCCCTTAGGGTGCTGTCACTACTCTCTGCAGGAGCCACATGAGGGCAGTAAGAAGACAGTGGCTGTGGAATTTGAAGATTCTAAGTCCTGGCCCCCTAGGGCCTCAGGTGTCTTATACAGGTGTGCTGGTAATGTGGTGTATAACTTGACATTAACCCCGGCTGCCTGTCTGGGGCAGTCTGTCAGGTTTTGCCACTGTAAAGTTACTCTTTTATCCCCCTTTCCATTCTGGAAGAAAGTCACTGTGCACAGCCCACACTGATGGAGGAGGCATCCTCATCTTTTATTTACTGAGTTTGACAACCCTGCCTGTCACACCAGCACATTTCAAGTACTCCATAGATCCACGAGGCTGCTGACAATCACATTAGACAGCGCAGCTCTACTCTAGAAAATCAAGGAAAAGCAAGTACCCACACATCAGTCTCTCAAGTACCACTATACTATTGTTTACTTAATAGTTTTCTGTAAAAGGGTTTTTGTTTTTTTTTTAAAGAAAATCTCACTCTGACACCCAGGCTGTAGTGCAATGGAGTGATCTCAGCTCACTACAACCTATGCCTTCTGGGTTCAAGTGACTCTCCTGCCTCAGCCTCCTGAGTAGCTGGGAATATAGGCATACAACACCACATCTGGTTAATTTTTATATTTTTAGTAGAGACAGGGTTTCACCATGTTGGCCAGGCTGGTCTTGAACACCTGACCTCAGGTGATCCACCCACTTTGGCCTCCTAAAGTGCTGAGATTACAGGTGTGAGCCACTGCACCCAGTCACAGGGCTTTTTAAAAAGGGAACTTGATATCACTACCTTGCAATGACCCAGTATCAAGGATGGCCCTGGACATTCAGGAGGTAGAGCAGCTCTATTCCTCCACATGGGCTTTTCCAGTCTTCCTTTCTTCTTCTCCTCAGAAGCCTGGGGAAGGCAGGGACCCCTTGGTCCTGGTCCCCTGGCCTCCAGGATCCACACTCGAGGGAGACTTCACCAGTTTACAACCAGCATCATGAACAGCTCTGACCCCTCCTGTGCCCCAGGTGTCTCTGGGCCAGAAAGCTGTAAATCTGTGTCTGCCAAACCTGGTTGATGATGAGAGTCACTAGAGAGCTTTCTAAAAGCTTAGACTTTCTTAAGCCCAAAGCATGTGGATCCTAATTGAAGATATGGGTAGGGACCAGGTAAAAACAGCCCAGGTAAAGCTGATAATTAGCTACGTGCCAGAGTCCTACAAGCAGGACAACCAGGCTTAGCTGTGCTCTGGGAAAATTTTCACCTGCAAGTAATGCACAGCTATCTGATGGAAGACCCCAGGGCAGGCCCTGACTCCAACTCTCTTTTTTTCTTGAGACAGAGTCTCACTCTGTGGCCCAAGCTGCAGTGCATGGTCATGATCTTGGCTCACTGCAACCTCCAACTCCTGGGTTCAAGCGATTCTCCTGCTTCAGTCTCCACAGTGGCTAGGACCACAGGTGTGTACCACCATGCCTCACTAATTTTTGTATTTTTAGTAGTGACAGGGTTTTGCCATGTTGGGCAGGCTGGTCATGAACTCCTGGCTTCAGCATATCTGCCCGCCTTGGCCACCCTAAGTATTGGGATGACAGAGGTGAGCCACCGCACCCGGCTTGACTCACTTTCTAAAATGAGCAGTACCCACTGAAGGGAAGTGTCTAACTCAGCCTTCTCCCAAGCTCACAGGACATGGAATGAGGTGCTGACAGATCCTTTGGAAAAACTCCTTTCCCTGTCCTCTGTGACCAGGAGGAGAGGCAGCTTAGTGGTCTGGTATTTCTGGGTGTACAGCCTCTTTGTTTCTTTTTTTTCTTGTCCATATCATGTATCAGGTCCCTTGCATCAGGGACAGAACTAGATTGTACCCCTCTGGGTGGCCGCTCACTACACTTTAGGGCCAGGTAACTGGTTTACTGAGTTCCAAGAGCCTCCCCCATGCCAGATTGAGGTAATTTAGGTGATGAGATTTAGAGCAGATTTTGGACTCCTGAGTTGATGTTATAATGGGATGAGGCCTTGGGGCAGGGTGGATGTATTTTGTATTTGGGATGAACACACATCTTCAGGGTCTAGAGAGATGACTAAATAGGCAGACTGTCCCTCCCCACACAATGATATCCATGTCCTAATCCCAAGAACCTCTGAATATGTCACTTTATGTAGCAAAAGGAACTTTACGGTTGGGATTAGTAAGGGGTTTGAGACAGGGACATTGGCCTGGATACCCAGGTGAGCCCAATCTAACCACACACATTCTTAAAAGCACAGTACTTTCTCAGGCTTAAACATGAATAGTAAGGAGGAATGGGAGGTCCAAGAAGTCACCATGCCACACAGGGAGCAACCATGAGTCTTGTTCACCTCGTGTATCCCCAGAGCCTAGAACCCAGCATGTGTTTGGCCACAGAAAGGTCAATAAAATGAACTTTTGTGGTTTCTTTTTGTTTTCAAGATGGAGTTTTGCTCTTGATGCCCAAGCTGTAGTGCAATGGTGCAGTCTTGGCTCACTGCAACCTCTGCCTCCTGGGTTCAGGTGATTCTCCTATCTCAGCCTCTCGAGTAACATGTGCCACCACACGTGGAAACTTTTTTTGTATTTTTCATAGAAATGGGGTTTCACCATGTTAGCCAGGCTGGTCTTGAACTCCTGGCCTCCCAAACTGCTGGGATTACAGGCATTAGCCACTAAAGTGAACATTTAAGCACTGGATTCCAGCTAGCAGCCATGAATTATTTAACCTCTCTGACCCCGTCATCCCCATTTCTATGGATATCAGAAGTAAGGTCAGTGAAATAACCCACCCAATGTTATCCAATGAATGAACAGTGGGGCTGGCCCCACTGTAAGCCCTTCAGAATCCTTCTGGTTGACAAATCTGGCAGCCCCCCACCCCGACCTCAGCCTGGCCAAAATGGGCAGAACTCCTGGGTAAACAGGGGTGAAGCTTCTCATGGCCCCATTTTATTTCTTTGCTTCATTCTGTGCCTTTGCTTTCTGGTGACTGGTTGTCATCCCATTTCCCAAGCACAGACCATCAGAGGGTGCCAGGGCCCATGCAGAGAACTTCAGCTCCCAGAGCTGCCCTGAGGAACAGCTGCTGTACAGAAAGGCCTGCTTCTGACCACCCACAACAAGTGTCCTTAATGATGAGGGGCACCTACTGGTTTATAACCTGGCTCTGTGGCTGGAGAGAGCCCCTGGACAAAGGAC
Source organism: Saguinus oedipus (assembly GCA_031835075.1). Taxonomy (NCBI): domain Eukaryota; kingdom Metazoa; phylum Chordata; class Mammalia; order Primates; family Cebidae; genus Saguinus; species Saguinus oedipus. Next base: position 57,270 of record CM063176.1, read on the forward strand.
TTCATCTCCATGTCTGCAGTTTTCACAGCTGTGAAAGGGGACAGGGGAAATGCACCTCCTAGGGGTTCTGGGACAGTAAAATTAAGCAACTTATGAGATGGCTTCTCACACAGTCCCTGGCACTTCATTCTTTGTTGAACTTCCATTTTTTTTTGTTTTTTTTTTTTTTGTTTTGTTAGAGACAGAGTTTTGCTCTGTTGCACAGGCTGGAGTGCAGTAGCGCATTCTCAGCTCATTGCAAACTCCACCTCCTGGGTTCAAGTGATTCTTCTGCATCACCCTCCTGGGTAACTAAAATTACTGGCACACACGCACACCCACACACACACCATGTCTGGCTAATTTTTGCATTTTTAGTAGAGACACGATATCGCCATGTTGGCCAGGCTGGTCTTGAACTCCTGACTCCAGGTAATCTGCCCACCTCAGCCTCCCAAAGTGCTGTGGTTACAAGTGTGAGCCACTGAGCCCAGAAGAATTTGCATTCTTTATCAAGAGTCAATCTTGAAAGCCTCTCATTTCAGATTGTGCCCGAACCACATGAATCATTTTTTGGACTCAGCTGGCTATCTCCTTTTCCTCCATGCTTTTATGTCTTTACCAAGTCTTTCCTCTGTACTCAAAGAGCATGCCCAACAGTCTAGCCATCACCCTCAGGTTCACTATAAACTATACAGGGGGCCCAATTCAAAAGGCCCCTCTAAGCAGGGGGCTCCTTTCATTTGAAAACTGCTGCAGACCACATGTAAATTCAAGACACTGCCTTTGCTTGTATATTTCCACTGTCTTCCAGCCTAAAACCCAGCCAGTCCTAAGACTGACTGACTGCCCATGTATGTTATGTAAGACCCCATGCTGGGAAGGGATACTGAGATAAGTAAGACACAATCACACATCACTGGAAGCACCTACAACAGAGATGGAGATAGCAACAGATAATCTCACAACAGCATATGTGCCTGTCTACAGAGACCCATTCTTAGGAGGGGAACATTAATTCAGTTCCCAAGAACCTACCAGGTACCACCCTTCAAAGAAAGAGATCTCCACTTCACAGACTGACTTTCAAGGCCAAAGTCAAAAAGGAACCAACAGGACCAGGACCAGACCCCAGGTTTGGCTGGCATCACTATCTCCCTTTTTGCAAGGAGGCAGAGGCCCCTTGAAGATGTCCTTTTGCACAAGCTCCAAATTAACATATGAGATGGCTTCTCACACAGTCCCTGGCACTTCATTCTTTGTTGAACTTCCATTCGTTTTGTTTCATTTTGTTTTGTTTGAGATAGAGCTTTGCTCTGTTGCACAGGCTGGAGTGCAGGAGCACAGTCTCAGCTCATTGCAACCTCTGCCTCCTGGGTTCAAGTGATTCTTCTGCATCAGATTCCTGTTTTTAATCTGATTGATAATTCACCTGTAAAAATAATTTGGGAGGGGAGGGTGTTAAGGGGTGTGTGTATTTGTGTGTGTATGTGTGTGTGTGTGAGTGTGTTTTTTTTTTTTTACAGTGGCTGCCTGTCTAAAGTATTTTTCACAACTTGTTTAATAATCAGTGCTTTAAAAAGCAGCAGTATCCTAGAAAGAAAATGTCAGTTCTGGGGCATTGGATGTAAGGTTCTGCTCATGTCACCTTGTGTGTCCCACCCTGGAGGAGTGGAGGTGGGTGCTCAGGGAGGGTGGCTGAACCCCAGCACTGGGATGGGACATGCATGAGACCAGAGGAAGGGACAGCCCCACCCATGTCAACAGCAGGTGGCCTGTGTTTTCATTTCAAATGGGATACAGTATTTTTTAAATAAGGAGCCATACTTTTTAAAAAAAATTTTGAGATTTGAATGTGATTTCTAATTGTATCAGATGTTACTGTTTTAAAGCTATAACAAAGTTTAAAATTTCTACCTTTTGTTTTTCATTTATTTTAACTGTTCTTTTATCTATTAAATTGTTATATGTGGGTGAGGAAGTTTTGTTTCTCCTCTTAGCATTTGTTTCTATAACCAGAAATATAATTCTATATTAAAGAAATGAAAATAAAAATAATGACCTACTAAATGTAGGTCATTATGGCTGAAAATGCATTTTCCCCTTGTCCTTGCAGCTGCTCTTTAAGTTTGGGCTGTAGCCTGACGTTCATCTGCCCCAGCCCTAGAGGACTGCTGGCCAACAGATCACAGGGTTGTGACCCTTGGAATTGGAAGCCATTCTACACACAGTGTCTCTTCTAGGTGCTTTTTCTCATCAACCATTAAACCACAAACAGGCCAAGTGACAAAGCACTCAGTTCCTTCACATGGTTATTCCTTCTCCCTCTTGCTTCAGCTGATGCAGAAGAATTTGTCAGTCAAACTTGAGCATTACAACAAGCAGGGGGTGTTTGCTGATAAACCAGCTTGGATTTGGCACCAGAAACCAAAAACTTCTGACTTATGTTTTCAGTTGGTGATATCAAGGAGGAAACACAAGTCAAAACATTCAAAGAAACCACACAGCTCAGCTAACATGCTGGAGTGACACCCTTCCATCACCAAGCCACCAGCAGTTTTGAGGTGACTGTCAGAAAAAACAGTGGCCTCCTTTTCCTACCCCATGCCCCCACAAATTTTTGAAATGTGTTATCACTCAGGCCACCATGTAGGCCCAACGAGCATTTTTCAATAGACATTATTTACCAGAAGTTGGGGGAGGACAAATGGGGAAGGATATGGTACAGGTGGTTTTTGGCAGCTTGGGTATGCTTTCTGGCATACAAGCAGGTTTCACCACAGTAGGGCAGACTTTAGGTTAAGATCTCGGGAGTCTACTACACATCCAGCTCAGGGGCTACTACCAGGTGCCCTATAATAATTTTATGAATAAGGTTTGCCTTTTATTTATTTATTTATTTATTTATTTTTGAGACAGAATCTGGCTTCATCTTCCAGGCTGGGATACAGTCGCACAATCTCAGCTCACTGAAACCTCTGCCTCCTGAGTTCAAGAAATTCTCATGCCTCAGCCTCCAGAGTAGCTGAGATTACAGATGTGTGCCACCATGCCTGGCAAACATTTTTCTATTTTTAATAGAGATAGGGTCTCACTATGTTGCCCAAGCTGGTCTCAAACTCCTGGCCTCCAGTGATCAGTCTGCCTCGACCTCCCAAAGTGTTGGGATTACAGACATGAGCCACTGCACCCAGCCACTGTGACTAAATTTTAACATAAGAATTCTGTAATGGAGATCTCATTGTCTGCACCAAAACTTAATTTCAATGTAATCAAAAGAAACTCGAGCGACCCAGCCAGAGAGAATGCCTAAGGAGAAATGATGATGTAATGGAATGTGGTGTCCCAGATGAGAAACTGGAACAGGAAAGGACATTAGGAATAACCACAAGAAATCTGAATGAAGTAGAGACTTGGGTTAATAAAACATCTCAATATTTGTTCATTGATTTTAACAAATGTACCATACTAATGTAAGATGTTAATAATAAGGGAAGCTGGGTACAGGTATATGGGAACTCTTTGTATAATCTCTGCCATCTCTCTCTCTGTGTGTGTGTGTGTGTGTGTGTGTGTGTGTAGACAAGCAAGAATGTACTGATACTCCCAGCAATAATAATTTGGTGCCTACCAAGTGTCACATACCATGTAAAAGTGATCTACATGTATCTTCATTTATTCCTCACACTAGTGCTATGAGCTGGACATAATCTGCATTTTACAGATAAAGAAATTGAAGAACAGAGATGCTAGGTACCTTTCTCATAATCACATGGCAAGGTTACTGGCAGATAAAGGGCTTAAATTCAGGTTGACAGGATAGCTCAGCAATATTGCCTCAAATATCCCAAACTGTGAACATAAAACAGTTCAAAACAAGCTGTATGAGGGCCATGAAAACAAGGCACACTTTCCAGTCTGCCCCACATTAGAAAGAAAAGAGTTTAAAAGCAGGGCACATGCCAGGCACAGTGGCTCATACCTGTAATCCCAGCACTTGGGGAGGCTGAGGCAGTTGGATCACGAGGTCAAAACATTGACACTATCCTGGCTGACATGATAAAACCCCATCTCTACTAAAAATACTTTTTTAAAAAAATTAGCTGGGCATGGTGGCATGTGCCTGTAGTCCCAGCTACTCAGGAGGTTGAGACAGGAGGATCGCTTGAACCTGAGAGGTGGAGGTTGCAGACAGAAAAGGTCATGCCACTGCACTCCAGCCTGGCAACAGAGTGAGATTCTGTCTCAAACAAACAAACAAACAAAAAAGCACAGCACACCCAAGACACAACACTCAATGCTGGAGAGGATGTCTGTAAGTCCACCAATATAACCATACATTCTGTGCAATCAAGAAATTTACTTGGATGGGGATGGGGTGAGCTCCTGTGTGTAATTCCAGCACTTTGGGAGGCCAATTCTGGTGGATTACCTGAGGTCAGGGGTATGAGACAAGCCTAGTCAACATGGCAAAACCCCATTTCTATCAAAAAAACAAACCTGGCCTGGTGTGGTGGCACACTCCTGTAATTCCAGCTACTGGAAAGGCTGAGCTGGAGAAATGCCTGAACCTGGGAGGGGGAGGTTGAAGTGAGCTGAGATTTTACCACTGCACTCCAGCCTGGGAGACACAGTGAAACTCCCTCTCAAAAAAAAAAAAAAAAAAAAGGAGGAGGGCCATGTGTGGTGACTCACACCTGTAAACTCAGTACTTTGTGGGGCCTAAGTGGGTGGATAACCTGAGGTCAGGAGTTTGAGACCAGCCTAATCAACATGAAGAAACCTAGTTTCTACTAAAAAATACAAATATATACATATATATACATATATACATGTACATACATACATATATATATATCTATTTTAGCCAGGCAGTGGCACTGCTACCCCATTCATCACCAATGTTTTTGATGTCTCTTCCTCTTTTTTTTTTGGAGATAGAGTCTCACTCTGTGGAGCCTCCCAGGCTGGAGTGCCCTGGTGTGAACTCAGCTCACTGCAACCTCCACCTCCTGGGTTTAAGCTATTCTTCTGCCTCAACCTCCCAAGTAGCTGGAACTACAGGTATGCACCACTATGCCTGGCTAATTTTTGAATTTTTAGTAGGAATGGGGTTTCATCATGTTGGCCAGGATGGTCTTGAGCTCCTGACCTCCAGTGATCCACCTGCCTTGGGCTCCCAAAGTGCTAGGATTACAGGTATGAGCCACCATGCCCAGCTTTTTTTTTTTTCAGTTGGGGTCTCCCTATGTTTCCCAAGTAGGCCCTCAAGTGATCCTCTCACCTCAACCTCCTGAGTTGCTGAGATTGCAGGTGTCACCTTGCCTGCCATGATTTTGTTACCACAGATCCCTCTCATTCCCTTTCATAGGAAGTCAGTAAGAACCAGAAAGCTTGAGCCAAGAACTAGGGAAACTGATATTTGAACTAATTTCTGTTGGGTGCCAAACTTTTCTGTGCCTCCTTCTGTGAAAATTGAAGGTGGCAAGATCCAGTGGCTCACAAATATAATCCCAGCATTTGGGAGGCCTAAATGGGTGGATCACCTGAGGCCATTGCACACCAGTCTGGACAACAAGAGTGAAACTCTATCTTGAAAAAAAAGAAAGAAAGAGAAAGAAAGAAGACAGGAAGAGAGAAAATGAAAAAGAGAGAAGAGAGAGAGAGAGAGAGAAAAGAAATAAAGGAAGGAAGAAAATCAGAGGCTTTGGTCCCTTAATCTGACACACTCTGGAGTAATTCTGTCCCTGCTTGAATGTGATCTTTTTGAGGCAAAATCTGGGTCTCCTTCCTCTTGCATGCCCACCCTGGCCTGTCTGTTCCACACTAGCTGCTCAAAGAAGGCTGGCCCATGTAGAGTATGGGTTTGAGGCATCCCAAGACTTGGAGTTGTAGAAGATGTGAATGAGAAGCCTTGGAATGCTCTGCCCATCAGAAAATGTGTATATCCCAGAGTTCAGCCGAGATGCTGTGCTCCTTCTGATGCCAGTGCTCAGATCTCCCCTACCCAGGGTAGAAACTTGGATGGCCAAGTACATTGGCTCAATATTTGCCTTGAGTAGCTGGCTGCAGTGGCTCCAGCCACTGTTGGATCTATAATCATAGCACTTTGAGAGGCTGAGGCAGGTATTCAAAATATAATAAATGTAATATCTGAAATATTTTGAGTGTAACAAAATTTGAAAGGAATTTTTAAAATTAGATGTAATTTCATTACATCAATATAAAAAAATCCCCTCACAGCAAAACATGATAAGCAATGTCAAAGGACAAACAACAAACTTAAAAGCAACAGTATAACTCATATCGCCAAGAGCTAATTTGCTTAATATATCTAAAGCTCCTACATAGCAACAATAAAACAGTAACCATATAATACAGAAATAGGTAGCATATATGAACAATGAGCTCTCAGAAAAAGAATTACAAATGACTCATTCACATGAAAAGATGCCCAAACTCTGTAATAAGATATATATGTTAAAAATCAGAAGAAAATAACATTTTCACTAATCAGATAAACTCTAGTAGCACTCTGTACTGTTGAGTGTATAAGGAAACAGACACACTAAAGCCTTGCTGGTGGAAGTATATACCAACAAAATGTTAATGGAGAACAATATGGAAATGTGAGAGATGATGTATTTACACATAAGTATTATGTACTTCAGCATAGATATAACAGGAAAAGTGGCGGGGACACCTAAAACATGTTACATTCAGTCGATGGAGTGAATGCTCTACAGACATCACAAAGAATGAGGCAATTCCATAAGTACCAAGATGAAGTGATCTTTTAGATACCCAGAGCAGCAGATCTTTTTTCTTGTTGGCTTCACTACTGGTAGAGTCATCTTTGGAAGGTAAGGCAGAACATCTAATTCAAAAATATGACTTCCCATAAATACTGAAGAAGAATTCAAAGCTACCAATTGGGGAAAGAGCTTTTTATAAAGCAGTGTAAAAATCTACAAATGACCTAGAAAACAGAACATCCTGCAGAAAACTATAACTAACACATCCAAAATGGAATTCTCTACTGCACTTGCATTCTAACCTGTCTCCTCATCCTACCATATCTGCTTCCATTCCTCCTCAGACAACCACAGATAACAGCACAGAGAGCCCAGACATCCTTAAACTGCATGTAAGCTCATGATGTTAAAATCAGCCAGAGGGTGATTAACTCATGAATCCCCAAGTGTGTTCTCAGATCATCCACAGGAACCAGAAAGCAGTCAACTTTTCCAAATGCACAGAAACAGAAGCAGAAAGTGAGTGATTTAATCGAGACACCACAGAGATTAAAGGTAAGCATGTAATTACATGTGAATGACTGTCTCATTTTGATATGTCTTACCAACTATACAAAAGTCCTATGTACTGAGAAAAGGTTTATTATACTCCCTTGTGAAATCAGAGGTACTAGATTAACTGAATCCATAACTGCTAAACTATGAAACACAACTAAAGGCTAAATTAGGAAGCTTTAGTTTTATTTCAGGCAACCTCCTGACATAAACACAATCTAGATTAAAATAAATAAATAAATAAAAATAAAGCTCAACAACATACACACATCCCCAGAAAATCACACAGAACACAAACACACAGAAAGGGTGGGCCTGCTTTCTATCCACAGCACTGTCAAGCTTCCTCTGGTAAATGAAAGCCAGCAGGAAGCTCATCCCTGAACAGGATGAAGGGGATGAATACAAGAACAAGGAAGCCCTTCTATGAAGAGAGTTTGGAGTGTGTCTCTGTGTGTATATGTACTCACATTTTTAGTCTCTTTGGTGTGTGAAAGAAAAATAAATCTTGGGGCCCCTAAATCACTAAGCTAATGGGAAAAGCCAAGCTCAGAATTGCTTAGGGACAACCTGCCTGTCACTGAGATAGATGCATAGCTGATTGCCTCCTTTGGAAAGGCTAATCAAAAACTCAAAGACTGCAAGCACTCCTCTTTCTCACCTATCTGTGACCCAGAGGCTCTTTCCAGCTTCAAGTCTCCTTCCTGTCTTTGCTTCAAGTTGTCCTGCCTTTCTGGACACAACCATTATACTTCTTACATAAGATGGCTGATGTCTCACATCTCCCTAAAATGTATAAAACTAAGCTGTGTCCCGACCACCCTGGGCACATGTCATCAGGACTTCCAGACACTGTCTAAGGAGCGTGCATCCTCAAACTTGGCAAAATAAACTTTCTAAATTAACTGAGACTTGTCTCAAATACTACCAGCAAATCCGGAGACCTGATGAAGGGAAAAAGAAGGTAGTCTAACTTCATTATGACTGCAAAAATGCATCTGGTATATCCATACAATAGGATATTACTTAGCAAACAGAAGGAAAAGAACTACTGACACAAAACACTGTGGATGAATCTCAAAATAATCACATTGAATGAAAAAAGCCAGAAAAAAGGAATACCTACTGTATGTTTCTAGTTATATAAGTTAGAAAATGAAAAGTAATCTACAGTTACAAAAAGCTTATCAGTGGTTGCCTATGGATCAGTGGCAGGAGGGAGACAGTACTGAAGGGTACAAGAAAACTGTTCGGATAAGTACATCTATTATCTCTAGTGGTGACAGCTCTATGGCTGAATACCCATGTGAAAACACCTAACTTTACACTTCTAATATGTGCAGCTTGGGTATCACTTGACTCCTCAATAAAGCTGTTTAAAATTTTTTGATAAAAATAAGTTCACATTGACCACCAATCAGGTTTAACTGAAATCTTACAAAATGAAGGAGATTATTTTCACTTTCAGAAGGATATCTGATCGCAGTTACATATCATGCCTTGTGGACAAGCAATTTCAGAATAAATACAGATTTCAAATACTTAAATGTCTGTATTTCTTCCCATTCATCCTTTTCATTATTTAAAAGAAGCTAAAGCATTTTACAAAAAAAATTTTATCATCTACCACTATTTCTTCTCTGGATACATTCCAACATTTCATACTGACTATCTCAAACACACTAAACTCATTTCCACCCCAAAGCCAATGCTTTCCCACCTCCAGGCCTGAAATGCACACAGATACTTCACCATTCATATCTAAACTCAAATAACATCTTCAAAAGCTTCCCAGACCTCACAATCTACAGAAGCATCCCCTGGTGAGAAGCTGGTGGTGAGGGCAATCAGGAGCCCTTTGGCCACAATAAGTTTGGAAATATATTAGGTAATAAAGTGAATATTTAATTCACTTATCATAGATCCCATTTTACTGATGTTATGGTACTTATCACTATCTAAAATTGTCTTGTAAAGTTCTTTATTTATTTGTTATATATGCTCATAAAATACATTTATTTATTTATTCATTCATTCCTTCTATGCCTATCAGAAGCACTGGCCCAAATAAGAACTGTGATCTTTTCTTATTTCACTTCAAAGCATTCATTTCTGGATGCCTGGTACTACTGGTCAAAAAGTACCCATGTGCATTTTTTTTACATCTATTTTAGTTCTTTTTAAATTCCTAAGTATGACGATTGGGTTTCCACACTCAAACCTGAGTGTGAACCTTTTTACATCAGCATATTACCAGTCTGATGTTTAAAAATAAAGGTCAATTTCAGGCCGGGCATGGTGGCCCATGCCTATAATCCCAGCACTTTGGGAGGCCGAGGCAGGTGGATCATGAGGTCAAGAGATCAAGACCATCCTGGTCAACAAGGTGAAACCCTGTCTCTACTAAAAATACAAAAAAATTAGCTGGGCATGGTGGTGCATGCCTGTAGTCCCAGCTACTTGGGAGGTTGAGACTCAAGAATTGCTTGAACCCAGGAGGTGGAGGTTGTGGTGAGCCAATATCGTGCCATTGCACTCCAGTCTGGGTAACAACAGTAAAACTCCATCTCAATTAAAAAAAAGGTCAATTTCAACTGTCCTATTAATTTTACAAGATTCCAAATCTCCTTTCTTAAACCTTTTTACATCAGTACATTACCTGTGTGATGTTCAAAAATAAATTTCAATTTCAACTGTCCTATTAATTTTAAAAGTCTTCAAATTATGTTTCTAAAAAACTGAAAAATTCAACGACTGGCCTGTCTCATTATCATGAGATTTCTATTTGATATAATCTCAACTTATCAATTTACATGAATGTTGTTGGTTTTGAGATTGCATGGCCTGTCACTACAATAGCACATTTTTTGATAAGAATAAGGTCGATATAAAAAGTATTTACTTTTAATGATTAAATTGGGATCTCTAATATCTTACCTTTGGGATACTTAGCAAATAGTCACTTACATAATATACTATCTAAATGCACCAATTTAAACTTTTTTTTTTGATACAGAGTTTTGCTGTTGTTATCCAGACTGGAGTGCAATGGCCCGATCTTGGCTCATGGCAACCTCTGCCTTCTGGATTCAAGAAATTCTCCTGCCTCAGCCTCCTGAGTAGCTGGGACTACACGCACACACCACCATGCCCAGCTAATTTTTGTATTTTTAGTAGAGATGGGGTTTCACCTATGTTTACCAGGATGGTCTTGATCTCTTGACCTCATGATCCACCTGCCTCGGCCTCCCAAAACGCTGGGATTATAGGTGTGAGCCACCGCACCCAGCCCAATTTAAACATTTTAAATTCCTTTATTTTCTTTTTTAGAATTTCAAAGTTTTCAGACACAATAGATTTTTTTTTTACCTGGTTTTTACATATTATAAATGATCTCATAGTAAATCATTAATCACTGGGATGTACATTTTATAAGGACAGAGATATTTATCCAGTTGGTTCATTGTATACCCCAGCACCTATTCCTGGCATATTATCAGCTTAAAATAATAAATGTTGTTAAATACCTGCAAGCTCCTGTTTTATCTTATGGAGATCACCATATTGCTTCCACATTTACAGCATACTGCTAATATGTGTAATCTCTTCTTGCTATTGCTTGATGCCATGAAAATATTAAGCATGAACTGAACAGCAATTCTAAATTAAGTTACTGACTTTCAAGTTATACAGTGATATGTGGCAAATGGGTGGCAAGAGATCAACATAGATTTTCGCATAAGGTGTGATCAACATAGATTCTCTTACATTGTGCTTAGGAGGCAAGACTCAGTATGGAGTCTGGATACACAGACTTCTCTAGGGCTAGGGAGAAAGCCACCAATGGAAGACCATCTATGCATGAGAGTATCAAATTTTATACTGATGCCAAGGTGAATGTTAAATAGTGCTACAGGGTTGATAATGAACGTTGCCATAATAAAGTAGTTAGAAGCAACCATTGTGAATCATAAAAAAGCAGCTCAGTTTTTGGTGTGCTGCAAGTAATTTATACTAATAAAAATTAAAATAGTCAAGTTAATGAATCATCATTCATGAATAATCAAGATTATTCCTAAGACATTACTCTTGCCCTCACATTTCTAAGAAAAAAGCAGCAGAGATACAACTAGTTTGCTGGGAACTACATAGAACACAAGTGGGAATGTGTGTCATCTGAATAACACCTATCATGTCAAAGTGTTATACCGGCCTGAGCATAGAAAGTCAACACCAAGACAAAAGTATGCCAAATTGCAGGGTCTTTATTGCCGGCAGCCATGGAGGACTCACATCTCTCCAACCCATGGCCCCATAAAGAGGGTGACAAAACCTTTTATACTGGTAAAAATTACCTTGGGAGTGAGGGTGAGGGGTGGGGATGGGGGTGACAGGCTTCAGACGTTCTGAGGGCTAGTGGATTCTGCAAATCACCTTCTGGGAGGAGATGAGGGTGAGGGGATTTTGGACATTCTGAAGGCCAGGGGACTATTTGACATTCTGATTGTTACTTAAGTGGGTCACAAAAGCCAAGATTAGCATTTATTTACACATTGTCTGGGTAGGGTGGCAATCACAGTCCTTAATTACTTATTCACATTTGGGTTATAGAGAGCAGTTTCAACAGAAAGCTGAGGTATGGTTGAGGTATGCAGTTTTATGGGGCTTTTTATCATGTCACAAAAGTAGGCTGACACTGCAGATCTGAAGCAAGCAGCTCTCTACCACCTAATACATCCTAAATATGAATCCCTGTTCCATCTTCAATCAAGTAACCTCCAGCATTTATAACCTGTTTCTTAATATAAAAATAAGAATAATCCCTCTCTAGATTTGTAAATAATAAAATTTTTAAAGAAAAAGAAAAATAAACATATACTTCTAATCCTTTGATCAGCATGGTCTGCCTACCTGGTTGGCTGGATGGACTGAGGAGAAGCTGGTTCAGAACCCACTGGGAAAGGTCCTATACAAGGTAAGATGACAAGTAAACAGGCCATTATTTAACAAACAAAACAACATCTTATAAAATATGCATTATATCACTTCACACCCACCAAGATGCCTGTAATCAAAAAGATAGTAATGGTTGACCAGAATGTAAAGAAACTGGAACCGTCATGCATTGCTGGTGAGAATGTAAAATAATAAAGTCACTTTGGAAGATAGTTCCTCAAAATGTTAGGTATAGTTATCATATGAACCAGTAATTCCACTCCTAGGTAAACACACAGAAGAAGTAAAAACAGATCTACACAAAAGCTTCTACACAAATGTTCACAGCAGCATTATTCGTACTTGCAAAAAACATGAAAACAACCCAAATGTCCATCAACAACAGACAGACAAATAAAATGTGGTATATCCATATAATGAAATATTTGGCAATTAATAAAAAATGCATGATCATACACAAAGATAGATAAACCTTGAAAACATGCTAATGAAAGAAGTCAGGCACAAAAGACCACAAGTCATCTGATTGAACTTACATAATATGTCTAGAATAGGCAAATCTACAGAGATAGAAAGTAGATGAGTGGTTGCTTAAGGCTGAGAAATTTGGGAAAAATAGGGAGTGACTGTGAATGGGTATAAGATTTCTTTTTGTGATGGAAATGTTACAGATTAGACAGTGGTGATAACTGTACAACTTTGACTATATTAAAATTATTGAACTGTATACTTTAAATGGGTGAGTTCTATGGTATGTGAACTATATCTTCATAATGCTATTAAAATATATTGTGCATTATCTTTAAATAATTATAGCTTTCAACCATCAAATGACATGTCTTATCAAAATAAAGTATGGACATGTTGTCACCCCAACAGCTACATTCTATATAGTTCACAAAGTCCTCTCACAGCCCCCAGTCCCCATGACCAAGAGTATTCCCCAGGGCATTTCTGCCAGAGCTCCCAGAGAAGAGGCTTTCTCTTCCTAGGATCACGGGTGGAGCTGGTTTCAACTGGGGCTCCTTCTGTGACAAGAGAGAATAGGCTAACACTCTAATAAAAGCAGAATGAGAAGGAGTGGGGCAGTGGGATAAAGAAGGAGAAGAGGAAAGCGAGAAAGGAGGAGACACAGAGAGGAAGAGCACAGTAATTAATTATTGTTGGAGCATCTGCATCCAGCCATGCTGGCTAGTTTAAAGTGGGTTTCTGTAATTTGCTTTTAGGAGAGTCTTAATATGTTACTTCACTACAAACTCTTTTCCTACTTAACTGATAAACTTTCTAAGGATATATACACAAGTAAAACTAGATCCTGGGCATTTTTTGTTTAATAAAAAGACACATGAAACATTGAAAAGAGCACACATAGCTCAGTGGTTAAATGAAGTCAGAAGACTTAGATTCAAATGTGAGTCCCAGGCTTACCTAAGTGACCTTGGGAACACACAATTTAACTTCCCCAAACCTTAGTTGCCACTTCTGTAAAATGGGAACCATAGGTTTGGTTTTCTTACAGACAGGTTACTGTCCACATTAAATAAAATAACTCATGGCAGTGTCTCAATACAATACCTGGCATATGAGAACACAAAAATATGACCCACCATTATTAGTGGTAAACTCATGATTTACCACAGATATATATAGAGCATAAAAAAGTATTGTTTTAAAGAAAGGATAGTATGAATAAGACTAGTAGGTAAGAGCCAGAGAAAACTGTACCATGCTTCACAAAAAAATACTTCTTATTCATTTGGAGAGCATTATTTTTAAGACATGTTAGAAACTAAACCTACTAATGGTAAACACAACTGCCGGAACCAAAAATGCTAATTCATAAAAATCAATTCTGGTTTTTAGCTAACCATGCCCAATACATACTTTGGTCAGAGTTATTTCTTCTTAGGCTTCCATCTGCAATCACTTTTGAAAACCACCCCCACTTGCAAATAGAAAGCTTTAGACAACTACTTAGATTGCTAAGTCTTCTGTTCTTCTACAACACTGCATATTCTTGTATCCACATGAGAGAATTCCCTCCACTCATCTACTGCCCATAGATATCATTAACTTGGCTCAGACACAAGTCCTCTCCAAAAGTAACCTTGTGATCACTCAGTTCTGAGTTTATTCATTCATTCCACAAAGACTTAATGAGAACCTTCTATGTGCAAAGTACTGTACTAGGTACCAGAGATGCAGAGAATAAAAGAGATACCTCTTCCCTGTGTTCTCATGAGAACCTGTTGCCTCCTCATTACAACACTGACCACACTGATTACTGATTTCCTAACTACTTCTCTGCAACCCCTACAGGGACTCTAAGTAACCTGAGGTCAGGGACCATAGCAAAGCTGATTTACACTGACATTATTTTAACTAAGCCCTGGAAAAAAACTGAAATAGAATGAGATGTCAGCACAATACAGCCACAGCATAGCTATTTGCATGGCCAGAGACTCATGCAGAGCAAACTCTGAAGTGTGTAGACACACAAACTCTACAGGTCACTGAGTCTCCCATCAGTGCTGAATATAGCCTGCCCCTGAGATCTTGGCTACATCTAGAGCTTAATCCAAAGTATATGATACAGATATAAAATTACATGATACAAATATAAAATATGCATTTATTTTTATAAATATATGTATTAGATTATCTTTTCATTGAAAATATGTCTATATAAGGTAAAGAAGAATAAAGTTGCACATAGATTAGCTAAAATGGAATTTCTTAGATGAAATGCACCAATTCCAGAAAAAACACAAATACAACAACTCATCAAATATGAATTTAAATAGCCCTGTAACTGTTAAGAAAACTGGCTTTGTAATTTAAAATCCCATAAACATCTCTAGGCCAGTGAGGTGCAGCGGCTCACGCCTGTAATTTCAGCACTTTGGGAGGCCAAGGTGGGTGGATAACCTGAGGTCAGGAATTCAAGACCACTCTGGCAACCATGGTGAAACCCTTCTCTACTCAAAATACAAAATATTAGCTGGGAGTGGTAGTGGGTGCCTGTAATCCCAGCTACTCAGGAGTCTGAGACACAATCCTTGAACCCAGGAGGTGGAGGCTGCAATGAGCCAAGGTCACGCCATTGCACTCCAGCCTGGGCAAAAAGAGCAAAACTTCATCCCCCACCTCCCCACCAAAATAAATAAATACTTGGCCCAGATGGCTTTACTAAAGAATTATATTAAATTTTTTAGAAAGAATTAACACTGGTTTTATACAATCCCTCCCAGAAAATAGAAAAGAAAGGAATACATCTCAATTCAATAAAGGGAGTGGTCTAGATGTAAGGAGACTAAGGAGAGTTTAGAACAAAATGCAACCTGTAATTCCAAACTAGATCCTGTTGTTAAACAGAATTTGATCAGATAACCAGTAAAGCTTGAATACAGTTGAAGATGTGATGATAGAAATGTATTAATTTCTAATTTTGATGGTCATTTTGATATTACACAGAAGAATGTCCTTAGGAAATGCCACTAAAATATGTGGAAACAATGGGTCATCAAGTCAGCAACTTATTAGGAAATGGTTCAGGGAAAAGCAAATGTTATCTGAATTGTACTGATAACCTTCCTGTAAATTTAATCTTGTTTTAAAACAAACAAAATATATTTCTTAAAAATATTGGAGGCTATCTTTATGATCTCAGGATACAGAAGAATTTCCTTAACTAGGTGTAAAAACACTGCAAATATGAACGTTATAAATTCAGCCACATGAAGATTAAGAACTTTATAAATGGAACATTATCCAGCTTTTCAAAAGAAAAGAAATCCCAGCTTTTATGAGTCATATAACATATATCATATGTGACAACATGGATGAACCCTGAAGACATGCTAACTCAGATATGCCACTTGCAAAAAGACAAATGCTGTAAGTTTCCACTTATATGTAGTATCTAGAATAGTCAAATTCATAGAAACAAAAGGCCAGCTGCTGGGCCTGGGGGAAATAGAGAGTTGATTAATCAATATACAGTTTCAGTTCTGTAAGATGAAAATGTGGAGATCTAGTATTCAATGTTGTGAATACACTCATCACTACTGAACTACCCACTTAAAGATGGTTAAGATGGCAAATTTCATGCTTAATACCACATACATATATACATTTGTGGATAACACTTGAAGAAAGAAAAGAAATGGTTAACACAATATTGCAGAAGTCTCTCCTCTATGGGATGTGATCTGAAAAGGGCACACAGGGAACTTGAAAAAAAATTTCCTTAAGTTCAAGTACAAGTGGTTTTCATCATCCTCTAAAAGGATAAGTTCCTGGAAATCTAATTTTTAAAATTAACTCCCCAGGAAAGGGAAGATGAGCCAGTACAAAAGCTCTGAAAATAAATAAAGAACTAAAGGACAGGTAAGGCAAAAGGAAAGAATCGTGAGTTCTCTCAGTATTATTAACTTTAAATTATATTTTCTAAATAATAAAGGATCAATTTCTGTACAACAATTTAAAGTTATAAGTGGTACTGGTCAAACTAGATGTACTTTATGTAACTACCAAATATCTTTCTAAAATATGGAGCCAAATAATATCAATCCCTCAGCCTTTCTATATTGCTCACCACAACAGGAGGAGTCAGACAAGACAGGGGCAGTCCTCAGTGGTCTGAACAAGGAGAAGCAGAAGGAGGCACTGAGGGCCAGCGTTCTGCCTCAGGAAAGCAGAAGCTGGTGGCTACACAGTATACAGTTTGCTCAGAGGCCTCCCACTTATGACTGGTTTCCCGCTGAGAAGAAAAGAATGGTAAGGATCAAAAATATACCCACATGGTTCCTTATGGGGTGGGGGAGAAATTAAAATGTCTAATTCTTCTTCTCAATAGCTTTAAAACATGCAAATCAAATTCTAAATTTTCTACTGTCAACTGGCTATATCAGCTGGGACTCAGGTCAGATACATACAGGTCACTGAGGCTGACTGAAAATCACCTATATTTTACTATTATTTTTATTCACAGTGCTTTCAGAAAAAAATTTTTGATTAAAATTTATCTCATCATTCTACTCAAAGTACCATAGGCTCTTTATTCTATCAAATGAGATTCTTACTCTGAATAATACAATGGAATTCTTTAAAGATAAAATATGCAATCTCCAAATAGAATCTTGAGTTTTGCCCTATTCCCTGAACTTCAGATTCACCTCTTCAATGTTCTTCACATTTCTACTTCAAAGTCTAGCCAACATCTGAAACTTAACACAGTCGAAAGGAGTATCAATCATATCCACCCCTTCTCATATTCCAACAGCCATTTCTCTTCCAGGCTGGTGTCAAAGGCTGTCATGTCACACTTACCTTCCACTGAGCTGTTAACACTTAAACTGTCCATAGGTGGTGAAGCTAAAAGAGCACCGATTGTAACATTTATTCTTGGGCCTCAGGGCCTGCACAGTTTTGCTCCTGCCAGCACCCAAAAGCACTCACCCCAGCTCCTGCACATGCTTACCTGCATGTTCCCTTCCATGATGGGTTGAGCACAGGGGGTTCTAGTGAATGAAGCCTGCCCCTGCCAGCACCTAAGTGCTACTTCCAGCACCCACACCCCAGTTCCCACCAGCAAAGCATTCAGGGAAATTATCCTGCTTCACTATGTCAGTCAGGTGACCAAATCAACATCAACAGTGATCAGTCACATTGAAAGTACACACCCTTTCCTTTGTATGATATGATGAAAAGTACACTTCATCTTTTTGGTCTTCCTCCCAGGCATCCAGAAACCCAGATGTATTATGAGAAACACATTTGATAAATCCCACTTGAGGGACATTCTACAAAATACGTGACCAGTAGTCCTCAAACCTGACAAGGTCACCAAAAAGAAAAAAAAGTCTGAGAAACTGCCACAATCTAAAGGAAGCTAAGGAGACACAAAGACTAAATGTAATATGGTAACCTGCATAAGATCCAGGAACACTACAAGAACCTTGTTATAAACTGAATGTCTGTGGCCTGCCCAGAATCCTCATATGCTGAAGCTTTAACTTGAATATAATAGTATCTGGAGCTAGAGCATTTGGGAGGTAATCAGCATGAGATGAAGTCATGAGGGCAGGGCCCTGGTCTGATGGGATTAGTGCTCTTATAAAGAGACACAGAGAGCTTGTTCTTTCTCTCTTCTGGCAAGAACACACCTAAGAAAGGGGACTGTGCCATGTGCAAGTGAAGAATAGACTTCTCACTGGAACCCAACCATCCTGGCACCCAATCTCAGACTTTCCACCTCCAGATCTGTGAAAACAAATTTCTTTTGTTTAATCCACTCAGTATATGGAATTTTGTTATGGCAGCTAACTGATACAGACCTTAAGTAAAAACTAAAGAAATCAATAATGGAGGGCCACGGTGGCTCCAGCCAGTTTTCCTGGTGCTTGAGGAGGCAAGGCCATGAGTTCAAGGCCGACCTGAGCAATGTTATAAGCTCTCATTGATTAACAACAACAACAACAAAAATGTAAAGCCAGCTGCAGTGGCTCACGCCTGTAATCCCAGCACTGTGTGAGGCTGAGGCGGGTAGATCACGAGGTCAAGAGATGAGACCATCCTGGTCAACATGGTGAAACCCTGTCTCTACTAAAAATACAAAAAATTAGCTAGGCATGGTGCTGCATGCCTGTAATCCCAGCTACTCAGGAGACTGAGGCAGGAGAATTGCCTGAACCCAGGAGGTGGAGGTTGCTGTGAGCCGAGATCACGCCATTGCACTCCAGCCTCAGTAACAAGAGTGAAACTCCGTCTCAAAATGAAAAAAGAAAGAAATCAATCATGTATAAAATTTAGTCAATAATAATGTATCAATATTACTTCACTAAATGTGACAAATGATTACACTAATGTAACAGTTTAACAATATGAAAACTGGATGTAAGTTATCTGAAAACTACTATTCTCACAACTTTCTGTAAATTTAAAACTCTTCTAAAACACAAAGTGTATCTCTAAAAATTTGATGGCTTCCTATATATTTCTTAAACCAAAGGCCTCCCAATCTCTTTTACTCATCATTTAATACTTACACCTTGTTTACTCTGGTGTACCATGTTCACCTTTACAAGGGTTACACAGTATGCGTTACATAATGTACACATTTGTCAAAATTGATTAAACTGCACAGTTAAGATCTATGCATTTCTTTATATATGTTATACTTCAATTACAACTGTTTTAAAATATATGATTGCCAAATGAATACTCTAATGACCTAAAAAGTACCCTTGAATTTGGTGGCTGAAAACACTAACATTTCATTTGCTCTGGAATCTGCAATTTGGCCATGGATCAGCATGGACACTTCTTTTCTTCTCTATTTGCCAGTAGCCAGTGACTGGTATTATCTAAAGGCTCACTCACTCACATGTTAGATGGTGAATGCTGGCTGTAACCTGAGACTTTAGCTGGGCCTGTAGGTTCAAGCACCAACACCAGGCATCTTTATGTGCCCCTAGATTCCTCATGATATGGTGGCTGTGTTAGAAAAACTTTATATTCAGTGTGACTCTAATTCTGTTTCAATATACACACACATTCTAAAAAAAATAACAGAAGTTTTCCCTGGAGTGAAGAAAAATCAGTGATTTTTAAACTTTTATAGTTATACATTTTTCTTTTATAAATTTTATACCATAAACATGTATTACTTTCTAAATCAGATGAAAAAAATTCAGTTCCCTGTTAGCATACATAATACACTAGTATAAACACAAATGAAATTTAAAATGCAAAAATGTCAAACATATTTACATTATAAAAAAAGAATCCACTCATGAACAGCAAAAATGTTAAGAAATACTTGATTCATTCTGCCTTACATTCCCACCCTCCCCATCACAAGACAGAGTTTCACTCCTGTTGCCCAGGCTGGAATGCAATCTGCTTACTGCAACCTTCACCTCCTGGGTTCAGGTGATTCTCCTGCCACAGCCTCCTGAGTAGCTGGGATTACAGGCATGCACCACCATGCCTGGCTAATTTTTGTATTTCTAGTAAAGACAGGGTTTCATCATTTTGGTCAGGCTGATCTTAAACTTCTGACCTCAGGTGATTCACCTCCCCCAACCTCACAAAGTGCTAGGATTACAGGCATAAGCCACCTCACCCAGCCCACCTTACTTTTCAAGTTACAGATGAACTGAACATCAGCACATCAGAAACTAACAAAGAACACAAATATGCTCAATGATATCTGACATCTTCTAAATCACACATCTGGCCCTTGTCATGACACAGTGCTCCCTTAGTCCAATTCCTTCCTCAAAACCTTCTCTCCATATTTTCCTTTAATCAAAATTACCTACTAAACATTACCCTAAAAATAAAATCATCTGGAAAGCAAGGCCTACAAAGGCAAACCTCAGGTGCTAATAGTTTCTATCTTACAGCATGGTGTCACCTCACTTGATAATAGATTTTTTACTAAGATTTAAGGCCTACTGTACAAATACTATGGCTACCTCAAGGTCACTGCAGAATTCTCAGTAGTGATTAAACAACACAGGAGTCAATGGTAAGATCTTTTCTCCTTTTCCTTCCCTGGTCTCAGCCTTATTGCAAAACACTCCCTCCCTTCTGCTACCTGGCCCTGCAAGGCATGTTCTTACATTCCATGTGAACCAATAATTTCCATCATCTCATAAATTCTATACTTACTCTAGTAAAAAGTTAACTGTTCTTGTTACACTAAAGTCCTTTTCTTCATCTGACATTAAACAACTACTTCTATAATTTTCTAATTTTTTAAAACACTGTTAATTTGCACACACCAAATCAACAGACTTCAACGTTGTATTTTTGCAATTTTCATTTCCTGATTTGCCTTTTTCCTGCCGACTTACCCTATTTGATTACAACAAATTCCTAAGCTTTTTTTCTACCTGGACTATTTACATTATAAAAATGCCCCATGTAGGCCGGGCACGGTGGCTCAAGCCTGTAATCCCAGCACTTTGGGAGGCCGAGGCGGGTGGATCACGAGGTCAAGAGATCGAGACCATCCTGGTCAAAATGGTGAAACCCCGTCTCTACTAAAGATATAAAAAATTAGCTGGGCATGGTGGCGCATGCCTGTAATCCCAGCTACTCAGGAGGCTGAGGCAGGAGAATTGCCTGAACCCAGGAGGTGGAGGTTGCGGTTAGCCGAGATCATGCCATTGCACTCCAGCCTGGGTAACAAAAGCGAAACTCCTCTCAAAAAAAAAAAATGCCCCATGTTCTCTAAAATGCTCAATTTAAAAATGATAGCTAAATGATTTTATTCATTTAATTTTACAATATGAGTTTTTAGTTATTTCAAGAACTTCATCAACAAGCAAGTCAATTCTTAGGTGCTTCAAAGAAACAATTATCAGTATAAAAAATTAAGGCTTATGTGGTATTAATCAAATATTCTCAAGACTTGCTCAAATAGAAAACAACTGTAAATATACTCACATGTTGCTTAATAATGGGGGTACATTCTTAAAAATGCATCATTAGGCAATTCACTGTGGACATCACAGTGGACTTATACAAACCTAGACAGTCTAGCCTACTACACATGCACCTAGATGATACAGTCTATTACTCCTAGGTTACAGACCTATATAGCAGCTCACTATAATGAATACTATAGTATGTGTGTATCTAAACATAGAAAAGGTACTATAAAAATACAGCATAAAAGACAAAAAATGGTACACTTATATAGGGCACTCACCATGAATGGAGACTGCAGGACTAAAAGTTGTTGTGGGGAAGTAGGGGGGTGAATGAATGTTAAGGTCTAAGACATTGCTGTACACCACTATTGTCTTTATAAAGACACTTAGGCTACACTGAAAAGTTCTTTCTTCAGTTAACCTTGGCTTACTGTAACTTTATTTCACAAACTTTTAAACTCTTCTATAATTGCACTTAGCTTAAAACACACAACGTACATCTGTACAAAATATTCTTTCCTTATATCCTAATTCTATAAGCTTTGTTCTATTTTTAATTTTAAAACTTTTTCTTAAAAACTAAGACACAAACACCCACTAGCCTAGGCCTACACAGGGTCCAGATCATGCACATCACTGTCTCCCACCTCCAATCTTGTCACACTGAAAGGTTTTCAGGGACAACAACATGCATGTGGCTGTCACCTCCTATTAAGACAGTGCCTTCTTCTGGAATATTTCCTGAAAGACCCACCTCAGGCTGTTCTATAGTTAACTTTTCTTTTTAATCAGCAGAAGTGCACATTAAAACAATGATAAAATGGGTAGAAAATACACAAACCAATAATGTATTTAACATTATCAAGTATTATGTACTGTACATAACTGCATATGCTACACTTTCACAGGGACTGGCTGCACCATAAGTTTGTTTACACCAGCATCACCACATAAACACGAGTAACTAAGAAATTATGAATACCACAGCTTTACTAGGCAATGGGAATTTTTCAGCTCCCTTATAATCTGTGGGACCAAAATCATATATGAGCTCTGATGACCTCACTGGCACTATGCAGTACATAACTGTACTACACAAATTAGGGCTATATGTGGCTGTACAAATTTATAGTAGTCCCAAGTTACAAACAAGACCTTCAGCTAAACAATGAAAGACATGTCAAAAAGTTTTAAGTCCTGTCTCCTTCCCATGATTCTCTTGATTATTTCAGTACTGAAAAGAACTTTCTCTGGTTGCTGAGATCTTTAAACGAGTTCATTACTATGAAAAAGGTATTATTAGCATAACAAAGAAAACATTTCAGCATGGGAGGGAGGGGAGAAAGAAAAGAAAGGGGGAAGAGAAAGAGAGACTATGAACACATGCCGGTCTCCCTAAAAGAAATGTAAATATATATTGCTATCTCCCTTGCTCCTCAAGAGCAATATTTTTTTTTTTTTTTTTTTTTTTTTTTTTTTTTACGGACACCTACCCTGCATTTGCTGATACACTGGCAGCAACCTGTTTAAATCAGGAGTGTGACATGCTACACTGCGCGTCAGGGTGGAAAACAGCGATGATCTTCCACAGGGCTGAGAAGATAAAAAACACTAAATTCTGATCAATTTATTAATAAACAGAGAACAGTATTTTCTTCAAATACACGATTAATTTCACTACCAATACTTTATTCACAGGATACACATCATAACTGCTGTTAAAGATAGGTGGGCGTGACCGCAATAAGAGATTTCAACAGAAGGCAGAATTATTTATTTTTTTCTACTTAATTATTTTGTATTTGACACTCGTTCCACATAAGTTTATTTAAAAGAGTAAAGCGCAAGGCAGCCTGTACCCTAATGTCAGGTTTCCAGCTTGCTGCTAGGAAAAGCAGTCTGGATAAGAGAGAATCTGTGTTATAAATGAAATCCTCAGAGACTAAACAACATGCGCACATTCCAGCTAAGGACAGTGAACCGGTATCCCTTGTAAAGTGCAAACACTTACTTCTAGGTTAAGTACGCTACAAATAATGGTAAGCGAAATTTCCAAAGTCAACTACCTTCAGCTTGGAGCTAGAGCAATCACCTAATTCTACCTCCCACACCCGGCATCAACTACTTCCTTAAATCTTATGCTGAATTCTCCCAACAAAATACTTCCAAGCTTCCTTTGCTGAATAAAAATGGCGCTGCTTTTCCCGTCACATTATTGTTGATTCTCCGTAATCCTTAGACCCTTTAACCATCAAACTCAATTGGCCTCATTTAAATGCCACCCTTCCCTGAACACTGCCAAGTGCTTTTTTGAGGGTTGGGCCGGGAGGTAAGTAAGGGTGGCTGCTTCTATCTATCTACAAGGCTGCAACTTTCTCAGCTAGAATCCCGGGGATAACTCCCTCTCACTTTTCTTCATAAGCTCGGCCTTCCCCGAAACTGTTGCCTCTGTCTCCCTAAAACCACACTCCAATGCAAACTGTCCCCAAAGTGCAGTAGCACGTAAGCTTCTCTGTGCCCCTCGCACCCATCGACGCCATCTCTGATGCATCGTTCACACCTAGACCCACGCCTCAGCCTTTCCGGGGGTAGTTCAGAGCCACCCGCTGGGCAGGCACCACCACGCCGGCCTCTCTGGAGCACAGCCTTCCGCTCTGTCTACAACCCAGCCTGTGCACCCAAAGGGACCCAATGGCTGAGTCCCAGCCCCGCTGCGGCAGAGGGCAGGGACCAGCACGCACACCCTCAAGTCTACGTGAAGACCCTCCCCAGAACTGTCACCGGCACTGACGCCCGGACCACCCCGGCCCTAGGCGGCGGATGCGGGTCTGCAGCGCACACCGCAGAGGCAGGGAGGAGGCCGGCGGGAGCGCGAAGTCACCGGGACAGGCTTGTCTTACCCTCCCTTCCAGCACCACTCTCCCAGGCCCCGGGTCTAGCGGCACCACGGCCACAAAGGGCAGCGAGGGCACGTGCCCGACGCCTGGGTGCCTCGCGGTACCTGAACCCACCTGGTCAAGTGGCAGCTGCACCGCATTGCCGAGGGGCCGTGGCAGGGTGGAGTCCGTGGTACTGGCCGTGCCGGAGGGCGACGGAAAGGCTTAGAGTAGGGCCTGCTCTCTACTTTGCGCCCAGCGCCGCCCACGCTCACTACCAGTGACCGCTCCCCTGACTCTGACTTCCAGCAACTCCCAACGCCGGTTCCCCACTTTGCGCACACAGGCACCGACGGCCACCCACGGCACAATCGCGGCTGGAACCCCGACACAGCAGCCAATCAGAGAGCGCCTGCCGCACAGCGCACCTCCCCCGTGCCGAGGGGCGGGGCGAAGGGAGGAGGCTCGTGCACCCCACGGAGGCTGTAGCCCGAGGGTTCCTCGAGGGCGGAGAGGGATGCCTTTAGGGGGTGAAACTTTAGAAGGGCGTCTTTGCCCCCTCACCCCTCTTTTTGTCCTCCCTGGAATGACACAGCCATCCACCTCTTTCTAGGAGGGACAGCAGGCAACCTAGGGGTGGGTGGTGGTCCCCCAAAAAAGGAGCGGAGTGAGGGATGTCCCAAGCATTGCTGGAAACACTGGGGACCAAGCTTGGGCCTGAGAGGAGGGGGACGGTGAACCAAACCTAGCCGAAAAGCCCCTTTGTCTTTGAAACTGCTGTGTAAAAGCCCAAAGTTGAGAACAATCCAATGGTCTGACCCTTTCAGTCCCCCTCCAGCTGCACCTAGGCCTTCCAGGTGGAGCGAGGTGGTCCTGGGTTGGATGCCTGTGGTCGAAGGGGGACCGACTCACCTTTGTTAAGTTAAAGTTTAGTTCTTTGGTAGCCAGCCGCTCTTACTGAACGTCCTGCCTTCCTCCTCAAGGAGGCGGTTTCTAAGCATTCCTTCACCCCCTGAGCACAGTCACCCTCAGACTTTTGAATTCTGCGTGTCCACATACCTTCTGGGTGTTGAGGGAGGGTCATATATATGTGTAATTCATTTGCCCCAAACTTCATAAAAGTAATCCATTTGAGCTCTTTGAAAATGCAACATCAACTTTTGTTCAGCAGACTTTTAGAAGAGGAATGCCACAGGAGGGCTCCTAATTCCCCTTGGGAGCTCAAGACTTAAGGGTTTGGCAGTTTGTGATTCGGGTAAAAATACTGTTTACTGGGAGTTTACCCGCATGTTTTAATACTTTTGGAAGAATAGCTCAATAATCCTCACAATTACGCTGTGAGATAGATACTATTATACACCATCTTTCAAATAAATTGAGGCACAGAAAAGTTATGTAATTTGCCCAAGAACACACAACTAAGTAGATAGGAATCCAAGTAACCTACCTCGAGAGCTGACCTTGCCACTAGACCTTTGTCTTCCTCACACCTAAACCCATTCCAGAAATTCCCATCAGCTACCATTTGCTTTATGACTAGTCCAGGATCTTGAACAATAGGACAGCACAGATAAGAATACACCCACTTTGGTAAATTGGTCCGTGGGCTTTAGTTTCTTTGAAAAGGAGGCAGTTGAACTAATCAATGCAGTCCCTTTCTGCCTAAAATTGAGTGGTCGATGTAATCTTAGTTTGGTAAATTCTCAACTGAAACTGAATACAGGATGGAAGGAAGAATAAGAAAAAAACCTGGACCTTCAGTCAACCTGGGGAAGTGTTCCAGTGGGACTTGTAATCAATTAGAGAGCAACCTATTGAGTTAGGTTCTTATTAAAGAATATTAATCCAAAAATATAGATTTCTCTATTAATATAGTATTAGAAAAAAGATTTTTTTTATTTTCTTCACTTTGGAAACATTTAGAGGAAGCATACAGCTGACAGAGCATACAAACTGAAGGAAAAATAGAAATACAATTTTAAACCATTAAAGATGTGTGTTGGGAACATACTGCAACCTAGAGTAGGCAGCACAGAGATACAGTCTCTGTGCACCACCACGCCCAGCTAACTTTTGTACTTTTTGTAGTACTAATAATGTCTACAAAAGGAGTTTCCTTAGGCTGAAGTTTTATTTTAGTTATACATGACAGAACATGGCCTATATTTGGGCTTACTTCACCTAAAAGCCTTAACAGAGTTTTGTGTTTACAGAAGTAAATAGGGTAACAACTAGTTTTGATATATTTTGAGCTTTTATAAAATACACAGTAGGAAAGGATTTCAAAAGAACAAGCAGTAATTATATAAAGATTTTCATGGATAAAAGTTAAGCAAAAGAATGTATAACTTATTTGGATTATGGTACTACTTTGTGGCACATTTAAAATTATTACTCTGGCCGGGCGCGGTGGCTCAAGCCTGTAATCCCAGCACTTTGGGAGGCTGAGGCGGGTGGATCACGAGGTCAAGAGTTCGAGACCATCCTGGTCAACATGGTGAAACCCCGTCTCTACTAAAAATACAAAAAATTAGCTGGGCACGGTGGTGTGTGCCTGTAATCCCAGCTACTCAGGAGGCTGAGGCAGGAGAATTGCCTGAACCCAGGAGGCGGAGGTTGTGGTGAGCCGAGATCGCGCCATTGCACTCCAGCCTGGGTAACGAGAGTGAAACTCCATCTCAAAAAAAAAAAAAAAACAAATTATTACTCTGATGATTTTGAAAATTCCAGGCACTGTGAGACTCCATCCTTCTGTATGGTATTTCTCTAATTCTATACATATTTATCTTTTTTTGGTTAGTGTCCACCTGTTAATTAAACAATACTACATTATTCTAGGACAGGAGCCAGGAACTTTGGTCTTATGGCATAAAACTACTCTATTACTTTTGTATAAAATATATTCCACTACTGGTTCCTAGATACTTATGTCAGAGAGTACTTAAAATTGTTCCCTGCAGTTGCTTGAGTGTCATTGAAAAATAAAAGAAAAAATCAACTCATGTATATCTGATACAACCCAACAAGAGAGTGGGTCTCTGTGGGGTTCCAGGACCATCTTCATTAGAATCACTCAGGATGCTTATTGAAAACCCAGATTCCTGGGCAATAGTCAACACATAAAAGAATCGGAATGTGCTATGTCTGAGCCCTGCAATATGCCTTTTATCAGTGTTCATGGATAATCCCTAAGTACACAGTGAAGTTTAAAAACCATTGCCATGGGCCTTTAATATCTCTCATTTTGTTAAGAACTTCATAATTCAGCAAATGCAAAAATAATTCGCATATGCTGATTCATACACCAGAACAAGTAATTTAATTAGGTTTTATTCTGTGTTTCTAATTCACAAATAATAAATCCATACTTTTCCTATGCTAAATGTGAAGTAAATTCACTAACATTAAATCATCACTAATAACTATGACAACTAACATTACTAGGCCCATTTTATCATTGAAATAAAATAAAAATCAAATGCCCAGGGCCCTTATTGATTATATATGTATAATAAAGATATAAATACTCCTGTGTATTTCTAAGTAACCATAGTTTCTTACAAATCATTGTTTGTAAGATCTGTGTCCTAGTCAGCACAGATCTAAGCCAGCAGAAAGTTATTTTCCCCTTCCTTCAGAAAAATCAGGTGGAATGCTTTAAACACCTGGCACTTGAAATTGTGTCATGTATTTTTGTCTGTTTACTGATTTGCTGTCTGCATCCTGACCCACAAAGTGAGAACTGTATGAGTGCAGGGGCTCTGTCTAGCACGGAAGCACCAGCACCTAAAATAGTGCCTAGTGGACAGAGGTACTCAACAAATATTTATTAAATAAACAAAAATAAAGGGAATCATCCCACATTAAGCAGGTGCATAATATGAAAATTTCACCCTAAGTCATCAACAAATCTTTGAAACCACAATGTTTATTTTCAGTAGTCATTTAATTGTGTCAGTTTGTTTTATTAGCCAAAGTTTGTAGTATCATACTGCCCTTTTATGCGGTTTGGTGCCTGAAAAATATGCAGCAGAGGCTTTACTATTCTTGTCCCCTAACATTTCTGGGACTTAAGGGGGAGACAGGAAGGAAACAATGTTCATGAGTCTTCACTGCTGTATTGCTCTCATAGCTCAAAGGCTACATTAGAATCATCACATCCTTCCTGAAATATTTTGCCAGCCTGTCCTTGGAAGCAGAGCTCTGATAACTTTGTCTTAAAGAGTGTCTAGGCCGGGTGCGGTGGCTCAAGCCTGTAATCCCAGCACTTTGGGAGGCTGAGGCGGGTGGATCACGAGGTCAACAGATCGAGACCATCCTGGTCAACATGGTGAAACCCCGTCTCTACTAAAAATACAAAAAAATTAGCTGGGCATGGTGGCGCGTGCCTGTAATCCCAGCTACTCAGGAAGCTGAGGCAGGAGAATTGCCCGAACCCAGGAGGCGGAGGTTGCGGTGAGCCGAGATTGCGCCACTGCACTCCAGCCTGGGTAACAAGAGCGAAACTCCGTCTCAAAAAAAAAAAAAAAAAAAAAAGAGTGTCTAATGCACTAGACATTTATTTAAGATCGCTTATGTGCTAATAATGAGACATTGAACACAGTGCCAAATTCCCTATATTTAAGCTTATCTGTTAGGTCACCTTTACAACAAAACATTTTTTTTTTTTTTTTGAGATGGAGTTTTGCTATTGTTACCCAGGCTGGAGTGCAATGGCACGATCTTAGCTCACCGCAACCTCTGCCTCCTGGGTTAAAGCAATTCTCCTGCCTCAGCCTCCCGAGTAGCTGGGACCACAGGCACGCACCACCATGCCCAGCTAATTTTTGTATTTTTAGTAGAGACGGGGTTTCACCATGTTGACCAGGATAGTCTCGATCTCTTGACCTCATGATCCACCCGCCTCAGCTTCCCAAAGTGCTGGGATTATAGACTTGAGCCACCATGCCTGGCTACAACAAAGCATTTCTATTGTTTTCCTTTTATGCTTATTTATCTAATAAACTGTGGAAAAATCTCAGAAAGAAAATTTAAAACATTTTAAGACTGCAAAAGTGTAGTTAACCTTTTGAAAATGCTGCAATATCAAGCAATATATTTACAAAGCAATGCTGACATTTTTAAAACAGATAACATTCAATAAGTTAATTTCAATGTATTATCTCTAAGATCTTAGTTCTTTATTTTTCTTTTCTTTTGAGGTGGTGTTTCACTCTTCTTGCACAGGCTAGAGGGAAATGGCCTGATCTCAGCTCACAACAACCTCTGCCTCCCAGGTTTAAGCGATTCTCCTGCCTTAGCCTCTCAAGTAGCTGGGATTCCAGGCATGTGCCACCATGCCTGGCTAATTTTATATTTTTAGTAGAGGCAGGATTTCTTCATGTAAGTCAGGCTAGTCTTGAACTACTGACCTCAGGTGGTCCACCTGTCTTGGCCCCCACAAAGTACTGGGGTTATTTATATTTCAAATGTCAAACACATTAGGCCTATTCTTCCAAAGCAGGAGCAAAATGAGCTTTTAATGTAATGAGCACCATGGTTACACATTTATCATATTTCTGTACAAATATCAATGATGTTTATTATTTCTTCAGTTTTGCTCAAATATATGATACAGTAGCGTATTGCACAGAAACAGCATTTTTGCACATGGAAAAATTACACATACTCTACAGATACAAATAAGCTGAATAAGAATGACAAGTGTAGAAGGAGGGAAATATGCAGCCTTTTCAATCTTGTATTTGTAAAATACATAGTCACTGTTTTCCTAAATGATAATTCTTAATGTGTATGACATAGCTAGACATTAGAACAAAAAAAGAGATGTAAATAAGAGATGTCAGCAAGTACCCTCCTTTCTACATTTTCATTAACAGCCCATACCCCACTGTGAGCTCGCAAGGCCCTACCTGTCCCTGCAACACACCATCATGGTCTCTGCCTTCTCCAACCCTGCAGAAACTGACCCAGCACCCTTGCCAGTCTCTCCAGAGAAGATGCTTCCACTTATCTGAGCTCACCGATGGAGGCCGGGAGCCTCCACCTCCTCAGTTCACAGAACCATTTTCATCTTGGTTCCATTGCTACCTATTAATCACCATTTTGCCCATTACCCTGTGCTCCCTTCTTTCACTTCAGTTCATCCACCTGGATTTAGCTCTTAGGGAAGATAAGGGACAAGGCAAGAGTGATTGATAAATATCCCTCAAGGGAGAACACGTGCATGAGCACCAGCATAAGTGGGAGGAGTCTATGCAAATATTTTCTTTTCAGCATAATATTTAAATTTAGGCATCACATGGTCTCATTTATACACAGGAACTCACAAAGTAAATCTCATGGGGACAGAGTGAAATGTTACCAGAGGCTGGGAAGGGAAGAGGGGGATGAAGAGAAGTTGGTTAAGGGACACAGAAATACAGAAGGAATAAGTTTTAGTATTTAATAGTACAGTAGGAAAATTATAGTGAACAATAATTATTGTGTATTTCAAAATAGCTAGAAAAGAATTATAATATTAATATTCCACACAAACACAAAATGATACATGTTTGAGATGATGGATATTCCAGTTACCCTGATTGCTTCATTACACCTTCTATACAGCTATCAAAATACCACATGTGGCCACAAAATATGCACAGCCATTATATAGCAATAGATTTTTTTTAAATTAAATTTAGGTGTTATAAATAAATGAGTCTAATCACTGATTCTTAAGAAATGACATAAATTTAGTAGCTATAAATATGTAGTTAAATAATATTTTACTAAATTTTCTATAACTACCTCTATTTTAATGGTAGTGATTTAAGAGTTAGAAATAGTAAACAGAACTCTTATCACTCATATCTGCATTCTACCCTAGTATCTACCCTAAACAA
Source organism: Saguinus oedipus (assembly GCA_031835075.1). NCBI lineage: Eukaryota > Metazoa > Chordata > Mammalia > Primates > Cebidae > Saguinus > Saguinus oedipus. The sequence continues at coordinate 88,724 of CM063176.1, forward strand.
CATATAATGAGAAAGAATACCATCTATCTGGAAGTGTATAACTAGTAAATATTAGTTAAGAACCATAGAGTCTTTCTCTCTTTTGAGAATAGTTGAGTTTGATCTCTCTTAGACCAATGTCAATTAGTTTTATAACCAATTTTATTGCCAGAGAGATGGCTCCATCTTCATGAATATTTGAAGCAAAAAATGATCACCATTGAAACAGATTATGTAAATGTATTCATACCCTGCAAAAGAATTTTTTTCTAAATTCCTTTTATAGCTTTCAAAAACATGAAAGTGTAAGGGATACTATATTCTAAAGGAACCCCTTTTTTGCCTCCTACTATGTCATATGGTAAAAATATGACTAGTTGTATTAATAAGTAACATCTGTTTAAATAAACTTTATACCTGAAGCAACATTGTTATATTAAACTGCATAAACTAAGAAAATCTGAGATGTCAATAACTTTAAAGAGTGCTCTAACTTAGCTGAACTTCAATGTCCATTTATACATACAAATACAAGAAGTAATAACATAATTATATTAGTAAATTTAGTTACCAGGTTTTGAAAAATACTTATTAGATAATTGACCTTTACTGAAGACATCTTAATTAAAATTAATTTAAATTTTACCACTAAAAATAAATGACTCATTTGCCATAATAATTGGCACTTACAGACAATATATATTTCCTTATTTCAATGCCCATTTTTTACCTATTTAAACATAAAGTTATTTGTTCAGGCCGGGTGTGGTGGCTCATGCCTGCAATCCCAGCACTTATGGGAGGCCAAAGCAGATGGATCACGTAGTCAAGAGATCAAGACCATCCTGGCCAACATGGTGAAATCCCTTCTCTACTAAAAATACAAAAATTAGCTGGGCATGGTGGCACACACCTGTAGTCCCAGCTACTTGGAAGGCTGAGGCAGGAGAATTGCCTGAACCCAGGAGGGAGAGGTTGCAGAGAGCTGAGATGGCTCCACTGTACTTCAGCCTGGTGCCACTCTGTCTCAAAAAAAAAAAAAAAGGTATTTGTTGCCCTTTGAAAGGAAATAGATCATAATGACTACAGGGTCTGCATATATGGAGAGCATTGACTGTCATACATTTAGGCTTGCATCAGCAGATTTGTATGCACATCCAGAGACAGTGATGTTTGTTCTGAGATTTGCTTATACCAGTTATACTTTTGATAACAATTATGTAAACTTTAAAATTAGCACATAATCCATGAATTCTGAGAATAAAAAGAGAGATGTTTCTAATAAAACTGAATGCATTGGAAAGACTGAATGAATACAAGATATTTAAAAAATGTTTATTTGGTGTGGATGAGACCATTCTGAAAGTTTGGAGACAATAAATAAATAAATAAATAAATAAATAAATAAACTCTTCCAAATTCAGGTTATTTGAAATCATTTAGCTAGTTATTATCTTAAAAAAAATGGAGACTGGAAATCACAGAATTTAGTTGCATAATAGAGAATCCTAAGCTGCTACAAAAAGATGATGGAGAACTAAAATCTGCTTAATCTAAATGATCGTTGTGGCTATGCATCCCAGAATTGTAATAACTTTCTATATATAAAATTAAAATAAAATGTTTAAGGTGTATGTGTGTGTTTATCTTTAATTCTTTACTTCAGCCTGATTTTTCTATTAATTCATTAACTATCCACCCTTAACATACAGTTTCTACCATAACATAAACATGCATACAGTTTGATAATAAAATATCACACTTATGCAATTTTTCTCATCACCATACCACAGGAGAGTAATAGGACAGGTCTTATTCTGCAAAAGAGAGGGAAAAAAAGGCATATCACAGAGGTAATATGATGTGCAGAAATAGGATGTACATATTGCTCTTAGGTAGCTATGGATTGTAAAATGTGGTTAGAATAAATATGTGAAAAGCTACAGGAGAAGAAATTCTATGAGTGAATAAGAGATTTATTATATAGAATGTGATTGTTGGCAAAGAGATTTTTTTTGTAAACAAAATAAGCAACTAATTATTGTTTGAGTATGTGGCTAAGAGAGGAAGAAGAATTGGAGAAAGAGCTGTAAAGCTGTACTACATACAAATCATGGATTGGGAAGTTGGAATGACAGTGGAAATTAAAATGTAGTGGAACATAGATATCTAAGTGAAGCAGATCAGTTAGGAGGATATTTCAGTGAATGGCCAGCATAAGGTGAGGTTGGTGGTAGGAGTAGCAATGCTGCTGAGAAGGCAAGAAAAAATGAAGACTGAGTAGTACCCATTGGCCTTACTGTAGCTATCAGGAAACCAAGAATGGGTACTCATTGACTGAGCAGAGATCGTTGCAGAGAATGGAAAAAAACAGAGGGTTACATTTTGAGAAGGAAAAAAAAAAGTCAAGCTTTGCTGAACTGCTGGATGTTGAAACTTTGAGGGCAAAAAAATTGTCAAATATTTGTGATTAGAGAATGAGGGTGCCATGGAAGATCAAGACAGGTTTGGCAAGAAAGCCTAAGTGGTAGGAAAACTGATGTTGGGCTTGGATGCTAAGAGATCAAATAACATGAGGACTCAAAATCACCCTTTGCTTTGCTAATATGAAAATATGGATTGAAGAATGAATGAAATCAGAGGAAATGGAGAAAGCAAGTGTCAAAAACTCACTTTAAAAGTTTGGCTATAAAGGAAGTAGAAAGATACACTAGTGAGTAGGGAGAAATGTTGGGTCCAGGAATAATTTTTCATCATATCAGAGCATGTCAGATCATTATAGGAAAACTTAAGTTGAGAGCAAGAAAATAAGGTACAAACTAGAAAGGATTACAGATGAATGAAGACCCTGAGAGTTGATGGAATGGAACTCAGAGCTCATGTGGAAGGACGGGCCTTCTATGGAAAAAGAGATATTTTCTGCATTATCAGGAGGGTGGAAGGAGGGAACATGGACGTAGGTTTGTTGATGTGTCAGTGAAAAATGAGGGGAATGCCATATGAAAGCTTCTGTTCTCTCAAAGTAAAGAATATTGTTACCTCCAAAGAGTAGTGGGGAGAAGTATTGGAGATTTAAAGAAAGTAGAAAGGATTTGCATATATGAAAACCTAGGGGTGTAATAGTGAGATCCCAAATGGTGCCAGTGAACACAAATTTTTAATACTACTGAGATGACTGGAAGATTTTCTCCAGCATCCTCTGCTGCTTGAATACAGGTAATAGAATACGTGTTTGAGTGCATTCAAGATTAGAGTTTCATGGGTAGGTGGGGAAAAATGTAGAGGAAGTCAACAGAGGTGATGATATTTGCAAAAGGGTGATCACAATAGAGAATTATAGAAAGTAAGCCAGACAATGAATAATAACAAGAAGCAGGGGGCTAGAAGTTAGAACATTGAGGGGTTAATGGATTAGAATTCATAATGAGGTTGCAAAATTGTCGCTGCAACAGTACTCAACATGTGAACCGAAATGATAGGAAGCCATGATGTTAATGGTTTCAAAATCCTGGTTTTTAAATGATTTTAATGGTTTTAAGTCAGAATTTCAGAGATAATTTTTTAATGTTCAATAATAGGTTTTTAATGGTTTTAATTTAGGTTTTCAGACATGGTACCATTTCTAGTAATGACACAGCCCAAGACTTGACTATTAGAGATGGGTGTTTACAGTACTGTTGTAAAGAGGAAACTGAAAATGATGTAAGGCTGGGCACAGTGGCTCAAGCCTGTAATCCCAGTACTTTGGGAGGCCGAGGTGGGCAGATCACAAGGTCAAGAGATCGAGACCATCCTGGTCAACATGGTGAAACCCCGTCTCTACTAAAGATACAAAAAATTAGCTGGGCATGGTGGTGTGTGCCTGTAATCCCAGCTACTCAGGAGGCTGAGGCAGGAGAATTGCCTGAACCCAGGAGGCAGAGGTTGTGGTGAGCTGAGATCACACCATTGCACTCCAGCCTGGGTAACAAGAGCGAAACTCCATCTCAAAAAAAAGAAAAGAAAAGAAAATGATGTAGTCTAGGAATGGAGAGGCTAAAGTGTGAAGGCATCTTCATGGTTTTTGAAGTCATATGAGATAATGGAAAGAGTTTGGGTGGGAAAAGAAGGCTGCCATCTAAGGATACCTAGATTGATGTCAAAAGGATCAATGAATAAAGGTATGTCCACAGAATTTTGATTCTTAAAAGGGAGAAGAAGCTTACACAAATAAATGTGTAAGTCTCACTAAAGAGGGGCTTATTTTATTTTTTAAATTCAATTTATTTCTTTGTTTGTTTCAAGGGAAAAGGGATACCTAGTATCTGACAATGACAGTTGGGAATGAGATCTTGGGGAGGGGGGCAACATTGAAGGCAAGTGGGATATGAGAAAAACAACACAAGCCAATCTTGAGAAGACCTCAGGGGAAGTGTTCTTATAAATGAGCTGGCTTTCAGGCAAGTAGATGGTGAGAGGTTTCATTGAAGAGAAAGAAGATGCTGAAGTTTTTAAGGATATAGGAACATTTACTAGTTGAAGAGTGAGAGTTACTTGCTCAAGATGACAGAGCTAGTCAGGAGATGAGTCAGAATTCAAACCCAAGTGTGTCTGACTCCCATGCTGGAGCATGCTGCTTATCAGAGAGAGAAAATTCACCCACATTAGTGAATTGGATATTGGATATGAGAAAATACATTTTCAAAACTATTTCATTCATCTCTTTTACTTTTGACAATTGCAAGGACATCAGGACTATTATATTGGCATTAGATCAGAAAATGTAACAGAGAGCTGAGAACAGCTATGCAGTTTTAGAAAATAGTTTTTAGACACTCCACTTAACTCCAAAAATCCAATATAAATAGATATTTATATTGTTGAGCTGGCAGAAACTGTTGTATCTTTTGAGACTGCAATGTTATTTTAGTTTATGAGGCACTTTTACCAGCAGATATAAATCCTGTTACCCTCTAATCTACTTTTCTTAGTGATCCACATTATTTTTGTTCTTCTAAGATAACATCTAAGAAAAGCATTTCCCTGGCTTTCCAAGTATGTGGCTGCCTACTGTTTTATCTGCTCTGTACCTTCTTGGCATTGTCTTGAAACTCCACTGCTCCCTTGCACCTCCTAATTATACAATGTATGAAGCAGAAAGAGCCACAAGAAAATGTGATTGATTCAGGGCTGGACACCTGACCTAAGTCAAACCAGTCAGAGCCCTCCACGGATTTCAGAACTGCTTGGATGCTGGATCTAATATATAAAGCTTGGACACTGTCACTACCATATTTTCTGCCATGGGAGACCAAAGAAGTAAAGAAAGGTGATCAGCAGGAAAAAAAAAGAGAAAAAGTGAACACAAATGTGTTTCAGTGCTGCTGCTGCTGCTGCTTTTAGAAAGCAGAAATAAACATGTGGAATAAACTGTTATGTCTTCCTATGTCAATTGTTTCTAACATCCATCTGGATTCCTGTCTGAGAGTTCTGTAAGACACTCCAGTATCTTTGTATCTTTATACAATACTGTCTTTCTAATTTGCCACAAAAATACCTTGGATTTTTCTCTCCAAGCAAACAAACAGAATACTAGGTATTCAAGAAGTTGTTACAGCTGTAAGTTATCTAACAAGTATTTATGAACAATATTATGCTAAAAGCATCTGTATTTCTGTCCAAACAGATACTGTGAAAGTACCTGTCCCAACTGCTACCTTTTGAGTAATAATAATCATAGTGTTTTTTGTGAGTTAATGAAGTTCTAAGCACTAGGCTATGTGTATTACAGGCATTGCATTCAGTCTTCATACAGTATTTATAAGAAAACTGAAGCTCACAGAAGTCAAGTGGGATGGATAGATATTTCTTGTATTTCCCCACCTGGGTCTATTGTAAAAAAAGGACTCACCCCAGCTTCAGAGGGAACTTGTCAGTAAGCAATGTTCAGCTGTGGGTCTCTTCAGAAATTAGCCTCATGTGCAGGCCAGGCATGATGGCTCATGCCTGTAATCCCAGCACTTTGGGAGGCCAATGAGGGTGAATCACTTGAGGTCAGGAGTTTGAGGCCAGCCTGACCAACATGGTGAAACCCCATGTCTATTAAAAATACAAAAATTGCCAGATGTGGGCACCTGCAATCCCAGCTACTAAGGAGGCTGAGGCATGAGAATCACTTGAATCCAGAAAATGGAGGTTGCATTGAGCTGAGATTGTATGACTGTACTCCAGCCTGGGTGACAAAGGGAGGCCCCATCTCAAAAAGAAAGAAAGAGAGAAAGGAAAAAAGAAGAAAGAGAGGAAGGACTGTAGGGAGGGAGGGAGAAAGAAAGGGAAGAAAGGAGGGAAGGAAGGGAAGGAAAGGAAGGAAGGGAAAGAAAGGAAGGGAGGAAGGAAGAAAGAAGGAAAGAAAGAAAAAAGAAACAAAGAAAAAAGAGAAAGAGAGAGACTAAGGTGCAAAATTTGCCTTCCTGAGGTCACACACTTCCAGTTGGTATCTTGCACCCAGTGACTGAGTAAGAGGTATAAAGGTCCAACAAAGGAGAAATCTGCAAGAACATTCTAGCTCCAGAGCTACAGTGGGGTAGTTGAGGCTATTATGTACATCTCAGCTAAACTTCTTCTCTGTCAAATCCTCCTTCATTCCTCTCCCTTCTGCAGCTGCTCATCCCAAAGTGCTCCCTAATAAACACCTGAACACCAATGTCTGTCTTAGAATCTGTGTCCTGGGAACAATTCCTACAATACCAAGTAAATTATTCAAGTTCCTCCAGCCAAAAAGGACAGAACTAAAACATAGAGTCATCTTTCTGACCCTACATAAACATATTTTTCTGCTGTGCTAACCATAGTATATATAACACATCCATAAAAAGTTATTGAGGTACTGAGTCATAGCCACTTTAGTCACAATTTCATAATGCTTGCTCTGTCAATGAAAATGCCATCTTTTTCTCAGTTATCTGAGAGAATGAGCTCTTTAAAATTTGTAAAATGCAAAACTTTTTTTTAACTGAAAATACTCTTCTAAGTATATAAAGTCCAAAACTGGAAAATGAAAGGCCTATTCAGTAATAATTCCCGTGGACTGCAAAGACAGAATAATTGATTTGTGAAAAGAAATGATGTTCTACATTTTCATTACTGCTGCAAAATACAGCTATATGTGATATAGCACATTTTAATCTCAATTCAAAATAAAAATTATACTAACAGCATCCCACAAATTATTGCTTTACTAATGCTAAAAAATTCAGTCCCTGAAACTTACAGAAAAAAAGCAGAAAAGCATATGAAAATGTCAACATTTCCCACTCAGAATCTCAATTTTGTTCCCCTAGACACAAGTTCGATAGGGAACTAGTATTCAGCTTTTTCGAGTGAATAACTCATAAGCCACCTACCCAGAACATCTACAACCTGAGGGCTTACTTAGAAATGACCTCTTTGTGTACAAACATTACAGAAAACCCTTTACCAAGAATTTCACCTGGCTAGAAAATGAAATGATTTGAAAAGGTCTTCTGGGATTTTCCCCACAAACTGATAGACATTAAAGAATTAATAGGTAGGATACACTTTTAATAAGTCCCTTTTTTTATTCTCCAATAGACCTGTAGGGAATGGAAGGCTGGCAGAAGAACCAAGGTGAATGAGCCCTGCTCTGAGTAAGGGAGTCATCCCTCACTGTGGAGGAGGCCGGCCAGGGCAGATTTCATCCCAATTAGGAAAAGGTTTTGCTTCTTTCAGTGGATTAGCCACACTTCCCGCTGAGAAGCACTGCTTGTCTTCAGATGCGGGTGTGTTAATTAATGTGTACCTCCTGGGTGACCTGAGGAATAAAGAGATGCATCTTCAAAGGAACCGGAACTGGATCATTAAATCCTCCTGGGAGGTTTGCACTGAGGGAACTGTGTTGCTGAAGCCCACTTGGAAGCATTCTGCTGATAGGCCTTCCCTTCTCACTCCCCACCAAGCACCACTCTAATCTAGTTTCTCATTTCTTTCCCTCCCCACAGGGGCCCCTGATATGCGATCTTGTCAGAATGACCCAGACATGGAGAAATCCACAGCGGGATTCTCACCTCCCTTTGCTTGCTGAGGTAGGGGTAGGAGCAGGGGAAATGGGGTCTATGGGAGAAAGGAGAGGCTTCAGGGAGTGAGAGTCACATCATCGAGTTCTGGATGAGGGGACCCACTGAGAATACAGCAGATGAAACAGCAGGGCCATTCCATGGCACATTTCACCATCTTGTATTTGCTCTTTGAACTATGAAGGCATTCATACAAATATTTACTTTATGAAAACATGTTATATAAATATATAGTTCATAAAAATAACAAAATCTTTTTAAATTCCAATCCCTTTAGTCCATCACCTCTCTCCAGTACAATTGGGTGCCTTGTACCTGGGTGGTAAAAATGAGGAAAGTCAAGGAAGGAAAAATGAGGGGCAGTGGCCTCACAGAGGCTGCATCATCCTCTCAAGTTGGCTGATAGCCAGCAGCTCTGGGCAGTGGTTCCTTGACAAGTAAGAATAGAGTTAGAAAATAAAGAGCCAGAAACACCTCAAAGCAGGTATGAGAGCATCTTCCTATCACAGATTAGAAGCTGACCCTTCAAGGATGAGGAAGCCAGCTGCTTCTCATGGCTCCTTCTTGGGATGACTGTTCGGCACCTGGGACAACATGTCAAACGTTGAACTCCTGTTGGATTTTACTTCATGGCTGGGATATTGTGTTTTGTCATCAGTTTGTATGTTTAAAAATTATGATTACTTGTTGATAGTGGAAAATCAAGAGATTTAAATGGAAATAGAGATTTCTAACTTTTATAAACCTATAAATGTAAATACTGAGCCCAAATTCTAGAATGACAACACTCAGCCAGACACCAGTAACCACGGCTGGTGTTGGGGGATCACCCTTCACAGTCCCATCTGGCCCTTCTGACATGTGCATACCACCAGCCCAGATGAAACATGGGAGGGATGCCCCTGCTCTGCACATAGCCCCTGCCCAGATGAAGCATGGGGGGTCCCTGCTCTGTGCATAGCCCCTGCCCAGATGAAGTATGGGAGGGGAACCCCCTGCTCTGTGCATACCCTCTGCCCAGATGAAGCATGGGAGTGGGCCCCCTGCTCTGTGGATTCCCCCTGCCCAGATGAGGCATGGGTGTGGGGCCCACTGCTCTGTCACCTGAGAGAAAAGTGAGTACATCATGCCAACTGTTTCATTTTTGCATTTTGCTTTTTTTTTCTATTTACTTCTGTGATTTAAGGGAAAGGACTCTGCAATATGACTAAATGGGAACTATGTCTGGCTTTCAGCTAAGACCATAGATTTCAAACACTGATTCCTAAAGGAACACCCACAAACACACACACATACACCTCACACACAGTTTAAAATGTAATCTAATGCAGTTTTTGAGTTGCTATATTGGCAAAAGCAGTGAGAAATCAGGAATGCAATTTCCAAAACAATGAGCATGGGGGAATCCAAGAGATTTGAGTCCCTCAAGTCACAAATGTACTTATTTATTAACATGGGCAGAGAAAAAGTAAAAGTCTATTCCCTGGTATGATTCTCCTCCATATTGCTTTTCTGTTTGAGGCAAGATATCAGCAAGTTAAGTATGCAATTTAGAACAGACCTGTTTCATCTTACCAGACTTACTTTCCTCAGTACTTTGGGGCTATACATAGTAACAAATTGAAATAAAATTGTATGACACATGTCCCCATGAACTGCAGAATGCAAACTGTACAAATCCACAGTTTACATTCTGTGGTGATAACATATTTACAAAAATATGTATACTTTTAAAAAAATCTATAAACAGATTTTGGAAAGTATCTTCATAGAATATTTCCTGGCCGGGCACGGTGGCTCATGCCTGTAATCCCAGCACTTTGGGAGGCCAAGGCAGGTGGATCATGAGGTGAAGAGATCGAGACCATCCTGGTCAACATGGTGAAATCCCATCTCTATTAAAAATACAAAAAATTAGCTGGGCATGGTGGCACATGCCTGTAATTCCAGCTACCTGGGAGGCTGAGGCAGGACAGTTGCCTGAACCCAGGAGGCAGAGGTTGCAGTGAGCCGAGATCGCACCATTGCACTCCAGTCTGGGTAACAAGAGTGAAACTCCATCTCAAAAAAAAAAAAAAAAGAGTATTTCCTAAACTTTTTGTTTCGAATAGTTTCAAAAGGACATTTTTCTTCTTTTCCCACTTCTTTGGTTAACATGTGTAATGAGTTGCATTTTTATTGTGGTGTTCTTTTCAGTGACATCATGTAGAAGAAAGTACATAAGTAAATCATTGTTATTTGATGAATTCTATATAATAAAAACAAGCATGTATATGCTGATATTTTTATTTTCTAGCTGACTGGGGACTTTTCCTTGACTAACTCTCACAATCTAGAAGCTCAGCAAACAAATTCAGAAAGGGTAGTTGGTATGGTGGATGACCCCAGACTAAGGGGTTAATCTAGTTCTATTTTGTACTCAAGGGTCACTGTACATATGCTGCTAGCATATGACATAATTAGAAACAAAAATCAGCCAGGCCAACCTCTAATAAAAGTGACTTAGATACATGCTAAAGAGACACTCAGCAAAATCATCTGCCCACAGTGTCATTCCCTTAGTCCCTGTCTCCTAGCCCAAGCACCAGATTTTTCATTTCATTTTCTGTTTTTCTGAAAACAGCAATTTCCAGAGTCAGAACACTGAATTTTAATCCAGATCCACCACCTGTTCTATGACTTGGCCTATTTTTCATCTTTAGTTTTGCTGTCAATTCAATGAGGATAAAAATAATAATGCTGAAAAGATTTTGTAAAAATCCATTTGTTCACTCAACAGATACAGAATTTTTACTGAGTGCCAAGGACTGTTCCAGGTGCTGGAAATACAGCATTGGAAAAAAAACTAAGTTCTTGTGCTGCTGTTCCTTATTTTTCTAGAGAAGAGATCATGGTAACATAACATAATGTGAGGTTGTACAGGAAATGTAGTAAGGTAGGGACAACCAATAGGAAGAAAAAGATAAAGCAGAGGGAAAGAATAGAGATTGGCAAACAGGTGAATTTCAGGGAAGATGATTGTTCAATGACAAAAGTGCATGTATGAGAAGAGAATGCCAGGAGTTCAGCTGTGAGCCTGAAGCTGAGGAGGCTTGCTGCATGAAAAGTAATTCTTCTATGTATGGCTGACCATACTGTTAAAAGGAAAAGCCTCACTAAGTTACAGGGACTTAGTTAGAAGGACTCAGACTTTTCACTGAAGCTTTGAAAAAGTCACACAGTAAGGACAAGTTCACTATTTTATAGCTATAATTAAAATACATAATAGAAAAAACTAGTGCTCATTCTCAATTACAAAGATATAGAACCAACCTAAGTGCCCATTAACCAAAGAGTCAGTAAAGGAAGTGTAGTATATATACACCATGGAGTACTACTCAGCCACAAAAAATGAATGTTATAATGTCTTTTGCAGCAACTTGAATGGAGCTGGAAGCCATTATTCCAAGTAAGGTAACTCAGGAATGGCAAACCAAGTATATGTTCTCACTTGTAAGTAGGAGCTAAGGTATGAGGATGCAAAGGCATGAGAATGATATAATGGATGTTAGGGACTCAGGGAGGAAGGCTGGAAGAGGATTGAGGGAAGGATAAAAGACCGCAGATTGAGAACAGTGTACACTGCTTGGGTGATGGCTGCACTAAAATCTCAGAAATCACCACCAAAGAACTTATCCATGTGACCAAAATCCACCTGTACAAACAATTTAAATTTAAAAATTTTAAAAATTCTTCAAGTCTAGAAAACAAAAGAAAAATGCTTGTGCTAGTTAAGACCAAAACCTTAAATCTAAGGAAAAAACTGGAATGCACTCACTTTAGAAAAGCTTGAAACAAAATTCCACATAATGAAAGTGATGTGCCCGAAATTACAAAGATCCCACCCTCTTTTTTTTTATTTATTTTTGCCATAAAGATGTTTTATTAGGCCAAACTACACACTATAAAGGTCTCACCTTTTTTTTTTTTTTGCCATAAGAGTATTAGGCAAAACTACACACTATAAAAATGCCTTAAAATGTAGCAGGAGGAGATGTAAAGACTCAAAGAAGTACAAAGAAGTAACAAATATCCTTGAAAGGTCATTGCAGGGTGTGCACCTGGGCTTGGCTGGGCAAGGACACCCCTCAGAGAATGAGAGCCACTGAGGAGAGTGGTCAGAGAGGCCCCTTTTCCTGGTCCAAGAACAGCTGGGGGAGCCTGGGGGACCTCTCCCACCTCTGCTGCTTCCAGGAGCCACTTCTTTCAAGATGAGGCACTATCCTCCTTGCCAGTTCTCCTTTGCTCCCAGTGGCCCATTGTCAACACTCAGAAAGAGAGGAGCATCACCTGTTTTCCCTGAAACATCTGAGGCCAGTGGGTATGCCCAGGGGAACTGGGGTGTAACAAGTATATCTGCCCACCCCCAGGCTATGCTTGCTTTATCTTATCTGTGTGATATGGGGGAGGGAAATTACCAAGAGGTCATCACATAGCCAAGTGCTATAGCACTTAAAGCAGGGAAAGTTTTAGCTGTGTATTTTCAAAAAGTTGTCTCTAAGTGCTACAGCTGATGAAGTTAGAATGAGTGATCTGTGTCCACTCAGTTATATTTGAATTCTTTACAACTGATTCTCATTCTTGTCAATCAACTGTAAATTTTCTGTGTTAATTTCTAGCAGAGGTAATAGAATTAATCCAAAATCATAGGCGTATTAACATGTATACAGATTGACATGTATACTCACCAAACCAGGCACTGAGCTGAAAAAGGGATTGTTTCCCAGTAGGTTTTAAGGCCCACATAAATCCCTGTGCAAAAATCAAGAAACTGAGACAGAAAGTGACTCACCTAAGGCTTGTCACTTGAAAGTGAGTGGCTGACTGACTGGCAGAGGGCTGGAAATCAAATCCAAATCTCCTGACCTCTAATTTCAGAGGGTGAACTGCCTCCTCAAGGCCCAATTTTACAGTTAAATGGCTTAACAAGGGCTTTACTGGATTGAAGTCAACATTTAAAGACATTAGATTCCATTTCCACAGTCTTTGGCCCCTTGTCTCTAATGAGAATTTGCCTGGTTCAAATTTTAACATTGGGTCTAACCTGAGAGATCTTGACTTTCAGCCTGAAACTCTTGAAAAGTATTAACTTAGGAGTTCTTGCTACAAAGTGAGAGTCAAGACACCTCTTCAGCAAAGGTGATCTGGCCTCAGTGGTAAATGGGAAATGATCTGGTTGCAATCATCACCCTCTCACCAATCATCAAGATAAATTTATTATAACATACATGTATTGTGTTTTTAGGAGGGCCAAAACTTATTTAAGATGCTGAGTAACATGCTACTACAGGAAGAAGGGGGTGCTGCTCAGGCCTGGAGACAGACACAGACACACACACATGCAAACACATGGTCTAGGCACACAACTGTTAGTGTAAATCCAAATACTTAGTAGTATGAGGAGGGCTTTGAACACATCCATGCTCCAAAGGAAGAGATGCATTTTTTTAATTCACACATCAATTCTCTCTCCTTTTCCCCCAACCCTGCCTCATCCTCAAGCTCACACATTATTGCATAGAACAAAATTAGGCAGGACTACCAGTTTAAAGCATTGTAAATGATGCTTTCATGGAAAACAATAGCACAGTCAATAGGAGAGCATGCTTGCATATGAAATATGATTAATTCTTTCAGACATGGCTCATGATGACTGGGGCCACACAACCAGGACAGCAGCTCTGCTCTGCACTGAGCCTACCTGTGTGCCTGGCCACCTCCCAGAGTGCTTCACACTCTCATTTTACCCTCAGAGGCAGACAAGAGGACTTCAAAGGACTCATGTGTCTTCCATGCTCTCTGAAAAGGACTCCCATTTCTCCTGGGGACAACAACAAAAGCAGCTTTTTATTTGTAGAGCACACATCTTTTTCAAAATACACAGCTAAAACTAACCCTGCTTAAAGTGCTATAGCACTTAAAAGAAACCAAAGGTCAGCAGGCTTAGCAAAGCAGTAGGAACCATGAAAAAGGATTAGGTTCCACAGACTTCCTGCCTCCTCTCTGTCTTTTCCCATCTATTTGTTACATGGTCTGGGGAAGCTGGAAGCAGATTAATTAGTTTTCCTTTTTTATGCTGTCCCGGAGAGAATCCCAGCCTCTGCCTGAGCTTGGGACAGGGAAGAAACAGGATTTAGAAAGCACATAAGAGGGATATTTTACAAATGTCTTAAGAGGCTAAAGGAGACTTAAAAACTACAATTGAGTGAAAAGTTATGGAATTTGGGTTAAGATGCTGTTGAAAATAGATGCTTAGTGCCACAAAGAAAAGTTAGCACTGAGACAAAGGATCTTTTAGCAGAAGAAATTTTAATTTCTGGACTGCAGGAAGGGTACTCTCACTATCCATTTTGCCATGAGAGTACTAGGAACAAAGGAAAGGAGACATATTTGTCCTTACACATTTGGGGTTGTCCTTACTGCTTTGTGTGATTTCTGTTGGCTGGAGCCAGACCTCACAATCCAAACTAAAACCTGATTGGCTAACAACTTAAAACTTTTCTAAACAGGTAAAAGCAATGGAGAGCCTGGACATGCTTGTGAGTACATCCAGCACAGATATCCTGGTTAAAGTACAAGGACATAGAACATACCACATGCCTGTAAGCATAGCATGTCTAACAGCTATACAGGATAAGGCTTAACAAAGTTATTAACACACTTATTCTCTAACAAGAAAGGAAAGTATAAACTGGGAGTTTTCTACTTCCCACAGTGCTGTTAAGCATGTCTGAAACTCACTGGGGAGAAAGGGATTTCAAAAATATAGTCTGGAGGATTTCATAGGGGGAAAAAGTTATAATTATACCTCAGTGAGTGGAGACACTTCAATTAACTAGTGACACCCACTGCATAGGTTAAGTACTTTTTTCCCTACCAAACTGGAACATGAGCAGGAAGCTTATTATCCACCATCACTCATGCTTTGCTTAGTTTTTATACTGTACTAATATCCTCCCTGGTTGCAGCTGTCTGGGCTGTTTTGGTTTACATATTTCATGGGCATTTAGGTACTGGACACAAGGACTAAATATGATGACAGGGAGGCTGAGGTAGGAGAATTGCTTGAAACCGGGAGGTGGAGGTTGCAGTGAGCCAAGATCCTGCCACTGCACTCCAGCCTGGGCAACAACAGCAAAAACTCCATCTCAAAAAAAATTGATGACAAATTTGCAGGTATATTACAGCAGTGGGATTTTTCACTAGTATGAAGCTGTCACCTGACCTGCTGAAATTGCAAAGGCAGGAATTAGTGGCATGGAAGATACCACCAAATATATCTTGGTCACTTTTAGTTTGTCCTTGGAATTAGATATCAGCTCCCTGCCAACCTCGTGCAAAGGCACGTGCAATCTGGATGGTATGCACAGAACACTGAATTATATTGTGCCCCTAATCTAGAGACACAGGAAGTGGCACCATGAAGACCTAAATCACTTTATCATCCCCAGACCAAAAAGAAGGAAGCAGACAGGACACTGGTTTAACATGAGAGGCTTCACATATGTTATCTCCTTTAATCTTTACAACAATCCTCAATTTTCCTGAATTTTAAAACCAGGTGAGGCTCTGAGAGGTTATTTGCCAAGGTCACCTAGCTGGCATATGACAAAGTCAGGATTTTCATTGAGATCCACGTGACTTGAACCTTTGCTCTTTCTAATATACCCACTCTTTCTCCCTGAATCTTTCTTTAGATGGAGATTTGTGCTTAATTGCAGCCTCCAGCAGGCATGAGTAATTCACATGGAGGGCTTCTAAAGAAAGTGGTGGAAGGCAATGCCTACTGAGCACCTGTATCTGAAAGGTGTTCTCTGAGCACTGCAAAGACTGCAGGGAAAAACACCTGAAGATGCTTAGAATCCCATGCAAGGGCTCATTTATGTGTCATTTTTCTCTGAAAAATTTTTTTGTGGTAAGGGCACTTAACATCAGACCCATCCTCTATTTTCCTTTTTTGTTGTGGTAAGGACACTTAACATGATATCTTTCCTCCTAACAATTTTAGGTGTACAATACATTATTGTTGATTTAAAAAGATATTACCTCACAAATGTAAGGATGGATACTATAAAAAATTCATTCTGGTCAATTTAGAAAACACAGATGAACCTGGAGGACATAACATTAAGTAAAACAAGTCAGGAACAGAAAGTCAAATACCACACGATCACAAAAAGTTGAACAGATAGAAAAAGAGAGTAGAAAAAAAGACTGGGGGTTAGAGGATTGGAGAGATGCTAAAGAACACAAAATTCCAGTTAGATGCAAAAAATAAGTTGTAGAGATCTATTGCCTATCATGGTGATTACAGTTAATAGATAATATACTTAAAAATACTAAAATTCAATTTTTATGCAAATATAAAAAATATAAATACCTGTGGCTACCCCAGTTTACAAAACAAAATAAGTCTCTACATATTCTATTAGAAAAAAACATACAATGTCCTTCTCTACTATGTTTTAAGGTATATAGACCATCAGGATGTACTCTCACACATAAAATACTAAAATTCAATTTCTACACAGATATAAAAAATATAAATATCCTGTTGGTACCCCAGTGTACAAAACAAAATAAGTCTCTAAATACTCCATTAGAAAAAATATACAATGTCCTTTTCTACTCTGTTTTAAAGTATATACACCATGAGGATGTACTCTCAAACGTAAAATACTAAAATTCCATTTTTATGTGGATATAAGAAATACAAATACCTGTGGCTACCCCAGTGTACAAAGCAAAATAAGCCTCTAAATACTCTATTAGTAAAAACATACAATGTTCTTCTCTACTCTGTTTTAAAGTGTATACACCATAAGGATGTACTCTAACATGTAAAATACTAAAATTCAATTTTTACGCAGATATAAAAAATATAAATACCATGTGGGTACCCCATTGTACAAAACAAAATAAGTCTGCAAACACTCTATTAGAAAAACCATGCAATGTCCTTTTCTACTCTGTTTTAAGGTATATGCACCATCAGGATGTACTCTCACACGTAAAACACTAAAATTCATTTTTTTAACGCAGAAACCAAGAATATAAATACCCTGTGGGAACCCCAGTGTACAAAACAAAATAAGTCTCTAAATACTCTATTAGAAAAAACATACAATGTCCTTTTATACTCTGTTTTAAAGTATATACACCATGAGGATTTACTGTCACATGTAAAATTCTAAAATTCAATTTTTCCACGAAAATAAAGAATATAAATACCTGTGGGTACTGCAGTGTTCAAATCAAAATAAGTCTCTAAACACTCTATTAAAAAAACATACAATGTCCATTTCTAATCTGTTTTAAAACATATAAAGCATCAGAATGTACTCTCACTAGTAAAATATTAAAATTCAATTTTTATGCAGATATAAAAAATATAAATACCCTGTGGGTACCCAAGTGTACAAAACAAAATAAGTCTCTAAATACTCTATGAGAAAAAACATACAGTGTCCTTTTCTACTCTGTTTTAAAGTATATACACCATCACAATGTACTCTCACACATAAAATACTAAAATTCCATTTTTATGCAGATATAAAAAATATAAATACCTGTGGATACCCCAGTGTACAAAACAAAATAAGTCTCTAAATACTCTATTAGGAAAAACATACAATGTAGTTTTCTTCTCTGTTTTAAAGTACATACACCATCAGGATGTACTCTCACATGTAAAATACTAAAATTCAATTTTTACATGGTAATCAAGAATCTAAATACCCTATAGGTACCCCAGTGTACAAAACCAAATAAGTCTCTAATTACCCCATTAGAAAAAACATACAATTTCCTTTTCTACTCTGTCTTAAAGTATATACACTATCAGGCCGGGCGCGGTAGCTCAAGCCTGTAATCCCAGCACTTTGGGAGGCCGAGGCGGGTGGATCATGAGGTCAAGAGATCGAGACCATCCTGGTCAACATGGTGAAACCCCGTCTCTACTAAAAATACAAAAACTTAGCTGGGCATGGTGGCACGTGCCTGTAATCCCAGCTACTCAGGAGGCTGAGGCAGGAGAATTGCCTGAACCCAGGAGGCGGAGGTTGCGGTGAGCCGAGATTGCGCCATTGCACTCCAGCCTGGGCAACAGGAGCGAAACTCCGTCTCAAAATAAAAAAAAGTATATACACAATGATGATGTTCTCTCACACGTAAAATACTAAAATTCAATTCTTATGCAGATATAAAAAATATAAATATGCTGTGAATACTCCAGTGAACAAAAAAAAAATAAGTCTCTAAAGACTCTATTAGAAAAAACATACAATGTCCTTTTCTACTCTCTTTTAAAGTATATACACCATCAGGATGTACTATAACATGTAAAATACTCAAATTCAATTTTTACACAGATATAAATAATATGAATACCCTGTGGGAAGCCCAGTGTATAAAACAAAATAAGTCTCTAAATACTCTATTAGAACAAACATAGAATGTCCTTTTCTGCTCTGTTTTAAAGTATATACACCATCAGGAGGTACTCTCACACATAAAATACTAAAATTCAATTTTTATGTGGATATAAATAATATAAATACCCTGTTGGTACTCCAGCATACAAAACAAAATAAGTCTCTAAATACTCTATTAGAAAAAACATAGAATGCCCTCTTCTACTCTGGTTGAAAATATATACACCATCTGCATGAACACTCACATGTAAAATACTAAAATTCAGTTTTGAGACTTATATAAAATATATAAATACCCTGTCGGTACCCCAGTGTACAAAACAAAATAAGTCTCAAAAGCCCTATTAGAAAAAACATACAATGTCTTTTTCTACTCTGTTTTAAAGTATATACACCATCAGGATATACTCTCACATGTAAAATACTAAAATTCAATTTTTACGCTTATATAAAAAATATAAATACCCTGTGGGTATTCAAGTGTACAAAACAAAATAAGTCTCTAAATACTCTTTTAGAAAAAACAACCAATGTCTTTTTCTACTCTGTTTTAAAATATATACACAATGAGGATATACTCTCACACGTAAAATACTAAAAATCAATATTTACGTGGATATAAAAATATAAATACCCTGTTGGTACTCCAGGGTAAAAAACAAAATAAGTCTCTAAATAGCCTATTACAAAAAACAGACAATGTCCTTTTCTGCTCTGTTTTAAAGTATATACACCATCAGGATGTACTCTCACACGTAAAATACTAAAATTCAATTTTTACGTGGAAATCAAGAATATAAATACCCTGTGGGTACCTTAGTGTACAAAACAAAATAAATCTCTAAATACTTCATTAGAAAAAACACACAGTGACCTTTTCTACTCTGTTTTAAAGTATATACACCATCAGGATGTACTCTCACATGTAAAATACTAAAATTTAATTTTTATGCAGATATCAAAAACATAAATTCCCTGTGGGTACTCCAGTGTACAAAACAAAATATGTCTCTAAATACCCTATTAGAAAAAACATACACTGACCTTTTCTACTCTGTTTTAAAGTATATACACCATCAAAATGTACTCTCACACATAAAATACTAAAATTCAATTTTTACGCTTATATAAAAAATATAAATACCCTGTGGGTACCCCAGTGTACAAAACAAAATAAGTCTCTAAATACTCTATTAGAAAAAACCTACACTTCCCTTTTCTACTCTGTTTTAAAGTATATACACCATCAGGATGTACTCACACAGGTAAAATACTAAAATTCAATTTTTACGCAAATATAAAAATATATAAAAATGCTGTGGGTACCCTAGTATACAAAACAAAATTAGTCTATAAATCCTCTATTAGAAAAAACATACAACGTTCTTTTCTACTTTGTATTAAGGTATATATACCATCAGGATCTACACTCACACATAAAATACTAAAATTCAATTTTTACGTGAATATAAAATATATAAATACCCTGTGGGTACCCCAGTGTACAAAACAAAAGAAGTCTCTAAATACTGTATTAGAAAAAACATACAGTTACCTTTTCTACTGTGTTTTAAAGTACATACACCATCAGGATGTACTCTCACATGTAAAATTCTAAAATTCAATTTTTATGCGGATATCAAAAATATAAATTCCCTGTGGGTACCCCAGTGTACAAAACAATATGTCTCTAAATAACATATTAGAAAAAACATACAATGCCCTTTTCTACTCTGTTTTAAAGTAAATACACCATCTGGATGTACTCTCACACGTAAAATACTAAAACTCAATTTTTACGCTTATATAAAATATGTAAATACCCTGTGGGTACCCCAGTGTACAAAACAAAATAAGACTCTAAATACTCTATTAGAAAAAACATACAATGTCCTTTTCTACTCTGTTCTTAAGTATATACACCATCTGGACGTGCTCTCATATGTAAGGTACTAAAATTCAATTTTTACGCAGTTATAAAATACATAAATACCCTGTGGGTACCCCAGTGTACAAAACAAAATAAGTCTCTAAATACTCTATTTGAAAAAACATACAATGTCCTTTTCTTCTCTGTTTTAAAGTATATACACCATCAGGATGTACTCTCACACATAAAATACTAAAATACAATTTCTACATGGAAATCAAAAATATAAATGCACTATTGGTACCCCAGTGTACAAAACAAAACAACTCTCAAAATACTCTGTTAGAAAAAATATACAATGTCCTTTTACCCTCTGTTTTCAGTACATAAACCATCAAGATATACTCTAACACGTAAAATACTAAAATTCTCTCTTTACATGGTAATTAAAAATATAAATAACCTAATGGTACTCCAGCGTAGAAAACAAAATAACTCTCAAAATACTCTGTTTGAAAAAATATACAATTTTTTTCTACTCTGTTTTAAAGTATATAAACTATCAGGATGTACTCTCACATGTAAAATACTAAAATTCAATTTTTACACGGAAATAAAAAATATAAATGCACTATTGGTACGCCAGTGTACAAAACAAAATAACTCTCAAAATACTCTTTTAGAAAAAATATACAATGGACCTTTCTTTTTTTTTTTTTTTTTAAAAGGAGTTTCGCTCTTGTTACCCAGGCTGGAGTGCAATGGCGCGATCTCGGCTCACCACAACCTCCGCCTCCTGGGTTCAGGCAATTCTCCTGTCTCAGCCTCCTGAGTAGCTGGGATTACAGGCACGCGCCACTATGCCCAGCTAATTTTTTGTATTTTTAGTAGAGACGGGGTTTCACCATGTTGACCAGGATGGTCTCGATCTCTTGACCTCTCGTGATCCACCCGCCTCGGCCTCCCAAAGTGCTGGGATTACAGGCTTGAGCCACCGCGCCCGGCACAATGGACCTTTCTACTCTGTTTTAAAGTATATAAACCATCAGGATTTTCTCTCCCACATAAAATACTAAAATTCAATTTTTATGCTGAAATAAAAAATACAAATACCCTATTGGTATGCCAGTTTACAAAACAAAATAACTCACAAAATACTCTGTTAGAAAACACATACCGTGATTTTTTCTACTTTGTTTTAAAGTATATAAACCATCAGGATATTCTGTCACACGTAAAACATTAAATTTAATTTTTATACAAAAATAAATAACATAAATAAGCTATTGGTACCCCAGTGTATAAAACAAAATAACTCTCAAAATACTTTGTTAGAAAAAATATACAATGTTTTTTAATTTCTGCTTTCAAGTATATAAACCATCAAGATATACTCTAACATGTAAAATACTAAAATTCTATTTTTATACAGTAATAAAAAATATAAATACCCTATTGGTACCCAAGTTTAAAAAACAAAATAACTCTCAAAATAGTCAGTTAGAAAAATATACAATGTCCTTTTACCCTCTGTTTTCAAGTATATAAACCATCAAGTTATACTCTAATAAGTAAAATACAAACATTCAATTTTTGTGCGATAATAAAAAATATAAATACAATATTGGTACCCCAGTGTACAAAAGAAAATAACTCTCAAAATACTGTGTTACAAAAAATATACAATGTCCTTTTCTACTCTGTTTTAAAATATATGAACCATTAGGGTATACTCTCACACATAAAATACAAAAATTCAATTTTTACATGGCAATAAAAAATATAAATAACCTATTGGTACCCAAGTGTACAAAACAAAATAACTCTCAAAATACTCTGTTAGGAAAATTATACAATGTCTTTCTCTACTCTGTTTTAAAGTATATAAACAATCAGAATGTACTCTCACATGTAAAACACTAGAATTTAATTTTTACGTGGAAATGAAAAATATAAATACCCTGTTGGAACCCCAGTGTACAAAAGAAAATAACTCTCAAAATACTCTGTTAGAAAAAATATACAATGTCTTTTTTCTCCTCTGTTTTAAAGTACATAAACCATCAGTATATATTCTCACAAATAAAATACTAAAATTGACTATTTACACAGTAATAAAAATTATAAATACCCTATTGGTACCCCAGTGTACAAAACAAAATAACTCAAAATATGCTGTTAGAAAAAATACACAATTTTTTGACCTCTGTTTTAAACTATATAAACCATGAAGATACAGTATAACATGTAAAACACTAAAATTCAATTTTTATGTGGTAATAAAAATTATAAATACCCTATAGGTACTGCAGTGTACAGAATAATATAACTCTCAAAATACACTTTTAGAAAAAATATACAATATTTCTTTCTACTCTATTTTAAAGTATATAAATGATCAGGATGTACTCTCAAATATAAAATAGTAAAATTCAATTTTTATGTGGAAATAAATAATATAAAAACCCTATTGCTACCCCAGTATACAAAACAATATAACTCTCAAAATACTCTGTTAGAAAAAATGTACATTTTTTTTTACTCTATTTTAAAGTATATAAATTATCAGGATGTACTCACACATGTAAAATAGTAATTCAATTTTTACATTGTAATAAATCATATAAATACCCTATTGGTACCCCAGTGTAGAAAACAAAGTAAGTTTGAAAATACTCTGTTAGAGAAAACATGCAATGTTCTTTTCTACTCTGTTTTAAAGTACATAAACCATCAGGATGTACTAACACACGGAAAATACTAAAATTAAATTTTTACGTGGTAATGAAAAATATAAATACACTATTGGTACCCCAGTGTACAAAACAAAATAACTCTCAAGAGACTCTGTTAGAAAAAATATGCAATGTTTTTATCTTCTCTCTTTTAAAGTATATAAACAATCAGTATGTACTCTCACATGTAAAATACTAAAATTCAATTTATATGCAGAAATAAAAAATATAAATACCCTATTTGTACCCCAGTGTACAAAACAAAATAACTATTAAAATACTCTGTTAGAGAAAATATACAATGTCTTTTTACCCTCTGTTTTCATGTATATAAACCATCAAGATATATTCTAATACGTAAAATACTAACGTTCTATTTTTATGCAGTAATAAAAAATATAAATACCCTATTGGTACCCCAGTGTACAAAACAAAATAACTCTCAAAATACTCTGTTAGAAAAAATATAGAATGTCCTTTTACCCTCTGTTTTAAAGTATATAAACCATCAAGATATACTCTAACATGTAAAATACTGAAACTCTATTTTTATGTGGTAACAAAAAATATAAATACCCTATTGGTACCCGAGTGTACAAAACAAAATAACTGTCAAAATACTCTGTTAGAAAAAATATGCAATGTCTGTATCTACTCTGCTTTAAAGTGTATAAACCATCAGGATGTACTCTCACTGGTAAAACACTAAAATTCAATTTTTATGTGATAATAAGTAATATAAATACCCTATTGGTAACCCAGTGTACAAAAAAAAACCTCAAAATCCTCTGTTAGAAAAACTATACAATGTCCATTTCTACTCTGTTTTAAGGTATGTAAACCATCAGGATGTACTCTCACATGTAAAATACTAAAATTCAATTTTTATGTGGTAATAAAAAATATAAATACTGTATTGCTACCCAAGTGTACAAAACAAAAAAAATCTGAAAATGCTTTGTTAGAAAAAATATACAATGTCTTTTTACCCTCTGTTCTCAAGTATATAAACCATCAAGATATATTCTAATACAAAAAATACTATCATTCTATTTTTATGTGGTAATAAAATATATAAATACCCTATTGGTACCCCAGTGTACAAAACAAATTAAATGTCAAAATACTCTGTTAAAAAATATACAATGTCCTTTTGTATACATAAGGAGAAAATATACATCACCTCTTCATAACATGACCTCCTCATGACATCACTTCCCCATGACATCAACTCATTACTTCCCTTTCTAAAGACGACAACTCCTTATGAAATCACTTCCTCATAAATTCACTTCCTCATGAAATCACCTCCTCATGACATCACCTCCTCATGACATCATCCCATGACATCACCTCCTCATGACATTACTTTCTCAAGACATCATCTTCTCATGACACCACCTTCTCATGACATCACCCCATGACATCACCTCATGACATCACCTCCTTATGACATCACCTCCTTATGACATAACCCCATGAAATCACCTTCTCATGACATCACCTCCTTATAACATCACCTCCTCAAAACATCACTTCATCACATCACCTTCTTATGATATCACTTCCTCATGACATCACCTCATGACATCACCTTCTCATGATATCACCTCCTCATGGCATCACCTCCTGATGACATCATCTTCTTATGGCATCACCTGATGACATCAGCTCATGACATCAACTCCTCAAAACATCACCTCCTTATACCATTACTTCCTCATGACATCACCTTCTCATGACATCACCTTCTCATGATATCACCTCCTCATGACATCACTTTCTCATGACTTCACCTCCTCATGACATCAACTCCTTATGACATCACTTCATCATGACATCACTCAATGAAATCACCTTCTCATGACATCCCCTCCTCATGACATGACCTCCTCAGTATATCACCTCATGACATCACCTCATGACATCACCTCCTCATGACATCATTTTATGAAGTCACCTCCTCAAGACATTACCTCCTCATGACATCTCATCCTCATGACATCACCCTCTCATGACATCACCTTTTCATGACATCACCTCCTCAAGACATCACCTCCTTATACCACTGTTCCTCATGAGATCACCTTCTCATAACATCCTCTTCTCATGACATCACCTCCTCATGACATCACCTACCCATGACATCATCTCCTCATGGCATCACCTCCCCCTGACCTCATCTCTTTATGGTTTCACTCCTATTATATCATCATTTACTTTATCAAATCACCTCACCCATGACATCACCTCACCCATCATCTCTCAATGACATTTCCTCTCCGTATCACCTCCCCTGTGAAATCACCCCTTATGACATCACATTCTCCATGACATCATCTTTCTATGGTATTTCCTACCCAAGACATCATTCCCATGACATCACTTCCGCATGGCATCACCTCCCCCTGACATTACCTCTTTATCATGTCACCACTTTTATATCATTACCTCTTCTATCACATCATTTCACCTATGACATCACCTCTCCAATTTTCACTCGATGGCATTTCCTCTCCATGATATCACCTCCACTGTGACATCACCTTCCCATGACATCAATCCCCCATGACATTTCCTTTCCATGACATCACCTTCCATGACATCACCTCTCCATGATATTATCTCTCCATGACATTACTACCTCATGAAATCACCTCCTCATGAAATCACCTTCTCATGACATCACCTTTATATGACATTATGTTATGACATCACCTCTTTATAACATCACTTCCTCATGACACCTGATGACATCACCACCTCAGGAAATCACCTCCTCAAGACATAATTTTCTCATGACATCACCTCATATCACCTTCTCATGACATCACCTCCTCATGACATCACCTTCTAATGACATCACCTCAAGATGACATCACCTACTCATTACATCACTTCCTCATGAAATCACCTCATGAAATCACCTTCTAAACACAACAACCCCTCATAACATCACTTCCTCATGACATCACCTCATGACATCACCTTATGATATCACCTTCTCATGACATCATGTCCTCATGGCATGACTTCCTCATGACATCACCTCATGACATCACCTTCTCATGACATCATCCCATGACATCACATCCTCATAACATGACCTCCTCAGGATATCACCTCATGATATCACTTCATGGCATCACCTCCTCATGACATCACCTCCTCATGACATCACCTATTAAACCACATTCTTATGACATCACATCCTCATGACATAATCTTTTCATGAAATCACCTGATGACATCACCTCATGACATTACCTCTTCATAACATCACTTTCTCATGACATCACCTCATGACATCACCTTACAACATCACTTCCTCATGACATCACCTCATGACAACATCACCTCATGACATCACCTCCTCATGACATCACTTCCTTATGACACCATCTCATGACATCACTTTCTCATGAAATCACCTCATTATGACATCCCCTCCTCATGATATCACCTCCTCATGACATCACCTCAGGACATCATCTCCTCATGACATCACCTTATGACATCAATACCTCATGACATCACATCCCTAGGACATCACATCCTTATAACATCATCTCCCCATTACATCACATCCTTATGACATCATCTCCCCACAACATCACTTCCTCACGACATCACCTCCTCATGACATCACCTTTTCATGACATCAGCTTTTAATTACATTACCTCATGACATCAACTTCCCACGACATCACCTCCTCATGACATCACCTCCTCATGACATTATCTTCTCATGGCACCACCACCCCCTAACATCTTCTCTCTATGGTTTCACTCATATTCTATCACCTTTCTTATCAAATCATTTGACACATGACATCACCTCACCCATCACCACTTAATGGCATTTTTTCTCCATATCACCTTTCCTGTGACATCACATTTCATGACATCACATCCTCCATGACATCATCTTCTTATGGTATTTCCTCCCCATGACATCACTTCCCTGTGGCATCACCTCCTTCTGACATCACCTCATTATGTCACTTCTATTATATCATCACCTTCTCTATCACATCACCTCACTGATCCCCACTCGATGGCACATTCCCTTTATGATATGACCTCCTTTGTGGCATTACCTTCCCATGAAATCAATGCCCCATGTCATTCCATTTCCATTACATCTCCTCCCATGACATCACCTCTCCATGACATTACCTTTCTATGACTTCATTACCTCATGACATCACGTCCCATGATATCACCTCCTCATGACATCACCTCATGACATCCCCTCCTAATGACATCACCTTCTCATGACATCACCTCATGAAGTAACCTCCTCAAGACATCACCTCCTCATGACATCTCATCCTCATGATACCTCATGACATCACCTTCTCATGACATCACCTTTTCATGACATCACCTCCTCAAGACATCACCTCCCTATACCATTACTTCCTGATAACATCACCTTCTCATGACATTTTCTCCTCATGACATCACTTCCTTATGACATCACCTCCTCATGTCATCCCCTCTTCCTGACCTCATCTCTTTATAGTTTCACTCCTATTATATCATCAACTTCTTTATCTTATTGCCTCACCCATGACATCACCTCACCCATCATCACCCAATGGCATTTCCTTTCTGTATCACCTTTCTCTTGACATCACCCCCCATGACATCACAATCTCCATGAAATCATCTTACTATGGTAATTCCTCCCCATAACATCATTCCCATAACATCACTTCCCCATGGCATCACCACCCTCTGACATCACCTCTTTATAATGTCAATCCTATTATATCATCACCTCCCCTATCACATCAACTCACCTATGACATCACCTCTTCAATTTCCACTCAATGGCATTTGCTCTCCATAATATCAAGTCCCCTGTGACATCACCTTTCCATGACACCAATGCCCCATGACATTTCCTTTTCATGACATCACCTTCCATGAAATCACCTCTCCATATTATCTCTCCATGACATCACCTTTTCATGAAATCACCTCCTCATGATGTCACCTCCTCATGACATCACCCCATGACATCACCTTCTCATGACATCACCTTTTCATTACTTCACTTCATGACATCACCTCTTCATGACATCACATCTTCATGACATCACCTCAGGACATCACCTCCTTATGACATCACCTCCTCATGAAATCACCTCCTCATGACATGCCCTAATGATATCACCTCCTCAAGATCTCAGCTCCTCATGACATCACTTTCTTATGACACCACCTCATGACATCATCTCATGACATCACCTCATATCATCTTCTCATGACATCACCTTCTCATGGCACCACCTCATGACATCACCTCCTCATGACATCATGTCCTCATGACATCACCCCATGACATCACCTCCTCATGACATCACCTCTTAATAATTTCACCTCCTCATGGCATCACTTCCCCATGACATCACCTTATGAAGTCACCTCCTCAAGACATCACCTCCTCATTATATCACTTCCTCATGACATCACCTCATGACATCACATCATGTCACCTCATGATATCACCTCCTCATATCACCTCCTCATATGACATCGTCATGACATAAACTCATTACATCACCTTCTCACGATATCACCTCCTCATGACATCACCTTATGACATCATTTCCTCATGATGTCACCTTATGACATCAACTTCTCATGACATCATGTCCTGATGACATCACCATCTCATGAAATCAGCTCCTCATGACACCACCTCCTCATGACATCACATTCTCATGAAATCACCTTCTCATGACATCACTTCCTCATGAAATTACCTTATTACCTCACCGCATGCCATCACCTCCTCATGACATCAGGTCCTCATGACATCACCTCTCCATGACCTCAACTTCCCATGACATCACTTACTCATGACATCACTTTTTCTCGACATAATGTCCTCACGACATCACCTCCTCACAAAATCACCTCCTCATGGCTCAACTCCTCATGACATCACCTTCTCATGACATCACCTCATGACATCACCTTCTCGTGACATCACGTCTTCATGACATCACTTCATAACATCACCTCCTCATGACATCACCTCCTCATGACATCACCTCATGACATTACCTCCTCATGACACCAACTCCTCATGGCACCACCTCCTCATGGCATCACCTCATCACATCACCTTCTGATGACATCACTTTCTCATGACATCTCCTCATGACATCAGCTTCTCATGACATCACCTCCTCATGACATCATCTTCTCATGACATCAGTTGATTACATCACCTCATGAAATCACCTTTTCATGAAATCACTTCCTCATTACATCACCTCATGACATCACCTCCTCATGACATCAACTCTCCCATGATATCACTTCTGTCATGACATTTCCTATTTCTAAAACTTCACTGCCAGACACTAGCCTCTTCAGGAAATGAAGATTGTTTTATTTCAGCTGGACACAGTGGCTCACACCTGTAATCCTAGCACTTTGGGAGGCCAAGGAAAGCAGATTGCTTGAGGCCAGGAGTTCAAAACCAGCCAAGCCAACATGCCATATCCCCATTTCTAGTAGAAATACAGAAATAAGTCTATGTGTGGTGGCACATGCCTGTAATTTCATCTCCGGAGGAGGCTGAGGCTAGAGAATCACTTGAGCCTTGGAAGCAGAGGTTGTAAGTGAGCCACACTCATGCCACTGCACTCCAGCCTTGGTGACACACCAAGACTCTCTCAAAAAAAAGGATCACCTTGTTTTTTCAACAGTCAAGCCAAAAGCCAAATCATGAATGCAATCTTATTCACAATTGCCACAAAATGAATAAGATATCCAGGAATACAGCTCACTAAAAAGGTGAAAGATCTCTGTAAGGAGAACTACAAACCACTGCTCAGTGAAATCAGAGAGGACACGAACAAATTTTAAAATATTTCATGCTCATGGATAGAAAGAATCAATATCTTAAAGCAGTGTATACATTCAAAAGTATTCCTATCAAACTACCAAGGTCATTCTTTATAAAACTAAGAAAAAACTAGTTTAAAGTTCATGTGGAACCAAAAATTAATCCAAATAGCCAAGGCAATCCTAAACAAAAAGAACAAAGCTAATGGCATCACACCATCTGACGTAAAACTATACTACAGGACTTCAGGAACAAGAATAGCATGATACTGGTACAAAAACAGACATACAGATCAATGGAACATAGCAGAGAGCCCAGAAACAAGGCCACACACCTATAACCATCTGAGCTTTGAAAAAGCTGACAAAAAGAAGTAATAAAGATAGGACTCCACATTCAATAAATGGTGCTATTGTTGAACAATGAGAACAGATAGACACAGGGAGGGGAGCATCACACACTGGGGTTTGTTGGGGGGAATAGGGGAGGGGCAGCAGGGGGTGGGGAGTTGGGGAGAGACAGCATGGGGAGAAATGCCAGATATAGGTGAAGGGGAGGAAGGCAGCAAATCACACTGCCACATGTGTACCTATGCAAATATCTTGCATGTTCTTCACATGTACCCCAAAACCTAAAATGCAATAAAACAAGAAAATAAATAAATGGTGCTAGGATAACTGGCTAGCCATATGTGGAAGTCTTAAACTACACTCCTTTCTTATACCATACACCAAAAAAAA
Source organism: Saguinus oedipus (assembly GCA_031835075.1). Classification (NCBI taxonomy): domain Eukaryota; kingdom Metazoa; phylum Chordata; class Mammalia; order Primates; family Cebidae; genus Saguinus; species Saguinus oedipus. The sequence goes on from CM063176.1 coordinate 119,463, forward strand.
TCAACTCAAGATGGAATCAGTGCTTAAATTTAAGACCTAGAACTACAAAAACCCTGGAAGACAACCTAGGCAATGCCATTCTGGACATAGGAATGGGCAAAGATTTTGTGACAAAGACACAAAAGCAATTGCAGCAAAAGCCAAAATTGACAAATTGGGTCTAAACAATCTAAAGGGCTTCTGTACAGCAAAAGAAACTGAGAACAGAGTCAGTAGACAACCTACATAATAGAAGAAATCTTGTGTAAACTGCATCTAACAAAGGTCTAATATAGGGCATTTCAAAGGAAGTTGAACAGATTTACAAGAAAAAAACCCTGTTGAAAAGTTGGAAAACATATAAACAGACACTTTTCAAAAAAAAGACATACATGTGGCCAAAAAGCATATGAAAAAAGCTCAACACCATGATCATTAGGGAAATACGAATCAAAACCAAAATGGGATACTATCTCACACCAGTCAGAATGGCTGTTATTTAAAAGTCAAAATATGACAGATGCTTGTGAGGTTGCAGAGAAAAATGTTAATACACTGCTGGTGGGAGTGTACATCAGTTCCTATACACTGCTGGTGGGAGTGCACATCAGTTCCTAAACACTGCTGGTGGGAGTGCACATCAGTTCTTACACACTGCTGGTGGGAGTGTAAATCAGTTTAACCATGTGGAAAGCAGTGTGGTGATTCCTCAAAGAGCTAAAAATGGAACTACCATTTAACTCAGTAATCCCACGACCGGGCATATTAGTCCATTTTCACACTGCTAATAAAGACATCCCGAAGACTGGGTAATTTGTTAAGGAAAGAGGTTTGACTCACAGTTCAGCATGGCTGGGCAGGAGTCAGGAGACTTATAATCATGGCAGAAAGGGAAGCAAACACGTCCTTCTCCACATGACATCAGGAAGAAGAATAATGAGTGACCAGGGAAGGGAGAAGCCCCTTATAATTCCATCAGATCTCCTGAGAACGAACTCGCTATCATGAGAACAGGATGGAAAACTCCCCATTATTCAATTATCTACACCTGGTTCTTCCCATGACACCTGAGGATTATGCGAACTATAACTCAAGATGAGATTTGGATGGGGACACAGCCAGACCATATCACTCGGCATGTACTCAAAAAAATATAAATTATCCTACTATAAAGACACATCCATTCATATGTTCTTTGTAGCAGTATTCAGAATAGCAGACGTGAAATTGACCCAAGGGCCCATCAACGATGGACTGGATAAAGAGAATGCAGTAAATATACACCACGGAATACTATGCAGCTATAAAAAAAAGAACAAAATCGGGGCCTACAGTGGCTCTGGCCAGATGTCATGGCGCTTGCGAAGGTGAGGCCATGAGTTCAAGGCCAACCTGAGCAACCTTACAAGCTCTCATTGATTGGCAAAAAATAAAAATAAAAAAATAAAAAAGAACAAAATCATGTCCTTTGCAGAAACATGGGTGGAGCTGGAATCCATTATTCTTAGCAAACTAATTCAAAAGCAAAAACAAATACTGTATGTTCTCACAAGAAGCTAAATGATGAGAACACATGGATACAAAGTTAAGCAACACAGACTGGGGCCTCTCGGAGAATGAGGGCGAAAAAAGGGAGGAGATCGGGATGAATAAATAATGGTACTGTGCTTAATAACTGGGTGACCACATAATCTGTACGACAAACCCCCATGATACCGGTTTACCTGTGTAACAAATGTACACATGTATCCTGAACCTTAAATACAGGTTTTTTTAAAGGCAAATGTAAACATGCTTTCTGTAAGATGCATCATAAACATGTATTTTTTAGTGAAAGGAAGCACATGACAGGAAACCACTGCACAGGGCAACACAGAGAGCATATTAGGGAGCATGTCTCTTCCTGTATGGGCCACAACACACAGGTGTACACAGGCACGTATAAAATAAAAACATGAGCACGCTCCTCAAACGACTTACTGTAAGCTGTTTTCTTTTAGTGAATTAAACTCTTTGACACAAAAACGTGCTTTTGACACTGTGACTTTTTACATTTTTATCCAGCATCTTTCTGAGGTCTGTGCCATCCCCATCTTGTGAGTGAGAAACCGTACCTCGGAGAAAGGGCATTCTTGGGCCAAGGTTTTGGGAAAGTAGGTGAGGGTGCCAGGACCCTGTGCGCTCCAGGGCAGTACTTTCTCTCACCCCATCCCTGGCTCCTTCTCCCAGAAGTGTTCAGGGTAAAAAGCACGCTGAGACTGGTACCACTCAGCAGGGACTTGGCATTTCCTCTCTGTATCACCTCCCCTGTGATATCACCCTCAATGACATTACATCCCCCATGACATCATCTTCCTATAATATTTCCTCCCCATGACATCATCCCCATGACATCACTTCTTCATGGCATCACGTCCCAATGACATCACCTCCTTATGATGTCACTCCTATTATATCATCACCTCCCCTATCACATCACCTCACCTATGACATCACCTCACCAATCCCAATCGATGGCATTTCCTCTCCATGATATCACTTCCCCTGTGACATCACCTCAACATGACATCAATGCCCTATGACATCCCCTTTCCATGACATTATCTCCCATGACATCACCTCTCCATGACATTACCTCTCCATGACATCACTACCTCATGATGTCACCTCCCATGACATCACCTCATGAAATCACCACCTCATTACATCACCCCATGACATCACCTTCTCATGACATAACCTCATCATGACATCACCTCATGACATCACATTCTCATGACATCACCTCATGAGATAACGTCCTAATGACATCACCTTCTTATGACATCACATCCTCATGACAGGACCTCATGACATCACCTTCTAAAAACAACACCTCCTAATGACTTCACTTCCTCATGACATCACCTCAGGATAAAACCTCCTCATGACATCACCTTTTCATGACACCACCTCCTAATGACATCACCCATGACATCACTTCCTCATGACATCACCTCCTAAAGACAACACCTTCTCATGACATCACTTCCTCCTGAAATCACTTTTTCATGACATCACCTCATGCTATCACCTCCTCATAACATCACGTTGTCATGACATCACCTACTCATGACATTACCTTATGACATTACCTCTTTATGACATCATTTCCTCATGACATCACCTCCTCATGACATCACTTCCTCATGACATCACTTCATATCACCTCCTCATGACATCACCTCCTCATAACATCACCTTCTCTTGAAATAACCACATGACATCACCTCTTCATGACATCACTTTCTCATGACATCACCTTGTCATGACATCACCTCATGAAATCACCTGACATAACATCCTCATGACATCATCTCATGACATCACTTCCTCATGACATTACCTTATGACATCACATTCTAAAGACAACATGTCCACATAAAATCACTTCCTCACAACATCACTTTCTCATGATATCACCCCATGAAATCACTTCCTCATGACATCACCTCCTAAAGACAACACCTCCTCATGACATCCCTTCCTCATGACTTCACTTCCTTATGACATCACCTCATGATATCACCTCATTATATCACCTCCTCATAAAATCAACTTCTCATAACATCACCTCCTCATAACATTACCCCATGACATCAAAACTTTATGACATCACATCCTCATATCACCTCCTCAGGACATCACCTCATTATATCAGTTCCTCAGGACATCACCTCTTCATGACATCACCTCATGACATAACCTCCTCAAGAAATCACCTCCTCATAACATCACTTCCTCCTGACATCACCTCATGAATTCACGTCCTGATGATATTACCTCCTAATATCATCTCCTCATGACATCACTTTCTTATTACATCAGCTGATGACATCACCTCCTAAAGACAACACCTCCTCATGACATCACTTGCTCATGACATCACTTCCTCATGACACCACTTTCTGACATCACCTCATGATATCATCTCCAAATGACATCACATTCTTATGACATCATCTTCTCATGACATCACCTTCTCATGACATCACATCTTAATGACATCAACACATGATATCACCTCATGAAATAACCTCAAGACATCACCTCCTCATGACATAACCTCCTCATGCCATCATTGTCTCATGACATCACTTCCTCATGACATCACCTCATGACATAACCTTCTGACATCACCTCCTCATGACATCACCCCATGACATCACCTTCTCATGACATCACTTTCTCATGACACCACCTCATCATGACATCACCTCATAAAATCACCTCATGACATCAGCTCCTCATGACATCACTTTCTCATATCAACTCATAAAATCACCTCCTAAAGACTACACCTCCTCATATCATCACTTTCTCATGACATCACTTCCTCATAACATCACCTCATAATATCACCTCATGATATCACCTCCTCATGACATTACCCCATGACATCACCTTTTTATGACATCACTTCTCAAGGCATCATCTCATGACATGACATCACCTTCTCATGACATCACATCATGAAACTTCCACCTTAAGACATCACCTCTTCATGACATCACTTTCTAATGACATCACCTCATGATATCACCTCATGACATCACCTCATATCACCTCCTCATGACATCAACTCCTCATGACATCACATCCTCATGACATCACTTTCTCATGACATCACCTCATGATATCACCTTCTCATGATATCACTTTCTCATGACATCACCTCCTCATGACATCATCTCAGGGCATCACCTCATGACATCACTTCCTGATCTCTCTTCATATCACCTGCTCATGACATCACCTTGTGACATGACCTTCTCATGACATCACCTCATGACATCACCACCTTATGACATCACATTCCCCCAACATCACCTCCCCACCACATCACTTCCCCATGACATCACCTCCTCATGAAATCACTTTGTCATGACATCACATCAACATGACATTACCTCATGACATTACCTCCTCATGAAATCACCTCATGACATCAACTTCTCATGACATCACCTCCTCATGAAATCACTTTTTCATGACATCACCTCAAGACATCACATCCTCATAAAATCAATTCCTTATGAAATCACCTCCTCATGACATCACATTCTCATGACATCACCTTCTCACGACATCACATCTTTATGACATCACCACATGACATCACCTCATGACAAGAAATCCTCATGACATCACCTCATCATATCACCTTCTTATGACATCACTTCTTTATGACATCACCTCATGACCTCACCTTCTCATGACATCACCTCCTCATGACATCACTTCAAAGAATGAAAATCATTGGGTTAAGGTTTCGGTCAAGTAGGTGAGGGTGCGTGGACACTGTGTGCTCCAGGGTGGTACCTTCTCTCACCACATCCCTGGCTCTTTCTCCCAGGAGAGTTCAGGGTGAAAATCAGGCTTAGACTGGTACCATCTAGCAGGGACTTGGCATTTCCTCTCCATATCACCTCCCCTGTGATATCACAACCCATGACATCAAATCATCCATGACATCATCTTTCTATGGTATTTCCTTCCCATAACATCATCCCCATGACATCACTTTCCCATGGCATCACCACGCTCTGAAATCACCTCATGACATTACATCCTAAAGAAAACACCTCCTCATGACATCACTTCCTTATGACATCATTTCATGATGTCACCTCCTCATGACATCACCTCCTCATGACACCACCTCATGACATCACCTCATAAAATCACCTCTTGACATCACATCCTCATGACATTACCTCATAAATTCATCTCATGACATCACCTCCTCATGACATCACCTCATGACATCAGCTTCTCAAGACATCACCTCCTCATGACATCACCTCATGACTTCACCTCATGATATCACCTTCTCATGGCATCACCTTTTTTTGACATCACCTCCTCATGACATCACTACCTCATGACATCTCCTCATGATATAAGCTTCTCAAGACATCACCTCCTCATGACATTATTTTCTCATGACATCACCTAATGACTTCACCTCATAACATCACTTTTTCATGACATCACTTTCTCATGACATCACTTCCTCATAACATCACCTCATAATATCACCTCATGATATCACCTCCTCATGACATCACCTCCTCATGACATTACCCCATGACATCACCTTTTTATGACATCACTTACTTCTCAAGGCATCATCTCATGACATCACATCCTCATGACATCACCTTCTCATAACATCACATCCTCTTGACATCACCTCCTCATGACATCACCTCCTCATGACAGCACCTCCTCATGACATCACTTCCTCATGACATCACCTCATGACCTCACCTCATGACATCACCTTTTCATGACATCAACTCCCCATGACATCACCTTCTATGACATCACTTACTAACGACATCACTTTCTACATCACATTTTCACAACATCACCTCCTAAAGACATCACCTTCTCGTGACATCAACTCCTGACATCACCTTTTTATGACATCACCTTCTCATGACATCAACTTTTCATGACATCACATCCTCTTGACATCACCTGCTCGTGACATCACCTCCTCATGACAGCACCTCCTCATGACACCACTTCCTCATGACATCACCTCATGACCTCACCTTATGACATCACCTTCTCATGACATCAACTCCCCATGACATCACCTCCCATGACATCACTTACTAATGACATAACTTTCTCTCTACATCACATTTTTATGACATCACCTCCTAAAGACATCACCTTCTCATGACATCAACTCCTAATGACATCACCTTTTTGATGACATCACCCCATGACATCACCTCATGACATCACCTTCTCATGACATCACCTTTTTATAACATCACCTCCTCATGACATCACCTCCTCATGACATTTTCTTTTTATGACATCACCCCATAACATCACCTTCTCATGACATTACCTCCTTATGAAATCACCTCATGACATCAACTCATGACCTCACCTTTTCATGACATTACCCCCACATTACATCATCTTCTCATGGCATCATTTGATGACATCACATCGTGACATCACCTTATGACATCAATTCCTCATGACATCTCCCCATGACATCACTGCCTCATGACATCACGTCACCACAACATCACGTTTTCACGACATCACCTTCCCATGACATCACCTCACCATGACATCACTTCCCTATGACATCACCTCCTCACCACATCGCTTCCTCACATCTCCTCTACATGACATCACCTTCTCATGACATCACCTCATGACATAAACTTTCATGGCATCATGTCCTCATGACATAACCTCCTCCTGACATTACCTTCTCATAACATCACATCCTCATTACATCACCTGCTCAAGACCTCACCTCTTTATGATGTTACCTCATGTCCTCACCTCATGACATCACCTCCTCATGACATCACCTCATCACATCAAATTCTCATTACATCACCTCATCACATCAGTTTCTTATGACATCACTTTCTCATGACGTCACCTCATGACATCAACTTCTTATGACATCACCTCCTCATGACATCACCTCAGACAAAGGGAATCTTTGGGCCAAAGTTCCGGGCAAGGAGGTGACGGTGTGTGGAACCTGTGTTCTCCAGGGTGGTACCTTTTCTCACCCCATCCCTGGCTCCTTCTCCCAAAATAGTTCAGGGTAAAAAGCAGGCTTAGACTGGTACCACTCAGCAGTGACGTGTCATTTCCTCTCCGGATCACCTCCCCTGTGATATCACCCCCAATGACATCACATTCTCCATGAAATCATCTTCCTATAGTATTTCCTTTCCATGACATCATCCCCATGACATCACTTCCTCATGGAATCACCACACCCTCAAATCAGCTCATGACATTACCTCCTAAAAACACCTCCTCATGACATATTTTCCTCATGACATCAACTCATATCACCTTCTCATGACATCACCTCATAAAATCACCTCATGACATCACCTCCTCATGACATCACCTCATGGCATCACCTTCGCAAGACATCACTTCTTCGTGATGTCATTTTTCCATGACATCACCTCATGACTTCACCTCATAATATCACCTTCTCATGGCATCACCTTCTCATGACATCACCTCCTAATGACATCACCTAATGACATCAACTTTCATGGCATCATGTCCTCATGACATAACCTCCTCCTGACATTACCTTCTCATAACATCACGTCTTCATGACATCACCACAAGACCTCACCTCCTTATGACATCACCTTATGACCTCACCTCATGACATCACCTCCTCATGACATCACCTCATCACATCAAATTCTCATTATATCACCTCATCACATCAGTTTCTTATGACATCACTTCCTCATGATGTCACCTCATGACATCAGCTTCTCATGACATCACCTCCTCATAAAATCACCTCGGAGAAAGGGAATCATTAGGCCAAAGTTTTGGGAAAGTAGGTTACAGTGCGAGGACCCTGTGTTCCTCAGGGTGGTACCTTCTCTCACCCCATTGCTGGCTGCTTCTCCCAAAATATTTCATGGTAAAAATCAGGCTTAGACTGGTACCACTGAGCAGGGAATTTTCATTTTCACTCTGGATCACCTCCCTGTGATATCACCCCCATGACATCACATCCTCCATGAAATCATCTTCTTATGGTATTTTTCCATGACATCATCCCCATGACATCACTTCCCCATGGCATCACCAACCCCTGAAATCACCTCATGACATTACCTCCTAAAGACAACACCTCCTCATGACATAACTTTCTCATGACATCAACTCATATCACCTGCTCATGACATCACCTCCTCATGACATCACCTCCTCATGACACCACCTTCTGACCTTACCTCATAAAATCACCTCTTGACATCACCTCCTCATGACATCACCTTTGCAAGACATTACTTTTTCATGACATAATTTTTCCATGACATCACCTCATGACTTCACCTCATGATATCACCTCTTCATGGCATCACCTTCTCATGACATCACCTCCTCATGACATCACCTTCTCATGACATCACTTCCTCATGACATCACCTTTTCATGACATCAACCTTTCATGACATCATTCCTCAGGACATCACCTCATGACATCACCCCATGACATCACCACCTCACGATGTCATGTCCCCATGACATCACGTCCCCATGTCATAACCTCCCCACCACATCACCTCACCATGACATCACTTCTGCACATCGCCTTCTCATCACATCACTTTCTCATGACATCACCTTTATATGACATCACCTTTTCATGACATAACCTAATGACATCACCTCATGACATCACCTTTTCATGGCATCACGTACTTATGACATCAACTCCTCATGACATGACCTCCTAATGGCATCACGTCCTCATGACATCACTTCCTAATGACATCCCTAATGACATCACATTCTCATGACATCACCTTTTCAAGATATCACTTCCACATTACATCATCAACTCATTACATCACCTACTCATGACATCACTTTTTATGACATCACCTCCTCATGACATCACATTCTCATGACATCACCTTCTCATGGCACCCCCTTCCCCTTACATCATCTCCCTATAGTTTCACTCCTATTATATCATCATCGTTTTTATCAAATCACCTGACCCATGACATCACCTAACCCATCACCACCCAATGCCATTACCTCTCCGTATCACCTCCCCTGTGACATCACTTCCCATAACATCACATCCTTCATGACATCATCTTTCTATTGTATTTCCTTTCCATGACATTATCACCATGACATCATTTTCCCATGGCATCACCTCCCTCTGACATCACCTTCTTATGATGTCACTCTAATTATATCATCACCTTTTCTTTTACATCACCTCACCTATTACTTCACCTCACCGATCCTCACTCAATGGCATTTTCTCTCCATGATATGACATCTCCTTTGACATGAACTTCCCATGAAATCAATGCCCCATGACATTCCCTTTCCATTACATCACCTTTCATGACATCACCTCTCCATGACATTACCTCTCTGTGACATCACTACCTCTTTACATCACGTCCAATGACATCACCCCTTATGACATAACCTCATGACATCACCTTCTCATGACATCACCTCTTCATGACATCACCATATAAAGTCACCCCCTCAAGACATCACCTTTTCATGACATCTCTTTCTCATGACATCACCTTGGAGAAAGAATCATTGGGCCAATGTTCTGGGCAATTGGGTGAGGGTGTGAGGACCCTGTGTGCTTTAGGGCATTACCTTCTCTTACCCCATCCCTGGTTTCTTCTTCCAGGAGAGTTCAGGCCAAAAATCAGGCTGAGACTGGACCACTCAGCAGGGACATGGCATTTCCACTCCGTATCACCTCTTCTGTGATATCACCCCCATGACATCACATCCTCCATGACATCATCTTCTTATGGTGTTTCCTTCCCATGACATCATCCCCATGACATCACTTCCCAATGGCATCACCCACCCCTTGGCATCACCTCATGACATTACTTGCTAAAGACAACACCTCCTCATGACATCAATTCCTCATGAAATCACCTCATATCACCTCCTTATGACATCACCTCATGACACCACCTCATGACATCACCTCATAAAAATCACCTCATGACATCACTGCCTCATGACCTCACCTTCTCATGACATCACCTCATGACCTCACCTCCTCATGACCTCACCTCCTCATGACATCATCTTCACATGGCATCACCTGATGACATCACCTCATGACATCACCTCCTCATGACTTCAATTCCTCAGGATATCACCCCATGACATCATTGTCTCATGACATCATTTCACCACAACATCACGTTTCCATGACATCTCCTACCCTCGACATTACCTCACCATGACATCACTTCCCCACAACATTACCTTCTCACCACATCACTTCCTCATGTCATCTTCTCCACATGACATCACCTCATCATGACATCACCTCCTCATGACATCACTTCATGACATTCAGTATTCATGGCATCATGTCCTTATGTCATCACCTCATCATAACATCACCTCATGACATCACCTTCTCAAGACATCACTATTTTATGACATCATTTTCTCATGACATCACCTCATGACTTCACCTCATTATATCACCTATTCATGGCATCACCTTTTCATGACATCACCTCCTCATGACATCACCTTATTACATCATCATCTCACGACATCCCTTTCTCATGACATCACATCATCATAACATCACCTCATTACATTACCTTATCATGACATCACCTCTCCATGACATTAACTCTCCATGACATCACTACCTCATAACACCACCTCCTCATGACATCACCTTCTCACGAAATCACCTCCTCAAGACATCACCTTCTCATGACATCACCCCATAACATCACATTCTCATGACATCACCTCCTCATCACATCACCTTCTCATGACTTCACCTCATGACATCACCTTCTCATGACATCACTTTCTTATGACATCACCTTCTCATGACACCACCTTATCATGACATCACCTCCTCATGACATCACCTCCTCATGACATCACCTCATGAAGTCACATTTTTATGACATCATTTCCTAATGACATCTCCTCATGACATCACATCTTAATGACATCCCCTTTTCATAACATCACCCCATGAAATCAGCTTCTCAAGACATTACCACCTCATGACATCACTTCATCATGACATCACCTCATCACATCACATCCTCATGATATCACCTTCTCAGAACATCACGTCCTCACCACATCATGTCCTCACAAAATCACCTCCTCCCAACACCACCTCCTCACGACATCACTTACTCATGACATAATATCATGACATTATTTTCTCATGACATCACCTCCTCATGACATCACCTTCTCATGACATCACCTCATGACCAAACCTACTCATGACATCACGTTTTCTTGACATTACAACCTCATCACATCACCTCCTCATGAAATCACATCCTCATGAAATAACCTCATGACATCACCTCCTCTTTACATCACCTCATGACATGACCTTATGACATCACCTCCTCATGACATCACCTTCTCATGACCTCACATACTCCTGATATCACCTCCTCATGACATCACCTCATGACATCACCCAATGAAATCATTTTCCCTTGACATCAGCTCCTCATGATGTCACTACATGACATCACCTTTTCATGTCTTCATGTACTCATGACATCACTTCCTCATGATGTAACCTCATGATGTCACCTCCTCTTGAGATCGCTTCATGACATCACCTCATATCACCTCCTCATATCACCACCTCCTCATATCACCTCCTCATGACATCACCTCATGACATCACCTCATGACCTCAACTTTTCATGACATCACTTTCTCATATCACCTCATGACATCACTTCCTCATGACATCACCTTCTCATGAAATCACCTCCTCATAACATCACCTCCTCATGACATCATCTCATGACATTACATCCTCATGACATCACCCCATGACATCACCACCTCATGACTTCAACTTCTTATGACATCACATCCTCACGACATCACCTCCTCATGACATCACCTCCTCATGAGATCACTTCCTCATGACATCATTTCATGACATAACCTCGACATCACCTATGCATGACATTACCCCCTCATAACATCACCTTCTCAAGACATCACTTCCTCATGAAATCACTTTCTAATGACATCATATCATGACATCACCTTCTCATTACATCAACTCTTCATGACATCACCTCCTCATGACATCACCTCCTAATGACATCATGGTCTCATGACATCACCTCATGACATCACATTTTCATATTATCACCTCCTCATAATGTCACCTCCTAAAGACATCACCTTGTTATGGCATCACTTCCTCATGACATCACCTCATGACAACACATTTTGTTGACATCACCTCCTCATGACATCACTTCCTCATGACATCACCTTATAAAGTCACCTTCTTAAAACATCATTTTCTCATGACATTACTTCCTAATGACATCACCTCATGATATCACCTCATGACATCACTTCCTCATGACACCACATATTCATGAAATCACCTCCTCAAGACATCACCTCCTTATGACATTACTTCCTCATGACATAACCTCATCACATCACCTCCTCATGACATCACCTCCTCATGACATCACCTCATGAAATCACCTACTCATGACCTCACCTTCTCATGACATTTCCTCCTAATGATATTACCTTTTCATGGCATCACCAGATGACATCACCTCATGACATAACTTTCTCATGACATCACCTCAGGACATCACATCCTCATGACATCACCCCATGACATCACCACCTCATAACATCATGTCCACATGACTTCACATCCCCATGTCATCACCTCTTCACCACATCAACTCACCACACCATCACTTCCACATGACATCAACTTCTCACCACATCAATTTCCCACATCACCTCCACCTGACATCACCTCCTAGTGACATCACCACATAACATCACCTCATGGCATCATTTTCTTATGACATCACCTCCTCATTACATGACCTCCTCATGGCATCTCATCCTCATGAAATCATCTGCTTATGACATCACCTCCTCATGACATCACTTTCTCATGAAATCACCTCATGACATCACCTCATGACATCACATCCTCATGACATCACCTATTCATGATATCACTTTCTCATGACATCACCTCATGATATCATCACCTCATGACATCACATCCTAATGACATCACTTTCTCATGACATCATCACATGACATCACCTTCTCATGACATCACCTCATCATGACATCACCTCATCATGACATCACCTCATGACATCACCTTCTAATGGCACCAATTTCCCCTGACATCTTATCCCTATAGTTTTACTCCTATTATATCATCAACGTTTTTATCAAATCACCTGACCCGTGTCATCACCTCACCCATCATCACCCAATGGCATTTCCTCTCTGTATCACCTCATATTTGAGATCAAACCCCATGACATCACATCCTCCATGACATCATTTTCCTATGGAATTTTCTCCCCATAACATCATCTTCATGACATCACTACCCCATGGCATCACCTCCTCCTGACATCACCAATTTATGATGTTACTCCTATTATATCCTCACTTCCCTTATCACATCACCTTACCTATGACATCACCTCTTTGATCACCATTTGATGGCTTTTCCTCTCCGTGATATCACCTCCCCTGGGATATTAACACTTCATGACATCAATGCCCCATGACATTACCTTTTTATGACATCATTTCCTGTGACAACACCTCTTCAGGACATTACCTCCCCATGATGTTGCTACCTCATGGCATCACCTCCTCATATCACCTCCTCATGAAATCACCTTCTCATGACATCACCTTCTCATATCACCCCATAATATCACCTTCTCATGACATCACCACCTCAAGACATCACCTTCTCATGACTTTACCTCATGACATCACCTCCTCATGATATCTTCTCATGACATCCTTTCAAGACATCAATTTCTCACGAACTCACCTCATGACATCACCTCATGACATCACCTCCTCAATACATCACCTCCTCATGACATCACTTCCTCCTGACATCACCTCATGACATCAACTTAAGACATAACCTTACGATGTAACCTCCTCATGATATCACCTCCTCATGACATCACTTCATGACTTCACTTTCTTAGGACATCACCACCTCATGACATCACATCCTCATGAAATTACACCATTACATCACCACCTCATGACATCACCTCTTCAAGACTTAACCTACACATGACAACACTTCCTCATGACATCACCTCATGACATCCCCTCATATTAACTCCTCATGATAGCACCTCCTCATGACATCACCTCCTCATGACATCACTTCCTCATGACATCACCTGAAGACATCACCTCATGATATCACCTTTTCATGACATCACCTCCTCATGACAACACCTCCTCATGACACCACCTCATGATATCATCTCATAAAATCACCTCATGACATCAGCATATGACATCAACTCATGACATCACCTTCTCAAGACATCACCTCCTCATGACATTATTTTCTCGTGACATCACTTAATGACTTCACCTCCTGATATCACCTTCTCATGGCATCACTTTCTCATGAAATCACCTCATGACATCACCTCCTCAAGACTTCACCTACACATGACATAACTTCCTCATGACATCACCTCATGACATCAACTTATGACATGCCCTCATATTAACTTCTCATGAAATCACCTCCTCATGACATCACATTCTCATGACATCACTTCCTCATGACATCACCTTCTCATGACATCACATCCTCATGACATCATATCCTCATGACATCACCTCATGACATGACGTCCTCATGACTTCTCCCCAGGACATCATCACCCCATGACATAACATCCCCCTGACATCACCTCCCCACCACATCACTTCTCCATGACATCACCTTCTCAGGATATCATTTTCTCATGACATCACATCAACATGACTTCACCTCGTGACATCACTTCCTCATAACATCACCTCATGACATCAAATTATCATGACTGCACCTCCTCATGACATCACTTCCTCATGCAATTTCCTTCTCATGACATCACCTGAAGACATCACATTCTCATGACATCAATTTATGACATTTCCTCCTCATGACATCACTTTCTCATGACATCAACTCCTCATGACATCACCTTCTCATGACATCACCTCATGATGTCACCCTCTCATGACATCAATTCTTCATTACATAACCTCATGACATCACCTTTTCATGACATCACTTTCTCATGGCATCACTTCCTCATGACATCACCTTCTCATGACTTCTCTTCCTCATGACACCACCTCCTCATGACATCACCTCCTCCTGACATCCCCTCATGACATCACCACCTTATGACATCACATCTCCATGACATCATGTCCCCACATCATTACATTTCCACCACATCACCTCACCACGCCATCACTTCTGCATGTCATAACCTCCTCAACACATCACTTTCTCACGACATTACCTCCACATGACATCACCTCCTCATGACATCACCTCATGAAATAAACTTTTCATGGCATCATGTCCTTATGACATCACCTTTTGTTGACATGACCTCCTCATGGCATCACGTTTTCATAACATCACACTCTTATGACAGAACCTCCTCATGACATCACCTTCTTCATGGCATCACTTTCTCATGACATCACCTCTTCATGATATCACCTTATTACATCATCACCTCATGAAATCACCTTCTCATGACATCACCTCATGATATCAAATTTAATGTCATCACGTCCTTATGACATCTCCTCCTCATGACACTACCTCCTCATGGCATTACATCCTCATGACATCACCTGCTCAAGACATCACGTCCTCATGACATCACCTTTTCATGACATCACCTTTTTAAGACATCACCTCCTTATACCATTTATTTCTGATGACATCACCTCCTCATAACATCACCTCCTTATGACATCACCACCTCATGTTATCTACTTAAGACATCGCTTCCTCATAATATAACTTCATGACATCCCCTTCTCATTACATCACCTCCTCATGGCATCACATCCTCATGACATCACCTGCTCATGACATCATCCCTATGACATCATTTCCCCATGGCATCACCTTCCCCTGACATCACCTCCTTATGATGTAACTTTTATATCATCACCTTCTTTATCACATCACCTCACCTATGACATCACTTCACCCATCCTCACTCAATGGCATATTCTCTCCATGATATGACCTCCCCTCTGACATGACCTTCCCATGAAATCAATGCCCCATGACATTCCCTTTCCATTACATCACCTCCCATGACATTACCTCTCCATGACATTACCTCTACATAACATCACTACCTCATGACATCATGTCCCATGACATCACTTTCTCATTACATCACCTCCTCATGACATCACCTCATGACATCATCTTTTCATGACATAACCTCTTCAAGACATCACCTCCTTATACCCTTTCTTTCTGATGACATCACCTCCCACCTCCTCATGACATCTCTTCCTCATGACATCACCTTCTCATGACATCACCTCCTCATGACATCATCTTTTCATGACAACCTTTTCAAGACATCATCTTCTTATACCCTTCTTTTTTGATGACATCACCTCCTAATGACATTACCACCTCATGGTATCACCTTCTTATGACATCACTCCCTTGTAACATAACCCCGTGACATCACCTCCTCATGACCTCACCTCCTCATGAGATCACCTCCTCATGACATCACCTCCACATGACATCAACTCCTCATGTCACCTCCTTATGACATCACCCCACGACATCACTTCCTCATGACATCACCTTCTCAAGACATCACCCCATAACCTCACATTCTCATGACCTCACCTCATGATATCACCTCATGACATCATCTCATGACCACACTTTTTCATGACATCACCTCATGACCTCACCTTCCCATGACATCATCTGATGACATCACTTCATGACATGACCTCCTTATGGCATCAATTTCTCATGACATTACCCCATGACATCACCACCTCATGACATCACATCACCACAACATCAGGTTTCCATGACATCATCTCATGACTACACTTTCTCATGACATCACCTCATGACCTCACCTTCTCATGGCATCACCTTCTCATGATATCACCTCCTCATGATATCATCTTCTCATGGCATCACCTTATGACATCACCTCGTGACATCACCTCCTCATGACATCAATTTCTCATGACATTTCCCCATGTCATCACTGCCTCATTACATCACATCACCACAACTTCAGGTTTCCATGACATCAACTCCTCATGGCATCACCTCCCCCTGACATTGTCTTCCTATGGTTTCACTTCTATTATATCATCACCTTTTTTATCAAATCATCTCACCCATGACATCACCTTACTCATCACCACCCAATGGCATTTTCTCTTCATATCACCTCATCTGTGACATCACCGCCCTTGTCATCACATCCTCCATGACATCACCTTCCTATGGTATTTTCTTTTCATGACATCATCTTCATGACATCACTTCCCTATGGCATCACATTCCCCTGACATCACCTCTTTATGATGTCACCCCTATTACATCATCACCTCTCCTATTACATCACCTCTCCTATGACATCACAACTTTCATTTCCACTCAGATGGCATTTCTTCTTCATGATATCACCTACCCTGTGCCATCACCTTTTCATGACATCAGTGACCCATGACATTCCCTTTCCATCACATCACGTCCCATGACATCACCTCTCTGTGACATTACATATCCATGACATCACTACCTCATGACATCACCTACACATGACATCAATGCCCCATGACATTCCCTTTCCATGTCATCACCTTTCATGACATCACCTCCTCAAGACATCACCTTCTCATGACATCTCTTCCTCATGACATCACCTCATGACATCACCTCATGACATCACCTTCTCATGACATCACCTTTTAATGACATCACCTTTTCAAGACATCACCTTTTTATACCATTATTTCCTGATGACATTACCTCCTCATGACATCACCTTTTTATGACATCACCTTCTTATAATATCACCTTATGACATCACTTCATCATAACATAACCCCATCATATCACCTCCTTATGACATCACCTCTTCATTAGATCACCTCCTCATGACATCACCTCCTGATGACATCAATTTCTCATTATGTTACCTCCTCATGACATCACCTTCTCATGACATCACCCCATGACATCACATCCTCATGACCACTTCCTCGTGACATCACCTCCTAATGACATCACCTCATGACATTACCTCATGACATCATCTCATGACCTCACCTTCTCATGACATCACCTCATGACCTCACCTTCTCATGATGTTACCTCCTCATGACATCACCTCCTCATGACATCATCTTCTCATGGCATCACCTAATGACATCACCTAGTCATGACATCAATTCCTCATGACATCACCCCATGACATCACTGCCTGATGACATCACATTGTGACCAAATCACGTTTCCATGACTTCAACTCCTCATGGCATCACCTCCTCCTGACATCATCTCCCTATGGTTTCACTCCCATTTTATCATTACCTTCTTTTTCAAATCACCTTACCCATGACATCACCTCACTCATCACTAGCCAATGGCATTTTCTCTCCATATTACCTTGTCTATGACATCACATGCTTTCTGACATCACCTTCCTCTGGTATTTTCTCCCCATGATATCATCTTCATGACCTTACTTTCCCATTGCATCACCTTCCCCTGACATCAATTCTTCATGATGTCACTCTTATTATATCATCACCTCCCCTATCACATCACCTTATTTATGTCATCACCACTTCGATTTCCACTCGAATGACATTTTTTCTCCATGATATCACCTCCTCACTAAATCAACTCCTCACATCACCTCCTGAAGACATCACATTTTCATGACATCAAATCCTCTTGACATCAACTCCTCATGACATCACCTCCTCTTGACATCACATCCTCATATCACTGCATGACATCACTTCCTCATAACATCACCTTCCAATGACATCACCTTCCCATGACATCACTTACTAATGACATCACTTTCTCTCCATATCACATCCTCACGACATCACCTCACTACCTCAACTTTTCATGACATCACCTTCTTATGTCATCACCTTTTAATGACATCACTTTCTTATGACATCACCTTCTCATGACATCACCTCATCATGACATCACCTCCTCAATACATCACCATCTAATGACATCACCTTCTCATGGCACCACCTTCTCCTGACATATTTTCCCTATACTTTCACTCCTATTATATCATCATCATTTTTATCAAATTACCTCACCCATGACATAACCTCACCCATCACCACCCAATGGCATTTCCTCTCCGTATCACCTCATCTGTAACATCACATTTTATGACATCACACCCTCCATGACATCATCTTATGGTATTTTCTCCCTATGACATCATCTTCAAGACATCACTTCCCCATGACATCGCCTCCTACTGACATCACCTCACCTCTTTGTGATGTCACTCCTATTATATCATCACCTTCCTTATCACATCTCCTTACCTGACTTCACCTCTTTGATTTCCATTCAATGGCATTTCCTCTTCATGATATCACCTACCCTGGGACATCACCTCTTCATGTCATCAATGCCCCATGACATTTTCTTTCCATAACATCACCTTTCATGACATCACCTCTATCTGACATTACTTCTCCATGACATCACTACCTCATGACATCACCTTCTCATGACACCACACCATGACATCACCTCCTCACGAAATCACCTTCTCACGTCATCACCTTCTCATGACATCACCCCATAACATCCCTTTGTCATGACATCACCTCCTCAAGACATCATCTTCTCATGAATTTACCTCAAGACATCACCTTTTTATGACATCACTTCCTCATGACATCACCTTCTCATGACATCACCTCCTGTTGACCTCACCTTCTCATGACATCACCTCCTGTTGACCTCACCTTCTCATGACATCACTTCCTCATGACATCACCACATGACATAACCTTATAAAGTCACCTTCTCTAAACATCATATTCTCATGACATCACTTCCTCATGACATCACCTCATGATATCACTTCATGTCATCTCCTCATGACATCACATTTTCATAAAATGACCTCCTCCAGACATCACTTTCTCATGACATCACCTCATGACAACATCTCATGTCATCAGCTCCTCATGACATCACCTCATGAAATCACCTTCTCATGAAATCACCTCCTCATGACATTACCTCCTAATGACATCATCTTTTCATGGCATCACCTCATGACATCACCTAATGACATTACCTCCTCATGACATCGCTTCCTTCTTATGACATCACCTTTTCATGACATAAACTCTCCCATGATATCACTTCCATCATGACATTTCCTCTTTCTAAGGCATCATTGCTTGACACTGGCTTCTTCAAGTAATAAAGATTGCTTTTTTCTCAGCTGGACACAGTGGCTCACACCTGTAATTCTAACACTTTGAAAGGCCATGGAGGCAGATTGCTTGAGGCCAGGAGTTCAAAACCAGCCAAGCCAGCATGCCAAATCTTCATCTCTAGTAAAAATACACATAAAAATGCTACATGTGGAGGCACATGCCTGTAATTTCAGCTCCCCAGGAGGCTGAGGCTAGGGAATCACTTGTACCTTGGAGGCAGATGTTGTAAGTGAGCCACAATCGTGCCACTGCACTCCAGCCTAGGTAACACAGCAAGACTCTCTCTCTCACAAAAAGAATCACCTCGTTTATCAACAGTCAAGCCAAAAGCCAAATTATGAATGCAATCTTAATTGCATTCTGGATATCTTACTCTTTTTTTTACAACAAAAAGAGTAAGATATCCAGAAATACAGCTAACTAAGGAGGTGAAAGATCTCTGCAAGGAGAACTGCAAACCACTTCTCAGTGAAATCAGAGAGGACACAAACAAATTTTAAAACATTCCATATTCACGGATGGAAAGAATCAGTATCTTAAAGCAATGTATACATTCAACAGTATTCCTATCAAACTATTAAGGACATTCTTTAAAAAACTAAGAAAAAGCTATTTTAAAGTTCATGTGGAACCAAAAATGAATCCAAATAGCCAAGGCAATCCTAAGCAAAAAGAACAAAGCTAACGGCATCACACCATCTGACTTAAAACCATACTACAAGACTACAGTAACCAGAATAGCATGATACTGGTGAAAAAAACAGACATATAGATCAATGGAACCTAATAGAGAGCCCAGAAGCAAGGCCACACACCTATAACCATCTGAGCTTTGAAAAAGCTAACAAAAAGAAGTAATGGAGAAAGGACTCCACATTCAATAAATGGTGCTATTGTTGAACAATGAGAACAGATAGACACAGGGAGGGGAGCATCACACACTGGGGTCTGTTGGGGGGAATAGGGGAGGGGCAGCAGGGGGTGGGGAGTTGGGGAGAGATAGCATGGGGAGAAATGCCAGATATAGGTGAAGGGGAGGAAGGCAGCAAATCACACTGCCACATGTGTACCTATGCAAATATCTTGCATGTTCTTCACATGTACCCCAAAACCTAAAATGCAATTAAAAAAGAAAATAAATAAATGGTGTTAGGATAACTGGCTAGCCATATGCAGAAGACTTAAACTACACTCCTTTCTTATACCATACACCAAAAAAATCAACTCAAGATGGAATCAGTGCTTAAATGTAAGACCTAGAACTATAAAAACCCTGGAAGACAACCTAGGCAATGCCATTCTGGACATAGGAATGGGCAAAGATTTTGTGACAAAGACACCAAAAGCAATTGCAGCAAAAGCCAAAATTGACAAATTGGGTCTAAACAATCTAAAGGCTTCTGTACAGCAAAAGAAACTGAGAACAGTCAGTAGACAACCTACATAATAGAAGAAAACTTGTGTAAACTGCATCTAACAAAGGTCTAATATCTGGCATTTCAAAGGAAGTTGAACAGATTTACAAGAAAAAAACCCTGTTGAAAAGTTGGAAAACATAAACAGACACTTTTCAAAAAAAGACATACATGTGGCCAAAAAGCATATGAAAAAAAGCTCAACACCCTGATCATTAGGGAAATGCAAATCAAAACCAAAATGGGATACCATCTCACACCAGTCAGAATGGCTGTTATTTAAGTCAAAATATGACAGATGCTGGTGAGGTTGTAGAGAAAAATGCTTATACACTGCTGGTGGGAGTGTACATCAGTTCCTATACACTGCTGGTGGGAGTGCACATCAGTTCCTAAACACTGCTGGTGGGAATGCACATCAGTTCTTACACACTGCTGGTGGGAGTGTAAATCAGTTTAACCATGTGGAAAGCAGTGTGGTGATTCCTCAAAGAGCTAAAAACGGAACTACCATTTAACTCAGCAATCCCATGACTGGGCGTATTAGTCCATTTTCACACTGCTAATAAAGACATCCCGAAGACTGGGTAATTTGTTAAGGAAAGAGGTTTGACTCACAGTTCAGCATGGCTGGGCAGGCCTCAAGAAACTTACAATTATGGCAGAAAGGGAAGCAAACACGTCCTTCTCCACATGACGTCAGGAAGAAGAATAATGAGTGCCCAGGGAAGGGAGAAGCCCCTTATAATTCCATCAGATCTCCTGAGAACGAACTCGCTATCATGAGAACAGGATGGAAAACTCCCCATTATTCAATTATCTACACCTGGTCCTTCCCATGACACCTGGGGATTATGGGAACTACAACTCAAGATGAGATTTGGATGGGGACACAGCCAGACCTTATCACTGGGTATATACTCAAAGGAATATAAATCATCCTACTATAAAGACACATCCATCCATATGTTCTTTGTAGCAGTATTCAGAAGAGCAGATGTGGAATTGACCCAAGGGCCCATCAACAATGGACTGGATAAAGAGAATGCAGTTAATATACACCACGGAATACTATGCAGCTATAAAAAAAGAACAAAATCATGTCCTTTGCAGAAACGTGGATGGAGCTGGAAGCCATTATTCTTATCAAACTAACTCAAAAGCAAAAGCAAAAAAATTCTGTATGTTCTCACACGGAGCTAAATGATGAGAACAGGTGGATACAGAGGGAAGCAACACACACTGGGGCCTCTTGGAGGGTGAGGGCGGGAGGAGGGAGGAGATCGGGATGAATAACTAATGGGTACTGTGCTTAATAACTGGGTGACCATGTATTCTGTACGACAAACCCCCATGATACTGGTTTACCTGTGTAACAAATGTACACATGTATCCTGAACCTTCAATACAGGTTTTTAAAGGCAAATGTAAACATGCTTTCTGTAAGATGCGTCATAAACATGTAATTTTTAGTTAAAGGAAGCACATGACAGGAAACCACTGCACAGGGCAACACTGAGAGCATATTAGGGAGCATGTCTCTTCCTGTATGGGCCACAAGCCACAGGTGTACACAGGCAAGTATAAAAGGCAAATATAAGCACGTTCCTCAAACGACTTACTGTAAGCTGTTTTCTTTTAGTGAATTAAACTCTTTGACACAAAAACGTGCTTTTGACACTGTGACATTTTATATTTTTATTCAGCATCCTTCTGAGGTCTGTGCCATCCCCATCTTATGAGTGAGAAACCGTACCTCGGAGAAAGGTTATCATTGGGCCAAGGTTCCGGGCGAGTAGGTGAGGGTGCCAGGACCCTGTGTGCTCCAGGGTGATACCTTCTCTCACCCCATCCCTGGCTCCTTCTCCCAGGAGAGTTCAGGGCAGAAAGCAGGCTGAGACTGGTACCACCCAGCAGGGACTTGGCATTTCCTCTCCGTATCACCTCCCCTGTGATATCACCCCCCATGACATCACATCCTCCATGACATCATCTTCCTATAATATTTCCTCCCCATGACATCAACCCCATGACATCATTTGCCCATGACATCACCTCTCCATGACATCACCTCTCCATGACATTACCTCTCCATGACATCACTACCTCATGGTATCACCTTCCATGACATCACTTCCTCATGACATCATCTCATGTCATCACATCCTCATGATATCACCTCCTAATGACATCACCCCATGACATCACCTCCTCATGACATCACTTCCTCATGACATAAACTCCTCATGACATCACTTCATGACATTACATTCTCATGACATCTCCTCCTCATGACATCACCCTATGGCATCACTTCCTCATGACATCACATCCTCATGACATCACCTCCTAATGACATCAGCCCATGACATCACCTCATGACAACACCTCTTCATGGCATCACCAGATGACATCACCTCATGACATCACCTCCTCATGACATCAACTTCTCATGACATCATCCCATGACATCACCTTCTCATGACATCACCTCCTCATCACATTACCCCATGACATCACCTCCTCATGACATCACTTTCTCATGACATTGCCTCATATCACCTCATGATATCACCTCATCACATCACCTTATGACATTACTTTCTCATTACATCACCTCATGACATCACCTCCTCATAACATCACCTCCTTATGACATCACCTTATGAAGTCACCTCCTCAAGACATCAACTTCTGATGACATCTCTTCCTCATTAAATCACCTCATGACATCACCTCCTCATGACATCATTTTTTGAAGACATCACCTTTTCAAGGCATCACCTCCTTATACCATTACTTCCTGATGACATCACGTCCTCATTACATCACCTCCTTATGACATCAGCACCTCATGTTATCACCTTATGACATCACTCTCTCATAACATAACTCCATGACATCACATCCTCATGAAATCACCTTATCATAAGATCACCTCCTCATGACATCACCTCCTCATATCACCTTCTCATAACATAACCTCATAACATCACCTCCTCATATCACTTCATGACGTCACCTCCTCATGATATCACCTCATGACCACACTTTCTCATGACATCACCTCATGACCTCATCTTCTCATGACATATTTTTTCATGACCTCACCTCCTTATGACATCATCTTCTCATGGCATCACCTGATGACATCACCTGATGACATCACCTCCTCATGACATCATTTTTTTATGACATTACCCCATGAAATCACTGCCTAGTGACATCACATTGCCAGAACATCACGTTTTTATGATATCACCTTCTCATGGCATCACGTCCCCCTGACATCATCTCCCTACGGTTTCACTCCTATTATACCATCACCTTCCTTATCAAATCAACTCACCCATGACATCTCCTCACTCATCACCACCCAATGGCATTTCCTCTCCATATCACCTCGTTTGTGACATCACCCCCCATGACATCACATCCTCCATGACATAACATTTCTATGGTATTTCCCCCATGACATCATCTTCATGACATCACTTCCCCATGGCATCACCTTCCCCTGGCATCAGCTCTTTATGATGTCACTCCTATTATATCATCACCTCCCCTATCACATCACCTCCTCATGACATCACTTTTTCATGACATCAACTCCTCATAACATCACCTTCTCATGACATCACCTCATGATGTCACCCCCCATGACCTCACTTCTTCATTACATAACCTCATGACATAACCTCTTCATGACATCACCTTATGACATCACCTTCTCATGATTTCTCCTCTTCATGCCATCAGCTCATGACATCAGCTCATCATGACATCACATTATTACATCACATCATGACATCACCTCATGACATCACCTCCTCGTGATATCACCTCATGACATCACCACCTCATGATGTCACATCTCCACATCATGTCTCCACAACATCATATCCCCACATCATCACATCCCCACCACATCACCTCACCATGCCATCACTTCTGCATGACATAACCTTCTCAACACATTACTTTCTCACGACATCACCTCATGACATCACCTCATGATATCAAATTTTATGTCATCACGTACTTATGACATCACCTCCTCATGATGTAACCTCCTCATGGCATCACATCCTCATGACATCACCTGCTCATGACATCACTTCCTCATGACATCACCTTTTCAAAACATCACCTCCTTGTACCATTAATTCCTGATGATATCACCTCCTCATAACATCACCTCCTTATGTCATCACCACCTCATGTTATCAACTTAAGACATCACTCCCTCATAATATAACTTCATGACATCCCCTCCTCATGACATCATTTTTTCATGGCATCACATCCTCATGACATCACCTGCTCATGACATCATCCCTATGACATCACTTCCCCATGGCATTACCTTCCCTTGACATCACCTCCTTATGATGTAACGTTTATATCATCACCTTCTTTATCACATCATCTCACCTATGACATCACCTAACTGATCCTCACTCAATTGCATTTTCTCTCCATGATATGACCTTCCCTGTGACATGACCTTCCCATGAAATCAATGCCCCATGACATTCCTTTTCCATTACATCACCTCCCATGACATCACCTCTCCATGATATCAGTGCCCCATCATATTCTCTTTTCCTAACATCACCTCCCATGACATCACTTCTCCATGACATTACCTCTACATGACATCACTACCTCATGACATCACCTCCTCAAGACATCACTATGACATCACCCCCTCATGAAATCACCTCTTCACATCACCTCCTGACAACATCACCTTCTCATGACATCAACTCCTCATGATATCACCTCCTCATAATGTTCTCATGACATCACATCCTCATGACATCACCTGCTCATGACATATCTTCCTAATGACATCACCTCATGACAACACCTTCTAATGACATCACCTTCTCATGACATCACCTCCTCATGACAACACCTTTTCATGACATCGCCTTCTCATGAAATCACCTCATGACATCACCTTATCATGACATCACCTCCTCATGAGATCACCTCATGACATCAACTCCTCATGACATCACCTCCTCATGACATCACCTTCTCATGAAATCACCTCATGACATCACCTCTTTATGAGATCACCTCCTCATGACACCAACTCCTCATGACATCACCTCCTCATGACATCACCTTTTCATATCACCCCATGACATCACCTTTTCATGACATCACCTCCTCATGACATGACCTTCTCATGATATCACTGCATAACCTCACCTTCTCATGACATCACCTCCTCATGACATCACCTCATGACACCACCTTATGACATCATCTCAGGACCACACCTTCTCATGATATCACCTTTTTATGATATCACCTTCTCATGACATATTCTTTTCATGAAATCAAATCCTCATGACATCACCCCATGACATCAGCACCTCATGACATTATCTCACCACAACATGATGTTTTTATGACATCACCTACTCATGGCATCACCTCTTCCTGACATCATCTCCCTATGATTTCACTTCTATTATACCATCATTTTCCTTAACAAATCACCTCACCCATGACATCACCTCACTCATTACCACCCAATGGCATTTCTTCTCCATATCACCTCATCGGCGACATCACTTCCCATGACAACACATTCTCCATGACATAACCTTCCTATGGTATTTCCTCCCCATGACATCTTTATGATATCACTTCTTCATGGCATCACCTTCTTCTGACATCACCTCTTTATGATGTCACTCCTATTATATCATCACCTCCCCTATCACATCACCTCACTTATGACATCTCCACTTTGATCCCCACTTTGAAGGCATTTCTTCTTTATATCATCTACCCTGTGCCATCACCTCTCCATGATATCAGTGCCCCATGACATTCCGTTTCCATGACATCACCTCCCATGACATCTCCTCTCCATGACATCACTACCTCATGACATCACCATATAATATCACCTTTTCACGAAATCACCTCCTCACGATATTACCTCCTGACAACATCACCTTCTCACGACATCAACTCCTGATATCACCTCCTCATGACATAACATTCTCATGACATCACATACTCATGACATCAACTGCTCATGACATCACTTCCTCATGACATCACCTCATGATGTCACCTCATGACATCAGCTTCTTATAAAATCATCTACTTATGACATCACCTTCCCATGACGTCACTTACTAATAACATCACTCTTTCTCTACATCACATCCTCACAACACTTACTCATGACATCACCTCTTTACAACATCAACTCCTCATGACATCACCTCCTCGTGACATCACCTTCTAATGACATCACCCCATGACATCACCTTCTCATGACATCAAGTCTTCATATCACCACCTCATGACATCACTCCATATCACCTCCTCATGACATCACCTCATGACAACACCTTTTCATGACATCACTTTCTCATGACATCATTTCCTCATTACATCACCTCATGACCTCACCTCCTCATGACATCACCTCCTCATGACATCATTTTCACATGGCATCACCTGATGACATCACCTCCTCATGACTTCAATTCCTCAGGATATCACCCCATGACATAATTGTCTCATGACATCATTTCACCACAACATCACGTTTCCATGACATCTCCTACCCTCGACATTACCTCACCATGACATCACTTCCCCACAACATTACCTTCTCACCATATCACTTCCTCATGTTATCTTCTCCACATGACATCACCTCCTCATGTCATCACCTCTGCCAAACATCACCTGAGGATACCACCTTCTCAAGACATCACTTTTTCATGACATAATTTTCTCATGACATCACCTCCTCATGACATCACCTGAAGACATCAACTTCTCATGACATCACCTCATGACATCATGTCATGACACCTCCTCAAAACTTCACCTCCTCATGAAATCACTTCGTCATGACATAACCTCATGACATCACCTAATGACATCACATCCTCATGACATCACCTCAGGACATCACCTTCTCAAGACATCACTTTTTCATGACATCATTTTCTCATGACATCACCTCCTCATGACATCACCTGAAGACATCAACTTCTCATGACATCACCTCAGGACATCACCTCATAATATCACCTTTTCAATATTTTACCTCCTCCTGACATCACCTCTTCATTACATCACCTAATGTCATCAACTCATGACATCATCTCATTTCACCTTCTCATGACATCACATCCTCATTACATCACCTTCTCATGACATCACCTCATGACATCATGTTCTCATGACATCACTCCACAGCATCACCAACTCATGACATCACCTTTTCATGACTTCATTTTCTCCTAACATCACTTCCTCATGACATCAACTCATGACATCTGCTCATATTACCTCCTCATGACATCACCTCCTCATGAAATCACCTTCTCATGACATGACCTTCTCATGACATTGCCTCCTCATGACATCACCTCATGACATCACCTTCTTATGATAACACATCCTCATGGTATCACCTTATGACATCAACTTCTTGTAACATGACATCCTCATAACTTCACCCCTTGACATCACCTCCTCCTCATTATATCATTTCATGACATTAACTTCTCATTACCTCACCTCCTCATAAAATAACCTCCTCATGGCATCATCTCCTCATGGCATCACCTGATGACCTCAATTTCTCATGGCATCACCTCATCATGACATAAATTTATGACATCACCTCCTCATGACATCACCTTTTCATGACATCACCTTCTCATGACATCACTTTCTCATGACATCACCTCCTCATGACATCAACTCATGATATCAATTCTTCATGACATCACCTCCAAATGACATCACCACCGCATGACACCACCTCATGACATCACCTCATAAAATCACCTCATGACATCACCTTCTCAGGATGTCACCTCCTTATGACATCACCTCATTACATCACCTTATCAAGACATCAGATTCTCATGAAATCATTTTCTTATTACATCACCTCATGACTTCACCTCATGATGTCACCTCCTTCTGGCATCAACTTCTCATGACATCAACTCCTCATGATGTCACCTAATCACATCATCACCTCATGACATCACTTTCTCATGACATCAACTCATTACATCACTTTCTCAAGACATCACCTCCTCATGACATCATTTTCTCATGACATCACCTCACGACTTCATCTCATGATATCACCTACTACTGGCATCAACTTCTCATGACATCACCTAATGATTTCACCTCATTACATCACCTCATGACATCAACTTCACATGACATCACTTCCTCATGACATCAACTTATGGCATCACCTTCTCATGACATCACCTCCTCATGACATCACTTCCTCATGACATCACCTGATGACATCAACACCTCACGACATTACATTTCCATGACATCACATCCCCACATAATCACTTTCCCATCACATCACTTCACCACACCATCACTTCCGCATGACATCACCTCCTCACCACATCTCTTTCTCATGACATCACCTCCACATGACATCACCTCATTACATCACCTTTTCATGATATCACCTATTCATGACATCACCTCATCATGACATCACCTCCTCCTGACATCACCTCATCATAACATCATGTTCTCATTGACTTTCCTCTTCATGACATCATTACCTCATGACATCACCTCCTCATGACATCACACCATGACATTACCTCCTCACAAAATCACTTTCTCATGTCATCACCTCCTCAAGACATCACTTCATAACATCACCTTCTCATGACATCACCTCAAGACATCACCTTCTCATGACTTTACCTCATGACATCACCTCCTCATGACATCACCTCCTCATGACATCACCTCAAGACATCAACTTCTCATGACATCACCTCATATCACCTTTTCAAGTCATCACCTCCTCATGACATCACTTCCTCATGACATTAACTCATGATATCACCTCCTCATGACATCACCTTTTCATGACATCACCTCATGACATCATTTCCTCATAACATCAACTCATGACATAACCTCATATCACCTCCTCATAACATTACATCCTCATGATATCACCTCATACCATCATGACCACATGACATCACCTCCTTAATACTTCACCTCCACATGACATCAGTTCCCTGTAACATCACCTCATGACATGCACTCATGACATCCCCTCATATTACCTCCTCATGAAATCACCTCCTAATGACATCACCTCCTCATGACATCACCTCAAGACATCAACTTTTCATGACATCACCTCATGACATCATCTCATGACATTACCTCCTCAAGACATCACCTCCTGGCATCACTTTCTCATTTCATCAACTCATGACATCACCTCATATCACCTCCTCATGACATCATCTACTCATGACATCACCTCCTCATAACATCACCTTCTCAACACATCACCTCCTCATAAAATCCCTTCCTAATGACATCACCTTCTCATGACATCACCTCATGACATCACATTTTCATGACATTATGTTCTGATGGCATTACCTTCTCATGACATGACCTCCTCATGGCATCATGTCCACATGACATCACCTGCTTATGACATCACCTTCTCATGACATCACCTTCTCATGACATCACTTTCTCACTAAATCACCTCATGACATCACCTCACAACATCACATCCTCATGACATAATTTCATGACATCACTTCTCATGACATCACCACCTCTTGACATCACCTCCTAATGACATCACTTTTTTATGACATCCCTTTCTCATGACTTCACCTCATCATGACATCATCTCCTTATGACATCACCTCCTCATGACATCACCTTCTCATGGCACCACCTCCCCTTGACATCTTTCCCCTATAGTTTCACTTCCATTATATCACCACTGTTTTTATTAAATCACCTGACCCATGACATCACCTCACCCATCACCACCCAATGGCATTTCCTCTCCGTATCACCTCTACTGTGACATCCCTCTTCATGACAATGCATTTCCATGACATCATCTTCCTATGGTATTTTCTCTGCATGACATCATTTTCATGACATCACTTCCCCATGGCATCACCTCCTTATGATGTCACTTTTATTATATCATCACTTTCTCTATCACATCACCTCACCTATGACATCACCTCACTGATTTTCACTCAATAGCATTTTCTCTTTATGATATGACCTCCCCTGTAACATGACATTCCCATGACATTAATTCCTTATGACATTCCCTTTTTATCACATCACCACCCATGACATCAGTTCTCCATGACGTTACCTCTTTATGAAATCACTACCTCATGACATCATGTCCCATGACATCACCTCCTAATGAAATGACCTTCTAATGCCATCACATCTTCATGACATCACCTGCTCATGACCTCACCTCCTCATGACATCACCTACTCATTACATCACCTACTCATTACATCACTTCCTCATGACATAACCTCATGACATCACCTAATTACATCACGTCCTCATGACATCAACTTTTTATGACATCACTTTCTCATGACATCACCTTCTCATGAAATCACCTCATTATGACATCACCTTCTCATGGCACCACCTTCTCCTGACATCTTTTTCCTATAGTTTCACTCCTATTATATCATCACCGTTTTTATCAAATCACCTGACCCATGACATCACCTCATCCATCACCATTCAATGGCATTTTCTCTTTGTATCACCTCGTCTGTGACATCACACCCCATGACATCACATCCTCCATGACATTATCTTTTTATGGTATTTTCTCCCCATGACATTATCTTTCTGACATCACTTCTCTGTAGAATCACCTCCTCCTGACATCACCTCTTTATGATGTCACTCCTATTATATCATCACCTCCCTTATCACATCACCTTACCTATTACATCACCTTTCTGATCCCCATTCGATAGGATTTTCACTTTGCAATATCACCTCCCCTGGGACATAACCTTTTCTTAACATCAATGCCCCATGACATTCCCTTTCCATGACATCACCTTTCATGACATCCCCTCTCCATGATGCTACCTCTTCATGAAATCTCTACCTCATGACATCACCTCATTACATTACCTCATGTCATCACTGCCTCATGACATCACTTCATGACATAACCTTATGACATCATATCTTCATGACATCACTTCCTCATGACAACACCTCATGACATCACCTTCTGATGACATCACCTCCTCATGACATCACCTTTTTATGACATCAATTTCTGATGACATCACCTCATGATATCACCTTTTCATGACATCACCCCATGACATCAACACCTCATGACATCATGTCCCCACGTCATCATGTCCCCATGTCATCACCTCCCCAATCACCTCACCATGCCATCACTTCTACATGACATCTCCTCCTCATCACACTTTCTCATGACATCACCTACACATGACATCACCTCCTCATAACATCACCTTTTCATGGCATCATGTCTTATGACATAACCTTCTCATGACATGACCTCATCATGGCATCGCCTCCTCATGACATCACCTGCTTATGACATCAGTTTCTCATAACATCACCTTCTCATGATACCACTTTCTCATGACATCACCTTATGACATCACCTCACGACATCACATCCTCATGACATCACCTTTTCATGACATCACTTTCTCATTACATCACCTCATATTATCACCTCATGACATCACCTTATCATGACATTACTTCCTTATGACATCACCTTCTCATGACATCACCTCATCATGACATCACCTCCTCATGACATCACCTTCTCATTGCACCACCTCCCCTTGACATCTTCTCCCTATAGTTTCACTTCTATTATTTCATAACCGTTTTTATCAAACCCCTGACATCACCTCATCCATCACCACCCAATGGCATTTCCTCTTCATATCACCTCTAATGTGACATCACTTTTCATGACATCACATCCTCCATGACATCATCTTCCTATGGTATTTCCTCCCAATGACATCATTTCCATAAACTCACTTCCACATGACATCACCTCCAGCTGACATCACCTCCATATAATGTCACTTTTATTATATCCTCACCTTCTCTATCACATCACCTCACCTATGACATCACCTCACCTATTCTCACTCGATGGCATTTTCTCTTTATGATATGACCTCCCCTGTGACATGACATTCCCATGAAATCAATGCCTATGACATTCCCTTTTTATTACATTACCACCCATGACATCATTTCTCCATGACATTACCTCTCCATGAAATCACTACCTCATGACATCATGTCCCATGTCATCACCTCCTCATGACATGATCTTCTCATGGCATCACGTCCTCATGACATCACCTGCTCATTACATCTTCTTCTCATAACACCACCTCTGCATGACATCACTTCCTCATGACATCACCTCATGACATCACCTAACAACATCACATCCTCATAACATCAACTTTTCATGACATTACTTTATCATGACATCACCTCATGACATCATCACATCATGACATCACCTCCTAATGACATTGCTTTCTTTTGACATCACCTCATTACATCACCTTCTCATGACATCACCTCATCATGACATCACCTCCTCATGACATCACCTTCTGATGGCACCACCTACCCCTGACATCTTTTTCCTACAGCTTCACTCCTATTATATCATCACCGTCTTTATCAAATCACCTGACCTATGACTTCACCTCACACATCACTACCCAATGGCATTTCCTCTTCATATCACCTCATCTGTGACATCACACCTGATATCACATCCTCCATGGCATCATCTTCCTATGGTATTTTCTTTCCATGACATCATCTTCATGACATCACTTCCCCATGGCATCCCCTTGTCCTGACATTACCTCTTAATGATGTCACTCCTATTATATCATCACCTCCCTTTTCACATCACCTTACCTATGACATCACCTCTCTGATCCCCATTCGATGGCATTTTCTCTTTGTGATATCACCTCACCTGGGACATCACCTCTTCTTAATATCAATTCCCCATGACATTCCCTTTCCATGACATCACCTCCCATGACATCACCTCTCCATGACATTACCTCTCCATGACATCACTACCTCATGACATCATTTACTCATCACATCACACATGACAACTTCTCTTCACAAAATCACCTTCTCATGACATCACCTTCTCATGACATCTCCCCATAACATCACCTCATGACATCACCTTCTCATGACATCACCTTCTCATGACTTTATTTCATGATATCACCTCCTCATGACATCACCTCAAGACATCAACTTCTCATGACATCACCTCATTGTATCACCTCATGACATCATCTCCTTAAAACATCACCTCCTCATGACATCACTTCCCCACAACATCTCCTTTTCACAGCGTCACTTCCTTATGACATCTCCTTCACATGACATCACCTACTCATGACATCACCTCATGACATCACCTCATAACATCAACTTTTCATGGAATCATATCCTCATGACATCACATCCTTCTGACATGAACTCCTCATGGCATCACATCCTCATGACATCACCTGCTTATGACTTCACCTCATGACATCAACTTTTTATGACATCACCTTATGACATCACCTCATAACATTACCTCCTCATGACATCACCTCATGACATCAAATTTTCATGCCATCACCTCACCACATCAACTTTTTATGACATCACTTTTTATGACATCAGCTCATGACCTCACCTTCTCATGACATCACCTCCTCATGACATCACCTTCTTTTGAAATCACCTCCTCATGACATTAACTCATCATGGTATCACCTGATGACATCACCTCCTCATGACAGCAATTTCTCATGACATCACCTCATGACATGACCACCTCATGACATCATTTTGCCACAACATTATATTTCCACGGTGTCACCTACCCACAACATCACCTCACCATGACATCACCTCCTCACCACATCACTTTCTCTGGACATCACTTCCACATGACATCACCTCCTCATGAAATCGCCTCATGACCTCACCTCATGACATCAACTTTTCATGGCATCACGTCCTCATGACATCACATTCTCCTGACATGACATCACGTTTTTATGACATCACCTGATCATGACATCTCCTCATATCCCCTCCTCATGACATCACATCGACTTCACCTCATAACATTGCCTCCTCATGACATCAAATCCTCATGACATCACCTCATCACACCACCTTTTTATGACATCACTTTCTAATGACATCACCTCATGACATCACCTTCTCATGACAGCACCTCCTCATAACATCACCTTGGAGAAAGGGAATCATAGGGCCAAAGTTCCGGGAAAGTAGGTGAGTGTGCAAGGACCCTGTGTTCTCCAGGGTGGTACCTTCTCTCACCCCATCCCTGGCTCCTTCTCCCAGGAGTGTTCAGGGTAAAAAGCAGGCTTAGACTGGTACCACTCAGAAGGGAATTGGCATTTTCTCTCCGTATTACCTTTCCTGTGATATCATCCCTTTTGACATCACAACTGCCATGACATCATATTCCTATGTTATTTCCTTCTCGTGACATCATCCCCATGACATTCCTTCCCCATGGCATCAACATCCCCTGGCATCAACTCATGACATTACCTCCTAAACACAACACCTCCTCACAACTTCACTTCCTCATGACATCACCTCATGATATCACCTCCTCATGACCCCACCTCATGACATCACCTCATAAAATCACCTCACAACATCACCTCATGACATCACCTTGTCATGACATCACCTTTGCAAGACATCACTTTTTTATCACATCATTTTCTCATGACATCACCTCATGATTTCACCTCATGATATCACCTTTTCCTCACATCACATTCTAATGACATCACCTCCTCATGACATCACCTTATTACATCATCACCTCATCAAATCACCTTCTCATGAAATCACCTCATGACATAACCTCATATCAACTTTTCATGGCATCACGTATTTATGATATCACCTCCTCATGACATGACCTTTTCATGGCATCACATTCTCATGATATCACTTGCTCATGACATCATCCCCATGACATCACTTCCTTATGGCATCACCTTCCCCTGACATCACCTCCTTATGATGTAACTTTTATATCATCACCTTTTCTATCACATCACCTCACCTATGACATCACCTCCCCAATCCTCACTCGATGGCATTTTCTCTCCATGATATGACCTCCCCTAACATGACCTTTTCATGAAATCAATGCCCCATGATTTTCTTTTTCCATGACATCACCTCCCATGACATCACCTCCCCATGACATTACCTCTCCATGACATCACCTCTCCATGACATCATGTGTCATGACATCACCTCCTCATGACTTCACCTTTTGACATCAACTCTTCATGACATCACCTCTTCATGACATCACCTTCTCATGACATCACCTTATGAAGTCACCTCAAGACATCACCTTCTCATGACATCTCTTCTTCATGACCACGTCATGACATCACCTCCTCATGACATCACTTTTTCATGACATCACCTTTTCAAGACATCACCGCCTTATACCATTATTTCTTGATGACATCACCACCTCATAACATCACCTCCTTATGACATCACCTCCTCATGACATCACCTTTTTCTGACATCACCTCCTCATGATATCACATTCTTAAGACATCACTTCATTGTAACATAACCCCATGACATCACCTCCTTATGACATCACCTCCTTGTGGCATCACCTCCTAAGATCACCTCCTCATAACATCAACTCCAGATTACATGAACTCCTCATAACATCACCTCCTCATGACATCACCTTCTCATGAGATCACCCCATGACATCACATCCTCATGACATCACCTTCTAATGACATCACCCCATGACATTACCACATGACATCTCCTCATGATCTCACCTTCTCATTTTATTACCTCATTACCTCACCATCTCATGATGTCACCTCCTCATATTACCTCCTCATGACATCACATCCTCATGACATCACTTCCTCATGACATCACCTCCTAATAACATCACCTTTTCATGACATCACCTCCTCATGACATCACCTTCTCATGACATCAACCCATGACATCACCTCCTCATGATATCACCTCTTCACATTACCTTTTTATGACATCACTTCCTCATGACATCATTTCATGACATCACCTTCTCATGACAACACCTCCTCATGGTATCACCTCTTCATGAGATCACCTTCTCATGACATCACTTTGTCATGACATCACCTTTTGATGACATCATCTCATGACATCACCTCGTCATGACATCACCTCATGACATCACCTCCTCATGACATCACCTTCTTTAGACATCACCTCCTCATGACATCACTTCCTAATGTCATCACCTCATATTACCTTCTCATGACATCACCTCCTCATGACATCACTTTTTCTTGACATCGACTCAATACTTCAACTTATAAAGTCACCTTCTCAAAACATCACCTTCTCATGATATCACTTCCCCATGATATCACCTCATGAAATCACCTCCTCATGACATCACTTTTTCATGAAATCACCTCCTCAAGATATCTCCTCCTTATGCCATCACTTCCTCATAACATCACCTTCTCATGACATTACTCCTCATGACATCACCTTTTCATGACATTACCTCCTCATGGTATCCCCTGATGACATCACCTCATGACATCACCTCCTCATGACAGCAATTTCTCATGACATCACCCCATGACATGATGGCCTCATGACATCATTTCACCACAGCATCATATTTCCATGACATCACCTACCCCCATCACCTCACCATGACATCACCTCCTCACCACAACACTTCCTCATGACATCTCCTCCACATGACATCACCTCCTCATGAAATCACCTCATGACATCAACATTTCATGGCATCACATCCTCATGACATCACATCCTCCTGACATGACCTCCTCATGGCATCACATCTTCATGACATCACCTGCTCATGGCATCACCTTGTCATATCCCCTCCTCATGACATCACCTCATGACTTCACCTCATAACATTGGCTCCTCATGACATCAACTCATGACATTAAATCCTCATGACTTCACCTCATCTCATCACCTTTTTATGACATCACTTTTTTATGACATCACTTTCTCATGACATCATCTCCTCATAAATTCACCTCGGAGAAAGAGAATCAAAGGGCCAATGTTCTGGGAAAGTAGGTAAGGGTGTGAGGACCCTGTTTTCTCCAGGCCAGTACCTTCTTTCACCCCATCCCTGGCTTTTTCTTTCAGGAGATTTCAGGGTAAAAAGCAGGCTTAGACTGTTACCACTCAGAAGGGAACTGGCATTTTCTCTCTGTATTACCTCCCCTGTGATATCACTTCTTATGACATCATAACCTCCATGACATTATCTTCCTATGGTATTTTCTCCTCATGACATCATCCCCATGATATCACTTCCCCATGGCATCACCACCCCCTGACATCACCTCATGACATTACCTCCTAAACACAAAACCTCCTCATGACATCACTTCCTCATGACATCACCTGATATCACCTCCACATGACATCACCTCCTCATGACATCACCTCTTCATGACACCACCTCATGACATCACCTCATAAAATCACTTCATGACATCACCTCCTCATGACATCACCTTTGCAAGACATCACTTTTTTATGACATCATTATCTCATGACATCACCCCATGACTTCACCTCATGATATCACCTTTTCATGGCATCACCTTCTCATGACATCGCCTCATGACTTCACCTCATAACATGGCCTCCTCATGACATCACCTCCTCATGACATCTCCTCTGAGAAACGGAATCATTGGGCCAAAGTTCTGGGCAAGTAGGTGAGGGTGTGAGGACCCTGTGTGCTCCAAAGTGGTCCCTTCTCTCACCCAATTTCTGGCTCCTTCTCACAAAAGAGTTCAGGGTGAAAAGTAAGCTTAGACTGTTAGCACTCTTCAGGGACTTGGCATTTCCTCTTTGTATCACCTCTCCTGTGATATCAGCCTTATGACATCACAAACTCCATGACATCATCTTCCTATGGTATTTCCTCCTCATGACATTATCCCCATGACATCACTTTCCCATGGCGTCACCACCCCCTGACATCACCTCATGACATTAACTCCTAAAGACAACACCCCCTCATGACATCACCCCATATCACCTCCACATGACATCACCTCCTCATGACATCACCTCATGACACCACCTCATGACATCACCTCATAAAATCACCTCATAACATCACCTTCTCATGACATCACCTTTGCAAGACATCACTTTTTTATCACACCATTTTCTCATGACATCGCCTCATGACTTCACATCATATCACCTTTTCATGACATCACTTTCTCATGACATCACCTCCTCATGACATCACCTTATTACATCATCACCTCATCAAATCACCTTCTCATGAAATCACCTCAGAACATGACCTCATATCAACATTTCATGGCATAACGTCCTTATGACATCACCTCCTCATGACATGACCTCCTCATGGCATCACGTTCTCATGACATCACCTCATGATATCTCATTTTCATTACATCACCTCATGACATCACCTCACGGCATCACCTTCTCATGACATCACCTCCTCATAACATCACCTTTCCAAGACATCACCTTTTCATCAAATCACTTTCTAATGACATCACCTCATGACATCACCTTCTCATGAAATCACCTCCTTATGATATCACCTTCTCATGACATCACCCCATGGCATCATTCCATGACATCACCTCATGACATCAACTTCTTATAATATCACCTCACCATGACATCAACTTATGACATCACCTTCTCATGACATCACAGCCTCATGTCATCACCTCCTCATTACATAACATTCTCATGAAATCTCCTCATGACATCATTTCCTCATGACATGACTTCCTCATGAAATCTCATATCATTTCCTCATGACATGACTTTCTCATGACATCACTTCCTTAAGACATCATTTCATTACATCACCTCCTCATGACATCACCTCCTCATGACATCACATCATGACATCACCTCCTCATGACATCACCTCATGACATCACCTTCTCATAAAAACACCTTCTCATTGCACCACCTCATGACATCACCTCCTCACGACATCATCTCCTTATGACATCACTTTTTCATGACATCACCTTTTCATGACATCACCTCCTGTTGACATCACCTCATAATGACATCACTTACTCATAACATAAACTTCTCATGACATCATGTCCTCATGACATCACCTTCTCATGACATCACCTCATGAAATCACCTCATGACATCACCTACTGATGACATCACCTCATCATGACATGACTTTTTCATGAAATCTCATGACATCTCCTCATGACATCACCTTCTCATGACATTACTTCCTCATGACATCACCTCAAGACTTCACCTCCACATGACATCACTTCCTCATGACATCAACTCATGACATCCACTCATATTTAATCCTCATGAAATCAACTCCTCATGACATCACCTCCTCATGACATCACTTCCTCATGAAATTACATTCTCATGACATCACATCGTCAGGTCATCACCTCCTCCTGAGATGACTTCCTCATGAAATATTTCATGACATCACTTCTCATGACATCACATCCTCATGACATCATTTTCTCATGACATCACCTTCTCATGACATCACCTCATGAAATAACCTTATCACATCACCTACTCATGACATCACCTCCTCATAACATCACATTTTCAAAACATCACCTCATCATGAAATCACTTACTAATGACATCACCTTATGACATCACCTTCTCATGACATCACCTCCTCATTATATCACCTTATGAAATGATGTCCTCATGACTTCACCATTCCATAACCTAACATCCCCCCGACATCACCTACCCACCATATCACTTCTCCACAACATCAGCTTTTTATGAAATCACTTCCTCATGACATCACATCAACATGACATCACATTCTTATGACATTACCTCATGACATCACCTCCTGATGACATCACCTCATGATGTCACCTTCTCATGACATCACTTTTTTATGATATAACCTCATGACATAACTGCTTCATGACATCACCTTATGATATCAACTTCTCATTACACCACCTTATGACATCACCTTCTCATGACACCACTTTTTATGACATAATCTTTTCATGGCATCATCTCTTCATGGCATCACCTGAAGAATTCACCTTATGATATCATTTTTAAGGCATCACCTCATGACATCACCTTCTCATGATATCACCTCATCATGACATCACCTTTTCATGACATCACCTTCTCATGGCACCACCATTTCCTGACATGTTTTCCCTATAGTTTTACTCCTATTATATCATCCCCATTTTTATCAAATCACCTGAACCATGACACCACCTCACCCATCACCACCCAGTGGCATTTTTCTCTCTGTATCTCCTCATCTGTGACATCACACCCCATGACATCACTTTCTTTATGACATCATTTTCCTATGTTATTTTCTCCCCATGACATCATCTTCATGACATCACTACCCCATGGCATCACTTCCAACTGACATCACCTCTTTATGATGTCTCTCCTATTATATCATCACCTCCCTTGTCACATCACCTTACCTATGACATCACCTCTTCAATTTCCATTCGATGGCATTTCCACTTCATGATAAAACCTTCCCTGGGACATCACCTCTTCATGACATTAATGCCCCATGACATTCACTTTCCATGACATCACCTCCCATGACATCACCTTTCCATGACATCACTTCCTCATGAAATCACATTCTCGTGACATCACATCGTCAGGTCATCACCTCCTCCTGAGATGACTTCCTCATGATATATTTCATGACATCACCACCTCATTACATCACCTACTCATGACATTACATCATGACATCACCTCCAAACGAAATCACCTACTCACGTCATCACCTCCTCATAATATCACCCCATAACATCACCTTCTCATGACATCACCTCCTCAAGACATCACCTTCT
This sequence comes from Saguinus oedipus, assembly GCA_031835075.1. Taxonomy (NCBI): domain Eukaryota; kingdom Metazoa; phylum Chordata; class Mammalia; order Primates; family Cebidae; genus Saguinus; species Saguinus oedipus. The sequence continues at coordinate 162,712 of CM063176.1, forward strand.
CATGATTTTACCTCATGACATCACCTCCTTATGACATCACTTCCTCATGACATCACCTCAAGACATCAACTTCTTATGATATCACCTCATGACATCACCTTTTCAAGACATTATCTCCTCATGACATCACTTCCTCATGACATCACCTCATATCACCTCCTCAAGACATATCCTCCTCAAGACATCACCTTATGACATCATTTCCTTGTGACATCACCTCCTCATGACATCATGCCCTCATGACATCACCCTGTGACATCACAACATAATGCCATCACTTCCTCAAGACCTCACCTCCACATGACATTATTTCCTCATGACATAACCACATGACATCAACTCATGACATCCCCTCATGTCATTAATTTTTCATGAAATCACTACCTCATGACTTCATTTTTTAATGACATCACTTCCTCATGAAATCACTTTCTCATGACATCACCACCTCATGACATGAATTCCTCATGAAATTTCCTCATGACATCACCTCCTCATGACATCACCTCATGACATAACCTCCTGCTGACATCACCTCATCATCACATCACTTACTCATGACAAAATTTTCTCATGACATCACGTCTTCATGATACCATGTTCTCAGGACATCACTTTCTCATGACCTGACGTCCTCATGAAATCTCCTCATAACAACACCTCTCATGACATGACTTTCTTATGAAATCTCCTCATGACATCACCTTCTCATGACATCACCTTCTCAAGACATCACTTCCTCATGACATCACCTCAAGACTTTACCTCCACATGACATCACTTACTAATGACATCACCTGATGACTTAAACTCATGACATCTACTCATATTAAATCCTCATGAGGTCACCTCTTCATGACATCTTCTCATGACATCACTTCCTCATGACATCATCACCTCATGACATCACCTCCTCATGACATCACCTGCTCATGACATGACCTCATGAAATTTTTTCATGACATCACCTTCTCATGACATCACCTTCTCATGACATCACATCTTCATGATACCATGTTCTCAGGACATCACTTTCTCATGACCTGACGTCCTCATGAAATCTCCTCATAACAACACCTCTCATGACATGACTTTCTTATGAAATCTCCTCATGACATCACCTCATGACATCACCTTCTCATGACATCACCTCCTCATAACATTACCTTCTCATGAAATGTCATCATCATGACTTCACCCCATGATGTCATCAATCCATAACATATCCCCCCAACATCACCTGCCCACCACATCACTTCTCCACATCTTCTTCTCACATCACTTCCTTATTACATCAACATGACATCACCTTCTCATGACATCACCTCATGACATCCCCTCATGATGTCACCCTATCATGACATCACTTCTTTATGACATAACCACATGACATAACTTCTCATGACTTCTTTATGATATCACCTTCTCATGACATCACCTTCTCATTACATGACATCCTCATAAAATCGTCTCATGATATTACCTCCTTCTTACCTGACTTCCTCATGAAATCTCCTCATATCACCTCCTCATAAAATGACCTTCTCATGACATCACTTTCTCAAGACATCACCTCATGACATCACCTTCTCATGACATCACATCCTCATGACATCACCTTTTCATGAAATGACGTCCTCATGACTTCACCACATGACATCACCATTCCATGACATAACATCCCCCCAACATCACCTGCCCACCACATCCCTTCTCCACGACATTAGTTTCTCTCATCACTTTTTCATGATTCACATCTACATGACATCACTTCCTCATGACATCATTTCATGACATCAAATTCTTATGATGTCACCCCCTCATGACATCACCTTTTCATTACATCACCTCATGACATCACCCCTCATGACATCACTTTTTTATAACATAACGTTATGACATAACCTCTCCATGACCTCACCTCATGACATCACATCCTCATGACACCACCTCATGACATCACCTTCTCATGACATAACCTCCTAATGGCATCATTTTCTCATGGCATCACCTGAATACCTCATTTTATGATATCATTTCCTCATAGCATCACCTCATCATGACATCACTTCATGATATCACCTTCTCATGACATTAACTTTTGATGACATCACCTTCTCATTACATCTCTTTCTCATGACATCACCTCATCACATTACCTTTTAAAGACACTTCCTCATAACATCACTTTCTCATCACATCACCTCATATTACCTTGTTATGACATCACCTCATAACATCACCTCCTAATGACACCACCACATATCACCTCATAAAATCACCTCATGAATTCACCTCCTTATGACATCACCTTATGACATCCTCTCTTGACATCACTTTCTCAAGACATCACCTCCTCATGACATTATTTCCTCATGACATCACCTCATCACTTCACCTCATGATATCACCTCCTCCTGGCATCACCTTCTCATGACATCACCTCTTCATGACGTCACCTCATTGCATCATCACCTCATGACATCACATTCGCATGACATCACTTCCTCATAACATCACCCCATGACATTTTTTCTCAAGACATCACCTCATTATGACATCATTTTCTCATGACATCACCTCCTGACTTCACTTTATAATATCACCTTCTCATGGCATCACTTTTTCCTCATGACATCACCTCATTACATCATCATCTCATGACATCACCACCTCATGACATCACCTTTTCATGACATCACTATCTTATGACATCACCTAATTGTGACATCACACAATGACATCACCACCTCAGGACCTCAGGTCCCCACGGCATCACATCCCCACATCAACACCTCCCCACCACATCACCTCACCACGCCATCACTTCTGCACAACATCACCTTCTCACCACATCACTTTCACATGACATCACTTCCACATGACATCACCTTCTCTTGACATCACCACATGACATCAGCTCATGACATCACCTTTTCATTGCATCATGTCCTTATATTATCACCTTCTTATGACATCACCTACTCATAACTTCACCTCCTCATGACATCACTTTCTCATGAATTCACCTCATGACATCACATCATGACATCACATCCTCATGACATCTCCTCTTCATATCACTTTCTCATGACATCACCTTCTCATGACATCACCTCCTCATGACATCACCTCCTCATGACATCACCTCCTCATGACATCACCTTATAACATCATCTCATGACATTACCTCCTCAAGACATCACCTCCTCATTACATCACTTTCTCATGACATCACCTCATGATATCACTTCCTCATGACATCACCAACTCATGACATCACCTCATAACATCATTTCTTCATGACATCACATTCTCATGACACACATCCTTATGGCAATACCCCATGACATCACCACCTCATGACATTATCTTCTGAAGACTTCACCTCCACATGACATCACTTCCTCATGAAATCACCTCATGACATCAATTCATGACATCCACTCATATTACCTCCTCATGAAATCACCTCCTCATGACATCAACTTCTCATGACATTACCTCCTCATGACATCACTTTCTCATGAAATCACCTCATGACATCACCTCTTCATAACATCACTTTCTCATGACATGACCTTTTTATGAATTCTCCTCATGACATCACTTTCTCATAACATCACCTTTTCATGGCATCACCTCCTCATGACATCACCTCCTCATGACATCACTTTCTCATGACATGACATCATCATGACTTCAGACTATGACATCTGTACCACATGACATAATGTGCCCCTGACATCACCTACCCACATTAATTCTCCATGACTTCACCTCCTCACAACATCACTTCCTCATGACATCACATCAACATGTCCTCACCTCATAACATCACATACTCCTGACATCACCTCATGACATCAAGTTCTCATGACATCACCTCCTCATATGACATCACCTTCTTGTGACATCACCTCATGATGTCACCTTCTCATATCACTTCTTTATGACATAACCTCATGACAACACCTTTTCATGACATCACCTCATTTCATCACCTTTTCATGACATCACCTTCTCATGACTTCACCTCATCACATCACCTCCTCATGACATCACCTCCTCATGTCATCACCTCATGAAATCACCTTCTCATGACATCACTTCCTCATGACATTTCCTCCTAATGACATCATCTTTTCATGGCATCACCTGATGACATCACCTTTTGACATCACCTCCTCATGACATCACTTCCTCCTCATTACATCACCTCATGACTTCACCTTTCCATGACATAAACTCTCCAATGATATCACTTCTGTTATGATATTTCCTCTTTTTAAGGCATTATTGCCAGACACTGGCCTCTTCAAATAATAAAGATTGGTTTCTTTTTTCAGCTGGACACAGTGGCTCACACCTGTAATCCTAGCACTTTGAGAGGCCATGGAAGGCAGATTGCTTGAGGCCAGGAGTTTAAAACCAGCCAAGTCAACATGCCAAATCTTCATCTTTAATATAGATACACATAAAAATGCTACATGTGGGGCACATGCCTGTAATCCCAGCTCTGCAGTAGGCTGAGGCAAGAGAATCACTTGAACCTTGGAGGCAGATTTTGTAAGTGAGCCACAATCGTGCCACTGCACTCCAGCCTGGGTGACACAGCAAGACTCTCTCAAAAAAAAGAATCACCTCGTTTTTCAACAGTCAAGCCAAAAGCCAAATCATGAATGCAATCGTATTCACAACTGCCACAGAAAGAGTAAGATATCCAGGAATACAGCTAACTAAGGAGGTGAAAGATCTCTGCAAGGAGAACTACAAACCACTTCTCAGTGAAATCAGAGTGGACACGAACAAATTTTAAAACATTCCATGCTCACGGATAGAAAGAATCAATATCTTAAAGCAATGTATACATTCAACAGTATTCCTATCAAACTACCAAGGACATTCTTTATAAAACTAAGAAAAAACTATTTTAAAGTTCATGTGGAACCAAAAACGAATCCAAATAGCCAAGGCAATCCTAAGCAAAAAGAACAAAGCTTACAGCATCACACCATCTGACTTAAAACTATACTACAGGACTACAGTAACCAGAATAGCATGATACTGGTACAAAAACAGACATACAGATCAATGGAGTGGAATAGAGAGCCCAGAAACAAGGCCACACACCTATAACCATCTGAGCTTTGAAAAAGCTGACAAAAAGAAGGGAGATAGGACTCCATATTCAATATATGGTGCTATTTTTGAACAATGAGAACAGATAGACACAGGGAGGGGAGCATCACACACTGGGGTCTGTTGGGGGGATAGGGGAGGGGCAGCAGGGGGTGGGGAGTTGGGGAGAAATAGCATGGGGAGAAATGCCAGATATAGGTGAAGGGGAGGAAGGCAGTAAATCACACTGCCACATGCAAATATCTTGCATGTTCTTCACATGTACCCCAAAACCTAAAATGCAATAAAAATAGAAAATAAATAAATGGTGCTAGGATAACTGGCTAGCCAAATGCAGAAGACTTAAACTACACTCCTTTCTTATACCATACACCAAAAAAAATTAACTCAAGATGGATTCAGTGCTTAAATGTAAGACCTAAAAGTATAAAAACCCTTGAAGACAACCTAGGCAATGCCATTCTGGACATAGGAATGGGCAAAGATTTTGTGACAAAGACACCAAAAGCAATTGCAGCAAAAGCCAAAACTGACAAATTGGGTCTAAGCAAACTAAAGGGCTTCTGTACAGCAAAAGAAACTGAGAACAGAGTCAGTAGACAACCTACATAATAGAAGAAATCTTGTGTAAACTGCATCTAACAAAGGTCTAATATCTGGCATTTCAAAGGAAGTTGAACAGATTTACAAGAAAAAAAAACCATGTTGAAAAGTTGGAAAACATATAAAAGGACACTTTTCAAAAAAAAGATATACATGTGGCCAAAAAGCATACGAGAAAAGCTCAACACCCTGATCATTAGGGAAATGCAAATCAAAATCAAAATGGGATACCATCTCACACCAGTCAGAATGGCTGCTATTTAAAAGTCAAAATATGACAGATGCTGGTGAGGTTGCAGAGAAAAATGTTTATACACTGCTGGTGGGAGTGTACATCAGTTCCTATACACTGCTGGTGGGAGTGCACATCAGTTCTTATACACTGCTGGTGAGAGTGCACATCAGTTCCTATGCACTGCTGGTGGGAGTGCACATCAGTTTTTACACACTGCTGGTGGGAGTGTAAATCAGTTTAACCATGTGGAAAGCAGTGTGGTGATTCCTCAAAGAGCTAAAATCAAAACTACCATTTAACTCATCAATCCCATGAATGGGAGTATTAGTCCATTTTCACACTGCTAATAAAGACATCCCAAAGACTGGGTAATTTGTTAAGGAAAGAGGTTTGACTCACTGTTCAGCATGGCTGGGCAGGCCTCAGGAAACTTACAATCATGGCAGAAAGGGAAGCAAACACGTCCTTCTCCACATGACGTCAGGAAGAAGAATAATGAGTGCCCAGGGAAGGGAGAAGCCCCTTATAATTCCATCAGATCTCCTGAGAACGAACTCGCTATCATGAGAACAGGATGGAAAATGCCCCATTATTCAATTATCTACACCTGGTCCTTCCCATGACACCTGGGGATTATGGGAACTACAACTCAAGATGAGATTTGGATGGGGACACAGCCAGACCATATCGCTGGGTATATACTCAAAGGAATATAAATCATCCTACTATAAAGACACATCCATCCATATGTTCTTTGTAGCAGTATTCAGAAGAGCAGATGTGGAATTGACCCAAGGGCCCATCAACGATGGACTGGATAAAGAGAATGCAGTAAATATACACCACGGAATACTATGCAGCTATAAAAAGAACAAAATCATGTCCTTTGCAAAAACATGGATGGAGCTGGAAGCCATTATTCTTATCAAACTAACTCAAAAGCAAAAACAAATACTGTATGTTCTCACAAGGAGCTAAATGATGAGAACAGGTGGATACAGAGGGAAGCAACACACACTGGGGCCTCTCGGAGGGTGAGGGCAGGAGGAGGGAGGAGATCGGGATGAATAACTAATGGGTACTGTGCTTAATAACTGGGTGACCACGTAATCTGTACGACAAACCTCCGTGATACTGGTTTACCTGTGTAACAAATGTACACATGTATCCTGAACCTTAAATACAGGTTTTTTAAAGGCAAATGTAAACATGCTTTCTGTAAGATGTGTCATAAACATGTAGTTTTTAGTTAAAGGAAGCACATGACAGAAAACCGCTGCACAGGGCAACACTGAGAGCATATTAGGGAGCATGTCCCTTCCTGTATGGGCCACAAGCCACAGGTGTACACAGGCAAGTATGAAAGGCAAACATAAACACGCTCCTCAAACGACTTACTGTAAGCTGTTTTCTTTTATTGAATTAAACTCTTTGACACAAAAACGTGCTTTTGACACTGTGTCATTTTACATTTTTATCCAGCATCCTTCTGAGGTCTGCACCATCCCCATCTTATGAGTGAGAAACCATTCCTCGGAGAACGGTTATCATTGGGCCAAGGTTCCGGGCGAGTAGGTGAGGGTGCGAGCACCCTGTGTGCTCCAGGGTGGTACCTTCTCTCACCCCATCCCTGGCTCCTTCTCCCAGGAGAGTTCAGGGCAGAAAGCAGGCTGAGACTGGTACCACCCAGCAGGGACTTGGCATTTCCTCTCCGTTTCACCTCCCCTGTGATATCACCCCCCATGACATCACATCCTCCATGACATCATCTTCCTATGATATTTCCTCCCCATGACATCAACCCCATGACATCATTTCCCCATAGCATCACCTCTCCCTGACATCAACTACTTATGATGTCACACATATTATATCATCACCTCCCCTTTCACATCACCTAACCTATGACATCACCTCACTTATCCCCATTCTATGGCATTTCCTCTTCATGATATCACCTCCACTGTAACATCACCACCCCATGACATCAATATCCCATGAAATCCCTTTCCATGACATCACCTCCCATGACATCACCTCTCCATGACATTACCTCTCCATGACATCACTACCTCATGATATCACCTTTCATGACATCATTTCCTCATGACATCACCTCCTAATGACATCAACCCATGACATCACCTCCTAATGACATCACTTCCACATGACATAACCTCCTCATGACATCACCTCATGACATTACATCCTCATGACATCTCCTCCTCAAGACATCACCCCATGGCATCACCTCCTCATGACATCATCTCCTCATGACATTACCTTCTAATGACATCATCTCCTCTGCAAACACTTATGAAATCACCTCATGACATCACCTCCTTATGACAGCAATTCCTCATGACATCACCCCATGACATCACCACCTCATGACATCATGTTGACACATCATATTTCCATGACATCACATACCCACGACATCAACTCACCACGACATCAACTCCACACTGCAACACTTCCTCACCACATCTCCTCCACATGACATCACCTCCTCATAAAATCACCTCATGACATCACCTCATGACATCAATTTTTCATGGAATCATGTCCTCATGACATTACATTCTCCTGACATGACCTCCTCATAACATCATGTCCTCATGACATCACCTGCTCATGACATCACCTCCTCATGACATCACCTTCTCATGACATTACCTCATGACTTCACCTCATAATATCGCCTCCTCATAACATCACCTCATGACATTAAATTTTCATGACATCACCTCATCACATCACCTTCTTATGACATCACATCCTTATGACATCACCTCATGACATCACCTTATGACATTACCTCATGACATCACCTCCTCATGACATCACCTTATTACATCATCACCTCATGAAATCACCTTCTCATGACATCACCTCATGACATCACCTCATATCAACTTTTTATGGCATCACGTTTTTATGACATCACCTCCTCATGACATCACTTCCTTATGACATCACCTTCTCATGACATCATCTCATCATGAAATCAGCTCCTCATGACCTCATTTTCTCATGGCATCAGCTTCTCATAACACTACCTTCCCCTGACAGCATCTCCCTATAGTTTTACTTCTATTATATCATGACCGTTTTTATCAAATCACCTGACCCATAACATCACCTCATCCATCACCAGCCAATGGCATATTTTCTTCATATCACCTTCCCTGTGACATCACTTCCCATAACATCACATCCTCCATGACATCATCTAATGACATCATCACCTCATGACATCACCTCCTCGTGACATCATTCCTTATGACATCACCTTCTCATGACATCACCTCCTCATGACATCACCTTCTCATGGCACCACCTCCCCTTGACATCTTCTCCCAAGTTTCACTCCTATTATATCATCACCATTTTTATCAAATCACCTGACCACTGACATCACCTCACCCATCACCACCCAATGGCATTTTCTCTTTGTATCACCTCTACTATGACATTACTTCCCATGACATCACATCCTCCATGACATCATCTTCTTATGGTATTTCCTCCCCATGATATTATCCCCATGACATCACTTTTCCATGGCATCACCTTCCCCTGACATCACCTCCTTATGATGTCACTTTTATTATATCATCACATTCTCTATCACATCACCTCACCTATGACATCACCTCACTGATTTTCACTCGATGGCATTTTCTCTTTATGATATGACCTTCCCTGTGACATGACATTCCCATGAAATCAATGCCTTATGACATTCCCTTTCCATTACATCACCTCCCATGACATCACCTCTCCATGAAATCACTACCTCATGACATCATGTCCCATGACATCACCTCCTCATGACATCACCTCATGACATCTCCTCCTCATGACATCACCTCCTGACATCACCTTATGAAGTCACCTCCTCGAGACATCAACTTCTCATGACATCTCTTTTGCATGACATCACCTCCTCATGACATCAACTTCTCATGACATTACACCACAATATCACCTCCTCATGAAATCACTTTCTCATGAAATCATGTCCTCACGACTTCTCCCCATGACATCACCACCCCATGACATAACATCCCCCTGACATCACCTCCCCACCACATCACTTTTCCATGACATCACCTTCTCACGACATCACTTCCTCATGACATCACATCAACTTGACATCACATCATGACATCACCTCCTCATGACATCACCTCATGACATCAACTTATCATGACATCACTTTCTCATAAAATCACCTCATGACATCACCTCAAGACATGACATCCATATGACATCAATTCCTTATGACATCCCCTCCTCATGACATAACCTCCTCATGACATCACCTCATGACATCACCCCCTAATGACATCACTTCATGACATAACCTCATGACATCTCCTCTTCATGACATCACCTCGTGACATCACCTTCTAATAACATCATTTCCTCATGACATCACCACCTCATGACATCACCTCATTACCTCACCTTCTCATGACATCAACTTTTCATGTCATTACCTCCTCATGACATCACCTTTTCATGACATCACTTTCTCATGACATCACCTCCTCATCACATCACCTCCTCATGGCACCACCTCCTCTTTCACATCTTCTCCCTATAGTTTCTCTCCTATTTTTTCATCACCATTTTTATCAAGTCTCCTGACCCCTGACATCATTTCACTCATCACCACTTAATGGCATCTCCTCTTCGTATCACCTCTACTGTGACATCACTTCCCATGACATCACATTTTTCATGACATCATCTCTCTATTGTATTTCCTCCCCATTACATCATTTCCATGACATCACTTCCCCATGGCATCACCTCCCCCTGACATCACCTCCTTATGATGTCGCTTTTATTATGTCATCACCTTCTCTATCACATCACCTCACCTATGACATCACCTCACCAATCCTCACTTGATGGCATTTTCTCTTTATTATTTCCATGACATCACTTCCCCATGGCATCACCTCCTCCTGTAATCACCTATTTATGATGTCACTCTTATTATATCATCACCTCCCTTTTCATATCATCTTACCTATGACATCACCTCTTCAATCCCCATTCGATGGCATTTACTCTTTGTGATATCATTTTTCCTGGAACATCACCTCTTCATAACATCAATGCAACATGTCATTCCCTTTCCATGACATCACCTCCCATGACATCACCTCTCCATGACATTACTTCTCCATAACATCACTACCTCATGACATCACCTTCTCATGACATCACCCCATGACATCAACTTCTAACGAAATCACCTCCTCACAACATCACCTCCTGATGACATCACCTTTTCATGACATCAAATTCTCATGACCTCCACTCCTCATGACATCATTTCCTCATAACATCACTTCTTTATTACATCACCTCATGACATCCCCTCATGACATCACCTCCTCATGACATCATCTCCCCATGACATCACCTCCCCATGACATCACTTACTAACAACATCACTTTTTTCTACAACACATCACATCACCTTCTAACAACATCATCTCACATCAACTCCTCATGACATCACATTTTTATAACATCACCCCATATCACCTACTTATGACATCACCTCCTCATGACATCACCTCCTCATGACATCACCTCCTCATGACATCACCTCCTCATGACATCACCCCATAACATCACTTTCCCATGACATCACCTCCTCATGACATCACATCATGACATCACCTCCTCATGAAATCACCTTTTCATGACATCATTCCATGACATCTTCTCATGACATCACCTCCTCATGATATCACCTCATGACCTCACCTTCTTATGACATCACCTCATGATCTCACCTTTTCATGCCATCACCTCCTTATGACATCGTCTCCTAATGACATCATTTTCTCATGGCATCACCTGATGACATCACCTTTTCATGGCACTAATTCCTCATATCACCCCATGACATCGCTGCCTCATGACATCACATCGCCACAACATAAAGTTTCCATGACATCATTTACCCATAACATTACCTCACCACAACATCAGTTTCCCATGACATCACCTCCTCAGGACATCACCTCCCCATGACATCACCTCCTAATGACATCACCTAATGACATCAACTTTTTATGGCATCACGTCCTCATGACATCACCTTTTCCTGACATGAGCTTTTCATGGCATCATGTCTTTATGACATCACCTACTCATGAAATCACCTTCTCATGACATCACCTCCTCATGACATCACCTCTTCATGACATAACCTTCTTATGACATCATCTCATGACATCACCCCATGAAATCACCACCTCACGAGGTCACATCCCCATGACATCATTTTCCCATGTCAATCCTATTATATCATCACCATTTTTATCAAATCCCCTGACCCCTGACATCACCTCACCCATCACCACCCAATGGCATTTTCTCTCCATATCACCTCTACTGTGATGTCACTTCCCATGACATCACATCTTCCATGACATAATCTTCCTATGGTATTTCCTCCCCATGACATCATCCCCATGACATCACTTCCCCATGGCATCACCTTCCCCTGACATCACCTCTTTATTATGTCACTTTTATTATATCATCACCTTCTTTACCATGTCACTTCATTTATGACATCACCTCACCGATCCTCACTCAATGGCATTTTCTATTTATGATATGACCTCCTCTGTGACATGACATTCCCATGAAATCAATGCCTTATGACATTCCCTTTTCATTACATCACTTCCCATAACATCACCTATCCATTACATTACTCCTCCATGAAATCACTACCTCATGACATCATGTCCCATGACATCACCTCCTCATGACATGACTTCCTCATGGCATCACGTCCTCATGACATCACCTTCTCATGGCATCACCTCATGACATCACCTCCTCATGACATCACCTTATTACATCACCTAACAACATCACCTCCTCATGACATCAACTTTTCAAGACATCACTTTTTCATGACATCACCTCATGAAATCATCATGTCATGACATCACCTTCTAATGACATCACATTTTTATGACATCACCTCATGACATCACTTCCTCATCACATCACATCATCATGACATCACCTCCTCATGACATCACCTTCTCATGGCACCACCTCCCCATGACATCTTCTCAGTATAGTTTCACCCATATCATCACCGTTTTTATCAAATCACCTGACGAATGACATCACCTCACCCATCACCACCCAATGGCGTTTCTTTTCTGTATCACCTTGTCTGTGACATCACACCCCATGACATCACATTCTTTATGACATCATCTTCCTATGGTATTTTCTTATGAAATCATCTTCATGACATCACTTTTTCGTGGCATGACCTCCTCCTGACATCACCTCTTTATGATGTCACTCCATGACATCAAAAACTCATGACATCACCTCCTCATGACATCACACCATGACATCACCTCCTCACAAAATCACCTTCTCACGACATCACCTTTTCATGACATCGCCCAATAACATCACCTCATGACATCACCTTCTCATGAAATCATTTTCTCATGACTTTATTTCATGACATCACCTCCTCATGACATCACCTTCTCATGACCTCACCTCATAACATTATTTCTTCATGACATCACCTCCTCATGATATCATGTTCTCATGACATCACCCCATGACCTCACCAACTCATGACATTTCCTCCTCAAATCTTCACCTGCACATGACATCATCACCATCCCACCACATCACCTCAACACGCCATCACTTCTGCAAGACATCACCTCCTCACCACATCACTTTCTCACGACATTACCTTCATATAACATCACCTCCACATGACATCACCTTATGACATCACCTTTTCATGGCATCACGTCCTTATGACATTCTCCATGACATCATCTTCCTTTGTTATTTTCTTCCCATGAAATCATCTTCATGACATCACTTTCCCATGGCATAACCTCCTTCTGACATCACATCTTTATGATGTCACTTTTATTATATCATCACCTCCCTTATCACATCACCTTACCTATGACATCACCTCTCTGATCCCCATTCAATGGCATTTCCTCTTTGTATTATCACCTCTTCTGGGACACCACCTCTTCATGACATCAATGCCCCATGACATTACCTTTCCATGACTTCACCTCCAATGACATCACCTCTCCATGACATCAAAACCTCATAACATCACCTCCTCATGACATCACCTCAAGACATCACCTTCTCATGACATCACCTCCTCATGACATCACCTCATAACATCATTTCTTCATGACATCACCTCCTCATGACATCATGTTCTCATGACATCACCCCATGACATCACCTCAAGACTTCACCTCCACATGACATAACTTCCTCATGACATCACCACATGACATTAACTAATGACATCACTTCATATTACCTCCTCATGAAATCACCTCCTGACGTCACCTCTTCATGACATGACTTCCTCATGAAATCTCATGACATACTTCCTTATGAAATGACCATCTCATGACATCACCTCCTCATGACATCACCTCCTCATAACATCACCTCCTCATAACATGACTTCCTCATGAAATCTTCTCATGACATCACTTCCTCATGACATCACCTTCTTCTGACATCACTTCCTCATGACATCACCTCCTCATGACATCACCTTCTCATGACATGACATCCTCATGACTTCACAACATGACATCAGTGCCACATGACATAACATCCCCCCGACATCACCTTTCCACCACATCACTTCTCCACGACATCACCTCATGACATCACTTCTTCATGACATTACATCAATATAACATCACCTCATGACATCACCTCCTCATGACATCACCCTATCACATCGACTTCTCATGACACCACCTCCTCATCATCTCCTCATGACATCAAACCCTCATGACATCACCTTTTCATGACATCACCTCATGACATCAGCCTTTCATGAAATCACCTCCTCATGACCTCACCTCCTCATGACACCATCTTATGACATCACCTCCTCATGACATAACCTCCTCATTGCATTATCTCTTCATGACATCACCTAAAGACCTCACCTTATGATAACATTTTCTCATGGCATCACCTTGACATGACATCACTTCATGACATCACCTCCTCATGACATCACCCCATGACATTACCACCTCATGACATCATGTCCCCATGACATCATGTCCTATAATAACCACCCAACAACACCACCTCAACATGCCATCACTTCTGCAAGTCATCACCTCACCACATCACTTTCTCACATTACCTCCACATAACATCACCTCCTCATGACATCACCTTATGACATCAACTTTTCATGGCATCACATCCTTATGACATCACCTACTCATGACATGACCTCCTCATGGCATCACGTCCTCATGACATCACCTCCTCATGACATTACTTTCTCATGAAATTACCTAATGACATCACCTCATGACATCACATCCTCATGACATCACCTTTTCATGACATCAATTTCTCGTGAAATCACCTCATGACATCATCACCTCATGACATCATCTCCTCATGACATCGCTTCCTTATTACTTCACTTTCTCATGACATCACCTCATCATGACATCACCTCCTCATGAAATCACCTTCTTATGGCACCACCTTTCCTTGACATCTCTCTATAGTTTTAATCCTATTATATCATCATCATTTTTATCAAGTCACCTGACTCCTGACATTGCCTCACCCATCACCACTCAATGGCATTTTCTCCATATCACCTCTACTGTGACATCACTTCCCATGACATCACATCCTCCATGACATCATCTTCTTATGCTATTTCCTCCCCATGACATCATCCCCATGACATCACTTTTCCATGGCATCACCATCTTCTGACATCACCTCCTAATGATGTCACCTTTATCATCACCTCCTCTATCACATCACCTCACCTATGACATCACCTCACTGATTTTCACCCGATGACATTTTCTCTTTATGATACCACCTCCCCTGTGACATGACATTTCCATGAAATTAATGCTTTATGACATTTCCTTTCCATTACATCACCTCCCATGACATTACCTCTCCATGACATTACCTCTCCATTAAATCACTATGTCATGACATCATGTTTCATGACATCATCTTATGACATCATCTTCTCATGACATCACCTCCTCATGACATCACCCCCTCAAGACTTCACCTCCACATGACATGACTTCCTCATAAAGTCTCCTCATGACCTCACCTCCTCATGACAGCACCTTCTCATGATATCACTTCCTCATGACATCATCTCGTGACATCACCTTCTCATGACATCACATCCTCATGACATCACCTCATGACTTAACCTTCTCATGACATGATGTCCTCATGTCTTCACCCCATGACATCACCATTCCATGACATAACTTTCCCCCAACATCACCTCCCCACTACATCACTTCTCCATGACATCACCTCCTCATGACATCACATCAACATGACATCACCTCCTCATGACATCATTTCATGACATCAATTTTCATGACATCACCTTTTCATGACATCACCTTTTCATGACATCACCTCATGTCACCCCCCTCATGACATCACTTCTTCATGACATAACCTCATGACATCACCTCTTCTTGAAATCACCTCATGACATCACATTCTCATGACACCACCTCCTCATGACATAATCTCCTCATGGCATCATCTCCTCATGGCATCATCTCCTCATAACATCACCTGAAGACCTCACCTTATGATAAAATTTCCTCATGGCATCACCTCGTCATGACATCACTTCATGACATCACCTCCTCATGACATCACCTTTTGATGACATCACCTCCTCATGACATCTCTTCCTCATGACATCACCTCATTACATTACCTCCCAAAAACACCTCCTCATGACATCACTTTATTATTGTATCACCTCATATCACCTCCACATGATATCACCTCCTGATGACATCACCCCCTCATGATGCCACCTCATGATATCACCTCATAAAATCACCTCATGAAATCACCTCTTTATGACATTACCTCCTCATGACATCACCTTCCCAAGATATCACCTCCTCATTACATCATTTCCTCATGACATCACCTCATGACTTCACTTCATGAAATTACCTCCTCTTGGCATCACCTTCTCATGACATCACCTCCTCATAACATCACCTCATTACATCATCACTTCATGACATCAGCTTTGCATGACATCACTTTCTCATGACAACACCTCATGACATCACCTTCTGAAGACATGTATTCATTACATCATTTTCTCATGACATCACCTCATGACTTCCCCTTATAATATCACATTCTCATGGCATCATTTTTCATAAAATCACCTCCTCATGACATCACTTCCTCATGACATCACCTCATGACATCATCTTTTCATGACATCACCTCCTCATATCACCTCCTCATGACATCACCTTATTACATCACTTTCTCATGACATCACCTCATGACCTCACCTCCTCATGACATCACCCCATGACATTGCCACCTCATTACATCACATCCTCATGACATCACGTCCCCACGTCATCACCTCTTTACATCACATCACCCTGCCATCACTTCTGCATGACATCACCTCCTCACCACATCACTTTCTCATGACATTACCTCCACATAACATCACCTCCTCATGACATCACCTTTTCATGGCATCATGTCCTTATGACATCATCTCCTCGTGGTATCATGTCCTCGTGACATCACCTGCTTATGACATCACCTCCTCACGACATCACCTCATGAAGTCTCATAAAGTCACCTCCTCAATACATCACCTCATGACATCATCACCTCATGACCTCACCTCCTCATGACATCACCTCCTCATGGAATCATCTCCCTCTGACATCATCTTCCTATGCTTTCACTCCTATTATATCATCACCTTCTTTATTAAATCACCTCACCCATGGCATAACCTCTCCATCACCACCCAATGGCATTTTCCTCTCTGTATTATGTCTTCTGTGACATCACCAGTCATGACATCACATTTTTATGGCATCACTTTTCTATGGCATTTCCTCCCCATGACATCATCTTCATGACATCACTTCCCCATGGCATAACCTCCCACTGATATCACCTCTTTATGATGTCACTTTTATTATATCATCACCACCTTTATCACATCACCTTACCCATGTCATCACCTTTCCAATCCCCACTCAAATGGCATTTTTCTCCATGATATCACCTCCCATGTGCCATCACCTCCCCATGACATCAATGTTCCATGACATCACCTCCCATGACATCACCTCCCCATGACATTACCTCTTTATGACATCACTACCTCATGACATCACCTTCTCATGATAGCACTCCATGACATCAACTTCTCATGAAATCAACTTTTCACAACATCACCTCCTGATGACATCACCTTTTCAAAACATCAGCTTCTCATGACATCCACTCCTCATGACAGCATTTCCTAATAACATCACTTTTTTATTACATCACCTCATGACATCCCCTCATGACATCACCTCCTCATGACATCACCTCCCCATGACATCACCTCAATACGCCATCACTTCTGCAAGACATCACCTTCTCACCACATCACTTTCTCACATTACCTCCACATAACATCATCTCCTCATGACATCACCTTATGACATCACCTTTTCATGGCATCACGTCCTTATGACATCACCTACTCATGACATGACCTCCTCATGGTATTACATTTTCATGACATCACCTCCTCATGACATTACGTTTTCATGAAATTACCTCATGACATCACCTCACAGCATCACATCCTCATGACATCACCTTTTCATGACATCAATTCCTCATGACCACCTCATGACATCATCACCTTATGACATCCTCTCCTTATGACATCACTTCCTTATGACATCTCTTTATCATGACATCACCTCATCATGACATCACCTCCTCATTACATCTCCTTATGGCACCACCTCCCCTTGACATCTTCTCCCTATAGTTTCAATCCTATTATATCATCATCGTTTTTATCAAATCACCTGACTCCTGACAGTGCCTCAGTCATCACCACCCAATGGCATTTTCTTTTTGTATCACCTCTACTGTGACATCACTTCCCATGACATCACATCCTCCATGACATCATCTTCTTTTGCTATTTCCTCCCCATGACATCATCCCCATGACATCTCTTTCCCATGGCATCACCTTCTTCTGACATCACCTCCTTATGATGTCACTTTTATCATCACCTTCTCTATCACATCACCTCACCTATGACATCACCTCACTTATTTTCACTTGATGGTATTTTCTCTTTATGATATCACCTCCCCTGTGACATCACATTCCCATGAAATCAATGCTCTATAACCTTTCCTTTCCATTACATCACCTCCCATGACATCACCACTCCATGACATTACCTCTCCATTAAATCACTGTCATGACATCATGTCCCATGACATCACCTTCTCATGACATCAACTTATGACATCACCTTATGAAGTCACCTTCTCAAGACATCACTTTCTCATATCTCTTCCTCATGACATCACCTTATGACATCACCTCTTTATGACATCACCTCCTCATGAGATCACCTCCTCATGACATCACCTTTTTATGACATCATGTTTTCAAGACATCACCTCCTTATACCATTACTTACTAATGACATCACCTCCTCATGACATCCCCTCCTTATGACATCCCCTTCTTATGACATCACCTCCTCATGACATCACCTTCTTGTGACATCACATCCTCATATCACCCCATGACATCACCTCCTGAGAATGACATCACCTTCTCATGACATCAACTCCTCATAAAATTATTTCCTTATGACTACACTTCCTTATATCACCCCATGACATCACCTCCTGATGACATCATTTCCTCATGACATCACCTCTTCATGACATCACTTCCTCATGACATCACTTTTTCATGACATCACCCCAAAACATCACCTAGTCATGACATTACCTCCTCATGACATCACTCCAACATCACCTTCTCAAGACATCACTTTTTCATGACATCATTTTCTCATGACATCACCTAATGAAATCAGCTTATGATGTCACCTCCTCATGGCATCACCTTCTCATGACATCATCTCCTCATGACATCACCCCATTACATCATCACCTCATGACATCACCCTCTCATGACATCACTTCCTCATGACATCACCTTATCATGACATCACCTCCTCATGACATCACCTTTTCAAGACATCACCATTTCATGACATCACCTTCTCATGACATCACCCCATGAAATCACCACCTCATGAAATCATGTCCTTACAACATCATGTCCACACATCATCATCTCCCCACCACATCACCTCAATATGACATCACTTCCACATGACATCAGCTCCTCACCACATCACTTTCTCATGACATCACCTCCACATGACATCACCTTCTCATGACATCACCTCATGAAATCACCTCTTGACATCAACTTTTTTTGGCATCACGTCATTAAGACATTACCTACTCATGCCATGACCTCCTCATAGTATCACGTCCTCATGACATCACCTGCACATTACATCACTTCCACATGACATCACCTCCTCATGACATCACTTCCTCATGACATCACCTCATGACATTTCCTAATGACATCACATCCTCATATCAAAATTTCATGACATCATATTTTCATAACATCACCTCATGACATCACCTAATGATGTCACATTCTTATGATATCACCTCATTACTTCACCTTCTCATGACATCACCTCATCATGACATCACCTCCTCATGACATCACCTAATCATGACATCACCTTCTCATTGCACCACCTTTTCCTGACATGTTTTTTCTATAGTTTTTCTTTTATTATATCATCACTGTTTTTATCAAATCACCTGACCCATGACATCACCTCACTTATCACCACTTAATGGCATTCTTTTTCCATATCTCCTCATCTGTGACATCACACCCCATGACATCACATCCTCCATGACATCTTCTTCCTATTGTAGTTTCTTTTCATAACATCATCTTCATGACATTACCTCTCCATGACATCACTACCTCATGACATCACCTTCCATGACATCACATCCTCATGGAATCAACTCCTCATGACATCATTTCCTCATGACATGACTTCCTCATGAAATCTCATAACATCACTTTCTCATATCACCTCATGACATCTCAGTCTCATGACATCACCTCCTCATGACATCAACTTCTCATGACATGACATCATGACTTCTCCCCATGACATCCCCATTCCATGATATAACTTTCCCCCAATGTCTCCCCTCTCCATATCACTTCTCCACAACATCACCTTCTCATGACATCACTTCCTCATGACATCACATCAACATCACATCACCTCACATCACCTCATGACATCAACTTATGACATCACCTCTTCATGACATCACTTACTCATGAAATCACCTCCTCATATCACCTCAAGATATCATATCCTCATGACATCAATTTTTTAATGACACCACCTCCTTATGACATCACCTTCTCATGACATCACCTCATGACATCACTTCTTCATGACATCACTTCTTTATGACATAACCTCATGACATCAACTTTTCAAGACATCACCTCTTGACATCTCATTTTCATGAAATCACTTCATCATGACATCACCTCCTCAGGACATCACCTCATGACATCACCTTCTCATGACATCACCTTTTCATGACATAACCTCCTTATGGCATCATCTCCTCATGGCATCACCAGAAGACCTCACCTTATAATATCATTTCCTCATGGCATCACCTCATCATGACAACATTTCATGACATCACCTCCTCATGACATCACCTTTTGATGACATCACCTCCTCATGACATCTCTTTCTCATGACATCACCTCATTACCTTATAAAAATAACACCTCCTCATGACATCACTCCCTCATGACATCACCTCATATCACCTCCTCATGACATCACCTCCTCATGACATCTTCTCCTCATGACACCACCTCATATCACCTCTTATAATCACCTCATGACATCACCTTATGACATCACCTTTTCATGACATCCCCTTCTCATTACATCACCTTCTCAAGACATCACCTCCTCATGACATCATTTTTTCGTAACATCACCTCATAACTTCTCCTCATGATATCACCTCCTCCTTGCATCACCTTCTCATGACATCACCTTCTCATGACATCACCTCATTACATCATCACCTCATGACATCACCTCTGTATGACATCACCTTCTCAAGACATCACCTCATGACATCATTTTTTATGACATCACCTCAGGACTTCACCTGATGATATCACCTTCTCATGACATTACTTTTTCATGAAATCACCTCCTCATGACCTCACCTCTTTACATCATCACCTTATTACATCACCTTCTCATTACATCACTTTCTCATGAAATCACCTTCTCATGACATCACTTCCTCATGACATCACCTCCTCATGACATCATCTTTTCATAACATCACTTTCTCATGACATCACCTCCTCATGACATCACCACCTCACAACATCACGTCCCCATGTCATCACCTCCCCACCACATCTCCTCACCACACCATCACTTCTGCATGACATCACCTCCTCACCACATCACTTTTTCACGACATCACCTCCACATGACATCACCTTCTCATGACATCATTTCATGACATCACCTGCTCATGGCATCATGTTCTTATGACATCACCTCCTCATGACATGACCTCCTCATTTCATCACGTTTTAATGACATTACCTGCTTATGACATCACTTCCTCATGACATCACCTTCTTATGACATCACCTCATGGCATCACCTTCTCATGAGATCACCTCATGACATCACCTACTCTTGACATCACCTTCTCATAACATCACCTTCTTAAGACATCACCTCCTCATGAAATCACTTCCTAATGACATCACCTCATTACATCCCCTTCTCATGACATCACCTTCTCATTACATCACCTCCTCATTACATCAGCTCATGTTATCATATTCTCATTACATCACTTCCTCGTGACATCACCTCCTCAAGATACCTTTTTATGACATCACTTCCTCATGACATCACCTTCTCATTACATCTCCTTCTGTTGACATCACCTCCGCATGACATCACTTCCTCATGACATCACCTTATAAATTCACCTTCTCAAAACATCACCTCATGACATCACTTCCTCATAACATCACCTAATGATATCAACTCATGACATCACCTCCTCATGACATTACATTTTCATGAAATCATCTCAAGACATTACCTTTTTATTACATTACTTCCTCATGACATCACCTCATGACATAATTTTATTACATCACCACTTTATGACATCACCTTCTCATGACATCACCTCCGTATGACATTACCTACTAATGACATCATTTATTCATGGCATCACCTGATGACATCACTTGCTCATAACATCACTTTCTTCTCATGACATCACCTCCTCATGACATCAACTCTCCCATGATATCACTTCTGTCTTGAAATTTTCTCTTTCAAAGGCATCATTGCCAGACACTGACCTCTTCAAATAATAAAGATTTTTTTTCAGATGGACACAGTGGCTCACACCTATATCCTAGCACTTTGAGAGTACATGGAAAGCAGTTTACTTGAGGCCAGGAATTCAAAATTAGCCAAGCCAACATGCCAAATCTTTATCTCTAGTAAAAATACACATAAAAAGACTACGTCTGGAGGCAGATGCCTGTAATCCCAGCTCCGCAGGAGGCTAAGGCTAAAGAATCACATGATCCTTGGAGGCAGATGTTTGTAAGTGAGCCACAATCGTGCCACTGCATTCCAGCCTGGGTAACACAGCAGGACTCTCTCTCAAAAAAAAAAGAATCATTTTGTTTTTCAACAGTCAAGCCAAAAGCCAAATCATGAATGCAATCTTATTCACAACTGCCACAAAAAGAATAAGATATCCAGGAATACAGCTAACTAATGAGGTGAAAGATCTCTGCAAGGAGAACTACAAACCACTTCTCAGTGAAATCAGAGTGGACACGAACAAAATTTTAAAACATTCCATGCTCACGGATAGAAAGAATCAATATCTTAAAGCAATGTGTACATTCAACAGCATTCCTATCAAACTACCAAGGACATTCTTTATAAAACTAAGAAAAAACTAGTTTAAAGTTTATGTGGAACCAAAATGGAATCCAAATAGCCAAGGCAGTCCTAAGCGAAAAGAACAAATCTAACGACATCACACCATCTGACTTAAAACTATACTACAGGACTACAATAACCAGAATAGCATGATACTAATACAAAAACAGACATATAGATCAACGGAATGGAATAGAGAGCCCAGAAACAAGGCCACACATCTATAACCATCTGAGCTTTGACGAAGCTGACAAAAAGAAGTAATGGAGAAAGGACTCCACATTGAATAAATGGTGCTATTTTTGAACAATGAGAACAGATAGACACAGGGAGGGGAGCATGACACACTGGGGTCTGTTGGGGGGAATAGGGGAGGGGCAGCAGGGGGTGGGGAGTTGGGGAGAGATAGCATGGGGATAAATGCCAGATATAGGTGAAGGGGAGGAAGGCAGCAAATCACATTGCCACATGTGTACCTATGCAAATATCTTGCGTGTTCTTCACATGTACCCCCAAACCTAAAATGCAATGAAAAAAGAAAATAAATAAGTGGTGCTAGGATAACTGGCTAGCCATATGCAGAAGACTTAAGCTACACTGCTTTCTTATACCATACACCAAAAAATCAACTCAAGATGGAATCAGTGCTTAAATGTAAGACCTAAAACTATAAAAACCCTGGAAGACAACCAAGGAATGCCATTCTGGACATAGGAATGAGCAAAGATTTTGTGACAAAGACACCAAAAGCAATTGCAGCAAAAGCCAAAACTGACAAATTGGGTCTAAGCAAACTAAAGGGCTTCTGTACAGCAAAAGAAACTGAGAACAGAGTCAGTAGACAACCTACATAATAGAAGAAATCTTGTGTAAACTGCATCTAACAAAGGTCTAATATCTGGCATTTCAAAGGAAGTTGAACAGATTTACAAGAAAAAAAACCCTGTTGAAAAGTTGGAAAACATATGAACAGACACTTTTCAAAAAAAGACATACATGTGGCCAAAAAGCATACGAGAAAAGCTCAACATTCTGATCATTAGGGAAATGCAAATCAAAACCAAAATGGGATACCATCTCACATCAGTCAGAATGGCTGTTATTTAAAAGTCAAAATATGACAGATGCTGGTGAGGTTGCAGAGAAAAATGCTTACACACTGCTGTTGGGAGTGTACATCAGTTCCTATACACTGCTGGTGGGAGTGCACATCCGTTCCTATACTCTGCTGGTGGGAATGCACATCAGTTCTTACACACTGTTGGTGGGAGTATAAATCAGTTTAACCATGTGGAAAGCAGTGTGGTGATTCCTCAAAGAGCTAAAAATGGAACTACCATTTAACTCAGCAATCCCATGACTGGGCGTATTAGTCCATTTTCACACTGCTAATAAAGACATTCCGAAGACTGGATAATTTGTTAAAGAAAGAGGTTTGACTCACTGTTCAGCATGGCTGGGCAGGCCTCAAGAAACTTACAATCATGGCAGAAAGGGAAGCAAATCTGTCCTTCTCAACATGACATCAGAAGAAGAATAATGAGTTCCCAGGGAAGGGAGAATCCCCTTATAATTCCATCATATCTCCTGAGAACGAACTCGCTATCATGAGAACAGGATGGAAAATGCCCCATTATTCAATTATCAACACCTGGTCCTTCCCATGACACCTGGGGATTATGGGAACTACAACTCAAGATGAGATTTGGATGGGGACACAGCCAGACCATATCACTGGGTATATACTCAAAGGAATATAAATCATCCTACTATAAAGACACATCCATCCATATGTTCTTTGTAGCAGTATTCAGAATAGCAGATGTGGAATTGACCCAAGTGCCCATCAACGATGGACTGGATAAAGAGAATGCAGTAAATATACACTATGGAATACTATGCAGCTATAAAAGAAGAACAAAATTATGTCCTTTGCAGAAACATGGGTGGAGCTGGAAGCCATTATTCTTAGCAAACTAACTCAAAAGCAAAAACAAAAACAAATTCTGTATGTTCTCACAAGGAGCTAAATGATGAGAACAGGTGGATACAACACACACTGGGGAAGCAACACACACTGGGGCCTCTCGGAGGGTAAGGGCGGGAGGAGGGAGGAGATCGGGATGAATAACTAATGGGTACTGTGCTTAATAACTGGGTGACCACGTAATCTGTACGACAAACCCCCGTGATACAGGTTTACCTGTGTAACAAATGTACACATGTATTCTGAACCTTAAATACAGGTTTTTTTAAAGGCAAATGTAAACATGCTTTCCATAAGATGCGTCATAAACATGTAGTTTTTAGTGAAAGGAAGCACATGACAGGAAACCGCCGCACAGGGCAACACTGAGAGCATATTAGGGAGCATGTCTCTTCCTGTATGGGCCACAACACACAGGTGTACACAGGCAAGTATAAAAGGCAAACATAAGCACGCTCCTCAAACGACTTACTGTAAGCTGTTATCTTTTAGTGAATTAAACTCTTTGACACAAAAACGTGCTTTTGACACTGTGACTTTTACATTTTTATCCAGCATCCTTCTGAGGTCTGCACCATCCTCATCTTATGAGCAAGAAACCGTACCTCGGAGAAAGGGCATCATTGGGCCAAGGTTTGCGGCAAGTAGGTGAGGGTGTGAGGACCCTGTGTGCTCCAGGGTGGTACCTTCTCTCACCCCATCCCTGGCTCCTTCTCCCAAAAGAGTTCAGGGTAAAAATCAGGCTGAGACTGGTAACACCAAGCAGGGACTTGGCATTTCCTCTCCATATCACCTCCCCTGTGATATCACCCACCATGACATCACATCCTCCATGACATCATCTTCCTATGATATTTCCTCTTCATGACATCATCCTCATGACATCATTTCCCCATGGCATCACCTCCCCCTGACATCACCTACTTATTATGTCACCCCTATTATATCATCACGTCCCCTATCACATCACCTCACCTATGACATCACCTCACTGATCCCCAATCAATGGAATTTTCTCTCCATGATATCACCTCCCCTGTAACATAACCTCCCCATGACATCAATGCCCCATGAAATCCCCTGTTCATGACATCACCTCCCATGACATCACCTCTCCATGACATCACCTCATGACATCACCTTTTCATGATATAATCTCATGACATAACATCCTAATGAAATCACCTCCTCATGACATCACTTTCTCATGACATCACCTCATGACATCACCTTCTAAAGACAACACCTCCTCATGACATCACTTCCTCATGACATCACTTCCTTATGACATCACCTCATCAGGACATCACCTCATGCCATCGCCTCCCATGACATCACCTTTTCATGATATCACCTCCTCATGACATCACTTACTCATGACATCATCTTTTAATGATGTCACCTTTTGACTTCACCTCCTCATGACATCACTTCTTCATGACATTACCTCATGACATCACCTTATGAAGTTACCTCCTCAAGACATCACCTCCTCATGACATCACTTCCTCAGAAAATCACCTCATGACATCACCTCATGACATCACCACATGATATCACCTCCTCATGACATCACTTTCTCATATCACCTCATGACATCACCTCATAACATCACTTCCTCATGATGTCACCTCCTTATGAAATCACCCCATGACATAACCACCTCATGATATCACCTCCTCATTACATCCCCTCCTCATGACAACACTTCCTCATGACATCTCCTTATGACATTACATCATATCACCTTTTCATGACATCACCTCCTCATGACATCACTTCCTCATGGCATCACCTCCTCATGACATTACAGTCTCATGACATCACCCCATGACATCATCACCTCATGACATCATGTTTCCATATCACATCCCCACATCACATCCCCATGATGTAACCTCCCCATGACATTATCTCCCCATGACATCACTTCTCCATGACATCACCTTTTCATTACATCACTTCCTCATGACATCACCTCCTCATGACATCATTTCCTGACATCACCTTCTCATGACATCACATCATTACATCAACTTCTCATGACATCACCTACTCATGACATCACCTTCTCATGACCTCATTTTCTTATGACATCACCTCCTCATGTCATCACCTCTTCCTGACATTACCTTCTTATGATGTCACTCCTATTATATCATCACCTTCCCTATCACATCTCCTCACCTATGACATCACCTCACCGATCCCCACTCAATGGCATTTCCTCTCTGTGATATTACCTTTTCTGTGCCATCACCTCCTTGTGACATCAATGCCCCATGACATCCCCTTTTCATGACATCACCTTCCATTACCTCATACTTTATTTTAAAGTATATAACCCATCAAGATATACTCTCACACATAAAATACTAAAATTCTATTTGTACCCGGAAATAAAAAATATGAATACTCTATTGGCACCACAGTGTACAAAAAAAAAAATAACACTCACAACACTCTGTTAGAAGAAATATACAATGTCTTTTTCTTCTTTATTTTAAAGTATATAAATCATCAGGATATACTCTCACACGAAAAATACAAAAAATTCAGTTTTTACACGGTAGTAAAACATATGAATACTCTATTGGTACCACAGTGTACAAAACAAGATAACTTTCAAAATACTCTGTTAGAAAAAATATACAATGTTTTTTTCTACTTTATTTCAAAGGATATAAAGCAACAAGATATACTCTCAAACATAAAATACTAAAATTCTATTTTCAAGTGGTAATAAAACATATAAATACTCTATTGGTACTGCAGTGCACAAAACAAAACAAGGCTCAAAATACTCTGTTAGAAAAAATATACAATGTTTTTTTCGACTCTATTTTGAAGTAGATAATCCATCAAGGTATACTCTCACATGTAAAATACTAAAATTCTATTTTTACATGGTAATCAAACATATAAATACTTTATTGTTACCGCGGTGTACAAAAAAGAAAGGCTAAGAATGCTCTGTTAGAAAAAATATACAATGTTTTATTTGACTCTATTTTAAGGTATATAAACCATCAAGATATACTCTCACAGGTAAAATACTAAAATTCTATATTTATGTGGTAATAAATAATATAAATACCCTATTGGTACCCCAGTGGACAAAACACAATAACACTCAAAATGCTCTGTTAGAAAAAATATACAGTGTTATTTTCTACTCTAAAGTATATAAAAAATCAAGACATGCTTTCACACGTAAAATACTAAAACTCTATTTATACGCTATAATAAAAATTTAAATATTCTATTGGTATTACAGTGTACAAAACAAAATAACTCTCAAAATATTCTGTTAGGAAAAATATACAATGTCACTTTATACTATGTTTTAAAGTATATAAACCATCAATATATACTTTCACACATAAAATACTAAAATTCTATTTTTACATGGTAATAAAAAATATAAATACTCTATTGGTATTCCAGGGTACAAAACAAAATAACTCTCAAAATCCTCTGTTAGAAAAAATGTATATAAATGAGAAAGATATACTTTCACACGTAAAATACTAAAATTCTATTTTTACGTGGTAATAGAAAATATAAATACTCTATTGGTACCCCAGTGTAGAAAACAAAATAACACTCAAAA
This sequence comes from Saguinus oedipus, assembly GCA_031835075.1. Taxonomy (NCBI): domain Eukaryota; kingdom Metazoa; phylum Chordata; class Mammalia; order Primates; family Cebidae; genus Saguinus; species Saguinus oedipus. The sequence goes on from CM063176.1 coordinate 192,383, forward strand.
TACTCTGTTAGAAAAAATATACAATGTCCTTTTCTACTCCATTTTAAAGTATATAAACCATCAAGATATACTCTCACACATAAAATACTTAAATTCTAATTTTACGCTGTAATAAAAAATATAAATACCCTATTGGTACCCAAGTGTACAAAACAAAATAACTCTCAACTCTTTTAGAAAAAATATACAATGTCCTTTTCTACCCTATTTTAAAGTATATAAACCATGAAGTTATGCTCTCACACATAAAATACTAAAATTTTATTTTTACATGGTAATAAAAATATAAATAATTTCATGGTACCCCAGTGTACAAAACAAAATAACTATCTAAATACTCTGTAAAAAAATATACAATGTCCTTTCTTCTTTATTTTGAAGTATATAAACCATCAAGTTATACTCTCACATGTAAATTAGTAAAATTCTATTTTTATGTGGTAATAAAAAATGTAAATACTCTATTGGTACCCCATTGAATAAAACAAAATAACTCTCAAAATACTCTGTTAGAGAAAATATACAATGTTCTTTTCTACTCTATTTATAGTATATGAACCATCAAGATATACTCTCACATGTAAAATACTAAAACTCTATTTTTATGCATAATAAAAAATATAAATACCCTATTGGTAACCCAGTGTACAAAACAAAATAACTCTCAAAAACTTCGTTAGAAAAAAATATACAATGTCGTTTCTACTCTCTTTTCAAGTATATAAACCATCAAGATATACTCTCACATGTAAATTACTAAAATTCTATTTTTATGTGGTAATAAAACAATATAAATACTCTATTGGTACGCCAGTGTACAAAACAAAATAACTCTGAAAATGTTCTGTTAAAGAAAATATACAATGTTTTCTTCTACTCTGTTTTAAAGTACATAAACCATCAAGATATACTCTCACATGTAAAATATTAAATTCTATTTTTATGCAGTAATAAAAAATATAAATACTCTATTGGTACCCCAGTGTACAAAACAAAATAACTCTCAAAATATTCTTTTAGAAAAAATATACAACGTTCTTTACTACTCTGTTTTAAAGTATATAAATCATCAAGATAAACTCTCACACGTAAAATACTAAAATTGCAGTTTTACATGGTAGTAAAAAATATAAATACTATATTGTTATTCCAGTGTATCAAAAAAATAAATCCCAAAATACTCTGTTAGAAAAAATGTACAATTTTCTTTTTTACTCTGTTTTAAAGTATATAAATTATCAAGGTATACTCACTCATAAAACACAAAAATTCTATTTTTACAAGGTAATAAAAAATATAAATACTCTATTGGTACCCCAGTGTACAAAACAAAATAGCTCTTAAAATCCTCTCTTAGAGAAAATATACAATGTTTTTTCTACTTTGTTTTAATATATATAAACCATCAATAAATACTCTCACATGTAAAATACAAAAATTCTATTTTTACATGGTAATAAAAAATATAGATACTTTATTGGTACCCCATAGTACAATACAAAATACTCTCAAAATGCTCTGTTAGAAAAAATATATAATGTTTTTTTTCTACTCTGTTTTAAAATATATTAACCATTAAGATATACTCTTGCACATAAAATACAAAAATTCTATTTTTACATGGTAATAAAAAATATAAATGCTTTTTTGGTACTTCAGTGTAAAAAAAATAACTCTCAAAATATTCTGTTAGAAAAAATACACAATGTCCTTTTCTACTATTTTTTAAAGTATATAAACATTCAAGATATAGTCTCACACGTAAAATACTAATATTTTATTGTTAGGTGGTAATAAAAACTACAAATACACTATTGGTACCCCAGTGTAAGAAACAAAATAACTCCAAAAAATGCTCGGTTAGAAAAAATATGCAATGTCCTATGAACTGTAAGCTATATAAACAATCAAGATATACTCTCACATGTAAACTAATAAAATTCTATTTTTACATGATAATAAAAAATTCAAATACCCTATTGTTACACCAGTGTGAAAAAAAATAACTCTCAAAATACTCTGTTAGAAAAAAATATACAATGTCCTTTTCTCCTCTTTTTTATAGTATATAAAGCATGAAGATACACTCTCACACATAAAATACTAAAATTATATTTTCACATGGTAATAAAAATTACAAATACTCTATTGGTACCCCGGTGTGCAAAACAAAATTACTCTAAAAATACTCTGTTAGAAAAAATATACAATGTCTTTTTCTACTCTTTTTTAAAGTATATAAACCATCAAGATATACTCTCCCATGTAAAATACTAAAATTCTATTTTTACGTGGTAATAGAAAATATAAATACTCTATTGGTACCCCAGTGTACAAAACAAAATTACTCTCAAAATTTTCTGATAGAAAAAATATACAATGTCCTTTTCTGCTTTGTTTTAATGTATATAAACCATCAAGATATACTCTCACACGTAAAATATTAAAATTCTATTTTTAGTTGGTAATAAAATATATAAATACTTTATTGGTACCCCAGTGTACAAAACCAAATAACTCTAAAAATACTCTATTAGAATTAATATACAATGTCTTCTTCTCCTCTGTTTAAAACTATATAAACCATCAAGATATATTCTCACACGTAAAATACTAAAATTCTATTATCACACAATAATAAAAAATAGAAATATTCTATTGGTACCTCAGTGTACAAAACAAATAACTATCAAAATACTCTGTTAAAAAATATACAGTGTTCTTTTCTACTCTGTTTTAAAGTATATAAACCATCACAATATACTCTCAAACATAAAAAAGTAAAAAAATTTTTTTATGCAGTAATAAAAAATATAAATACTTTTCTGGTACCCCAGTGTACAAAACAAAATAACTCTCAAAATACTCTTTTAATAAAAATATACAATGTCCTCTTCTACTCTGTTTTAAAATATATAAACCATCAAGATATACTCTCACACCTTAAACACTAAAATTTTAATTTTACACGGTAATGAAAAATATAAACACTCTATTTATACCCTGGTGTACAAAACAAAATAACTCTCAAAATTCTCTATTGGAAATAATATACAACATCCTTTTCTACTCTGTTTTACACTATGTAAACCATCAAGATATACTCTCAAATGTAAAATACTAAAATTCAATTTTTATGTGGTAATAAAAAATGTAAATTCTCTAGTGGTTCTCCAGTGTACAAAACAAAATAACTCTCAAAATACTCAGTTAGATAAAATATGCAGCATCCTTTTCTAGTCTGTTTTATAATATATAATTTATCAATATATACTCTCAAACATAAAATACTAAAATTCTATTTTTGGTCAGTAATAAAAATTATAAATACTATATTGGTACCCCATTGTACAAAACAGAATAACTCTCAAAATACTCTGTTAGAAGAAATTTACAACATCCGTTTCTACTCTGTTTTAAAGTATATAAACCATCAAGATATACTCTCACACGTAAAATAGTAAAATTCTTATTTTACGTGATAATAGAAAACATAAATACTCTAATTTTACCCCAGTGTGCAAAACCAAATAACTCTCAAAATACTCTGTTAGAAACAATTCACAACATTTTTTCTACTCTGTTTTAAAGTATATAAACCATCAAGGTATATTCTCACATGTAAAATACTAAAATTCTATTTTTATGTGGTAATAAAAATCTAAATACTGTATTGATACCCCTGTGTACAAAACAAAATAGCTCTCAACATACTCCGTTAGAAAAGATATACAGCTTTTTTTCTACTCTGTTTTAAAGTATATAAACCATCAAGATATACTCTCCCACATAAAATACTAAAATTTTATTTTTACATGGTAATAAAAATATATACTCTATTTGAACCCCAGTGTACAAAACAAAATAACTCTCAAAATACTTTGTTAGAAAAAATTTACAACATCTTTTTCTACTTTGTTTTAAAGTATATAAACCACCAAGATATGCTCTCAAACATAAAATACTAAAATTCTATTTTTTACACAGTAATAAAAAATATAAACACTCTATTTGTATCCCAGTGTACAAAACAAAATAACTCTCAAAATATTCTTTTAGAAAAAATTTACAATGTCCTTTTCTACTCTGTTTTAAAGTATATAAACCATCAAGATATACTCTCACATGTATAATACTAAAATTCTTTTTTTACACTGTAATAAAAAATATAAATACTTTATTTGTACCCCAGTGTACAAAACAAAATAACTCTCAAAATACTCTGTTAGAAAAAATTTACAACATTTTTTCTTCTCTGTTTTAAAGTACATACATTGTCTGGAATTATGCTTTCATCTAAAATGCTAAAATTCTATTTTTACACATTTGTAAAAAATATAAATACTCTATTTGTACCACAGTATACAGAACAAAAAGTAAATCAAAATACTCTTTTTAAAATAATATACAATATCCTTTTTCCACGCTGTTTTAAAGCACATACACTTCTTGATGTAGTCTCTCATATAAAATACTAAAATTCTATTTTTATGCCTTTATAAAAAACATAAATACTCTATTTGTACCCCAGTGTACAAAACAATGAAATGCTTAAAATTTTCTGTTAGAGAAAATATACAATGTCTTTTTTCTACTCTGTTTTAATGTACATACACCATCTGAATGCACTCTCGCATATAAAATACTAAAATTATATTTTTAAGTGGTTATAAAATATATAAATATTCTATTTGTACCTCAATGTACAAAACGCAAAAAGCCTCAAAATACTGTGTAAGAAAAAATACACAATGTTTTTTACTCGGTTTTAAAGTACATACACTGTCTGGATATACTCTTTCATGTAAAATATTAAAATTCTATATTTACATTATCATCAAAAATATACTCTATTTGTACCCCAGTGTACAAAACAAAAAATACTCAAAATACTCTCTAAGAAAAAATATACAATGTTCTTTTTCTACACTGTTTTAAAGTACATACATTGTATAGGTGTACCCTTTCATATAAAAAACTAAAATTCTATTTTTAAGTGGTTATAAAAATGATAAATACTCTATTTGCATTTCAGTGTACCAAATAAAAAAAGAGTCAAAATTCTTTGTTAGAGAAAATATAAAATGTCCTTTTTCTATTCTGTTTTAAAGTAGATACACCATCTGTATGTACTCTCTCTTATAAAATACTAAAATTCTATTTTTACGTGGTTATAAAAAGTATAAATACTCTATTTCTACCACAGTGTACAAAAAAAAAAGACTCAAAATACTCTTTTAGAAACCATATAAAATATCCTTCTTTTCTGTTTTAATGTATATTTACCGACCAGGTATACTCACTCATATTAAATACTAAAATTCTATTTTTATGCAGTTATAAAAATATAAATACTCTGTTTGAACCTATTGTAAAAAAAAAAAAAAGAATCAAAATCCTCTGTTAGAAAAATTATACAATATCCTCTTTCCCCTCTGTTTTAAAATACATACATTTTCTGGATGTGCTCTCTCACATAAAATACTAAAACTTTGTTTTTATGCCTTTATAATAAATATAAAGGTGATATTTATACCCCAGTGTACAAAACAAAAAAAAAGACTCAAAAGACTCTGTTAGAAGAAAATATCCAATTTTTTCTTCTACTCTGTTTTAAAGTACATACACCATCTGGATGTATTCTCTCATTTAAAATACTAAAATTCTATTTTTACATGGTCATAAATAATATAAATTCTCTATTTGTACCCCAGTGTACAATACAAAAAAGACTCAAAATACTCTGTGAGAAAAAATATACAATGTCCTTTTCTACGTTGTTTTAAAGTACATACACTGTAAGGAAGTACTCTCTCATACAAAATACTAAAATTCTATTTTTATGCTGTTATAAATATATAAATACTCTATTTGTACCACAGTGTACAAAACAAAGTAACTCTTAAAATACTCTGTTAGAAAATTTATACAATGTCTTTTTTCTACTCTGTTTTAAAGCACATACACTGTCTGGATATACTCTCTCATGTAAAACACTAAAATTCTATTTTACATGATTATAAAATATATAAATACTCTATTTCTACTGCAGTGTACAAAACAGAAAAAAGACTCAAAATGCTCTTAGAAAAAATATACAATGGAAGGAGAAAATACTAAGGGCAGCCAGAGTGAAGGGATGGGTCACCCACAAAGGGAAGCCCATCAGACTCACAGCACATCTCTCGGCAGCAACTCTACAAGCCAGAAGAGAGTGGGGACCAATATCCAACATCCTTAAAGAAAAGAACTTTCAACCCAGAATGTCATATCCAGCCAAACTGAGCTTCATAAGTGAAGGAAGAATAAAATCTTTTGCCAACAAGCAAGAACTCAGAGATTTTGTCCCCACCAGGCCTGCTTTACAAGAGCCCCTAAAAGAGGCACCCCACATAGAAAGAAACAACCAGTTCCAGCCATTCTAAAAACATACTAAATGCTAAAGAGCATCAATAAAATGAAGAATCTGCATCAACCAAGGGACAAAACAGCCAGATAGTATCAAAATGGCAGTATCAAACTCACACATAACAATATTAACCCTAAATGTAAATGGGCTAAATGCACCAATCAAAACACACAGACTGGCAAATTGGATAAAAAACCAAAACCCATCAGTGTGCTGTATCCAGGACACCCATCTCACATGCAAAGATTCACAAAGGCTCAAAATAAAGGTATGGAGGAAGATTTACCAAGCAAATGGAGAGCAAAAAAAAAAAAAGCAGGAGTTGCAATTCTCATCTCTGATAAAATAGACTTTAAAGCAACAAAGATCAAAAGAGACAAAGAAGGTCATTACATAATGGTAAAAGGATTGATACAATAAGAAGAGCTATCAATTCTAAATATATATGGACCCAATACAGGAGCACCCAGATATATAAGGCAAGTTCTTAATGACTTACAAAGAGACTTAGACTCCCACACAATAATAGTGGGAGACTTTAACACTCCACTGTCAATAGCAGACAGATCAACCAGACAGAAAATTAACAAGGAAATCCAGGGCTTGAACTCAGACCTGGAACAAGCAAACCTGATAGACATTTACAGAACTCTCCATCCCAAATCCACAGAATATTCATTCTTCTCAGCACCACATCACACCTACACCAAAATTGACCACATAATTGGAAGTAAAGCACTCCTCAGCAAATGCAAAACAACTGAAATCAAACAAAGTCTCTCAGACCATAGTGCAATCAAGTTAGAACTCAGAATTCAGAAACTAACTCAGAACCGCACAGCTTCATGGAAACTGAACAACTGGCTCTTGAATGTTGATTGGATAAACAATAAAATGAAGGCAGAAACAAAAGAGAGCCTGCATAGCCAAGTCAATTCTAAGCAAAAAGAACACAGCATGAGGCATCACACTACAAGACTTCAAACTATACTACAAGGCTATAGTAATCAAAACAGCATGGTACTGGTACCAAAACAGAGATACAGACCAATGGAACAGAACAGAGGCATCAGAGGCAACACAACATATCTACAACCATATATTCTTTGATAAACCAGACAAAAACAAACAATGGGGAAAGGATTCCCTGTTTAACAAATGGTGTTGGGAAAACTGGCTAGCCATGTGCAGAAAGCAGAAACTGGACCCCTTCCTGACACCTAACACTAAAATTAACTCCAGATGGATTAAAGACTTAAACATAAGACCTGGCACCATAAAAACCCTAGAAGAAAATCTAGGCAAAACCATTCAGGACATAGGAGTAGGCAAGGACTTCATAACCAAAACATCAACAGCATTGGCAACAAAAGCCAAAATAGACAAATGGGACCTAATCAAACTCCACAGCTTCTGCATGGCAAAAGAAACAGTCACTAGAGTGAATCAGCAACCATCAGAATGGGAAAAAATCTTTGCAGTTTATGCATCTGACACAGGGCTGATATCCAGAATTTACAAAGAACTCAAACAGATTTACAGGAAAAAAACAAACAAGCCCATTCAAAAATGGGCAAAGGATATGAACAGACACTACAAAAGAAGACATACATGAGGCCAACAAACACATGAAAAAATGCTCATCATCACTGGTCATTAGAGAGATGCAAATCAAAACCACATTGAGATACCATCTCACGCCGGTTAGAATGGTGATCATTAAAAAATCTGGAGACAGCAGATGCTGGAGAGGATGTGGAGAAATAGGAATACTCTTACACTGTTGGTGGGAGTGTAAATTAGTTCAACCATTGTGGAAGACAGTGTGGCGATTCCTCAAGGACCTAGAAATAGAAATTCCATTTGATCCATCAATCCCATTACTGGGTATATATCCAAAGGACTATAAATCGTTCTACTATAAGGACACATGCACACGAATGTTCATTGCAGCACTGTTTACAATAGCAAAGACCTGGAACCAACCCAAATGCCCATCGATGATAGACTGGACTGGGAAAATGTGGCACATATACACCATGGAATAGTATGCAGCAATCAAAAATGATGAGTTTGTGTCCTTTGTAAGGACATGGATGAATCTGGAGAACATCATTCTCAGCAAACTGACACAAGAACAGAAAAAGAAATACCGCATATTCTCACTCATAGGCGGGTGAGAAAAATGAGAACACATGGACACAGGGAGGGGGTCTACTACACACTGGGGTCTATTGGGGGAAATGGGGAGGGACAGTGGGGGGGGGCTGGGGGGATAGCCTGGGGATAAATGCCAAGTGTGGGTGAAGGGGAGGAAGGCAATAAAACACACTGCCATGTGTGTACCTATGCAACTATCTTGCACGTTCTGCACATGTACCCCAAATCCTATAATGCAATAAAAAATTAAAAAATTAAAAAAGAAATGAAGGCAGAAATAAAGAAGTTCTTCGAAACCAACGAGAATGAAGACACAACATACCAGAATCTCTGGGACACATTTAAAGCAGTCTGTAGAGGAAAATATATAGCAATAAGTGCCCACATGAGAAGAGTGGAGAGATTCAAAATTGACACCCTATCATCAAAATTGAAAGAGCTAGAGGAGCAAGATCAAAACAACTCAAAACATAGCCAAAGACAAGAAATAACTAAGATCAGAGCAGAACTGAAGGAGATAGAAATACGAAAAACCCTTCAAAAAAATCAATAAATCCAAGAGCTGGTTTTTCAAAAAGATCAACAAAATAGACAGACCACTAGCCAGACTAATAAAAAAGAAGAGAGAGAACAACCAAAGAGATGCAATAAAAAACAATAAAGGGGAAATCACCACAGATTCCACAGAAATTAAAACCATCATCAGAGAATACTACAAACAACTCTATGCACATAAACTAGTAAACCAGGAAGAAATGGATAAATTCCTGGACACCTGTGTCCTCCCAAGCCTAAACCAGGAGGAAGCTGAAACTATGAATAGACCAATAAAAAGGTCTGAAGTCGAGGGAGAAATTAAGAGCCTACCACACAAAAAAAGCCCTGATCCAGATGGGTTCACAGCCGAATTCTACCAGACACACAAAGAGGAGCTGGTACCATTCCTTCTGAAACTATTCCAAATAATCCAAAAAGAGGGAACCCTTCCCAAATCATTTTATGAGACCAACATCATCCTGATACCAAAACCACACAGAGACTCAACAAGAAAAAAAAACTTCAGGCCAATATCCATGATGAACATAGATGCAAAAATCTTCAATAAAATACTGGCAAACCGATTGCCACAGCACATTAAAAAATTTATCCATCATGATCAAGTAGGATTCATCCCGGGCATGCAAGGCTGGTTCAACATATGCAAGTCTATAAACGTCATTCACCACATTAACAGAACCAAGGACAAAAACCACATGATTATCTCAATTGACGCAGAGAAGGCATTTGACAAAATTCAACAGCTCTTTATGCTAAAAACTCTCAATAAACTCGGTATTGATGGAACATATCTCAAAGTAATAAAAGCTATTTATGAGAAACCAACAGCCAATATCATACTGAATGGGCAAAAACTGGAAGCATTCCCTTTGAAATCCGGCACAAGACAAGGATGCCCTCTTTCATCACTCCTATTCAACATAGAATTGGAAGTTCTAGCCAGAGCAATCAGGCAAGAAAAAGAAATAAAGGGTATTCGAATAGGAAAGGAGGAAGCCAAATTGTCTCTATTCACAGACGACATGATAGTATACCTAGAAGACCCCATCACCTCAGCCCAAAAACTCCTGAAACTGATAAGCAACTTCAGCAAAGTCTCAGGATATAAAATCAATGTTCAAAAATCACAAGCATTCCTATACACCAGTAACAGACTTAAAGAGAACCAAATCAAGAATGAACTGCCATTCACAATTGCTACAAAGAGAATAAAATACCTAGGAATACAACTTACAAGGAATGTAAGGGACCTCTTCAAGGAAAACTACAAACCACTGCTCAATGAAATCAGAGAGAACACAAACAGATGGAGAAACATTCCATGTTCATTGTTAGGAAGGATCAATATTGCAAAAATGACTATACTGCCCAAAGTAATTTACACAATCAATGCTATCCCCATCAAGCTACCACCAAATTTCCTCACAGAACTGGAAAAAACCACCATGAACTTCATATGGAACCAAAAGAGAGCCTGCATAGCCAAGTCAATTCCAAGCAAAAAGAACACAGCGGAAGGCATCACACTACCAGACTTCAAACTATACTACAAGGCTACAGTAATCAAAACAGCATGATGCTGGTACCAAAACAGAGATATAGACCAATGGAACAGAACAGAGGCATCAGAGGCAAATCAACATATCTACAACCATATAATCTTTGATAAACCAGACAAAAACAAACAATGGGGAAAGGATTCCCTGTTTAACAAATGGTGTTGGGAAAACTGGCTAGCCATGTGCAGAAAGCAGAAACTGAACCCCTTCCTGAAACCTTACACTTAAATTAACTCTAGATGGATTAAAGACTTAAACATAAGACCTGGCACCATAAAAACCCTAGAAGAAAATCTAGGCAAAACCATTCAGGACATAGGAGTAGGCAAGGACTTCATGACTTAAACACCAAAATCATTGGCAACAAAAGCCAAAATAGACAAATGGGACCTAATCAAACTCCACAGCTTTTGCTCGGCAAAAGAAACAGTCACTAGAGTGAATCAGCAACCAACAGATTGGGAAAAAGTCTTTGCAGTTTACCCACCTGACAAAAGGCTGATATCCAGAATTTACAAAGAACTCAAACAGATTTACAAGAAAAAAACAAACAAGCCCATTCAAAAATGGGCAAAGGACATGAACAGACACTTTACAAAAGAAGACATACATGAGGCCAACAAACACATGAAAAAATGCTCATCATCACTGGTCATTAGAGAGATGCAAATCAAAACTACATTGAGATACCATCTCACGCCGGTTAGAATGGCGATCATTAAAAAATCTGGAGACAACAGATGCTGGAGAAGATGTGGAGAAAGAGAAACACTCTTACACTGTTGGCGGGAGTGTAAATTAGTTCAACCATTGTGGAAGACAGTGTGGCAATTCTTCAAGGACCTAGAAATAGAAATTCCATTTGACCCAGCAATTCCATTACTGGGTATATATCCAAAGGACTATAAATCGTTCTACTATAAGGACACATGCACACGAATGTTCATTGCAGCACTGTTTACAATAGCAAAGACCTGGAACCAACCCAAATGCCCATCGATGATAGACTGGACTGGGAAAATGTGGCACATATACACCATGGAATATTATGCAGCAATCAAAAATGATGAGTTTATGTCCTTTGTAAGGACATGGATGAATCTGGAGAACATCATTCTCAGCAAACTGACACAAGAACAGAAAAGGAAATACCACATATTCTCACTCATAGGTGGGTGAGAAAAATGAGAACACATGGACACAGGGAGGGGGGTACTACACACTGGGGTCTATTGGGGGGAATAGGGGAGGGAAAGTGCAGGGGAGCTGGGGAGGGATAGCCTGGGGAGAAATGCCAAATGTGGGTTAAGGGGAGAAAGGCACCAAAACACACTGCTATGTGTGTACCTATGCAACTATCTTGCACGTTCTGCACATGTACCCCAAAACCCAAAATGCAATAAAAATTTTTTTAAAAAAAGAAAGAAAAATATACAATGTCATTTTCTACTGTTTTAAAGTATGTAAACTGTCCAGGTATACTTACTCATATAAATTACTAAAGTTCTATTTTTACGTGGTTATAACAAATATAAATACTCTATTTTCACCCCAGTGTAAAAAACAAAATAACTCTCAAAATACTCTGTTAGAAAAAATATACAATGTCCTTTTTCTACTCTGTTTTAAAGTACATACGCCATCTGGTTATACTCTCTCATGTAAAATATTAAATTCTATTTTTTACGGTTATAAAAATAAAATCAATAGTCTGTACTCCAGTGTACAAAACAAAGAAAGTCTTAGAATACTCTGTTAGAAAAAGTATACAATTTTTTTTTTCTACTCAGTTTTAATCTACATATATCGTCTGGATATAATCTCTTATATAAAATAATAAAACTTTATTTTTACACAGTTATATATAAATACTCTATATTTACAGCAGTGTACAAAATAAAAAAGTCTCAAGATTCTCTGTTAGAGAAAATATACAATGTTCTTTTTGTACTCTGTTTTAAAGTACATACACCCGTCTGAATGTACTCTCTCATATAATATACTAAACTTCTATTTTTACATGGTCATAAATAATATAAATACTCTATTTGTACCTCAGTGTACAAAACAGAAATAACTCAAAATACTCTGTGAGAAAAAATCTACAATGTCCTTTTCTACTTTGTTTTAAAGCACATACACCTTAAGGAAATACTCTCTCATATAAAATACTAAAATTCTATTTTTACATGGTTATAAAAAATATAAATACTCTATTTGTAAACCAGCATACAGAACAAAATAACTCTCAAAATACTCTGTTAGAAAAAAATATACAATGTTCTTTTTCTACTCTGTTTTGAAGTACATACACCATCTGGATATACTCTCTCATGTAAAATATTAAATTCTTTCTTTTATAGTTATAAAAAATATCAATAGTCTATTTGTACTCCTTTGTACCAAACAAAAAAATTTCAAAATACTCTGTTAGAAAAAGTAAATGATTATTTTCCTACTCTGTTTTAATCTACATACCGTCTGGATATAATCTCATATAAAATAATAAAATTCTATTTTTACATGATTATAACATATATAAATACTCTATATTTACAGCAGTGTACAAAACAAAAAAGTCTCAAAATTCTCTGTTAGAGAAAATATACAATGTCTTCTTTCTACTCTGTTTTAAAGTACATACACCGTCTGAATGTACTTTCTCATATAAAATACTAAAATTCTATTTTTACATAGTTATAACAAATATAAATGCTCTATTTCTACCCCAGTGTACAAAACAAACCATGACTCAAAATACTGTGTTAGAAAAGATATACAATGCCCTTTTTTTTACTTTGTTTTAAAGAACATACACCGGCGGAATACACTCTTGCATTTAAAATAATAAATTTATATTTTTACACGAATATAAAAAATATACTCTGTTTGTACCCCAGTGTACAAAACAAAATAACGCTCAATATACTGTAAAAAAATATATACGATGCCCTTTTTCTACTCTGTTTCAAAGTACATACACCATCTAAATGTACTTTCTCATATAAAATACTAAAATTCTATTTTTATGCAGTTATAAAAAATATACTCTATTTGTACCCCTGCATACAAAATAAAAAAAGACTCAAAATTCTCTGTTAGAAAAAATATACAATGTCTTTTTTTAGTCTGTTTTAAGATACATACATTATCATGATAAATATATATGTACATAATGTGTACACAAAACATATGTACCTAATTCATACCTAAAGCATACAGTATGTACTTTGTTGTGATATTACACAATATATATAGTATTGTGATTATATATCTTATTGTGATTATATATATTTTATCACTGATATTTTAAGGAATGTGCATAGTGTACACATTATGTACCTATGTATTGTGTACACATTATAGAAATATATAGGTACATATTTTACAGATTATTATCCATCATATCCTAAGTAGGTGTTACTCTCATTGTAAAAGCAAGTGTACATTGTGTGATTTTTCCAATATCACTGGCAAAGTACAATGCTTCTGTGATGTAGTTTCTAATCTCCTGGGAACAAAGGACGATTATACCCTGAATATTGCAGGAAGTGTACACCACCACTGTAGTATTGTTTTCAATATCCAAAAACGGAGAGGATATTACTCCAAATATCTCAGAAAGGGCACAAGTCCCCCATGATATTGTTCCTAATAACTAAAAGAATACAGATGACATTACTCACAATGTGACTGGGGCTGTATACCGGTCCTGTGATATTGTTCCTAATATCCAGAGATGGAGAGGAGAATGTTGCTGCCCATAGGGAAATACTCTGAAGACGGCAAGAGGTGTACACCATGCTCTGATATGGTCACTAATGTAAACAAGAAAATAATTATATTGAATTAAACATTAGAAGGGGTGAAACACCTTTATGCTTTCAATTCTAATGTCAAGGTGTGGGAAGACGACATTTTTGTTAATATGGCAGAGGTGTAACTAGAGCTATTGCCTAATATATATAAATCCAGAATAACATTATCGTTTCTGTGTGATATTGTTGCCAGTATCATATTACACCACATTTTCAAAATAGCTGGCCCCCGCAGCTGTGGGCACAGCCCACTATCAAGGGGGTCCCTAAGCAGCCAGTGTCTGCCTGGGGGCTGCTACAGACCCTCTGGTGGGGGCTGTGGGCACAGCCACCTAGCCAGAGGGTATCTAAGCAGCCAGGGTGGGCCTGGGGGCCTCTACTAGCCCTCTGGTGGAAGCTGGGGGGATAGGGTGCTGTGCATAGGTACATAGTTTGCACCTATTTCTACATGTGTACATGATTTATATAGTGAACACATATTTGTAAACATGTACATATGGTGTTATCATGATAAATATATATGTACATAACATTTGCACAAAAATTATGTACTTAGTTTGCACCTAACGGGTACAAAGTTTACTTTTTTTGATATTATGTGATATATATATTATTCTGATTACGTATCTTTTGTGATTACATATATGTTATCACTAATATTTTAAGAAATGTGCATAGTGTACACATTATATACCTATATATTATGTATGCATTATAAAAATATAAAGGTACATATTTTATAAATTATGTACATTTTTCTAGATGCGTATTGTGTACACATATGTACAGCAGAGTAAATGTACAGATTTTACCTATTTTATACATTTATTGCAATATGGCAATAAATGCACACATTATGAGTACATTCTGGGATATTATTTTTAGCATATTATATAGAAATTACTCTGGTTACCAAAGTGGGTGTCCACCCATGTGTGTGCATAGTTTATGTGTACATATTGTGCATATTATGTACTCGTGTACAGAAGGTACATATCTACATTATATGCACACATGTGTACATAGTATACATATGTACATACTGTGCACACATATGTACACTTGCATATATTGTGCATATGTACATAATGGGTACATGATGTACATGTGTACATATTGTAATATCACAACAAATGTAAATGTACATGTTTGCAATATGTACATTTATGTTGATATTATGTATTACATGTGTATTGTGATTTTATATGCTGTTGTGATTATATATCATTGTGATATTACAATAAATGTACATATTGTACACATTATGTACATACCTATTGTGTACACATAATGCACATATATTTGTACATATTGTAGAGAGTATGTAAATTTATTGTACATCTGTATTGTGTACACATATGTACATCACAGTCAATGTACATATGTTACATATTCTGTACTTTGAGTGTAGTATCCCAATAAGTGCATACATTCTGAGTTTACTCTGGGATATTGCTTTTAGTATATTAGATAAAAATTACTTCCAATATCAAAGTGGGTATACACCCATGTGTCCATTTTGTGATATTATCCATCATATCCTAAGTAGGTATTACTCGCATTGTGAAAGCAAGTGTACACTCTGTGATTGTTCCAATATCACAGGCAAAGTACAACGCTTCTGTGATGCAGTTCCTAGTATCCTGGGGGCAAAGGATGAGTATACCCTGAATATTACAGTAAATGTACATCACCACTGTAGTATTGTTTCTAATATCCAAAAACGGAAAAGGATATTACTCCAAATATCTCAGAAAGCACAAAAGCACCCCATGACATTGTTTCTAATAACTAGGGGATTACAGATGACATTACTCACGATGTGACTGGAACTGTATGCTGGTCCTGTGATATTGTTCCTAATATCCAGAGAAGGAGAGAAAAATGTTACTGCCCATAGGGAAATACTCTGAATATGATAAGAGCTGTACACCATACTTTGATATGGTCACTAATGCAAACAAGAAAACAATTATATTGAATTAAACATTGCAAGGGGTGAAACCCTCCTATGCTTTCAATTCTAATGTCAATGGGGGTGAGGATGACATTTTTGTCAATATGCCAAAGGTGTAACTAGAGCTATTGCCTAATATATAAAAAACCAGAATAACATTATCATTTCCATATGATATGGTTGCCAGTATCATATTACACCACATTTTCAAAATAGCCAGGCCCCGGCAGCTCTGGGCACAGCGCCCTAACCAGGGGATCCCTAAGCAGCCGGCGTGGGCCTGGGAGCTGTTATGGGCCCTTTGGCAGGGGTTCTGTGTACAGCCCCCTAGCCAGGGGGTCTTTAAGCAGCCAGGGTGGGCCTGGGGCCTGCTACAAGGGGGGCTGTGGTAATAGCCTGCTGTGCATAGGTACATAGTTTGCACCTATTTCCATGTGTACATAGTTTAAATAGTGGGCACATATTTGTATACGTGTACATATGCTTTTATTACTATAAATATATATGTACATAATATGTGCACAATACATATGTACCTAATACATACCTAATGTGTACAATATGTACTTTTTGTGATATTACATGATATATATATATTATTATTATATATCTTATCGTGATTATATATATTTTATCACTGATATTTTAAGGAATGTGCATAGTGTAAACATTACATACCTATGCATTGTGTACACATTATAGAAATATATAGGTACATATTTTACAGATTATGTACATTTTTTGTACATGTGCATTGTGTACACATATGTACAGCAGAGCACATGTACAGATTGTGTCTAATACATTTATTGCAATCTGACAATAAATGTACACACTATGACTATATTCTGGGATATTATATTTAGTATATTAGATAGAAATTTCTCCGGTTACCATAGTGGGTATACATCCATGTGTGTACCTAGTATATACGTATACATATTGTGCATATAATGTACTCATGTACAAAAGGTACATATCTACATTATATGAACATATGTAGTGTACATATGTACATACTGTGCACACTTATGTACACATGTATGTGCTGCACATCTGCACATGAGTGTATGATGTACATGTGTATATATATCACAATAAATGTATATGTGTGCAATATGTACATTTATATTGATATTGTGTATTACATGTATATTGTGATTACATATGCTGTTGTGATAAAATGATATTGTGATATTACAATATATTTACATATTATACACATTATGTACATACCTATTGTGTACAGATTATGTACATTTTTTGTACATCTGTATTGTGTACACATATATACATTACAGTCAATGTACATATGGTACATATTCTGTATGTTGATTGTAATATCCCAATAAGTGTACACATTATGAGTATTTTCTGGGATATGATTTTTGGTATATAAGATAAAAATTACTTCCAATATCAAAGTGGGTATACACGCATGTGTGTCCCTTTTGTGATATTATCCATCATATCCTAAGTAGGTATTACTCTCATTGTGAAAGCAAGTGTACACTCTGTGATTGTTCTAATATTACAGGCAAGGTACAATGCTTCTGTGATGTAGTTCCTAATATCCTGGGGACAAAGGATGATTATACCCTGAATTTTGCAGGAAGTGTACACCACTGTTGAAGTATTGTTTCTAATATCCAAAAAGGGAAAGGATATTACTCCAAATATCTCAGAAAGCACAGAATCCCCCGTGATATTGTTCCTAACAACTAGGGGATTACAGATGACATTAATCATGATGTGACTGGGGCTGTATGCCAGTCCTGTGGTATTGTTCCTAATATCCAGAGAAAGAGAGAAAAATGTTGCTGCCCATAGGGAAATACTCTGAATACGGCAAGAGTTGCACACCATGCTCTGATATGGTCACTAATGAAAACAAGAAAACAATTACATTGAATTAAACATTGCAAGGGGTGAAACCCCCCTATGCTTTGAATTCTAATGTCAAGGGGCATGAGAATGACATTTTTGTCAATATGGTAGAGGTGTAACTAGAGCTATTGCCTAATATATATAAAACCAGAATAACATTATCATTTTCATATGATATGGTTCCCAGTATCATATTACACCACATTTTCAAAATAGCCGGGCCCCAGCAGCTGTGGGCAGAGCCCCCTAGCGAGGCTGTCCCTAAGCAGCCAAGATGGGCCTAGGGACTGCTATGGGCCCTGTAGTGGGGGATATGGGCACAGCACCCTAGCCAGGGTGTCCCTAAGCAGCCATGGTGGGCCTGGGGGCTGCTAAGTGTCCTCTGGTGGGGGCTGTGGGCAAAGCCACCTAGCCAGGAGATTCCTAAGCAGCCAGGGTAGGCCTGGGGGCTGCTACAGGCCCTCTGGCAGGGGCTGTGGGCACAGCCCCCTAGCCAGGGGGTCCCTAAGCAGCCTGGGTGGGCCTGGTAGCTGCTATGGGACCTCTGGTGGAGTCTGTGGTTACAGCTCCCTAGCCAGGGAATTCCTAAGCAGCCAGAGTGGGCCTGAAAGCTGTTACAAGCCCTCTGGCAAGAGCTTTTGACAGAGCCCCCTAGCCAGGGGGTCTATAAGCAGCCAGGGTAGACCTAGGGCTGCTCCAATGGGGGCTGTGAAAATAGCGTGCTGTGCATAGGTATGTAGTTTGCACCTATTTCTACATGTGTTCATAGTTTAATTAGTGGGCACATATTTGTATATGTTTACATATGGTGTTATCATGATAAATATATGTGTGCACAATATGCAGTTTTTGGTGATATTACCTGATATATATATATATTACTGTGATTATATATCTTATCGTGATTATATATTTTTTCACTGATATTTTAAGGAATATGCATAGTGTACACATTTTGTACCCATGCATTGTGTACACATTATAGAAATATATAGGTACATATTTTACAGATTATGTACATTTTTTGTACATGTGCATTGTGTACACATATGTACAGCAGAATACATGTACAGATTGTGCCTATCTGATACATTTATTGCAATATGACAATAAATGTACACACTATGACTACATTCTGGGGTATTATATTTAGTATATTAGATAGAAATTTCTCCAGTTACCAAAGTGGATATACACCCATGTCTGTACATAGCATATACGTGTACATATTATGCATATCATGTATTTGTATACAGAAGGTACATATCTACATTATATGTACATATGTACATACTGTGCAGTTATGTACACGTGTATATATTGCACATGTGTACATGATGTACATGTGTGCATATATCATAATAAATGTAAATCTATATGTGTGCAGTATGTACATTTATATTGATATTATGTATTATATGTGTATTGTGATTATCTATGCTCTTGTGATTATATGAAGTCATTGTGATATTCTAATAAATTTACTATGGTATAAACTATGTACATACCTATTGTGTACACATTACATACATATAAATGTACATATTGTATAGATTATGTACATTTTTTGTACATTTGTATTGTGTACACATATGTACATCACAGTAAATATACATATGGTACATATTCTGTATATTGATTTTAATATCCCAATAAGTGTACACATTATGAGTATATTCTGGGTTATGATTTTTAGTATATAAGATAAAAATTACTTCCCATATCAAAGTGGGTATACACGCATGTGTGTCCATTTTGTGATATTATCCATCGTATCCTAAGTAGGTATTACTCTCATTGTGAAAGCAAGTGTACCCTCTGTGATTGTTTCAACATCACAGGCAAAGCACAACGCTTCTGTGATGTGGTTCCTAATATCCTGGGACAAAGGATGATTATACCCTGAATATCACAGGAAGTGTACATCACCACTGTAGTTTTGTTTCCAATATCCAAAAACGGATAGGATATTACTCCAAACATCTCAGAACGCACACAAGTCCCCCGTGATATTGTTCCTCATAACTAAAAGAATTACAGATGACATTACTGACAATGTGACTTGGGCTGTACCCCGGTCCTGTGATATTGTTCCTAATATCCAGAGAAGGAGAGAAGAATGTTTCTGCCCATAGGGAAATACTCTGAATATGGCAAGAGGTGTACACCATGCTCTGATATGGTCACTAATGTAAACAAGAAAACAATTATATTGAAGCCAACATTGCAAGGGGTGAAATTCCCCTATGCTTTGAATTCTAATGTCAAGGGGCGTGAGGATGACATTTTTGTCAATATGGCAGAGGTGTAACTAGAGCTATTGCCTAATATATATAAAACCAGAATACCATTATCATTTCCATATAATATGTTTGCCAGTATCATATTACACCACATTTTCAAAATAGCCAGGCCCCGGCAGCTGTGGGCAGAGCCCCCTAGCGAGGGGGTCCCTGAGCAGCCAAGGTGGGCCTGGAGGCTGCTATGGGCCCTCTAGTGGGAGTTCTCAGCACAGCACCCTAGCCAGGGTGTCCCTAAGCAGCCAGGGTGGTACTGGGGGCTGCTACAAGCCTTCTGGCAGGGGCTGTGGGCAAAGCCACCTAGCCAGGGATTCCTAAGCAGCCAGGGTGGGCCTTGGGGCTTCTATGGGCCCTCTGGCAAGTGCTGTGGACACAGCCTTTTAGCCAGGGTTTCCCTAAGCAGCAAGGGTGGGCCTGGGGGCTGCTATGGAAACTCTGGTGGGGGCTATGTGCACAGCTCCCTAGCCAGGGGGTCCCTAAGCAGCCAGGATGGGCCTGGGAGCTGTTACAGGCCCTCTGCTGGAAGGTTTGGGCACAGTCCCCTAGCCAGGGGTCTAAAAGCAGCCAAAGTGGGTGTGGGTGCTGCTACGAGGTGGGCTGTGGTAACAGTGTGCTGTGCATAGGTACGTAGTTTGCACCTATTTCTACATGTGTACATAGTTTAAATAGTGGGCACATATTTGTATAAGTGTACACACGATGTTATCATGATAAATACATATGTTCATAATATGTGCACAATACATATGTACCTAATGCATGCCTAATGTGCACAATACTTACTTTTTGGTGATATTACACGATATAAATATATTATTATATATCTTATCGTGATTATACATATTTTATCACTGATATTTTAAGGAATGTGCATAGTGTACACTTTATGTACCTATGCATTGTGTACACATTATAGAAATATATAGGTACATATTTTACAGATCATGTACATTTTTTGTACATGTGCATTGTGTACACATATGTACAGCAGAGTACATGTACAGATTGTGTCTATTTCATACATTTATTGCAATATGATAATAAATGTACACACTACGACTACATTCTGGGTTATTATATTTAGTATATTAGATAGAAATTTCTTCGGTTACAGAACTGGGTATACACCCATGTGTGTACATAGTATATATGTGTACGTATTTGGCATATTATGTACTTGTGTACAGAGAGTACATATTTAGATTATATGTACATATGTGTACATAGTGTACATATGTACATACTGTGCACACTTATGTACATGTGTAGATATTGCACATCTTCACGTGTACATGATGTACATGTGTACATGTGTACATGATGTACCTGTGTACATATCATATCAGAATAAATGTAAATATATATAATGTGTGCAATATGCACATTTATATTGATATTATGTATTACATGTGTATTGATTATATATGCTGTTGATATCATTGTGATATTACAATAAATTTACATATTGTACATATTATGTACATACCTATTGTGTACACATTATGTACATATAAATGTACATATTGTACATATTATGTACATATTTTGTACATCTGTATTGTGTACATATATGTACATCACAGTCAATGTACATATGCTACATATTCTGTACATTGATTGTAATATCCCAATAAGTGTACACATTATGACTATATTCTGGGATATAATTTTTAGTATATTAGATAAAAATTACTTCCAATATTAAGGTGGGTATACATGCATGTGTGTCTATTTTGTGATATTATCCATCATATCCTAAGTAGGTATTACTCTCATTGTAAAAGCAAATGTACACTCTGTGATTGTTCCAATATCAAAGGCAAAGTACAACACTTCTGTGATGTAGTTCCTAATATCCTGGGGACAAAGGATGATTATACCCTGAATATCCCAGTAAGTGTACACCACCACTGTAGTTTTGCAGGATCTGTGGGCACAGCTCCCTAGCCATGGTGTCCCTAAGCAGCCGGGGTGGGCCTAGGAGCTGTTTTGGGCCCTCTGCCCTGGGCAGTGGGCACAGCCCCCTTGCCAGGGGTTCTTTAAGCAGCCAGGGTGGGCCTGGGGGCTTCTACAAGGGATGCTGTGGTAATAGCATGCTGTGCATAGGTACATAGTTTGCACCTATTTTTACATATGTAAATAGTTTAAATAGTGGTCATATATTTGTACACATGTACACATGGTGTTATCATGATGAATATATATGTACATATGTGCACATTACATATGTACCTAAATATGTACATATTTTTTAAGTTGAATGGTTGACTCTCTTCCAGGTGTTTCAGTCACCTGCTGGTAGGGCATCGGGATCTGTGTGATTTCCCATGCAGTGACCTACTGCACCAGCTCAAACATCGCTTCCCAGGAATTTCCTGGTCTGGCTCACTGTCCAAGTTCTGTTTAATCAGATGGATATGCTAATCTGCCATCCCAAATCTCAGATTGCTGGTTTAACAGGGCACCCTAATGCATACCTAATGTGTAAAATTCTATTTTTACACAGTAAAAATATATATAAATAAATACTCTATTTCTACCCTGGCGTACAAAACAAAAAAGACTCAAAATACTCTGTTTAGAAAAAATATACCATGTCCTTTTCTACTCTGTTTTAAAGTGTATACATCATCTAGATATCCTGTTTCATATAAAATACTAAAATTCTATTTTTACATGGTTATAAGAAATATAAATACTCTATTTCTACCCCAGTGTACAAAACAAAAAGAGACTCAAAATAGTCTGTTAGAAAAAATATACAATGTCCTTTTCTACTCTGTTGCAACGTGTATACATTGTCTAGATATACTCTCTTATATAAAATATGTAAATTCTATTTTTACACAGTTATAAAAAATATAAATACTCAAAGGATGAAAAAAGAAGATGGCGCGGTAGGAGCAACTCGGGATTGCAGCTCTTGGTGAATCCGCAGAGGGTGAGTGCAGGCCGCATTTCCAGAGGATCTTTGTTGCCCACAGAACAAGGAAATTCCCAGGTTTAGGAGAGACACGGGACGCCAATGCAGCTATATTGGCTGGCGCGGCTGTTTCAGCCATGGCTACAGCACAGTGGCACACCACAGAAAACACGCTGGTTTGGATGCCCTGTTAAACCATAAATCTGAGATTTGGGATGGCAGATTAGCATATCCATCTGATTAAACAGAACTTGGACAGTGAGCCAGACCAGGAAATTCCTGGGAAGCGATGTTTGAGCTGGTACAGTGGGTCACTGCATGGGAAATCACACAGATCCTGATGCCCTACCAGCAGGTGACTGAAACACCTGGAAGAGAATCAACCATTCAACTTAAAAAATAAAGGGGGGCTCTGAGGCAGGGAGCCAGATGATTAGGCTCGGTGAGTCCCACCCCCACAGGGACAAGCAAAATGACGATTTGAAATGCTCAGGGCTGAGAGTTTCACTGTCGGCACAGCTGAACCTGGGATGCTGCAGCTCAGTGGGGGAGGGGCGTCTGCCATTACCGAGGCATTCTGCCCCTACTGAGGTACACTCCCATTGCTGACACAGCCTGCCATTGTCGAGGCAACCTGCCTTAACAGAGAGACTCTGCCACAGGGTGGAGCCCACAGCAATAAGGTGAAGCCCACGGTGGCAGGGAAGAGCCCACAGTAACAGGGCAGACCCCACAGCAGCAGGGTGGAGCCTCAGCAGGCAAATAGTGACTAGACTGCCTCCTAGTGGGGCAGGACAGTGCAACAGATACTCATAAAGAAAGCCCTAACTTTCTGAGACACAGCATCTGAGGAAAAAAAGGGGTTTTAGGAGTTCTGCTGCAGCAGACTTAAACGTACCTGCCTAACAGCCCTGAATGAATGATGGAGCTCACAGCTCAGCACTTGACCTCCTATAAAGTTCAGACTGTCTCCTCAAGCACCTCCCTGACCCCTGTATATCCAAAGAGTCACCTCAAAAAAAGGTCTGATTAGACTGACATTTGACAGGCATCATTCTGGGACAAAGATAGCAGAAGAATAAACTGGTAGCATCCCTCACTGTCCCGCAGCTGCTACAGGTGTACCCCAGACAAGTAGGGCCTGGAGCAGACCTCAGCAGTCATACAGCAGAGGGGCTAGACTGGTAGAAGGAAAACTAAGTAACAGAAATACTTCATCATCAACAATCTGGGCATCCACTCAGAGACCCAATCAAAAAGTCAGCAACTACTCAGATGACAGGTGGATAAATACACAAAAAATGGAAAAAAAAACCCAGCACACACAAAAAAAGGAAAACACCCAAAACTAAAACACCTCACCTCCTACAAAAGACCAAAACCTCCCATGAGCAAGGGAACAAAGCTCGATGGAGAATGAGTGTGACAAAATGACAGAATCAGACTTCAGAAGGTGGGTAATGAGAAACTTCAGTGAGCTAAAAGAACATGTTCTAAATCAATGCAAAGAAACTAAGAACCTTGAAAAAAGACTCGAGGAAATGATAACAAGAATGGACAACTTAGAGAGGAATATGAATGAATTGAAGGAGCTGAAAAATGCAACAAGAGAACTTCATGAAGCATGCACAAGTTTCAACAGCCAAATTGACCAAGCAGAAGAAGAATAACAGAAGTTGAAGATGAACTCAATGAAATTAAATGAGAAACCAAGATTAGAGAAACAAGCGCAAAAAGGAATGAACGAAGTCTCCAAGAAATGTGGGACTATGTGAAGAGACCTAACCTACATTTGATACGTGTACCAGAATGTGACAAAGAAAATGAATCCAAGCTAGAAAATACTCTTCAGGATATTATCTAGAAAAATTTCCCCAACCTAGCAAGGCAGGCCAATATCCAAGTCCAGAAAATACAGAGAACACCACAAAGATATTCCGCAAGAAGAGCAACCCCAAGGCACATAATCGTCAGATTCACCAGGGTTGAAATGAAGGAGAAAATACTAAGGGCAGCCAGAGAGAAAGGTCGGGTCACCCACAAAGGGAAGCCCATCAGACTCACAGCAGATTTCTTGGCAGAAACTCTACAAGCCAGAAGAGAGTGGGGGCCAATATTCAACATCCTTAAAGAAAAGGACTTTCAACACAGAATTTCTATCCAGCCAAACTGAGCTTCATAAGTGAAAGAAAAATAAAATCCTTTGCCAACAAGCAAGTACTCAGAGATTTTGTCACCACCAGGCCTGCTTTACAAGAGCTCCTGAAAGAGGTACTACACATAGAAAGGAACAACCAGTACCAGCCATTTCAAAAACATACCAAATGCTAAAGAGCATCAACAAAATGAAGAATCTTTATAAACTAATGGGCAAAACAGCCAGCTAGCATCAAAATGGCCATATCAAAGTCCCACATAACAATATTAACCCTAAATGTAAATGGGCTAAATGCACCAATCAAAAGACACAGACTGGCAAATTGGATAAAAAAACAAAAGCCATTGGTGTGCTGTATTCAGGAAACCCATCTCATATGCAAAAATACACAAAGGCTCAAAATAAAGGGATGGAGAAAGATTTACCAAGCAAATGGAGAGCAAAAAAAAAGCAGAAGTTGCAATTCTTGTCTCTGATGAAATAAAATTTAAAGCAACAAAGATCAAAAGAGACAAATAATGTCATTACATGATGGTAAAAGGATCGATACAACAAGAAGAGCTAATGATCCTAAATATGTATGGACCTAATACAGGAACACCCAGATATAAAAGGCAAGTTCTTAATGACTTACAAAGAGACTTAGACTCCCACACAATAATAGTGGGAGACTTTAACACTCCACTCTCAATATTAGACAGATCAACCAGACGGAAAATTAACAAGGATATCCAGGGCTTGAACTCAGACCTGGAACAAGCAAATCTGATAGACATTTACAGAACTCTCCACCCCAAAAGCACAGAATATACATTCTTCTCAGCACCACATCACACCTACTCTAAAATTGAACACATAATTGGAAGTAAAGCACTCCTCAGCAAAGGCAAAACAACTGAAATCATAACAAACAGTCTCTCAGACCATAGTGCAATCAAGTTAGAACTCAGAATTCAGAAACTAACTCAGAACCGCACAGCTTCATGGAAACTGAACAACTGGCTCTTGAATGTTGACTGGATAAACAATGAAATGAAGGCAGAAATAAAGAAGTTCTTTAAAACCAATGAGAATGAAGACACAACATACCAGAATCTCTGGGACACATTTAAAGCAGTCTCCAGAGAAAAATATATAGCAATAAGTGCCCATATCAGAACAGTGGAGAGATCCAAAATTGACACCCTATCACCAAAATTGAAAGAGCTAGAGGAGCAAGATAAAAAAAAACCTCAAAACTTAGCCGAAGACAAGAAATAACTAAGATCAGAGCAGAACTGAAGAAGATAGAGACACAAAAAACCTTTCAAAAGATCAATAAATCCAAGAGCTGGTTTTTTGAAAAGATTAACAAAATAGACCACTAGCCAGACTGATAAAAAAGAAAAGGAAGAACAACCAAATAGATGCAATCAAAAACGATCAAGTAGTAATCATCACAGATTCCACAGAAATTCAACCCATCATCAGAGAATATTACAAACAACTCTATGCACATAAACTAGTAAACCTGGAAGAAATGGATAAATTCCTGGAAACCTGTGTCCTCCCAAGCCTAAACCAGGAGGATGCTGAAACTATGAATAGACCAATAACAAGTTCTGAAGTTGAGGCAGCAACTAATAGCCTACCACACAAAAAAAGCCCAAGTCCAGATGGGTTCACAGCCACATTCTACCAGGCACACAAAGAGGAGCTGGTACCATTTCTTCTGAAACTATTCCAAATAATCCAGAAAGAGGGAATCATTCCCAAGTTATTTTATGAGACCAAAATCATTCTGATACCAAAACCTGGCAGAGACTCAACAAGAAAAGAAAACTTCAGGCCAATATCCATGATGAACATAGATGCAAAAATCTTCAATAAAATACTGGCAAGCTGATTGCAACAGCACATCAAAAAACTTATGCATCATGATCAAGTAGGATTCATCCCAGGGATGCAAGGCTGGTTCAACATACGCAAGTCTATAAATGTAATTCACCACATTAACAGAAGCAAAAACAAAAACCACACGATTATCTCAACTGATGCAAAGAAGACATTTGAAAAAATTCAACAGCACTTTATGCTAAAAACCCTCAATAAACTTGGTATTGATGGAATGTATCTCAAAGTAATAAATGTTATTTATGACAAACCAACAGCCAATATCATACTTAATGGGCAAAAACTGGAAGCAGTCCCTTTGAAATCCAGCACTAGACAAGGATGCCCTCTTTCACCACTCCTATTCAATATAGTACTAGAAGTTCTAGCCAGAGCAATCAGGCAAGAAAAAGAAATAAACGGTATTCAAATAGGAAAGGTGGATGCCAAATTGTCTCTATATGCAGGTGACATGATAGTATACATAGAAGACCCCATCGCCTCAGCCCAAAAACTCCTGAAACTGATAAGCAACTTCAGCAAAGTCTCAGGATATAAAATCAATGTGCAAAAATCACAAGCATTCCTATACACCAGTAACAGACTTAAAGAGAGCCAAATCAAGAACAAACTGCCATTCACAATTGCTTCAAAAAGAATAAAATACCTAGGAATACAGCTTACAAGGAATGTAAGGGATCTCTTCAAGGAAAACTACAAACCACTGCTCAAGGAAATAAGAGAGAACACAAACAGATGAAGAAACATTCCATGTTCATTGTTAGGAAGAATCAATATCGTGAAAATGGCTATACTGCCCAAAGTAATTTACACAATCAACGCTATCCCCATCAAGCTACCACTGAATTTCCTCACAGAACTGGAAAAAACCACCATGAACTTCATATGGAACCAAAAGAGAGCCCGCATAGCCAAGTCAATTCTAAGCAAAAAGAACACAGTGGGAGGCATCACACTACCAGACTTCAAACTATACTACAAGGCTACAGTAATCAAAACAGTATGGTACTGGTACCAAAACAGAGATATAGACCAATGGAACAGAACAGAGGCATCAGAGGCAAAACAGCCTATCTACAACCATACCATCTTTGATAAACCAGACAAAAACAAGCAATGGGGAAAGGATTCCCTGTTTAATAAATGGTGTTGGGAAAACTGGTGAGCCATGTGCAGAAAGCAGAAACTGAACCCCTTCCTGACACCTTACACTAAAATTGACTCCAGATGGATTAAAGATGTAAACATAAGACCTGGCACCATAAAAGCCCTAGAAGAAAATCTAGGCAAAACCATTCAGGACATAGGAGTAGGCAATGGCTTTATGACCAAAACACCAAAAGCATTGGCAACAAAAGCCAAAATAGACAAATGGGACCTAATCAAACTCCACAGCTTCTGCACAGCAAAAGAAACAGTCACTAGAGTGAATCGGCAACCAACAGAATGGGAAAAAAAATTTGTAATTTACCCATCTGACAAAGGGCTGATATCCAGAATTTACAGAGAACTCAAACAGATTTACAGGAATAAAACAAGCCCATTCAAAAATGGGCAAAGGCTATGAAGAGACACTTTACAGAAGAAGACATACATGAGGCCAACAAACATATAAAAAAATGCTCATCATCACTGGTCATTAGAGAGATGCAAATCAAAACCACATTGAGATACCATCTCATGCAAGTTAGAATGGCAATCATTAAAAAAAATCTGGAGACAACAGATGCTGGAGAGGATGTGGACAAATAGAAACACTTTTACACTGTTGGTGGGAGGGTAAATTAGTTCAACCATTGTGGAAGACAGTGTGGCGATTCCTCAAGACCTTAGAAATAGAAATTCCATTTGACCCAGCAATCCCATTACTGGGTATATATCCAAAGGACTATAAATCGTTCTACTATAAGGACACATGCACAAGAATGTTCATTGCAACACTGTTTACAATAGCAAAGACCTGGAAGCAACCCAAATGCCCATCGATGATAGACTGGACTGGGAAAACGTGGCACATATACACCATGGAATATTATGCAGCAATCAAAAATGATGAGTTCTTGTCCTTTGTAAGGACATGGATGAATCTGGAGAACATCATTCTCAGCAAACTGACACAAGAACAGAAAATGAAATACCACATATTCTCACTCATAGGCGG
The DNA here is from genome assembly GCA_031835075.1 of Saguinus oedipus. Taxonomy (NCBI): domain Eukaryota; kingdom Metazoa; phylum Chordata; class Mammalia; order Primates; family Cebidae; genus Saguinus; species Saguinus oedipus. Next base: position 222,166 of record CM063176.1, read on the forward strand.
ATAATGAAAAATGAGAACACATGGACACAGGGAAGGGAGTACTACACACTGGGGTCTATTGGGGGAAATAGGGGAGGGACAGTGGGGGAAGGGAGCTGGGGAGGGATAGCCTGGGTAGAAATGCCAAATGTGGGTGAAGGGGAGGAAGGCAGCAAAACACACTGCCATGTGTGTACCTATGCAACTATCTTGTATGTTCTGCTCATGTACCCCAAAACCTAAAATACAATAAAAAAGTAAACATGTCAAAGAAATATAAATAAAAAATGCAACCACAGTTTAAAAAATAATATATATATACACACACACATATTTTATATATATAAATATATATTTATATAAAAATATATATTTATATATTTAATATATTATATATTTATATATATTTAATATATATTTATATATATTTAATATATATTTATATATTTAATATATATTTATATATAAATAAAAAATTAAACCATAAAATTAAAAAATATATATATACACACACACACACACACACACATATTGGTGCTTTTGTTTTGCTGTTATCCTAATTGTATCCTTTGCCTACCTACTGTGGACCAACCACTTACAGCATCCATCTTCTAGGGTCATTTGGGGGACTGGTAATAAGTACATAAAGCTCCTAGAACAATGCCTGTCCTGTAACAGGTAACAGATACCTGGAAGCAATCATTATTTTTTTCTAGATGATTTTAACAGCTAACCATGTTTTCTCTGATACTTTCTGCACTTTGAGATATCACTGTTATGACATTTCAGGCTCTACCATCATTATACTACTTCACAGCTGAGCTTGATAATCTTGAGAAGCCACAAGTAGGGTTACACAGATAATGATAGGATAAATCTCTCCTGATTCATTAAAATGTGTTACAAGCCATAAACAGGAAACACTCTTCCTAAAAGAATATACATAGCCTACTGAATCTTAAGGGGAAATTGACATGTATTGTTGCCTATTGTATGTCAGGCAGTTTGCTAGGTACTTTCATCTGGATTATCTCATTTAGTCTTGTTAAACTAACTAGTTAGAAGAATAGTTGCTTTATTAATTGCACGAACATAAACAAAGACCATGGGTACTGTCTGTTTTAATTAACAAGTGAGTAAGTATTAGGAAGAGACTCACCCATGTAACTAAGATGTACTGCATGCTTACTGAGTGCTAGGAACTGTACTACAAACCAAGGATGCAGAGACTAAAATAAAAAGCTACAACGGAACTGACTCCCCCAACCCCAGCTGCTTGAGTAGTGGCTGCCAAAGGCTCACAGGTGGCTTCAGCCAAGGGAAGTAGCCTCATCCACAAAAGCCTATGACATCATGCCTTTCTCCACTAGCAGTCCAGGCCAATGAATGATACATGGTACAAGAAGCTCAGACCCTTGCCTCAAGGTGGGGAAAGTCTATAGTGTTATTTACATTTCAGAGCACACTCAGGAATCACAGTGAGGTTAGACTCCAGTGCAGCCACAACATCCTTGCTTAGTTTCTTCCTCTAGCTTGTCCTGCTTTCCTCCCTTCCTTCCAGGTTCTCCCTGAGAGCACTCCTTCAACGACTCACTTCACAGGAATCCCCATTGCAGGCTCTGCTTCTATGGAGCCTGGCCTCATCTGACTTCAAGGAGATTTCTGCATAGTAGAGAACCATATCTGTAAACATGCAAACAAAATATAAATTGTAACATGCAGTCATGAATGTGAATGTACAGAACACTGTAAGTGCACAGAAGCAGCAGCATGACAGAAGCAGCAAGATTAAATATCCACCCAAAATCCAAGTACAGTAAAGCATAGGTTCTACAGCAGAGGTCAGCAAATTTTTTCTTATAGTAAGTATTTTAGACTTTTCAGGAGCATAAAAGAAATTATGTATGTTCTGTAGGTACTTACTAAACCATTTCAAATGTGACCACAGGCAGCTAACCAGACTTGACCTGTGGGCATATGTGTTTTTTTAAATATTAATATGCATAGTAGCCACCAAATGATGTTGTGAGAATAGATTCTGATTTGGTAGGTCTAAGGTGGGGCCTGAGAATCTGTATTTTTAATAAGCTTCTAGGTTATGTTGACACTGCTGGTACACAGTCCACACATCAAGAACCAAGCCTCTAGAAAGAGAAGTATGGCAAAAGAAGAAATCCTAAAAGAAAAACAGTTGAGAAAAGCTGCATAAGTTTTAGGAGCAGAGAAAGCAATAGAGAGGACTCTAGGCTGAGGTCAGAGGGAGTGACAAGTAATTTAATTAATGGACATTTATTGACTATCAACTCACTGCAAATCATTGCTTTAAGTGCCACAAGGAAAGAGGCCAAGCTTTCACAATCTTGAGCATACTTTGCTAAACAATCAGCTAGAAGACAGAGCAGCAGAGGCAGAAGACCTGTGTAATTCACTGTGGCAGAGGGAGCCAGTCATCCAGCAGAAACCTGCTGTATCAAGGGCTCAGATACACATGGATGGAGGAGCTGAAAATTAGATGCTTTATCTGCCCAGCAACCACCTGTTCAACTTCAATTTCCGTAATTGTTGTCTCAACATGCAGATATCAACTTCAGAGAGGCACCATGAAGATTAAATGAGACATGATGTATAGAGGCACCTGGCACATAATAGTTTAGGGAAGACTGGTTTCCCCCTTTTCCTTCTTTTGGTAGAGACATTGGCATAGTCACTTGCTTTCAAAATGTGCAAAGTTGGAACCAGTGGTTTTAAGAGAGGACTATACAATTCATATGCATATATAAGCTCTCTCTGGAAGAATACCCAGTAAGTTGAAAACTCTGATGGCATTGAGACAGGTTAATGAGTGAGAAGGGAACAAGGATGAGAGAAAAACTTTTGTATATCTTGATTTTTTAATTTAAGTATTTTTCTCATTAAAAAAAAATGGAATTATAGGGCTGAGCCATGTGGCTCATGCCTGTAGTCCCAGCAATTTTGGAGGCCAAAGATGGCTGATCAATTGAGGGCAGTTGTTTGAGACTAGCCTGGCCAACATGGGAAAACCCCACTTCTAGTAATAGAAAAATTAGCCTGGCATGGTGGCCCATACCTGTAGTCCCAGGTACTGAGGAAGCCTAGGTGGGAGAATCATTTGAACCCAGAAGGCAGAGGTTGCAGTGAGCCGAGGTCACACCAATGTACTTCAGCCTAGGCTACAAAGCGAGACTCTGTCTCAATTTAAAAATTAAAAATAAGAAATGGAATTACACACACAGGTACATGTGCACACATGCTGAGTGGGCAAGTGATGCAGATTTAGGAGCTATGTCTATTAGCAACAGCTATGAGTGCAGGTTGATTTCAGCACAACGCTGTACTTCTGTACAGGAAACCAGCAAACTGTACTAGGGAGTTTTCTTTAACTTTTATTTCTAAATATCATCATACCTAAGAAAATCACTAAGATTGATTATTCTAGAAGCTATAGAAGATAGTGTCAGTTGATTCACTCAGCACCTATGTCAATCCTATTGCTTATTTCTTTCTACTTAAAAAAATGATTTTCCAGCCTTCCCTACAGCCAAAGGTAACCATGCAATAGTTATAGTCATTGGGACATCTGAAGAAAGCTGTTGGTGCCACCTCTTCTCTTTCATTCTTGTGTCTGTCATGCTGGTCTGATGGCTAGAGTTCCAACTATCAGTTTGTAGCCATGAGAAAGAAAGCCACATGCTTGGGACACTGAAGCAGAAAGAAAGAAAATGCCTGGGTTTCCATGGTGTCAGTGAGCTGCCACCTGAGAGCTACCTCTGTATCTCTTGTCCCATTTTAAAAAATGAATGCCCTATTTGTGGAACACTTTATTATTTTTTTCTTTCAGTTATAGCCAAAATCAATATTTAATTATATAAAGAAGATTCAAGTTAAATAATTGGTGTTTCAGAGAAGGAAGTTCAGGAGCAATGTAGAAAGAATGAATTTTAGAAGGCTGATATCAGAATAGTTCCATCTGAAATATAACCATAGTATATCTCCCTCTGATTTCTGTGATATATAAACACAGCACCTAAACAAATATATGCATTTTTATTATCCACCTCTGTTCTGCTTAATTTTAAAATAGATCCTCTGCCTTATTTTTTTCCATTTTTAAAAACCTCAAGCAAAGTATGTATTACAAAGACTTTGGAGAAGAGCATGAAATAAGGGAAGGATTGAAAATTTAAGCTGTGGGAAGAACAGAAACAGAGAAATTTCAGAACCTCCAGAAGCTGGGGACTAGAAACATGCTTTCTATAGCATTGCCTAGGGTCATGCAACTCTAACACTCTGTGTTTCTATGTATCTCAATTCAGGTTTTCAAATTATTAGAAGAGTTCATCTAACTCAACCAACTTGAGTTAGGTATCTCCATTTTGAGAACATATAGCTATATCCAGAAAACAGAGAAATACATGTAGGCTTAACCTTGGGGAAACTATAAGGGGCTGAGCAACCATTGCAGTTTGTGTCTCCCACATTCCATCTATTGGCTGTGATGGTTGTGTACACATGCACATACACACACTTTCTCTGTCTCTAGCTCTTCTCTTTCACCTCTCTTTATACCCAGTACATATATTTTTCTCCATATATTCACAAATGCCTCAATCCAACTAAAATTAATTCATATTTAATAACTAACACTCTTGTCTTCTTCTAAAATGGTAAACAACCTAAACTCATGCCCAGCTATTAAACAAGGTACAATGTCATGATACCACATTGTTTTGAAACCAGGCACTCCAGTGATATCCATTTGTATTACCAATTTATGATAATTTAATCTAGGCTTTCTATAACTACACAGCCTATTAAGAGGAAAAAAGTTAGGGAATCAACATTAATATAAATATAGACCTGGTATAGGTTTAGTATGCAAAGAAATGCAAATACAGATTTTTGTATTTGCTGCTGAAACTGGTCATGAAGTTTACTGCAGCCCATTCAGGCTGCTACAGCAAAATGCCATAAGCTGGATAGCTTACAAACAATAGAAATGTATTTCTCATTATTCTGGATACTGGGAAGTACAAGCTCATGGTGCCATGAGATTTGGTGTCTGGAGAGGATCTGCTTTCTGGTTCACAGATGGTACTTTCCCAGTGTCCTCATGTGGTGGAAGGTGAGAGTTAACTCTCTGGGGTCTTTTTTACAAGAGCATTATTCCTACCCTTGAGGGCTCTGTCTGCATGACCTAAGCAGCCCCCAAAGTCCCCACCTCTTAAAACCATCATATTACTGATACAGTTTCAGCATATGGATTTGGAGGCACACAATCATTCAGACAATAGAAAGATTCCAGCTAGTATTTTTTACTTCCATGTTATTCTTACCATTAGCTAGCAACTCAGATAGTCAAAATTATTTGTTCAGTGAAGTTACCAAATAATGTAATCCTTGCTGGTCTAGGCTCTTAGTGTTTCAACTTATATAATGTTGCTGTACCTTCTATTAATCTTTGCCATTGAACATGATAGTGAGAGGAGGTTCCTTTCTCTCTCAAGAACTGCTGTTAATATAACAACTCTACTACCTTGTGGCCTCTGTATCTTCCATTGTAAATTGTAATTACCTATAAAAAAGAATATTTTGACATCAGGTATCTACCTCTTGTATCAATCAGCCAGAGGCCTAAAATAAAAAAGACATTCACCCAGGAATGGTTATATAGTGGTTGACGACCCCACATTTTTCTAGGTAAATAATATCCTTTATTTAACAGTTGCTACTTACAAGATTTGTGGATAAAGAATGTAAATTTCTTGTCAGTATCTAGTTTATTCTTACATAAATTTCTAAAATACTGAGAGAATATTCTGATCATTGGTTATGTATTAATTTAATTTAATCTTTTCTTCTCAAATTTTATATTAACCACATACTCTACCCAGTTTATAAGACTGCCCTATGGTTAAATTTAGTAGGTAGTAAATTATCCTGAGCACACAGAATGGTTCTTTTTGTAATCAACTCTGAAACAACATTGAAAGAGCAAGGATATGGGAATTAGATTAATCTGGCTTTTATTTCTGTTACTTACTTGCTATCTGACTTTGGGCAACTTATGAATTGCTCTGAGTCTCATCTTCTTCATCTGTAAAATGATCATAGTAATAACTAATTCATATGCAACTTGGAAATGTGTAATTAAGTGATTTATATAAAGTTCCTGATACAATTTCTGAAAAAATAATAGACACCCCAAAGAGATAACCATAACAATCAGAGTTTATCTTCACATTAACTGGGATAAAATTTATAATAAAATACAGCATGGAAAAGCAGCCATAAATTCACAAGCATATATTTCACTTGCCCTTTTATACAGAGCTGGAAAATTTTCTCATCATTATCTCATCCATTGCCTGCAGCACGATCCTTCCCAAACTCCTCCTAAGACCATCTACCAAGGTGGAACACACTGAACCACATGTGACTCTGCCTTTTCTGACTATTTTTGCAAGATTTTTCTCATAGAGTATTATTAACAGAAAATTGGGCTGTTATCAAGATGACTAGGAATGGTGCATTCTCAGTTCAGGCTTTGATGGAATGTCTACTTGATCTGGTGAAACTCCAGCTGTGCTCTTGGCTTTCCTCACTTTTGTTGTTCTGAGAATGCAAATATTCTCCCATGTCTTCCTTATTTTATCTTTCTCCATGAGGTCTCATTCAAGTATAAATATTCCCTTCTATTTTCTCAACTCATTTTATTTTGTCTGAATAACCTTGATAATTTTCCCTTTTCTAAAGCGATAGACCTTCTTTTTGTGTGTAAGAACAGATTACACACAAATGTTTACTGTCCACTAAACATTTATGTGTAATCTGTCCTTAATTCTACATACAAAATATCATCTCTACTAACATTTTACAACTATAGTCTTTCTATAGAGAACTATGGGAGGAACTTGCTCTAAAGGAGAAACTTCCAGAGCTAAGCCAAGGGTCTGACAATTTTTAAAAAATATTTTTACTGAATAACATATTGTTAAGTTAACAGAGGAGAATGACATGGAAAAAATGGCAAAATGTAAGTTTTCAGCACTTATTTCTTCACAGAAACATCAATTTGAACAGCCATCCGTGCATGAAAATGTCTTCAAAAGAGACAAGGAATCCAGGTAAGAGGTTATAGCACATTTGTGGAGTAGAGAAATAAGAAAAACTGCATAAAATAAAGTATAAAAGACAGTTTTATATTATCTGAATTATCCCACCCCTAAACCTGGGTAGTGCAGCATGGAAAGAGATACTATGTATGTGCAGACAGGAGAGTAAATGTAACACCTGACTTCAACATCAACTCCAATGTCAGGCACAATTCAGTGAACTCAACATCAGGCAGGTTCCTATAGCCACAGGCTATGGGACAGACCCTGTAAACCCAAGCTCCAGGCTGGCCCCTATGGCTCTGAGATCCAATGGCTCCAACTTCCATGGCCCCTATCAACATAGACTCCAGGCCTTTGCCACAACCAGACCATTTATGGCTTCCCCAGGCTCCACACTGGTCACTATAGACTCGTAAGTGCCTGGATAAACAAACCTGTACATCTGCACAGTGGAATATTATTCAGCAATAAAAGCAATAAGCTTTGAATGTGGCTTTTGTTGCAGAAAAAAAGCAAATGAGCTATGAAGCCATTAAAAGACATAGAGAAAACTCAAATACATACTACTAAGTGAAAGAAACCAATCTCAAAAGACCACTTACTATATGAATCCAACTATATGACATTCTGGAAAAGGCAAAACTATAGAGACATCAAAACATTCAGTGATTTCTGGGGGTTGGAAAGTGGGGAAGGATGAATGGGCAGAGCATAGAGGATGTTTAGGGCAATGAAACTACTCTGTGTGTTACTATAATAATAGACACATGCCATTACACACTTGTCAAAACTCACTGAATATACAACAGCAAGAATGGACCCTAATGTAAATTATAAACTATGGGTGACAGTGATAAGTCAATGTTGGTTCATTCATTGTATCAAATGTACCACTCTAGTGAAGAAGGCTGATAGTGGAGGAGGCTGTGCATTTGGGGAAGTGGGAATGTAGGAACTCTCTGTACTTTTCACTATGCCTCGCTATTAATTTTAAACTGCTCTAAAAATAAAGTGTTTTTAAAAAAAGATTGAGCTGTTGATATAAACCCAATGTCTATTTTCATGTCCAGGAATTTTTCTTTTAAAACCCATATTGAATAACCTGTGTCATCAGTCGTGATCTCTTCACTGGAAAAGGCTAATACACCACTTCCTGGAAGAAAATATTTGTTAACAAATTCTTTTCCAGAACAATTATTTTTGTGGGTGTTCCTGTGACAACTAGACATAAAAATCAGAATATGCAGCAACATCTTGATACTCTAAAAACACAATACCAAAAAAGTTAAGAAAATTATTTCTAAATTTGATCTAAGCCAAAATGTGGAGAAGCAATAGGGAAGAAAATTATTTCTGTATAATGAGATTATAGGTTGTTTCTCAGAACTCCTCTACAGTTTTCAGTATTTTCCAACTTCTATCATGGAGATATATAGATATATAAGTATATATATAGATATATAATCAGTGGATATATATTTATATATAATAAATAAACAGATACCATTTTAAAAAGATATATTTATGTATTTTATATATTTATATGATATATTTATGTATTTTATATATTTATATGATATATTTATGTATTTTATATATTTATATAATATATACATGTTCATATATACATCATGTTATCACCATTATGGATATAAAGGACAGTAAAAATAGTAAAAAGATTAAAAATATATATACCAAAATGGAAACAGTAATTTAACTGTGCCTAGCTTTATATGATTAAACAAGATATTTTTTTAGATCTATTTTTCTTTGTTTTCTAGAGGCTTTATAATGAATCTATATTTTTATATTTAAAAACCTAATTTTTATTAAACAAATAAAAATTCAGCAACACTGTCTTTAGAACATTTTTTTTTTTTTAGTTTTTATTGCATTATAGGTTTGGGGGTACATGTGCAGAACGAGCAAGATAGTTGCATAGGTACACACATTTTTTAAATAAACTTGAGCATGATGAAAATGTTATGACTATGGTGGTGAGCATTTTGAAAGATTAGCAGAAGCAGGGATAATGTGACATTTAGCTGATCTTTCAAGGGAAGCTAGACAAATGACACTTTTAGAAAAGAAAGTAGTAACTAGTGTTGAAACATGGTATTTCTAGTCTAATTAAGAAGGGAAGTGTCAACTTCTTCTGTGAAAAATTCTAACATTACCAAACGTAAGAAGGCACATACTTCAACAACAAAAGTGAAAAATATCTTGATTCATTTATTTAACACTGTTTTAGAGTTTAATCCCAAAAAGTCCATTTTGAAAAAAAGAAAAATCTTACTGGTGTATATTATCCTTTGCAGTGAACTGGCCAAATAAGTCTATCCAAGGTACGTTGAATACCTAGCATGCTGGAAACATTTTTATTTACATCATCTCTAATCCCTACAAAAATAGTGCAAGGAAAGATTTAACATGTTTCTTTTACAGAGAGGAAAACTGAGGCTCAAAGAGGTATAGTATCTCATTTAACATCACACATCTAATACGTGGTGGAGGTGGGACCTACACTTAACATCTGTCAGACCTTAAAGTCTGTGTTCTTCTTTCTACCTCTCTGCCTCAGTCCAATAATTGGGATCTTTGCCATGATGACTCACCAGTTCGAGGCACTTTTCAGGAAGTTTTTGACTCAGACATTATCACTCAGCAAGATACCTCAACTAATTTACAAAATGTGACTTGAAAAGCAGTTTGTAATTCCAAAAGCAAAAATCCAACCACAAAAGATAAAGACTTAATCAGTAGAGCTTTACAGAAGGTAGTAATGTAGGTAGTAAGGGCACTTTTGGAAATGTCTGGAATCAGAGGATTCCATGTATCACCTGTTAGAAATTGTACTCACTTGGTAGCAAAATTTCTTGTGTGTTCACTTAAAATAATAGTCTTGTTGTTTTAAAACCAATACACAGTCAGATGGTGACTTCGATGTTTATTTTTTATTCTCTTTGACTTGTTTTAAGAATGGATTTCTTCTAAATTCTAATTATTATTGTAACTTACATAAGTGCAGCAGATTTTGCTTTTAAGGATAAAACTACATTTAAGTAGTTTTGTCTGGATTATCAAAACCAGGCCCTGAACAAGTGAGTTCCTAAAGGGCAGGTACTTTGCTTATGTCTATATCTCAGTTGTGTTAAACAGAGTAACTGGCACAAATTAGCAAATGATGCACTGAAGAATCATAGAACAAAAGACTTTACAAAGAACTAAGTTTCAGATTCAGGGTGACCCTAAGGAGCTAGTGTATCAGAGGATGGTTTGCCTTTTGCAATCACAAAAGCAGCATTAAGTCTTGATCTGGGCTGTAATAAGTGCTCCTTGAGACCTGAAATTTTATCCTAACACTGCCACTAACAGGTTAAGTCAGAAATGGTTCACTTCCCTGAGCTTTCAATTTTTGGTTTCCAAATCAGCACAATAAGAAACTGAAGAGAAGAAAAGAGAAAAAAGAGAGGGTCAGATATCCCTTCTGCCTACACAATGCCATGATTTAGACACAGGGTTTGGGCAACCATGGCCCATCCACCAATTCCTGCCTGTGGTCTCTTATTATACAGCTCATGAGCCATGAATGTGAAAGAATTCAAAAGAGTAACAATATTTTTGGACATGTCAAAAATTATATAAAATGCAATTTTCAGTGCTCATAGAAGTACTTTGGAACTCAGCCCCACTCCTTTATTACTATTTCTATGGCTGCTTTCACACCACAACTGCAGAGGTGAGTAGCTGTGACAGAGACCATATGGGCTGCCAAGCCTAAAATATTTACTACCTAGACCTTTCCAGAAAAAAAGGATTGCTAATCTTTTACACAGACAATCAAGCAAGTGATCACCTGAGAATATTAAAATCTGTGTCTAGGACAAAGGGGGCCTATATAAACTAGGGGATAATCTTCCCCACTACTTATACAAGAATATTCACCCTTGAGAGAGCAGGCTACATGGCTTGGCAGCACTATTGACATCAGTCCAGACTTCCCCTCACATGTGCCCTATAAGTGACCAGCATTTCTAGGCATCTGTGGAGCAGTGGGGTTCATTTTCATGGCTGGCCCCACACCTTCCCTTCCTTGTGCTTCTTCACATTCTATTTTCTGAGTGGTTGTCAGAGGAATGCTGAATTCTTCTGTCACTTTTTCAGACTCCAAAAGCCACTTATGACAGTCTTGGTACCATGAAGCATTCCAAGCTCCTATCTCATCACCACAGCTGCCTGCTCCTCGCTTAGTCCCGATGAGCTTGCCACAATACACTTGCCCTCTAATCACTCTCTCTCTTCTTGCCTCCACCTCCTCTCCCTCCCTCTCTCCCTGGCTCTTTCTGTCACATGGGTGTGTGCCCATACACAAGTTCCAATTAGATAAAAGAAGAAACACTTTTTAAGTTTCTTTCTAGGCCTAATAGAAAATTTATTTTTTACAAAAACAGAGCTGCTGTTTTTGTCCATTGTAAAAGTGTGGGTGTCCTTCCTTTCAGAGAGTAACAATCATTTTCTACATGGCCTTCTCTGACACACTGCATGCTATACATATGTGTGTGCACATGTGCATGTGTGTCTGTGCATATGAGTGTGAGGGTATGTGTGTGTAGCAGGGAGGAAGGAGATGAAGGAGAGTGTGTATGTGCATGTTGGTTCATATGAGTGTGGGTGTATGCATGCATGTGCTTGTTTGTGTGTGCAAATGTGTATGGGCATGTGTGTATGTGCATATGAGAATGTGTGTGTGAGAGAGAAAGAGAGTGTGTGTATGTGTCTGTGTGTGTGTGTGTGTGTGTATAGCAGGGAAGGAGGGGATGAAGGAGAGCATGCTAAGGAGAAAACACCTCAGAACAGTCAAATAAAAGATACCATATCAACATCATATCTTGTTAAGATACAGGATTCCCATGTCAGTCATTTTCAAGCTGGAAGCCTGGAGTGTGAAGAGAGTGGGTGTTCTTCTCTGACAACATATTGCCTAAGACAATTTTATGATCAAAAATATATTTGAATAAAGGTACCTGAAAAAAAGTACATAAAGAGAATATAGCAAAATGTTAACAATGGTTGTCTTTGGGTGGGAGAAAGAAGAGGAAGGTTGTGGTTGATATGTTTCTTTTAGTTCAACTATTCTGCATTCCTCACTTTTAAATTTTGGATATTAAGCTGGAGAGAAAGGACATGAATATAAAGATGAATTCGCTAAATGTAGCAATGAATGCTGAGTTAGCCAAAGATGTATCGCTACCTTCTATATCTAATTATCTGAGGGCAAATCAGAAAACACCACTTTCAGAAATTTTTTTTTCTTTTTCTTTTTTGAGACAGAGTTTCGCTCTTGTTGCCCAAGCTAGAGTGCAATGGCACAATCTCAGCTCACTGTAACCTCCACCTCCTGGATTCAGGCAATTCTCCTGCCTCAGCCTTCTGAGTAGCTGAGATTACAGACACATGCCACCATGCCCAGCTAATTTTTTGTATTTTTAGCAGAGAGGGTTTCACCATGTTGACCAGGATGGTCTAGATCTCTTGATCTTGTGATCCACCTGCCTCAGCCTCCCAAAGTGCTGGGATTACAGGCTTGAGCCACCATGCCCAGTCAGAAATTTTTTAAAAATATGTTTTACATTATTTCCCCTTTCAGCCTAAGGACTAAAAATTGAACACAACTGGATCTTCCCCATTACCTCAAATATTCTTAGAGTAGTTCAGGATCCATTGCCTGGACATTCCTGCTTTTTAGACAGAAAACAGGGCTAAATTCCTATTGACTTCCAAGTACACAGACCCACAGATTTGTCACAGTATCCTCTCTCTCTCACTCTGTGTCTGTCCGTCTTGGTCTCTCTTTCTTTCTCTCTCTCTTCCCTCACATCATCCTCAAATTAGAATGCACATATAAAAATATGATTAACTGAAACATAGAATGATTAAGATTTTACTGTAAGAGAGATACACAGACTTCAGCTAAGATGTTTGTTTAAATAAATGCATATGCCTTCACTCCATCATTAAACCACATTAACACGGGATGATTAAAAATAAATAGGCCAACAAAGATAAGAAGAAAATAAAGACAATACTTTCAGCATATAGAAAACTGGCAAGCAGAAGCTGTCAGTGGCACCTGACAGTAGACCTAGGAATGCTAAATCCCAAGCCAGTGGCAGGAAGGCAACCAGGATCCCCAAGAGTTCAAGAGTTGGCAGCATAACTTACCTAGAGAATTTATGTTTCAGTAGTAGGTAGATCCCAGATCCTCTCCCTAGACTGGGTGACTGCATCCCATGGTGGTGGCAGGCTGGAGGTTTCCTCTCTATAGGGTAAAATTTGTTGTCTCTAGGCAGGAGCTCTCTAGACACTGTCCTGGCCTGTGGGACAAACAACGGGGACCCTAGGGAGGGAGTGGGGATTAAGAGAGAGAGAGAGGAGACACGAAGAATGGAGACAAGTCAAGGATCTGATCAAATCTCATTTATTAGGCCCAATGCAGCTGCTTATAAACAAGTAAAGGTGGGAAAATCTAAGGGCTGACATCAGGGGGTAACTATGGTAATGAGACCACCGGCTGATCTTGCAACTCAGAGGAAATGTAGGATTTAGATAAAGAGGATATGGGCTCTTAGGCAACAGGGCCACAAGATAGCTTACTAGATGCTCAAAATGGATACCGCTCCCCACAGGTCCTCTTTTTATTTTATTATTTTTGGGCAGCTAATTGCCTATGGGGACCATGCCTGTCTTAGGTCAAGAGACACACCTTCAGTGATGCTTTTACCCTTACCTGTCATAGGGTGCAGGATTTAAGTCCTGGTCCCTGTCTTAGGTGGGAGCATCTTACTGTCAGGCTCTCAGGTTGCCCGTCATTGGCTAACCGGTCCATCTCACCAGGCAATATCAGAGATGGTAAGTGGTACCAGTCAAGTTTTCACCACAGCCTTGATTCATCTCCATCTCTCTGTCGGCCATTTCCAGCTTATGATAATGAACCTGTAGGGGCTGCATTTTTATGGCATCAATCTGTTGCTTAACAAAAGCCATGACCTTATTAATGATAAGAGGCCCAACAGTGAGGAGTAGGAGAAAGGCAACAAAAGGACAGAGGAGAGGGAGGAGATAGGGGAGAAGTCCATTTAATCCCCCCCACAGGGGGTTGTCATAGAGTGCTTGTCTTCTTTTTGCCAAGTCTTCTGGTAGGCTTTTTATCTTATCTCTAACAACACCAGAACAGTTAGCATAGAAGCAGCACTTCTCATCTAACACAAGGCACAGTCCTCCCTTTTCAGCGGGAGATCTAGGCCCCGGCGGTTCTGTAGGACTACTTCAGCTAGGGAGTCAAGTTGGTCTTGAATAACTTGTATGGTGGATGAGAGTAAATCAACATCGTTAATTAATTGTAGAGAAAGTTGATGGTAAGAATGTAAGGAATAACCTAAACCCACAGTTCCTGTGGTAAAGGCAGCGGTAATTCTGAGGGTAGCTAACAAAGGGATGAATTGAACTGCCCTTTTGTTTCTACCTGCTACAACATCAAAACTGGGAAGGGAATAGGGTCGTCCCCTGAGACTATGCTGGCATCAGGAAGTAGGGAAGCTACCATGCAGATTCCCGTCCAATTCTTAGGAAGATAAGAGAAAGCCATGTTGTTTCCACAAACAAAACTTTGTCCAGCAGGGGCATACATGTCAATGGTGGCATTTAAAACCCTAGCACAATTACAAGAGTCTGTGATTGAGCCAACATCAATGTCATAGGAGGTATTCATGAAAGGTCTTTGGTAACAAGTGACATTGACACAGAGGCTTGACAAGGGCTGAACTGTAAAGGGGAGATGAAGGGTCCCCTTAGTACTGTAATTGGCAATTGCAGGCAAGGCTAAAGGCATGGGTGTCCCTAGAGGCATCCAGATCCAGCAGTTGTTAGCTAAAGAGGAATTACTGTGTAGGAGGAAACTGTGGACTGCTTTAACAAGGTTTTGGGTTTGGACATCTAGTTCCAATTGGCGAGGCTTAGGTAAGGCTAAGGGGTGATAAGATAGAGTAGGAAACAGCATTTTTAATACTTCCTTAACGTGATGAGACCTCATCTGGTCATGCGGGCCTCCTCCATCGCTGACACCGATGGTGGGGCTGCTTTCCCAACAAATGGGCTGCCCTTTTGGTTCTGGACAAGGGGCTAAAGCATATTTATAGGTAATACCCAACAGTGAGCTGGAGGCCCAATCGCCCCTGAAAGAGCCAGATCGGGCATAAGTGATCCAGGTTGTAAAGTAAGTTTTATTATTCCTGGTGCAGGTGGCATATTGCTTATAGCAGCTGTTATGAATGGACTGGTATATTGTTGCAGAGCAGTTACAGACTGGTTGGGGAGATCCTGGGGGAATTATTGTTATAGGTGGTTTGGCAACACACTTATAGCCTGGCTTTTTGTCACTGCCATAAATAAGGTATGCCATTTTGGTTATACAGTTGATTTGGCTAGAAAAGGTTGAGGGTGGGGAGGATATAGTACCTAATTTACATTCACAGGGCTCACCATATATGCTCTTCAATACTTGCTGTACATCATACTGTGCTCCAAATCCGCTATCAGTCTTGGGTATGAGAGTGGTTATTAGGGATATCAGTACTAAGGTCCACATGTTTCTGAAGAAAAAGGAAAAAGGGGGGATAATCCTCAGGGCTTAGCATATTCCCTGGGAGGGGTTATTATCTTCATACCCTGCTGTTCCTTTACTATCTACTTGTTTTACCAGTCTTTCTGGCAACCATCTGGCAGAATCTGCTTCTTTTGCATATACACAAACTGATCCTCTTCCCCAAATTAATATGGGGTCAGGCCCATGCCAAGAGCCAGTCATAGGATCTTTCCACATTACGGATGTGAACTTTGTTTGAGTTTCTGCTTGCCAGTGGCGTTCTGCAGCAGAGTGTCCGTCTTTGTCCAGGGTTAAAAAATTAAGTATAAATAGTGAGTGTGCTATGAGGTTTCTGGGGGACCCCTTAATGGGGTACCATACCCCCTTTTTTATTTTTTCAAGGGTAATTTTTAAGGTGAGATGGGTTCTCTCAACTATTCCTTGTCCTTGAGGGTTATAAGGGATGCCAGTTATGTTGTATGTTTAATTGGGAGCAGAACCGGGCAAAGGCAGTGCTAGTATATCCTGGCCCATTATCAGTTTTGATTTTTTGTGGACAGCCAAGGGTGGCAAAAGCAGATAGTAGGTGTCCAATGACATGCTTGGTGGCTTCTCCTGTCTGGAGTGTGGCAAATACATATCCACTAAAGGTATCAACAGATACATGAACATATTTAAGGTTGCCAAATTCTGAAATATGGGTTACATCCATTTGCCAGAGTGCATTGGGGACTAGACCCCTAGGGTTAACCCCCAGATGGGGTAGAGGCAGGTGTGTAGCACATTGTGTGCATTCTTTAACTATTTGTCTGGCTTGTTCTCTGGTGATGTGATGTAGTAATCTGAGAGAGTGAGCATTAAGGTGATGTAGGCTGTGTGTGTGTTGAGCTTGAGATAATGGATCTTTGGTTTCTGCAGTATATGCATGAAAAATGCGAGTGGCTAAGTCAGCTTGTTGATTGCCTTGTGACAGTGGTCCAGGTAATCTTGAGTGGGCCCATAAGTGCCCGATAAAGAAAGGATGAGTTCTGTTAATGATGAACTGTTGTAATTGTTTGAATAATACTGCAGCTGAAGAGGTATGTTTAATGATGGGAGCTGTCTGTAAATTAGGTACAGACTGAGCAATGTATGCACTGTCAGTATAAATGTTCAGGGAGTGATTAGGGAAAGCAGAGAATACAGCTATGACTGCTTGTAATTCAGTAAGCTGAGCTGAGGATGACTGGGTTTGAAACTGTATGGTATGGCCCTGACTGACATAGGCAGCTATACCTGTGGATGAGCCATCAGTGAACACTACGAGTCCATCGGGAATGGGCTCAGATTTTGTAACCTTTGGGAAAATAAATTCATGTCTGTTTGCAAAGGTAATTAACTTATTGGGAGGGTAATGGTTATCCAATTGTCCTGAAAAGGAAGCTAATGCTATAGGCCAAGCCTCAGTAGTTTGCATAAGCCATTGAACTTGTTCTTTACTGTATGGTTGGACAATTAAAGATGGTTCATAACCAAAATACTCTCTGCCCATAGCTCGACCTTGGATAATTAGATTTGCTACCATGAGGTAGTATGGTTTGAGGATTCTTTTTGG
Organism: Saguinus oedipus; assembly: GCA_031835075.1. NCBI lineage: Eukaryota > Metazoa > Chordata > Mammalia > Primates > Cebidae > Saguinus > Saguinus oedipus. The sequence goes on from CM063176.1 coordinate 239,516, forward strand.
TGTGTTAGGGAGATGCACCCACATTAGTGGTGCAGTTTGCCAAAACACGGCAGTGGGTGATAATGAGGTCTGACAAATAATAAATTGGAGTGGCTTATTATAGTCTACAAAGGTAATGGTTTGATGATTGATGGCATGTTCTACAATCTGAATAGCCTGTAAGCCTTCAGAGGTTAGCTCTCAAGGTGATGTGGGGTTTGGGTCTCCATTTAGGATATCATAAAGTGGTTTGAGGTCTGCTTTGCATAGTTTTAAATAAGGTAGAAGCCAATTGATATCTCCCAATAATTTTTGGAAATCATTCAGTGTCTTAAGTTTGTCTAGCCTAAGTTGTACCTTCTGTGTAGTAACCTGATTTCCTCTTAACTGAAAGCCTAAATATGTGTAGGGATCAGTGAGTTGCACCTTTTCAGGAGCTATTAACAGGCCATGTTGTGTAAGAGATGTCTGTAAAGCCTTAAAACAAGATAAAACATTTTGCCCATCCTTCCCTGCTATAAGAATGTCATCCATGTAATGGATAATATAAATTTCTGTCCAGGTGTTTCTAATAGGTTGAATAGCTGAAGCAACAAAAGATTGGCACAAGGTTGGACTATTAGCCATGCCTTGAGGTAACACTCTCCAGTGATATCTTTTCATAGTTTCCCTAAAATTGGTAGAGGGCACACTGAAGGCAAAACGTTTTTGATCATCTGGATGTAATGGAATGGTAAAGAAACAGTCTTTCAAATCAATAACTATTTTATAGTAGTCTAAAGGTATGGTGATGGGAGAGGGGAGTCCAGGTTGTAGGGCTCCTGTGAGGACCATAGACTTATTGACCTCTCTAAGGTCTTGTAACAACCACCATTTTCCTGATTTCTTTCTTATGACAAAGATTGGCATGTTCCAAGGTGAATTACTAGGCTCTATATGTCCTGCCTGTAACTGTTCCTGTACCAGTTGTTGGGTGGCAGCTAGTTTTTCTGAAGAGAGGGGCCACTGATCAACCCAGACAGGGTCATCAGATCTCCAGGTGATTTTGTCTGCATGGGTTACAGGACAGACCGTGACCCCTGTTAAAAATGGCCAAGCCCAGTTCTGTCTGTGTTTGATTTGGTCTGAATGGGGTCTAGGATTCTGTCTTGATTTTTTCCCAGCCCTGTTCCTGGCACATAGCCATTTTTTAGCATTTGGGCAGTAACAATATCATTAGGACTGCGAATGACCATTCCTATTTGAGCCAGCAGGATCCTGCCCCACAGGTTAAAAGGCAGGCTTGCAACTATATAGGGCTGAATGTGTCCATGATGTCCCTTCTCACCTTTCCAGGTCAGCAATTTACTGCTTCTTTCTGGATTTCTACTTTGACCAATTCTGGTTAGATGAGTGATTGTAGCCTCTGCAGGCCATGTCTGAGGCCACTGGGTTTTGCTGATGATAGTTACATCAGCTCCGATATCTACTAACCCAGTAAATTTTTTCTCATCTAACCATAATGTCATCGTGGGCTTGCTGGAAGATATTATTTCTGCCCAATAAACATCCGAAGAGCCAAAACCGGCAGTGCCCCTATTCCCTTTGACAGCCTTATTCTTGGCTTTGTGAAGGGGTAAAAGTAGGAGCTGCACAAATCTTTGTCCTGGGGAAATAGTACTTATCATTCAAGGAGAGGATGCCATAACTTTAATTTCTCCCATATAGTCATTGTCTATTACCCCGGGGAGAACTTGTAAGCCCTGTAGGGTGAGGCTGCTGTGCCCTAGAATAAGTCCAACAGAGCCCTCGGGTAGAGGCCCAAAGACTCCTGTAGGTAGGGCCTGAACCCCCATCTCAGGTGTTAATACTGTGTGGGAGGTGGAACAGAGGTCCAATCCTGCACTTCCTGCCGTTGCTCGGCAGAGGCTTGAAATGGATTATTGCTTGGGGGAACAAAGCTGACTGCCCCATAGATCTGTTTTGGCTTGGGGGCCTGGGGCTGGCCCCTCATCCCATTTCCCTGATGGGGAGAAAGGGGGTTGCCCTGGGCATCTTTCTTAGACTTGCACTCATTAGCCCAATGCTTGCCACGCTTACACCGTGGACATAGGCCAGGGGCTTTTATGTTGAAGGAGGGTTTCTTATCAGCATTGCAATCTCTAGCATAGTGACCACTAGCACCACATTGAAAGCACTTATTCTTTGACTGATTAGATAGAAACTGCCTCACTGTATAGCCTTGCAAGGCGGCAGCCATAGCCAGTCCCTGTTGGTAGGCAGACCCAATGTCTGAACAAAGGTGAATATAGCCCGAGAGATCTGTCTTCTTTTTATAAGGATGAATAGCGGCCTGACAAGTGGCATTGGCATTTTCAAATGCCAGTTGCTTTACAAAGTCTTGGCCAACCTGTGGATCACCAAAAATCCTCCCTGCTGCTGTAAGGAGACGGTGAACAAACTCTGAAAATGGTTCATCTGGCCCCTACTTCATACTAGTAAGAGAGGAGCTGAGATCTCCCTTAGTGGGCAGCTTTCTCCAAGCCTTTGTTCCTGCAGCCTGAATTTGAGCATAAATCCCAGCATCATACTGCATCTGGGCATCACTGGTGGCATAATTGCCTTCCCCAACGAACATATCAAAGCTCCAATTGTTGTTAGCCTGTGCATTACGGCGGGCAGTTTCTTTGCAGCACTCATAATACTCAGACTTCCAAAGCAGGAAGTCTCCACCAGATAAGGCAGCATGGGCTAGAGTTTGCCAATCCCCTGGAGTAAGCCAGTTCTCAGCTACTGATTCCAAAATTGCAGTGGTATATGGAGCAGTAGCACCGTATTGCGCCACAGCAGTCTTCAATTCTTTGATAATTTTGAAATCAAAACCGACATGGTGTCTCCACGCGGCATCATTTTGATCTACAGTTTCAGTGACTGGATAAACATTAGGGTCGCCCGACTCCAGTGAAGAGTTAGTTGGGGCAGGCTGCCTCAGGGCGGTTCCTAGGTGAGGGTTACCGCCAAAAGGAGGGGCAGAAGTTTTTGTTTCATTCCTAACCTTCCCTATCTTGATTTTCTCTAACTGCTCAATGAGATCCTGATGTTCTATTTCGAGCCTTATCTCCTGTTTTAAGAAATTAATCTTTTCCTGTAGTTCTTTTTGAGGGTCATAAATGGGAAATGTCATTGTAGGTGCTGAGGGCAGAGGCTGCGGCCTCTCGGAGGGCCAGTTGTCTTTTGTATATCTGGCTAATTCCTCCTGTACGTCCTCCCAACCTATTCCCTCTTCTATGCCTTCATCTTCTGAATTATTTGCCCTTTCTATAAGCCACCACAATAAGCGAGTGCGCCTCCCACACTTAGGTCTAATTTTGTTCTTTTGTTTAGAGGATTTATCTGCAGTTTCAGGTAAGCTTTTCTTTTGTGGCTGACAGCTTTCTCTCACGAGAGACAAATCTGGATATTTATGCTCCTGGGAGGCGCCCTTTTCAGAGTCACTATCAAAGGACATTAAATCCTGTTCTGGCATAGTTTCTGGAGGGGAGCAAGTCTCCCCGCTAGTTTTTGGAGTTTCAGATTTTTCTTTTTCTCCTTTTAATATAGACTCTCCCTGAGAGACGACATTAGCAACAAGGGGATCTTGACGTCTCTGACTTAAAATTTCATCTATTAAATTCCAATATGAAAAGGTGGTGACTAGGACCTTCTCAGGTCCAAAAGTACTATAACAATCTTTTAAGGCATCTCCTACCCTTTTCCATCATTTTTGATCTATGGTTCCTTCCTGGGGGAACCAGGGGCAGACATCCTTAATATAGTCAAAGTATTTACACAATTGTTTTACTTTCACCTTTACTCCCTGCACTTTTAAAGCTTTACTTAAACTCTCTACAAACAGTTCATGCTGGCTGATTTCCTGTCCCATATTTGCCATCAGCTTACTGGAGCACGAGTCCGTGGCAGGCTCCCATGATGCTCTTTCCTCCAGGTTTCTTGATTCCTCTGTGCCGGCTGATCTCGGCGGCATCCCTCACGATTTCCCTCATACCAGTCGCCCCACGTTGGGCGCCAATTTTGTCCCGGCCTGAGGGACAAACAACAGGGACCCTAGGGAGGGAGTGGGGATTAAGAGAGAGAGACAGGAGATGCGAAGAATGGAGACAAGTCAAGGATCTGATCAAGTCTCATTTATTAGGCCCAATGCAGCTGCTTATAAACAAGTAAAGGCGGGAAAATCTGAGGGCTGACATCAGGGGGTAACTATGGTAATGAGACCACCGGCTGATCTTGCAACTCAGAGGAAATGTAGGATTTAGATAAAGAGGATGTGGGCTCTTAGGCAACAGGGTCACAAGATAGCTTACTAGATGCTCAAAATGGATACTGCTCCCCACAGACACAAGTGCTTAAATGTACACACTGAACACTGAGATCCTCCAGGTTTTCCTACCACTTAGTTCCAATGAGGGTGGCAGATACTTGGTCAGAAGGTAAGATGATTTTTCTCTAGAGAGACTCTCTCTAGCCCAAGAAAAAAAGGTCTGACCCAGCCAGACCACCACCCACAAAATGTTACAATCACAGAACATCCATCAGTTTTAGCTTTTCAGTGCTCCATTTTTTTTCTAACAGACACAGACAGCTAAGGGTCACCAGGCATCTGAGAAAAGCTTCTAACATGAATGGCAGAGAGCAGAGCAAGAAGACACATAAAAACAGCCTGAATTGAAAGGACTGTGCTAGGAGATAAGACCTTCTGAAACCCATATGAATGTTCTTGAAGAGATAAAAGTGTTACCATTTTCATGAAACAAGAACCAAATTTAAAGAGAAAGAAAACGCTTAGAAATTGAAAATATGACAGCAAAACTTGTGAAAAATTCCTGTTAGAATGGTAAGACAACAAAGTTGAGTAGATGACCCTTATGTCCTCCATAAATAGCTATAAGAAAAAAGTTGAAATCCGGAAGAAAATTAAAACAGGTTCAACACTAAAATAATCAGAATTCCAAAGATAGAAATAGAGACAGACAGACAGAAAGAAGAACAGACACATGCAGCAAATAAGAAAGAGAGAGAGAAACCCTAACACAGTAATTGCTGCAGGCTTCAACACCCAACTTTCAGCACTGGACAGATCTTCCAGACAGAAAGCCAACCAACCAATATTAAATTTAATCTGTGCTACAGACCAAATGGAACTGATATTCAAGAAACATTTCATCCAATGACTGCAGAATACACATTTTTCAACTCAACACATAGATCATTCATAAGTATAGAATATACCTTAGGTCACAAAGCAAATGCAATCACATTTGAAATCAGGACTAAGAAATTCATTCAAAACCATACACTTACATGGAAACTGAGTAACTTGCTCCTAAATGACTCCTGGGTAAATAATGTCATTAAGGCAGAAATCAAGAAGTTTAAGAAGTTCTTTGAAACTAATGAGAACAAAGATACAACTTACCAGAGTTTCTGGGATGCAGCTAGCCAAGTAGCGTTAAGAGAAATTTATAGTACTAAATGCTCACATCAAGAAGTGAGATCTCAGGACAGCTGTGGTGACTCACTCCTGTAATCCCAGCTCTTTGGGAGGCCAAGGCAAACAGATTACAAGGTCAGGAGTTTGAGACCAGCCTGACCAACATGGTGAAACCCCATTCTACTAAAAATGCAAAAATTAGCTGGTGCTGTGGCACATACCTGTAATCCCAGGTACTCAGGAGGCTGAGGCAGGAGAACTGCTTGAACCTAGGAGATAAAGGTTGCAGTGAGCCGATATCACACCACTGCACTCCAGCCTAGTTGAGAGAACAACACTCCATATCAAAAAAAAAAATGAGATCTCAAGTTAACTACCCAACATCACAATTAAAAGAACTAGAAATCCAAGAGCAAAGAACACCCTCAAAGCTATGCTGAATGGAAGTGGGGAGAGAGGGCATCTTTGTCTTGTGCCAGTTTTTAAGGGGAATGCTTCCAGCTTTTGTTCATTCAGTATGATACTGGCTATGGGTTTGTCACATGTGGCTCTTATTAGTTTGAGGTATGTTCCTTCAATACCTAGTTTATTGAGAGTTTTTAACACAAACAAAAGTTGAGTTTTATCAAAAGCATTTTTTGCATCCATTGAGATAATCATGTGGGTTATTTTTTTCTTTAGTTCTGTTTATGTGACAAATGACATTTATCAATTTGCATATGTTAAACCAAACTTGCATCCCAGGGAGGATGGTTGTGACCAGGAATTTATCAGTTTCTTCCAGAGTTCTCAATTTTTTCAGGTTCAGTGGCTCACATCTGCAATCCCAGAACTTTGGGAGGTCAAGGTGGGCTGATCACCTGAGATTGGAAGTTCAAGACCAGCCTGATCAACATGGAGAAACCCCAAGTCTACTAAAAATACAAAATTAACCAAGCATGGTGGCACATGCATGTAATCCCAGCTATTCAGGAAGCTGAGGCAGGAGAATCACTTGAACTTAGGAGGCAGAGGTTGCAGTAAGCTGAGATCTCACCATTGTCCTCCAGCCTGAGCAACAAGCACAAAACTCCATCTCAAAAGAAAAGAAAAAAAAAGTGCCTACAGTTGTACATAATATTCTCTGATGTTGGTTTGTATTTCTGTGGGGTCAGTGGTAATATTGCCCTTATTGTTTTTGATGGTGGTTATTTGAATCTTCTCCCTTTCTCCTTCATTGGTCTAGCTACAAGTTTATTATTTTTTCAACCAGTAAGATTTTAATAGACCAGTTACTGGGTAATAAATTTAAACCTACAAAGGGCCATCTCCAAGAGCAGTCATGATTTCGTTTTGGTTCTTGAAAAATGTTAAGAAGTCGGTTGAGTTTTATTATTTTTTTCAAAAAACCAGCTTTTTAAAAATTCATATGGAACCAAAAACTGCCAAGGCATCCTAAGCAAAAAGAGCAAAGCTGGAAGCAACATGCTACCAGACTTCAAACTACATTACCAGGCTACAGTAAACAACAGCATAGTACTGGTACAAAAACAAACACATAGACTAATGAAACAGAATAGAGAATCCAGAAACAAAACCAAACATCTACAACTATCTGATCTTTGGCAAACTTAACAAAAACAAGCAAGGGGGAAAAGATTCTCCCTATTCAATAAATGATGCCAGGATAACTGGCTAGCCATATGCAAAAGACTGAAACTAGACCCCTTTTTTACATTACATACAAAAATTTGCTCAAGGTAGATTAAACACTGATATGTAAAACCCAAAACTACAAAAGCTGTGGAAGATACAAGGCAATGCCATTCAGGACATAAGCACAGGCAAAGATTTCATCACAAACATGCCAAAAGAAAAGATAACAAAAGCAAAATTGAAAATTGGGGTCAAATTAAAATAAGAATCTTTCACACAGCAAAATAAACTATCAACAGAGAAAACTGACAACCTACAGAATGTGAGAAAATTTTTGTAAACTATGCATCCCACAAAAATCTAATATCAAACATCTGTAAGGAAATTAAATTTACAAGAGGAAAACAACCCATAAAAAGGTGAACAAAGAACATAAACACTTTTCAAAACAAGACATATATGCAACAAGCAATGATATGAAAAAAGCTCAATGTCGCTGATTATTAGAGAAATGCAAATGAAAATTACAATGAGATATCATCTCACACCAGTCATAATGGCAATTATTAAAGTCAAAAAAAAACACATACTGGCAAGGTTATAGAGAAAAACAACACTTACACACTGTATTCAGGAATGCAAATTAGTTCTGCCATTGTGAAAAAGTGTTATGATTCCTCAGAGACCTAAAGAGTGAAATACCATTTGATTCAGCAAACCTAGTAATGGGTTACTAGGTATGTACCCAAAGGAATATGAATCCTTCTGTTATAGAGACATGTGCACGCATATGTCCATGGCAGCACTATTCACAATAGCAAAAATATGGAATCAAGCTAAATGCCCATCAATGGTATTTCATTCTTTATCAATGGATAAAGAAAATGTGGTACATATACACCAAGGAACACTGGGCAGCCACAAAAGAATGTGGTTATGTTCTTTTCAGGGACATAGATGGAGCTGGAGACTATTATTCTTAGCAAACTAATGCAGGAACACAAAATCCAAATACAGGATGTTTTCACTTGCAAGTGGGAGCTAAATGATGAGAACACAGGGACATATGACAGGCAGGAGAACAACACACACTAGGGTCTTTCAGAAAGTGGAGAATGGGAGAAGAAAGAAGATCAGGAAAAACAACTAAAGGGGACTAGGCTTAATATCTGAGTAATGAAATGATCTGTACAACAAACCTCATGACAGTCTTTACCTAAATAACAAAGCTGTGCTTGAACCTTTGAACTTAAATAAAAGTGAAAAAAAAAAAAAGAAAATGTCCTAAGTTGAATAACATAACCTCCTAGGTTTCAACACATGAAAACAAACTCACACTAAGGAACATTGTCTTGAAAATCTGCAATATGTAACAAAAAAAAAAAAACCTCCCCTAAGTTTTCAGAAAAGTTTTTTTTTAAAAAAAAAAAAAAAACAGTATTTACAAAGAATCAAAAATCAGAATGATTTTAGGCTTCTCAACAGCACTACCAGAAGCTGGGAAATAATGAAGTAGTATCTTCAAAACTTGAAACAGAAATTATTTTCAATCAAAAATTCTATGCCCAACCAGTCATGTAAGTGTAAGAAGGAATAAAGTCATATTTCAGAACAATTTGCTTCAGTTTATCCTTGCTTGAATAAGTTACTGGAGGATACAGTCCACAAAATAGAGATTCAGGGCATGGGGCAGTGCAAAACAACAGAGTGGGTATGTATTCATATTTAAAATACAGCAGCATTTGAGAGTTAGGGAATACTGGAGGAGAAGCTTTCTCCAGCATCCCTGGAACCCACAGCTCTCATTTCCACATTCCTATGTCCCATTGCTGCCCATGAATTCTGATCAATTATTCCTTTGATAGAGGCATTTCTCTCACTGATTAGCTGTAGTCAAGTGGCTCTTTCTTGGGCTACAGGAGAAAATCTATTGCTTTTCATTAAACATCAATTTGATTAACCTAGGCTTAAGGTCAACATTATGCTGTCAGCTGTACGTTCTTGGGAAGACATCACACAAACTGGTTAAAGAATGTGGCCCTCCTACCTCTGACCTTTGTGATTCTGAGCAAGCTATTTAGCCCCCCTCTCATCTGTGAAACAAACAAAGTTCTTACCTTGGGCTCCACACATAGAAAGTGTTAAACAAAGAACAGTTCCTTCTCCTCCAAGGCCAGACCATATGGAGGACCCTAAGACAGCCACAGCCTTGGTGAGTAGGACAAACACAAGGTTCAAATTGCACCATTAAAGCTGTGGCCAAACATTTGCTCTGCCTCTGAGTCACTCACTGTCATAAGGCTCTACCAGTTCCCATTCCAGATAGGAAGTGGGCTTTTGTTGGTTGGCTTTTGTTTTTTTTTTTTAAGAGATGGAGTCACCCAGGCTGGAGTGCAGTGACATGACCATGGCTCACTGCAGCCTCAAACTCCTGAGCTCAAGTGACCTTCCTACCATGGCCTCCTGACAGTAGCTGGGCCAACAGGGCAGCAGGTGTGCACCCCCATGCCCAGTAATTTTTTTTGAGAGATGAGGTACCGCTATGTTGCCCAGACTTTGTCTCAAATTTCTGGCCTCAAGAAATTTTTTATATTAGCCTCCTAAATTGCTAGGATTACAGGTGTGATCCACTGTGCCCAACAGGTATTCTAAATGCAATTTCCACACTGCTATTCTGAAGAAGAGCAATAAGCAAAGAGACCCTCCTTGAAACATAGAAAATAAAAGCATTCAGTATTAAGTGGAGGCAGAGTTCATGATCAGCCAAAACTACTTCAACTGTAATCCAGAAGTCCCATTGATATAGGAATGAGTTCTAAAAAAATTAGTCAGAGATTGAGGGTAAGAAAGTCTTTGGTAAGGTTTCCCTTTTAAGAAAAAGCAGGCCCAAAACCATTTCTAACAAAGAGCAGCCTGTAAAATCGAGCTGCAGACATAGACAAGCAAGCTGGAAGCTTGCACAGGTGAATGCCAGCAGCTGTAACAATAGAAGGCTACCTGGGCACCAGGCATGCTCAACCTGATGGCTCCATCTTCCTTTTTCTTTATCAACCACAAGTACAGTAAGGGACAGACAACATGGCACTGGCCAAGTAGAAAACCTATATGCATAAGAAGAAGATTAGCGTGGGTGGCCAGCTTCTTAACGAGCTATGTAAACATCTCACCTGGTCCAACCCACATTTGGAACCTATGTAAATCAGACACCACCTTCTCAAGCAAGTCTATAAAACACCATGCAGTTCACCACAAAACAAGAAAACACACTCAGAAGCCCCCTTTCTCTGCAGGAGAGAGAGATATTCTCTTTTCTCCTTTTGCCTGTCCAACCTCCATTCTTAACCTCACTCCATGTGTATTCACATCCTTGATTTCCTTGACATGAGGCAACATACCTCAGGTATTACCTCAGATGAACAATGTTGCTTCATCATAGTTGGGTTTTTTTCAGGTTGTAGGACAAATGGCCCCGTTCTTCTGCAACCTGAGCTCGACCTTACTCAGGCCTCCTTCCAGCAAAATTACAGAGCCAAATAAAACCCCTTAAGTCTTCTTTTAAATGGGCAGCTGCTCCAAAGAAAGCAGCATGATCAGTTTCAGGTGGCCTGGGGTGGGGGCAGTGCTACTCTGGCTTCTCCATGCTCAGCCCCTCTCAGTTCAAAAGCCCACCACGTGGAGCAATAGAACACCTGCTCATCTGAGTTTTTAAAAAAGTGGGAGGAAAAGCGCTGTCTTTATGCTTATTTACCTGGCAGAGGGGAGGTCATAAAACACTAATTTCTGAGCAGCAAACCAGAGTTTTACTGATCTCTTCTGTTACTTACTCGTGTTTACCCAGAGAAACCACATCACAAATCTGAGTCTTTTCTGGGAAGAGAAGAAATAGAATTCATTATTCTCTCAGCCCCCTTTCCACAGTAGAGTTCTGACTCCACTTCTAAAATACTTTTCTGCAAGCCTCTGTACCTCATAAATGTTTTACTATACTCGATACAGCAAAGGGAAGCACAGATTAGCTACTGTTTTCAGAACAGTGGAAACATGCTGTCTTCTCCAAGTTTGGCATTGGAGTCAAAGATCAAGCACCAAACAGTAGTTGTCAAGAATCCTCTCATTTACATAAGGTTCTAGACTTTGCAAAGGGTGTGAGCAAGAACCAGTTTTGCCAGAATAGATTATTATCTACCTCTTACCTTTATAGAACAGGACTAAAAATTCTCTTTTAAGAGAGAGTCTTGCTCTGTCACCCAGGCTGGAGTGCAGTGGCATAATCTCAGCCCACTACAACTTCTCCCTCTCAGGTTGAAGTGATTTTCCTGCCTCAGCCTCCTGAGTAGCTGGGATTACAGGGGCCCACCACTACACCCAGCTAATTTTTGAATTTTTAGAAGAGACAGGGTTTCCCCATGTTTGCCAGGCTACTCTCCAAAGCCTGACCTTATGATCCGCCTACCTGAGCCACCCAAAGTACTGGGATTACAGATGTGAGCCACCACGCTGGGCTTTTTTTTTTTTTTTTAATTACACTGAAGACTTTTGAAAGGGTTGTATGCTGTATGAACTCCCTCCTCACCCAATTCTCATGGATGGGAAAATGCTTCTGCTTCATTTTAAAGCAAATGAGATGCCTGAACAGGAACTTCTTATTAACCATTCAAACTGATTAGCTCACATCCCTGAAGGCTGCAGAACTTGGGAACTGCTATCCCATCTGAATAAAATTTAAAGGCAAAAGGCTGTGGCCAAGTTGGAATAATTGGGCAGACAGAAGCGATAAAGATTGGAGCTGGGAGTGGCCCATACTTCAAGTTAAGCCAAACAAAGGTGTGTGCATGTTTTCTATGGGCCAAATAGGAATTCCATAATAGAGAAAACCACTGATTTTTAAGGAAGATGCTGCCCTAAAAAGCTTCCTGCCAGGGGTGAAGAAGAGGCTGCCCAGGACCCCCAGAGGCAGGTGGTAGGAAAGCTCTTAGTGGCTTCCCAGAAAATGTATTACCTGAGGTAGTGAACTTCTATCAGAGATCCCTACCAGGAGAATTTCTTAGGAACCCATGAGAAAGGGCCAAAAACTACATGCCTGCTCCTAAAATGTGACACCATAATACAGCTGAACTATTCAATAAGGCCCTATCTGTTCCTCTTTCTCTCCTTTCTCCCTGCCCCTAGCCAACCCTAGAAGATCCAGAAACCACTGTTAAGGAGTGAGGGTGGATGGTCATAACCAAACACACTGCCCTCCTTTCCCTTTCCACTGTGGGTTTGGTTGATATTTTTCTATGAACATTTATGAACGTATAGCAAAGTTGAAAAAACTTTACAGTGAACACTTTAACTGTATCTTCACCAACTTGGAGTCTTGTTTTATCTCATGTCTATCCATAGATCCATCTTTCTATCCATCCACTAATCTATCTCAGTTTTTAGGCATTTTAAAGTAAATTGCAGACATCAGTAACTCAGTGTGCATTAACTAGAATTTGGTACCTTTTTTTCCTTTTGGTGTAAAGTTTACAAATAATGAAATGCAAAAATTTTAAGTATGTATTTACCGAATTTTGACAAAAGTATACATATGTGTAACCCAAAACTCTATCAAATAAAGAACATTAGTATGATCCCTCATATGGTTTGGCTGTGTCCTCACCCAAATCTCTTCTTGAATTGTAGCTCCCAGAATTCCCACGTGTTGTGGGAGGGACCTGGTGGAAGAGAATTAAATCAGGGTGACAGTTTCCCCCATACTGTTCTTGTGATAGTGAATAAGTCTCACAAGGGCTGATGGTTTTATAAGAGGAAAGCCCTTTTGCTTGTTTCTCATTTCTCTCTTGTCTGCCACCATGTAAGATGTTCCTTTTACTTTCTGCCATGATTATGAGGCCTCCCCAGCTAGGTGCAACTGTGAGTCCATTAAACCTTTTTTTTAATAAAGTACCCAGTATCAGGTATATCTTTATCAGCAGTGGGAAAATGGACTAATACAATCCCAGAAAGTTTCCTCATGACCTGTCTCAGTCTCCAGCTCTGTACCCTTGGATTTTTCCATTGTAGACTAAGTTTGCCAACTTCAGAAATTCCACATAAATTGAATCATGTTGTGATAACCCTATATATAAGGCTTCCTTTAGTTCACAAAATGATTTTTATATTTGTCGATCAGGTTACACATATCAGTAACTCTTTCATTTTTATTGCTGACTAGTATTTCATGGTATGAAATAACGTAGTTTGCTACCTGATCCTCTATTTGTGGTCACCAGAAGTATTTCCAACTTTTGATTATTATGAGTAAAGCTATTGTTGTCTTCTATAGGTATTTTTATTAACATGTATTTTCACTAATTGGGGTAAATTCCTAACTTGGAAATTTATTATAGATGAGATGTATATTCGTTCTATAAGAAAATTCCAGAAATTTGACAAAGTAGTTGTACTGTTTTATAGTCCCATTAGCAGTAGTTATAGTTGTGCTGTATTCTTGCCAACATTTGGTATTTAGTCTTTCCAAACCTAATTATTTCATGGGGTGTGTAGTGGTATCTCACTGTGGTTTTAATCTGCATTTCCTTGATGCTTCTTGATGTTAACCATTTTGTTTCACTTGTGTATTATCTTTGCAAAGTGGCTCCTCAAATTTTTTCCCCTTCTAAAGGGTGATTGTTATCTTTTCTTTTAAGTTGCTCTGTCATCCAGGCTGGAATGTAATGGTGCAATCTTGGCTCACTACAGCCTCTGCTTCCTGGGCTCAAGCGATCCTCCCACCTCAGTCTCCCAATTAGCTGATACCAGGCTAACTTTTTGTATTTTTATTAGCCACCATACAAGGCTAATTTTTTTGTATTTATACTAGTGTCAGGGTCTCACCATGTTGCCCAGACTAGTCTCAAACTCCTGGCCTTAAGCGATTCACCCTCCTCAGCCTCCCAAAGTGCTGGCATTACAGGTGTGAGCCACTGTGCCCAGCCTTATTTTCAGGTTATAAAACTGCTTTATATATTCTGGAAATCAGGCTTTTTTCTGAAAATAGATTTATGAACATTTTCTGTCAGGCTGTGGCTTGCATATTTATTTGTTTAATGTATCTTTTAATTTTTCCAGACACTTTTTCTGCAAAATTAGTGTCACTTTTTGTTGTATTTTTCAGAGAATTTGTTCATTTCATCTAAGTTGCAGAATTTGTCACCATGACATTGTTTATAAGTCTCTTATTATCCTTTTCAAGTCTGCAGGATCTGTAGTGATAATTTCACTTCTCTTTCACTTCTGATATTGATACTGACCATTTGTGTTTCCTCTCTTTTTTTATGATCAGAGTAGCTTAAGGTTTATGTGTTGATATTTTAAAACAGCCAGCTTCTTTGCTTTGTGAGTTTTCTCTATTATTTTGTCTGTCTTCAATTTGGTTTATCTCTGCACTTTTATCTTTATTGTTTCCTTCTTACTACTTCATTGGAGTTTTCTTTGCTGTGTGTGTGTGTGTGTGTGTGTGTGTGTGTGTGTGTGTGTTTTCAATCTTCTTTAGGTGAACATTTACATCATTGATTTTAGACCTTTCTCTTTTTCTTCTACTGCAGTACAAGCATGTACAGCTATACTTCCCTCTGGGAACTCCCTTAGCTGTAATTCATAAGTGTTGACATGTTGTATTTTGATTATCCCTTGGAATAAAATATTTTATATTCTACCTTTTGATTTCTTCTTGGGCTTGTGGATTATATTTAATCTCCAAGTACTTGGAGCTTTCCTAGTTCTGTTATTGTTAATTTCTGTTTTAATCCTATTGTGGTCAGGTAACATACACTGCATGAATTCAATTGGATTTAATCTATTCAGTCTTGTTTTATGACCTAGCATGTGACCCATCTTAGTGAACACTACATGTACTTGAAACATACAGTATTCTGTCATTATTGGGTGTTGTCTTTCATAGGTTTGTTTAAGATGGTGGAAAGTGTTGTTCAGGTCATCTGCATCTTGGCTAAGATTTTGTATAGTTTATCTATCAATTGCTTGGGAGATGAGTATTAAAATCACCAATAAAAATTGTGGATTGTTTATTTATTCCTTTAGTTCAATTTTGTTTTGTGCAAATTGATGCAAAAATTATTTTTAATCCATTTTTTTAATAAAATGACTCTTCTGTAATCATGAAATATTACTCTTTATCTTTGGAAATAGTGTTTTGACTTAAGCATATTTTATTTTGTATTAATATAGCTTCTTCACACTTTTATTACTGACTGTTTGCATAGTATATCTTTTTAAATGTACTTATTTAGGGTCAGGTACAGTGACTCACACCTGCAATCCCAGCACTTTGGGAGGCTGAGGCAGGTAGATCACTTGAGGTCAGGAGTTTAGGACCAGCCTGTCCAATGCAGTGAAACCCCATCTTTACCAAAAATACCCCCACAATTAGCTAGGCATAGTGGCAGGTTCCTGTAGTTATGGCTATGCAAAAGGCTGAGGCAGGAGAATGGCTTGAACCCAGGAGGTGGAGTTTACAGTGAGCAGAGATTGCACCACTGTACTCCAGCCTGGGAGATAGAGTAAGACACTGTCTAAAAAAAATCAAATGTACTTATTTAGACTTATGTATATTTGTCTTTTTATTCTATTCAAAGTGTGTATTTTATATACAGCACTGGGTCTTGTGGGTTTTTTAAATAAATTCTGGCAATCTCTGCACTTTAATTGGAGGATGTGATATGATTCATTAACATTTAATGTTATTAAATATAGATTTATTAGTGGCCAAATGATGTAATTGGATTCAAGCTTACAACTTAATGATTTGTTTTATAATTTTGTTTCTTTATGTTTGCATCCCCTTCCCCAATTTTTGTCCTGTCCCTTTTTTACTGATGTCTTTTGGACTCTTTAAATACTTTTAGAATTTTATTTTAAAGTATCCATTGACTTATTAGATATACTGGTTGAATATTTTTTATCTGAATTCCTTGGGACTAAAAGTGTTTTGGATTTTAAATTTTTTTTCATATTTTGGAATATTTACATATATATAAAGAGATCTCTTAAAGATATAACTGAAGTCTAAGCACAAAATTCACCTATGTTTATGAACACCTCATACACATAGGGCAAATGAAATTTTACATATTTTTAACAATTTTGTGCACGAATCAAAGTTTGTATACATTGAACCATCAGAAAGCACACATGTCACTATCTCAGCCATCCATGTGGATGAATTTCAGATCTTGGAATATTTTGGATTTTGGATTTTATGGATCAGATATGCTCAACCTATACCTGTTTCATTGTTGATTATTTTATGTGTTAAAATATGTAAGGAAGAGTGAAGTTTTAAGCTGAATGAGATTTTTGAGTTTGGAAATTATACTAAACAGGATTGTTTTTTCTTTTTAAGTTCCAGGATACAGGTGTAGAATGTGTAGGTTTGTTACATAGGTATATGTGTACCATGGTGCTTTGCTGCATCTATCAACCCTTCATCTAGGTTTTAAGCCCCACATGCACTAGCTATTTGTCCTAATGGTCTCCCCCTCTCACCCTCCCCTGACCCCCAACTGGCCCCAATGTGTATTGTTCCCTCCCTGTGTCCATATGTTCTCATTGTTTGACTCCCACTTATGAGTGAGAATGTGTGGTGCTTGGTTTTCCACTCCTTTGTTAAACTAAACAGGATTTCTTAATAGCTTAAATTGCTCAGTGAAATAGAAAATATCAAAGATTCTACCCAACAGGTGGGCAAGAATGAGTCCACATAGCAACTTTGAAGAAGTAAAGGAAAAAAACAAACCATTTCTGATTGCTCCCTGCCACAGCCAGTGCATTCAACCTTTTTTACTGTCCTTTTATTATTTTTTCATTGTTATTACAGTCATTATTGGTTTTCCCCAGAAGAAAAAATAAAAGTAGTGGGACTGATAGTGAGGAAACAAAGACTGACAGCTGCCCCTATGCCTGTGTTTAACTTTTGAGAAATATAGTCAACATGATGATTTTCACACAGGGCTAGGAGGGCTTCTGCCTCTATGATTCCTGTTATGTTCTGGGCAGAAAATAAATTTTTTTCTCCATGGGAACCTGTTAGAGATATTTGAGAACAATGTCAACTGTAGACAAAAACCTAATACAAGTGGAAATATTGTTTCATTTCTTTTTTCTTTTTTTGCAGTATTCCTTTTCTAAGAGCTGAGATAGGAGGAGAAAGAAGGAAAGAAATATTGACATGTGTAACAACATGGCTGAATATCAAAAACATTTTCTTGACTGAAAGAAACCTTACATATGGAGTGATCACAATATAATTCCATTTCTATCAAACTCTAAATTCTGTGCTGGAAAAATATCCAAGGGTATATTGGGGTTGGGGACTGACTAAGAGGAGGCAAAACTGAACTTTCTTATTCTCTGCTGTGATCCAAAACCCATGCTATGGACTTTGTACACAGTATCCCATTTAATCCTTGAAATCACCCCAACAGGTAGTTACTGTCACTTCCCCCACTTCAAACAGAACATAAAGCTCAGAGAATCTGGGCACTGTGTGGTTTTTTTTGTTTTTTTTTTTTTTGTTTGTTTGTTTTGAGATGGAGTTTCGCTCATGTCAGCCAGGCTGGAGTGCAATGGCACGATCTCGGCTCACCGCAAGCTCCGCCTCCTGGGTTCAGGCAATTCTCATACCTCAGCCTCCTGAGTAGCTGGGACTACAGGCACGCCCCACCATGCCCAGCTAATTTTTTGTATTTTTAGTAGAGACGGGGTTTCACCATGTTGACCAGAATGGTCTCAATCTCTTGACCATGTGATCCACCTGCCTCAGCCTCCCAAAGTGCTGGGATTACAGGCATGAGCCACCGTGCCTGGCCCGGTACTGTGTTCTACACCTACTTAGAAGTCACCAATTCCTAAAGTACTTTAAAATGTTTTAAATAAAAATTAATAAAGTAGGCAAAAAATAGCATGTAAATAGCATTTCTACAAATATCTCCTAAGACAATTTTCACATTGAAGTCCAAAGACATTTACAAGAATGTTTTCCATGACATTGTTTAAAATAATAGAAATCAGAATGGGAAAAAATCTTTGCAGTTTACACATCTGACAAAGGGCTGATATCCAGAATTTACAAAAAACTCAAACAGATTTACAGGAAAAAAACAAACAAGCCCATTCAAAAATGGGCAAAGAATATGAACAGACACTTTACAAAAGAAGACATACATGAGGCCAACAAACATATGAAAAAATGCTCATCATCACTGGTCATCAGAGAGATGCAAATCAAAACCACATTGAGATACCATCTCATGCCAGTTAGAATGGCGATCATTAAAAAATCTGGAGACAGCAGATGCTGGAGAGGATGTGGAAAAATAGGAACACTCTTACACTGTTGGTGGGAGTGTAAATTAGTTCAACCATTGTGGAAGACAGTGTGGCGATTCCTCAAGGACTTAGAGATAGAAATTCCATTTGACCCAGCAATCCCATTACTGGGTATATATCCAAAGGACTATAAATCGTTCTACTATAAGGACACATGCACACGAATGTTCATTGCAGCAGTGTTTACAATGGCAAAGAACTGGAACCAACCCAAATGCCCAAAGATGATAGACTGGACTGGGAAAATGTGGCACATATACACCATGGAATATTATGTAGCAATCAAAAATGATGAGTTTGTGTCCTTTGTACGAACATGGATGAATCTGGAGAACATCATTCTCAGCAAATGGACACAAGAACAGAAAAAGAAATACCGCATATACTCACTCATAGGTGGGTGAGAAAAATGAGAACACATGGACACAGAGGGGGGTCTACTACACACTGGGGTCTATTGGGGGGAATGGGGGAGGGACAGTGTGGGGGCTGGGGAGGGATAGCCTGGGGATAAATGCCAAGTGTGGGTGAAGGGGAGGAAGGCAGCAAAACACACTGCCATGTGTGTACCTATGCAACTATCTTGCACGTTCTGCACATGTACCCCAAAACCTATAATGCAATAAAAATTTAAAAAAATAAAATAAAATAATAGAAAACTAGAAGCAACCTAAATGTCCATGGAAGAGTTAGATTAGTTCTCTTATTTCCATATTATGCAATACTGTGCTGATGTAGATATATAATATTAATTTTTAAAAATTACATTCACCTTCTTCTCATGGATCCAAGGAGATATGTTAGAGAATATTCATTGAATTTGTGCATAAACACAAATACAAAGGAAATAGTAGGGGCTCTCTACAAGTGGTTATATATTGGAAGAGGAAGAAGAGAAAAATAAAAGGGATCATGAACTTTGTATATGCTTTGGTAGTGTCTGGTTTTGTATATAACTTGAATTTTTTTATAAATATATTTTACAGTCTGAATAATTACTAAGTAAGAAGACAAGTAAGTCACTTTAATAAAAGTCCTTTCAATTACTGCAACTGATTTCTACAGCCAGAATGTTCCCAGAACCTGAAAAGAGGAACCACTATAACTGGAAGGCAGAAATACTGACACTAGAGGGCCAGAGCTGGAGAGGGTGGATCTAATGCAGCAAATCCATCAGCAGCCCTGATCGGCATCTTTGAGAAACCTGTTAATTTTCCATGCTTAATAAGTGAGTTAAATTGAAAACAAATCCATGACAGTTGTGCATGAGAAAGGTTACATGTGTCCCGAATAATAAGGTCTGTGCACAATATAAATTAAAACATACCATTTAACATTCATAAGATTGGAAAACAAAAAGTAAAAGCCTAGGAATATCAAGTGAAGCCAAACACGAAACAAGCTTCTCCATATTGCCTGTGGGAATACAAATTGTTACAACTACTTTAAACAATTGGAAATTTATAGTAAAAATGAAAACAAGCCTCCCCTACAATTTACCAATCCCTGTTCTGGGAACACAGTAAGAGAGATTCTTCCCAAGAAATCTGCACACAAATGTAAATGGCACTATGCATGTAATTGTACATCGTGGTATTTCCATATGGTAAAGTATTATTCAGCAGGGAAAGTAAGTAGACCAGAGGTAGACATTTCAATATCAATAACGTTTAGAAAGATAAAATTGAATATAGGAAGTTGCAACTATATCTGTAATGCTTTGTTTTGCCAGGAAAAAAAAGGGACACGTGGGGAGGGCAAGGGACAACAGAAACTAAACAATCTGAAACACATGAGAAAAATACCCATATTTAAAAATTTTCCATTGCTTCTTATATTATTTTCTGTCTTTTCTATACACTTGAAGTACTTCATAATAAAGAAAAATATTGGGGGAGAGGCAAGATGGCGTCGTAGAAGTGACTTAGGATTGCAGGTCTCAGTGACAGTGCAGAGGGTGAGTCCTAGCTGCATTCTCAGATGGACCTTTTTTGCCCACAGAGCGTTGAAAGTCCCAGGTGTGGGAGAGACACAGGACGCTAGTAAAGCCGGCTAATGCAGCCGGCTCACTCAGCCACTTCAGCCGGCACTGCAGCGGGACCTGGCACGGAACTCACTGGTCTGGGTGCCCTGTTAAACCAGCAATCTGAGAGTTTGAAGGGCAGATTGGCATGTCCATCTGATTGAACGGGACTTGGACAGTGAGCCAGACCAGGAGTTTCCTGGGAGTTTCCTGGGAAGCGTGATCTGAGCCAGTGAAGTGGGCAGTGGCATGGGAGATCACATGGATCCCAGTGCCCTATTGGCAGGCTACTGGGGTGCCAGTGAGAGAGTCGACCTTTCAGCTCGTGGAGAGGGAGAGAGAGAGAGAGAGGATGGACTCTGAGGCAGGGAGCTGGGTGATTGGGCTCAGCGGGTCCCACCCTCATGGGGACAAGCAGGGTGGTGACTGGAGGCGCTTGGGGCTGAAAGTTTTGCTGCCGGCATCTAGGACGGTGCAGCCTGGTGAGGGAGGGGCGTCCGCCATTGCTGATGCAATCCGCCCCTACTGAAGTACCGCCCAGGGCTGACAAAGCCTGCCATTGCCAAGGCAACCTGCCATAACAGAGAGACTCTGCCAGGAGTGGGGAGCACTCCACAGCAGAAGGGAGCCCAGCAGCAACAGGGCAGACCCGCGCTAGCAAGTCAGAGCCCCGGCAGGCAAATAGTGAATAGGCTGCCACCTAGTGGGGCAGAACAGTGCAACAGATACTCATAAAGAAAGCCCCAACTCCCTGAAACAGAGCATCTAAGGGGGAGAAAAAAGGGGTGGTGTTTTATGAGTTCTATTGCAGCAGACATAAACAACATCCCAACAACCCTGAATGAACAACGGAGCTCACAGCTCAGCACTGGAGCTCCTATAAAGCACAGACCATCTCCTTAAGCAGCTCCCTGACCCCTGTTTATCCAAAGAGTCACCGCAAAAAAGGACTAATCAGACTGACATTTGGCGGGCATCATTCTGGAACAAAGACAGCAGAAGAAGAAACTGGTATCATCCCTCACTGTTCCAAAGCTGCTAAAGGTATACTCCAGACAAGCAGGGCCTGGAGTGGACCTCAGCACTCATACAGCAGAGGGGCTAGACCATTAGAAGGAAAACTAAGTAACAGAAATACTTCATCATCAACAATCTCAGCATTCACACTGAGACCCAATTGAAAAATCAGCAACTACTAAGATGACAGGTGGATAAATCCATAAAGATGGGAAGAAACCAGCGCAAAAAGGAGGAAAACACCTGAAACCAAAACACCTCACCTCCTACAAAGGACCAAAACTCCTCACCAGCAAGGGAACCAAGCTGGACGGAGAATGAGTGTGACGAAATGACGGAATCAGACTTCAGAGAGTGGTAATGAGAAACTTCATTGAGCTAAAAGAACATGTTCTAAATCAGTGCAAAGAAACTAAGAACCTTGAAAAAAGATTTGAAAAAAGATTCGAGGAAATGATAACAAGAATGGACAACTTAGAGAGGAATACGAATGAATTGAAGGAGCTGAAAAACACAACACGAGAACTTCGTGAAGCATGCACAAGTTTCAACAGCTGAATTGACCAAGCAGAAGAAAGACTATCAGAAGTTGAAGATCAACTCAATGAAATAAAATGTGAAACCAAGATTAAAGAAAAAAGCACAAAAAGGAATGAACAAAATCTCCAAGAAATGTGGGACTATGTGAAGAGACCCAACCTACGTTTGATAGGTGTACCAGAATGTGATGAAGAGAATGAATCCAAGCTGGAAAACACTCTTCAGGATATTATCCAGGAAAATTTCCCCAACCTAGCAAGACAGGTCAATACTCAACTACAGGAAATACAGAGAACACCACAAAGATACTCTGCAAGAAGAGCAACCCCAAGGCACATAATCGTTAGATTCACCAGGGTTGAAATAAAGGAGGAAATACTAAGGGCAGCCAGAGAGAAAGGTCGGGTCACCCACAAAGGGAAGCCCATCAGACTCACAGCAGATCTCTCGGCAGAGACTCTACAAGCCAGAAGAGAGTGGGGGCCAATATTCAACATCCTTAAAGAAAAGAACTTTCAACCCAGAATTTCATATCCAGCCAAACTGAGCTTCATAAGTGAAGGAAAAATAAAATCCTTCATGAACAAGCAAGTACTCAGAGATTTTGTCACCACTAGGCCTGCTTTACAAGAGCTCCTGAAAGAGGCACTACACATAGAAAGAAACAACCAGTACCAGCCATCATAAAAGCATACCAAATGCTAAAGACCATTAACAAAATGAAGAATCTACATGAACCAATGGGCAAAACAGCCAGCTAGCATCAAAATGGCAGTATCAAATTCACACATAACAATATTAACCCTAAATGTAAATGGGCTAAATGCACCAATCAAAAGACACAGACTGGCAAATCAGATAAAAAACCAAAACCCATCAGTGTGCTGTATCCAGGAAACCCACCTCACATGCAAAGATACACAAGGCTCAAAATAAAAGGATGGAGGAAGATTTACCAAGCAAATGGAGAGCAAAAAAAAGCAGGAGTTGCAATTCTCATATTTGATAAAATAGACTTTAAAGCAACAAAGATCAAAAGGGACAAAGAAGATCATTACATAATGGTAAAAGGATCGATACAACAAGAAGAGCTAATGATCCTAAATATATATGGACCCAATGTAGGAGCACCCAGATATATAAGGCAAGTTCTTAATGACTTACAAAGAGACTTAGACTCCCACACAATAATAGTGGGAGACTTTAACACTCCACTGTCAATAGCAGACAGATCAACCAGACAGAAAATTAACAAGGATATCCAGGACTTGAACTCAGACCTGGAACAAGCAAACCTGATAGACATTTACAGAATGCTCCACCCCAAATCCACAGAATATACACTCTTCTCAGCACCACATCACACCTACTCCAAAATTGACCACATAATTGGAAGTAAAGCACTCCTCAGCAAATGCAAAACAACTGAAATCATAACAAACAGTCTCTCAGACCATAGTGCAATCAAGTTAGAACTCAGAATTCAGAAAATAACTCAGAACCACACAGCTTCATGGAAACTGAACATCTGGTTCTTGAATGTTGATTGGATAAACAATGAAATGAAGTCAGAAATAAAGAAGTTCTTCGAAACCAACGAAAATGAAGACACAATGTATCAGAATCTCTGAGACACATTTAAAGCAGTCTGTAGAGGAAAATATATAGCAATAAGTGCCCACATGAGAAGAGTGGAGAGATCCAAAATTGACACCCTATCGTCAAAATTGAAAGAGCTAGAGGAGCAAGATCAAAAAAGCTCAAAACCTAGCCGAAGACAAGAAATAACTAAGATCAGAGCAGAACTGAAGGAGATAGAGACAAGAAAAACCCTTCAAAAAATCAATAAATCTAAGAGCTGGTTTTTCAAAAAGATCAACAAAATAGACAGACCACTAGCCAGACTGATAAAAAAGAAAAGAGAGTACAACCAAATGATGCAATAAAAAACGATAATGGGGAAATCACCACAGATTCCACAGAAATTCAAACCATCATCAGAGAATACTACAAACAACTCTATGCACATAAACTAGTAAATCAGGAAGAAATGGATAAATTCCTGGACGCTTGTGTCCTCCCAAGCCTAAACCAGGAGGAAGCCAAAACTATGAATAGACCAATAACAAGGTCTGAAGTTGAGGCAGCAATTAAGAGCCTACCACACAAAAAAAGCCCAGGTCCAGATGGGTTCACAGCTGAATTCTACCAGACACACAAAGAGGATCTGGTACCATTCCTTCTGAAACTATTCCAAATAATCCAAAAAGAGGGAACCCTTCCCAAATCATTTTATGAGACCAATATCATCCTGATACCAAAACCTGACAGAGACTCAACAAGAAAAGAAAACTTCAGGCCAATATCCTTGATGAACATAGATGCAAAAATCTTCAATAAAATACTGGCAAACCGATTGCAACAGCACATTAAAAAACTTATCCATCATGATCAAGTAGGATTCATCCCGGGGATGCAAGGCTGGTTCAACATATGCAAGTCTATAAATGTAATTCACCACATAAACAGAACCAAAAACAAAAACCACATGATTATCTCAATTGATGCAGAGAAGGCATTTGACAAAACTCAACAGCCCTTTATGCTAAAAACCCTCAATAAACTTGGTATTGATGGAACATATCTCAAAGTAATAAAAGCTATTTACAACAAACCAACAGCCAATATCATACTTAATGGGCAAAAACTGGAAGCATTCCCTTTGAAATCGGGCACTAGACAAGGATGCCCTCTCTCACCACTCCTATTCAACATAGTACTGGAAGTTCTAGCCAGAGCAATCAGGCAAGAAAAAGAAATAGAGCATATTCAAATAGGAAAGATGGAAGCCAAATTGTCTCTATTTGCAGATGACATGATAGTATACCTAGAAGACCCCATCACCTCAGCCCAAAAGCTCCTGCAACTGATAAGCAACTTCAGCAAAGTCTCAGGATATAAAATCAATGTTCAAAAATCACAAGCATTCCTATACACCAATAACAGACTTAAAGAGTACCAAATCAAGAACGAACTGCCATTCACAATTGCTACAAAGAAAATAAAATACCTCGGAATACAACTCACAAGGAATGTAAGGGACCTCTTTAAGGAAAACTACAAACCACTGCTCAACGAAATAAGAGAGGACACAAACAGATGGAGAAACTCCATGTTCGTGGTTAGGAAGAATGAATATCGTGAAAATGGCTATACTGCCCAAAGTAATTTACACAATCAATGCTATCCCCTTCAAACTACCATTGAATTTCTTCACAGAACTGGAAAAAACCACCATGAATTTCATATGGAACCAAAAAAGAGCCCGCATAGCCAAGTCAATTCTAAGCAAAAAGAACACAGCGGGAGGCATCACACTACCAGACTTCAAACTATACTACAAGGCTACAGTAATCAAAATAGCATGGTACTGGTACCAAAACAGAGATATAGACCAATGGAACAGAACAGAAGCATCGGAGGCAACACAACGTATCTACAACCATATTATCTTTGATAAACCAGACAAAAACAAGCAATGGGGAAAGGATTCCCTATTTAATAAATGGTGTTGGGAAAACTGGCTGGCCATGTGCAGAAAGCAGAAACTGGACCCCTTCCTGACACCTTACACTAAAACTAACTCCAGATGGATTAAAGACTTAAACGTAAGACCTGACACCATAAAAACCCTAGAAGAAAATCTAGGCAAAACCATTCAGGACATGGGAGTAGGCAAGGACTTCATGAACAAAACACCAGAAGCATTGGCAACAAAAGCCAAAATAGACAAATGGGACCTAATCAAACTCCACAGCTTCTGCACGGCAAAAGAAACAGTCATTAGAGTGAATCGGTAACCATCAGAATGGGAAAAAATCTTTGCAGTTTACCCATCTGACAAAGGGCTGATATCCAGAATTTACAAAGAACTCAAACAGATTTACAGGAAAAAAACAAACAAGCCCATTCAAAAATGGGCAAAGGATATGAACAGACACTTTACAAAAGAAGATATACATGAGGCCAACAAACATATGAAAAAATGCTCATCATCATTGGTCATTAGAGAGATGCAAATCAAAACCACATTGAGATACCATCTCACGCCAGTTAGAATGGCGATCATTAAAAAATCTGGAGACAGCAGATGCTGGAGAGGATGTGGAGAAATAGGAACACTCTTACACTGTTGGTGGGAGTGTAAATTAGTTCAACCATTGTGGAAGGCAGTGTGGTGATTCCTCAGGGACCTAGAAATAGAAATTCCATTTGACCCAGCAATCCCATTACTGGGTATATATCCAAAGGACTATAAATTGTTCTACTATAAGGACACATGCACACGAATGTTCATTGGAGCACTGTTTACAGTGCAAAGAACTGGAACAAACCCAAATGCCCAACGATGATAGACTGAACTGGGAAAATGTGGCACATATACACCATGGAATATTATGCAGCAATCAAAAATGATGAGTTTGTGTCCTTTGTAAGGACATGGATGAATCTGGAGAACATCATTCTCAGCAAACTGACACAAGAACAGAAAAAGAAATACCGCATATACTCACTCATAGGTGGGTGAGAAAAATGAGAACACATGGACACAGAGAGGCGGTCTACTATACACTGGGGTCTATTGGGGGGAATGGGGGAGGGACAGTGGGGGGGGGCTGGGGAGGGATAGCCTGGGGATGAATGCCAAGTGTGGGTGAAGGGGAGGAAGGCAGCAAAACACACTGCCGTATGTGTACCTATGCAACTATCTCGCACGTTCTGCACATGTACCCCAAAACCTATAATGCAATAAAAGTTTAAAAAAAAAGAAAGAAAGAAAAATATAAAAGGCATAGGAAAGAATATTCTGAGAAAATACATCAAAATGTTTATGGTTATTAGATTTGGTAAGATTTTAAATAACTTTAATTTTTTTTATATCTCTCTATATGTCTTAATCATACCATATTAAATGTGTATTTTATTTATGACAATAAAAATGTATTATTTTAAAACTCATATATATACAGTTTTTTCTGACATATGATGAAACTATATGAAACATAGATTCAGCAAAAATACTGAGAACTAGAACAAAAATAATGATATTAAATGTTGTTGACATTTGGATGGAGCTATGTGTGACTTTACATTTATCTCTAAACTCAATTTTTCTATAGTGGGAAAATGAAATATTTGTGAAAGCTGGATTAAATAAAAAGCTATAGGTTTTAAATAAAAAGGAATTCAAATAATTTTCCAGCATTATAAAATGTTCATATTCCTAAATATGAACTACTTTACAAAAACATCGGTGATCTTAAAGAAACATTAGATAATTTTTAAAGGAAGTCTGTTATGATACTGCAGTTTATAGTGATACTGAGTGTTTGCTAGCTCCACTAATCAGGATATTAAGTTAAATAGTATATAATATGCCATAAAGAAATTATATGAGCAGAGGTTACTAAAAAATGAGAACACAACGATTTTAAGTGGCCTGGTGACATGATTTTTTTCCAGTGAGAGGGAAACATCAGAGTCATTTGATCAATGAAGTGCCTTTTATAAATCTTCAGGAAATCTCCTATGAAGCCTTTAAGAAGATGGATTTATTATTACTTCTCATATATGTTCCCATTAAATTTTTACCATTACCCTCATGGGCCTACCCAGCCTAAGAGATGGAAACTGTGAGTCCAGCCAACTGACACCCACCATCTGTAAGATTCTGGCACACTGAGGAGACCATGACCAGCCTGTTGACTGAAATCTATAATGTAAAATGATGATGCTGCTCCAGCAATCCTGAAACCCTGCCCTAGAATCAATGCAAAGCTGTGTCAGCCTTAGAATTTCCATATGCCTAGGCAGATAGTTATCTTCAAATATAAGAACAGTATTATTTTCTGGAGAAACCAAAAGAATCCAGAAAAATTCTACAGTTGTCTCCTCTGCCCTTCCTTCCTGTTCCATCTTGTTAGTAACAGGCAAATTCAGGCACACAGATGTCCTAACTTCTACACCTGATGTTGCCCACAATGTGCACTTGGTGATGCATCTTATAGAGCACATATGCAAACAATTATGGGATCTGAACAATAACAACTCAGGCAGAAAAATTAGGAATTAGTGCCCCTAAGTAAACCAGTGAGAAAAAAATGGAGGCTTAGAGACTTTAAACAACTTTCCCCAGTAGCTGATAAGCTACAGTGGCCTTAGACAAGCTGACAAGAGTGGTAGCAAAAAGGCTTCAAGGATTATAAAATGTTCTACTATAAGGTTTCAAAAAGGTTTCAAAGGCAAAAAAGAGTAAATGAAGCCATGAATTTTACAATCTACATATTTTTAGCCCTTTCTCTTTTGTGCTTTGCTTGGGTAAACTAATTAGACCCTGCAAACACATTCCCACCCACAATGTTGTCTGCATTGCTTTGGGGTCTCACCTCTGAATAGCCAGAGAAAATGCAGCTGACCCCTTATCTAGTTATTTAACGACCTCCTATACTCTGTTCTTTTGCTTTGCTTTCTCCATGCCAACATAAGACATACAAAGATTTTTCTGCCTCCAAGATTCTGCAGCTTTCTACTCAGCTAATTACCCCCAGCTAAAAATAACTGTTCCACATACTCAGAGATATATGGCAATCAAGCAACCAAATGTCCCTTCTGCCAATGACATGTTTTTTAAAAAAATATTTTCAATGAGAGGGTCTTTGAAAATTATTCACTTTCTTCTGAGTTGCAAAGGAAAAAGAAAGGCAAATTATGGCTATATAAGCAAGTGTTTGCACAGATCCCATTAATTTGCCATCCACAGGGCTATTGACAACTAGCTTTTTTCTCTTGTCATTTCACTTACCAGGCAGAAATGATTACAAACTTAATTTCTTTGAGGGGTTATTTAAATTAGAGAGGGCCCCTTGATAATGCAGAAGTCATAACGGCCACCAGAGACAGTAGAACAATAGCTCCCAGTGCTTCCACAGTGGAGAGAGAGAAAAGTGAATGTCATATTTTGAAGGAATTCACACCATCATTGATGTCAGTGGCAAATGCAAGCCACTGACCATTGATGTCATTTATTTCAGTGGCAAATACAAGCCAGTTCAAGGAAATGTGGCCTCAGGGAGGAGTACTAAGGACCAAGCACCAATGCATCTTGCTATTTACAACAAATTCCTTAATTACAAGGTTTCATTTATTCACAGAAGCTGCCTCTCTTGTATGTAGCCCAACATACACACACACACACACACACACACACACACACACAGAGAGTGTGACAGAGACAATTTATCATTATCTGAACGCACTCAGGGTGGTCAATTTCAGCCAGAGTGAAGAACAGAGAAAGGCAGGGTCAAGGGCACTATAGAAGTAGCTGTTTCTGCTTCACTTTTCAGCCCTCTGCCCCCTCCCATCAGCCCACTTTCATTACAGTTCTCTATGATGCAAAATCTGAAAATCTTGGTCAGGCAGCTCTGCTCATCAGTGGGTTCTTAATAACCCACTTTTATCAAACTTCATCTGATGGATCCAAAATATATTTGATCTTAGCAAAAAGTACCCTTATAAGTCCTAAAATGACACTGCTCAAAAGTGAATAGTGTTAACAGCCAAGTCTCTAGAACCAGAAAGAAGTATGTTTAAAGTCCCAATCCATCACTTTTTAGCCATGCTGTCATGTCCAACTCATTCTCATTAAACAATATCTCACTAACCACACTAGACTGTAAAAATGCACACAGATAGGGCCTTACCTTTTCTGGCTTTATTCCTGCAAGGCAGCAGTGGACACTAACATATCTGTCACTCAAGTTAATATAAAGGATTAACTGATACAAGTGCTGTGCAGGCAGGTCCCTGGAACAATGAGAGCACCCAGGAGAAGGCTTTGCTTTAGTTATGAAGGTCAGGAAAGGTTTCCCCCAGGGAGGGACTGAGATCAGAAGCATGAGTGGGCAGTAAGTGGGCAAAGTAAGGAGGATCTGGCATCCCAGGCAAATATGTGGTGCAGGGGGACCTTGACCTTGGCCAGTACAAAATGCTGAGTCTTTGCAGTGCAGAGCAGAGAGGAGAGGCATGCCATGAGGTCAGAGAAATGGAAAGGAGCCTGTGTCCATGGTGAGGAGGTTTGTCCTCATTCTAAGGAGGACTGGGAGGTATGTGGCATGGTCTGACTTATGTGGAGGACAGACTGGAGACAACATGGACACAAACACACAGGTGAAAGGCCAGGAGGTAATCCACAGAAGGGCTGCAATGAGAATTTCAATGGAAAGAAAAAACAGAAGCTAAGAAATATTTAAGAACTAAAATCAGCAGGCCTGAATGGTAAGTTGGATATGAGAAGTGAGAGAGAAAGGGATAAACCAGAGCTCACTCACAGGAGTTTGGCTTGTGAGACAGGATAGGTGGTGGCACCATTTTCTAAAAACCAGAATGTAAGAAGGAGCAGACTAGTGATTTAAACCTCTGAGCCTCAGTTTTCTCATCTGTAAAATGGGAATAGTCCTACCTATATCACAATGTTTTTGAAAGCATTAGAAAATATTCCTAGAAAATGAAGCCTTCATACAAAGTGGTGTATGGTACTTCCCCAAATAAATGGGACCTATTCTTATAGGCTTCTTTTTCTTGATCTGATTGAAAACTCAGGATCTCAGATATTCATTTCTTTTCATCCTCTTCTCTGATGGCTCTACCAAATTGCTGCTTTACTGATCTAATCACCCTAAACAATGTATAGTACTCCATACTAGTCAAATAGGGAAGTTGGCAATTGCTCTTCTGAACAAATTATTGTAAATTTCACTGCTACAGTGTAGCTCATAGTGGCTCACTTGGCTGTTCAAGGGGAAAAATCTTGCAAATGCAGCTCCCATTACTTGCCAAATGTTCATGCACAAATGCATTTATTTTACCAAGAGTGTAGTGTTCGGTCATTTAAGGAGAATGGGAAAACACCACTCACAATTGAAGAGGCAAAAATAGCATAAATACAGAGCTTGCAAAGCCCCTTCATATACACTATACCAATGGTACCTCACACTGACTGTGGAGAGGCTGAGGGGAGGAGAAAGGGCAGGTATATTCATGATTATTTTTACAAGTAAGCTTAACTTAGACAAAGTAACTTGCTCCAGGTCACAACACAAGGAAGTAATAGATTTCTGTGATGAAAATATGGAGCTGCCATCT
Organism: Saguinus oedipus; assembly: GCA_031835075.1. Classification (NCBI taxonomy): domain Eukaryota; kingdom Metazoa; phylum Chordata; class Mammalia; order Primates; family Cebidae; genus Saguinus; species Saguinus oedipus. The sequence goes on from CM063176.1 coordinate 270,757, forward strand.
TGCGTCCCCGCGTGTGTGAGCCTAATCTCAGCTGGTCCACCCGAGACCCCCTGAGCACCAACCCTAGTCCCCCGCGCGACCCCTTATCCGCTCCGACAAGATGAAAGAAACAATCATGAACCAGGAAAAACTCGCCAAACTGCAGGCACAAGTGCGCATTGGTGGGAAAGGAACTGCTCGCAGAAAGAAGAAGGTGGTTCATAGAACAGCCACAGCAGATGATAAAAAACTTCAGTTCTCCTTAAAGAAGTTAGGGGTGAACAATATCTCTGGTATTGAAGAGGTGAATATGTTTACAAACCAAGGAACAGTGATCCACTTTAACAACCCTAAAGTTCAGGCATCTCTGGCAGCAAACACTTTCACCATTACAGGCCATGCTGAGACAAAGCAGCTGACAGAAATGCTACCCAGCATCTTAAACCAGCTTGGGGCAGACAGTCTGACTAGTTTAAGGAGACTGGCTGAAGCTCTGCCCAAACAATCTGTGGATGGAAAAGCACCACTTGCTACTGGAGAGGAGGATGATGATGAAGTTCCAGATCTTGTGGAGAATTTTGATGAGGCTTCCAAGAATGAGGCAAACTGAATTGAGTCAACTTCTGAAGATAAAACTTGAAGAAGTTACTGGGAGCTGCTATTTTATATTATGACTGCTTTTTAAGAAATTTTTGTTTATGGATCTGATAAAATCTAGATCTCTAATATTTTTAAGCCCAAGCCCCTTGGACACTGCAGCTCTTTTCAGTTTTTTGCTTATACACAATTCATTCTTTGCAGCTAATTAAGCCGAAGAAGCCTGGGAATCAAGTTTGAAACCAAGGTTAATAAAGTTCTTTGCCTAGTATTCAGTTTTATTTTTTATTTCATTGACACCAATCTGTACACAGTAAACAAAATTGCTTATAGAAAGCTAATCATGGCATGTAATATGGCTGGTAACCTTTGGAATTTGATTAAAGATTTAAAATCACAGTGTAGTATAATAAAAAAAAGAGAAAAAAGAAAATATGAGACTTGGGGCTTCTGATTTTATCATATGTCTATCAAAATCCCCCACCTGCCAATGTTAAACCATACAATGTAGAACAAAAAACCATACAGCCTCTAAAACAGAGGAGAGGGGCAAGATCAAAACTTGATAGAACAAAGATATGAAAGCACATCTCCTAAATGTGACAGGGAAAATGTTTGTTTCTAAAATATCCAGCAACTCTCTGAGGAGGTGGGTCTTGGTAGCTGGAGAATTCTGAAAGTAGAAGTGGGAGAAGCTAAACTGCTCATCAGAAAGGGATGAGACATCAAGAGACCTGAGGATGATTCAGAAATGAGAAGAAAGAAGGACAAGGGAGAGGGAGAATATGTTCAAAGGGATTTGAAAAATTTACTTTCCATGCACAATGTAAACTCCCTCTCCCTTCAACCTTCAGAATTATTATGAAAATCTGGACTACATACAAATGCCTATCTGTCTACAAACTATAAAAAAGGACTAACCCCTGTATAAACATGATAAGGGGGAAAACAGTGCATACAAGGGCAGACTCCATCTAGGCATCTCAGGAGAAAGCAATGGGTCCCATGCTGTATGTTGGGTAGAAAGAGGAGAGGTTTTATGGAATTAGGTTGTATTTATGTAATTAGATTGTATTTATCAGGTGTGGCTAAAGGCAAAAAGAGGGAGTGGGGAAGAAAATCACCCAATTCTGCACGATCTGAGAAAATCCGAGAAACAGTTTTGGTTTCCAGGATACCATTCTTAGTATAATTGGCTTATAAAGTAGACATATATTATTCATTCATAAAGCTGGCCAGCCAACCTGCCCCAATGCCTAGAAGAGAATGACACAGGTACACACTCCCTGACAACTGTTGGAGGAACATGGATGATTGAGAAAGAAGATGACAGAGTTAGAACTGGCAAATTTTTATGACTATTCTTAGTTGGCTTTCACCATCCTAGTAATAAGCAAACCAGGGATTTCCTTATGGCACGCTGGAGAATCATGTAATCCCCTTAGTTCTGTCCTTTGCTTTTTGCCAAAAATAGAACTGATACAAAACAGAATCTGTATCAGCTGAACGTTTGCTAAGATTCAAACACTTGGATTATTGTGTTCAAAAATCCCATTTGCTGAGATATTGTTTGCTTTCATATATTTTGGCCTAGGCATAGCAATAATTTCTTCCACCTGCTGGCAGAAGGTAGCAAGAGAGATGGAGAGAAGAGGCAAGGGCAGCAGGTGGTCAAATAAAACTATATTAAGGAAGCTGGTTTTGCTTCTTAGGAGACTGAATAAATACATCTGTGTCATGCTCCTCTGGAAGAGGCAGTCTCCCGGATGCTCCATTTATTTCTTTCTCTACCTAGGCCTACCCAACCCATTCAAAATGTACCATATACAGAGCTAGGCAGGCTGGAAAAAAGATAAATGAAGCCAAACAATCTGAATGTGATCCCCAACTTTTCCCATCCATTAATTGTGGGATTGTAAATGAAACCCTTCCTCCCACCTATGAAATAAGGCTGAGTTGTTGTTGTTGTTGTTGTTTGAGATGGAGTCTCACTCTCACCCAGGCTGGAGTGCAGTGGCACTACCTCGGCTCATTGCAACCTCTGCCTCCTGGATTCAAGTGATTCCCCTGCTTGAGCCTTTTTGGTAGCTGTCATTACAGGCACACACAACCGGACACCGCTAACATTTTTGTATTTTTAGTAGATATGGGGTTTCATCATGTTGGCCAGACTGGTCTTGAACTCTGGATCTCAGGTGACCCACCCTCCTTGGCCTCCCAAAGTGCTGGGATTACAAGCATGAGTCATGATGCCCAACCAAGGGTATGAGTATTTTCAATGAGTTTTGTCAATACATTATGCAAGTACTCTGTAGGTTCCTGTGAATATCCATTAACATGAACAGACAAGAGTCCCAGATGTGTCTTTTAAAAGATTAGACTTTAAACAGCTCAGCTAAGTATGGTGCCAGATTCATCCAAGAAGCACACACATTTGTCTTCCTTTGGAGACAAGTTGTTTCAACTATTGGCCTGAGAGCAGTCACAGCACAGCCAGCCTTGAACAAGCAGCACAGGGACACAGGGTAACAGTCTTGTTCAGGAATTCAGCAACATCCTGACCTGCCCACAGAATCTCAGCAGCCAGCTATGGAAAATGACCTGAGCAGGCACATCTGCCTCCCCTTGTTCACACTTAACTTTTGTTATTTAGGAGTATGTTTCAACTCCACATGTGACCTGGAAAAAATGCTGTGTAGCAGGAGACTGCTCTGTAATGTTTCCATTTACTACAACTGGTGTGAGTTAATTTGCCAAGTTCATCAGGTAGACATGATGATTGGATTTCCAGAAGCTACCAGAGGGGTTGCAAAATTATGGTCTGTGGGTAAAATATGTTCCATGCCTGTTTTGGGAAGGCCCACGAACTAAAAATGACTTGACCATTATTAAATGATTGAAAATTTAAAAGAAGAATAACATTTCTTGATATGTGAAAATTATATGAAATCAAAATGTAATATATATAAATAAAGATTTAGTGGCACACAGCCCCACTCATTTGTTAATACATTGCTATAACAGCAGAGTTAGGTAATTGCTACAGAGACCATGTAAGCCACAAAGTCTAGAATTTTTACCATCTATTCTTTTACAGAAGACATTTGCTGGCCCCTGAGCTACAGCACATTACTGTGCAGAGGCTACAAGTCCACTTACCTCCCAGTGTGAGACAACACAAAACTCCCTTTCATTCTGGCCTGACCCTCCTTCTTAGCCTCTTACAAACTTAATGCCTCATTCCTGCCTGTTTTCTAAAAGTATTTGTAACTGTGTTCACACCATCTCCCTGTTCAAAAGCCTTCTAAATACAGTTGGCCCTCCATATCTATGTGTTTTGCACTGTGGATTTAACCAACTGTGAATAGAAAACATCAAAAAATATTGCTCATATACACAACATGTATAGTTTTCTTGTCATTATTTCCTAAACAATACAGTATGACAACTATTTGCATAGCATTTACACTGTATTAGGTATGACAAGCAATTTGGAGATAATTTAAAGTACATGAGGGAATATACATAGGTTACATGTAGATACTGTGCCATTGATATCATGGACTTGAGCATTCATGGATTTTGGCATTTAGGGGAGGCCTTGGAATCAATCCCTTACAGATACTGAGGGATGACTGTATTTTTATAATCAAGGGAAAAATGTATTTTTAATATACCAATGCTTCTCTGTCATTCACAGAACAAAGCCACAGTAGTTGTGATAATTATACCAGGGCATTCACACCTGGCCCCTGCCTGCCTGTCACTTGTGGAGCAAGCCTTTTGAAGCTGAGCTCCCTATATTGTGCAATGCCCTTCATCTTCACCTACAGCTTACGAGCCCCTCCACTTTCCTACAACCTCAATCAGAAGATCATGTTTTGTTCACCAGTTTTTCCCCCAGAGCACACACTTTTTAATAAACTTCTACAGTGAGATATGATGCTACCTTGAAACTATTCACCTGCATGTCTAGCCTGATGCACCTTCTCCACCCACAAATGAGTTAGACAATGTTAGAAACCACATTTTCTTCATCTTCATGACTCCAGTACTTGGCATCAGGAAAAATATAAGATGGGTTCATAAAGAGTTTAATAATAATAGATTTGATTGGTTTGATTGTCATTTTCATCTCAGTGGTTTAAAGCACAATTTTCAAAACAAAAAATAGCCATAAACATAATATGTGCCTTTACATATTCATCCTGAGTGGCTCTGAACCTTTGATAAGCCACTTAACTTCTCTAAGACACAAATTTCTCATGTATTAAAAGATAAGGAGGAGTCCTACTTGACTGACTTTAACCACTTCATGGGTGAGCATGGTAAGTAATCCTAAATGTGACAATCAGCATAAATTTTTAAGACCATACATTTGCATTTCTAAAAAATACTAGTTTAAAAAGTACTAGCATAAACAAGGTATTTTACACTGGAAAAAAATGAGGTCTAAATTACACAACATCAGTCAAAGCTCTTTATAAGTTGTAAAGCCTACATGTGAAATAATATGGCTTTTAGTTTCTATTATAATAACCACCTGTCATAGCTGAAAAGATCACAGCCTAGCCTGGCAGATAGAAGAGGCTGTTCTCAGGGCTCATAGTGCATTGGAGAGGAAAAGGTAATTTTATTTTCATGATAATGATACTGCCTTCCCGTTCCCTCTACTTCAGCTTTTTTATGAGGAAATAAAACATCTTACAAGCACATGGACACTTAGATTTTTAAGACTTCAACATCCATTATCTCTTTTAATCCTCAGGACCATCCCCACTTTGCAGATTGAAAATCTATTCTTCAGAACTGGGAGTGACTTGCCTTAGACCTTCTAGCAAGTGAGAGAGAGTTGGACTTCAAATTGAGGTCCTCAGGTGACAAGTTTTCTACCTTTTCATCAGACCAAAAGCCCATAGCATTAGAGTCATTGAAATCATTCTAATGTCTTTAGAGTTTAAGAAGCTGAGACCAAGAGATTCCAAATGATCTCAGATCACACAATTAAGGAGAGTTTTAGAAACCCAGAATGCCCCCCTTGCCTCTAGATGATTATATATTATCTTTTGTAATATTCAGCCTCAAAGATGGCCCCCAGTGATTCCCCACCTACTATTCACACCTTTGTATAATTCTTTCTCACACTAAAAAGGGCTGACTTGCATAACCAACAGCATATAATGCCAATGGCAATGTGTGGCTTCTGAGGCTAGGTCATAAAAAACATTGTGGCTGTTGTCTTGCTCTCTTGAAATATGTGCTCTGCAGGAAGGCAGATACAAGGTTGTGAGGACACTCAAGACACTTCATAGGGCTCCTAAGTGTCCAGGCAGCAAGAACATCTTGCCAAGAGACAGTACCACCTTTCCAGCTATGTGAATCAGCAATGGATCATCTGGTCCCATTCACAATTCTGTTTGAACCTTCAGAGGCTGCAATCCTTGCCAACCTCTTGACTAACTCTATGGCAGACCCTGAGCCAGAACTGCCCAGCTAAATTACACCTGATTCCAGACACACAGAAACTGTGACATAATGAGCATTTCTTGCTGCTTAAGTCACTTAGTTTTTGAGGATATTTGTTATGCAATAATAAGTAACCCACATATTTTCTGTTACAGCCACTAGGCTCTCCAAGGTGTGTGCACATTCTCCTTTTTTCTCCTGATTTCAGGCTTCTTTTCCCAAAATAATCACAAATCCACTTGTCATCAGTTCCCTAAACTCATTGTCCAGGATATTAATCAAATGAGAGAAGGTACTTCAATGATCTGATTCACTATGGTCTTCACCCAGCTGCCCCAGGAGTTTTCCATTTTGTCTCAAAGCATTTCCTCATCACATACTCATGTTGAAAGCCTGAGATAAGGTTGACCAGTGGTGTGACTGTCACAGGCTCTAGATCTGCTAAGAAACATCTAATAAGATCAGAGCTACACATGGTTGAAAAATTGGATCTAGAAATGATGGGATCAGGGAACTCAATTATACTCTTGTTTATTTAACTCAGATTCCATGTTTCTCTCTTTCAATCCTTATACCATTCTCCTGTCCTGTATGATTTAACATCCTTATTACTGAGAAACCAAAGCCATAGAAACTGATTAACTATAAATGTGCTCATCCTTTTTAGAAATAATGTATCTATAAAACAGAACCCTTTATTTTTCCAAAAAAAGTAAACTGTGAAACCACAAGACCCCCCCCCCCCACCAAAGACTAGTTTATTTATGCAACTCCCAGGACCAAAAGGAATAATAGGTAAAAATCCTGAACTCATCCCATGTCTTCCCTAGGCAAATCCATGATACCTGTCTAGAGGAAGGGAACAAGATGCTAGCCAGCCTATCATGGGATTGCTTTTCATCCCAGCTTTATGGTCAGCAGCAAACATCATCAAGTTCTTTGCAGTGGAAATGGAGAAGAGGGGCCAGCAACACCCCCCAGGAGATCCTCTAGGATACCATGGGAAAACAGACAGCACTCCCTCCAAACCACTGCCCTAGTCTAGGAGGGACCAGGGAATTTAGGCAGGACCCAGCCTGTCTAGTGTGGACCAACATAAATGCCATGACAAGGGAGCATCTGGAAGTCTGAACATAACCAGAACAGAGAAAGAGAATAGAAGGAACAGAGAAGGTTGCCAACATGTATCATCCATCTATGGTGGGCCTGGTACTGTGCTGAGTGATGGATACTTAGAATGTTATTTAAGTCTCCCAAATGCATAGGGTTAAGAGCATCTGCTTTGGCAGGCACCTAACTCCAAACCCTCTCTCTGTTGGTAAATATTGAGAAAGCCATTTGACCTCTCTGAGCCTCAGTTTCCTTCCATGTAAAGCAGGGTAGTGGTTAGTAATACCAGAAGACAGACTTTACAAAATGAGTATCTTTAATATCATCATGAGGTAGAAATGAAATAATTGCAAGGGCTTCTCAAACTTTCCAGAGCATAAAAATTACTCAGAGAATTTAATTAGATGAATATTCTTGTTCATTCAATCAGAATCTCTAGGTAATTTGGGGTTTGGCCTGAGAGTATACATTTTTTGCAAGCGTCCAGGAAATCCTAATGCTGCTGGCCTAAGGACCACATTTTTGACAGTGAGGATATAAAACACTCATAACCTTCAGTGATTATTATTGGCATTAATATGCTAACATGATCTCCCTAGCAAGAGCAGCAGAGCTGGTAAGTGGCAGAGCCAGGGTACAAATTCAGGACTAACTCTCCTCCTCTTCCTTCATTCTTATTTACCTCTCAAAAGGAACCAGGTATGGTTGGAACAGAGATAAGCCATTTCTGTTCCATTTCTTCAGTTATCTCCCTGCCAAGTGACTTCGTGTGACATTTCAACCCTGATATCTCAAAGTCTCCAGAAAGTGCAGTAAAGACGTTTTGGATTCACTGCATCCTCCATCATATTATTTCATACTGAGGACTTTCTGGGTTGCCCAGAAAACCTCTGTCAGCAAAAACAGATTCAATCAAAAAAATAAAAATTGAGGCTTAATACAGCCTGAGGATGAAAGTGATTAACTAGGAGATGGGAGATTAACCCCCTGGGCCACATCTCAGAGACAAGCAGGGGCTGACTGTTCCATGTTCATTAGAATTAATTCACAACTGTCTTCCCTGGAAATCACAGGGAGGAGGTTCTCCTAAGATTCAACAGGCCCAGAGACATGGGCATTGAACTTAACTTGCATTGCCTCTCAAGGGACGGTTGGACCTGAACAAGCAGATATTCGGCTTTAGAGAGGTTATGGTAAGGTTGCCAAGATGAGTCTGGCATTATTATTTTATACTTACAGTACCTTTGAGGCAAGAGTGCTTTTTATTTTTTAATTAGTTTGTCTTAAAAACACCAGTAGTCATGGGAAAAGAAAGCAGAGATCAATTCTGAAAAAAAGAAAGAAGTGAGCAATCCTCACATCCAAAACCTTGATGTCAGACAATTTAGAAATTGTGCATATTGGAGCTGGGTGTTGCTGCAGACACATGGGCAGCTGGTTGTGAAAGTTTGAGACCAATTAATGTACTTGCAAGCACAGCTAGTTTAAAACTGCACTAATAATGGTTCTGACTGATAACAGGTGTTATTCTGTCCCAGGCACTGTGTTAAGCACTATAAATGCCTTGTCACAGTCATCTCTCCAATAATCTTATGGAAGATGACTCAGTTCTCCCTTTTTTACCAAGAATTGGAGTGATGTTACTTCCCTAAGTTTTCATAGGCAGAGGCAGTGCTGTAAACAAATATACTTGTTGACGTGAATTGAATCATTTGGTAGAAACAAGAGATTCAGCCACTCATCAGAGCACAGAATTTGAGCGATAATACAAGACAAAAGAGTCTTGTTACTTGCCAAAATCAAAGCACTATCACCCCCAGCCTTTTCTAGTTATACAAACCACTCAACAGAATACATGTGAGCTTTACTTGTGGGCAACATATTGGGAGTTCAAACCACTTCTTGATGTGGCTATCATTCCTTAGCAATGGGTCTCTCCTGCTTCCAGTTATGGCCAGTGACAATGTGATGGAATCCTCAGAGGACATGGCATCACAAAGGCTGAGTTTGCATTCAGGTAATAAATGTGCCCAGGGAACTTAGGAAAAGTAACTAACTTTTCTGATGCTGTATCCTCTTCTGTAAAATGGGGCAAATGGTATTTACTTTAAAGAATTCATGACCTTCAGTGATTATTACTGGAGTTAGTATGTTACATGATCTCCCTAGCAAGAGCAGCAGAGCTGGCAAGTGGCAGAACCAGGGTACAAATGCTGGAATAAAACTCCCCCTTTTCATCCATCCCTATTTCCCTCTTAAAAGCAGCCAGATATGCTTGGAACAGGGATAAGCAATGCCTTCATGGAGTCACATCTCCAGTTATCTACCAGCCCAGTGACTTCTTATATGACATTTCAACCCTGACATTTCAAAGTCTCCAGAAAGCAATTCCAGCAGAGACATTATTGATTCACTGTATCCTCTATCACATTATCTCATTTTGTGGACTTTCTGGAATGCCCAGAAAACTTTTGTCAGCAAAGACAGATACAATCAAACATGAAAACTGAGGTTTAATTCAGCCTGAGGATGAAAATGGGCAAACAAAATAATAATTTGAAAGTTACTTTCCTGTGCTGTGCAAATATTAAGTGTTGTCCTTAGAGAGAAATAACTCTTTATCCTTTCCCCTAGAGAAATTCCCAGGCTCAAGCACTGTTTAGTTTTTAGTTATTATTTTAAAAAACCTGCAAGTAATGCATGAATCATCAGAGCACTTGCTTTCTGCAGGGTTATTTTTTCCATTTCTCCTCTTTCCAATGGCAATGAGGCCTTTTGAAGACAAACAGTTTTCTGATGAGTTAGCACACCCCTTGATGCCCAACCGGAAGTCTTTTAGAAATAAGGAAACTTTCTTTTAGTACCTTGAGAAAGGAAAGCTAACATGAAGACATCTCAAAATCATAGAAAACTCACTTCACACTTTTTTTTGAGGCAGAGTTTTGCTCTTCTTATCTAGGCTGGAGAAGGAGAGGAGAATGTTGCTGCCCATAGAGAAATACTCTGAATATGGCAAGAGTTGTACACCATGCTCTGATATGGTCACTAATGTAAATAAGAAAATAATTATATTGAATTAACATTTCAAGGGGTGAAACCCCTCTATGCTTTCAATTCTAATGTCAAGGGGTGTGAGAATGACATTTTTGTCAATATGACAGAGGTGTAACTAGACCTATTTCCTAATATATATATAAAAAAAGAATAACATCATTTCCATATATTATCATATTACACCACATTTTCAAAATAGCAGGGCCCCAGCAGATGTGGGCAGAGCCCCCTAGAGAGGGGGTCCCTAAGCAGCCAAGATGGGCCTGGGGCTGTGACAGAAACTCTGGTGAGGGCTGTGGGAAGAGCACCCTAGCCAGGGTGTCCCTAAGCAGCCAGGGTGGGCCTGGGGGCTGCTATGGGACCTCTAGCAGAAGCTGTGGGCACAGCTCCCTAGCCAGAAGGTCCCAAAGCAGCCTGAGTGGTCCTGGTAGCTGTTATGAGCCCTCTGGCTGGGGCTTTGGGCACAGCCACCCTAGCCAGGCCCAGGGTGGGCCTGGGGGCTGCTACAAGCGAGGGAGGCTGTGGAAATAGCATTCTGTGTATAGGTACATAGTTTGCACCTATTTCTACATGTGTACATAGTTTAAATAGTGAACACATATTTGTACACGTGTACACATGGTGTTATCACGATAAATATATATGTACATAATATGTGCACAATACATATGTACCGAATACTTACCAAATGTGTACAATATGTACTTTTTTGTGATATTTCATGATATATATATATTACTGTGATTATATATCTTGTGATTATATATATTTTATCATTGATATTTTAAGGAATGTGCATAGTGTTCACATTATGTACCTGTGCATTATGTACACATTATACAAATATATAGGTACATATTTTACAGATTATGTACATTCTTTGTACATGTGCATTGTGTACACATATATACAGCAGAGTAAATGTAAAGATTGTACCTATTTTATACATTTATTACAATATGCCAATAAATGTACACACTATGTCTACATTCCAGGATATTTTATTTTGTATATTAGATAGAAATTTCTCCAGTTACCAAAGTGGGTTTACACACACATGTGTACACAGTTTATGCATGTAAATATTGTGCATATTATGTACTCATGTACAGAAGGTATATATCTACATTATGTGTACATGTGTACATACTGTGCACACATATACACATGTGCACATATTGTACATCTGTAGATAATGGGTACATGATGTACATGTGTAATATGTAATGAAGTACATGTGTACATATCATAATATCACAATAAATTAAACAGTACATAATGTGTGCAATATGTATATAATATTGATATTATGTATTACATGTGTATTGTGATTATATATGCTGTGGTGATTATATAATATCATTGTTGTATTACAATAAATGTACATATTGTACACATTATGTACATACCTATTGTGTACACATTATGTACATATAAATGTGCATAGTGTACAGATTATGTACATTTATTGTATATCTGTATTGTGGACACATGTACATCACAGTCAATGTACATATGGTACATATTCTGTACATTGATTATAATATCCCAATAAGTGTACAAATTATGAGTATATTCTGGGATATAATTTTTAGCATATTAGATAAAAATTACTTCCAATATCAAAGTGGGTATACACCCATGTGTGTCCATATTGTGATATTATCCATCATATCCTAAGTAGGTATTACTCTCATTGTGAATGCAAGTGTATATTCTGTGATTGTTTGAATATCACAGGCAAAGTACAACACTTCTGTGATGTAGTTCCTAGTATCCTGGGGAAAAAGAATGATTATACCCTGAATATAGCTGAAAGTGTACACCACCACTGTAGTATTGTTTCTAACATCCAAAAATGGAGAGGATATTACAGAAAATATCTCAGAAAGTTCACAAGCCCCCCATGATATTGTTCCTAATAACTAGGGGATTACAGATGACATTACTCAAGATGTGACTGGGGCTGTAATCCCATCCTGTGATATTGTTTCTAATATCTAGAGAAGGAGAGGAGAATGTTGATGCCCATAGGGAAATACTCTGAATACAGCAAGAGGTGTACATCATGTCTGATATGGTCACTAATGTGAACAAGAAAACAATTATATTGAATTAACATTGCAAGGGGTGAAACCCCCCTATGCTTTCAATTCTAATGTCAAGAAGCATGAGAATGACATTTTTGTCAATATGACAGAGGTGTAACTAGACATATTTCCTAATATATAAAAAAAACAGGATAACATTATCATTTCCGTATGATATGGTTGCCAGTATCATATTACACCACATTTTCAAAATAGCCAGTCCCCAGCAGCTGTGGGCACAGCCCCCTAGAAAGGGGTCCCTAAGCAGCCAGGGTGGGCTGTGAAGATAGTGTGCTGTGCATAGGTACATAGTTTGCAAAAATGTCTACATGTGTATATAGTTTACATCTTGAGCATATATTTGTACATGTGTACATATGGTGTTATCATGATAAATGTATATGTACATAATATGTGCACAATGCATATGTACCTAATGGGTAAAATATGTATTTTTTGTGACATTATGAGTTATACATATATTGTTGTAATTATATATTTTACTTTGATTATATAATAGTTTAAGAAATGTGCACAATGTACACATTATGTTTCTATGTATTCTGTACATATTATACAAATATAAATATACATATTGTACAGATATGTACATTTTTCTACATGTGTATTCTGTACACATATGTACAGAAGAGTAAATATGCAGACTACCTATTTTATACATTTATTGCACTATGCCAAAAGATGTACAAATTATGAGCATATTCTGGGATATTATTTTTAATATATTAGAAATTACTCCAGTTACAAAAGTGGGTGTACACCCATGTGTGTACATAGTTTATACATATACATATTGTGGATATTATGTACTCATGGACAGAAGGTACATATCTACATAATATGTACATATGTGTATGTAGCACACATAGGTACATACTGTGCACACTTATGTACATGTGTATATATTGTACGTGTACATAATGTGTACATTATGTAAATGTGTACATAACATACATGTGTACATATCATACTATCACAATAAATGTGTGTGTACATAGTGTGTGCAATATGTACATTTATATTGATATTATGTATTACATGACTATTGTGATTATATATGCTGTTGTGATTATGATATCATTGTGACATTACAAATAATGTACATATTGTAAACATTATGTACATACCTATTGTGTACACATTATGTACATACAAATGTACATATTGTACAGATTACATTTATTGTACATCTCTATTGTGTACACATATGTACATCACAGTCAATGTATATATGGTACATATTCTATAAATTGATTGTAATATCCCATTAAGTGTACACATTATGAGTATATTCTGGGATGTGATTTTTAGTATATTAGATAAAAATTACTTCCAATATCAAAGTGGTTATACACCCATGTGTATCCATTTTGTGATATTATCCATCATATCCTAAGTAGGTATTACTCTCATTGTGAAAGCAAGTGTACACTCTGTGATTCTTCCAATATCACAGGCAAAGTAAAACACTTCTGTGTTGTAGTTCCTAATATCCTGGGGACAGAGGATGGTTATACCTCGAATATCACAGGAAGTGTACACCACCACTGTAGTATACTTTCTAATATCCAAAAACAGAGAGGATATTACTCCAAATATGTCATAAAGCATGCAAGCCCCCAGTGATACTCTTCCTAATAACTAAAGGATAACAGATGATATGATTCATAATGTGACTAGGGCTGTACGCCAGTCCTGTGATATTGTTCCTAATATCCAGAGAAAAAGTGGAGAATGTTGCTACCCATAAGGAAATATTGTGAATATGGCAAGAGGTGTACACCACGCTCTGATATGGTCCCTAATGTAAACAAGAGAACAATTATATTGAATTAAACATTGCAAGGGGTGAAACCCCCATTTCCTTTCAGTTCTAATGTCAAGGGGGCTGAAAATGACATTTTGTCAATATGGCAGAGGTGTAACTAGAGCTATTTTCTAATATACAAAAAAAAAATGAAAATAACACTATCATTTCCCTATGATATAGGTGCCAGTATCATATTACACCAAAATTTTCAAAACAGCCATACCCCAGCAGCTGTGGGCACAGCCCCTGAGCCAGGGGGTCCCTAAGCAGCCAGGGTGGGCCTGGGGGTATCTATGAGCCCTCTGGTGAAAACTGTGGGCACAGCCCATGAGTCAGGGGGTCCCTAAGCAGCCAGGGTGGGTCTGGGGGCTTTTATGGGCCCTCTGGCAAAGGCTGTGGGCACATCCCCCAAGCCAGGGGGTCCTTAAGCAGCCAGGGTGAGCCTGGGGGCTGCCAAGGGCCCTCTGGAAAGGTCTGTGGGCACAGTCCCTGAGCCAGGGGGTCCCTAAGTAGCCATGGTGGGCCTGGGGGCTGCTATGGGCCCTCTGGTGGGGGCTGTGGGTACAGCCCCTGAGCCAGGGGGTCCCTAAGCAGCCAGAATGGGCCTGGGGGTTGCTATGGGCCCTCTGGCAAGGGCTGTGGGCACAGCCCTTGAGCCAGGGAATTCCTAAGCAGCAAGGGTGGGCCTGGGGGCTGCTGTGGGCCCTCTGGCAGGGGCTATGGGAACAGCCCCTGAGCCAGGGGGTCCCTAAGCTGCCAGGGTGGGCCTGGGGGCTGCTATGGACCCTCTGGCAAGGGCTGTGGGCACAGCCCCAGAGCCAGAGGGTCTCTAAGCAGCCAGGGTGGGCCTGGGGGCTGCTATGGGCCCTCTGGTGGGGGCTGTGGGCACAGCCCTTGAGCCAGGGGGTCCCTAAGCAGCCAGGGTGCACCTGGGGTCTGCTACAAGCACTCTGGTGGGGTCTGTGGGCACAGCCCCTGAGCCAAGGGGTCCCTAAGCAGCCAGGGTGGGCCTGGGGGCTGCTATGGGCACTCTGGTGGGGGCTGTGGGCACAGCTCCTGAGCCGGGGTTCCTAAGCAGCCCAGGTGGGCCTGGGGTCTGCTACAAGCCCTCTGATGGGGGCTATGGGCACAGCCCTTGAGCCAGGAAGTCTTTAAGCAGCCAGGGTGGGCCTGGGGGCTGTGAGGATAGTGTGCTGTGCATAGGTACATAGTTTACATTTAATTCTACATGTGTACATAGTTTACATAGTAAGCATATATTTTTACATGTTGACATATGGTGTTATCATAATAAATATACATGTACATAATATGAGCATAATACATATGTACCTAATGTGTACAATATGTACTTTTTGGTGATATTATGCATTATATATATATTATTGTCATTATACATCTAATTGTGATTATATATATAATATCGCTGACATTTCAAGAAATGTGCATAGTGTACACATTATGGACCTATGCATTGTGTACACATTATAGAAATATAAAAATACATATTTTACAGGTTAGGTACATTTTTTCTACATGCGTATTGTGTACACATATGTACAGCAGAGTAAATGTACAGATTGTACCTATTTTATACATTTATTGCAATATGCCAATAAATGTACACATCATGAGTATATTCTGGGATATTATTTTCAGTATATTAGATAGAAATTACTGCAGTTACCAAAGTGGGTGTACACCCATATGTGTACATAGGTTATACATGTACATATTGTGCATACTATGTAGTTGTGTACAGAAAGTACATATCTACTTAATATGTACATATGTGTACATACTGTACATATGTACACACTGTGCACACTTATGTACACATGTATACATTGTACATCTGTACATAAGGTGTACATAATGTACATCTGTACATAAGGTGTAAATGATGTACAACTTGTACATCATGTGTACATGATGTCCATGTGTGCATAATGTGTACATAATGTACATGTGTACATATCATAATATCATGTGTAGTATCATGAGTAATATCAAAGTGTAAATAATGTACATGTACATCACGTGTACATGATATCACAATAAATGTATATGTATGTAATGTGCACAATATGTACATTTATATTGATATTATGTATTACATGTGTTTTGTGATTATATATGCTGTTGTAATTATATGATATCATTGTGACATTATAATTAATGTACATATTGTACACATCATGTACATACCTATTGTGTACACATTATATGCATATAAATGTACATATTGTACAGATTACATACATTTATTGTACATCTCTTGTGTACACATATGTACATCACAGTCAATGTACATATGGTACATATTCTATAAATTGACTGTAATATCCCGTTAAGTGTACACATTATGAGTATATTCTGGGATGTGATTTTTAGTATATTAGATAAAAATTACTTCCAATATCAAAGTGGTTATATACCCATATGTATCCATTTTGTGATATTATCCATCATATCCTAAGTAGGTATTACTCTCATTGCGAAAGCAAGTGTACACTCTGTGATTGTTCTAATATCACAGGCAAAGTACAATGCTTCTGAGTTGTAGTTCCTAATATCCTGGAGACAGAGGATGATTATACCCCAAATATCACAGGAAGTGTACACCACCACTGTAGTATACTTTTTAATATCCAAAAACGGAGAAGATATTACTCCATATATCTCATAAAGCACACAAGCCCCCAGTGATACTGTTTCTAATAACTAGGGGATAACAGATGATATTGCTCATGATGTGACTAGGAATGTACGCCGATCCTGTGATATTGTTCCTAATATCCAGAGAAGGAGAGAAGAATGTTGCTACCCATAAGAAAATATTCTGAATATGGCAAGAGGTGTACACCACGCTCTGATATGGTCCCTAATATAAACAAGAAAACAATTATATTGAATTAAACATTGCAAAAGTTGAAACCCCCATTTCCTTTCAATTCTAATGTCAAGGGGGCTGAGGATGACATTTTGTCAATATGGCAGAGATGTAACTAGAGCTATTTACTAATATAGAAAAAAAACAAAATAACACTATTATTTCCCTATGATATAAGTGCCAGTATTATATTACACCAAGTTTTCAAAACAGCCGTACACCAGCAGCTGTGGACACAGGCACAGCCCTTGAGCCAGGGGGTCCCTAAGCAGCCAGGGTGGACCTGGGGGATGCTATGGGCCCCTGGAGGGGTCTGTGGGCACAGCGCCCAAGCCAGGGGTTATCTAAGCAGCCAGGGTGGGCCTGGGGGCTGTGGGGATAGCATGCTGTGCATAGGTACATAGTTTACATTTAATTTTTTATATGTACAAAGTTTACATACTGGGCGCATATTTTCACACGTTTACATATGGTGTTATCACGATAAATATATATGTACATAATATGTGCATAATACATATGTACCCAATGTGTACAATATGTACTTTTTGGTGATATTATGTGTTATATATATATTATTGTCATTATATATCTTATTGTGATTATATATATGATATCGCTGATATTTCAAGAAATGTGCATAGTGTACACATTATGGACCTATGCATTGTGTACACATTATAGAAATATAAAGGTACATATTTTACAGGTTATGTACATTTTATCTATATGTGTATTGTGTACACATATGTACAGCAGAGTAAATGTACAGATTGTACCTTTTATACATTTATTGCAATATGCCAATAAATGTACACATTATGAGTGTGTTCTGGAATATTATTTTCAGTATATTAGATAGAAATTACTGCAGTTACCAAAGTGGGTGTACACCGATGTGTGTACATAATTAATACGTGTACATATTGTGAATATTATGTAGTCATTTACAGAAAGTACATATCTACATAAATGCACATATGTGTACATAGTGTACATATGTATGTACTGTGCATACTTATGTACACGTGTATACATTGTACATCTGTAACTAAAGTGTAAATGATATACATGTACATCATGTTTACATGATGCACGTGTGCATAATGCATACATGATGTACATCTGTGCATAATGCGTACATGATGTACTTGTGTATGTATCATAATATCACAATAAATCTATATGTATGTAATGTGCACAATATGTACATTTATATTGATATTATGTATTACATGTGTTTTGTGATTATATATGCTGTTGTGATTATATGATATCATTGTGATATTACAATTAATGTACATATTGTACATATCATGTACATACCTATTGTGTACACATTATGTACATATAAATGTACATATTGTACAGAATATGTACATTTATTGTACATCTCTATTGTGTACACATATGTACATCACAGTCAATGTACATACGGTAAATATCCTATTAATTGATTGTAATATCCCAATAAGTGTACATATTATGAGTATATTCTGGGATATGATTTTTAGTATATTAGATAAAAATTACTTACAATTTCAAAGTGGTTATACACCCATGTGTATTCATTTTGTGATATTATCCATCATATCCTAAGTAGGTATTACTCTCATTGTGAAAGCAAGTGTACACTCTGTGATTGTTCCAATATCACAGGCAACGTTCAACACTTCTGTGTTGTAGTTACCAATATCCTGGGGACAGAGGATGATTATACCCTGAATATCGCAGAAAGTGTACACCACCACTGTAGTATACTTTCTAATATCCAAAAACGGAGAGGATATTACTGCAAATATCTCATAAAGCACACCAGCCCCCAGTGATACTGTTTCTAATAACTAGGGGATAATAGATAATATTACTCATGATGTGACTAAGGCTGTACACCAGTCCTGTGATATTGTTCCTAATATCCAGAGAAGGAGAGGAGAATGTTGCTACACATAAGGAAATATTCTGAATATGGCAAGAGGTATACACCACGCTCTGATATGGTCCCTAATGTAAACAAGAAAACAATTATATGGAATTAAACATTTCAAGGGTTGAAACCCTCATTTCCTTTCAATTCTAATGTCAAGGGGACTGAGGATGACATTTTGTCAATATGGCAGAGGTGTAACTGGAGCTATTTCCTAATATAAAAAAAAAGCAAAATAACACTATCATTTTCCTATGACATAGATGCCAGTATCATATTACACCAAAGTTCCAAACAGCCATAACCCAGCAGCTGTGGGCACAGACCCCAAGCCAGGGGGTCCCTAAGCAGCCAGGGTGGGCCTGGGGGCTGCTATGGGCCCTCTGGTGAGAACTGTGAGCACAGCCCCTGAGCCAGGGCATCCCTAAGCAACCAGGGTGGGCCTGGGGGCTGCTACATGCCCTTTGGCAGAGGCTGTGGGCACAGCCCCCAAGCCAGTGGGTTCCTAAGAAGCCAGGGTGGGTCTGGGTGCTTCTACGGGCCCTCTGGTGGAAGCTGTGGACACAACCTCTGAGCCAGGGGGTCCTTAAACAGCCAGGGTGGAATGGCGGGCTGCTATGGGCCCTCTGGAAGGGGTCCCTAAGCAGAAAGTGTGGGTCTGGAAACTGCTACAGGCCCTCTGGCAAGGGCTGTGGGCATAGCCCCAGAGCCAGGGGGTCTCTAAGCTGCCAGGGTGGGCCTGGGGGCTGCTATGGGCCTTCTGGTGGGGGCTGTGGGCACAACCTCTGAGCCAGGGGGGCCCTAAGCAGCCAGGTTGAATCTGGGGGCTGCTACAGGTTCTCTGGCAAGGGCTGTGGGCACAGCCCTTGAGCCAGGGGGTTCCTAAGCAGCCAGGGTGGGCCTGGGGGCTGCTATGAACCCTCTGGCAGGGGCTGTGGGCACAACCCCCAGGCCAGGGAAAACCTAAGCAGACAGGGTGGGCCTGGGGGCTGCAATGGGCCCTCTGGCAGGTGCTGTGGGCACAGCCCTTGAGCCAGGGTGTTTCTAAGCAGCCTGGGTGGGCCTGGGGGCTGCTACAGGCCCTCTGGTGGGGGATGTGGGAACAGCCCTTGAGCCACAGGGTTTCTAAGCAGCCTGGGTGGGCCTGGGGGCAGCTATGACCCTTCTGGTGGGGGCTGTCAGCACAGCCCTTGAGCCAGAAGGTCCCTAAGCAGCCAAGGTGGGCCTGGGGTCTGCTACAGGCCCTCTGGCACAAGCTGTGGGCACAGCCCTGGAGCCAGGGGGTCCCTAAGCAGTCAGGGTAGTCCTGGGGGCTGCTACTGGTCTTCTGGTGGGGGCTATGGGCACAGCCACCAAGCCAGGGATCCCTAAGCAGCCAGGGTAAGCCTGGGGGCTGCTATGGGCCCTCTGGTGGGGGCTGTGAGCAGAGCCCTTGAACCAGAAGGTCCCTAAGCAGCCAAGGTAGACCTGGGGGCTGCTACAAACTCTCTGCCAGAAACTTTGGGCACAGCTCTCGAGCCAGGGGGTCCCTAAGCAGCCATGGTGGGCCTGGGGGCTGTGGGGATAGTGTGCTGTGCATAGGTACATAGTTTACATTTAATTCTACATGTGTGCATAGTTTACATAGTGAGCACATATTATCACATGTTGACATATGGTGTTATGATAAATATATATATGTACATAATATGTGCACAATACATATGTACCTAAGGTGTACAATACGTACTTTTTGGTGATCTTACATGTTATATATATATTATTGTGATTATATATCTCATTGTGATTATATATATATGATATCTCTGATATTTCAAGAAATGTGCATAGTGTACACATTATGGTCCTATGCATTGTGTACACATTAAAGAAATATAAAGGTACATAATTTACAGGTTATATACATTTTTTCTACATTTGTATTGCATACACATATGTACAGCAGAGTAAATGTACAGATTGTTCCTATTTTATACATTTATTGCAATATGCCAATAAATGTATACATTATTAGTATATTCTGGGATATTATTTTCAGTATATTAGAAAGAAATTACTGCAGTTACCAAAGTGGGTGTACAGCCGCGTGTGTACATAGTTTATACGTGTACATATTGTGCATATTATGTAGTCATGTACAGAAAGTACATATCTACATAACATGTACATATGTGTACATAGTGTACATATGTATATACTGTGCACCCTTATGTACATGTGTATACATTGTACATCTGTACATAAGGTGTATATAATGTACATTTGTACATAAGGTGTGAATGATGTACAAAATGGACATCATGTGTACATGATGTGTATGTACATGATGTGCATAATGCATACATGATGTTCATGTGTACATATCCTAATATCACAATAAATGTATATGTATGTAATATGCACAATATGTACATTTATATTGATATTATGTATTACATGAGTATTGTGATTATATATGCTGTTGTAATTATATGATATCATTGTGATATTACAATTAATGTACATATTGTACACATCATGTACATACCTATTGTGTACACATTATATACATATAAATTTGCATATTGTATAGATTATGTACATTTATTGTACATCTCTATTGTGTACACATATGTACATCACAGTCAATGTACATATGGTAAATATTCTATAAATTGATTGTAATATCCCAATAAGTGTACACATTATGAGTATATTCTGGGATATGATTTTTAGTATATTAGATAAAAATTACTTCCAGTATCAAAGTGGTTATACACCCATGTGTATTCATTTTGTGATATTATCCATCATATCCTAAGTAGGTATTACTCTCATTGTGAAAGCAAGCGTACACTCTGTGATTGTTCCAATATCACAGGCAAAGTACAACGCTTCTGTGTTGTAGTTCCTAATATCCTGGGGACACAGGATGATTATACACTGAATATAGCAGGAAGTGTACACCACCACTCTAGTATACTATCTAATATCCAAAAACAGAGAGGATATTACTCCAAATATCTCATAAAGCACACAAGCCCCCGGTGATACTGTTCTTAATAACTAGGGGATAACAGATGATATTACTCATGATGTGACTAGGGCTGTACGCCAGTCATGTGATATTGTTCCTAATACCCAGAGAAGGAGAAGAGAATGTTGCTACACATAAGGAAATATTCTGAATATGGCAAGAGGTGTATACCACGCTCTGATATGGTCCCTAATGTAAACAAGAAAACAATTATATTGAATCAAACATTGCAAGGGTTGAACCCCCATTTTCTTTCAATTCTAATGTGAAGGGGGCTGAGGATGACATTTTGTCAATATGGCAGAGGTGTAACTGGAGCTATTTCCTAATATACAAAAAAAAAAAAACACTATCATTTCCCTATGCCATGGGTGCCAGTAGCATATTACACCAAATTTCCAAACAGCCATACCCCAGCAGCTGTGAAAACAGACCCAGAGCCAGGGGTTTCCTAAGCAGCCAGGGTGAGCCTGGGGGCTGCTATGGGTCCTCTGGAAGAGGCTGTAGGCACAGCCCCTGAGCCAGGGGGTCCCTAAGCAGCCAGGGTGGGCCTGGGGGCTGCTACGGGCCCTCTGGTGAGAACTGTGGGCACAGCCCCTGAGCAAGGGGATTCCTAAGCAACCAGGGTGAGCCTGGGGGCTGCTACATGCCCTCTGGCAGGGACTGTGGGCACAGCCCCTTAGCCAGTGGCTCCCTAAGAAGCCAGGGTTGGCCTGGGGGCTTCTATGGGTCCTCTGGCTGAAGCTGTGGACACAACCTCTGAGCCAGGGGGTCCCTAAACAGCCAGGGTGAAACTGGGTGCTGTGGGCCCTCTGGTGGGGGTCCCTAAGCAGAAAGGGTAGTTCTGGAAACTGCTACAGGCCCTCTGGCAAGGACTGTGGGCACAGCCCCCAAGCCAGGGGGTTTCTAAGCTGCCAGGGTGGGCCTGGAGGCTGCTATGGGCCTTCATGCAGGGGCTGTGGGCACAACACCCAAGCAAGGGGGGCAATAAGCAGCCAGGCTGGGTCTGGGGGCTGCTATGAGTTCTCTGGCAAGGGCTGTGGGCACAACCCTTAAGCCAGGAGGCACCTAAGGAGACAGGGTGGGCCTGGGGGCTGCTATGGGTTCTCTGGTGGGGGCTATGGGCACAGCACTTGAGCCAGGGGGTTTCTAAGCAGCATGGGTGGGCCTGGGGGCTGCTATGGGCCCTCTGGTGGGGGATGTGGGCACAGTCCCAGAGCCAGGGTGTCTTTAAGCAGCCAGTGTGACCCTGGGGGCTGTTACAGGCCCTCTGGTGGGGGCTGTGGGCACAGCCCCCAAGCCAGAAGGAACCTAAGCAGCCAGGGTGGGCATGGGGGCTGCTATGGGTGGTCTGTTGGGGGCTGTGGGCACAGCCCTCAAGCCAGGGTGTCCCTAAGCAGCCAGAGTGGGCCTGGGGGCTGCTACAAGCCATCTGGTGGGGGCTGTGGACACAGACCCTGAGCCACAGGGTCCCTAAGCAGCCATGGTGGGCCTGGGGGCTGTGGGGATAGCATGCTGTGCATAGGTACATAGTTTACATTTAATTCTACATGTGTACATAGTTTACATAGTGAGCACATATTTTGACATATTGACATATGGTGTTATCACAATAAATATATATATGTACATAATATGTGCATAATACATATGTACCTAATGTGTACAATATGTACATTTTGGTAATCTTACGTGATACATATATATATATATAATTGTGATTATATATCTCATTGTGATTATATATATGGTATCACTGATATTTCAAGAAATGTGCACAGTGTACACATTATGGGCTATGCATTGTGTACACATTATAGAAATATAAAGGTAAATATTTTACAGGTTATGTACCTTTTTTCTACATCTGTATTGTGTACACATATGTACAGCAGAGTAAATGTACAGATTGTTCCTATTTTATACATTTATTGAAATATGGCAATACATGTACACATTTTGAGTATATTCTGGAATATTATTTTCAGTATATTAGAGAAAAATTACTGCAGTTACCAAAGTGGGTGTACACCCATGTGTGTACATAGTTTATACGTGCACATATTGTGAATAGTATGTAGTCATGTACATAATATGTACATAATATGTGCATAATACATATGTACACATATGTGTACATAGTGTACATATGTATACTGTTCACACATGTACACGTGTATACATTGTACATCTGTACATAAGGTGTATATGATGTACATTTGTACATAAGGTGTAAATAATGTATAACAGGTACATCATGTGTACATGATGTGTATGTACATGATGTGCATAATGCATACATGATACACATGTGTACATATTGTAATATCACAATAAATGCATATGTATGTAATATACACAATATGTACATTTATATTGATATTATGTATTACATGAGTATTGTGATTATATATGATGTGATTATATATCATTGCAATATTACAATTAATGTACATATTGTACACATTATGTACATACCTATTGTGTACACATTATGTACATACAAATGTACATATTGTACAGATTATGTACATTTATTGTACATCTCTATTGTGTACACATATGTACATCACAGTCTATGTACATATGGTACATATTCTATAAATTGTAGTATCCCAATAAGAGTACACATTATGAGTATATTCTGGGATATGATTTTTAGTGTATTAGATAAAAAATACCTCC
The DNA here is from genome assembly GCA_031835075.1 of Saguinus oedipus. Classification (NCBI taxonomy): domain Eukaryota; kingdom Metazoa; phylum Chordata; class Mammalia; order Primates; family Cebidae; genus Saguinus; species Saguinus oedipus. Next base: position 295,405 of record CM063176.1, read on the forward strand.
AATATCAAAGTGGATATACAGCCATGTGTATCCTTTTTGTAATATTATCCATCATATCCTAGGTAGGTATTACTCTCATTGTGAAAGCAAGTGTACATTCTGTGATTCTTCCAATATCAGAGACAAAGTACAATGCTTCTGTGTTGTAGTTTTTAATATCCTGGGGACAGAGGATGATTATGCCCTGAATATAGCAGGAAGTGTACACCACCACTGTAGTATACTTTCTAATATCCAAAAATGGAGAGGATATTACTCCAAATATATCATGAAGCACACAAGCCCCCAGTGATACTGTTCCTAATAACTAGGGGAAAACAGATGATATTGCTCACAATGTGACTATGGCTGTACGCTGCTCCTGTGATATTTTTCTTAATATCCAGAGAAGGAGTGGAGAATGTTGCTACCCATAAGGGAATATTCTGAATACAGTAAGAGGTGTACACCAGGCTCTGATATGGTCCCTAATGTAAACAAAAAAACAGTTATATTGAATTAAACATTTGAAGGGGTGAAACCCCCGTTTCCTTTCAGTTCTAACGTCAAGGGGGCTGAGGATCACATTTTGTCAATATGGCAGAAGTGCAACTAGAGCTATTTCGTAATATACAAAAAAAATGAAAATAACACTATCATTTCCCTATGATATAGGTGCCAGTATCATATTACACCAAAATTTTTGAAACAGCCGTACCCCAGCAGCTGTGGGCACAGGCACAGCCCCCGAGCCAGGGGGTCCCTAAGCAGCCAGGGTGGGCCTGGGGGCTTCTATGGGCCCTCTGGTGGGGGCTGTGGGCACAGACCTTGAGCCAGGGTGTCTCTAAGAAGCCAGGGTGGGCCTGGGGACTGCTAGGGGCCCTCTGGCATGTGCTGTGGGTACAGCCCTTGAGCCAGGGCTTCCCTAAGCAACCAGGGTGGACCTGGGGGTTGCTATGGGCCCTCTGGCAGGGGCTGTGGGCACAGCCCCTAAGCCAGGCATTTCCTTAGCAGCCAGAATAAGCCTAAGAACTGCTACAGGCCCTCTGGCAGGGACTGTGAGCACAGTCCCCATGCCACAGGATTCCTAAGCAGCCAGGGTGGGCCTGTGGACTTCTATGGACCCTCTAGTGGGGGCTGTGGGCACAACCCCTGAGGCAGGGTGTCCCTAAGCAGCCAGGGTGGGCCTGAGGGCTGCTATGAGCCCTCTGGCAAGGGCTGTGGGCACAGCTTTTGAGCCAGGAAGTCTTCAAGCAACTAGGGTGGGCCTGGGAACTGCTACAAGCCCTCTGGCATGGGCTGTGGGCACAGCCTGTGAGCCAGGGTGTCCCTAAAAAGACAGGGTGGGCCTGGGGGCTGCTATGGGCCCTCTGGTGGGGGCTGTGGGCAGAGCCCATAAGCCAAGCTGTCCCTAAGCAACAAGGGTGGGCCTGGGGGCTGCTATGGGCCCTCTGGCAGGGGCTGTGGGCAGAGCCCATGAGCCAGGCTGTCCCTAAGCAACAAGGGTGGGCCTGGGGCCTGCTACAGGTCCTCTGGTGAAGGCTGTGAGGGCAGCCCCTGAGCCAGGGGTTCCCTAAACAGCCAGGATGGGCCTGGAAGCTGCTACAGGCTCTCTGACAGAAGCTGTGGGCCCAGCCCTTTAACAATGGTGTCCCTAAGCAGCCAGGGTGGGCCTGGTGGCTGCTGTGGGCCCTCTGGTGGGGGCTCTGGGCAAAGCTTCTGCTTAGCCTCGAGGTCCCTAAGCAGCCAGGGTGGGCCTGGGGGTTGCTGCAGGCCCTCTGGCAGAAGCTGTGGGCACAGCCCCCAAGTCAGGGGGTCCCTAAGCAGCCAGGGTGGGCCTGGAGGCTGCCACAGGCCCTCTGGCAGGAGCTGTGAGCACAGCCCCTGAGCCAGGGCATCCCTAAGCAGCCATGGTGGGCCTGGGGGCTGTGGGGATAGTGTGCTGTGCATAGGTACAGAGTTTACATTTAATTCTACATGTGTACATAGTTTACATAGTGAGCACATATTTTTACACATTGACATATGGTGTTATCACGATAAATATATATGTACATAATATGTGCATAATACATATGTACCTAATGTGTATAATATGTACTTTCTGGTGATATTACCCATTATATATATATATTATTGTGATGATATATCTCATTGTGATTATATATATGATGTCACTGATATTTCAAGAAATGTGCATAGTGTACACATTATGGACCTATGCATTGTGTACACATTATAGAAATACAAAGGTACATATTTTACAGGTTATGTACATTTTTTCTACATGTGTATTGTGTACACATGTACAGCAGAGTAAATGTACAGATTGTACCTATTTTATACATTTATGGCAATGTGCCAATAAATGTACACATTATGAGTATATTCTGGAATATTACTTTCAGTATATTAGATAGAAATTACTGCAGTTACCAAAGTGGGCGTACACCCATGTGTGTACATAGTTTATACATGTACATATTGTGCATATTATATAGTTGTGTACAGAAAGTACATATCTACATAATATGTGCATATGTGTACATATGTACATACTGTGCACACTTATGTACATGTGTATACATTGTACATCTGTACAGAAGGTGTACATGATGTAGATCTGTACATAAGGTGTAAGTGATGTACCACATGTACATCATGTGTACATGATGTCCATATGTGCATAATGCATTCATGATGTACATGTGTACATATTGTAATATGACAATAAACGTATATGTATGTATTGTGCACAATATGTACATTTATATTGATATTATTTATTACATGTGTTTTGTGATTATATATGCTGTGATTATATGATATCATTGTGATATTACAAGTAATGTACATATTGTACACATTATGTACATACCTATTGTGTACACATTATGTACATACAAATGTACATATTGTACAGATTATGTACATTTATTGTACATCTCTATTGTGTACACATATGTACATCACAGTCTATGTACATATGGTACATATTCTATAAATTGATTGTAATATCCCAATAAGAGTACACATTATGAGTATATTCTGGGATATGATTTTTAGTATATTAGATAAAAAGTACCTCCATTATCAAAGTGGATATACAGCCATGTGTATCTTTTTTGTGATATTATCCATCATATCCTAGGTAGGTATTACTCTCATTGTGAAAGCAAGTGTACATTCTGTGATTCTTCCAATATCTGAGGCAAAGTACAATGCTTCTGTGTTGTAGTTTTTAATATCCTGGGGACAGAGGATGATTATACCCTGAATATCACAGGAAGTGTACACCACCACTGTAGTATACTTTCTAATATCCAAAAATGGAGAGGATATTACTCCAAATATATCATAAGGCACACAAGCCCCCAGTGATACTGTTCCTAATAACTAGGGGAAACCAGATGATATTGCTCACAATGTGACTATGGCTGTATGCTGCTCCTGTGATATTTTTCTTAATATCCAGAGAAGGAGTGGAGAATGTTGCTACCCATAAGGGAATATTCTGAATACAGTAAGAGGTGTACACCAGGCTCTGATATGGTCCTTAGTGTAAACAAGAAAACAGTTATATTGAATTAAACATTTCAAGGGGTGAAACCCCCATTTCCTTTCAGTTCTAACATCAAGGGGGCTGAGGATCACATTTTGTCAATATGGCAGAAGTGTAACTAGAGCTATTTCCTAATATACAAAAAAAAGAAAATAACACTATCATTTCCCTATGATATAGGTGCCAGTATCATATTACACCAAAATTTTTGAAACAGCCGTACCCCAACAGCTGTGGGCACAGGCACAGCCCCCGAGCCAGGGGGTCCCTAAGCAGCCAGGGTGGGCCTGGGGCCTTCTATGCGCCCTCTGGTGGGGGCTGTGGGCACAGACCTTGAGCCAGGGTGTCTCTAAGAAGCCAGGGTGGGCCTGGGGACTGCTAGGGGCCCTCTGGTATGTGCTGTGGGTACAGCCCTTGAGCCAGGGCTTCCCTAAGCAACCAGGGTGGACCTGGGGGTTGCTATGGGCCCTCTGGCAGGGGCTATGGGTACAGCCCCTAAGCCAGGCATTCCCTTAGCAGCCAGAATAAGCCTAAGAACTGCTACAGGCCCTCTGGCAGGGGCTGTGAGCACAGTCCCCATGCCACAGGATTCCTAAGCAGCCAGGGTGGGCCTGTGGACTTCTATGGACCCTCTGGTGGGGGCTGTGGGCACAACCCCTGAGGCAGGGTGTCCCTAAGCAGCCAGGGTGGGCCTGAGGGCTGCTATGAGCCCTCTGGCAAGGGCTGTGGGCACAGCTTTTGAGCCAGGAAGTCTTCAAGCAACTAGGGTGGGCCTGGGAACTGCTACAAGCCCTCTGGCATGGGCTGTGGGCACAGCCTGTGAGCCAGGGTGTCCCTAAAAAGACAGGGTGGGCCTGGGGGCTGCTATGGGCCCTCTGGTGGGGGCTGTGGGCAAAGCCCATAAGCCAGGCTGTCCCTAAGCAACAAGGGTGGGCCTGGGGCCTGCTACAGGTCCTCTGGTGAAGGCTGTGAGGACAGCCCCTGAGCCAGGGGTTCCCTAAACAGCCAGGATGGGCCTGGAAGCTGCTACAGGCTCTCTGACAGAAGCTGTGGGCACAGCCCTTTAACAAAGGTGTCCCTAAGCAGCCAGGGTGGGCCTGGTGGCTGCTGTGGGCCCTCTGGTGGGGGCTCTGGGCAAAGCTTCTGCTTAGCCATGAGGTCCCTAAGCAGCCAGGGTGGGCCTGGGGGTTGCTGCAGGCCCTCTGGCAGAAGCTGTGGGCACAGCCCCCAAGTAAGGGGGTCCCGAAGCAGCCAGGGTGGGCCTGGAGGCTACTATGGGTTCTCTGGCAGGGGCTGTAGGCAAAGACCCAGAACCAGGGGGTCCCTAAGCAGCCAGGGTTGGCCTGGGGTCTGCTACAGGCCCTCTGGCAAGGGCTGTGGGCACAGCCCCTGAGCCAGGGTGTCCCTAAGCAGCCAGGGTGGGCCTGTGGGCTGCTACAAGCCATCTGGTGGGGGCTGTGGCCAAAGACCCCGAGCCACGGGGTCCCTAAGCAGCCATGGTGGGCCTGGGGGCTGTGGGGATAGTGTGCTGTGCATAGGTACATAGTTTACATTTAATTCTACATGTGTACATAGTTTACATAGTGAGCACATATTTTTACACGTTGACATATGGTGTTATCACGATAAATATATATGTACATAATATGTGCATAATACATATGTACCTAATGTGTATAATATGTACTTTCTGGTGATATTACCCATTATATATATATTATTGTGATGATATATCTCATTGTGATTATATATATGATGTCACTGATATTTCAAGATATGTGCATAGTGTACACATTATGGACCTATGCATTGTGTACACATTATAGAAATATAAAGGTACATATTTTACAGGTTATGTACATTTTTTCTACATGTGTATTGTGTACACATGTACAGCAGAGTAAATGTACAGATTGTACCTATTTTATACATTTATTGCAATATGCCAATAAATGTACACATTATGAGTATATTCTGGAATATTACTTTCAGTATATTAGATAGAAATTACTGCAGTTACCAAAGTGGGTGTACACCCATGTTTGTACATAGTTTATACATGTACATATTGTGCATATTATATAGTTGTGTACAGAAAGTACATATCTACATAATATGTGCATATGTGTACATATGTACATACTGTGCACACTTATGTACACATGTATACATTGTACATCTGTACATAAGGTGTACATGATGTAGATCTGTACATAAGGTGTAAGTGATGTGCCACATGTACATCATGTGTACATGATGTCCATATGTGCATAATGCATTCATGATGTACATCTGTACATATTGTAATATGACAATAAATGTATATGTATGTAATGTGCACAATATGTACATTTATATTGATATTATTTATTACATGTGTTTTGTGATTATAAATGCTGTGATTATATGATATCATTGTGATATTACAAGTAATGTACATATTGTACACATTATGTACATACCTATTGTGTACACATTATGTACATACAAATGTACATATTGTACAGATTATGTACATTTATTGTACATCTCTATTGTGTACACATATGTACATCACAGCCCATGTACATATGGTACATATTCTATAAATTGATTGTAATATCCCAATAAGAGTACACATTATGAGTATATTCTGGGATATGATTTTTAGTATATTAGATAAAAAGTACCTCCATTATCAAAGTGGATATACAGCCATGTGTATCTTTTTTGTGATATTATCCATCATATCCTAAGTAGGTATTACTCTCATTGTGAAAGCAAGTGTACACTTTGTGATTGTTCCAATATCACAGGCAAAGTACAATGCTTCTGTGTTGTAGTTCCTAATATTCTGGGGACAGAGGATGATTATACCCTGAATATAGCAGAAAGTGTACACCACCACTGTAGTATACTTTCTAATATCCAAAAACAGAGAGGATATTACTCCAAATATCTCATAAAGCACACAAGCCCTTAGTGATACTGTTCCTAATAACTAGGGAATAACAGATGATATTGCTCATGATGTGACTAGGGCTGTATGCCAGTCCTGTGATATTGTTCCTAAAGTCCAGAGAAAATGTGGAGAATGTTGCTACCCATAAGGAAATATTCTGAATGCGGTAAGAGGTGTACACCACGCTCTGATATGGTCCCTAATGTAAACAAGAAAACAATTATATTGAATTAGACATTGCAAGGGGTGAAACCCCCATTTCCTTTTAATTCTAATGTCGAGGGGGCTGAGGATGACATTTTGTCAATGTGGCAGAGGTGTAACTAGAGCTATTTCCTAATATACAAAAAAAACAAAATGACACTATCATTTCCCTATGATATAAATGCCAGTATCATATTACACCAAATTTTCAAAACAGCCATACACAGGCAGCTGTGGGCACAGGCACAGCCCCTGAGCCCGGTGATCCCTAAGCAGCCAGGGTGGGCCTGGGGGCTGCTATGGTACCTCTGGTGGGGGCTGTGGGCACAGCCCCTGAGCCAGGGGCTCCCTAAGAAGCCAGGGTGGGCCTGGGGGCTGCTATGGGCCATCTGTTGGGGGCTGTGGGCACAGCCATTAAGCCAGTGGATTCCTAAGCAGCCATGGTGAACCTGGGGACTGCTACAAGCCCTCTGGTGAGGGCTGTTGGCACAGCCCCTGATTCAGGGTGCCCCTAAGCAGCCATGGTGGGCCTGGGGTCTTCTATGGGCCCTCTGGCAGGTGCTGTGGGCACTGCCCTTGAGCCAGGGGGTTCCTAAGCAGCCAGGGTGGGCCTGTGGGCTGCTACAGGCTTTCTGGTGGGGGTGGTGGGCACAGCCCTTGAGCCAGGGTGTCCCTAAGCAGCCAGGGTGGGCCTGGGGGCTGCTATGGGTCTTCTGGTGGAAGCTGTGGGCACAGCCCTTGAGCCAGGGGGTTTCTAAGCACTCAGGGTGGGCCTGGGGGTGCTACAGGCCCTCTGGTGGGGGCTGTGGGCATAGCCTTTAAGCCAGGGTGTCCCTAATCATCCAGGGTGGGCCTGAGGGCTGCTACAGGCACTCTGGCAGGGGCTGTGGGCACAGGCCTTGAGCCAGGGGTCCCTAAGCAGCCAGGGTGGTCCTAAGGTCTGCTACAAGCTTTCTGGCAGGGGCTGTGGGCACAGCCCCTGAGCAGGGGGTCCCTAAGAAGCCAGGGTGGGCCTGAGGGCTGCTACAGGCCCTCTGATGAAAACTGTGGGCACAGCCCTTGAGCCAGGAGGTCCCTAAGCAGCCAGGGTGGGCCTGGGGGCTGCTATGGGCCCTCTGATGGGGGCTGTGGGCAGAGCCCCTGAACCAGGGTGTCCCTAAGCAACCAGGGTGGGCCTGAGGGATACTATGGGCCCTCTGGTGAGGGCTGTGGGCACAGCTCTTGAGCCAGGGAATTTATAAGCAGCCAGGGTGAGCCTTGGGGCTACTACAAGCCCTCTGGTGGGGCTGTGGGAACAGACCTTGAACCAAGGGTTCCTAAGCAGCCAGTGTAGGCCTGGGGGCTGCTACTGGCCCTCTGATGAGAGCTGTGGGAACAGCCCTTGAGACAGAAAGTTTCTAAGCAATGAGGGTGGGCCTAAGAACTGCTATGAGCCCTCTAGCAAGGGCTGTGGGTACAGCCCCTGAGCCAGGGTGTACCTAAGCCACCAGGGTGAGCCTGGGGTCTGCCATGGGCCCTCTGGTGGGGGATGTGGGCACAGCTCCAAAGCCAGGAAGTCCCTAAGCAGCCAGGGTGGGCCTAAGGTCTGCTACAAGATTTCTGGTGGGGGCTGTGGGCACAGCCCCTGAGCAGGGAATCCCTAAGCAGCCAGGGTGGGCCTGGGGGCTGCTACAAGATTTCTGGTGGGGGCTGTGGGCACAGCCCCTGAGCAGGGAATCCCTAAGCAGCCAGGGTGGGCCTGGGGGATGCTACAAGCCCTCTGGTGGGGCTGTGGGCACAGACATTGAGCAGGGGGTTCCTACACAGCCAGTGTGGGCCTGGGGGCTGCTATTAGCCCTCTGGTGGGGGCTGTGGGCACAGCTTTTGACCCAGGAAGATTCCAAGCAGCCTGGGTAGGCCTAAGAACTGCTATGGGTTCTCTGGCAGGGGCTGTGGGCACAGCCTCTGAGCCAGGGTGTCTCTAAGCAGCCAGGGTGAGCCTGGGGTCTGCTATGGGTCCTCTGGTGGGGACTGTGGGCACAGTTCTTGAGCCAGGGAATCCCTAAGCAGCCACAGTGGGCCCGGGGGCTGCTACGAGCCCTCTGGCAAGGGCTGTGGGTACAGCCCTTGAGCCAGGGGTTTTGAAGCAGCCAGGGTTGGCCTGTGGGTTGCTAAGAACCCTCTGGCAGGGGCTGTGGGCACTGCTTCCAAGCCAGGGAATCCCTAAGCAACCAGGGTTGTCCTGGAGGCTACTACCAGCCCTCTGGCTGGGGCTGAGGGCACAGTCCCCGAGCCAGGTGGTTTCTAAGCAGCCAGGGTGGGCCTGGGGGCTGCTACAGTCCCTCTGGTGGGGGCTGTGGGTACAGCCCTTGAGCCAGGGGGTTCCTAAACAGCCAGGGTGGGCCTGTGGGCTGCTATGGGCCCTCTGGTAAGGGCTCTGAGCACTGCTTCAAAGTCAGGGGATTTCTAAACAGCCTGGGTTGGCCTGGGGGCTGTTATGAGTCCTCTGGTGGGGGCTGTGGGCACAGTACCTGAGCCAGGGGATTCCTAAGCAGTCAGGGTGGGCCTGGGGGCTGCTACAGGCCCTCTGGTGAGGGCTATGGGCACTGCCCTTGAGCCAGGGGGTTTCTAAGCAGCCATGGTAGGCCTGGGGGCTGCTATGAGCCCTGTGGTGGGGGCTGTGGGCACAGTCCCCAAGTCAGGGGGTTTCTAAGCAGTCAGGGTGGGCCTGGGGGCTGCTACAGGCCCTCTGGTGAGGGCTGTGGGCACAGCCCTTGAGCCAGGGGCTTTCTAAGCAGTCAGGGTGGGCCTGGGGGGTGCTATGGGCCCTCTGGTGGGGGCTGTGGGCACAGTTCTTGAGCCAGGGGGTCCCTAAGCAGCCAGGGTGGGCCTGGGGTGTGCTATGGACCCTCTGCTAGAAGCTGTGGGCACAGCCCTTGAGCCAGGAAGTCCCTAAGTAGCCAAGGTAGGCCTGGGGCTGCTATGGGCCCTCTGGTGGGGTCTGTGGGCATAGTTCTTGAGCCACGGGGTCCCTAAGCAGCCAGGGTGGGCCTGTGCACTGCTATCAGCCCTCTGGTGGGGGCTGTGGGCACTGCTTCTGAGCCAGAGGGTCTCTAAGCAGCCAGTGTTGGGCTGGGGGCAGCTACAGGCCCTCTGGTGGGGGCTGTGGGCACAGCTTTTGAGCCAGGAAGTTTCTAAGCAGCCTGGGTAGGCCTAAAAACTGCTATGGGTTCTCTGGCAGGGCTGTGAGCACAGCCTCTGAGCCAGGGTGTCTCTAAGCAGCCAGGGTGAGCCTGGGGTCTGCTATGGGTACTCTGGTGAGGGCTGGGGACACAGCCCCTGAGCCAGGGAGTCCCTAAGCAGCCAAGGTGGGCCTAAGTTCTGCTACAAGCTCTCTGGTGGGGGCTCTGAGCACAGCCCCTGAGCAGGGTGTCCCTGAGAAGCCAGGGTGGGCCTGGGGGCTTCTATGGGCCTTCTGTCAGGGACTGTGGGCACAGCCTTTAAGCCAGGGTGTCCCTAAGCAGCCAGGGTGGACCTGGGGGCTGCTATGGGCCCTCTGGTGGGGGCTGTGGGTACAGCCCTTGAGCCAGGGGTTTTGAAGTAGCCAGGGTGGGCCTGTGGGCTGCTAAGGGCCCTCTGGTGGGGGCTGTGGGCACAGTTCTTGAGCCAGGGGATCCCTAAGCAGCCAGAGTGGGCCTGTGTACTTCTATGGGCCCTCTGGTGGGGGTTGTGGGCACAGCCCTCAAGCCAGGGGGTCCCTAAGCAGCCAGGGTGGGCCTGGGGGCTGCTATGGGCCCTCTGCTAGAAGCTGTGGGCACAGCCCTTGAGCCAGGAAGTCCCTAAGCAGCCAAGGTAGGCCAGGGGGCTGCTATGGGTCCTCTGGTGGGGGCTGTGGGCATAGCTCTTGAGCCAGGGGGTCCCTAAGCAGCCAGGGTGGGCCTGTGCACTGCTATGGGCCCTCTGGTGGGGGCCGTGGGCACTGCTTCTGAGCCAGGGGGTCTCTAAGCAGCCAGGGTTGGGCTGGGGGCTGTTATGAACCCTCTGGTGGGGGCTGTGGGCAAAGTCCCTGAGCCAGGGGTTTTCTAAGCAGTCAGGGTGGGCCTGGGGGCTGCTATGGGCCCTCTGGTGAGGGCTGTGGGCATAGTTCTTGAGCCAGGGTGTCCCTAAACAGCCAGGGTGGGCCTGGGGGCTGCTACAAGCCCTCTGGTGGGGCTGTGGGCACAGACCTTGAGCCAGTCAATTCCTATACAGCCAGCGTGGGCCTGGGGGCAGCTACAGGCCCTCTGGTGGGGGCTATGGGCACAACTTTTGAGCCAGGAAGTTTCTAAGCAGCCTGGGTAGGCCTAAGAACTGCTATGGGTTCTCTGGTGGGGCCTGTGGGCACAGCCTCTGAGCCAGGGTGTCTCTAAGCAGCCAGGGTGTCTCTAAGCAGCCAGGGTGAGCCTGGGGTCTGCTATGGGTCCGCTGGTGGGGGCTGTGGGCACAGCCTCTGAGCCACAGAGTCCCTAAGCAGCCAAGGTGGGCCTAAGGTCTGCTACAAGCTCTCTCATGGGGGGCTGTGGTCACAGCCCCTGAACAGGGTGTTCCTAAGAAGCCAGGGTGGGCCTGTGGGCTTCTATGAGCCTTCTGTCAGGGGCTGTGGGCACAGCCCTTAAGCCAGGGTGTCCCTATGCAGCCAGGGTGGGCCTGGGGGTTGCTATGGGCCCTCTGGTGGGGGCTGTGGGCACAGCCCTTGAGCCAGGGGGTTCCTAAGCAGCCAGGGTGGGCCTGGGGGCTTCTATGGGCCTTCTGTCAGGGGCTGTGGGCACAGCCCTCAAGGCAGGGGGTTACTAAGTAGCCAGGGTGGGCCTGGGGGCTGTGGGTACAGACCTTGAGCCAGGGGTCCCTAAGCAGCCACAGTGGGCCTGGGGGCTGCTACAGGCCCTCTGACAAGGGCTGTGGGTACAACCCTTGAGCCAGGGGTTTCTAAGCAGCCAGGGTGGACCTGTGGGCTGCTATGGGCTTTCTGGTGGTGGCTGTGGTCACTGCTTCAAAGTCAGGGGATTTCTAAGCAGCCTGGGTTGCCCTGGGTGCTGCTATGAGCCCTCAGGTGGGGGCTGTGGGAACAGTCCTCGAGCCAGGGGATTCCTAAGCAGTCAGAGTGGGCCTGGGGGCTGCTATGGTCCCTCTGGTGAGGGCTGTGGGCACAGCCCTTGAGCCAGCGTGTCCCGAAGCAGCCAGGGTGGGCCTGAGGGCTGCTACGGGCCCTCTGGTGAGGGTTGTGGGCACCACCCTTGAGCCAGGGGGTTCCTAAGCAGCCATGGTGGGCCTGGGGGCTGCTATGAGCCCTCTGGTGGGGGCTGTGGGAACAGTCCCTGAGTCAGGGGGTTTCTAAGCAGTCAGGGTGGGCCTGGGGGCTGCTACAGGCCCTCTGGTGAGGGCTGTGGGCACAGCCCTCAAGCCAGGGTGTCCCTAAGCAGCCAGAGTGGGCCTGGGGGCTGCTATGAGTCTTCTGGCAGAAGCTGTGGGCACAGCCCTTGAGCCAGGGGGTTTCTAAGAAGTCACGGTGGGCCTGGGGGCTGTGTGCACAGCCTTCATGCCAGGGTGTCCCTAATCATCCAGGGTGGGCCTGGGGGCTGCTACAGACACTCTGGTGGAAGTCATTGGCACAGGCCTTGAGCCAGGGGTCCCTAAGCAGCCAAGGTGGGCCTAAGGTCTGCTACAAGCTTTCTGGCAGTGGCTGTGGGCACAGCCCCTGAGCAGGGGATCCGTAAGAAGCCAGGGTGGGCCTGAGGGCTGCTATGGGCCCTCTAGTGAGGGCTGTGGGCACCACCCTTGAGCCAGGGGGTTTCTAAGCAGCCATGGTGGGCCTGGGGGCTGCTATGAGCCCTCTGGTGTGGGCTGTGGGCACAGTCCCCAAGTCAGGGGGTTTCTAAGCAGTCAGGGTGGGCCTGGGGGCTGCTATGGGCCCTCTGGTGAGGGCTGTGGGCACAGCCCTTGAACCAGGGTCACCCTAAGCAGCCAGGGTGGGCCTGGGGACTGCTACAGGTCTTCTGGCAGAAGCTGTGGGCACAGCCCTTGAGCCAGGGGGTTTCTCAGCAGTCAGGGTGGGCCTGGGGTGTGCTATGGGCCCTCTGGTAGAAGCTGTGGGCACAACCCTTGAGCCAGGGGGTCCCTAAGCAGCCAGGGTGGGCCTGTGTGCTTCTATGGGCCCTCTGGTGGGGGCTGTGGGCACAGCCCTCGAGCCAGGGGGTCCCTAAGCAGCCAGGGTGGGCCTGGGGGCTGCTATGGGCCCTCTGGTGGGGGCTGTGGGCACAGTTCTTGAGCCAGGGGGTCCCTAAGCATCCAGGGTGGGCCTGTGCACTGCTATGGGCCCTCTGGTGGGGGCTCTGGGCACTGCTTCTGAGCCAGGGGGTCTCTAAGCAGCCAGGGTTGGGCTGGGGGCTGCTATGAGCACTCTGGTGGGAGCTGTGGGCAAAGTCCCTGAGCCAGGGGTTTTCTAAGCAGTCAGGGTGGGCCTGGGGGCTGCTATGGGCCCTCTGGTGAGGGCTGTGAGCACAGTTCTTGAGCCAGAGGGTCCCTAAGCAGCCAGGGTGGGCCTGGGGGCTGCTACAAGCCCTCTGGTGGGGCTGTGGGCACAGACCTTGAGCCAGGGTGTTCCTATGCAGCCAGTGTGGGCCTGGGGGCAGCTACAGGCCCTCTGGTGGGGGCTGTGGGCACAGCTTTTGAGCCAGGAAGTTTCTAAGCAGCCTGGGTAGGCCTAAGAACTGCTATGGGTTCTCTGGCAGGGCTGTGAGCACAGCCTCTGAGCCATGGTGTCTCTAAGCAGCCAGGGTGAGCCTGGGGTCTGCTATGGGTCCTCTGGTGGGGGCTGTGGACACAGCCCCTGAGCCACGGAGTCCCTAAGCAGCCAAGGTGGGCCTAAGGTCTGCTACAAGCTCTCTGGTGAAGGCTGTGGTCACAGCCCCTGAGCAGGGTGTCCCTAAGAAGCCAGGGTGGGCCTGGGGGATGCTATGGGCCCTCTGGTGAGGGCTGTGAGCACAGCCCTTGAGTTAGGGTGTCCCTAAGCACTCAGGGTGGGCCTGGGGGCTGCTATGGGCCCTCTGATGGGGGCTGTGGGTACAGACCTTGAGCCAGGGGTCCCTAAGCAGCCACAGTGGGCCTGGGGGCTGCTATGGGCCCTCTGACAAGGGCTGTGGGTACACCCTTGAGCTAGCGGTTTCTAAGCAGACAGGGTGGGCCTGTGGACTGCTATGGGCCCTCTGGTGGTGGCTGTGGGCACTGCTTCAAAGTCAGGGGATTTCTAAGCAGCCTGGGTTGCCCTGGGTGCTGCTATGAGCCCTCTGGTGGGGGCTGTCAGAACAGTCCCTGAGCCAGGGGATTCCTAAGCAGTCATAGTGGGCCTGGGGGCTGCTATGGGCCCTCTGGTGAGGGCTGTTGGCACCACCCTTGAGCCAGGGGGTTTCTAAGCAGCCATGGTGGGCCTGGGGGCTGCTATGAGCCCTCTGGTGGGGGTTGTGGGCACAGTCCCCAAGTCAGGGTGTCCCTAAGCAGCCAGGGTGGGCCTGGGGGCTGCTACAGTCCCTCTGGTGGAGGCTGTGGGTACAGCCCTTGAGCCAGGGATCCCTAAGCAGCCACAGTGGGCCTGGGGGCTGCTACAGGCTCTCTGACAAGGGCTGTGGGTACAACCCTTGAGCCAGGGGTTTCTAAGCAGCCAGGGTGGGCCTGTGGGCTGCTATAGGCCCTCTGGTGGTGGCTGTGGGCACTGCTTCAAAGTCAGGGGATTTCTAAGCAGCCTGGGTTGCCCTGGGTGCTGCTATGAGCCCTCTGGTGGGGGCTGTCAGAACAGTCCCTGAGCCAGGGGATTCCTAAGCAGCCAGGGTGGGCCTGGGGGCTGCTACAAGTCTTCTGCCACAAGCTGTGGGCACAGCCCTTGTGCCAGGGTGTCCCTAAGCAGCCAGGGTTGGCCTGGGGGCTGCTACAGGCCCTCTGGCAGGGGCTGTGTGCACAGCCTTCGTGCCAGGGTGTCCCTAATCAACCGGGGTGGGCCTGGGGGCTGCCACGGACACTCTGGCAGGGGCTGTTGGCAAAGGCCTTGAGCCAGGGGTCCCTAAGCAGCCAGGGTGGTCCTAAGGTCTGCTACAAGCTTTCTGGCAGGGGCTGTGGGCACAGCCCCTGAGCAGGGGGTCCCTAAGAAGCCAGGGTGAACCTGGGGGCTGCTATGGGCCCTCTGGTGGGGGCTGTGGGCACAGCCCTCAAGCCAGGGGGTCCCTAAGCAGCCAGGGTTGGCCTGTGGGCTGCTATGGGCCCTCTGCTGGGGGCTGTGGGCACTGCTTCAAAGTCAGGGGATTCCTAAGCAGCCTGGGTTGGCCTGGGGGCTGCTATGAGCCCTCTGGTGGGGGCTGTGGGCACAGTCCCCAAGCCAGGGGATACCTAAGCAGTCAGGGTGGGCCTGGGGGCTGCTATGAGCCTTCTGTCAGGGGCTGTGGGCACAGCCCTCAAGCCAGGGTGTTCCTAAGCAGCCAGGGTGGGCCTGAGGGATTTTATGAGCCCTCTGGTGAGGGCTGTGGGCACAGCCCTTGAGCCAGGGGGTTTCTAAGCAGTCAGGGTGGGCCTGGGGTGTGCTATGGGCCCTCTGTAGGGGCTGTGGGCACAGCCCTTGAGCCAGGAAGTCCCTAAGCAGCCAAGGTGGGCCTGGGGGCTGCTATAGGCCCTCTGGTGGGGGCTGTGGGCACAGTTCTTGAGCCAGGGGGGTCCCTAAGCAGCCAGGGTGGGCCTGTGCACAGCTATGGGCCCTCTGGTGGGGGCTGTGGGCACTGCTTCTGAGCCAGGGGATCTCTAAGCAGCCAGGGTTGGCCTTGGGGCTGCTATGAGCCCTCTGGTGGGGGCTGTGGGCACAGTCCCTGAGCCAGGGGTTTTCTAAGCAGTCAGGGTGGGCCTGGGGGCTGCTATGGGCCCTCTGGTGAGAGCTGTGGGCACAGTTCTTGAGCCAGGGTGTCCCTAAGCAGCCAGGGTGGGCCTGGGGGCTGCTATGAGCCCTCTGGTGGGGCTGTGGGCACAGACCTTGAGCCAGGGGGGTTCTAAGCAGCCAGGGTGGGCCTGGAGGCTGCTATGGGCCCTCTGGCAGGGGCTGTGGGCACTGCTTCAGAGCCAAGGTATTCCTGAGAAGTCAGGGTGGGCCTGGGGGCTGTGATGGGCTCTCTGGTGAGGGCTGTGGGCACAGCCCTCGAGCCAGGGTGTCCCTAAGCAGCCAGGGTGGGCCTGGGGGCTGCTACGGGTCTTCTGGCAGAAGCTGTGGGCACAGACCTTGAGCCAGGGGGTTTCTAAGCAGCCAGGGTGGGCCTGAGGGCTGCTGCAGGTTTTCTGGTGGGGGCTGTGGCCACAGCACTTGAGCCAGGGTGTTTCTAAGCAGTCAGGGTGGGCCTGGGGGGTGCTATGGGCCCTCTGGTGGGGGCTTTGGGCACAGCCTTTGAGCCAGGGTGTCCCTAATAATTCTGGGTGGGCCTGGGGGCTGCTACGGGCACTCTGGTGGGGGCTGTGGGCATAGGCCTTGCGCCAGGGGTCCCTAAGCAGCCAGGGTGGGCTTGGGGTCTGTGGGGATAGCCTGCTGTGCATAGGTACATAGTTTACATTTAATTCTACATGTATACAAAGTTAACATAGTGGGCACATATTTTTACACGTTTACGTATGGTGTTATCACGATCAATATATATGTACATAATATGTGCATAATGCATATGTACCTAATGTATACAATATATATTTTTGGTGATATTATGTGTTATATATATATTATTGTGATTATATATCTCATTGTGATTATATATATGATATCGCTGATATTTCAAGAAAAATGCATAGTGTACACATTTTGGACCTATGCATTGTGTACACATTATAGAAATATAAAGGTACATATTTTACAGGTTATGTACATTTTTTCTACATGTGTATTGTGTACACATATGTACAGCAGAGTAAATGTACAGACTGTACCTATTTTATACATTTATTGCAATATGCCAATAAATGTACACATTTTGAGTATATTCTGGGATATTATTTTCAGTATATTAGACAGAAATTAATGCAGTTACCAAAGTGGGTGTACAGCCATGTGTGTATGTAGTTTATACGTGTACATATTGTGCATATTATGTAGTCATGTACAGAAAGTACATATCTACATAACATGTATATATGTGTACATATGTACATACTGTGCACACACGTACATGTGTATACATTGTACATCTGTACATAAGGTGTAAATGATGTACATTTGTACATCAGGTGTACATGATGTACAACATGTACATCAGGTGTACATGATGTGTATGTACATGATGTGCATAATGCATACATGGTGCACATGTGTACATATCATATCACAATAAATGTATATGTACATAATATGCACAATATGTACATTCATATTGATATTATGTATTACATAAGTATTGTGATTATATATGATGTGATTATATACCATTGCAATATTATAATTAATGTACATATTGTACACATTATGTACATACCTATTGTGTACACATTATGTACATACAAATGTACATATTGTACAGATTATGTACATTTATTGTACATCTCTATTGTGTACACATATGTACATCACAGTCCATGTTCATATGGTACATATTCTATAAATTGATTGTAATATCCCAATGAGTACACATTATGAGTATATTCTGGGATATGATTTTTAGTATATTAGATAAAAAGTACCTCCATTATCAAAGTGGATATACAGCCATGTGTATCTTTTTTGTGATATTATCCATCATATCCTAGGTAGGTATTACTCTCATTGTGAAAGCAAGTGTACATTCCATGATTCTTCCAATATCAGAGGCAAAGTACAATGCTTCTGTGTTGTAGTTTTTAATATCCTGGGGATAGAGGATGATTATACCCTGAATATAGCAGAAAGTGTACACCACCACTGTAGTATACTTTCTAATATCCAAAAATGGAGAGGATATTACTCCAAATATATCATGAAGCACACAAGCCCCCAGTGATACTGTTCCTAATAACTAGGGGAAAACAGATGATATTGCTCACAATGTGACTATGGCTGTACGCTGCTCCTGTGATATTTTTCTTAATATCCAGAGAAGGAGTGGAGAATGTTGCTACCCATAAGGGAATATTCTGAATACAGTAAGAGGTGTACACCAGGCTCTGATATGGTCTTTAATGTAAACAAAAAAACAAATATATTGAATTAAACATTTCAAGGGGTGAAACCCCCATTTCCTTTCAGTTCTTTCAAGGGGGCTGAAGATAACATTTTGTCAATATGGCAGAAGTGTAACTAGAGCTATTTCCTAATATAGAAAAAAAATGAAAATAACACTATCATTTCCCTATGATATAGGTGCCAGTATCATATTACACCAAAATTTTTGAAACAGCCATACCCCAGCAGCTGTGGGCACAGGCACAGCCCCTGAGCCAGTGGGTCCCTAAGCAGCTAGGGTGGGCCTGGGGGCTTCTATGGGCCCTCTGGTGGGGGCTGTGGGCACAGACCTTGAGCCAGGGCTTCCCTAAGCAACCAGGGTGGACCTGGGGGTTGCTATGGGCCCTCTGGCAGGGGCTGTGGGCACAGCCCCTAAGCCAGGCATTCCCTTAGCAGCCAGAATAAGCCTAAGAACTGCTACAGGCCCTCTGGCAGGGGCTGTGAGCACATCCCCCATGCCACGGGATTCCTAAGCAGCCAGGGTGGGCCTGTCGACTTCTATGGGCCGGCTGGTGGGGGCTGTGGGCACAATGCCTGAGCCAGGGTGTCCCTAAGCAGCCAGGGTGGGCCTGGGGGCTGCTATGGGCTCTCTTGCAAGGGCTCTGAGCACAGCTTTTGAGCCAGGAAATCTTCAAGCAACTAGGGTGGGCCTGGGAACTGCTACAAGCCCTCTGGCATGGGCTGTGGGCACAGCTCCTGAGCCAGAATGTCCCTAAGCAGCCAGGGTGAGCCTGGGAGCTGCTTTGAGCCCTCTGGTGGGGGCTGTGGGCAGAGCCCTTGAGCCATGGAGTACCTGGGCCTGGGGTCTGCTATGGGCCCTCTGGTGGGGGCTGTGGGTACAGCCCCTGAGCCAGGGGTTCCCTAAACAGCCAGGATGGGCCTGGAAGCTGCTACAGGCTCTCTGACAGAAGCTGTGGGCACAGCCCTTGAACAAGGGTGTCCCTACACAGCCAGGGTGGGCCTGGTGGCTGCTGTGGGCCCTCTGGTGGGGGCTCTGGGCAAAGCTTCTGAGCCATGAGGTCCCTAAGCAGCCAGGGTGGGCCTTGGGGTTGCTGCAGGCCCTCTGGCAGAAGCTGTGGGAACAGCTCCCAAGTCAGGGCATCCCTAAGCAACCGTGGTGGGCCTGGGGGCTGCTATGGGTTCTATGGCAGGGGCTGTGGGCAAAGACCCAGAACCAGGGGGTCCCTAAGCAGCCAGGGTTGGCCTGGGGTCTGCTACAGGCCCTCTGGCAAGGACTGTGGGCACAACCCTTGAGCCAAGGGGTCCCTAAGCAGCCAGAGTAAGCCTGGGGGCTGCTACAGGCCCTCTGGCAAGGGCTGTGGGCACAACCCTTGAGCCAAGGGGTCCCTAAGCAGCCAGGGTAAGCCTGGGGGCTGCTACAGGCCCTCTCGCAGGATCTGTGGGCACAGCCCCGGAGCCAGGGGGTCCCTAAGCAGCCAGGGTGGGCCTGGGGGCTGCTATGGGCCATCTGTTGGGGGCTGTGGGCACAGCCCTCAAGCCGGGTATCCCCAAGCAGCCAGGGTGGGCCTGGGGGCTGCTATAAGCGGTCTGGTGAAGGCTGTGGCCACAGACCCCAACCCACGGGGTCCCTAAGCAGCCAGGGTGGGCCTGGCGGCTGCTACTGGCCCTCTGGCAGGAGCTGTGACCACAGCCCCTGAGCCAGGGGGTCCCTAAGCAGCCATGGTGGGCCTGGGGGCTGTGGGGATAGTGTGCTGTGCATAGGTACATAGTTTATATTTAATTCTACATGTGTACATAGTTTACATAGTGAGCACATATTTTTACACGTTGACATATGGTGTTATCACAATAAATATATATGTACATAATATGTGCATAATACATATGTACCTAATGTGTACAATATGTACTTTTTGGTGATATTACCCATTATATATATATTATTGTGATTATATATCTCACTGTGATTATATCTATGATATCGCTGATATTTCAAGAAATGTGCATAGTGTACACATTATGGAAATATAAAGGTACATATTTTACAGGTTATGTACATTTTTTCTACATGTGTATTGTGTACACATATGTACAGCAGAGTAAATGTACAGATTGTACCTATTTTATACATTTATTGCAATATGCCAATAAATGTACACATTATGAGTATATTCTGGAATATTATTTTCAGTATATTAGATAGAAATTACTGCAGTTACCAAAGTGGGTGTACACCCATGTGTGTACATAGTTTATACATGTACATATTGTGCATATTATATAGTTGTGTACAGAAAGTACATATCTACATAATATGTGCATATGTGTACATATGTACATACTGTGCACACTTATGTACATGTGTATACATTGTACATCTGTATATAAGGTGTACATGATGTAGATCTGTACATACATACTGTGCACACTTATGTACATGTGTATACATTGTACATCTGTATATAAGGTGTACATGATGTAGATCTGTACATAAGGTGTAAGTGATGTACCACATGTACATCATGTGTACATGATGTCCATATGTGCATAATGCATTCATGATGTACATGTGTACATATTGTAATATGACAATAAATGTATATGTATGTAATGTGCACAATATGTACATTTATATTGATATTATTTATTACATGTGTTTTGTGATTATATATGCTGTGATTATATGATATCATTGTGATATTACAAGTAATGTACATATTGTACACATTATGTACATACCTATTGTGTACACATTATGTATATATAAATGTACATATCGTACAGATTATGTATATTTATTGTACATCTCTATTGTGTACACATGTGTACATCACAGCCCATGTACATATGGTACATATTCTATAAATTGATTGTAATATCCCAATAAGAGTACACATTATGCATATATTCTGGGATATGATTTTTAGTATATTAGATAAAAATTACTTCCAATATCAAAGTGGATATACACCCATGTGTATCGATTTTATGATATTATCCATCATATCCTAAGTAGGTATTACTCTCATTGTGAAAGCAAGTGTACACTTCGTGATTGTTCCAATATCACAGGCAAAGTACAATGCTTCTGTGTTGTAGTTCCTAATATTCTGGGGACAGAGGATGATTACACCCTGAATATAGCAGGAAGTGTACACCACCATTGTAGTATACTTTCTAATATCCAAAAATGGAGAGGATATTACTCCAAATATCTCATGAAGCACACAAGCCCTTAGTGATACTGTTCCTAATAACTAGGGAATAACAGATGATATTGCTCATGATGTGACTAGGGCTTTATGCCAGTCCTGTGATATTGTTCCTAAAGTCCAGAGAAAATGTGGAGAATGTTGCTACCCATAAGGAAATATTCTGAATGCGGTAAGAGGTGCACACCACACTCTGATATGGTCCCTAATGTAAACAAGAAAACAATTATATTGAATTAGACATTGCAAGGGGTGAAACCCCCATTTCCTTTTAATTCTAATGTCGAGGGGGCTGAGGATGACATTTTGTCAATGTGGCAGAGGTGTAACTAGAGCTATTTCCTAATATACAAAAAAAAAAAACAAAATGACACTATCATTTCCCTATGATATAAATGCCAGTATCATATTACACCAAATTTTCAAAACAGCCGTACACAGGCAGCTGTGGGCACAGGCACAGCCCCTGAGCCCGGTGATCCCTAAGCAGCCAGGGTGGGCCTGGGGGCTGCTATGGTACCTCTGGTGGGGGCTGTGGGCACAGCCCCTGAGCCAGGGGCTCCCTAAGAAGCCAGGGTGGGCCTGGGGGCTGCTATGGGCCATCTGTTGGGGGCTGTGGGCACAGCCATTAAGCCAGTGGATTCCTAAGCAGCCATGGTGAACCTGGGGGCTGCTACAAGCCCTCTGGTGAGGGCTGTAGGCAAAGCCCCTGATTCAGGGTGCCCCTAAGCAGCCATGGTGGGCCTGGGGTCTTCTATGGGCCCTCTGGCAGGTGCTGTGGGCACTGCCCTTGAGCCAGGGGGTTCCTAAGCAGCCAGGGTGGGCCTGTGGGCTGCTACAGGCTTTCTGGTGGGGGTGGTAGGCACAGCCCTTGAGCCAGGGTGTCCCTAAGCAGCCAGGGTGGGCCTGGGGGCTGCTATGGGTCTTCTGGTGGAAGCTGTGGGCACAGCCCTTGAGCCAGGGGGTTTCTAAGCACTCAGGGTGGGCCTGGGGGTGCTACAGGCCCTCTGGTGGGGGCTGTGGGCAAAGCCTTTAAGCCAGGGTGTCCCTAATCATCCAGGGTGGGCCTGGGGGCTGCTACAGGCACTCTGGCAGGGGCTGTGGGCACAGACCTTGAGCCAGGGGTCTCTAAGCAGCCAGGGTTGTCCTAAGGTCTGCTACAAGCTTTCTGGCAGGGGCTGTGGGCACAGCCCCTGAGCAGGGGGTCCCTAAGAAGCCAGGGTGGGCCTGAGGGCTGCTACAGGCCCTCTGATGAAAACTGTGGGCACAGCCCTTGAGCCAGGAGGTCCCTAAGCAGCCAGGGTGGGCCTGGGGGCTGCTATGGGCCCTCTGGTGGGGGCTGTGGGCACAGCCCTCAAACCAGTGTGTCCCTAAGCAACCAGGGTGGGCCTGAGGGATACTATGGGCCCTCTGGTGAGGGCTGTGGGCACAGCTCTTGAGCCAGGGAATTTATAAGCAGCCAGGGTGAGCCTTGGGGCTACTACAAGCCCTCTGGTGGGGCTGTGGGAACAGACCTTGAACCAGGGGTTCCTAAGCAGCCAGTGTAGGCCTGGGGGCTGCTACTGGCCCTCTGATGAGAGCTGTGGGAACAGCCCTTGAGACAGAAAGTTTCTAAGCAATGAGGGTGGGCCTAAGAACTGCTATGAGCCCTCTAGCAAGGGCTGTGGGTACAGCCCCTGAGCCAGGGTGTACCTAAGCCACCAGGGTGAGCCTGGGGTCTGCCATGGGCCCTCTGGTGGGGGATGTGGGCACAGCTCCAAAGCCAGGAAGTCCCTAAGCAGCCAGGGTGGGCCTAAGGTCTGCTACAAGATTTCTGGTGGGGGCTGTGGGCACAGCCCCTGAGCAGGGAATCCCTAAGCAGCCAGGGTGGGCCTGGGGGCTGCTACAAGATTTCTGGTGGGGGCTGTGGGCACAGCTTTTGACCCAGGAAGATTCCAAGCAGCCTGGGTAGGCCTAAGAACTGCTATGGGTTCTCTGGTGGGGGCTGTGGGCACAGCCTCTGAGCCAGGGTGTCTCTAAGCAGCCAGGGTGAGCCTGGGGTCTGCTATGGGTCCTCCAGTGGGGACTGTGGGCACAGTTCTTGAGCCAGGGAATCCCTAAGCAGCCAGGGTGGTCCTGGGGGCTGCTACAAGCCCTCTGGTGGGGCTGTGGGCACAGACATTGAGCAGGGGGTTCCTACACAGCCAGTGTGGGCCTGGGGGCTGCTACAAGCCCTCTGGTGGGGGCTGTGGGCACAGCTTTTGACCCAGGAAGATTCCAAGCAGCCTGGGTAGGCCTAAGAACTGCTATGGGTTCTCTGGTGGGGGCTGTGGGCACCGCCTCTGAGCCAGGGTGTCTCTAAGCAGCCAGGGTGAGCCTGGGGTCTGCTATGGGTCCTCTGGTGGGGACTGTGGGCACATTTCTTGAGCCAGGGAATCCCTAAGCAGCCATGGTGGGCCTGTGCACTGCTATGGGCCCTCTGGCAGGGGTTGTGGGCACAGCCCTTGAGCCACAGTGTCCCTAATCATCCAGGGTTGGCCTGGGGGCTGCTACGGGCCCTCTGCTAGAAGCTGTGGGCACAGCCCTTGAGCCAGGAAGTCCCTAAGCAGCCAAGGTGGGCCTGGGGGCTGCTATGGGATCTCTGGTGGGGGCTGTGGGCACAGTTCTTGAGCCAGGGGGTCCCTAAGCAGCCAGTGTGGGCCTGTGCACTGCTATGGGCCCTCTGATGGGGGCTGTGGGTACAGCCCTTGAGCCAGGGGGTTCCTAAACAGCCAGGGTGGGCCTGTGGGCTGCTATGGGCCCTCTGGTGGGGGCTGTGGGCACTGCTTCAAAGACAGGGGATTTCTAAACAGCCTGGGTTGGCCTGGGGGCTGCTACAAGCCCTCTGGTGGGGGCTGTAGGCACAGTCCCCAAGCCAGGGTATTTCTAAGCAGTCAGAGTGGGCCTGGGGGCTGCTACAGGCCCTCTGGTGAGGGCTGTGGGCACAGCCCTGAAGCCAGAGTGTCCCTAAGCAGCCACAGTGGGCCTGGGGGTTTCTACGAGCCCTCTGGTAAGGTTGTGGGCACAGACCTTGAGCCAGGGGGTTCCTACACAGCCAGTGTGGGCCTGGGGGCTTCTATGGGCCCTCTGGCAGGGGCTGTGGGCACAGCTTTTGAGCCAGGAAGTTTCTAAGCAGCCTGGGTAAGCCTAAAAGCTGCTATGGGTTCTCTGGTGGGGGCTGTGAGCACAGCCTCTGAGCCAGGGTGTCTCTAAGCAGCCAGGGTGAGCCTGGGGTCTGCTATGGGTCTTCTGGTGGGGGCTGTGGACACAGTCCCTGAGCCAGGGAGTCCCTAAGCAGCCAAGGTGGGCCTAAGTTCTGCTACAAGCTCTCTGGTGGGGGCTGTGAGCACAGCCCCTGAGCAGGGTGTCCCTAAGAAGCCAGGGTGGGCCTGGGGGCTTCTATGGGCCTTCTGTCAGGGGCTGTGGGCACAGCCCTTAAGCCAGGGTGTCCCTAAGCAGCCAGGGTGGACCTGGGGGCTGCTACAGTCCCTCTGGTGGGGGCTGTGGGTACAGCCCTTGAGCCAGGGGTCCCTAAGCAGCCACAGTGGGCCTGGGGGCTGCTACGGGTCTTCTGGCAAAAGCTGTGGGCACAGCCCTTGAGCCAGGGGCTTTCTAAGCAGTCAGGGTGGGCCTGGGGGGTGCTATGGGCCCTCTGGTGGGGGCTGTGGGCACAGTTCTTGAGCCAGGGGGTCCCTAAGCAGCCAGGGTGGGCCTGTGTGCTTCTATGGGCCCTCTGGTGGGGGCTGTGGGCACAGCCCTTTAGCCAGGGGGTCCCTAAGCAGCCAGGGTGGGCCTGGGGGCTGCTACGGGCCCTCTGCTAGAAGCTGTGGGCACAGCCCTTGAGCCAGGAAGTCCCTAAGCAGCCAAGGTAGGCCTGGGGGCTGCTATGGGCCCTCTGGTGGGGTCTATGGGTTTAGTTCTTGAGCCAGGGGGTCCCTAAGCAGCCAGGGTGGGCCTGTGCACTGCTATGGGCCCTCTGGTGGGGGCTGTGGGCACTGCTTCTGAGCCAGGGGGTCTCTAAGCAGCCGGGGTTGGGCTTGGGGCTGCTACAGGCCCTCTGGTGGGGGCTGTGGGCACAGCTTTTGAGCCAGGAAGTTTATAAGCAGCCTGGGTAGGCCTAAAACCTGCTATGGGTTCTCTGGCAGGGCTGTGAGCACAGCCTCTGAGCCAGGGTGTCTCTAAGCAGCCAGGGTGAGCCTGGGGTCTGCTATGGGTCCTCTGGTGAGGGCTGGGGACACAGCCCCTGAGCCAGGGAGTCCCTAAGCAGCCAAGGTGGGCCTAAGTTCTGCTACAAGCTCTCTGGTGGGGGCTCTGAGCACAGCCCCTGAGCAGGGTGTCCCTGAGAAGCCAGGGTGGGCCTGGGGGCTTCTATGGGCCTTCTGTCAGGGGCTATGGGCACAGCCCTTAAGCTAGGGTGTCCCTAAGCAGCCAGGGTGGACCTGGGGGCTGCTATGGGCCCTCTGGTGGGGGCTGTTGGTACAGCCCTTGAGCCAGGGGTCCCTAAGCAGCCACAGTGGGCCTGGGGGCTGCTATGAGCCCTCTGGTGGGGGTTGTGGGTACAGCCCTTGATCCAGGGGTTTTGAAGTAGCCAGGGTGGGCCTGTGGGCTGCTAAGGGCCCTCTGGTGGGGGCTGTGGGCACATTTCTTGAGCCAGGGGATCCCTAAGCAGCCAGAGTGGGCCTGTGCACTTCTATGGGCCCTCTGGTGGGGGCTGTGGGCACAGCCCTTGAGCCAGGGGGTCCCTAAGCAACCAGGGTGGGCCTGAGGGCTGCTATGGGCCCTCTGCTAGAAGCTGTGGGCACAGCCCTTGAGCCAGGAAGTCCCTAAGCAGCCAAGGCAGGCCTGGGGGCTGCTACGAGTCTTCTGGCAGAAGCTGTGGGCACAGCCCTTGAGCCAGGGGGTTTCTAAGGAATCACGGTGGGCCTGGGGGCTGTGTGCACAGCCTTCACGCCAGGGTATCTGTAATCATCCAGGGTGGGCCTGGGGGCTGCTATGGACACTCTGGCAGAAGCCATCGGCACAGGCCTTGAGCCAGGGGTCCCTAAGCAGCCAGGGTGGGCCTAAGGTCTGCTACAAGCTTTCTGGCAGTGGCTGTGGGCACAGCCCCTGAGCAGGGGGTCCCTAAGAAGCCAGGGTGAACCTGGGGGCTGCTATGGGCCCTCTGGCAGGGGCTGTGGGCACAGCCCTTGAGCCAGGGTGTCCCTAAGCAGCCAGGGTGGGCCTGGGGGCTGCTATGGGCCCTCTGGTGAGAACTGTGAGCACAGTCCCTGAGCCAGGACATCCCTAAGCAACCAGGGTTGGCCTGGGGGCTGCTACGAGCCCTCTGGTGGGGGCTGTGGGCACAGTCCCTGAGCCAGGGGATTCCTAAGCAATCAGGGTGGGCCTGGGGGCTGCTACAGACCCTCTGGTGAGGGCTGTGGGCACAGCCCTCAAGCCAGGGTGTCCTGAAGCAGCCAGGGTGGGTCTGAGGGCTGCTATAGGCCCTCTGGTGAGGGCTGTGGGCACCACCCTTGAGCCAGGGGGTTTCTAAGCAGCCATGGTGGGCCTGGGGGCTGCTATGAGCCCTCTGGTGTGGGTTGTGGGCACAGTCCCTGAGTCAGGGGGTTTCTAAGCAGTCAGGGTGGGCCTGGGGGCTGCTACGGGCCCTCTGGTGAGGGCTGTGCGCACAGCCC
Source organism: Saguinus oedipus (assembly GCA_031835075.1). Lineage (NCBI taxonomy): Eukaryota > Metazoa > Chordata > Mammalia > Primates > Cebidae > Saguinus > Saguinus oedipus. The sequence goes on from CM063176.1 coordinate 322,175, forward strand.
TCAAACCAGGGTCACCCTATGCAGCCAGGATGGGCCTGGGGGCTGCTACGGGTCTTCTGGCAGAAGCTGTGGGCACAGCCCTTGAGCCAGGGGGTTTCTAAGCAGTCAGGGTGGGCCTGGGGGGTTCTATGGGCCCTCTGGTAGAAGCTGTGGGCACAGCCCTTGAGCCAGGGGGTTTCTAAGCAGCCAGGGTGGGCCTGAGGGCTGCTATGGGCCCTCTAGTGAGGGCTGTGGGCACCACCCTTGAGCCAGGGGGTTTCTAAGCAGCCATGGTGGGCCTGGGGGTGGCTACAAGCCCTCTGGTGGGGGCTGTGGGCACTGCTTCTGAGCCAGGGGGTCTCTAAGCAGCCAGGGTTGGGCTGGGGGCTGCTATGAGCACTCTGGTGGGGGCTGTGGGCAAAGTCCCTGAGCCAGGGGTTTTCTAAGCAGTCAGGGTGGGCCTGGGGGCTGCTATGGGCCCTCTGGTGAGGGCTGTGAGCACAGTTCTTGAGCCAGGGTGTCCCTAAGCATCCAGGGTGGGCCTGGGGGCTGCTATGAGCCCTCTGGTGGGGCTGTGGGCACAGACCTTGAGCCAGGGTGTTCCTATGCAGCCAGTGTGGGCCTGGGGGCAGCTACAGGCCCTCTGGTGGGAGCTGTGGGCACAGCTTTTGAGCCAGGAAGTTTTTAAGCTGCCTGGGTAGGCCTAAGAACTGCTATGGGTTCTCTGGTGGGGCCTGTGGGCACAGCCTCTGAGCCACCGTGTCTCTAAGCAGCCAGGGTGAGCCTGGGGTCTGCTATGGGTCCTCTGGTGGGGGCTGTGGACACAGCCCCTGAGCCACGGAGTCCCTAAGCAGCCAAGGTGGGCCTAAGGTCTGCTACAAGCTCTCTGGTGAAGGCTGTGGTCACAGCCCCTGAGCAGGGTGTCCCTAAGAAGCCAGGATGGGCCTGGGGGATGCTATGGGCCCTCTGGTGAGGGCTGTGAGCACAGCCCTTGAGTTAGGGTGTCTCTAAGCACTCAGGGTGGGCCTGGGGGCTGCTATGGGTCTTCTGGCAGAAGCTGTGGGCACAGACCTTGAGCCAGGGGATTTCTAAGCAGCCAGGGTGGGCCTGGGGGCTGCTGCAGGTTTTCTGGTGGTGGCTGTGGCCACAGCCCTTGAGCCAGGGGGTTTCTAAGCAGTCAGGGTGGGCCTGGGGTGTGCTATGGGCCCTCTGGCAGGGGCTATGGGCACAGCCTTTGAGCCAGGGTGTCCCTAATCATCCAGGGTGGGCCTGGGGGCTTCTATGGCCAATCTGGTGGGGGCTGTGGACACAGGCCTTGAGCCAGGGGTCCCTAAGCAGTTAGGGTGGGCTTGGGGTCTGTGGGGATAGCCTGCTGTGCATAGGTACATAGTTTACATTTAATTCTACATGTGTACAAAGTTTACATAGTGGGCACATATTTTTACACATTTACATATGGTGTTATCATGATCAATATATATGTACATAATATGTGCATAATACATATGTACCTAATGTATACAATATATATTTTTGGTGATATTATGCATTATATATATATTATTGTGATTATATATCTCATTGTGATTATATCTATGATATCACTGATATTTCAAGAAATGTGCATAGTGTACACATTATGGACCTATGCATTGTGTACACATTATAGAAATATAAAGGTACATATTTTACAGGTTATGTACATTTTTTCTACATGCGTATTGTGTACACATATGTACAGCAGAGTAAATGTACAGATTTTACCTATTTTATACATTTATTGCAATATGCCAATAAATGTACACATTATGAGTATATTCTGGGATATTATTTTCAGTATATTAGATAGAAATTACTCCGGTTGCAAAAGTGGTTGTACACCCATGTGTGTACATAGTTTATATGTGTACATATTGTACATATTATGTAGTCATGTACAGAAAGTACATATCTACATAACACATATATATGTGTACATAGTGTACATATGTACATTCTGTGCAAACTTATGTACACGTGTATGCATTGTACATCTGTACATAAGGTGTAAATGATGTACAACAGGTACAACAGGTACATCATGTTTACATGATGTACATGTATGCATAATGCCTACATGATGTACATGTGTATACATTGTAATATCACAGTAAATGTATATGTACATAATGTGCACAATATGTACATTTATATTGATATTATGTATTACATGTGTTTTTTGATTATATATGCTGTTGTGATTATATGATATCATTGTGATATTACAATAAATGTACATATTGTGTACACATTATGTACGTACATATTGTGTACACATTATGTACGTACATATTGTGTACACATTATGTACGTACATATTGTGTACACATTATGTACGTACATATTGTGTACACATTATGTACGTACATATTGTGTACACATTATGTACGTACATATTGTGTACACATTATGTACATATAAATGTACATATTGTACAGATTATGTATATTTATTGTTCATCTGTATTGTGTACACATATGTGCATCACAGTCAATGTACATATGGTACATATTCTATAAATTGATTGTAATATTCCAATAAGTGTACACATTATGTGTATATTCTGGGATATCATTTTTACTATTTTAGATAATAATTACTTCCAATATCAAACTGGTTATACACCCATGTGTATCAATTTTATGATATTATCCATCATATCCTAAGTAGGTATTACTCTCATTGTGAAAGCAAATGTACACTCTGTGATTGTTCCAGTATCACAGGCAAAGTACAATGCTTCTGTGTTGTAGTTCCTAATATCCTGGGGACAGAGGATGATTATACCCTGAATATAGCAGGAAGTGTACACCACCACTGTAATATACTTTCTAATATCCAAAAACAGAGAGGATATTACTCCAAATATCTCATAAAGCACACAAGCCCTTAGTGATACTGTTTTTAATAACTAGGGAATAACAGATGATATTGCTCATGATGTGACTAGGACTGTACACCGGTCCTGTGATATTGTTCCTAATATCGAGAGAAGGAGAGGAGATGTTGCTACCCAGAAGGAAATATTTTCAATACGGCAAGAGGTGTACACCACGCTCTGATACGGTTTCTAATATAAACAAGAAAATAATTATATTGAATTAAACATTGCAAGGGGTGAAATTCCCATTTCATTTCAATTCTAATGTCAAGCGGGCTGAGGATGACATTTTGTCAATATGGCAGAGGTGTAACTAGAGCTATTTCCTAATATACAAAAAAAAAAAACAAAATAACACTATCATTTCCCTATGATATAGGTGCCAGTATCATATTACACCAAATTTTCGAAACAGCCATACCCCAGCATCTATGGGCACAGCCCCCAAGCCAGGTGGTCCCTAAGCAGCCAGAGTGGGCCTGGGGTCTGCTATGGGCCCTCTGGCTAAGGCTGTGGATACAGCCCCCGAGGTTGGGGGTCCCTGAGCATCCAGGGTGGGCCTGGGAGCCGCTATGGGCCCTCTGGCTGGTGCTGTGGGCACAGCTCCCAATTTAGGAAGTCCCTGAGCAGCCAAGGTGGGCCTGGGGGTGGCTACCGGCCCTCTGGCATGGGCTGTGGGCACATCCTTCAAGCCAGGGTGTTCCTGAACAGCCAGTGTGTGCCTGGGGGCTGCTACGGGCCCTCTGGTGAAGGCTGTGGGCACAGCCCCCAAACCAGGGTTTACCTGAGCAGCCAGGTTTGGCCTTGGGGCTACTATTGGCCCTCTGGCAGGGGTTGTGGGCACAGCCCTCGAGCCAGGGGGTTTCTAAGCAGCCAGATTGGGCCTGGGGAGTGCTACGGGCCCTCTGGTGGGGGCTGTGTACTAGCGTGCTGTGCATAGGTACATAGATTTCACTTATTTTTAATGTCACTAATGTCCAAAAGAAAACAATTATATTGAATTAAACATTGCAGGGGTTAAACTCCCCTTTGCTTTCAATTCTAATGTCAAGCGGTATGAGGATGACATATTTGTCAATATGGCAGAGGTGTAACTAGAGCTAGTGCCTAATATAAAAAACCCAGAATAACGTTATCACCTTTTTGATATGGTTTCCTGTATCATATTACACATTTTCAAAATTGCCAGTCCCCAGCAGCTCTGCGCACAGCCCCCTAGCCAGGGTGTTTCTAAGCAGCCAGGGTGGGCCTAGCAGCTGCTACAGGCCCTCTGGTGGGGGCTGTTTTCTATCTTGCTGGGTATAGGTACGTAGTTTTTACCTATTTCTACATGAGTATATAATTTACCTAGTGGGCACATATTTGTTCACATGTACCTATGGTGTTATCACAATCAATATATATGTATGTAATGTGTACACAATGCATATGTACCTAATGTGTACAATATGTACTTTTATTTTAATATTATGCATTATATATACACTATTGTGATTTTATGTTATTGTGACTATTTATGATATCACTGATATTTCAAGAAATTTACATATTGTACACATTATGTGCCTACACTTTGTGTACCCATTATATAAATATAAAAGTGCATATTTTATAGATTATGTGGTGTACATTTTCTCCAATATTCAGGGTATAATCATCCTCTGTCCCCAGGATATTAGAAACTACATCACAGAAGCAATGTACATTGCCTGTGATGTTGGAACAATCGGAGAGTGTACACAGATTATGTACATTTTTTATATATGTGTATTGTGCACACATATGTACATCAGAGAAAATGTATATAGTGTACCTATTATATAAATTTATTTCAATATGCCAATAAATGTACACATTATGAGTACATTCTGGAATATAATTTTTGGTATGTTAGATAGAAATTACTCCTGTTATTGGAGTGGTTATACACCCATGTGTGCACATATTTTACACGTGCACATATTGTGCATATTATGTACTCATGTACACATGTACATAGTGTACATATCTACATAATGGGCACAGTTATGTACACCACCACTGTAGTATTGTTTCTAATATCCAAAAACAGAGAGGATATTACTCCATATATCTCAGGAAGCACACAAGCCCCCAGTGATATATTTTTTAATAACTAGGGGATTACAGATGATATTACTCATGATGTGATTGGGGCTGTACATCGGTCCTGTGATATTGTTCCTAATATCCAGGAAATTAGAAGATAAAGTTACTGCCTTTGTGGAAATTCTCTGAATATGGCAAAAAGTGTATACCACGCTCTGATATAGTCTCTAATGTCCACAATAAAAACAATTCTATTGAATTAAACACTGCAAGGGGTGAAACCCTTCTGTGCTTTCAATTCTAATGTCAAGGTTGGTGAGGATGACATTTTTGTCAATTTCACCAAGGTGTAACTAGAGCTAGTGTTATTTTGCCTAATATTAAAAAAAAAAAAACAAGAATAGGATTAACATCTCCCTATGACATGGTTCTCAGTGTCATATTACACCACATTTTCAAAATAACTGTTTCCTATCAGCCAGGGTGGGCCATGGGCCTCTGGTGGGGACTGTGGTTACAGCTCCTTAGCCAGGAGTCCCTAGCAGACAGGGTGGGCTGGGGGTGCTACGTGCTTTGCATATGTACATGGTTTTCACCTATTTCTACATGTGTACATAATTTACATAATGTGCACCTATATATACTTGTGTATGTATAGTACATATGTACATAGTGTGTACAGTATGTACACATGGACATATGGTTTTATCACAATAACTGTATATGTACATAATATGCACACATACATGTGTACATAACATGTACATATGTATGTTTCTTGTAATATTATGTATTATACATATATTTTTGTGGTTATGTTATTGTGATTATATATGGTATCACTGATATTTCAATAAATGTACATATGGTACATGTTATGTACCTATGTATTGTGTATACATTATGTAAATTTACATATTTTACAGATATCTACATTTTATCTACATACATATTGTGTGCACATATGTACATCACAGTAAATGTACAGATTTTACCTATTATATACATTTAGTGCAATATGCCAATGAATGTACATAGTATGAGTACATTCTGGGATATTATTTTTAGTATATTAGATAGAAATTACTTTGTTACCAAAGTAAGTATACACCAATGCGTGTACCTAGTTGACATGTGTACATATTGTGCACATTATGTACACATGTACAGATGGTACATATCTACATAATATGTAGATATGTGTACTTGTGTACATGTGTACATTCTTTGCACACTTATGTACACGTGTATATATTGTACATCTGTACATAATATGTACATGATGTGCACGTGTATATATTGTAATATCACAATAAATGTATATGTACATGTGTACAATGTGTACATTTATATTGATATTATGTATTACATATGTATTGTGATTATATATGCTGTTGTGATTATATGATATCATTGTGATATTACAATAAATGTACATATGATACATATTATGTACATACCTATTGTGTACACATTATTTACATATAAATGTACATATTGTACAGATTATGTACATTTGCTGTACATCTGTATTGTGTACAAATACGTACATCACAGTCAATGTACAAATGGTACATATTCTGTATGTTGATTGTAATATCCCAATAAGTGTACACATTATGAGTATACTCTGGGATATGATTTATAATATATTAGATAAAAATTACTTCCAATATTAAAGTGGGTATACACCCATGTGTGTCCATTTTGTGATATTATCCATCATATCCTAAGTAGGTATTACTCTCATTGTGAGAACAAGTGTACACTCTGTCATTGTTCCAATATCACAGGCGGTGATATTGAAATGCTTCTGTGATATAGTTTTTAATATCCTGGGAAGAGGGGATGATTATACACTGAATATCACAGGGAGTGTACACCACCACTGTAATATTTTTTCTAATATTCAAAAACGGAGAGGATGTTACTTCAAATATCTCAGGAAGTGCACAAACCCCCAGTGATATGGTTTCTTTTATCTAGGGAAAGAGAGATGATATTAACTATAATGTCACTGAGGCTGTACACCCATACTGTGATATTGTTCTTAATATCCAGGGAAGGAGAGGATGATGTTACTGCCCATATGATAATACTCTCAATATGGCAAGAGGTGTACACCACGCTCTTATATGGTAACTAATGTCCACAGAAAAAAATAATTATATTGAATTAAATATTGCAAGGAGTGAAACCCCCCTGTAATTTCAATTCTAATGTGTATAGGGGCGAGGATAATATTTTTGTCAATATTGAAGAGGTGTAACTAGAACTAGTGGTATTGTGCCCAATATAAAAAAAAAAACAAATTAACATTATCTTCTTTCTATGATATGGTTGCCAGTATCATATTACTCCAATTTTTCTAAATAGCCGATTCGTAGCAGCTGGGGGAGGGGTCGTGGTGCTGCTACTCGCCCTGTGGTGGGGGCTGTGGACACAGTCCCCTACCCAGAGGGTTTGTAGTATGCAATGGGGGCCGCGGTGATATTACTCGCCCTCTGGTGGGGGCTGTGTGTACAGCCCCCTAGTCAGCGGGTTCATAATATCCAGGGGGGGGGCGGAGGGATATTAGTCCCCTTCTGACGGGGTTGTGGGCACGGCCCCTTAGCCAGAGGGTTCATAATATCCACGGGAGACTGGAGGGATAGTACTCACCCTCTGGCGGCGACTTGCTCTGGGTGTATGCTTTAAAGAGATACGTCGCCTAATATCGACGTTGCGTGGGTGTGGTTGTATGTTTTAAAGAGATATTACTCCTAATATCTTAGTTGTTTTAATGTATGCTTCAACACTTTTTTATCTTGTTTGTGATATTCAGCATGTCATCACTCGTAATATCAAAGTATGTGTAAAGTATTTGTGTACACCCTGTGATATTATTCATATCTTAGGGAGAGATACTATGAATCACAGGTATGGCCGCTCCTCTGTGATATGGTTCGTAATACTCAGGAAGAACCCGGGTGATATTACTCGCCCTATGGCGGGTGGTTAATGTGAGTGTACATTTTAAAGACATATTACTCTGAATATCCCCATCGGGTTGATATAGGTGTATATTTTAAAAGGATATTACTCCTAATGTCGTAGCCGATGTAGAGTATGTTTGAACACTTTTGATATTATTTGTAATATCTTAGGGAGAAATATTACTTGTAATATCAAAGAGAAAGAAATAAGGTTACTCCTGAGGCCCCTTCACCCATGTGCTCACCCCACTCTCCCACCTCGCATCTTTAGGGTGCACCCAGGATCCTCAGGAAACTTCAGGTGAGTAGAGAGGCCGGGCCCGAGGATTTTTCAGTCAAGCAAAGCAGATGGGTACATGAATCATTGTAATTTTGTATTGAAAATCTATAATAGGTACACACAGTGTGTCCATGAAGTGCCAGAGAGGAAAAGACAAACCCTGCCTGGAGAAGTGGGGGATGCTGAGCAGGGAGTTGACATTTAAATAAGTTTTAATGAATGCTCAGGGTAGAAAAGAAAACAAGAATTCTAGGGTAAAGAAATCACGTTAAACACACAAGGACATATGAGAGAAGATGATTTTTGAGAAATCTGTGAGTGGGTGGGTACGACTAAAAGCTAAAGGGTCCTGAATGTGGGTTAGGAGGAAACAGAAGACAAAGAGGGAAAATGAATTCTGATGGCAAATGTCTCTGTAGGAAAGTCTACGGGGTTAGGTCTTCTCTTGCAGACAATGTGGAGGCCTTGGACATTTTTCATAATCAGAGCTGTTTTAAGAAGACCTTCCTTAGAATACTCTGACAAGCATTGTCTATATCAAGGCCTTCTGTGCACATGTATTTCTTCCTAATTTGTAAACTCTTTCAAGTCAAGGCTGCACCTGTCTTAGTTTTCCTTTCCTGTAACTTTTCAATATACTTTTAATAGTTACATTACATTGGACTGAATTGAAACCACAAAATACCATGAAACGATGGAACATAATAGGTATATTTATATTAAAGATATATTTAAGACAAATAAAATATTACTTTACATATTTTATTATGGGAATTAAACAAGGATGTAGTCATTCTAATACCTCATAGGTACATGCTTTTTAGAACATCATACTTAGGCATTCAAAAACAACCTGAATCTGAAGGTGTGTTCTTTTGTGATAATTTTATGTGTCAACTTAACTGGGCCATAGACGCTCAGATGGCTGTTAAAGCATGATTTCTGGATGTGTCTATGAGGATGTTTCTGGAGGAGATGAGCATTTGAATCAGTGGACTGAGTGAAGATCATGGGCTGTCCTTGTCCAATGTTCTGCAGGCCAGAAGAGAGCAAAAGGTGGAGGAAGATTGAATTCCCTCTCTGGCCAAAAATGGGGCTGGAACACCAGTTTTCTCTTGCCCTTGACTTTCCAGCTCTCAGACCTTTGAATGAAGCTATGGGCTTTCCTGGATCTTCACCTTGCAGATGCCAGGCTGTGGAACTTTACAGCTTTCACAGTTACTTGAACCAGTACCTCACAGTAAATCTCACTGGAGCTCGTTCTCCAGTCTTCAGACAGAAGGCTCTCTGTTAGGCACAAGAGCAAGCTGTCTGAGCATTGCTGTTTGAGCTGAAAAGGGCCTTATGAGAGACAGTCTATGTTACAGAGTTCACATTCTACGTTCAAGAACAGGCCATTGTCTTCTTCCCTGTTACCCTAACTCTCAATTTTAGGAATCTGTACATTACTCTCAGGGCTTCATAGTCTTTTAGGGGACTGCAAAGCTGTAAAATAAGCACAGAATTACTTTGGTATATTATAGAAAAATACAGAAGATGCTTGATAAGAGCAGAGTATAAAACTCATACAGTTTGGCAATTTTCAAAGAAACCTGCAGAATTAAACTTGTAGTGTCATCCTCCACAAGAAGCTCAACAAAGCCTTGGAAACATAAATGAAGTGAAATTGCACATGTGACACTTTTAGTAAATTTTAAAAAAAAAGAAAGAAAAAGAAAAAAAAGATCCATTAAATAAAATACCTTAAAAAGCCAGAAACTAACTGCAAGTCCCACAAAGACATTGGGCAATGATTCTGTATAATTTCAGAAATGCTGATAAATAATGTCTTAATGTAGTGGAATATAATAAGAAGTACATGTAATCTGTTACCTTTAGTGTTTATTTTACTAGCCATTCCAGGAGGGAAGGAGCAACTAGTTGAGGTCTAGAAAAAAAAAACAAGAAATGTTACAGTAACCCATACAATGGCAGTCTCACAGCTAGTAAAATGATCAAGATATGACTAGGGATTTTTCCTAAAGGCATTCACAGAGTCATCCTGTAATGTAACAATAATTCCTATCATTGTGGACAAAAACTCAGACTTTCCCTTCCCATGACTGACAAGTAATTATATAAAAAGTAAATTACTTCTTTCATAAAGAAAAACAAAATTAACATTAGTGTACTTTCTTCAGTTACTAAAATTCTGCAGAAACCCAGATATAATAAGAAACTCAATTATCTGACCGTGGCTCACACCTATAATCCCAGCACTTTGGGAGGCCAAGGTGGGTGGGTCTTATGAGGTCAGGAGTTTGAGACCAGCCTGACCAACTTGATCAAACCCAGTCTCTACTAAAAATACATAAATTAGTTGGATGTAGTGGTGCATGGCTGTGATCCCAGCTACTCAAGAGGCTGAGGCAGGAGAATCACTTGAACCTGAAAAACCAAGGTTGCAGTGAGCTGAGATTGCACCACTGATTTTAGACTGGAAAATAGAGCAAAACTTTCTCTCTCTCTCTCTCTCTCTCTCTCTCTGTATATACAAACACACACACACACACACACACACACACACACACACACATATATATATCACCTCTTGACCTATGATCAAACTTTCTTCTAAACTCAATTGAAGGCACTATATATCACAAGCCAGATGGCAAGAAATTAAATAAATTTTAGTCTTTTATGCCATTCCAATTACATCTTGGTCAGGTTACAAACATGTTTCAGCAAATGTTGAAGGAGTTTTTCTCCCTCTTTAGGAGTCCTCTCTCACTTTATGCTGCCTAACAAAAGACCTCACACACTAAGAAAGAGGATGGAGACAGGCCACCTTCAGGACATGCTGCACAAGGAAAACCAACTGTCCCAAAAAGAGAGGGTTCTACAGCACTCTGAGAACTTCACAATTGACCAGCTACACACGAATGCCTGAAGTATGGAAGTCCATCAAGAAAATGAACAATTGGTGATATCAAGACTTCTGACCCAAAGGGCCTGCAGCTGGTGTGACCATTCATCAAAAAATCTGACTTTAAATGGAGACACCTTGAACTGTGGCATGCAATAAAAGAACTGAAGTAGCAAAGTGTCTTCATTTGGGTTTCCTTTCCATCTTACCCAGCTCCAGACAGTGAAGAAGTGAGCATGCCTGTGGTGCTCCTGACACATCTGGGGTAGTTCCCATTCACAGTGGTCAACCTTTGGGATTTTCCCACACATTTTAGGGTCATGATTCATCTATGCTAACCTATAATGTGCAGATTAAAGCTCCTGTTTAGAGACTGGTGAGGAAATTGTCAAATCTGAAAGCCCACGAACTGTCTCAGCCAGGGAAGAACACATGTAGGAAAGACTACAGAATATTATGTCAGAAGCCTAATTTCAGGAAGACCTCTACAGCTTTACAATTGTGAGTAATTAACTTACTTTCTCTAGGCTCTGTTATTCTCATATAAATCACAAGAAAGGTAGACCAAATAGTCTCCCAGATCAATTCCAATCTTAACATCCTCTGGCTTTATGATTAAAGAATGATACTAATATGACTGAAATGGTGGCTTAGCCCCAGTAGGAGCCTGCTGGGATCATGCTAGGCAAAACTAGTCCACACAGACAGAGCCATTCTGGCCACATCCCTCCCTACAGAAGCTATCATACAGATACACACCACAGGTAGGAGAAGTCCCTTCTAGAGAAGACATTGACTGATTCCACAATAGGCAGATTTATTCATTTAACCAACAAGTATTTAATGAGCATCTTCTAGGTATTTAGGGATAGAACAAAACAAAACAGACAAAAATCCCTTCCCTTATGGAGTTGACATTTTAGTGAAGGACAAGGGGGAGTCAGATATCAAATAGAAAATATTGATTAAAAATATATTTTATGCAGAGCAGTGTTGGGATTCACTCAGGGTGGCTGTCAAAATGTTAAGGGAAGTATTAGGGAAGTTATAGATTACAGTATCAAACCTTTCTGGAAAGCCAAAATGCTTTGATGAGCCGGGTTGAAGACAGCCAGTTCTTACCTTAGAGATTTAAGTCACAAGGTGGAAACTGAGATAATAAGAGCTTCCCCAGTTAAATCTGTTTACCTCACATTCCTTTGTCTCTACTCTGTTTACTCATATAAACTTTGTGCTAAATGGCACTTTTGGGGGAGGTTGAAAAAAAATTACTAGTTAATGGTGTTTATTCTGGGCCTCAGAACCAAAGGTTTTTATGATTCATAAATCCACTCTATTATCCATGTTAATTATTCACAACCATGTTGACTTAAAACCTGTTATTAAATCTATACTGAATAAATGCAAGAAGAAACAAGGAGTTGTAGTCAATTAGCTGCAATCATGCTCTAAAAGCAGCTGAGGACCCCTTAGCCCAACTCTTGCACTCTATTCTGTAAGTAAGAGAGTATTTCATTCATCTGTTTCTCAGACAAGGTCTGCAGGACAGACCTCCACAGGTAGTGAGCAAAGTCTCAGTGCAGCCTGGAAGCCCTTGATAAAGTGATTTTTGAACCACAATCCAAAGCAGTGAGAGAGAGAGCCATGCAGAGAGTAGGGGAAGAATGTTCCAGGCAGAGGAAACAGCAAGGCCCAAAGACAGGGCAGGATCAAGCTGTCTAGCATGCTAAAGGAAACAACATGAGCTCAGTGCTTATAAAGAGGAGTAAGAGCAGGAGAGTAGCAGGAATAACAGTGAGACAGGTAGCAGGGGCCAGGTCATGTACAAAACAAAACCACTGGAGAGTTTGAACAGAGAGGTAATTATGATCTTAATTCCACTGTGAAAGGATTGTACTAGCTGTTATATTGAGAGTAGAGTGACCAGGCATGGTGGCTCACTCCTGTAATCCCAACACTTTGGGAGGCCAAGGCAGGTGGATCAATTGAGGACAAGAGTTCAAGACCAGTCTGGCAAACATGATGAAACCATGTCTCTACTAAAAATACAAAAAATTAGCCAGGCATGGTGGCTCATGCCTGTAATCCCAGCTACTAGGAAGGCTGAGGCAGGAGAGTTGCTGGAACTCAGGAGGCAGAAGTTACAGTGAGCCTGGATCTTGGCATTGCACTCCAGACTTGGTGACAAAGCAAGACTCCATCTGAAAAAAAGAGAGAAAGAGAGCAGACTGAAGAAGGCAAACATGGAAACAAAAAAGCCAGTTAGAAGACTACTGAGATAATCCAGGTAAGAGATGATGGCAGATAAATCCAGGTAAGAGATGATGGCAGAGTGGCAGTAGTAAGGTGTGAAGAAAGACTGCTTCTGAAGTTGAATCAACAGGACATTTGAAGACAGGATCATCTTGGAAAATATTGGAACTACTGCAGAATCAAATGAAGCTAAATGGCACTACATTCTAACATCCACTGTGAAATCCTGGGAAGAGGGTTTGTTCATCTCTGTTACCTAGTGTCCCACCCAGTGCTTGGCACATAATGGGGATATAAAAAGTCTTCAATTTTTAAATGAATAAATATGGAACTGAATATATGACAAAGCCAAAAGACCTGCAGTTTGATAGGTAGTTAGGAGATAAAAAAACATCTGGTACTTGATGTATTTTACTAACAGTGGGTTCACCTCTTCTAAGTGAATCACCTTCTAAGCAGTGAGCTGAGATCATGCTAGTGCATGGTCAACAAGAGGGAAACTCCAGTTCAAAAGAAAGAAAGAAAGAAAGAGAGAGAAAGGAAGAAAGGAAAAGAAAAATAGAAATGTTTCATCACTTTAAGGCAATATAGAAAAAGCTAAACTTTTTATAAAAATCTGAACCACATTATAAAGACAGAAAAACATACTAGCTAATATTATTTAATACATACAGTACTAAATAGAAGAGGTAATAATTTTAAAATAAACAACAGTATAACATTATTGTACTTAAAATATATATTTTTTAAATAACAGAAGCAGAAGATTCTTCTGAACGATACATTTCAGCTAGCATTTATTTACTAAAGATTAAATAATACAACAGCTATGAAACATCAAGAGCTAGCCAGACACAGTGGCTCACACCTGTAACCTCAGCACTTTGGGAGGCCGAGGCAGGTGGATCACTTTAGGTCAGAAGCTGGAGACCCCATCTCTTCTCAAAATACAAAAATTAGCCAGGTGTGGTGGCACTCACCTCCAGTCCCTAGGGAGGATGGCCTGAATCTGAGAGGCGGAGGTTGCAGTGAGCTAAGATTGTGCCACTGCACTCCAGCCTAGGTAACAAAGAAAAATAAAAAGTCAAGAGCATGGGGAGTATTAAACTCAAGCATAACCAATGGTCTCCCATCAGAACAGCTCCATTTTTTGGCAATCATTATATGTCAAAGCCTATTTGCTACACATTGGTATTTGCACTAAAGTTTCAAGTGCACATTAGCACTGACTTAGGTTTAATGTCCTCTGCTGTACACTAAATTTGAATATCACACTTATATATCAAGACAAAAGTATCTTTCCTTAAGGCAATCACCTTTGAGACTGCTTTAAAATTACAAGATGTGAATATTCATTTTATCATTTCACAGTAACTGAACATTATTGTCTTTAAACAAAACAATCCAATAAATCACCATCAAAACAAAATCCCCACAACATAATCTATTTCACCTTATAAAAAGCACTGACATGTATAAGATTGTCTTACTCAATTTATAAAATGGTAATAGCTAGTTATTTTTACTCACAATAGTACTAATTTAATAACATAATAAAAACATATACCGACTCTGGTGGTTCATACCTGTAATCCCAGCACTTTGGCAGACTGAGGCAGGTAAATCACTTGAGGTCAGGAGTTCAAGACCAGCCTGGCCAACATGGTGAAACCCTGTCTCTACTAAAAACACAAAAATTAGCTGGGTGTGGTAGTGCATGCCTATAATTCCAGCTTCTTGGGAGGCTGAGGCAGCAGAATAGCTTGAACTTAGGAGGCAGAAGTTGCAGTGAGGTGAGTTCATTCCCCTGCACTCCAGCTTGGGTGACAGAGCAAAATTTTTTCTAAAAAAACAAATAAATAAAGACACGAGGAGGAAGCATTTATTATTTATTTATATGTCAGGCATTATGTGAAGCCCTTTACTATCTTATCAGGTTTTTTTTTTTTTTTCTTTGAGACGGAGTTTTGCTTTTGTTACCCAGGCTGGAGTGCAATGGCGTGATCTCAGCTCACTGCAACCTCCGCCTCCTGGGTTCAGGCAATTCTCCTGCCTCAGCCTCCTGAGTAGCTGGGATTACAGGCACACACCACCATGCCCAACTAATTTCTTTGTATTTTTAGTAGAGACGGGTTTTCACCATGTTGACCAGGATGGTCTCGACCTCTTGACC
The DNA here is from genome assembly GCA_031835075.1 of Saguinus oedipus. Taxonomy (NCBI): domain Eukaryota; kingdom Metazoa; phylum Chordata; class Mammalia; order Primates; family Cebidae; genus Saguinus; species Saguinus oedipus. The sequence continues at coordinate 337,730 of CM063176.1, forward strand.
TCATGATCCACCTGTCTCGGCCTCCCAAAGTGCTGGGATTACAGGCTTGAGCCACCACACCCAGCCTATCTTATTAGATCTTTAAGATAGGTCTTCAGTTCTCAGGACCACAGAAGAGGATGATACTAAGGCTAAGACAGGATAAGAGATGTGGCCCCGCTGTGTCCCCAAGGCCTATGCTTTTAGATAAGTTTTAAAAAATAATTTGTTCAAAAAGATATTCAATTCAGTTCCTAATATCCAGGCCTTTGCAATAAATATGTAAATAAATCCTCACTGTCCATGCTTCTTGGTAGCACATGTTATGAGGGTTTCTTTTTTTTCCTTAAAATGAACCAACAAAGGCTAGGTGTGGTAGCTAATGCATGTAATCCCAGAACTTTTGGAGGCCAAGGCAAGAAATCAAGGTCAAGAAATCAAGACCATCCTGGCTGACATGGTGAAACCCTGTCTTTGCTAAAATTCCAAAAATTACCTGGGTGTGGTGGCACACACGTGTAGTCCCAGCTACTCAGGAAGCAGAGGCAGGAGAGTCACTTGATCCTGGGAGGTGGAGGTTGCAGTGAGCCGACACTGAGCCAGCGCACTACAGCCTGGTGACAGACCTGAACTCTGTCTCAAAACAAACAAACAAACAAAAAGAACCTATAAAAACCAGAAAAAAAGGCTTAAACTATTATAAAGTGCAAGAAACACTAAGAGAACCTTAAGCACATAACTAAAAATATTGTGGAAAAGTTATTGAATTCATTAGCAAATTTACTCTAATTCTAGGTTTTCATTTTCATTGAGAGGTAGGTTACATTATTCATATTGAAGACAAAATGTTCAAGTATATTAACATAAATAACTTCAATATGGTTTGTCATGTTTAAATGTTCACTTAAAGCAATTTAGTTAAAGTTCTGCATACTATACAATTTTATAGCTTGCTAATAATGTTGCAAAGTAAATAGTAATCCAAATAGAAACAGCAAAATACATAATGTTTCTACTGGTTGTTGCTATTTTTAGGTGAACATTTGATACATGCCAACAGATAGATGACAATAACAAATTGCTAACTTCTTTCATTATGACATAAAGGTAGCTTCAGGACAGAATAGTGTAAGGGTAAAGAAGAATTTGAAATCTAAAATTAACTCAGTGATGCATCAAGATAAAAGTAGAGACAACAGGGGCATCTTGGTAAATACCATTTTTTTTTTTTTTGAGAAAGAGTTTTTTTCTTGTTGCCCAGGTTGGAGTGCAATGGCAGGATCTTGGCTCACTACAACCCTCACCTCCTGGGTTGAAGTGATTCTCCTGCCTCAGCCGCCGGAGTAGCTAAGATTACAGGCATGCACCACCACACCCGACTAATTTTGTAGTTTTAGTAGAGACAAGTCTCTCCATGTTGGTCAGGCTGGTCTCAAACTCCCGACCTCAGGTGATCTGCCTACCTCAGCCCCCAAAAATGCTGGAATTACAGGCATGAGCCACCACACCCCACCAAACACCGCATATAACAAAACAGATTAAAGAAATACATTTCCTTAGCTTTGCAGTAATGTAGAAACAAATAATTTTTCTAATATTTAGACATACACTACAAAGCACCGTACAAGGAAAAACATAAAATTGGCACAATTGACCAGCGGCCCTGGGCTTCTCCACAGTACTCACATGGTGAACAGTAACTGCATTGTGTAAATGCTCATGAACAAAGTATTACTGGACTCTTCCAATTTAGACATACTACATTTTCTTGCATACAGTTCTTCAACTTCTGTTCATAGATCAGTGATATAATTATTTCATTCTCTGAAAACTGAGCAAAAGTTGATTCTCAATAATACAACCCTAAGTCAGAGCAGCACTAAAATATAATGACATATTTCCTGTATTTTACATTCTAACCATGCATATCATTTTACTGCTTTCAAAAAAATTTTCTGTTTTAATGGTTTTTAGAATAAGTTTAATGGGAGAATACAAGAGAACTTTTAGGGCAGGGGCAGTGGTGCACATCTGTAATCCCAGCACTTTGAAAGATTGAGGCAAGTGGATCACTTGAGATCAGGAGGATCACTTGAGATCAGTCTGGTGGACATAATAAAACCTTATCTCTACCAAAAATATCAAACAGCCAGGTGTAGTGGTGCACTTCAGTAATCCCAGCTACTTGGGATGCTGAGGCAAGAGTATCACTTGAACCCAGGAGGTGAAAGTTGCAATGAGCCTAGGTCATGCCACTGCCCTCCAGCCTGGGTGACAAAGTGAGACTCCATCTCAAAAAATAAATAAATAAATGAAAAGAGAAGTTTTAAAGTTTAGTACCTCATGTTAGCCTTTTAATTTCTGGAAAGCAGAAAAGATCAATCAAATTAAACACAATAACAGGAAAACCACAATGAGGAGGTCTCCAGGAGCCCTTTAGCAGACTTCCAAAAATATGTCTCAGCTGTGTGGAAATAAGACTTTACAGCAGCCAGGTGCAGTGGTGCAGGACTGTAATCCCAGCACTTTGGGAGCAGAGGCAGCCAGATCACTTTGGGCTCAGGGAAACAGACTGGAAACCTCCATCCCCCTGCACCACCCTCCACCCCCTTCTCTACTAGGAATACAAAACTTAGTCAGGTGTGGTGGCAGGCAACTGTAGTACCAGCTACTCAGGAGGCTGAGGCAGGAGAATTGCCCAAGCCCAGGTGGTAGACATTGCAGTGAGCCGAGATCTCACTGCTGCCAGCCTGGGCAACACAGCAAGCCTGCGTATCAAAAAAGTAAAAGAGAGAGAGAGAGAGAGAGAGAGAGAGAGAAAGAGAGAGAGAGAGAGAGAAAAGGAAAAAAACAAGGTTAAGATGGACCCCAGACTTTATAGATACACGATTAAGAGGAATCCACCCCCCAAAAAAATCCCAACCCTTTTTTTCTCAAACATTAAAACACCAAAAGGGTGTAATAGTTTTGCAACCTTTCTGTAGTAGGCTGATAGTAACCCCCCAAGGCACCCATATCCTAATTGCAAGAACCAGTGAACATGACCTGGTATGACAAAAGGGGCTTTGCAGATATAAATAAGTTAACAATCTTTGGCTGGGAAGATTATCCCAGCCTGTCCCAGCTGGGTTGGTGTACTCACTCAGATTCTTATAAGGACAGAGCAGGTGATGGAGAGTGGTGGGAGGTTTAGTAATGGAAGCAGGAAACTTACGTCATTTAAGAAGGGAAGCACAAACTCAGGACTGCAGGCCATCTCCAGGGCCAAGAAAGGGATTCTCCTGAAGAGCCTCAGAAGGCACTGGCCCTGCTCCCCACTTGACTCAGTAAGACTGACTTTAGAATTCTGGCCTTCAGAACTGTAAGGGCATACATCTATTTTATTTCAAGCCACTATGTGTGCAGTAATTTGTGGCAGCAGCAACAGAAAATTAGTATTGTAATGAAGCCTCAAAACCCACCTGAAGAGGCTGGGTATGGTGGCTCATGCCTGTAATCCCAGCACTTTGGGAGGTCAAGATGGGCAGATCACTTGAGGTCAGGAGTTTGAAAACCCATCTCTATAAAAAATACAAAAATTAGCTGGTGCAGTAGCACATGCATGTAATCTCAGCTACTTAGGAGGCGGAGACATGGGAATCGCTTGAAACCAGAAGGAAGGAGATTGAAGTGAGCCAAGATTGAGCCACTGCACTCCAGCCTAGGTGACACAATGAGATTTCATCTCAAAAAAAACAAAAAACAACAACAAAAAAAATCACCTAAAGAAGGTTTCCAGTTCTGTCCCCCACCCAACCCCCAGAAAAAGAAATTTCTTGGATTTGGGCCATGAACAGGGAGAAAAAAGCACCTCCTCATGACAGGGCCCTACCCAGGAGAAACCCAAGGGAAGGCATTGTCAGGCAAGCCACTCTGCCAAGGCCATTTTCTTTTTTTTTTCTTTTTCCGAGACACAGGTTCATTCTGTCTCCCAGACTGGAATGCAGTGGCATGATCTCAGCTCACTTCGACCTCTGCCTCCCCAGTTAAAATGAATCTCCTGCCTTAGACTCCCAAGTAGCTGGAATGACAGAAGCATAGCATGCCTGTCTAATTTTTGTATTTTTAGTATAGACAGAATTTTGTTATGTTGTCCAGGCTGGACTTGAACTCCTGGCCTCAAGTTATCCACCCAACTCAGCCTCCCAAAATGCCAGGATTACAGGCTTGAGCCACGGCACCCAGCACTCACCAAGTCCTTTGATGGCAGTCTTTTTCAGGTGATTAGTCCTTGTCTAGTCTGGCTCTGCCACAGTCTCCCTCTCACCAAGTTGGAATCCCTAGCTACTCTTCAGTGTGTACCGCAATCCCAGCTTGGTATGGTTCAGATCTGCATTTCACCCATGGAACCTGGCTGCTCCCCAGGCCCTGGAGAAAAAAGGGTTTCTCTGTGGGCATGATAGGGGATTGGCCTGTCTGGCACCCTTGCCCCTCACCACTGTTCTTCCTGCTTCAAACTTACCCCTACACAGAGCCTGGGCCACCCAACTTGACACCAATTAAATGGTTCAATAAGTCAGTTTGATCTTCTTAAAAAAAAAAAAGAAAAAGTGTTTACAGATATACAGTTGCAAGTTAGAATGCTAAAGAACATAAACATGTACCAACTTAATGTACATATAAATTCAACATACATCCAATAATTATGACTGTGACACAGTTGAATATTAAAATACTATTTTCAAAATGTATACAAATTTAATGTTCTATTTATTCAAAATAAGAATCATCAACATAATTTGCCACTAATATCTCCTTTGGTCCCTTCACAGGACACATGATCCACTGGGTATTAACAGATTAGCAGCTGGCAGGCAGTGACACAATGAAAACCAAGAGGTGAAATAGTTCTGAAATAAAGAAGGTTTTAACACTAAGATAAATCATGGAACCACTAAGTAATTAGCAGTAATTTTGACTCAACTAACTAATATGAGATGATACAATGTCCTATGCTTTGGTAAAAACAAACTATGTTTAAGCAATGTCTGCAATGTGACTTTTGAAATGCTTCTGGCTCTACAAAGATGAGATTATAATGTAGTAATACACACTAAAGCATTTTCCCTTGCAGAGCATGTTGTAACTTACATCAGTCACATTGGGAGTACAGAATATGAAGAAAAAGGTCATGGATTTCACTGAGAACTTACCAAAACTGAACTCCTTCACTTTCCATTGCTCAGCATTGATGGTTCTGGAAATGGTGACTCTGTTAGCTTTTTGGTCTCTGGTCTCCTAGAAGGTAGAGAATACTCAACATCTCATAAAAGAAAATGGTCATTACTGAAGGAACCATCTTAGAGTTACAGCCACCTCCTGGTTAATTTCCAGCATTCAAAAAGTGAGTGGGGCTTTAGAGCTATTTTGAGTATTAATAATTTTTTCTGTAATGTGATCTTCAGCATACTTTTTTCTAGTTATATTTGAAATTTTATTCTTTTGGGATGTGCTCAGGTAAACATTGCTTTTTCCTCTGTCTTGCTTCATTTGAATCATCATTATAAATCTCCCCTTCTCCTCAAATAACTTTCAAGTTGCTGCCAAGAACTATGTTCTATTTTAAGGCTTTTGGGAACAAGTTTTCAATAAAGATAGCCACCTAAAGTTATACAAATATATAAGAAAAAAGATGAAATAAAGCTTAGATTTAAAAAAAATTAAGCTTATACAAGATTTAAGCATACATAAACAAAAAAAGCTTGATAATTGTATGTTCAAATACTTTCAACAAGGGCAAAATGTGTAGGCTTAAAGAAATAGGTCTGGCTGGGTGCTGTGGCTTACATCTGTAATTCCAACACTTTGGGAGGCTGAGGCAGGTGGATTACTCGAGGTCAGGAATTCGAGACCAGCCTGGCCAACATGGTGAAACCCCATCTCTACTAAAAATACAAAAATTAGGTGCTATCCTGAGAGTTTTATACTTATTTTCTTGTGGATACAGCAGCAATTCACTCTGCGAAGATCCTCCAATACAGCTCATATTAGAATTAGTGATATCTGAATCAAATCAGTTGCTACTGTCATTCTCTAGTCCCCCAAAATGTCAGGCACTATGAAAAGCAGTTTGGAAAATTTTCAAAGAATTTAAAACAGAAGTATTATTCCACCAGCAATTCCATTACTGAGTATATATCCAAAAGAAAATTTAAAATTCTACAAAAAAAGAAAACCCACATGCACTTGTACGTTCATCATATTACTATTCACAATAGGGAAGCCATGGAATTAACTTATGTGTAAATCAGTGAATTGAATAGAAATATATGCTACATATACACCATGAAATACTGTGCAGGAACATCAATGCATCTGGAGGTTCTTAACCTAAGGAAATAAACACAGGAAGAGAAAATCAAATACCACATGCTCTTGCCTATAAGTGGGTTCTAAACATAGGGTATTCATGAATATAAAGATGTCAACAATAGACACTGAGGATTACTAGATGAACAAGGAAAGGAGGAGGGCAGAGGTGAGAAACTACTGGTGCTACACTCACTACCTTGGTGATGGGATCAGTCATATCCCACAATATATGGTCACTAACTTGGTGATGGGATCAATAATATTTCACATATCACAGCATCACACAATATATCCAGGTAACAAACTGCATAATCTAAAAGTTTAAGGCAGGGGCAGAGTAAGAAGGCAGAAAAGAATCCTACACCACTCATCCCCCATACAAAAACACAAATTTTTTTCAACTCACTACATGCAGGAAGCACTGTCAAAGGGACAAAAAATTAGATGAAAAATCACAGTACCTAGTATTAACTTCATATCACTGAAAGAGACATTGGAGAAGACAAAACAAATGAGTCTAGAAGCACTGATGCCACCCCTCTTTCAACCATCAGTAGTGGCCCCATGGTGCAGAGATTGTATGTTTGGGAGATGGAGAGCACAGACTGTGAGGCCTTGGAATAAACTCAGTACTTCCCTGTCACAGTGAAAAGCAGAACCAGGCTGTAATCAGCTGACATCTGACAATGAAGGGAACATTAGGATTGGCCCTAGCAAAAGGAAAATCTCCCACTTCAATGTTGGAAACTTGAGTCTTCACAAGACTTGCCATCATGAGTTGAAGTGCCATTGAACCCTAACAGAACTTAAGGAGCCATCTAGCCCACAGGACATAAATTATCAGGCAAATCATGCTACCAAGCTGGGCTTAGGACCAGTGGAATGTGGGGGTCAGGGTGGGAGAATGTGGCCTACTGAGACACCAGCCAGAGCAGCTAAGGGAGTGCTCACAACACCACTCCCTGACCCCCACCCAGAAGCAACCATGTAACACTGAGAAACCTGTGACTTTGGGAGAGGCAGAGCACAGTGACTGGAGGACTTCACATTAAACTCAATGGTGCCATGTCAGTAAAGATCTGGCAGAATTCATTGCCTGCTGACTAAAGCACCTCTGTACTCAGAATAAAAAACAGCAACACCCAGGTCATACACCATAGGCATTGGTCTCTGAGAAGTGCTAACTTCAGGTGTGAGCCAGCATATTTCCAGCTGTGGTAGCTATGGTGAAATACTTCTGTTTGAGGAAAGCAGAGGGAAAAGTAAAGAAAGTTCTGTATTGCACCTCATACAAGCTCAGCCACGGTGGGGAAGAGCAACAAGCAGAATCTTAGAGTTTCTTAGTCCAGGCCTACGGTCTTGGTCAGCATTTCTGCACTCATCCTGGCCCAAAGGTTGAGTCCCAGTCATTGCAGAATGTATCACAAGCTTACTGAAGAGTCCTCAGGCTCTAAGTGAGAAATTGATGATGATCTGGCAGAACACCCTCCATGGGCCAGTGGTTTTGGCAGCCACAGAAGAGGCTCCTCTGCCTGCAGATGAGGGAAGAAAGAGTAAAAAGTTTTTTGTCTTATGGCCTAAGTGCCAGGTTAGCTACAGTAAAATAGAAGAACAGGTAAATATTAAAGATTTATACTTCAATCTCCAGCCCCCAGATAGCATTTGTGGACTTACTTATGGCTAGGATAACTTGCCACCCTGGAGGTAGACACAAAAACCTGGCTGGCTTTGCCCCCTATTAATCATAAAGCCCTAGGACTTGGAATAAATTTATATGGTGGCCAAGTAGTGGTTACAGTGGGCCTTGAGTAAGACCAAGTTCCATGCCTACTTCAGGTATGAACCAGCACAGTCCCAGTGGGGATAGTCACAGGGGTGCTTATGTTACCCAATCCTAGCTCCACATGCCTCAGAAGAGAAAAAGAGACTCTGCTGGTTTGAGAGAAAGTAAGGGAAGAGCTCAAGAGTCTCTACTTGATAAATTAAGATATTTTTTCTTGATGTTAATCCCATACTACCAAGGCAATACCTCTATTTGTTTGCATAAATTACTGTGTTCTTGAATTTGGTGCCCAGGAGTCTTTTAATACCTGGAAAGTTTTCCCAAAAATAATGGGCACAAACAAGCCCAGACTGTGAAGACTACAGTAAAGACTGAACTCTTGAATGCCCAGATCCAGATGAACATCTACAAGTATCAAAACCAGCGAGGAAAACAAGACACCACCAAACAAGCTAAATAAGGCACCAGGGACAAATCCTTGAATAGAAGAGATATGTCATCTTTCATACAGGAAATCAAAAATACTAGCTTGAGGTAATTCAAAGAAATGCAATACAACACACAGAAGGAATTCAAAATTCTATCAGATAAATTTAACCATGAGATTAAAATAAAAAGAATAACAGCAGAAATTCTGAAGTTAAAATGCAATTGGCATACTGAAGAATGCACCAGAATTACTTAAAATAATTAATCAAGGAAAAGATAAATTTAGTAAATTTGAAGTCAGAGTACTTGAAAATACAAAGTCAGAGGAGACAAAAAAGAATAAAAAATAAAGCATGCCTACAGAATCTGCAAAAAAAAAAAAAGCCTCAAAATAGCAAATCTGACAGTTATTGGCCTTAAAGAGGAGGTAAAGAAAGAGGTAAAAGTTAAACATTTATTCAAGGAAATAATATTAAATACTATTGAACAATTTCCTAACATTTGATATCAACCTTTGAGTACAAGAAGGTTACGGAACACCAAGCAGATTTAACCCAGAGAAGACTACCTCAAGGCACTTAACTAAACTCTCAAAGATAAAGGGTAAAGAAATAATTCCAAAAGCAGCAAGAGAAGAGAAACAAATACCATTCAGTGGAACACCAATACATCTGACAGGACACTTTTCAGTAGAAAATGTACAGGCCGAGAGAGTGGCATGACATAGTTAAAGAGCTGAAGAAAGAAAAAGACTTTTACTTTAGAATAATATATCTGGCAAAAACATCCTTTAAACTTCAAGAAGAAATAAGAACTTTTCCAGACAAACAAAAACTGAGGAATATCATTAACAAAGACCTGTTCTATAAGAAATGCTAAAGGGAGTTCTTAATCTGAAAGAAAAAAAAAATGTTATTGAACAATAAGAAATCACCTGAAGGTACAAAACTCACTACTAATAGCACACCAAAAAACACAGAATATTATAACATGGTAATTTTGGTGCACAAAAATCTCAGAAAGAGTCAACAATAAGCCAATTAAAAAAATTACACCTCTCCAAAACATAGCCAGTAAAATAGGGAATAAAGAGAAACAACAAAAAGTTTAGAAGAATGGCAATAAAGTTAAAGTGTCAAGTTTATATTAGTTGTTTTGCTTGTTTCTTTGTTTATGCACTCAGTGTTAAATTGTCCACAGTTTAAACTGATGGGTTATAAGACATTATTTTCAAGCTTCATGGTGATTTTAAATCAAAATTCATACCACATATGTACAGAAAAAAAACAAGAAATTAGATTATATTACAAGAGAAATACCTTCACTAAAAGGAAGACTGGCAGGAAGGAAAGAAGGAAAAGAGGACAAAAATCAATCAGACAACAAATAACAAAATGGCAGGAGTAAGTGCTTACTTGTCAGTAATAACATTGAATGTAAATAAATACTCCAGTCAAAAGGCAAATAGTGGAAGAATGGATAGAGAAGCAAGACAATAATCTGTAGCCTACAAAAAATATTTGACCTATAAAGATACATTTAGACTTAAAATAAAAGGATGGAAAAAGGTATTCCATGCCACTAGAAGCCAAAAAAGACCAGAAATAGCTATACTTACTCCAGACAAAAATAGATTTCAACAAAAGACTGTAGGAAGAGATAAATATATTTTATTATATAATAATAAAATACATATATTAAGAAAATATAATAATCAGAAATACATATGCACCCAACACTAAAGCACCTAGATAAATGAAGCAAATATTATAAGAGCTAAAGAAAGAGACTTCAATATAATAATGGCTGGCCACTTCCACAATCCACTTTAGTCATTGGATAGACCTTTCCAGTCTTCCAGTCTTGCAAAAAAGCATCAGATTTAATCTGCACTATAGAACAAATAAACCTAATTAAAATTTACCAAAACTTTCATCTAATAGCCACAGAATACACATTCTTTTTCTTAGTACATGGGTTATTTTCAAGGATAGACCATATATTAGGTAACAAAACACGTATATGAACATTCAAAAAACTGAATTAATATCAAGCATTTTCTCTGACCGCAATAAAATAAAACTGGAAATCCATTTTAAAAAAAGAATATCAGAAACTGTACAAACACATGGACATTAAACAACATGCTCCTGAGTAATCAGTAGGTCAATAGAAAAAAATAAAAAAATTATTGAAACAAATGATAATAAAAACATACCATAGCAAAACCTGTGTAATATATTAAATAAGGTACTATTATAAAAGAAAAATTTGTAACTTTAAGTACTTACATAAAAAACAGAAAAACTTCAAATGAATATTCTAACAATACATCTTAATTAACCAGAATAAAAAGACCAAACCAACCCCAAAATTAGAAGCAAAGAAATAATAAAAATCAGAGTGGGAAAAAAATGCAAAAGATGAGACAAAAACTTGAATTTTTGAAAAGTAAAACAACTAATAAATAGTTAGACAGGCCAATTAAAAACCAGAGAAGATTTGAATCAATAAAATCAGAGGTGAGAAAGGAGACATCACAAGTAATACTTCAGAAAATTGAACAATGATTAGTGGCTACTATAAGCAATTGCATGCCAACAAAGTAGAAAACTTAGCAGAAATTAATTATCTGATACACAGAACTTACCAAGATTAAACCAGGACAAATATCCAAAACCTAAACAGATGAATAACATATTAAAAAATTAAAACCTGTTTGCTGAAGATGGACCAGAAGTCCTTGATGAGGAAGGAACTGAAGAAGACCTAGAATATAAGTTGAAGGGATTAATTGACCTAACCCTGGATTAGAGTGTGAAGACAAGGCAAGCAGCTCTTGAAGGTATTAAAAATGTGCTGGCTTCAAAAATGCTGTATGAATTTATTCTGGAAAGAAGAATGACTTTAACTGACAGTATTGAACGCTGACTGAAAAAAGGTAAGAGTGATGAGCAGCGTGCAGCTGCAGCATTAGCATCTGTTGTCTGTATTCAACTGGGCCCTGGAATTGAAAGTGAAGAGATTTTGAAAACTCTTGGACCAATCCTAAAGAAAATCATTTGCGATGGGGAAGCTAGTATCCAAGATAGGCAAACTTGTGCAACTTGCTTTGGTGTTTGCAGTTTTATTGCCACAGATGACATTACTGAACTGTACTCAACTCTGGAATATTTGGAAAATATCTTCACTAAGTCCTATCTCAAAAAGAAAGACAATACTGTTATTTGCAGCACCCCTAATACAGTGCTTCATATCAGCTCACTTCTTGCATGGACACTACTGCTGACCATATGCCCAATCAATGAAGTGAAGAAAAAGCTTGAGATGCATTTCCATAAGCTTCCAAGCCTCCTCTCTTGTGATGATGTAAACATGAGAATAGCTGCTGGTGAATCTTTGGCACTTCTGTTTGAATTGGCCAGAGGAATAGAGAGTGACTTTTTTTATGAAGACATGGAGTCTTTAACACAAATGCTTAGGGCCTTGGCAACAGATGGAAATAAGCACCGGGCCAAAGTGGACAAGAGAAAGCAGCAGTCAGTTTTCAGAGATGTCCTGAGGGCAGTGGAGGAACGGGATTTTCCAACAGAAATCGTTAAATTTGGTCCTGAATGCATGTATATTGATTGCTGGGTAAAAAAACACACCTATGACACCTTTAAGGAGGTTCTTGGATCAGGGATGCAGTACCACTTGCAGTCAAATGAATTCCTTCAAAATGTATTTGAACTAGGACCCCCAGTGATGCTTGATGCTGCAACAATTAAGATGATGAAGATTTCTCATTTTGAAATGCATTTATATAACTCTGCAGCCTTCAAAGCTCGAACCAAAGCTAGAAGCAAATGTCGAGATAAGAGAGCAGATGTTGGAGAATTCTTCTAGATTTTCAGAACTTGAAGACTATTTTCTGATTTCTATTTTTTTCTATTTCAATGTATTTAAACTCTAAAGACAGTTTTTATCTTGGATTAACTTAGATAACTTTTGTAGTAAGGGTTACATTGCTTATAATTTAATGTACAGTGTTAAAACTGGTGAGTTCTGATCATTATTCTCTGTAAATCAGTAAACATGTATAAAGTAAAAAAAAAAAAAATTAAAACCTGAATATAAAAGGCTGTTGGACCAGACTAAAATTAGAGAAGAGGGGGACATTTCCAAACTCATTCTTTGAGGCCAGTATTACCCAATATCAAAACCAGACAAAGAAACATTGAAAAAGCAAACTACAGGCCTATATCTGAGAATATTGATGCAAAAATTTCCAAAACACCTAGCAAACTGAATGAAAGAATACATAAATAGGTAACTCATAATGATCAAGTGGGATTTATCCCAAGGATGTAAAGATGGTTCAACATGAAAATCAATGTGATACATCATATAAACTGAATAAAGGACAAAATCCATGTGATCATTTCAATTATGCTAAAAAAAAATAATCAAATTTAATATTCTTTTTTGTTGTTGTTAAACAGAGTCTCACTGTGTCACCAGGCTGGAGTGCAGTGGCATGAGCTTGGCTCACTGCAACCTCTGCCTCCAGGTTCAAGGGATTATCTTGCCTCAGCCTTCTGAGTAGTAGGGACTACAAATGTGCACCACCACGCTCAGCTATTTTTTTTCCATATTTTTAGTAGATACAGGGTTTGACCATTTTGGCCAGAACACTCTCCATCTCTTTACCTTGTGATCACCCATCTCAGCCTCCCAATGTGCTGGGATTGCAGGTGTGAGCCACTGAGCCCAGCCAAAATTTAATATTCTTTTATAATAACAAACCCTTTGAAAACTGGGTATGGAATGAACATACTTCAACATAATAAAAGTCATATATGACAGACACACAGCTAGTATCATACTGAGTGAGGGAAAACTAAAAGCCTTTCCTCTGAAATCTGGAAGATGACAAGAATGTCCACTTTTACCACTGTTATTCAACATAATTCTGAAAGTCCTAGCTGGAGCAATCAGATAAATGAAAGCAATAAAGGGCATCCCAACTGGAATAGAATTCAAACTATTTTCTTTTTTCTGATGATATAATCTTATATTTGGAACAAAATAAAGACTCCTCTGATAGGGTTTAAATGTATGTCACCTTCCAAATATCATATTGAAATGTAATTCTCAATGTTGGAAGTGGGCCTGGTGAAAGGTGATTTAACCATCAGGGTAGATTACTCATAAATGGCTTAGCACCATCCCATTTGGTGCTATCCTCATAATAGTAGTGAGTTCCCATAAGATCTGGTTATTTAAAAGTGTGTAATAACTTTCTCCTTTGTTTTTTGCTTTTACTTTTTGCCCTGTGATGTGCAATATTCTGCTTCATCTTCTGCCATGATTGTAGACTTCCAGAGACCTCCCCAGAAGCATATGCCAGTGCTGTGTCTTCTGTACAGTCTGTAGAATTATGAGCCAGTTAAACTTCCTTTATATTTTTTTGTCAAATTAATTTAATAAAGTGTATAGAAAAAAGGAGGATAAGTAAAATGAAAGGAAAATACATAAAAATAAATTTCAATAGAGATTTGATGTCAACATGTATTTTACAAAAAAAAACCCATGAAATTAATGTTTTGATATTTGCTCTCTGAGTTGACAATATGTTTATGTCTTTCCAAGATTTGTTTATGACTTTATTATTATAGTCACAGCAAACAGATTTATTATTTTCTGTATAAAATAGCTGTAGCATAATATTCTTAGATGAGTTTACATAGTATGTACAGTTCCTGACCCATAGTAAGTGTTTAATAAATGTTATCTTTTATTATTAAGGTCATCTATATAATGACTCAGTTTGCCTAGTTTTCTTTAATTAATTAATTAATTAAACTTTAGGTGCACACTATATCTGGCATTTCTCCCCGTGTTATCCCTCCCCATCCCCTGCTGTCTCTACCCCTGCCCCCAACTGCCCCCAGTGTGTGATGCTCCTCTCCCTGATGCCTAGTTTTCTTTTAGTCAACAAATAATGTTTTCTGAAGGTGTCTGTAACCACTGGTCTTTGATCTTCAACTCTTCTTATCCATATTACCTGTGGTTTGCCAGAGCCTTTTGATTAATTCATTGCACTGCTGTATTCATTCTGTTGATGGTGCCCTCCTCATCCCAAGTCCAAAAATTCACAGAAATTCACCCGTTTACTTTTCCCTTTCCCATCCAAAACACACATGAAAAACACTAACAGGAGGAAAGCATAAGAAGAGTCATATTCCTGAACATAGTTGCATGTGTGTTTGGATTGCATAACAGATATTTTTGATTAAAAATGAACACATCCCACACTTTAGGACCTCAACATTGTGAATTTTATGTAAGAAACCTCTTAATGGTGTTAAACGTCAGTAGAGAGAAAAAAGAAGGGCTGGAAAAGGAAACGGGGACCTTGGTACCTAAAATGAAAGGTAAGATCTGTCTGTCAGATTCTGATTTTAAACTTCCTTTTTAAAAATAAATTACCAAGTCTCACGTATTCATAGTAATGCAAAAATGGCTTAATACAAAAAATTGGCACCAAAAAGGAAAAATTGTTGTAAGAATACCTAAAAATGTGGAATAAGCTTTGTAATTGGGTACACAGGCAGAGGTTGGAAGAGTTTGTAGAACTCAAAAGAAGACAGAAAAGTGAGGGAACATTGAGATTTTCTTAAAGACTGCTTAAATGGCTGTGACCAAAATGCTGACGGTAATCTGGACTGTGAAGGCTGGACTGAGGAGGTCTCACACGAAAATTAGAAACTTACTGGGACCAAAGCAAAGGTCATGCATGTTATGTCTCAGCAAAGTGGTTGGCTAAGCTGGGTTCATGCCTTAGAGATATATAAATGTTCAAATTTGAGAGTGTGACAATTTAGGATTTTTGTTGGAAGAAATGTCTAAGAAGCAAAGCATTCAAGATATGGCCTGGTTGCTTCTAACAATTTATACTTACATGCTGGAGCCAAAAAAATAAGTTGTAACTTCTATTTACAAGAGAAAAAGTTTGGAAAAAAAAGTTTTGTAAAAGTTTTGAAACGTTGCAGGTGAACCATGTGGCAGAAAAACAAAGAGCTTTTATAAGAGAGAAATTCAAGTAGGCTGTGAGGCAACCAATGTTAGTGATTTTTGCATAACTTAAAAAAAACAGTATTGATAGCCAAGGCAATGAGAAGGAGGATTGAAGTCATTTTAGAAATCTAAAAGGCAGCCTTCCATCCCAGTCCCTAGGGTCTAAAAGAAGACAATAGTTTCTGGGATCAGGCTCAGGACCATGCTCCCTTGTGAGGCCTTGGAACATGGCTTCCTGCATCCTGGCCACCACTCCAGCTCCAGGAGTATCTCAGACTGGCCAAGTTATAACTCCGGTCACTTCTTCAGAGGGTGTAAGTCATAAGCCTTGGTAGCTTCCATGTGCTGTTAAGCCTATTACAAAATGCAAAAGTTGAGACTTGAAAGCCTCCACCTTTATTTTGAAAAATTATGCAAAGCCTGGGAGTTCAGGCAGAAGCATGCTGCAGTGGTGGAGCCCTCATGGAGAATTTCTATTAAAACAATGCAGAGAAGAAATGTGGGATTACAGTTACCATACAGGTGGGCATGGCCTAGTAGATCTATGAGGAGAGGATCATGGTCCTCCAGACCCTAGAATGGTAGATTGAGCTACAGCTCGAACTTTGCACCTAAAAAGATCAGAGGCAAACAATACCAGCCCATGAGAGCAGCTGTAGGGGCTGAACCATGCAGAGCCACAAGGTCAGACTTTCCCAAAGCACTAACATGTCCAAGAAATGGGACAGAGAGTCAAAAATAATTATTTTGGATTCTTATGATATAATAATTGCCCTTCTGGGTTTCATACTTGCATGGGTCCTGTGGCCCCTTTCTTTTGGCTGATTTCTTTCTTTTAAAATAGGAGTATTTACCCAATGCCTATACCCATTTTTTATCTTAGAAGTACCTAACTTTTTAAAAAAAAAAAACAGGCATATAGAAGAAAGAAACTAGCTTTGCCTTAGATGAAACTTTTGACTTTTGAGTCAAGTCTAAAATGAGCTAAGACTTTGGGGATTATTGAGAAGTCATGATTGTATTTCAAAATATAATAAAGGCCGGTGGCAGGGCAGAGCCCTGGGCCTGGCTGCAGCCCCAGCGCGGTGCTGGCATTCCCAGAGGCCCGAGCATGGCAGGAACCCCGGAAGTCAGCAAGGCCAGAGAGGGGCGGGCCTGGGACACAGGCGGCCGGTGCCCTCAAAGCCAAAGGCATGCGACAGACACGGCGGGGCCTGGAGACATGCCAAAGCTGCATGGCTTCGAGTTCTGGAGTCACACCCTTCTGGGGGCCTGCCACGTGGTGGCCCCCATGGTGGATTAGAGCGAGCTGGCCTGGAAGCTGCTGAGCCGGTGCCACGGGGCACAGCTCTGCTATACGTCCATGCTGCACGCCCAAGGCTTCGTCTGCAATGCCAATTACCAGAAGGAGAACCTGTACTGTGACGTGTGCCCCGAGGACTGGCCCCTCATTGTGCAGTTCTGTGCCAATGACCCAAAGGTGTTTGTTCAGGCGGCTCTCCTGGCTCAGAATTACTGTGATGCCATCGACCTGAACCTGGGCTGCCCACAGATGATAGCCAAGAGAGGTCACTATGGCGCCTTCCTGCAGGATGAGTGGAACCTGCTCCAAAGAACAATTTTGCTGGCCCACAAGAAACTCTCTGTTCCTGTCATATGCAAAATCTGTGTCTTCCCAGAGATTGACAAGACCGTGAGGTATGCCCAGATGCTGGAGAAGGCCAGCTGACAGTTTCTGACCATTCATGGGTGCACCAAGGAGCAGAAGGGGCCCCTGTCGGGTGCAGCATTCTGGGAGCACATTAAGGCTGTGTGGAAAGCTGTGGCCATCCCTGTGTTTGCCAATGGGAACATCCAGAGCCTACAGGATGTGGAGCACTGCATCCAGGACATGGGTGTACAGGGTGTCACGAGCACAGAAGGCAACCTGGACAACCCTGCCCTGTTTGAGGGCCGGAGCCCTGCCGTGTGGAAGCTGGCCAAGGAATACCTGGACATCATGTGGGAGCACCCCTGCCCACTGTCCTACATCCGGGCCCACCTCTTCAAGCTGTGGCACCACACACTGCATGTGCATCAGCAGCTGTGAGAGGAGCTGGCCAAAGCGAAGACCCTGGAGGGCATTGCTGCCCTGAGCAAGGAGCTGAAGATGCGGTGTCAGGAGGAGATATCCAGGAGAAGGGTGCAAAGCCCGCCAGTGACTTGCCCTTCCACTGGATCTGCCATCCCTACATCCAGCCGGGGCCCAGGGAGGGGAGCAAGGAGAAGGCAGGTGGGCACAGCAAGTGGTCCCTGGAGGAGGAGGAGTGTGGCATGAAAGTCATGTCCACTCCTAGAACCTGGACATGTCCTACTTAAAGAAACATCTTTTACTCAGGGAATCTTCCCTTATTTAATGTGGAAAGACATGCCCTGACCCCTTGGCCCACTCTGGGTGCCTGGAATGCTGTAGTGGGGAGCATGCCCCAGGCTGGACCTGCCCTGTCCTCAGCATGTGTGTGCAGAAGTGAACAATAAATCATTTCAAAGAATAATAAAATAAAATATGAGAAGGATATCAGATTTGGAATGCCCAAGAGCAGACTAATATAGTTTGAGTGTGTTTCCCCACCAAAATCTCATATTGAAATGTTATTCTCAATGTTGGTAGTGAGCCTACTGGGGAGGTGATTCAATCATGAGGGCAGAATTTCCATGAACATTTTGGTATCATTTTCATATTCTTACACAGTAAGCTTTAATGAGAGCTGGTTGTTTAAAAGTATGTAGCACTTCCCCCCACAGACACCCTCGCATTTACAGTGTGATGTACAAGCACCAGATTTATCTTTTACCTTGAGTGTCAGCTGTCAGAGGCTTTTCCAGAAGCAGAACCCAGTGCTATGCTTTCTGTACAGCCTGTAGAACCATGACCCAATTAAACCTCTTTTCTTTATAAGTTATCCAGTATCAGATTATTTCTTTACAACAATGTAAGAATTGCCTAATATGTCCACTAAAAAAACTATTAGAACTAATAAGTTAATTAAATTTGCAGAATACAAAATTGATATATAAAAATCAGTAGAATTTCTATAAGCCAACAGTCACCAAACTGAAAAAGAATTTTTAAAAATAATACTATTTGCAATAGCCACAAATAAAACAAAACGTGTATTAATTAACCAAAGAAAAGTTCTCAACAATTAAAACTATAAAACACTGGTAAAAGAAAGAAAAGAGGATACAAAACATAGAAAAATATTTCTATGTTCACAGATTTGGAGAATCAGTATTTTTAAAATGTTCCCACAATTCAAGGCAATCTATAGATTTTTATGCCATCTCCACCAAAATAATAATGACATTCTTCAAAGAAATAGATAAAGAATTCTGAAATTTATATGGAAGCACAAAATACTATAATAATTAAAGCTATTCTGAGTATATAAAACAAAACAGGAGGAATCCCATTACCTGGCTTCAAATTATACTACCAAGCTATAGTAATTAAAACTGCATGGCCCTAGCATAAACACAGATATGGAACAGAATAGAGAACCTAGAAAAAAACTCATAAACCTAGAGTAAACTTATTTTCAATGAAAGTGCCAAGAACATATGATAAAAAATAAGACAATTTCTTCAATAAATAGAGCTGGGAAAATTGACAAGTCATAGGCAGAAAAATGAAACTAGAACCCTATTTCTGGTCACATACAGAAACCAAATTAAAATGAGTTAAAGACTTAAATCTAACATCTCAAACTATCAACCTTTTACAAGAAAACATTGAAGAAACTCTCTAGGGCATTGCTTTGAGCAAAAATTTCTTAAATAATGCCCCATAAGCAGAGACAAACAAAGCAAACATGGATTACAGCAAGTTAGAAAGCTTTTTTACAGGAAGGAAACAATCAACAAAGTGAAGATAAAATCCACAGAATGGGAGAAAATATTTGTAAATTACCCATCTGAAAAGGGATTAATAGCTACATAATATGGTTAGGATTTGTGTCTTCACCCAAATCTCGTATTAAATTTTACTCCCCAATTGTTGAGAGAGAGACCTGGTAGAAAGTGATTAGATCATGAGGGTGGTTTCCCCCATGCTTTTCTTGTGATAGTGAATGAGTTCTCATGACATCTGATGCTTCTGTAAGGGTATCTACCCTCTTTGCTTTACATACCTGCTCTCTCTCCTACTGCCATGTAAGAGATGCTTCCCTATCTGCCATGATTGTAAGTTTCCTGAGGCCTCCCCAGCTGTGTGAAACTGTGATTCAATTAAACTGATTTTCTTTATAAATTACCAGTCTCACGTATTTTTTTATTGCAGTGCAGAAGCAGACTAACACAGTACAATATATTAAGAGTTTGAAACATTCTATGGAAAAATGTAATAACCTAATTAAAGAGTAAGCAAAAAATTTAAATAAACATTTATGAAAAGAAGACATACAAATGGCAAACAGACAAATAAAAAGATGCTTCATATTACTGATTATTATAGAAATGCAAATCAAACTTACAATGAGATATCATTTTACCCCTGTACCCTGTTATTGGGAACAGTTTGGATGTTTTTGATATAACTAAAAATAGAACTACAATATGGTCCAGGAATCTCACTGCTCAGTATATAGCTAAAATAAATAAAATTGGCAAATCAAAGACATATCAGTACTCCCATGTTTGCTACAGCAGGGTTTATGATAGCCAAGATTTGTAAAGAATCTAAATGTCTATTAAGAGATGACAGGATAGAGAAAATGTGGTACATATACACTATCCAGCTATAAGAGAGAATGAGAGTCTGTCATTTGCAATGACATAAATGGAACTGAAAGTCTTTATGTTAAGTGAGATAAGTCAGACACAGAAAGACAAATGTTATATGTTCTTATTTATTTGTGGGTGCTAAAATTCTAAACAATTGATCTCATAGAGACAGAGTATAAAGATGGTTACTGGAGGCTGGGAAGGGTAGTGGGGGAACAGGGGGATAGTGGGAATGTTATATGGGTACAAAAAATTGTTAGAAAAAAAGTGAATAAGACAATGTTTGACAGCACAACAGGGTGATTATAGTCAAAAATAATTTATATATTTTATCATGACTTAAAGAGTATAATTGGATTGTTTATAACACAAGCAATCAATGAATGAGGGGATGGATACCCCAATTTTCATTATGTATTACTCATTGAATGCCAGTGTCAAAATACATCATGTACCCCCATAAATATATACACAAATTATGTATCCACAAAAATAAATTTAAAAATTAAAAAATTTTTTTTAAAAAGGGAGGAGAGTATAATGAGGTATGTGTGATCCATGGCCTGAACTAACTTTTCAGGTTAACTTTGAAATGTTCTTATCCAATAAGAGGGTTCCATTTAGTCAATAGGGGCTTAGGAATTTATTTTTGGTTTACAAGTAAAAGAAGGAAGGATTTTTAATCCTGAGCCAATAGCTCTCAGTCAACCAATCTCTGCAGGGAACCTTGTTCTTTACTGTGGAGATAAACACTATTTTTCCTTTTCACTGAAGAATGCCACATTTTAAAATGACAGGAAACATCTTGAAACTAAGAGGTACTACCTTGTTGAATCTGATTTGGCTTAAATTGTAATTAATGTAATCACATGTGTGGCTCATGTCTGTAAGCTAAGCAATTTGGGAGGCCAAGGTGGGCAGATCACTTTTGTTCAGGGGTTTGAGACCAGCCTGGCCAACATAGTGAAACCCCATCTCTACTAAAAACACAAAAATTAGCTGGATGTGGTGTTGCATGCCTGTAATCCCAGCTACTTAGGAGGCTGAGGCAGAAGAGTTTTTTGAACCTGGGAGGCAGAGGTTGCAGTGATCCAAGATGGTGCCACTGCACTCCAACCTAGGCAACAGAGCAAGACTCTGTCCCAAAATAAGAAGAATAATAATTAATAATAATAAATAAAAATAGAAAAGTCTCATTGTGTTTCAAACAAAATTCCTTTTGAGAATCAACTATATCAACTTGCATATTATCTATAATCATTTTATTTACTTGATATATAATTCTGAGAATCTTTTGAGGACTAATTTAACTGTTTTCTACCATTTTGGTAAACATACCAAATTCCATCAAACATAATACACAAAATTCCTGAGAAATACATTTTCTCCTTGAGGAGTAGACTTGTTGTGTTAGAGAAACTCATGGTTACCAAGCTCTAATTTAATAAACATGACTAGAATACTCTATCTTAATATGAGTAGCTAGGTGCTCACAAGACAGCTAAAAGATTAATACTTATGGTCTGAAAATAGCCACATATTTTAGCTGTCCACCAATTACAATCGCAGAATATGTATGGCCATATGAGACATCTTCCACCAAGCCTGAAAAATGTATAAAAGTCCTAGGAGTGCAGCATATTTTCTTAAAGATAGTATTAATGAGCTAGCTTAGGCCAAAGGTTTAGTGGCCATTGTTAAAACCAATAGCACCTGCCTTTAGTGAGTACATCTGCATTTTCAAGTTTCATTGTAACTCTTTCTCTTTATAGTTCCTTCTAAGTAGAGAGACTAACAAAAGACAGTGCACTCCTGCTCTTGTTTTCTGAGGATACACAACTCTGTGCTGGAGTCATTGCTAATAAACTTGCTTTTTTCACTGTGCTCTCTGACTTACTTCAGATTTTTTTCTTGCACACAATCTAAGAATCTTTTTTGTCTGTATCAGGACCCTCTTTTCCAGCAACACCTTTCAGCAACATCATGAAAGGACACCAAGGTAAGACCCTGACTCCATGGAAAACAATCCATACAGAATCAATCAGCTGACATTGAGCAAGTGGAGTATGTTTTAGGGTCATAAAGCCATTCTAGTGAGTAAGAATGATTATCTACTATCACTTAAGTGAGAGGCCCTACAGTATACTGCTAGAGTGAGAGACTCAGCCACAAAAGTTAAAGGGCTTGGGGTGTCATACTCAGATTAGAGGCCAAGCTCACAGGGTTAGAGGCCCTGGGGTATATTGAAAAGAGTGGATTTTGCTAAACAAGGTGTTTGCCACTTTCTCTTTTTGGACTGCCTACATTTTGCTCTCTGTCACCTGAAGACTGTGCATCTTGTCAACTTTCTGCTCACTGCCTCTGTTTTGTAGCAGCCTAGAGGATAACACAGGAAAGAGACCTCAAACAATTTAGCTTTTACTTTCCTCAATGATTTTCTGACTTTTAGCTGATTGCTTGTTTAATTTGACACTGGTCCAAGTGATACTTTAAAAAAAGAGATGTCTTGGAACCTAGTATTTTTTTACCTTGATTATGAGAAAACATCAGCAAGAACCTCTCCATCATTATAATTAAAAGTTGAAATTTATTTAACAGCCACACATGAAAAAAATCATGGGGAACAATTGAAGGCCAGGAGCCTATTTTTCTGAGCAGATAGACCAGGCAACATCAGGGTGTCTTAGATTTCTTAGCACTGTTGCTGCTACAAATTTTCTAGTAGGCAAGGTTAATAAGCAAACATTAGGACAGCACCTAAAGGTTTTTTGACCCCACACCAAGGGAAGGTGGTTCTAGAAACTAAATAGCACCAGTGGATTATAGGAGAACACTTATTAAAGTATCAGGCCTTAGTGTTAGACATTTCAGACATAACCTTTAAAGTCTGCCAAACCATAAACCGAGCTACTTATCTGCTAGAGTACACAGGTGTTTCCAGCCTTTCCAGCATACAGGTTGTATTAGTCTGTTCTCATGCTGCTAGTAAAGACATATCTGAGGCTGGGTAATTTATAAAGAAAAGAGGTTTAGGGCCAGGTGCTGTGGCTCAAGCCTGCAATCCCAGCACTTTGGGAGGCCAAGGTGAGTGGATCACGAGGTCAACAGATTGAGACCATCCTGGTCAACATAGTGAAACACTGTCTCTACTAAAAATACAAAAAATTAGCTGGGCATGGTGGTGCATGCGTACAATCCCAGCTACTAAGAAGGCTGAGGCAGGAGAATTGCCTGAACCCAGGAGGCAGAGGTTGTGGTGAGCTGAGATGGCACCATTGCACTCCAGCCTAGGTAACAAGAGCGAAACTCCATCTCAAAAAAAAAAGAAAAGAAAAGAGGTTTAATTGACTCACAGTTCCACATGGCTAGGGAGCCCTCACAATCATGGCAGAAGGTAAAGGAGGAGCAAAGTCACATCTCCTACATGGCAGCAGGCAAAAGAACTTGTGTAGAAAAACTCCACTTTATAAAGCGGAGTAATCCCAGCACTTTGGGATGCCAAGCTAGATGGATCACGTGAAGTCAGGAGTTTGAGACCAGCCTGACCAATATGGTGAAATCACATCTCTACTAAAAATTAGAAAATTAGCCAGGCATTTTGGTGGGTACCTGTAATCCCAGCTACCCAGTGGCTGAGCAAGGTGAACCACTTGAGCCCAGGAGACAGATGCTCCAGTGAGCCGACATCATGCCATGCACTCCAGCCTGGGCAACAGAGCAAGACTATGTCTCAAAAAACAAGCAAAAAAAATTAAAAGTCAAGTCATCAGATCTCATGAGGCTTATTCAGTGTCACAAGAACAGCATGGGAAGCCCCCACCCAATTCAATTACCTCCAACTGGATGCCTTCGAAGACACATGGAAATTATGACAGCTACAATTTAAGGTAAGATTTGACTGGAGACACAGCCAAACCATGTCACAGGTAATGAAACAAATTTATTCTAGCAGGCCAGACTTGAGATGAGCTCCTTGACCATCCCAAGGAAGAGGGGTTAACAGATGCAAGTTGTTTTATGCATCAGGAAAACAGGAGGGCTAGACATACTCTTATTAGTCAGCACAAGTTAATCAAGCCACAAGCCTTACTGGCCTCTACCTCAGCTCAAAACGCTGAGTTAATTGAACTTTCCAGAGCCCTGCAGTTGAGAAAGTATTAAAAGTTAACATTTACACTGATTCTAAGTATGATTTTTGTGGTGCTTCATGCTTATGCTGCAATTGGGAATTTGTAGGGACTCCTGACCACAAAGGAGTTTTCCATACATCATTCAGATTTTGAGCTTGTTAGAATGCTGCTTGGCTGCCAAAGAAAAGTGACTATAATTCATTGCACAGGACATCAAAAGAGAGATTGACCATGTTAAAGAAAATGCCCTTGCAGAGTGGGTAGCCAAGGTCACTGCCCTGAAAGGGCCAATGAAGCTGATGGGCATGCTGGTCAGCATACCCAGAGCTGAGCCAGAATGCTTCGAAGAAGAAGAAAAATGGGCCAGGGAATGCAGTTTAGCCCAGAACCCCTCCGGCTGGCTGACTCATGGTAATACATTACTAATGCCATGTACTAATTATAGGAAAATAATTAAGCACTTACATAATTCTTTTCACCCTAGAAAGGATTGTTTCAGTTAATGTCTCATTGGTTTATGACAATAAATCTTTTCAAGACACTGAAACAGGTTACTCTGCCCTGAGCTCTGTGCCTGAAATAACCCAAACAGCCAGCAATTTTCTCCTCTAGTTTAACATGTCTGACATTGAGAATCCTCTCCAGGTGAGGACTGAAAACTCTAATTTACTCAGATGCCTTCGTGTAGAACATTCAAGTATTTTCTAATACTTACTGATACCTTCACTGGTTAGATCCAGGCATTCCCCATGCTATCTGAAAAGTGTTCACCAGAAGATATTATTCCTCAGTTTGGATCATCTAAAAGTCTGCAAAGTGACAATGACCCATCTTTCATATCAGGCATAGCCCAACACCTATCCTCAGCTTTAGAAATCAAATATCACCTCTGCTCTGTGTGGAGACTGTAGTCCTCTGGAAACATGGAAGAACTAATCATACTCTAAAGAAGTCTCTAACAAAATCAGAGGCCTGACTACCTCTAACACCCATAGCTTACTATGGGTTTGAGTAGCTCCAAAGGAAAACTTATAATTAGGTTCTGTTGAGTTGGCGTACAGAAAGCCTTTACTAACCACAGATCTCCTAAGAGATGAAAGAACTCATCTCATCAATCACAAAAATATGTCATCAATCTAGGACAGGTGGAAAGGCACTCTGTGAATATGGAAACAAAAGGCTTCCCCTCCCACATGGGAAGAATATTCAGTTTCAGCTCAGCTAGGGATTTGGTCTTACTGAAGACATGGGAAGAAGTTCTCCAGATGACCAGCTGTCCCCAATGTGGAAAGGACTGCAGCAAGGCCACCTGATCTCTCCAATAGATGTTAAACCCCAGGGGATTCCCAGGTGGGTACACCTGTGGAAAAGTAAAGCTGTTTCTTATTCTGGGAGCCCAATCCAAGGCTGCAGGAGGTGGGTGCAGGGCTACCTAAGCATTGGCAGACTGCAGGCTGAATCATTGTGTGATTGCTTCTCCTTTTCACGTTTCTTCTGCTGCCCATAGTCCCGACTTGGCCATAAGGGAGTTCATGCTCACCGAAACCGGACACTGCAGGAACTATATCTGTGCAAATCTTGGCAGCCAGGGGTCTAATCTAAGGGCACAGCTAGTGTCTGTGGGGTGGCTGATGAAGATGTTGGCAGTGAAAGGGGTGGTGCCCCTGCATTGCGATCCCTAGGATCCCTGCCCAGGATGCAGTGGAGCTTTGTGGCTGGCAAGACTGCCAGGTCGAATCTCAAGAGACTTAGTGGCCTGAGGGTGGGGGTGGAAGTGGGAGAGGGACTGGAGCAACTCCAACTCCCTGAGCTCTGTGACTCAGCCCTGGCCTGTCTGGCCCATCACATCTCTCACAGTTCTGGGAGGTGATATCTGATGAACATGGCATCAACTCCACTGGCACCTACTGTGGGGACAGTGACCTGCAGCTGGAGTGCATCAATGTATACTACGAGGCCAGTGATGAGAGTCCAGTTTTGCCCCAGTAGCTCTCCTGGGAATGAATGCCTTCCCATTCCCTTCAGGTGGCAGGTACATGGCTTGTGCTGTGCTCATAAATTTGGAGTCAGGCACTATGGACTCCATGCGCTCGGGGCCCTTCAGGAAGATCTTTGGGCCAGACAACTTCATCTTTGGTGAGCTGTGGATGAGGACTGGGGTGTGGCTCCTTAGCCAGGGCAGTTCAAAGTCAATGAGGGCCTCAAGGTTATCTCTGTGGGAACTGTGGAACCGGGGTCCCTGAACACCCTCCCATCCTCTGAGTCACTCAGTCTCCCTTTCCTAAATGGGCTTTAAGAAAGGAAGGCCCAGCTATCTCTTCAACTTGAGGAGCTGATGTAATCTTCCTGCAAGGAGCTGATTTGGGGCCATGACTTCAGCCTTCCCATTGCCTGGGAATGGGCAGGAGCCACCTGCAGTGAGTCTGTTGTTGGCTGTCTTGGGATTGGCTCCTGATCTAGATTCTAACAAGCAAGGCTGATGTCCTGTAACTTAGGGAGAGGGGGTTTTATTTGCTCCACATGCAGGGTGAATGGTGCTTTTACCTCACATGTGACACTTGCCCCTTTTTGCATTGTGGTGGTGACTGCCATTTACCTGGCCATCAAGTGACTGGCTGTAATACCTTACAGGTCAGTGTGGGGCTGGTAACAACTGGGCCAATGGGTACTACATTGTTAGGCACGGAGCTGATGGAGTCGGTGGTGGATGTTGTGAGAAGAGAGGCTGAGAGCTGTGATTGCCTACACGGTTTCTAGCTGACCCACTCCCTGGGTAGGGGGACTGGGTCTGGGATGGGTACACTTCTCATGGGTGAAATTTGGGAGGAGTACCCAGATGGGATCATAAACACATTCAGTGTCCTGCCCTCACCTGGGTTGCCAGACACCTTGGTACAATGCCACGCTTTCCATCAATCAGCTCAAAAAAATGCAGATGAGACGTTCTGCATCGATAATGAAGTGCTCCATAACATCTGTTCCAGAACCTTAAAACTGACCACATCCACCTACGGTGACCTGAATCACCTGGTGTCTGCTACCATGAGTTGGGTCACCACGTGCTCGCACTTCCTAGGCCAGCTGAATGCCAACCTGCCGAAGCTGCCTGTGAACATGGTTCCATTTCCTGGACTGCACTTCTTTATGCCTGGCTTTGCCTCACTGACCAGCCAGCAGTACCGGGCCCTGACCGTGGCTGAGCTCACTCAGCAGCTGCTCAATGCTAAGAATAGGATGGCCACCTGTGACCCCCGACATGGCCACTACCTAACTCTGGCTGCCATTTTCAGAGGTCACATGTCAATGAGGGAGGTGAATGAGCAAATGCTCAATATCCAGAACAAGAACAGCAGCTACTTTTCTGAGTGGCTTCCTCACAACATGAAAAGAGCCGTCTGTGACATCCCACCCCAGGAACTAAAATTGTCGGCCACCCTCATCGGTAATAACACAGCTGTCCAGGAGCTCTTCAAACACAATAACAAACAGTTTACTGCTATGTTCAGGCACAAGGCCTTCCTATACTGGTACACAAGTGAGGGCAAGGATGAGATGGAGTTCACCGAGGCTTAGAGCAACGTTAATGACCTGTTGTCAGAATATCAGTAATACCAAGATGCCACAGCTATGGAGGAGTTGTTTGAGGAGTGTGCTCAGGAGGAGGTAGCCTAGAAGCTTCCTTTCCCAGGTAAAGGGAGAAGTAGTGTGGATTCTTTAGTGTATTTTGATAGCCATCGTTACTTCTTTGTACCTCTTTGAGTCTTTACACCTCCTCCTGCTATATTTTAAAGCATTTTTATAGTGTTTAGTTTGGCCTAATAAAGTATTTTTATGACACTTGGTTTCACCTCCACTTCCTTCCATAGGCCCCTGGGTACTGCTTCCAGATGAGCATAGTGGTCCTGCAAGGCTGCTGCTGTCTTGGGCTTGTCACATCCCAGGAACAAGCAGTCCAGTACCTCCTGGAGGGGTTGGCATGGGCTGTGGACATGGCAAACAGGCTTCACACAAACTTGGGGCTGGCCTGGGCCTTAAGCACCTACTTGGTGGGAAACCTGTTTCTAAAGGTAAGCCTCAGTTTATCCTATTTACAAAATTTCCAGGGGACCACCTGGGCCTGTTTGTGAAATTTTATAACTGGTCAGTGACCCTGGTGTATAATGTCCCCAGTGTATCAACTCAGGGTAGGAATGTGGTTGGACAGTTAGCCCTGAACTAGCAATAAAGGGTAGGCAAGCAGGGCCCCAGCCACCCCATACTATAATGGCCTGGGTGTGTCTGTATGGCCTCACTCTCTTAATGAGGTGGGCATGGGTATCTGGCAGGAGTTAGTAGGCAGGAATTG
The DNA here is from genome assembly GCA_031835075.1 of Saguinus oedipus. NCBI lineage: Eukaryota > Metazoa > Chordata > Mammalia > Primates > Cebidae > Saguinus > Saguinus oedipus. Next base: position 366,570 of record CM063176.1, read on the forward strand.
AGCCAACCGTATACTCACATTCAGTGAACCCCATAAATAAGGGAATTCAGTTGTGAAGGCCATAGATAAGGTTGCTGGCCTATGTGCTTGGGGTAGTCTCGGTCCAAAGGCACAGATGGGGTTTCTGAACAGGGCCTGGGGAGACAGGCAGGTGCTCACAAGTGCTGTTTTCCTCAACTGGCAACCAGTGAGAATGACCTAGTGGAGGTCTGACCTGCCCCCATCTGGAGGGCTGATGTTCTCTGGAAAGTTGGCTAATGGGCACTGTCTCCTGTCTGCCTGACTCCCACTCCAAAACTTCAAGGAAGAAATAATCCAAGATTGTCAGGATGAGACTGGTGAGGGTGACACCCTTGGGGATGGGTCCTTTACCCTGGGAAGTTGTCAAATAAGAGATGTGTGTGTGAGCTGGGTGCTGGGCAGCATGCCAGGACAATGCTCTTCTACCTGGCTCTTGTAGAACTTGTCCATGGCCTATGTGACGACCTCTGGGTAATTCCGCACCCCAATTCACACAGAGAAAATAAAGCAAGCGTAGCCTGGAGGTAGGCAGATGTACATGTTCCACCCCAGTTTCCCTGGGCATACCCACTGGCCTCAGATGTGTCAGGGAAAACAGGTGATGCACCTCTCTGTTTCTGAGTGTTGACAATGGGTCACTGGGGGAAAAGGAGGACAGTGCCTCACCTTGAAAGAAGTGTCTCCTGGAAACAGCAGAGGTGAGAAAGGTCTTCCAGACTCTCCCAAGCAGATCTTGGAGCAGGAAAACAGGCCCCTCTGACAGTGCTCCTCAGTGGCTCTCATTCTCTGAGGGGTGTCCTTGCCTAGCCCAGCCCAGCTGTACACCCTGAGATGACCTTGTAAGGATACTTGCTACTTCTTTGAGTCTTTATATCTCCTCCTGCTACATTTTAAGGCACTTTTACACTGTGTAGTTTTGCCTAATACTCTTATGGCAAAAAAAAAAAAAAGTGAGACCTTTATAGTGTATAGTTTGACCTCATAAAACATCTTTATGGCAAAAAAAAAAAAAAAAAAAAACAGGGTGGGATTCTTGTAATTCCTTGCACATCATTTTCATTATGTGGAAGTTGGTTTTAAGTTTTTCTAAGATGAGTGTATTCCAGTTTTGTCCTTAGTTTTAAGGTTTTGGTCTTAACTAGCACAAGCATTTTGTTTTGTTTTGTTTTCTAGATTTGAAGGATTTTTAAAAATTTAAATTTAAATTGTTTGTACAGTGGTTTTTAGTCACATGAAAAAGTTCTTTGGTGGTGATTTCTGAGATTTTAGTGCAGCCATCACCCAAGCAGTGTACACTGTTCTCAATCTGTGATCTTTTATCCTTCCCTTAATCCTCTTCCAGCCTTCCTCCCTGAGTCCCTAACATCCATTATATCATTCTTATGCCTTTGCATCCTCTTACCTTAGCTCCTACTTACAAGTGAGAACGTATGATACTTAATTTGCCATTCCTGAGTTACCTTACTTGGAATAATGGCTTCCAGCTCCATTCAAGTTGCACAAAACACATTATAACATTCTTTTTTTGTGACTGAGTAGTACTCCATGGTGTATATATACCACATTACCACATTTTCTTTATTGACTTTTTGTTTGATGGACACTTAGGTTAATTCTATATCTTTGTAATTGAGAATTAGCACTAGTGTTTTCTATTATGTATTTGAACTATAGCTATAAAATAGTAAACTTGTTCTTATTGTGTGACTTTTTTGAAGCTTCAGTGAAAAGTCTGAGTCCTTCTAACAAAGTCCCTGTAACTTAGTGAGGCTTTTCCTTTTAATAGTACTGTCAGCCACACATAGAAGAATTACTTTCCATGCAAAAAATCTCCTCAGCATCAGGCTCACAGCTGAGCTCCTGGCATTCTCTTCTCGTACATGCACTTTTGTCTTTGAACAGTCATCTTCTCTAAAAATCACCTGTTTGCCAAGCTCTATTCTTTCCCTCTGCTTTATCTTTTTCTTCCTATTGGTTGTCTCTACCTTATTACATTTTGTGTACAACATTACATTATGTTATGTTACTATAATATCTTCTCTAGAAAAATAAGGAACAGCAGCACAAGAACTAAGTTTTTTCCTCATTGCTGTATTTCCAGCACCTGGAACAGTCCTTGGCACTCAGTAAGAATTCAGTATCTGTTGAGTGAACAAATAAATTATTACAAAATTTTTCAGCATTATTATTTTTATCCTCATTGAATATTCAGCAAAACTAAAGACTGAAAAAAATAGGCCAAGTCATAGAACAGGTGGTAGATCTGGATTAAAATTCACTGTTCTGACTTGGAAAATGGCTGTTTCCAGAAAAGCAGAAAGTGAAATGAAGGATCTGATGCTTGGGCTGGGGGACAGGGACTAGGGATGACACAGTGGGCAGGTGATTTTGCTGGGTGTCTCTTTAGCATGTATCTGAGTCACTTTTTTTAGAGGTTGGTCTGGCTGCTTTTTGTTTCTAATTATGTCATATGCTAGCAGCATATGTATGGTGACCCTGGACTGCAAAATAGAACTAGGTTAGCCCCTTAGTCTGGGGTCATCCACCCTACTAACTCCCCTTTCTGAATTTGTTAGCTGAGCTTCTAGATTGTGAGAGTGAAATAGTTAATGAAAGTTCCCAATTGGCCAGAAAATAAAAATATCAGCATATACATGCTTGTTTTTATTATATAGAATTCATCAAATAACAGTATTTACTTATGTACTTACTTCTATGTGATGTCACTGAAAAGTGCAACACAATAAAAATGCAACTCATTACACATGTTAACCAAAGAAGCGGGGACAGAAGAAAAATGTCCTTTTGAAACCATTTGAAAGAAAAAAGTTTAGGAAATACTCTATGAAGATACTTTCCTAAAATCTGTTTATAGATTTAAAAAAAAGCATATGTATTTTTGTAAATATGTTATAGCCACAGAATGTAAACTGTGGATTTGTACAGTTTATATTCTGCAGTTCATGGGGACATGTGTCATACAGTTTTATTTTAATTCGTTACTATGTATAGCCTGAAAGTACTGAGGACAGTAAGTCTGGTAAGATGAAACAGGTCTGTTCTAGATTGCATACTTAACTTGCTGATACCTTGCCTCAAACAGAAAAGCAGTATGTAGGAGAACCATACCAGGGAATAGTTTTGTTTTTTTTTCTCTGCCCATGTTAATAAATAAGTAATTTGTGACTTGAGGGACCTCAAATCTCTTGGACTCCCCCATGTTCATTGTTTTGGAAATTGCATTCCCAATTTCTCACTGCTTTTGCCAATATAGCAACTCAAAAGTTGCATTAGATTACATTGTAAAGTGTGTGTGAGGGGTGTGTGTGGGGGGTGGGGGGGTGGGGGGGTGTTTATTTAGGAGTCAGTGTTTAAAATCTATGGTCTTAGCTGAAAGCCAGACATAGTTCTCATTTAGTCATATTGCAAAGTCCTTTCCCTTAAATCACAGAAGTACATAGAAAAAAACAAAATGCAAAAATGAAACAGTTGGCATGAAACACTTTTCCCTCAGGTGGCAGAGCAGGGAGGTGCCCATGCTTCATCAGGGCAGAAGGTATGCACAGAGCAGTGGGCCCCCCTCCCATGCTTTATCTGAACAGGGGGTATGCACAGAGCAGGGGCCCCCTCCCATGCTTTATCTGAACAGGGGGTATGCACAGAGCAGGGGCCCCCTCCCATGCTTCATCTGGGCTGGGGGTATGCATATGTTAGAAGGGCCAGATAGGACTGTGAATGGTGATTCCCCCAACAACACCAGCCATAGCTACTGGTGTGTGGCTGAGTGTTGTTATTCTAGAATTTGAACTTGGTATTTACATTTATAGGTTTATAAAAGTTAGAAATCTCTATTTCCATTGAAATCTCATGATTTTCCACTATTAACAACTAATCATAATTTTTAAACATACAAACTGAGGACAAAACACAATATTCCAGCAATGAAGTAAAATCGAACAGGAGTTCAACATTTGATATGTTGGCCCAGATGCCGAGCAGTCATCCCAAGAAAGAGCCATGAGAAGCAGCCAACTTCCTCACCCTTGAAGGGTCAGCTTCTAATCTGTCTGTGATAGGAAGATGCTCTTATACCTGCTTTGAGGTGTTTCTGGCTCTTTATTTTCTAATTCTATCCTTATTTGTCAAGGAATGACTGTCCAGAGCTGCTGGCTATCAGACACCTTGAGAGGATGCTGCAGCCTCTGTGAGGCCACCATCCCTCACTTTCCCTTCCTTGACTTTCCTCATTGTTACCACCCAGGTACAAGGCACCCAATTGTACTGGAGAGAGGTGATGGACTTTAGGGATTAGAATTTAGAAAGATTTTGTTATTTTTATGAACTATATATTTACATACATGTTTTTATAAAGTAAATATTTGTATGAATGCCTTCATAGTTCAAAGAGCCAATATGAGATGGTGAAATGTGCCATGGAATGGCCCTGCTGTTTCTCCTGCTGTATTCTCAGTGGGTCCCCTCATCCAGAACACAATGATGTGGCTCCCAGCTCTCTGAAGTCTCTCTTTTCTCCCACAGACCCTATTTCCCCTGCTCCTACCCCTCCCTCAGCAGGCAAAGGGAGGTGAGAATCCAGCTGTGGATTTCCCCATGTCTGGATCATTCTGACAAGATTGAATTCAGGGGTCCCTGTGGGGAGAGGAAGAAATGAGAAACTAGATTAGAGTGGTGCTTGGTGGGGAGTGACAATGGAAGGCCTATCAGTGGAGTGCTTCCAAGTGGGCTTCAGCAACACAGTTCTGTCAGTGCAAACCTCCTGGGAGGCTTTAATGATCCAGTTCAGGTTCCTTTGAAGATGCATCTCTTTATTCTTCAGGTCACCCAGGAGGTACACATCAATTAAACAACATGCCCACATCTAAAGACAAGCAGTGCTTCTCAGCAGGAAGTGCAGACTAATCCACTGAAAGAAGGAAAACCTTTTTCTAATTGGGATGAAATCTGCCCTGGCCGGCTTCCTCCACAGTGAGGGATGACTCCCTTACTCAGAGCAGGGCTCATTCACCTTGGTTCTTCTGCCAGCCTTCCATTCCCTTCAGGTCTATTGAAGAATTAAAAAAAAAAGGATTTATTAAAAGTATCCTATCTATTAACTCTTTAATGTCTATCACTTTGTGGGAAAAAATCCCAGAAGACTTTTTCACATCATTTTATTTTCTAGCCAGGCAAAATTCTTGGTAAAGGGTTTTCCATAATGTTTCTACACAAAGAGGCCATTTCTAAGTAAGCCCTGGTGTTGTAGATGTGCTAGGTAGGTGGCTTATGAGTTATTCACTCGAAAAAGCTGAATACTAGTTCCCTATCGAACTAGTATCTAGGGGAACAAAATTAAGATTCTGAGTGGAAAATGTTGACATTTTCATATGCTTTCCTGCTTTTTTTCTATCAGTTTCAGGGGCTGAATTTTTCAGCATTAGTAAAGCAATAATTTGTGGGATGCTGTTAGTATAATTTTTACTTGGAATTGAGATTAAAATGTACAATATCACATAGAGTTGTATTTTGCAGCAGTAATGAAAATGTAGAACACCATTTCTTTTCACAAATCAATGATTCCATCTTTGCAGTCCTTGGGAATTATTACTGAATAGGCTTTTCATTTTCCAGTTTTTGATTTTATATACCTAGAAGAGCATTTTCAGTTAAAAAAAAATGTTTTGCTTTTTACAAATCTTAAATAACTCACTCTCTGAGATAACTGAGAAAAAGATGGCATTTTTATTGCCAGATTATGATATCATGACTAAAGTAGCTATGACTCAGTATCTCAATTACTTTTTACACATGTGTTATATATACTATGGCTAGCACATAGTAGAAAATATATATTTGCCTAGGGTCATAAAGATAAATCTGTGTTTCTGTTCTGTCCTTGTTGGCCAGAGGAACTTGAACAATTTACTTGATATTGTGGGAATTGTTCCCAGGACACAGATTCTAAGTCAGATATTGGTGTTCAGGTGTTTATTAGGGAGCACTTCAGGATGAGCAGCTGTGGAAGGGAGAGGAATGAAGGAGGATTGGGCAGAGGCACAGTTGAGCTGCGATTTACTTGATAGCCTCAACTACCCCACTGCAGCTCTGGAGCTAGAATGTTTCTGCAGATTTCTCCTTCATTGGACCTTTATACCTCTTACTCAGTCACTGGGTGCAGGATACAATCTGGGAGGGTGTGGCCTCAGGAAGACTTTTTGCACCTTAGTCTCAGTCTCTCTCTCTCTCTCTGTTTTCTTTGTTTCTTTCCTTCTTTCCTCCTTCCTCCCTCCCTCCTTTCCTTCCTTTCCTTTCTTTCTTCCTTCCTTCCTTACTTTCTTTCCTTCCTTCCTTCCTTTCTTCCATTTCTTCCTCCTTCCCTCCCTCCCTTTCTTTCTTCCTCTCTTTCTTCTCTTTTCCTTTCTCTCTTTGTTTCTTTTTGAGACAGGGTCTCCCTCTGTCACCCAGGCTGGAGTACAGTCATACAATCTCAGCTCAATGCAACCTCCAACTTCTGGGTTCAAGTAATTCTCATGCCTCAGCCTCCTGAGTATCTGGGATTATAGGTGCCCACATCTGGTAATTTTTGTATTTTTAATAGACATGGGGTTTCACCATGTTGGTCAGGCTGGCCTTGAACTCCTGACCTCAAGTGATTCACCCATCTTGGCCTCCCAAGTGCTGGGTTTTCAGGTGTGAGCCACCAGGCCTGGCCTGCACATGAGGCTAATTTCTGAAGAGACCCACAGCTGAACATTGCTTACTGATTAGTTCCCTCTGAAGCTGGGTGAGTTCTTTTATCACAATAGACCCAGGTGGGGAGATAGCTATCTATCTCACTTGACTTCTGTGAGCTTCAGTTTTCTTATAAATACTGTATGAAAACTTAATGCAATGCCTGTAATACACATAGTCTAGTGCTTAGAAATTCATTAACTCACAAAAATCACTATGATTATTATTATTACTCAAAAGGTAGCAGTTGGAACAGGTACTTTCACAATAACTGTTCAGACACAAATACAGATACTTTCAGTATAATATTATTCATAAGTGCTTGTTAGATAACTTACAGCTGTAACAACTTCTTGAATACCTAATATTCTGTTTGTTTGCTTGGAGAGAAAAGTCCAAGGCATTTTTGTGGCAAATTAAAAAGACAGGATTGTATAAAGATACAAAGATACTGGAGTGTGTCACAGAACTCTCAGACAGGAATCCAGATGGATGTTAGGAACAATTGACATAGGAAGACATAACTGTTTATTCCACATGTTTATCTCTGCTTTCTAAAAGCAGCAGCAGCACTGAAACACATTTCTGTTCACTTTTTCCTCCTTTCTTTTTCTGCAGATCACCTTCCTTCACTTCTTTGGTCTCTCATGGCAGAAAATATGGTAGTGGCAGTGTCCAAGCTTTACATATTAGATCCAGCATCCAAGCAGTTCTGAAATCCTGGAGGGCTCTGACTGGTTTGACTTAGGTCAGTTGTCCAGCCCTGAATCAATCAAAGGTGGCCAGGGTTGCATTTTCCTGTGGCTCTTTCTGCTTCATACGTTGTATGATTAGGAGGTGCAAGGGAGCAATGCAGTTTCAAGACAATGCCAATAAGGTATGAAGCAGATAAAACAGTAGGCAGCCACATGCTTGGAAAGCCAGGGGAAATGCTCTTCTTAGATGTTATCTTAGAAAAACAAAGATAATGTGGATCACTAAGAAAAGTAGATTATGGATTAGAGGGTAACAGGATTTATATCTGCTGGAAAAAGTGCTTCATAAACTCTAAAATAGCATTGCAGTCTCAAAAGATACAACATTTCTGCCAGCTCAACAATATAAATTATATTTATATTGGATTTTTGGAGCTAAGTGGAGCTTCTAAAAACTATTTCCTAAAACTGCATAGCTGTTCTCAGCTCTGTTACATTTTCTGATCTAATGCCAATATAATAGTCCTCATATCCTTGTAATTGTCAAAAATGAAAGAGATGAATGAAATGATTTTGATAATGTGTTTTTTCATATCCAATATCCAATTCACTAATGTGGGTGAATTTTCTCTCTCTGATAAGCAGCATGCTCCAGCATGGGAGTCAGACACTCTTGGGTTTGAATTCTGCCTCATCTCCTCATCTTGAGCAGGTAACTCTCACTCTTCAACTAGTACATGTTCCTACATCCTTAAAAGCTTCAGCATCTTCTTTCTCTTCAAAGAAACCTCTCACCATCCACTTGCCTGAAAGCCAGCTCATTTATAGGAACATTTCCCCTGAGGTCTTCCCAAGATTGGCTTGTGTTCTTTTTCTCATATCCCACTTGCCTTCAATGTTGCCCCCTCCCCAAGTTCTCATTTCCAACTGTCATTGTCAGATACTAGGTATCCCTTTTTCCTTGAAACAAGCAAACAAAAAAATAAGTTGAATTTAAAAAATAAAATAAACCCCTCTTTAGTGAGATTAACACATTTATTTGTATAAGCTTCTTCTCCCTTTTAACAATCAAAATTCTGTGGACATACCTTTATTCATTGATCCTTTTGACATCAACCTAGGTATCCTCAGATGGCAGCCTTCTTTTCCCACCCAAACTCTTTCCATTATCTCATATGACTTCAAAACCATGAAGATGCCTTCACATTTTAGCCTCTCCATTCCTAGACTACCTCATTTGCAATTTTCTCTTTACAACAGTCCTGTAAACACCCATCTTCAATAGTCAATTCTTGGCTGTGTCATCACTAGAAATGGTGCCGTGTCTGAAAACCTGAATTAAAACCATTAAAAATCTGTTATTGAACCATTAAAAAATTATCTCTGAAATTCTGACTTAAAACCATTTAAAAACCAGGATTTTGGCCAGGTGCAGTGGCTCACGCCTATAATCCCAGCACTCTGGGAGGCCGAGGTGGGTGGATCACGAGGTCAAGAGATTGAGACCATCCTGGTCAACATGGTGAAAGCATGTCTCTACTAAAAATACAACAAAAAAAATAGCTGAGGATGTTGGCGTGCACCTGTAGTCCCAGCTACTCGGGAGGTTGAGGCAGGAGAATTGCTTGAACCCAGGAGGTGGAGATTGCAGTGAGCTGAGATTGCGCCATTGAACTTCAGCCTGGGTAACAAGAGCGAAACTCCATCTCAACAGAAAAAAAAAAAAACCAGGATTTTAAAACCATTAAAATCATGGATTTCTATCACTTTGGTTCACATGTTGAGTACTGTTGCAGCAACAATTTTCAACCTCATTATGAATTATAATCCATTAACCCCATGATGTTCTATCTTCTAGCCCCCTGCCCCTTGTTATTATTCATTGTCTGGCTTACTTTCTATAATTCTCTATTGTGATCACCCTTTTGCAAATATCATCATTCTATTGACTTCCTCTACATTTTACCCCACCTACCCATAAAACTCTAATCTTGAATGCATTCAAACACATATTCTATTACCTGTATTCAAGCAGCAGAGTATTTCTGGAGAAAATCTTCCAGTCATCTTGGTAGTATTAAAAATTTGTGTTCACCGGTACCATCTGGAATCTCACTCTTACAGCCCTAGGTTTTAGTATATGCAAATCCTTCCTACTTTCTCCAAATCTCCAATACTTATCCCCACTACTCTTCAGAGGTAGCAATATTCTTTACTTTGAGAAAACAGAAGCTTTCACATGGCATTCCCCTCATTTTTCGCTGACACATCAACAAACCTACATCCATGTTCCCTCCTTCTACACTCCTGATAATGCAGAAAATATCCCTTTTTCCGTAGAAGGCCAGTCCTTCCACATGAGCTCTGAGTTCCATTCCATCAACTCTCAGGGGCTTCATTCATCTGTAATTCTTTCTAGTTTGTACCTTACTTTCTTGTTCTTAACTTGAGTTTTTCTATAATCATCTGACATGCTCTAATATGATGTAAAATTCTCCCTGGACCCCACATTTCTCCCCACTTACTGGTGTATCTCTCTACTTCCTTTATAGCCAAACGTTTAAAGTGGGTTGTTGACACTTGCTTTTTCCATTTCCTCTGATTTCATTCATTCTTCAATCCATATTTTCACATTACCAAAGCAAAGAATGGTTTTGAGTCCTCATGTTATTTGACCTCTTAGCATCCAAGCCCAATATCAGTTTTCCTACCACTTAGGCTTTCTTACCAAACCTGTCTTGATCTTCCATGGCATCCTGATTCTCTAATCACAAATATTTGACAATTCTTTTGTCCTCAAAGTTTCAACATCCAGCAATTCAGCAAAGCTTGACTTTTTTTTCCTTCTCTAAATCTATCTCTCTGTTTTTATCCATTCCCTGCAATGAACTCTACTCAGTCAATGAGTACCCATTTTTGGTTTCCTGATAGCTATGTAAGGCCAATGGGTACTACTCGGTCTTCATTTTTCTTGCCTTCTAAGCAGCATTGCTACTCCTACCACCAGCCTCACCTCATGCTGACTGTTCACTGAAATATCCTCCTAACTGATCTGCTTCACTTAGATATCTATGTTCCACTACATTTTAAGTCCCACTGTCATTCCAACTTCCCCCAATCCATAATTTGTATATAGTACAGCTTTACAGCTCTTTCTCCAGTCCATCTTCCTCTCTTAGTCACATACTCAAAAAATAGTTGCTTATTTTGTTTACAAAAAATCTCTTTGCCAACAATCAAATTCTATATAATAAAGCTCTTACATGCTCATAGAATTTCTTCTCCTGTAGCTTTTCACATATCTATTCTAACCACATTTCACAATCCATAGCTACCTAAGAGCAACATGCATATCCTAATTCTGCACATCATATTATCTCTCTAAGACCTGTACTATTATTCTCCTGTGGTATAGTGATGAGAATAACCCCATAGATGTGATATTGCATTATCAAACTGTATGCATGTTTATGTTACGATGGAAACTGTGTGTTAAGTGTGGATAGTTAATGAATTAATAGAAAAATCATGCTGAAGTGAAGAATTAAAGATGAACACATACATACACCTTCAACATTTTATTTTAATTTTATATATAGAAAGTTAGTACAATTCTGGGATGCATAGCCACAGCCATTGCTTAGATTAAGCAGATTTTAGTTCCCCATCATCTTTTTGTAGTGGCTTAGGATGCTCTATTAAGCAACTAAATTCTATAATTTCCAGTCTCCATTTTTTTTTAAAAAAAAATAACTAGCTAAATGATTTCTAATAACCTGAATTTGGAAGAGCGTTTTTTGTTTTTCATATTTTTGTCTCCAAACTTTCAGAATGGTCTCATCCACACCAAATAAACATGTTTTAAAAGTCTTGTATTCATTCAGTCTTTTCAGTGCATTCAGTTTTATTAGAAACATCTCTCTTTTTATTCTCATAATTCATGGATTATGTGGTAATTTTAAAATTTACATAATTATTATCAAAAGCATAACTGGTATAAGCAGATCTTGGAACAAACATCACTGTCTCTGGATGTGCATAAAAATCTGCTGATGAGAGCCTAAATGTATGACATTCAATGCTCTCTACATATGCAGACCCTGTGGTCATTATGATCTATTTCCTTTCAAAGGGCAACAAATACTTTTTTTTTTTTTTGAGACAGAGTGGCACCAGGCTGAAGTGCAGTGGAGCCATCTCAGCTCACTGCAACCTCTGCCTTTTGGGTTCAGGCAATTCTCCTGCCTCAGCCTCCCAAGTAGCTGAGACTACAGGTGTGAGCCACCATACCTAGCTAATTTTTCTATTTTTAGTAGAGAAGAGGTTTCACCATGTTGGCCAGGATGGTCTTGACCTCTTGACCATGTGATCCACCCACCTTGGCCTCCCTTAAGTGCTGGAATTACAGGTGAGAACCACTGCACCTGGCCTGAACAAATACCTTTATGTTTAAATGGGTCCAAAATGAGCATTGAAATAAGAAAATATATATTATCTGTAAGTGCAAATCATTACAGCAAATGAGTCATTTATTTTTAGTGGTGAAATTTAAATTAATTTTAATTAAGATGTCTTCAGTAAAGGTCAATTATCTAGTAAGTATTTTTCAAAAACTGGTAACTAAATTTACTGATAAAATTATGTTATTCTTTTATTTGTATATATAAATGGACATTGAAGTTCAGCTAAGTTAGAGCACTCTTTAAAGCTAGTGACATTTCAGATTCTCTTAGTATACACAGTTTACATATAACAACATTGCTTCAGGTATAAAGTTTATTTAAACAGATGTTGTTTATTAATGCAATTAGTCATATTTTTACCTTATGACATAGTAGGAGGCAAAAAGGGGATTCCTTTAGCATATAGTATCGCTTACACATTGTTTGAAAGCTATAAGAGGAATTTTAAAAAAAATTATTTTGCAGGATATAAATATATTTACATAATCTGTTTGTTTCAATGGTCATCATTTTTCACTTCAAATACTCAAGAAGATGGAGCCATCTCTCTGGCAATAAAATTGATTATAAAACTAATTGGCATTGGTCTAAGAGAGATCCAACTCAACCATTCTCAAAACAGAGAAAGACCCTATGGTTCTTAACTAATATTTACTAGTTACACACTTCCAGATAGATGGTATTCTTTCTCATTATATGTTTTTTAGGGTAGATACTATGATAGAATGCAGACATAAGTGATAAGAGTTCTGGTTACTGTTTCTTTTTTTTTCTTTCTTTTATTGAATTTTAAATTTGGGGGTACATGTGCAGAGCATGCAAGATAGTTGCATAGGTACACACATCGCAGTGTGTTTTACTGCCTTCCTCCCCTTCACCCATATTTGGAATTTCTCCACAGGCTATCCCTCCCCAGTTCCCCCTCAGCTGTCCCTCCCCTATTCCCCCCAATAGACTCCAGTGTGTAGTACTCCCTTCCCTGTGTCCATGTGTTCTCATTTTTCATCACCCGCCTATGGGTGAGAATATGTGCTATTTCATTTTCTGTTCTTGTGTCAGTTTGCTGAGAATGATGTTCTCCAGATTCATCCATGTCCCTACAAAGGACATGAACTCATCATATTTGATTGCTGCATAATATTCCATGGTGTATATGTGCCACATTTTCCCAGTCCAGTCTATCATTGATGGGCATTTGGGTTGGTTCCAGGTCTTTGCTATTGTAAACAGTGCTGCAGTGAACATTTGTGTGCATGTGTCCTTATAGTAGAATGATTTATAGTCCTTTGGATATATACTCAGTAATGGGATTGCTGGGTCAAATGGAATTTCTATTTCTAAGGCCTTGAAGAATCACCACACTGTCTTCCACAATGGTTGAACTAATTTACACTCCCACCACCAGTGTAAGAGTGTTCCTATTTCTCAGCATCCTCTCCAGCATCTGTTGTCTCCAGATTTTTTAATGATCGCCATTCTAACTGGCGTGAGATGGTATCTCAATGTGGTTTTGATTTGCCTCTCTCTAATGACCAGTGATAATGAGTATTTTTTCATATGTTTGTTGGCCTCATGTATGTTTTCTATTGTAATGTGTCTATTCATATCCTTTGCCCATTTTTGAATGGGCTTGTTTGTATTTTTCCTGTAAATCTGTTTGAATTCTTTGTAAATTCTGGATATCAGCCCTTTGTCAGATGGGTAAACTGCAAAGATTTTTCCGATTGTGATGGTTGCCGATTCACTCTAGTGACTGTTTCTTTTGCCATGCAGAAGCTGTGGAGTTTGATTAGGTCCCATTTGTCTATTTTGGCTTTTGTTGCCAATGCTTTTGGTGTTTTGGTCATGAAGTCCTTGCCTACTCATATGTCCTGAATGGTTTTGCCTAGATTTTCTTCTAGGGTTTTTATGGTGCCAGTTCTTATGTTTAAGTCTTTAAACATAAGCATAAACATAAAATGGAGTTAATTTTAGTGTAAGGTGTCAGGAAGGGGTCCAGTTTCTGCTTTCTGCACATGGATAGCCAGTTTTCCCAACACCATTTATTAAACAGGGAATCCTTTCCTCATTGCTTGTTTTTGTCAGGTTTATCAAAGATTGTATGGTTGTAGATAAGTTGTGTTGCCTCCAATGCCTCTGTTCTGTTCCATTGGTCTATATCTCTGTTTTGGTACCAGTACCATGCTGTTTTGATTACTGTAGCCTTGTAGTATAGTTTGAAGTCCGGTAGTGTGATGCCTCCCACTGTGTTCTTTTTGCTTAGAATTGACTTGGCTATGCAGGCTCTCTTTTGGTTCCATATGAAGTTCATGGTGGTTTTTTCGAGTTCTGTGAAGAAAGTCAATGGTAGCTTGATGGGGATAGCATTGATTCTGTAAATTACTTTGGGTAGTATGGCCATTTTCACAATATTGCTTCTTCCTAACCATGAACATGGAATGTTTTTCCATCTGTTTGTGTCCTCTCTTATTTCATTGAGCAGTGGTTTGTAGTTTTTCTTGAAGAAGTTTCTTATGTTCCTTGTGAGTTGTATTCCTAGGTATTTTATTCTTTTTGAAGCTATTGTGAATGGCCATTTGTCCTTGATTTGGCTTGCTTTAAGTTTGTTATTGGTGTATAGGAATGCTTCTGATTTTTGCACATTGGTTTTATATCCTGAGACATTACTGAAGTTGCTTATCAGTTTCAGGAGTTTTTGGGCTGAGGCGATGGGGTCTTCTAGGTATACTATCATGTTGTCTGCAAATAGAGACAATTTGGCTTCCACCTTTCCTATTTGAATACCCTTTATTTCTTTTTCTTGCCTGATTGCTCTGGCTACAACTTCCAGTACTATATTGAATAGGAGTGGTGAGAGAGGGCATTCTTGTCTAGTGCTGGATTTCAAAGGGAATGCTTCCAGTTTTTGCCCATTCAGTATGATATTGGCTGTTGGTTTGTCATAAATAGCTTTTATTACTTTGAGATACGTTCCATTAATACTGAGTTTATTGAGGGTTTTTAGCATAAAGGGCTGCTGGATTTTGTCAAATGCCTTTTCTGCATCAATTGAGATAATCATGTGGTTTTTGGTTTTGGTTCTGTTTATGTGGTGAATTACATTTATAGACTTGTGTATGTTGAACCAGCCTTGCATCCCTGGGATGAATCCTACTTGATCATGATGGATAAGTTTTTTGATGTGCTGTTGCAATCGGCTTGCCAGTATTTTATTGAAGATTTTTGCATCTATGTTCATCATGGCTATTGGCCTGAAGTTTCCTTTTCTTGTTGAGTCTCTGCCGGGTTTGGTTCCAGGATGATGTTGGTCTCATAAAATGATTTGGGAAGGATTCCCTCTTTTTGGATTATTTGGAATAGTTTCAGAAGAAGTAGTATCAGCTCCTCTTTGTGTGTCTGGTAGAATTCAGCTGTGAACCCATCTGGACCTAAGCTTTTTTTGTGTGGTAGGCTCTTAATTGCTGCCTCAACTTCAGACCTTGTTATTGGTCTATTCATAGTTTCAGCTTCCCCCTGGTTTAGGCTTGGGAGGACACAGGTGTCCAGGAATTTATCCATTTCTTCCAGGTTTACTAGTTTATGTGCATAGAGTTGTTTATAGTATTCTCTGATGATGGTTTGAATTTCTGTGGAATCTGTGGTGATTTCCCCTTTATCATTTTTTATTGCATCTATTTGGTTGTTCTCTCTTTTCTTTTTTATCAGTCTGGCTAGTGGTCTGTCTATTTTGTTGATCTTTTCAAAAAAAACCAGCTCTTGGATTTATTGATTTTTGAAGGTTTTTTCTTGTCTCTATCTCCTTCAGTTCTGCTCTGATCTTAGTTATTTCTTGTCTTCTGCTAGGTTTTGAGTTTTTTTTATCTTGCTCCTCTAGCTTTTTCAATTTTGGCAATAGGGTGTCAATTTTGGATCTCTCCACTCTTCTCATGTGGGCACTTATTGCTATATATTTTCCTCTGGAGACTGTTTTGAATGTGTCCCAGAGATTCTGGTATGTTGTTTCTTTGTTCTTGTTGGTTTCTAAGAACTTCCTTATTTCTGCCTTCATTTCATTGTTTATCCAATGAACATTCAAGAGCCAGTTGTTCATTTTCCATGAAGCTGTGCAGTTCTAAGTTAGTTTCTGAATTCTGAGTTCTAGCTTGATTGCACTATGGTCTGAGAGACTGTTTGTTATTATGTCAGTTATTTTGCATTTGCTGAGGAGTGCTTTACTTCCAATTATTTGGTCAATTTTAGAGTAGGTGTGATATGGTGCTGAGAAGAATGTATATTCTGTGGGTTTGGTGTGGAGAGTTCTGTAAATATCTATTAGGTTTCCTTGTTCCAGGTCTGAGTTCAAGCCCTGGATATCCTTGTTAATTTTCTGTCTGGTTGATCTGTCTAATATTGACAGTGGAGTGTTAAAGTCTCCCACTATTATTGTGTGGGAGTCTAAGTCTCTTTTTAAGTCATTAAGAACTTGCCTTATATATCTAGGTGCTTCTGTATGGGGTCCACATATATTTAGAAGCATTAGCTCTTCTTGTTATATCATCCTTTTACCATTATGTAATGATCTTCTTTGTCTCTTGTGATCTTTGTTGCTTTAAAGTCTATTTTATCAGAGATAAGAATTGCAACTCCTGCTTTTTTTTGCTCTCCATTTGCTTGGTAAATCTTCCTCCATCTTTTTATTTTGAGCCTTTGTGTATCCTTGCATGTGAGATGGGTTTTCTGGATACAGCACACTGATGGGTTTTGTTTTTTATCCAATTTACCAGTCTGTGTCTTTTGATTGGTGTATTTAGCCCATTTACATTTAGGGTTAATATTGTTATGTGTGAGTTTGATACTGCCATTTTGATGCTAGCTGGCTGCTTTGCTCATTAGTTGATGCAGATTCTTCATTTTGTTGATGCTCTTTAACATTTGGTATGTTTTTTGGAATGGCTGGTACTGGTTGTTCCATTCTATATGTAGTGTTTCTTTCAGGAGCTCTTGTAAAGCAGGCCTGGTGGTGACAAAATCTCTGAGTACTTGCTTGGCCCCCAATCCCTTCTGGCTTGTAGCATTTCTGCCGTGAGATCTGTTGTGAGTCTGATGGGCATCCCTTTTTAGGTGATCTGACCTTTCTCTCTGGCTGCCTTCATTTCAACCCTGGTCAATCTGAAGATTATGTGCCTTGGGGTTGCTCTTTTTGCAGAATATCTTTGAGGTGTTCTCTGTATTTCCTGGACTTGAATATTGGTCTGCCTTGCTAGGTTGAAGAAATTTTCCTGGATAATATTCTGAAGAGTATTTTCCAGCTTGGATTCATTCTCTTCATCACGTTCTGGTACACCCATCAAATGTAGGTTAGGTCTCTTCACATAGTCTCACATTTCTTGAAGACTTTGTTCATTCCTTGTTGTGCTTTTTTCTCTAATCTTGGTTTCTCATTTTATTTCATTGAGTTGATCTTTGACTTCTGATATTCTTTCTTCTGCTTGGTCAATTCGGCTGTTGAGACTGGTGCATGCTTCATGAAGTTCTCGTGTTGTGTTTTTCAGCTCCTTCAATTCATTCATATTCCTCTCTAAGTTGTCCATTGTTTTTATCATTTTCTTGAAATTTCTTTTAATCTTTTTTCAAGGTTCTTAGTTTCTTTGCATTGATTTAGAATATGTCCTTTTAGCTCATGGAAGTTTCTCATTACCCACCTTCTGAAGTCTGATTCCATCATTTCATCACACTGATTCTCCATCCAGCTTTGTTCCCTTATTGGTGAGGAGTTTTGGTCCTTTGTAGGAGGTGAGGTGTTTTGGTTTCAGGTGTTTTCCTCCTTTTTGCACTGGTTTCTTCCCATCTTTGTGGGTTTATTCACCTGTCATCTGAGTAGTTGCTGACTTTTTGATTGGGTCTCTGAGTGGGTGCCCAGATTGTTGATGATGAAGTATTTCTGTTACTTGGTTTTTCTTCTAACAGTCTGGACCCTCTGCTGTACAACTGCTGAGGTCCACTCCAGGCCCTGCTTGTCTGGGGTGCACCTCTAGCATCTGTGGAACAGTGAGGGATGCTACCAGTTTCTTCTTCTGCTATCTTTGTCCCAGAATGATGCCTGCCAAATGTCAGTCTGATCAGTCCTTTTTGAGGTGACTCTTTGAATATACAGGGGTCAGGGAGCTGCTTCAGGAGGTGGTCTGTACTTTATGGGAGCTCAAGTGCTGAGCTCTGAGTTCTGTTGATCATTCTGGGCTGTTAGGCCAGTACATTTTAGCCTGCTGCAGCAGGACTCACAAAACCCCTTTTTATTCTCAGATGCTCTGTCTCAGGGAGTTAGGGCTTTATTTATGAGTATTCATTGCACTGTCCTGCCCCACTTTGCCTGCCAAGGCTCTGCCCTGCTGCCGTGGGGTCTGCCCTGCTATGGGCTCTGCCCTTCTGCTGTGGGCTCCACCCTGCTGCCATGGGTTCTGCCCTACTGTCATGGGCTCTGCCCTGTTGCCATGGGCTCCATCCTGTTTCTGTGGGTTCTGCCCTGGTGTCATGGGCTCTGTCCTGTTGGTGGAGTCTTTCTTTTATGGCAGGTTGCCTCGGCAACAATAGGCTGTGTCAGCAATGGGAGTGTACCTCGGTAGGGGCGGAATGCCTCGGTAATGGTGGATGCCCCTCCCCCACCAAGCTGCACTGTTCTGGGTTCAGCTGTGCCCACAGTGAAACTCTCAACCCTGACCATTTTGAATCACTGTTTTGTTTGTCCCTGTGGGGGTGGGACCCACAGTGCCTGATCACCTGGCTCCCTGCCTCAGAGCTCTTTTTTTCTAAGTTGAATGGTTGACTCTCTCCCAGGTGTTTCAGTCACCTGCTGATAGGGCACTGGGATCTGTGTGATTTCCCATGCATTGACCCACTGCACTGGCTCAAACATCTTTTCCCAGGAATCTCCTGGTCTGGCTCATGGTCCAAGTCCTGTTTAGTCAGATGGATATGCTAATCTGCCCTCCCAAACCTCAGATTGCTGGTTTAACAGGGCACCCAGATCAGTGCATTTTGTGCTGAGTGCCGCTGCACTGTGGCACTGGCCAAAATGGCTGCACAAGCTGAAACAGCTGTGCTGGCATCCCATGTCTCTCCTACACCTGGGAATTTCCCAGTTCTGTGGGCAACAAAGATCCATCTGGAAATGCGGATTGCACTCACCCTCTGCATCTTCACTGAGAGCTGCAATCCTGATTTGCTCCTACCATGCCATCTTCTTTTTCCTGATTTCCTGGTTACTATTTCTGACTCTTAAATCACTGCCATTAAAATAGAGGTAGTTATAGAAAATTTAGTAAAATGTGATTTAACTATGTATTTATAGCTACTAAATTTATGTTGTTTCTTAAGAATCCATGGTTAGACTCAAATTTATTTATAACATGTAAATTTAATTTTTGAAAAATCTATTGCTATATAATGGCTGTGCATATTTTGTGGCTACATGTGGTATTTTGATAGCTGTATAGAAGGTGTAATGAAGCAATCAGGGTAACTGGAATATTCATCATCTCAAACATTTATCTTTTTGTGTTCGTGTGGAATATTAATATTAATATTACAATTCTTTTCTAGCTATTTTGAAATACACAATAATTATTATTCACTATAATTTTTCTACTGTACTATTAAATATTAAAACTTATTCCTTCTGTATTTCTGTGTCCCTTAACCAACTTCTCTTCATCCCCCTCTTCCCTTCCCAGCCTCTGGTAACCACATTTCACTCTGTCCCCATGAGATTTACTTTGTGAGTTTCTATGTATGAGTAAGACCATGTGATGCCTAAATTTAAATATGCTGAAAAAAAATATTTGCATAGACTCCTCCCACTTATGCTGGTGCTCATGCACATGTCCTCTTTTGAGTAATATTTATCAGCCATCACTCTTGCCTTGGCCCTTATCTTCCCTGAGAGCTAAATCCAGTGGATGAACTGAAGTGAAAGAAGGGAGCACAGTGTAATGGGCAAAATGGGGATTAATAGGCAGCAATGGAACCAAGATGAAAATGGTTCTGTGAACTGAGGAGGTGGAAGCTCTTGGCCTCCATCAGTGAGCTCAGATAAGTAGAATCATCTTCTCTGGAGAAACTGCAAGGGTGCTGGGTCAGTTTCTGCAGGTTCAGAGAAGGCAGAGACCACGATGGTATGTTGCAGGGACAGGTAGGGCCTTATGAGCTCACAGTGGGGCAAGGGCTGTTAATGGCAATATAAAAAGAAGGGTACTTGCTGACATCTCTTATTTACATCTCTTATTATTCTTCTAATGTCTAGCCATGTCATACACATTAAGAATTATCATTTAGAAAAACAGTGACTATGTATTTTACAAATACAAGATTGAAAAGGCTGCATATTTCCCTCTTTCTACACTTGTCATTCTTATTCAACTTATTTGTATCTGTAGAGTATGTGTAATTTTTCCATGTGCAAAAATGCTGTTCATGTTTAATAGACTACTGACTTTATCATATATTTGAGCAAAACTGAAGAAATAATAAGCATGATTGATATTTGTGCAGAAATATGATAAATGTGTAACCATGGTGCTCATGTTAAAAGCTCATTTTCCTCCTGCTTTGGAAGAGTCAGCCTAATGTGTTTGACATTTGCAATATAAATAACCCCAGCACTTTGTGGGGGCTGAGACAGGTGGATCACCTGAGGCTGGTAGTTCAAGACTAGCCTGACCCACATGAAAAAAATCCTGCCTCTACTAAAAACAAAATTAGCGAGGCATGGTGGCATGTGCCTGGAATCCCAGCTACTTGGGAGGCTAAGGCAGGAGAATCGCTTAAATCTGGGAGGCAGAGGTTGTGGTGAGCCGAGATTGCGCCATTGCCGTCTAGCCTGGGGAAAAAGAGTGAAACACCATCTCAAAAGAAAAGAAAGTCAGAGAAAAATAAAGAACTAAGATCTTAGAGATAATACAATGAACATAACTTATTGAATGTTATCTGTTTTAAAAATGTCAGCGTTGCTTTGTAAATACATTGCTTGACATTGCAGCATTTTCACAAAAGGTTAACTACACTTTTGCAGTCTTAAAATGTTTTAAATGTTCTTTCTGAGTTTTTCCACAGTTTATTAGGAAAATAAGCATAAAAGAAAAACAATAGATATGTTTTGTTGTGGCTGGGCATGGTAGCTCATGCCTATATAGCACTTTGGGAGGCTGAGGCATGTGGATCATGAGGTCAAGAGATTGAGACCATCCTGGTCAACAAGGTGAAACCCCATCTCTACTAAAAATGCAGCAATTAGCTGGACATGGTGGCACATGCCTGTAGTCCCAGCTACTCAGGATGCTGAGGCAGGAGAATTGCTTGAACCCAGAAGGCAGAGGTTGCAGTGAGCCAAGATTACCCCATTGTACTCTAGCCTGGGTGACAAGAGTGAAAATCCATCTCAAAAAAAAATTAAGAAATGTTTTGTTGTAAAGGTGACCTAACAGATAAATTTAAATATAGGGAATTGGGCACTGTGTTGAATGTCTGATTATTAGCACATACGTGATCTTAAATAAATGTCTAGTGCATTAGACACTTTTTAAGACAAAGTTATCAGAGCTCTGCTTCCAAGGACAGGCTGGCAACATATCTCAGGAAGGATGTGATGATTCTAATGTATCCTTTGAGCTATGAGAGCAATACAGCAGTGAAGACTCATTAATATTGTTTCCTTCCTGTCTCCCCCTTAAGCCCCAGAAATGTTAGGGGACAAGAAGGAAAGAAAAGCCTCTGCTGCATATTTTCCATGCAGCAAACAGCATAAAAGGGCAGTATGATACTACAAACTTTGGCTAATAAACTGACACAATTAAATGACTACTGAAAATAAACATTGTGGTTTCAAAGATTTGTTGATGATTTAGGGTGAAGTTTTCATATCATGCACTGTCTTAATGTGGGACAATTCCCTTTCTTTTTGTTTATTTAATAAGTATTTGTTAAGTACCTGTATCCACTAGGCACTATTTTAGGTGCTGGTTCTTCAGTGGTAGACAGAGCCCCTGCACTCATACAGTTCTCACTTTGTGGGTCAGGATGCATACAGAAAATCAGTAAACAGACACAAATACATGACACAATTTCAAATGCCAGGTGTTTCAAGCATTCCACCTGATTTTTCTGAAGGAGGGGGCAAATAACTTTCTGCTGGCTTAGATCTGAGCTGACTAGGAAACAGATCTACACAGATCTTACAAACTATGATTTGTAAGAAACTATGGTTACCCAGAAATATAAAGGAGTTTTTATATCTTTATTATACATATACAATCAATAAGGACCCTGGGCATTTGATTTTTATTTTATTTCAATGATAAAATGGGTCTAGTAGTGTTAGTTGTCATAGTTACTAGTGCTGATTTAATGTTAGTGAATTTACTTCACATTTAGCATAGGAAAAGTATGGATTCATTATTTGTAAATTAGAAACACAGAATAAAACCTAATTAAATTACTCATCCTGGTGTAAGAATTAGCATATATGAATTATTTTTGCATTTGCCAAATTATAACAAAGTTCTTAACAAAATGAGAGGTATTAAAGGCCCACAACAATGGTTCTTCAACTTCACCGTGTACTTAGGGATTACCCATGAACACTGATAAAAGGCAGATTGTAGGGCTCAGACATAGCACATTCTGATTCTTTTATGTGTTGACTATTGCCCAGGAATCTGGGTTTTCAATAAGCATCCTGAGTGATTCTAATAAAGATGGTCCTGGAACCCCACAGAGACCCACTCTCTTGTTGGGTTGTATCAGATATACATGAGTTGATTTTTTCTTTTCTTTTTCAATGACACTCAAGCAACTGCAGGGAACAATTTTGAGTACTCTCTGATATAAGTATCTAGGAACCAGTAGTGGAATATATTCTACACAAAAGTAATAGAGTAGTTTTATGCCATAAGACCAAAGTTCCTGGCTCCTGTCCTAGGATAATGTAGTAGTGTTTAATTGATTAACAGGCAGACACTGACCTAAAAAAGATAAATATGTATAGAATTAGAAAAATACTGTACAGAAGGATGGAGTCTAACGGTGCCTGGAATTTTCAAAATCATCAATCAGAGTAATAATTTTAAATGTGCCACAAAGAAATACCATAATCCAGAGAAGTTATACATTCATTTGCTTAACTTTCATCCATGAAAATCTTTATATAATTACTGCTTGTTCTTTTGAAATCCTTTCCTACTGTGTAGTTTGTGAAAGCTCAAAATAGATCAAAACTAGTTGTTACCCTATTTACTTCTGCAAACACAAAACTCTGTTAAGGCTTTTAGGTGAAAATATATAGGCTATGTTCTGTCATGTATGACTAAAATAAAAACTCAGCCTAAGGAAACTCCTTTTGTAGACATTATTGGTACTACAAAAAGTACAAAAGTTGGCTGGGTGTGGTGGCACACAGAGACTGTATATTCATGCTGCCTACTCTAGGTTGCAGTGTGTTCCCAACACACATCTTTAATGGTTTAAAATGGTATTTCTATTTTTCCTTCAGTTTGTATGCTCTGCCAGCTGTATGCTTCCTCTGCATGTTTCCAAAGTGAAGAAAATGAAAAAATCTTTTTTTCTAATACTGTATTAATAGAGAAATCTGTATCTTTAGATTAATATTCTTCAGTAAGAACCTAACTCAATAGGTTGCTCTCTAATTGATTACAATTCCCACTGGAACACTTCCCCAGGTTGACTGAAGGTCCAGGTTTTTTTCTTATTCTTCCTTCCATCCTCTATTCAGTTTCAGTTAAGAATCTACCAAACTAAGATTACATTGACCACTCAATTGTAGGCAGAAAGGGACTGCATTGATTAGTTCAACTGCCTCCTTTTCAAAGAAACTAAAGCCCACAGACCCATTTACCAAAGTGGGTGTATTCTTCTTATCTGTGCTGTCCTCTTGTTCAAGATCCCGGACTAGTCATAAAGCAAATGGTAGCTGATGGGAATTTCTGCAATGGGTTTTGGTGTGAGGAGGACAAAGGTCTAGTGGCAAGGTCAGCTCTCGAGGTAGGTTACTTGGATTCCTATCTACTTAGTTGTGTGTTCTTGGGCAAATTACATAACTTTTCTCTGCCTCCATTTATTGGAAAGATGGTGTATAATAGTATTTATCTCACAGCGTAATTGTGAGGATTATTGAGCTATTTTTCCAGAAGTATTAAAACATGCTGTTAAACTTCCAGTAAACACTATTTTTACCCGAATCACAAACTGCCAAACCCTTAAGTCTTGAGCTCCCAAGGGGAATTGGGAACACTCCTGTGGCATTCCTCTTCTAAAAGTCTGCTGAACAAGAGTTGATGTTGCATTTTCAAAGAGCTCAAATGGATTACTTTTATGAAGTTTGGGGCAAATGAATTACACATATATGTGATCCTCCTTCAACACCCAGAAGGTATGTGGACACGCAGAATTTCGAAGTCTGAGGGTGACTGTGCTCAGAAGGGAAAGAGATGCTTAGAAACCACGTCTTTGAGGAGGAAGGCAGGACTTTCAATAAGAGCGGCTGGGGAACAAAGAACTAAACTTTAATGCAACAAAGGTGAGTCGGTCTTTCTGCGACCACAGGCATCCAACCCAGAAACACCTCGCTCCACCTGGAAGGCGGAGGTGCAGCTAGGGCCGGACTGAAAGGCTCAGACCACGGGATTGTTCTCAACTTTGGACTTTTACAGAGCAGTTTCGAAGACAAAGCGGCTTTTCAGCTAGGTTTGGTTCACCGTCCCCCTCCTCCCAGGCCCAAGCTTGGTCCCCAGTGTCCCCAGCAATGCTTGGGACGTCCCTCACTTCGCTACTTTTTGGGGGGCCACTGCCCACCCCTAGGTTGCCTGCTGTCTCTCCTAGAAAGAGGTGGATGGCCGTGACATTCCAGGGAGAAGAAAAGGAGGGGTGAGGAGGCAAAGACGCCCTTCTAAAGTTTCACCCCAGCAAGGCATCCCACTCCACCCGCGAGGCGCCCTCAGTCTACAGCCTTCGGCAAGCCTCCTCTCTTCGCCCCGCCCCTCGGCACGGGGGCGGGGCGCTGTGCGGCCGGCGCTCTCTGATTGGCTGCCGCGTCAGAGTTCCACGCTGCGATTGTGCCGTGGGTGGCCGTCGGCGCCTGCGTGCGCAAAGTGGAGAACCAGCGTTGGGAGTTGCTGGAAGTCGGAGGCGCGGGAGCAGTCATTCGCAGTGAGCGCGGGCAGCGGCTGGGCACAAAGTAGAGAGTGGTCCCTAGTTTAAGCCTTTCCGTCACCCTTCGTCACCGCCAGTACCACGGACTCCACCCTGCCGCGGCCCCTGGGCGACGCGGTGCAGCTGCCACTTGACCAGGTGGGTTCAGGTACTGCGAGGCACCCAGGCGTCGGGCACGCGCCCTCGCCGCCCTTTGTGGCTGTGGTGCGGCCAGACCGGGGGCCTGGGAGAGGGGTGAAGACTGGGGCCCGCCGCTGCTGGAAGGGAGGGGGAGACAAGCCTGTCCCTTCGACCTCTCCCTCCTACCAGCCTCCTTCGTGCCTCCGCGGCATGCGCCCCAGACCCCCATCCACCGCCCAGGGCCGGGGTGGTCCGGGCGTCGGTGCCGGCGACAGCCCCGGGGAGGGCCTTCATGTAGACTTGAGGGTGTGCGTGCTGGTCCCTGCCCTCTGCTGCAGCGGGGCTGGGACTCAGTCGTTGGGTGCCTTCAGGTGCACAGGCTAGGATGTAGACTTAGTGGAAGGCTGTGCTCCGGAGAGGCCGGCGTGGTGGTGCCTGCCCAGCGGGTGGCTCTGAACGACCCCCGGAAAGGCTGAGGCTTGGGTCTAGGTGTGAACGGTGCGTTAGAGGTGGCAGTGATGGGTGCGAGGGGCACAGAGAAGCTTAAGTGCTACTGCACCTTGGTGACAGTTTGCATTGGAGTGTGGTTTAAGGGAGACAGAGGCAACAGTTTAGGGGAAGGCCGAGGTTATGAAGAAAAGTGAGAGGGAGTTATCTCCAGGATTCTAGCTGAGAAAGTTGCAGCCTTGTAGATAGAAGTAGCCACCCTTACCTCCTGGCCCAACCCTCAAAAAAGCGCTTGGCAGTGTTCAGGAAAGGGTGGCATTTAAATGAGGCCAATTGAGCTTGATGGTTAAAGGGCCTAAGGATTACTGAGAAATCAACAACAATGTGACGGGAAAGCAGCACCATTTTTATTCAGCAAAGAAAGCTTGGAAGTATTTTGTTGGGAGAATTCAGCATAAGATTTAAGGAAGTTGTTGATGCTGGGTGTGGGAGATAGACTTAGGTGATTGCTCTAGCCCCAAGCTAAAGGTAGTTGACTTCGAAAATTTTGCTTACAATTGTTTGTAGCATACTTAACCTAGAAGTAAGTGTTTGCACTTTACACGGGATACTGCTTCACTGTCCTTAGCTGGGATGTGTGCATGTTGTTTAGTCTTAGGGATTTCATTTATAATACAGATTCTCTCTTATCCAGACTGCTTTTCCTAGCAGCAAGTTGGAATCCTGACATTAGGGTACAGGTTGCCTTGCGCTTTACTCTTTTAAATAAACTTATTGGAACAAGTGTCAAATACAAAATAACTAAATAGAAAAAAATAAATAATTTTGCCTTCTGTTGAAATCTCTTATTGCAGTCATGCCCACCTATCTTTAACAGCAGTTTAATGTGTATCCTGCAAATAAAGTATTGGTAGTGAAATTTTTTTTTCATTTTATTGCATTTTAGGTTTGGGGGTACATGTGCAGAACATGCAAGATAGTTGCATAGGTACACACATGACAGTGTGTTTTGCTGCCTTCCTCCCCTTCACCCACATTTGGCATTTCCCCCCAGGCTATCCCTCCCCAGCTCCGCCCCACTGTTCCTCCCCTATTCCCCCCAAGAGACCCCAGTGTGTAGTTTTCCCTTCCCTGTGTCTATGTGTTCTCATTTTTCCACACCCGCCTGTGAGTGAGAATATGTGGTATTTCATTTTCTGTTCTTGTGTCAGTTTGCTGAGAATGGTGTTCTCCAGATTCATCCATGTCCTACAAAGGACACAAACTCGTCATTTTTTATTGCTGCATAATATTCCATGGTGTATATGTGCCATATTTTCCCAGTCCAGTCTATCATTGATGGTTATTTATTTGGGTTGGTTCCAGGTTTTTGCTACTGTAAACAGTGCTACAATGAACATTCATGTGCATTGTCCTTATAGTAGAACGATTTATAGTCCTTTGGATATATACCCAGTAATGGAATTGCTGGGTCAAATGAAATTTCTATTTCTAAGGCCTTGAGGAATCGCCACACTGTCTTCCACAATGGTTGAACTAACTTACACTCCCACCAACAGTGTAAAAGTGCTACTATTTCTCCACATCCTCTCCAGCATTGGTTGTCTCCAGATTTTTTAATGATCGCCATTCTAACTGGTGTGAGATGGTATCTCAATGTGGTTTTGATTTGCATCTCTCTGATGACCAGTGATGATGTGTGTTTTTTTCATATGTTTGTTGGCCTCATGTATGTCTTCTTTTGTAAAGTGTCTGTTCATATCCTTTGCCCATTTTTGAATGGGCTTGTTTGTTTTGTTCCTGTAAATCTGTTTGAGTTCTTTGTAAATTCTGGATATCAGCCCTTTGTCAGATGAATAAACTGCAAAAATTTTTCCCATTCTGTTAGTTGCCAATTCACTCTAGTGACTGCTTCTTTTTTTTTTTTTTTTTTTCTTGAGACAGAGTTTCACTCTTGTTACCCAGGCTGGAGTGCAATGGCGTGATCTTGGCTCACTGCAACCTCCGCCTCCTGGGTTCAGGCAATTCTGCTGCCTCAGCCTCCTGCATAGATGGAATTACAGGCATGTGCCACCATGCCCACCTAATTTTTTGTATTTTTAGTAGGGACGGGGTTTCACCATGCTGACCAGGATGGTCTCAATCTCTTGACCTTGTGATCCACCCGCCTCGGCATCCCAAAGTGCTGGGACTACAGGTGTGAGCCACGGTGCCTGGCCATGACTGCTTCTTATGCCATGCAGAAGCTGTGGAGTTTGATTAGGTTCCATTTCTCTATTTTGGCTTTTGTTGCCAATACTTTTGGTATTTCGGTCATGAAGTCCTTGCCTACTCCTATGTCCTGAATAGTTTTGCCTAGATTTTCTTCTATGGTTTTTATGGTGCCAGGTCTTATGTTTAAGTCTTTAAACATAAGATTAAACATAAAATGGAGTTAATTTTAGTGTGAGGTGTCAGGAAGGGGTCCAGTTTCTGCTTTCTGCACATGACTAGCCAGTTTTCCCAACACCATTTATTAAACAGGGAATCCTTCCTCATTGCTTGTTTTTGTCAGGTTTATCAAAGATTGTATGGTTGTAGATATGTTGTGTTGCCTCTGATGCCTCTGTTCTGTTCCATTGGTCTATATCTCTGTTTTGGTACCAGTACCATGCTGTTTTGATTACTGTAGCCTTGTAGTATAGTTTGAAGTTTGGTAGTGTGATGCCTCCCACTGTGTTCTTTTTGCTTAGAATTGACTTGGCTATGCGGGCTCTCTTTTGGTTCCATATAAAATTCATGGTGGTTTTTTCTAGTTCTTTGAAGAAATTCAATGGTAGCTTGATGGGGATAGCATTGATTCTGTAAATTACTTTGGGCAGTATGGCCATTTTCACAATATTGAATCTTCCTAACCATGAACATGGAATGTTTTTCCATCTGTTTGTGTCCTCTCTTATTTCATTGAGCAGTGGTTTGTAGTTTTCCTTGAAGAGGTCCCTTACATTCCTTGTAAGTTGTATTCTTAGGTATTTTATTCTTTTTGTAGCTATTGTGAAAGGCAGTTTGTCCTTGATTTGGCTCTCTAAGTCTGTTATTGGTGTATAAAAATGCTTGTGATTTTTGCACATTGATTTTATATCCTGAGACTTTGCTGAAGTTGCTTATTAGTTTCTAGAGTTTTTGGGCTGAGGTGATGGGGTCTTCTAGGTATACTATCATGTCATCTGCAAATAGAGACAATTTGGCTTCCACCTTTCCTATTTGAATACCCTTTATTTCTTTTTCTTGCCTGATTGCTCTGGCTACAACTTCCAGTACTATATTGAATAGGAGTGGTGAGAGAGAGCATCCTTGTCTAGTGCCAGATTTCAAAGGGAATGCTTCCAGTTTTTGCCCATTCAGTATGATATTGGCTGTTGGTTTGTTCTAAATAGCTTTTATTACTTTGAGATACATTCCATTAATACCGAGTTTATTGAGGGTTTTTAGCATAAAGCGCTGTTGGATTTTGTCAAATGCCTTTTCTGCATCAATTGAGATAATCATGTGGTTTTTGGTTTTGGTTCTGTTTATGTGGTGAATTACGTTTATAGACTTGTGTATGTTGAAGCAGCCTTACATCCTCAGGATGAATCCTACTTTACCATGATGGATAAGTTTTTTGATGTGCTGTTGCAATCGGCTTGCCAGTATTTTATTGAAGATTTTTGCATTTATGTTCATCATGGATATTGGCCTGAAGTTTTCTTTTCTTGTTGAGTCTCTGCTGGGTTTTGTTATCAGGATGATATTGGTCTCATAAAATGATTTGGGGAGGATTCCCTCTTTTTGGATTATTTGGAATAGTTTCAGGAGGTATGGTAACAGTTCCTCTTTGTGTGTCTGGTAGAATTCAGCTGTGAACCCTTTTGGACCTGGGCTTTTTTTGTGTGGTAGGCTCTTAATTGCTGCCTCAACTTCAGACCTTGTTATTGGTCTATTCATAGTTTTGGCTTCCTCCTGGTTTAGGCTTGGGAGGACACAGGTGTCCAGGAATTTATCCATTTCTTACAGGTTTACTAGTTTATGTGCATAGAGTTGTTTGTAATATTCTCTGATGATGGTTTGAATTTCTGTGGAATATGTGGTGATTTTCTTTTTATCATTTTTTATTGCCTCTAGTTGGTTGTTCTCTGTTTTCTTTTTTATCAGTCTGGCTAGTGGTCTGTCTATTTTGTTGATCTTTTCAAAACAACAGCTCTTGGATTTATTGATTTTTTGAAGGGTTTTTCATGTCTGTATCTCCTTCAGTTCTGCTCTGATCTTAGTTATTTCTTGTCTTTGGCTAGGTTTTGAGTTTTTTGATCTTACTCCTCCAGCTCTTTCAATTTTGATGATAGGGTGTCAATTTTGGATCTCTCCACTCTTCTCATGTGGGCACTTATTGCTGTATATTTTCCCCTGGAGACTGTTTTAAATGTGTCCCAGAGATTCTGGTATGTTGTGTCTTCATTCTCATTGGTTTTGAAGAATTTCTTTATTTCTTCCTTCATTTCATTGTTTATCCAGTCAACATTCAAGAGCCAGTTGTTCAGTTTCCATGAAGCTGTGCAGCTCTGAGTTAGTTTCTGAATTCTGAGTTCTAACTTGATTGCACTATGGTCTGAGAGACTGTTTGTTATGATTTCAGTT
This sequence comes from Saguinus oedipus, assembly GCA_031835075.1. Lineage (NCBI taxonomy): Eukaryota > Metazoa > Chordata > Mammalia > Primates > Cebidae > Saguinus > Saguinus oedipus. Next base: position 396,892 of record CM063176.1, read on the forward strand.
GTTTTGCATTTGCTGAGGAGTGCTTTACTTCCAATTACGTGGTTAATTTTAGAGTAGGTGTGATGTGGTGCTGAGAAGAATGTATATTCTGTGGGTTTGGGGTGGAGAGTTCTGTAAATGTCTATCAGGTTTGCTTGTTTCAGGTCTGAGTTCAAGTTCTGAATATCCTTGTTAATTTTCTGTCTGGTTGATCTGTCTAATATTGACAGTGGAGTGTTAAAGTCTCCCACTATTTAGTGTGGAAGTCTAAGTCTCTTTTTAAGTCATTAAGAACTTGCCTTATATATCTGGGTGCTCATGTATTGGGTCCATATATATTTAGGATTTTTAGCTCTTGTTGTATTGATACTTTTGCCATTATGTAATGACCTTCTTTGTCTCTTTTGATCTTTGTTGCTTTAAAGTCTATTTTATCAGAGATGAGAATTGCAACTCCTGCTTTTTTTTTGCTCTCCATTTGCTTTATTTTGAGCCTCCATCTCTTTATTTTGAGCCTTTTTGTATCCATGAATGTGAGATGGGTTTCCTGGATACAGCACACTGATGGGTTTTGGTTTTTTATCCAATTTGCCAGTCTTTGTCTTTTGATTGGTGCATTTAGCCCATTTACATTTAGGGTTAATATTGTTATGTGTGAATTTTATACCACCATTTTGATGCTAGCTGGCCATTTTGCCCATTAGTTGATGCAGATTCTTCATTTTGTTGATGCTCTTTATCATTTGATATGTTTTCAGAATGGCTGGTACTGGTTGTTCCATTCTATGTGTAGTGCCTCTTTCAGGAGCTCTTGTAAAGCAGGCCTGGTGGTGACAAAATCTCTGAGTACTTGCTTGTTTGCTAAGGATTTTTTTTTTTTTTTCACTTATGAAGCTCAGTTTGGCTGGATATGAAATTCTGGGTTGAAAGTTCTTTTCTTTAAGGATGTTGAATATTGGCCCTCAGTCTATTCTGGCTTGTAGAGTCTCTGCTGAGAGATCTGCTGTGAGTCTGATGAGCTTCCCTTTGTGGGTGACCCAACCTTTCTTTCTGGCTGCCAGTAGTGAAATTAATCATGGATTTGAAGAAAATACTCTTCTCTGTTCATTAATAAATTGATCAGAATTTAGTGTTTTTGATTTTCTCAGCCCTGTGGAAGATCATTGCCCTTTTCCACCCTGCTATGCAGTGTAGCATGTTACAGTCCTGATTTAAACAGGTTGCTGCCAGTGTATCAGCAAATTCAGGGTAGCTGTCTGTAAAAAAAAATATTGCTGATGAGGAGCAAGGGAGATAGCCATATACATTTACATTTCTTTTAGGGAGACCGGCATGTGTTCACATTCTTTCTTTCTCTTCTTCCTTTCTTTTCTTTCTCTGAACCCGGTGTCTGCCATAGGCTTACCCCTTCCTCCCATACAGAAGTATTTTCTTTGTTATGCTAATAATACCTTTTTCATAGTAATGAACTCATTTAAACATCTCAGCAACCAGAGAAAGTTCTTTTCAGTACTGAAAGAATCAGGGGAATCATGGGAAGGAGACAGGACTTAAAACATTTTGACATGTCTTTCTTTGTTTAGCTGAAGGTTTTGAGTTTGTAGCTTGGGACTCCTATAAATTTGTACAGCTATGTATGGCCCTAATTTGTGTAGTACAGTTATGTACTGCATAGTGCCAGTGAGGTCATCAGAGCTCATATATGATTTTGGTCCCATGGCTTATAAGGGAGCTGAAAAATTCCTATTGCCTAGTGAAGCTGTAGTAGTCAGAATTTCTTAGTTACTCATGTTTTTGTGGTGATGCTGGTATAAACAAACTTACTGTGCAGCCAGTCCCTGTAAAAGTGTAGCATATGCACTTATGTACAGTACCTAATATTTGATAATGTTAACTATATTATGGGTTTGTGTATTTTCTACCCATTTTATCATTGTTTTAGTATGTACTTCTGTTGATTAAAAAGAAAAGTTAACTATAGAACAGCCTGAGGCGGGTCTTTCAGGAAATATTCCAGAAGAAGGCACTGTCATAACAGCAGGTGACAGCTACAAGCGTGTTGTTGCCCCTGAAAATTTTTCAGTGTGACGAGATTGGAGGTTGGAGACAGTGATGTGCATGATCTGGACCCTGCATAGGCCCAAGCTAGTGGGTGTTTGCATCTTAGTTTTTAAGCAAAAGTTTTAAAATTAAAAATAGAACAAAGCTTATAGAATTAGGATATAAGGAAAGAATATTTTGTACAGATGTACATTGTGTGTTTTAAGCTAAGTGCAATTTGTGAGTTTAAAAGTTTGTAAAATAAGAAAAGTTACAGTAAGCCAAGGTTAACTGAAGAAAGAAGAACTTTTCAGTGTAGACTAAGTGTAAAGTCTTTATAAAGTCAATAGTGGTGTACAGCAATGTCTGAGACCTTAACATTCATTCACCCCCACTTCCCCACAACAACTTTTAGTCCTAAAGTCTCCATTCATGGTGAGTGCCCTATATAGGTATACCATTTTCTATCTTTTATGCTGTATTTTTACAGTACCTTTTCTATGTTTAGATACACACATACTATAATGTTCATTACAATAAGCTGCTATATAGGTCTGCAACCTAGGAGCAAAAAACTGTACCATCTAGGTGCATGTGTAGTAGGCTAGACTATCTAGGTTTGTATAAGTCTACTGTGATGTCCACAGTAAATTGCCTAATGATGCATTTTTAAGAATGTACCTCCATTATTAAGCAACACATGAGTATTTTACAGTTGTTTTCTATTTGAGCAAATCTTGAGAATATTTGATTAATACCACATAAACCTTAACTTTTCTTTTCTTTCTTCTTTTCCTTTTTTTTTTTTTGAGACAAAGTTTCCCTCTTGTTGCCCAGGCTGGAGTGCAGTGGCATGATCTCGGCTCACCACAACCTTCACCTCCTGGGTTCAGGCAATTCTGCCCCAGCCTCCTGAGTAGCTGGGATTACAGGCACATGCCATCATGCCCAGCTATCTTTTTTTTTTTTTGTATTTTTAGTAGAGATGGGGTTTCACCATGTTGACCAGGATGGTCTCGATCTCTTGACCTCATGATCCACCCGCCTCGGCCTCCCAAAGTGCTGGAATTACAGGCTTGAGTCACCGCACCCAGCTAAGCCTTAACTTTTCATACTGATAATTGTTTCTTTGAAGCACCTAAGAATTGACTTGCTTGTTGATGAATTTCTTGAAATAAGTAAAAACTCATATTGTAAAATTGGATGAATAAAATAATTTAGCTATCATTTTTAAATTGAGCAATTTAGAGAACATGGGACATTTTTGTAATGTCAATAGTCCAGATTGAGAAAAAGCTTAGAAATTTGTCATGATCAAATAGTGTGAGTCGGCAGGAAAAAGGCAAATCAGGAAAAGAAAAGTGCAAAAATACAACATAGAAGTCTGTTGATTTGGTGTGTGCTAATTAACAGTGTTTTGAAAAATTAGAAAATTATAGAAGTAGTTTAATTTCAGATGAAGAAAAGGACTTTAGTGTAACAAAAACAGTTAACTTTTTACTAGAGTAAGTATAGAATTTATGAGATGATAGAAATTATTGGTCTGCATGGAATGTTAGAACATGCCTTGTGGGGACAGTTAGCAGAAGGGAGGGAGTGTTTTCCAATAAGGCTTAGGCCAGGAAAGAAAAAGGAGCAAAAGATCTTACCATTGACTCCTCCTGTGTTGTTTAATCATTACTGAGAATTCCAAAGTGACCCTGAGGTAGCCATAGTATTTGTTCAGTAGGCCTTAAATCTTAGTAGAAGATCTATTATCAAGTGAGGTCACACCATGCTGTAAGATAGAAAGTAGCATCTGAGGTTTGCCTTTGTAGGCCTTGCATTCCAGATGATTTTATTTCTAGGGTAAAGTTTATTAGGTGATTTTGATTAAAGGAAAATATGGAGAGAAGGTTTTGAGAAAGGAATTGGACTAAGGGAGAGCTGTGCCATGAAAAGGGCCAGATGTGTGATTTAGAAGACATCAGATATCATTGAGCATATTTGTGTTCTTTGTTAGTTTCTGATGTGCTGATGTTCAGTTCATCTGTAACTTAAAAAGTCAGGTGGGCTGGGTGAGGTGGCTCACGCCTGTAATCCCAGCACTTTGGGAGGCTGGGGGAGGTGAATCACCTGAGGTCAGGAGTCTAAGATCAGCCTGACCAGAATGGTGAAACCCCATCTTTACTAGAAATACAAAAATTAGCCAGGCATGGTGGTTCATGCCTGTAATCCCAGCTACTCAGGAGGGTGAGACAGGAGAATCACCTGAACCCAGGAGGTGAAAGTTGCAGTGAGTGCATTGCATTCCAGCCTGGGCAACAGGAGTAAAACTGTCTCTTGATAGGGAGGGTGGGGAAGTAAGGCAGAATGAATCAAGTATTTCATAACATTTTTGCTGTTTCTGAGCAGATTCTTTTTTTATATCTATATAATGTAAATATGTTTGACATTTTTGCATTTTCAATTTTATTTGTCTTTACAGTACTGTATTATGTATGCTAACAGGGAACTGAATTTTTTTCATCAGATTTACAAAGTAATACATGTTTATGGTATAAATTTATAAAAGAAAAATGTATAACTATGAAAGTTTAAAAATCACTCATTTTTCTTCACTCCAGGAAAAACTTCTGTTAATTTTTTTTAGAATGTGTGTGTATATTGAAACAGAATTAGAGTCACACTGAATATAAAGTTTTTCTAACACAGCCACCACATCATGAGGAATCTCAGGGCACATAAAGATGCCTTGTGTTGGTGCTGGAACCTACAGGCCCAGCTAAAGTCTCAGGTGACAGTCAGCATTCACCATCTGACATGTGAGTGAGTGAGCCTTTAGATAATACCAGTCACTGGCTACTGGCAAAGAGAGAAGTAATGAAGTGTCCATGCTGATCCATGGCCAAATTGCAGATTCCAGAGCAAATGAAATGTTAGTGTTTTCAGCCACCAAATTCAAGAGTACTTTTTAGGTCATTAGAGTATTCATTTGGCAATCATATATTTTAAAACAGTTGTAATTGAAGTATAACATATATAGAGAAATTTATAGATCTTAAGTGTGCAGTTTAATCAATTTTGACAAATGTGTACATGTATGTAACTCATACTGTGTAACTCTTGTAAAGGTGATCATGGTACACCAGAGTAAACAAGGTGTAAGTATTAGATGATGAGTAAAAGAGATTGGGAGGCCTTTAGTTAAGAAAAATATAGGAAGTCATTGAATTTTTAGAAATGCACTTTATGTTTTAGAAGAGTTTTAAATTTACAGAAAGTTGCAAAAATAGTAGAGCTTTCAAATAACATACATCTAGTTTTTATATTATTAAACTGTTACTAGTGTGGTCATTTGTCACATTTAGTGAAGTAATATTGATACATTATTATTGACTAAATTCTATAAATAATCGATTTCTTTAGTTTTTACTTAAGGTCTGTATCAGTTAGCTGCCATAACAAAATTCCATAGACTGAGTGGATTAAACAAAAGAAATTTCTTTTCACAGATCTGGAGGTGGAAAATCTGAGATTGGGTGCCAGGATGGTTGGGTTCCAGTGAGGAGTCTCTTCCTCACTTGCATACAGCACAGTCCCCTTTCCTAGGTGTCTTCTGACCAGAAGAGAGAAAGAACAAGCTCTCTGTGTCTCTTTATAAGAGCACTAATCCCATCAGACCAGGGCCCTGCCCTCATGACTTCATCTAATGCTAATTACCTCCCAAATGCACTACTAGCTCCAGTTACTATTACATTCAAGGTTAAAGCTTCAACATATGAGGATTCTGGGCAGGCCACAAACATTCAGTTTATAACAAGGTCCTTTTTGTGTTCCTGGATCTTATGCAGGTTACCATATTACATTTAGTCTTTGTGTCTCCTTAGCTTCCTTTAGACTGTGGCAGTTTCTCAGACTTTGTTTTTTGGTGACCTTGTCAGGTTTGAGGACTACTGGTCACATATTTTGTAGAATGTCCCTCAAGTGGGATTTATCAAATATGTTTCTCATAATACATCTGGGTTTATAGATGCCTGGGGGGAAGACCAAAAAGAGGAAGTGTCCTTTTCATCACATCACACAAAGGAAAGGGTATGTACTTTCAATGTGACTGATCACTGTTGATGTTGATTTGATCACCTGACTGACATAGTGAAGCCAGATAATTTCCCTGAATGCTTTGCTGGTGGGAACTGGGGTGTGGGTGCTGGAAGTAACACTTAGGCACTGGCAGGGGCAGAGTCCACTCACTAGAACCTCCTGTTCTCAACCCATTGTGGGAGGGAACATGCAGGTAAGCATGTGCAGGAGCTGGGGTGAGTGCTTTTGGGTCCTGGGAGGAGCAAAACTCTGGGCAGGCCCTGAGGCCCCAGAAAGAGTGTTACAATAGGTGCTCTTTTAGCTTCACAGCCCAAGGACAGTTTAAGTGTTAACAGCTCAGTGGAAGGTAAGCGTGACAGCCTTTGACACAAGCCTGGAAGAGAAATGGCTGTTGGAATATGAGAAAGGATGGATATGAATGATACTCCTTTTGACTGTGTTAAGTTTCAGATGCTGGCTACACTTTGAAGTAGAAATGTGAAGAACATTGAAGATGTGAATCTGAAGTTCAGGAAATAGGGCAGGACTCAAGATTCTATCTGGAGGTTGCACATTTTATCTTTTAAGAATTCCATTGTATTTTTTAGAGTAAGAATCTCATTTGATAGAATAAAGAGCCTATGGTACTTTGAGTAGAATGATGAGAAAAATTTTAATCAAAAATATTTTTCCTGAAAGCATTGTGAATAAAATTAAGAGTAAAATATAGGTGATTTTCAGTCAGCCTCAGTGACCTGTCTGTATCTGACTGAATCCCAGCTGACATAGCCAGTTGACAGTAGAAAATTTAGAATTTGATTTGCATGTTTTAAAGCTATTGAGAAGAAGAATTAGACATTTTAATTTCTCCCCTCACCACATAAGGAACCATGTGGGTATATTTTTGACCCTTACCCTTTTTTTCTTAGCGGGAAACCAGTCAAAAGTGAGAGGCCTCTGAATAAACTGTATACTGTGTAGCCACCAGCTTCTGCTTTCTCAAGGCAGAACACTGGCCCCCAGTGCCTCTTTCTGCTTTCCCTTGTTCAGAACACTGAGGACTGCCCCTGTCCTGTCTGACTCCTCCTGTTATGGTGAAAAATATAGAAAGACTGAGGGATTGATATTATTTGGCTCCATATTTTAGAAAGATGTTTGGTAGTTACATAAAGTACATCTAGTTTGAGCAGTACCACTTATAACTTTAAATTGTTGTACAGAAATTGATTCTTTTTTATTTAGAAAATATAATTTAAAGTTAATAATACTAAGAGAATTCATGATTCTTTCCTTTTGCCTTCCCTTTCCTGTAGTTCTTTATTTATTTTCAGAGCTTTGTACTGGCTCATCTTCCCTTTCCTGGGGAGTTAATTTTAAAAATCAGATTTGCAGGAGCTTATCCTTTTAGAGAATGATGAAAACCACTTGTACTTGAACTCAAGGAAATTTTTTTTTAAGTTCCCTGTGTGCCCTTTTCAGATCACATCCCAGAGAGGAGAGACTTCTGCAATATTGTGTTAACCATTTCTTTTCTTTCTTCAAGTGTTATCCACAAATGTATATATATATATATGTGGTAATAAGCATGAAATTTGCCATCTTAACCATCTTTAAGTGGGTAGTTCAGTAGTGATGAGTGTATTCACAACATTGAATACTAGGTCTCCACATTTTTATCTTACAGAACTGAAACTGTATATTGATTAATCAACTCTCTATTTCCCCCAGGCTCAGCAGCTGGCCTTTTGTTTCTATGAATTTGACTATTCTGGATACTTCATATAAGTGGAAACTTACAGCGTGTGTCTTTTTGTGAGTGGCATATCTGAGTTAGCACATCTTCAGGGTTTATCCATGTTGTCACATATGTCATATGACTCATAAAAGCCAGAATTTCTTTTCTTTTGAAAAGCTGAATAGTGTTCCATTTATAAAGTTCTTAATCTTCATGTGGCTGAATTTATAACGTTCATATTTGCAGTGTTTTTATACCTAGTTTAGGAAATTCTTCTGTATCCTGAGATCATAAAGATAGCCTCCTATATTTTTAAGAAATATTTATTCTTTGTTTTAGAACAAAATTAAATTTACAGGAGGATTATCAGTACAATTCAGATAACATTTGCTTTTCCCTGAACCATTTGCTAATAAGTTGCTGACTTGATGACCCATTGCTTCCAAATATTTTAGTGGCATTTTCTAAGGACATTCTTCTGTGTAATATCAAAATGACCATCAAAATTAGAAAATTAATACATTTCTATTATCACATCTTCAACTTCATTCAAGCTTTACTGTTTATCTGATCAAATTCTGTTTAACAACAGGATCTACTTTGGAATTACAGGTTGCATTTAGTTCTAATGTCTCTTTAGTCTCCTTACATCTAGACCACTCCCTTTATTGAATTGAGATGTATTCATTCCTCTTCTATTTTTCTGGGAGGGATTGTATAAAACCAGTGTTAATTCTTTCTAAAAAATTTCATAGAATTCTTTAGTAAAGCCATCTGGGCCAAGTGTTTTTGTTTGTTTGTTTGTTTTTGTTTTTGTTTTTTGTTTTTGTTTTTTTTTTGGTGGGGAGGTGGGGGATGAAGTTTTGCTCTTGTTGCCCAGGCATGACCTTGGCTCATTGCAGCCTCCACCTCCTGGGTTCAAGGATTCTCCTGCCTCAGACTCCTGAGTAGCTGGGATTACAGGCACCCACTACCATGCCCAGCTAATATTTTGTATTTTGAGTAGAGAAGGGTTTCACCATGTTTGCCATAGTGGTTTTGAATTCCTGACCTCAGGTGATCCACCCACTTTGGCCTCCCAAAGTGCTGGAATTACAGATGTGAGCCACTGCACCTCACTGGCCTAGAGATGTTTATGGGATTTTAAATTACAAAGCCAGTTTTCTTAACATTTACAGGGCTATTTAAATTCATATTGGATGAGTTGTTGTTGTTTGTGTTTTTTCTGGAATTGGTGCATTTCATCTGTAAAGTTTGTATGTCTACACACTTCAGTTTGCTCTGCATGAGTCTCTGACCATGAAAATAGCTATACTGTGGCTATATTGTGCTGACACCTCATTCTATTTCAGTTTTTTTCCATGACTTATTCAAAATAATGTGATACAGTGCAAATCAGATTTGCTATGGTCCCTGACCTCAGGTTGCTTAGAGTCTCTGTAGGGGTTGCAGAGAAGTAATTAGGAAATCAGTAATCAGTGTGGTCAATGTTGTGATGAGGAGGCAACAGGTCCTCATGAGAGCACAGGGAAGAGGTATCTCTATTCTGCATTTCTGGTACCTAGTACATTACCTTGCACATAGTAGGTTCTCATTAAGTCTTTGTCCAATGAATAAATAAACTCAGAACTGGGGGATCACAAGGTCACTTTTGGAGAGGACTTGCGTCTGAGCCAAGTTAGTGATATCTATGGGCAGTAGATGAATGGAGGGAATTCTCTCATGTGGATGCAGTAATATGCAGTGTTGTAGAAGGACAGACAGCTTAGCAATCTAAATAGTTGTCCAAAGCTGTCTATTTGCAAGTGGGGAGTGGTTTCCAAAAGTGATTGCAGACTGAAGGCTAAGAAAAAATAACTCTGACCAAAGTATGTATTGGGCAAGGTTAGCTAAGAACCAGAATTGATTTTTATGAATTAGCATTTTTGGTTCTGGCTGTTGTGTTTACCATTACTAGGTTTAGTTTCTAACATGTCTTAAAAATAATGCTCTCCAAATAAATAAGAAGTATTTTTTTGGGAAGCATGGTACAGTTTTCTCTGGCTCTTACCTACTAGTCTTATTCATACTATCTTTGCTTTAAAACAATACTTTTATATGCTCTAAATATATCTGTGATCAATCATGAGTTTACCACTAATAATGGTGGGTCATATTGCTGTGTTCTCATATGCCAGGTACTGTATTGAGACACTGCCATGAGTTATTTTATTTAAGGTGGACAGTGCCCTGTCTATAAAAAACCCAAACCTAGGGCTCCCATTTTACAGAAGTGGCAACTAAGGTTTGGGGAAGTTAAATTGTGTGTACCCAAAGCCACTTAGGTAAGCCTGGGCCTCACATTTGAATCTAAGTCTGTCTGATGTCATTTAAACACTGAGCTATGTGTGCTTTTTCTGATGTTTCATATATCTTTGTATTAAACAAAAAATGCCCAGGATTTAGTTTTACTTGTGTATATATCCTTGGAAAGTTTATCAGTTAAGTAGGGAAAGAGCTTGTAGTGAAGTAACATATTAAGACTCTCCTAAAAGCAAATTACAGAAACCCACTTTAAACTAGCCAGCACAGCTGGATGCAGATGCTCCAACAATTACTGTGCTCTTCCTCTCTGTGTCTCCTCCTATCTCACCTTCCTCTTTCCCCCTCTTTCTTTATCCCACTGCCCCATTCCCTCTCTCATTCTGCTTTTTGTAGAGTGTTAGCCTATTCTCTCTTGTCACAGAAGGGGCCCCAGTTGAAACCAGCTCCACCTGTGATCCTAGGAAGAGAAATCATCTTCTCTGGGAGCTCTGGCAGAAATGCCCTGGGGAATACTCTTGGTCATGGGGACTGGGGACTGTGAGAGGACTTTGTGAGCCATATGGAATGCAGCTGTTGGGGTGACAACATGTCCATACTTCATCTTGATAAGACATGTCATTTGATGGTTGAAAGCTATAATTATTTAAAGATAATGCACAATATATTTGAATAGTGTTATCAAGATATAGTTCACATACCATAGGACTCACCCATTTAAAGTGTACAGTTCAATGGTTTTAATATAGTCACAGTTGTACAACTATCACCACTGTCTAATCTGTAATGTTTCCATCACAAAAAGAAATCTTGTACCCATTCACAGTCACTCCCTATTTTTTCCAAATTTCTCAGCCTTAAGCAACCGCTTGTCTACTTTCTGTCTCTATAGATTTGCCTATTCTAGACACTTTATGTAGGTGCAATCAGATGACTTGCGGTCTTTGTGTCTGACTTCTTTCATTAGCATGTTTTCAAGGTTTATCTATCATTGTATATCATCATGCATTTTTTAATTTATTTCAAAATATGATTTCATTATATGGATATACCACATTTTATTTGTCTGTCTGTTGTTGATGGACATTTGGGTTGTTTTCATGTTTTTTGTAAGTATGAATAATGCTGCTGTGAACATTTGTGTAGAAGCTTTTGTGTAGATCTGTTTTTACTTCTTCTGTGTGTATACCTATGAGTGGAATTACTGGTTCATATGATAACTATACCTAACATTTTGAGAAACTGTCTTCCAAAGTGACTGTATTATTTTACATTCTCACCTGCAATGTGTGAGGGTTCCAGTTTCTTTACATTCTTGTCCACTATTACTATCTTTTTGATTATTGGCATTTGATGGGTGTGAAGTGGTATAATGCATATTTTATAAAAGGCTATTTTGTTTGTTAAATAATGGCCTGTTTACTTGTCATCTTACCTTGTATAGGAGCTTTCCCAGTGAGTTCTGAACCTGCTCCTCCTCAGTCCAGCCAGCCAGCCAGGTAGACAGACCATGCTGATCAAAGGATTAGAAGTACATGTTTATTTTTCTTTTTCTTTATAAATTTTTTTTCTTTTTTGAGACAGAGTTTTGCTCTTGTTACCCAGGCTGGAGTGCAATGGCACAATCTCAGCTCACTGCAACCTCCACCTCCTGGGTTCAGGCAATTCTCCTGCCTCAGCCTCCTGAGTAGCTGGGATTACAGGCATGTGTGACCATGCCCAGCTAATTTTTTGTATTTTTAGTAGAGACGGGGTTTCACCATGTTGACCAGGATGGTCTCAATCTCTTGACCTCGTGATCCACCCACCTCGGCCTCCCAAAGTGCTGGGATTAGAGGCGTGACCCACCGCACCCAGCCTTCTTTATAAATTTTATTATTTACAAATCTAGACAGCAATTATTCTTATTTTCATATTAAGAATCAGGTTATAAATGCCAGAGGTTACTTGGTTGAAGATGGAACAGGGATTTGTATTTAGGGTGTATTAGGTGGTAGAGAACTGCTTGCTTCAGATCTGCAGTGTCAGCCTACTTTGACAGGATAGGTGGCATTCAGATGACACACATTCCTACTCATGTTCACTGTGTTATGTGTAGTTCCCAGCAAACTAGTTGTGTCTCTGCTGCTTTTTTCTTAGAAATGTTAGGGCAAAAGTAATGTCTTAGGAATAATCTTGATTCTTCATGAATGATTATTCATGAACTTGACTATTTTAATTTTCATTAGTATAAATTACTTGCAGCACACCAAAAACTGAGTTGCTTTTTTTATGATTCACAATGGTTGCTTCTGATGACTTTCTTATGGCAACGTTCATTATCAGCCCTGTAGTGCTATTTAACATTCACCTTGGCATCAGTATAAAACTTGATACTCTGGCAGTCTGTATTCAGAGATGCACAGACAAACTGTCTTCTATCGGTGGCTTTCTCCATAGCCCTAGAGAAGTCTGTGTATCCAGACTCCATATTGAGTCTTGCTTCCTCAGCACAATGTAAGAGAATCTATGTTGATCACACCTTATGTGAAACTCTATGTTGATCTTTTTCCACCCATTTGCCACATATCACTGTATAACTTGAAAGTCAAGAACTTGTGATTTAGAATTGCTGTTCAGATCATGCTTAATATTTTCATGGCATCAAGCAATAGCAAGAAGAGATTACACATATTAGCAGTATGCTCTAAATGTGGAAGTAATATGGTGATCTCCAAAAGCTAAAACAGGAGCTTGCAGGTATTTAACAACACATATTATTTTAAGCTGATAATATGCCAGGAATAGGTGCTGGGGGATACAATGAACAAACTGGATAAATATCTCTGACTTTATAAAATGTACATCCCAGTGATTAATGATTTACTATGAGATCATTTATAATGTGTAACAACCAGGTAAAAAATCTGTGGATTTTTTGGTAGCAGTGTCTGAAAGCTTTGAAATTCTAAAAAAGAAAATAAAGGAATTAAAAATGTTTAAATTGGTGCATTTAGGTAGTATATTATGTAAGTGTCTATTTGCTAAGTATCCCAAAGGTATGATATTAGAGATACCAATTTAATTATTAAAAGTAAATAGTTTTTATATTGACCTTATCCTTATCAAAAAGTGTACTATTATAGTGACAGGCCATGCAATCTCAAAATCAACAACATTCATGTAAATTGATAAGTTGATATTATATCAAATAGAAATCTCATGATAATGAGGCAGGCCAGTCATTGAATTTTCCAGGTTTTTAGAAGGATAATTTGAAAACTTGTAAAATTAATAGGACAGTCAAAATTGAAATTTATTTTTAAACATCAGACAGGTAATGTAATGATGTAAAAAGGTTTAAGGAAGGAGATTTTGAATCTTGTAAAATGAATAGGACAGTTGAAATCGACCTTTATTTTTAAATGTTAGACTGGTAATGTGCTGATGTTGTAAAAAGATTCACACTCAGGTTTGAGTGTGGAAACCCAATTATCATACTTACAAATTAAAAAAGAACTAAAATAGATGTAAAAAAATGCACATGGGTACTTTTTAACCAGTAGTACCAGGCACCCAGAAATGAATGCTTTCAAGTGAAATAAGAAAAGATCACAGTTCTTATTTGGGCTAGTGCTTCTGATAGGCATAGCAGGAATGAATGAATAAATAAATGAATGAATGAATTTTATTAGCATATATAACAAATAAGTAAAGAACTTTACAAGATAATTTTAGATAGTGATAAGTACCGTAACATCAGTAAAATGGGGTCTGATAAGTGAATTAAATATTCACTTGAACACCTAATAGATTTTTAAACTTATTGTGGCCAAAGGGCTCCTGATTCCCCTCACCACTAGCTTCTCACCAGGGGATGCTTCTGTAGATTGTGAGGTCTGGGAAGCTTTCCAAGATGTTACTTGAGTTGAGATATGAATGGTGAAGTATCTATGTGCATTCCAGTTTTAGAGGTGGGAAAGCATTGGCTTTGGGGCGGAAATGAGTTTAGTGTGTTTGAGACAGTCAGTATGAAATGTTGGCATGTATCTAGAGAAAAAAGAGTGATAGATGAGGCTACAGAGGTGGAAAGGGCCTTGATCTTTTAGGGCAGAATAAGGAGTTAGGATGTCACTTTAATCATGGCAGCAAGCCTGTAGAGTGTTCTAGGTCTGGGGATTGATGTTCTCATGACTGTGGATACTGTGTAATGATGACTGGTAGAGGCAGAAGAGGAAGTAGGGATCTTTCAGAGCTGTTGTCTGGGTAAGAAGCCATAGTAGCTGTGTAGATGGAGCCTGGGCCAGCTTTGGCAATCTGCTTTACAGACAGAGCTAAGAACTTACATGTGGATTCTATGTGGAAGGCAGGAGATGAGTAGTCAAGAGTTGATTTCTAGGTTTTAGTTGATAACTGAATATGTGATGGTTCAATTAGTAAGATGGGAAAAATTTGAGGAGAAGTTGGTGGTGAGGGGAATCAAAATTGGAATCAAACCAATTTTGGCCACAATTGGTTTTAGATACTTATTAGATAATCAAGTGAGGAAGTTTAGTGGGCAGTGGAATAAATGTCTGTAGTTCAGTGGGAAGGTCAATATTAAAATGACAAGGGTAGGTGTCAGCAACATGGAGCTGACTTCAAAGCCATGAGACTGGATGAACTCCCTATAAGGGGAGGGGCTAAGTTTACTTCCTTAAATTGAGAAAGTTGGACAGGATGGTGTTTAAGTTCCCATCTTTTCCAAAAAGTTAAATGTTTATTGAATTTCAGAGAGTCTCTGTAAGAAACTTGAAGTGATTGAATTTTTTTGTAAAATGCTTTAGCTTCTTTTAAATAATAAAAAGGATGAATGGGAAGAAATACAGACATTTAAGTATTTTGAAATCTGTATTTATTCTGAAATTGCTTGTCCACAAAGCATGATATGTAATTGCGATCAGATATTCTTCTGAAAGTGAAAATAATCTCCTTCATTTTGTAAGGTTTCAGTTAAACCCAATTAGTGGTCAATGTGAACTTATTTATTTATTTATTTATTTTAATTTTTATTGCATTATAGGTTTTGGGGTACATGTGCGGAACATGCAAGATAGTTGCATAGGTACACACATGGCAGTGTGTTTTGCTGCCTTCCTCCCCTTCACCACACTTGACATTCATCCCCAGGCTATCCCTCCCCAGTCCCTGCCACTGTCCCTCCCCCATTCCCCCCAACAGACCCAGTGTGTAGTATACCCCCTCCCTGTGTCCATGTGTTCTCATTTTTCTCACCCGCCTATGAGTGAGAATATGCGGTATTTCTTTTTCTGTTCTTGTGTCAGTTTGCTGAGAATGATGTTCTCCAGATTCATCCATGTCCTTACAAAGGACACAAACTCATCATTTTTGATTGCTGCATAATATTCCATGGTGTATATGTGCCACATTTTCCCAGTCCAGTCTATCATTATTGGGCATTTGGGTTGGTTCCAGGTCTTTGCTATTGTAAACAGTGCTGCAATGAACATTCGTGTGCATGTGTCCTTATAGTAGAATGATTTATAGTCCTTTGGATATATACCCAGTAATGGGATTGCTGGGTCAAATGGAATTTCTATTTCTAGGTCCTCGAGGAATTGCCACACTGTCTTCCACAATGGTTGCACTAATTTACACTCCCACCAACAGTGTAAGAGTGTTCCTATTTCTCCACATCCTCTCCAGCATCTGCTGTCTCCAGATTTTTTTTTTTTTTTTTTTTTTTTGAGACGGAGTTTTGCTTTTGTTACCCAGGCTGGAGTGCAATGGCGCGATCTTGGCTCACTGCAACCTCCACCTCCTGGGTTCAGGCAATTCTCCTGCCTCAGCCTCCTGAATAGCTGGGATTATAGGCACGCGCCACCATGCCCAGCTAATTTTTTGTATCTTTAGTAGAGACGGGGTTTCACCATGTTGACCAGGATGGTCTCGATCTCTTGACCTCGTGATCCACCCGCCTCGGCCTCCCAAAGTGCTGGGATTACAGGCTTGAGCCACCGCGCCCGGCCTGTCTCCAGATTTTTTAATGATCATCATTCTAACTGGTGTGAGATGGTATCTCAATGTGGTTTTGATTTGCATCTCTCTAATGACCAGTGATGATGAGCATTTTTTCATGTGTTTGTTGGCCTCATGTATGTGTTCTTTTGTAACGTGTCTGTTCATATCCTTTGCCCATTTTTGAATGGATTTGTTTGTTTTTTTCCTGTAAATCTGTTTGAGTTCTTTGTAAATTCTGGATATCAGCCCTTTGTCAGATGCGTAAACTGCAAAGATTTTTTTCCATTCTGATGCTTGCTGATTCACTCTAGTGACTGTTTGTTTTGCCATGCAGAAGCTGTGGTGTTTGATTAGGTCCCATTTGTCTATTTTGGCTTTTGTTGCCAATGCTTTTGGTGTTTTGTTCATGAAGTCCTTGCCTACTCCTATGTCCTGAATGGTTTTGCCTAGATTTTCTTCTAGGGTTTTTATGGTGTCAATTCTTATGTTTAAGTCTTTAATCCATCTGGAGTTAATTTTAGTGTAAGGTGTCAGGAAGGGGTCCAGTTTCTGCTTTCTGCACATGGATAGCCAGTTTTCCCAACACCATTTATTAAACAGGGAATCCTTTCCCCATTGCTTGTTTTTGTCTGGTTTATCAAGGATTATATGGTTGTAGATATGTTGTGTTGCCTCCAATGCTTCTGTTCTCTTTCATTGGTCTATATCTCTGTTTTGGTACCAGTACCATGCTGTTTTGATTACTGTAGCCTTGTAGTATAGTTTGAAGTCTGGTAGTGTGATGCCTCCCACTGTGTTCTTTTTGCTTAGAATTGACTTGGCTATGCAGGCTCTCTTTTGGTTCCATATGAAGTTCATGGTGGTTTTTTCCAGTTCTGTGAAGAAATTCAATGGTAGTTTGATGGGGATAGCATTGATTGTGTAAATTACTTTGGGCAGTATAACCATTTTCATGATATTGATTCTTCCTAACCACAAACATGGAATGTTTCTCCATCTGTTTGTGTCCTCTTTTATTTCATTGAGCAGTGGTTTGTAGTTTTCCTTAAAGAGGTCCCTTATGTTCCTTGTGAGTTGTATTCCTAGGTATTTTATTTTCTTTGTAGCAATTATGAATGGCAGTTCATTCTTGATTTGGTTCTCTTTAAGTCTGTTATTGGTGTATAGGAATGCTTGTGATTTTTGAACATTGATTTTATATCCTAAGACTTTGCTGAAGTTGCTTATCAGTTTCAGGAGCTTTTGGGCTGAGGTGATGGGGTCTTCTAGGTATACTATCATGTCGTCTGCAAATAGAGACAATTTGGCTTCCACCTTTCCTATTTGAATACCCTTTATTTCTTTTTCTTGCCTGATTGCTCTGGCTAGAACTTCCAGTACTATGTTGAATAGGAGTGGTGAGAGAGGGCATCCTTGTCTAGTGCCAGATTTCAAAGGGAATGCTTCCAGTTTTTGCCCATTCATTATGATATTGGCTGTTGGTTTGTTGTAAATAGCTTTTATTACTTTGAGATACGTTCCATCAATACCAAGTTTATTGAGGGTTTTTAGCATAAAGGGCTGTTGAATTTTGTCAAATGCCTTCTCTGCGTCAATTGAGATAATCATGTGGTTTTTGTTTTTGCTTCTGATTATGTGGAGAATTACATTTATAGACTTGCGTATGTTGAGCCAGCCTTGCATCCCCAGGATTTTCAATCCTACTTGAAAATGTAAGTTTTTCAATGTGCTGTTGCAATTGGTTTGCTACTATTTTATTGAAGATTTTTGCATCTATGTTCATCATGGATATTGGCCTGAAGTTTTCTTTTCTTGTTGAGTTTCTGCCGGGTTTTGGTATCAGGATGATGTTGGTCTCATTAAATGATTTGGGAAGGGTTCCCTCTTTTTGAATTATTTGGAATAGTTTCAGAAGGAATGGTACCAGATCCTCTTTGTGTGTCTGGTAGAATTCAGCTGTGAACCCATCTGGACCTGGGATTTTTTTGTGTGGTAGGCTCTTAATTGCTGCCTCAACTTCAGACCTTGTTATTGGTCTATTCATAGTTTTGGCTTCCTCCTGGTTTAGGCTTTGGAGGACACAGGCATCCAGGAATTTATCCATTTCTTCCTGTTTTACTAATTTATGTGCATAGAGTTGTTTGTAGTATTCTCTGATGATGGTTTGTGTTTCTGTGGAATCTGTGGTGATATCCCCTTTATCATTTTTTATTGCATCTATTTGGTTATATTCTCTCTTTTCTTTTTTATCAGTCTGGCTAGTGGTCTGTCTATTTTGTTGATCTTTTTGAAAAACCAGCTCTTGGATTTATTGATTTTTTTTGAAGGATTTTTCTTGTCTCTATCTCCTTCAGTTCTGCTCTGATCTTAGTTATTTCTTGTCTTCTGCTAGGTTTTGAGCTTTTTTGATCTTGCTCCTCTAGCTCTTTCAATTTTGATGATAGGGTGTCAATTTTGGATCTCTCCACTCTTCTCATGTGGGCACTTATTGCTATATATTTTCCTCTACAGACTGCTTTAAATGTGTCCCAGAGATTCTGGTATGTTGTGTCTTCATTCTCGTTGGTTTCGAAGAACTTCTTTATTTCTGCCTTCATTTCATTGTTTATCCAATCAACATTCAAGAGCCAGTTGTTCAGTTTCCATGAAGCTGTGCAGTTCTGAGTTATTTTCTGAATTCTGAGTTCCAACTTGATTGCACTATGGTCTGAGATACTGTTTGTTATGATTTCAGTTGTTTTGCATTTGCTGAGGAGTGCTTTACTTCCAATTATGTGGTCAATATTGGAGTAGGTGTGATGTGGTGCTGAGAAGAGTGTATATTCTGTGGATTTGGGGTGGAGCATTCTGTAAATGTCTATCAGGTTTGCTTGTTCCAGGTCTGAGTTCAAGTCCTGGATATCCTTGTTAATTTTCTGTCTGGTTGATCTGTCTGCTATTGACAGTGGAGTGTTAAAGTCTCCCACTATTATTGTGTGGGAGTCTAAGTCTCCTTGTAAGTCATTAAGAACTTGCCTTATATATCTGGGTGCTCCTGCATTGAGTCCATATATATTTAGAATCATTAGCTCTTCTTGTTGTATCGATCCTTTTACCATTATGTAATGACCTTCTTTGTCCCTTTTGATCTTTGTTGCTTTAAAGTCTGTTTTATCAGAGATGAGAATTGCAACTCCTGCTTTTTTTTTGCTCTCCATTTGCTTGGTAAATCTTCCTCCATCCCTTTATTTTGAGCCTTTGTGTATCCTTGCGTGTGAGGTGGGTTTCCTGGATATAGCACACCTATGGGTTTTGGTTTTTTATCCAATTTGCCAGTCTGTGTCTTTTGATTGGTGCATTTAGCCCATTTAAATTTAGGGTTAATATTGTTATGTGTGAATTTGATACTGCCATTTTGATGCTAGCTGGCTGTTTTGCCCATTGGTTCATGCAGATTCTTCATTTTGTTGATGCTCTTTAGTATTTGATATGCTTTTAGGATGGCTGGTACTGGTTGTTTCTTTCTATGTGTAGTGCCTCTTTCAGGAGCTCTTGTAAAGCAGGCCTAGTGGTGACAAAATCTCTGAGTACTTGCTTTTTCATGAAGGATTTTATTTTTCCTTCACTTATGAAGCTCAGTTTGGCTGGATATGAAATTCTGGGTTGAAAGTTCTTTTCTTTATGGATGTTGAATATTGGCCCCCACTCTCTTCTGGCTTGTAGAGTCTCTGCTGAGAGATCTGCTGTGAGTCTGATGGGCTTCCCTTTGTGGGTGACCTGACTTTTCTCTCTGGCTGCCCTTAGTATTTTCTCCTTCATTTCAACCCTAGTAAATCTGATGATTATGTGCCTTGGGGTTGCTCTTCTTGCAGAGTATCTTTGTGGTGTTCTCTGTATTTCCTGGAGTTGAGTATTGACCTGTCTTGCTAGGTTGGGGAAATTTTCCTGGATAATATCCTGAAGAGTGTTTTCCAGCTTGGATTCATTCTGTTCATCACATTCTGGTACACCTATCAAATGTAGGTTAGGTCTCTTCACATAGTCCCACATTTCTTGGAGATTTTGTTCATTTGTTTTTGCGCTTTTTTCTTTAATCTTGGTTTCTCATTTTATTTCATTGAGTTGATCTTCAACTTCTGATATTCTTTCTTCTGCTTGGTCAATTCGGCTGTTGAAACTTGTGCATGCTTCGTGAAGTTCTCATGTTGTGTTTTTCAGCTCCTTCAATTCATTCATATTCCTCTCTAAGTTGTCCATTTTTGTTATCTATTCTTCGAATTTTTTTTCAAATCTTTTTTCAAGGTTCTTAGTTTCTTTGCACTGATTTTTTTAGCTCACTGAAGTTTCTCATTGTCCACTTTCTGAAGTCTGATTCCGTCATTTCATCACACTCATTCTCCATCCAGGTTTGTTCCCTTGCTGGTGAGGAGTTTTGTTCCTTTGTAGGAGATGAGGTGGTTTGGTTTTGGGTGTTTTCCTTTTTTTTGAGCTGGTTTCTTCCCATCTTTATGGATTTATCCACTTGTCATCTTAGTAGTTGCTGATTTCTCAATTGGGTCTGTGTGGACACCCAGATTGTTGATGATGAAGTATTTCTGTTACTTAGTTTTCCTTCTAATGGTCTAGCCCCTCTGCTGTATGAGTGCTGAGGTCCACTCCTGGCCCTGCTTTTCTGGGGTACACCTGTAGCAGCTGTGGAACAGTGAGGGATGCTACCAGTTTCTTCTTCTGCTATCTTTATTCCAGAATGATGCCCACCAAATGTCAGTCTGATTAGTCCTTTTTTGGGGTGACTCTTTGGATATACAGGGGTCAGAGAGCTGCTTGAGGAGATGGTCTGTGCTTTATAGGAGCTCCAGTGCTGAGCTGTGAGCTCCATTGTTCATTCAGGGTTGTTGGGAGGATGTGTTTATGTCTGCTGCAAAAGAACTCATAAAACCCCCCTTTTTCCCCGCTTAGATGCTCTGTCTCAGGGAGTTGGGGCTTTCTTTATGAGTATCTGTTGCACTGTCCTGCCCTGCTAGGAGGCAGTCTATTCACTATTTGCCTGCCGGGGCTCTGCCCTGCTAGCATGGGTCCACCCTATGGTGGGGCTCTGTTCTGCTGTGGTGAGCTCCACCCTGCTGGTGGAGTCTCTCTGTTATGGCAGGTTGCCTCAGCAACAGCAGGCTGTGTCAGCCCTGGGCGGTACTTCAGTAGGGGCGGATTGCGTCCATAGTGGCGGACGCCCCTTCCCCACCAGGCTACACTGTCGTAGATGCCGGCAGCAAAACTCTCAGCCCCAAGCACCTCCAATCACCACCCTGCTTGTCCCCATGAGGGTGGGACCCGCCGAGCCCTATCACCCAGCTCCCTGCCTCAGAGTCCATCCTCTCTCCCTCTCTTCCTCTCCCCAAGCTGAATGGTCAACTCTCTCACTGGAACCCCAGTTGCCTGCTGATAGGGCACTGGGATCCGTGTGATCTCCCATGCCGCTGCCCACTGCACTGGCTCAGATCACGTTTCCCAGGAATCTCCTGGTCTGGCTCATTGTCCAAGTCCCATTCAATCAGATGGACATGCCAATCTGCCCTTCCAAATCTCAGATTGCCGGTTTAACAGGGCACCCAGACCAGTGAGTTCCGTGCCAGGTCCCACTGTGCTATGTCACTGGCCGAACACGAGCTGGCTGTGCTAGCGTCCCATGTCTCTCCCACACCTGGGACTTTCAACGCTCTGTGGGCAAAAAAGGTCCATCTGAGAATGTGGCTAGGACTCACCCTCTGCCCCTTCACTGAGAGCTGCAATCCTGAGTCACCTCTACGATGCCATCTTGGAAGTGGTCAATGTGAACTTACTTTTATCAAAAAATTTTAAACAGCTTTATTGAGGAGTCTAGTGACACCCAAGCTGTACATATTAGAAGTGTAAAGTTAGATGTTTTCACGTAGGTTTTCAGCCATAGAGCTGTCACCACTAGAGATAATAGATGTATTTGTCATCCCAACAGTTTTCTTGTACCCTTCAGTACTGTATCCCTCCTGCTGATCTACAGGGAACCACTGATAAGCTTTTTGTAACTGTACATTAGTTTTTATTTTCTAACATATAAATAGAATCATACAGTAGGTATTCTTTTTTCTGGCTTTTTAAATTCAACGTGATTATTTTGAGATTCATCCATGGTGTTTTTTGTGTCAGTAGTTCTTTTCCTTCTATTTGCTAAGTAATATCCTATTGTATGGGTATACCAGATGCATTTTTGCAGTCATAATGAAAAAGACTACCTTCTTTTTCCCTTCAGTGGGTCTCTGGATTTGCTGGTATTATTTGTAACCCTGAAAATTTGAGACAAGTCTCAGTTAATTTAGAAAGTTTGTTTTGCCAAGTTTGAGAATGCACACTCCTGAGACAGCCTCAGGAAGTCCTGATGACATGTGCCCAGGGTGGTTGGGACACAGTGTAGTTTTACACATTTTAGGGAGATGTGAGACATCAGCCAACATATGTAAGAAGTACAATGGTTGTGTCCAGAAAGGCAGGACAGCTTGAAACAATGACAGGAAGGAGACTTGAAGCTGGAAGGAACTTCTGGTTCACAGATAGGTGAGAGACAGGAGTGCTTGCATTCTTTGAGTTTTTGATTAGCCTTTCCAAAGGAGGCAATCAGCTATGCATCCATCTCAGTGACAGGCAGATTGTCCCTAAGCAGTTCCCAGCTTGGCATTTTTCTTTAACTTAGTGATTTAGAGGCCCCAAGATTTATTTTCCTTTCACACACCAAAGAGACTAAAAATGTGAGTACATATACACACAGAGACACACTCCAAACTCTCTTCATAGAAGGGCTTCCTAACAGGATGAGCTTCCTGGGTTTCATTTACCAGAGTAAGCTTGACAGTGCTGTGGATAGGAAGCAGGCCCACCCTTTTGGTGTGTTTGTGTTCTGTGTAATTTTTTTGGGGATGTGTGTATGTTGAGATTTTTTTTTTTTAATCTAGATTGTGTTTATGTCAGGAGGTTACCTGAAATAAAACTGAAGCTTCATAGTTTAGCTTTTAGTTGTGTTTCATAGTTTAGCAGTTATGGATTCAGTTAATCTAGTACCTCTGATTTCACAAGGGAGTCTAATAAATCTTTTCTCTGTTCATAGGAATTTTGTATAGTTGGTTAAGACAGAGATCAAAATGAGACAAACACTCATTCACGTGGTAAGTAGATGCTTACCTTTAATCTCTGTGGTGTCTTGATTAAATCACTTGCTTTCTGCTTCTGTTTCTGTGCATTTGGAAAAGTTTACTGCTTTCTGGTTCCTATGGATAATCTGATAACACACTTGGGGGTTCATGAGTTAATCACCCTCTGGCTGTTTTTAACATCATGAGCTTATATGGAGTTTAAGGATTTCTGGGCTCTCTGTGCTGTTATCTGGGGTTGTCTGAGGATGAAAAAAAGCAGATATGGTAGGATGATGAGACAGGTTAGCATGCAAGTGTAGTAAAGAATTCCATTTTTGATGTTTTTAGTTAGAGTTTTCTGCATGATGTTCTGTTTTCTAAGTAACTTGTAGATTTTTACACTGCTTTATAAAAAGCTCTTTCCCCAATTGGTAGCTTTGAATTCTTCTTCAGTATTTATGGGAAGTCATATTCTTGAATTAGATGTTCTGCATTACCTTACCAAAGATGACCCTACCAGTAGTGAAGCCAACAAGGAAAAAGATCTGCTGCTCAGGGTATCTAAAAGATCACTTCATCTTGGTACTTATGGGACTGCCTCATTCGTTGTGATGGCTGTAGAGCATTCACTCCATCGACTGAATGTAACATGTTTTAGTTGTCCCTGCCACTTTTTCTGTTATATCTATGCTGAAGTACATAATACTTACATGTAAATACATCATCTCCCACATTTCCAAATTGTTCTCCATTAACATTTTATCTGTATATACTTTCACCAACAAGGTTTTAGTGTGTCTGTTTCCTTATACACTCAACAGTACAGAGTGCTACTAGAGTTTATCCAATTGGTGAAAATTTTCTTCTGATTTTTAACTTATATATCTCTTATTATGAAGTTTGGGCATCTTTTCCTGTGAATGAGTCATTTGTAATTCTTTTTCTGAGAGCTCACTGTTCATGTATTCTACCTATTTCTCTATTATATGGTTACTGTTTTATTATTGATATGTCAGAGCTTTAGATACATTAAGCAAATTACCTCTTGGTGATATGACTTACACTGTTGCTTTTAAGTTTGTTGTTTGTCCTTTGACTTTCCTTACTGTGTTTTGCCATGAGGGGATTTTTTGTATAGATGTAATGGAATTACAACTAATTTTAAAAATTGCTTTCAAATTTTGTGTTACACTCAAAACATTTCAGATATTATGTTTATCATATTCTGAATACCTGCCTCAGCCTCTCAAAGTGCTAGGATTACAGATCCAACAGTGACTAGAGCCACTGCACCCAGCTATGCAAGGCAAATATTGAGCCAATGTACTTGGCCATCCAAGCTTCCACCCTGGGTAGGGGAGCTCTGAGCACTGGCATTGGAGGGAGCACAGCTTCTTGGCTGAACTCTGGGATAGACATTTCCTGATGGGCAGAGAATTCCAAGGCTTCTCACTCACATCTTCTACAACTCCAAGTCTTGGGATGCCTCAAACCCATGCTCTACATGGGCCAGCCATCATTGAGCAGGTAGTGTGGGACAGACATGCCAGGGTGGGCATGCAAAAGGAAAGAGACCCAGACTTTGCCTCAAGGAGGTCACATTCAAGCAGGGACAGAATTACTCCAGAGTGTGGCAGATTAAGGGACCAAAGCCTCTGATTTTCTTCCTTCTTGTCTCTCTCTCTCTCTTCTCTCTTTCTCATTCTCTCTCTTTCTCTCTTCTTCTTTCCTTTTTCCTTACTCTTTCTTTTCTTTTTTTTCAATATATAGTTTCACTCTTGTTGTCCAGACTGGTATGCAATGGCCTCAAGTGATCCATCCACCTAGGCCTCCCAAATGCTGGGATTATATGTGTGAGCCACTGGATCTTGCCACCTCCAATTTTCACAGAAGAAGGCACAGAGAAGTTTGGCACCCAAAAGAAATGAGTTCAAATATCAGTTTCACTAGTTTTTGGCTCAAGCTTTTCTGGTTCTCAGTGACTTCCTATGAAAGGGAATGAGAGGGGTCTGTGGTGACAAAATCATGGCAGGCAAGGTGACACTCACCTGTAATCTCAGCAACTCAGGAGGTTGAGGTGGGAGGATTGCTTGAGGGCCTACCTGGGAAGCATAGAGAGACCTCAACTCAAAAAAAAAAAAAGCCAGGCATGGTGGCTCATGCCTGTAATCCTAGCACTTTGGGAGCCCAAGGCAGGTGGATCACTGGAGGTCAGGAGTTTGAGACCATCCTGGCCAACATGGGGAAACCCCATCCCTACTAAAAGTACAAAAATTAGCCAGGTGTGGTGGTGCATGCTTGTAGTCCCAGCTACTTGGGAGGTTGAGGCAGAAGAATTGCTTAATCCCAGGAGGTGGAGGTTGCAGTGAGCTGAGATCACACCATGGCACTCCAGCCTGGGAGGCTCCACAGAGTGAGACTCCATCTCCAGAAAAAAAGAGAGAGGAAGAGACATCAACAAACACTGATGATGAATGGGGTAGTGGTGCCACTGCCCGGCTAATATATGTATGTATGTATGTATGTACATGTATATATCTATATATATCTATATATATGCATATATTTATATATGTATATATTTATATTTTTAGTAGAAACTAGGTTTCTTCCTGTTGACTAGGCTGGTCTCAAACTCCTGACCTCAGGTGATCCACCCATTTAGGCCTCTCAAAATACTGAGATTACAGGTGTGAGTAACCAAACATGGCCCTCCTCCTTTTATTTTTTTTTTATTTTTTGAGAGGGAGTTTTACTCCCAGGCTGGAGTGCAGTGGCAAAATCTCAGCTCACTTCAACCTTCCCCTCCCAGGTTAAGGCATTTCTCCAGCTCAGCCTTTCGAGTAGCTGGAATTACAGGAGTATGCCACCACACCAGGCTATGTTTGTATTTTTGATAGAAATGGGGTTTTGCCATGTTGGCCAGGCTGGTCTCAGACCCCTGACCTCAGATAATCCACCGGCATTGGCCTCCCAAAGTGCTGGAAGTACACACAGGAGCCCACCCCACCCCCATTCAAGTAAATGTCTTGATTGCACAGAATATATGGTGATATTGGTGGACTTACAGACATCCTCTTCAGCATTGAGTGTTGTGTCTTGGGTGTGCTGTGTGCTTTTTGTTTGTTTGTTTGAGACAGAATCTCACTCTGTTGCCAGGCTGGAGTGCAGTGGCATGATCTTGTCTCTCTGCAACCTCCACCTCCCAGGTTCAAGTGATTCTCCTGCCTCAACCTCCTGAGTAGCTGGGACTACAGGCACATGCCACCATGCCCAGCTAATTTTTTAAAAAAGTATTTTTAGTAGAGATGGGGTTTTACCACGTTGGCCAGGATAGTGTCAATGTTTTGACCTCATAATCCAACTGCCTTGGCCTCCCAAAGTGCTGGGACTACAGGCATGAGCCACTGTGCCTGGCATGTGCTCTGCTTTTAAACTCTTTTCTTTCTAATGTGGGGCAGATTGGAAAGTGTGCCTTGTTTTCATGGCCCTCATGCAGCTTGTTTTGAACTGTTATGTTCACAGTTTGGGATATTTTGAGGCAGTATTGCTGAGCTGTCCTGTCAACCTGAATTTGAGCCCTTTATCTGCCACTAACCTTGCCATGTGATTATGAGCAAGGTACCTAGCATCTCTGTTCTTCAATTTCTTTATCTGTAAAATGCAGATTATGCCCAGCTCATAGCACTAGTGTGAGGAATAAATGAAGATATGTGTAGATCACTTTTACATGGTATGTGACACTTGGTAGGCACCGAATTATTATTGCTGGGAGTATCAGTACATTCTTGCTAGTCTACACACACACACACACACACACACACACAGAGAGAGAGAGAGAGAGAGAGAGAGAGAAAGAGAGAGAGAAATTGCAGAGATTATACAAAGAGTTCCCATGTTCCTGTACCCAGCTTCCCCTATTATTAACATCTTACATTAGTATGGTGCATTCATAAAAATTAATGAACAAATATTGAGATGCTTTTATTAACCCAAGTCTCTACTTCATTCAGATTTCTTGGGGTTATTCCTAATGTCTTTTCCTGTTCCAGTGTCTCATCTGGGACACCACATTCCATCTCATCATCGTTTCTCCTTAGGCACTCTCCCTGGCTGGGTCACTCGATGAGTTTCTTTTGATTACATTGAAATTAAATTTTGGTGCAGGCAATGAGATCTCTGTCACAGAATTCTTAGGTTAAAATTTAGTCACAGTGGCTGGGTGCAGTGGCTCATGTCTGTAATCCCAACACTTTGGGAGGTTGAGGCGGACTGATCACTGGAGGCCAGGAGTTTGAGACCAGCTTGGGCAACATAGTGAGACCCTATCTCTACTAAAAATAGAAAAATGTTTGCCAGGCATGGTGGCACACTTCTGTAATCTCAGCTACTCTGGAGGCTGAGGCATGAGAATTTCTTGAACTCAGGAGGTGGAGGTTTCAGTGAGCTGAGATTGTATGACTGTACCCCAGCCTGGAAGATAAAGCCAGATTCTGTCTCAAAAAAATAATAATAATAAAAGGAAAATCTTATTCACAAAATTATTATAGGGCACCTGGTAGTAGCCCCTGAGCTGGATGTGTGGTAGACTCCAGGGATTTTTTTTTTTTTTTTTTTGAGACAGAGTTTCACTCTTGTTGCCCAGGCTGGAGTGCAGTGGTGCAGTCTCGGCTCACCGCAACCTCCGCCTCCTGGGTTCAGGCAATTCTCCTGCCTCAGCCTCCTGAGTAGCTGGGATTACAGGCATGTGCCACTATGCTCAGCTAATTTTTTTATAGTTTTAATAGAGATGGGGTTTCACCATGTTGACCAGGATGGTCTTGATCTCTTGACTTTGTGATCCACCCGCCTCGGCCTCCCAAAGTGCTGGGATTACAGGCTTGAGCCACCGCACCTGGCCAACTTTAAAAATCTTAACCTAAAGTCTGTGGCAAAAACCTGCTCGTATGCCAGAAAGCAGACCCAAGCTGCCAAAAACCACCTGTATCATATCCTGCCCCATTTGTCCTCCCCGAACTTCTGGTAAATAATGTCCATTGAAAAATGCTGGTTGGGTCTACATGGTGGCCTTAGTGATAACACATCTCAGGAATGTGTGGCATCATGGGGTACAAAAAGGAGACCACTGTGTTTTTTCTGACAGTCACCTCAAAACTGCTGGTGGCTTGGTGATGGAAGGGTGTCACCCCAGCATGTTAGCTGAGCTGTGTGGTTTCTCTGAATGTTAATAACTTTCACTGCTTTGGCTTGTGTTTCCTCCTTGATATCAGCAACTGAAAACATAAGTCAGAATTTTTTAGTTTCTGGTGCCAAATCCAAGCTGGTTTATCAGCAAACACTCCTGCCAGAGAATGGAGTCTGTGTGCTGGGGCAGAGCCACTTTCCCTTCAATGCTGGTGCTTTTCTAAGAACTGAAAATAAGCTGCAGAGGCTGTGACTTCACTTTTCTTGGAACTCAAATACATTATCCCCAAAAGTGCAGAAAACCCTCATTATGCAGCTTTTGGATCACTGAGTTCTCTAATTCTTTCTGTTGCATATTCTTGAAATACTCAAGTTTGACTGACAAATTCTTCTGCATCAGGCAAAGCAAGAGGGGGAAGGAATGACCATGTGAAGGAACTGAGTGCTTTGTCACTTGGCCTGTTTGTGGTTTAATCATTGATGAAAAAAGCACCTAGAAGAGAAACTGTGTGTAGAATGGCTTCCAATTCCAAGGTCACAACTCTGTGATCTGTTGGCCAGCAGTTGGCTTGGGCTGGGGCAGATGAACATCAGGCTACAGCCCCAAACTTACAGAACAGCTGCAAGGACAAGGGGAAAGTGCATTTTCAGCCATAATGACCTCCATTTAGTAGATACTTTGGAGCTTGTGCAAAAGGACATCTTCAAGAGGCCTCTGCCTCCTTGAGAAAAGGGAGATAGTGATGTCAGCCAAACCTGGGGTCCGGGTCCTGGTCCTGTTGGTTCCTTTTTGACTCTGGCCTTGAAAGTCAGTCTGTGAATTGGAGACCTCTCTTCCTTTGAAGGGTGGTACCTGGTAGGTTCTTGGGAACTGAATTAATGTTTCCCTCCTAAGAGAGGGAGGATCTCTGTAGACAGGAACATATGCTGTTCTGAAATCATCTGTTGCTATCTCTGTCTCTGTTGGAGGTGTTTCCAGTGATGTGTGATTGTGTCTTACTTACCTCAGTATCCCTGCCCAGCATGGGTTCTTACATAACATACATGGGCAGTCAGTTAGTGTTAGGACTGGCTGGGTTTTAGGCTGGAAGACAGTGGAAATATACAAGCAAAGGCAGTGTCTTGAATTTACACATGGCCTGCAGCAGTTTTCAAATGAAAGGAGCCCCCTGTTTAGAAGAGCCTTTTGAATTGGGCCCCCTGTATAGTTAATGGTGAACCTGAGGGTGATGGCTACACTGTTGGGGAGTGTTCTTTAAGTACAAAGGGAAGACTTGGTAAAGACACAAAAGCATGGAGAAAAGGGAGATAGCCAGCTGAGTTCAAAAAATGATTCATGTGGTTTGAGTACAATCTAAAATGAGAGGCCTTTGCGATTGACTCTTGATAAAGAGGCAAATTCAGCTGGGCTCAGTGGCTCACACCTGTAACCCCAGCACTTTGGGAGGCTGAGGTGGGCAGATCATCTGGAGTCAGGAGTTCAAGACCAGCCTGGCCAACATGGTGATACTGTGTCTGTACTAAAAATGCAAAAATTAGCCAGACATGGTGTGGGGTGGGGGTGCCAGTAATCCCAGCTACTCAGGAGGTGAACACAAGAGAATTGCTTGAACCCAGGAGGCAGAGGTTGCAATGAGCTGAGACTGCACCACTGCACTCCAGCCTGTGCAACAGAGCAAAGCTCTGTCTCAAACAAAACAAAACAAAACAAAAAGAACGGAAGTTCAACAAAGAATGAAGTGCCAGGGACTGTGCGAGAAGGTGTCTCATAAGTTGCTTCATTTTACTGTCCCAGTACCCCTAGGAGGCACATTTCCCCTGTCCCCTTTCACACCTGTGAAAACTGCAGCCATGGAGATGAAGTCCTTTGTCCAGGGGCTCTCTCCAGCCACAGAGCCAGGTTATGAACCAGTAGGTGCCCCTCATCATTAAGGACACTTGTTGTGGGTGGTCAGAAGCAGGCCCTTCCCTACAGCAGCTCTTCCCCAGGGCAGCTCTGGAGCTGAAGTTCTCTGCATGGGCCCTGGCACCCTCTGCTGGTCTGTGCTCAGGAAATGGGATGACAACCAGTCACCAGAAAGCAAAGGCACAGAATGAAGCAAAGAAACAAAATGGGGCCATGAGAAGCTTCACTCCTGTTTACCCAGGAGTTCTGCCCATTTTGGCCAGGCCGAGGTGGGGGTGGGGGGCAACCACCTTTGTCAACCAGAAGGGTTCTGAAGGGCCTGCAGTGGGGCCAGCCCCACTGTTTATTCATTGGATAACATTGGGTGGGTTATTTCACTGCCCTTCCTTCTGATATTCATGGAAATGGGATGACAGGGTCAGAGAGGTTAAATAATTCATGGCTGCTAGCTGGAATCCAGTGCTTAAATGTTCACTTTAGTGGCTAATGCCTGTAATGCCAGCACTTTGGGAGGCTGAGGCAGGCCAATCAGCTGAGGTCAGGAGTTTGAGACAAGCCTGGCTAACATGGTGAAACCCCATTTCTATGAAAAATACAAAAAATTATCCAGTTGTGGTGGCACATGCTACTCAAGAGGCTGAGACAGGAGAATCTCCTGAACCCAGGAGGCAGAGGTTGCAGTGAGCCAAGACTGCACCATTACACTGCAGTTTAGGCAACAAGAGCAAAACTCCATCTCAAAGACATAAAGAAAACACAAAAGTTCACTTCATTGGCATTTCTGTTGCCAAACACCTGCTGGGTTCCAGGCTCTGGGGATACACGAGGTGAACGAGACTCATGGTTGCTCCCTGTGTGGCATGGTGACTTGGACGTCTGATTCCTCCTTATTGTTCCTGTTTAAGCCCAAGAAAGTACTGTGCTTTTAAGAATGTGTGTGGTTAGATTGGGCTCACCTGGGTATCCAGGCCAATCTCCCTGTCTCAAACCCCTTACTAATCCCACCTGCAAAGTCCCTTTTGCTATATAAGGTGACATATTCAGAGGTTCTTGGGATTTGGACATGGATATCATTGTGTGGGGAGAAACAGTGTGCCTATCTAGTCAGTTCTCTAGACCCTGAAGATGTGTGTTTACCCAAATACAATATATATCCACCCTGCCTCAAGGCCTCATCCCATTATAACATCAACTCAGGAGTCCAAAATCTGCTCTAAATCTCATCACTTAAATCACCTCAATCTGGCATGGGGGAGGTTCCTGGAACTCAGTAAACCAGTTACCTGGCCCTAAAGTGTAGTGAGTGGCCATCCAGAGGGGTACAATCTAGTTCTGTCCCTGATGCAAGGGACCTGATATGTGATATGGACAAGAAAAGGAAGAAACAAAGAGGCTGTACACCCAGAAATACCAGACCACTAAGCCGCCTTTCCTCCTGGTCACAGAGGATAGGGAAAGGAGTTTCTCCAAGGGTCTGTCAGCACCTCATTCCATGTTCTGTGAGCTTGGGAGAAGGCTGAGCTAGACACTTTACTTCCATGGATACTGCTCATTTTAGAAAGTGAGTCAAGCCAGGTGCAGTGGCTCACAGCTGTCATCCCAGCACTTTGGGTGGCCAAGGTGGGCAGATATGCTGAAGCCAGGACTTCATGACTGGCCAGCCCAACATGACAAAACCCTGTCACTACTAAAAATACAAAAATTAGCGAGGCATGGTGGTACATGTCTGTGGTCCCAGCTACTGTGGAGACTGAAGCAGGAGAATCGCTTGAACCCAGCAGTCAGAGGTTGCAGTGAGCCAAGATCATGACCCTGCACTCCAGCTTGGGCCACAGAGTGAGACTCTGTCTCAAGAAAAAAAGAAAGAGAGTTGGAGTCAGGGCCTGCCCTGGGGTCTTCCATCGGACAGCTCTGCATTACTTGCAGATGAAAATTTTCCCAGAGCACAGCTAAGCCTGGTTGTCCTGCATGTTGGACTCCAGCATGTAGCTAATTATCAGCTCCACCTGGGCTGTTTTTACCTGGTCTCTACTCATATCTTCAATTAGAATCCATGTGCTTTGGGCTTAAGAAAGTCTAAGCTTTAGAAAGCTCTCCAGTGACTGTCATCATCAACCAGGTTTGGAAGACAGATCTACAGCTTTCTGGCCCAGAGACACCTGGGGCACAGGAGGGGTCAGAGCTGCCCATGACACTTACTGTGAACTGGTGAAGCCTCCCTTGAGTGGAGACACTGGAGCCCAGGGGACCAGGACTATAGGGGTCTCTGCCTATCCCAGGCTTCTGAGGAGGAGAAGAAACAAAGGCTGGAAAAGCTCATGTTTAGGAATAAAGCTGCTCTACCTCCTGGATGTCCAGGGCCATCCTTGATACTGGGCCATTGCAAGGTAGTGATATCAAGTTCCCTTTTTAAAAAGCACTGTGACTGGGTACAGTGGCTCACACCTGTAATCTCAGCACTTTAGGAGGCCAAAGTGTGTGGATCACCTGAGGTCAGATGTTCGAGACCAGCTTGGCCAACATGGCAAAACCCTGTCTCTACTAAAAATATAAAAATTAACCAGATATGGTGGTATATGCCTATATTCCCAGCTACTTGGGAGGCTGAGGCAGGAGAGTTGTTTGAACCCAGAAGGCATAGGTTGTAGTGAGCTGAGATCACTCCATTGCACTCCAGCCTGGATGTCAGAGTGAGATTTTATCTCAAAAAAAAGTGAGCCATTTTACAGAAAACTATTAAGTAAACAATACTACTGTGGTACCTGAGAGATGGATGTGTGGGTACTTGCTTTTCCTTGATGTTCTAGAGTAGAGCTGCACTGTCTAATGTGATTGTCAGCAGCCTCATGGATCTGTGGAGTACTTGAAATGTGCTGGTGTGACAGGCAGCGTTGCCAAACTCAGTATATAAAAGTTGCGGATGCCTCCTCCATCAGCGTGGGCTTTCTTCCAGAATGGAAAGGGGGATAAAAGAGTAACTTTACAGTGGCAAAACCTGACAGACTGCCCCAGCCAGCCAACCAGGGTTAACATCAAGTGATACATTAGGTTACCAGCACACCTGGGCAAGACACCTGAGGCCCTAGGGGGTCAGGACTTAGAAGCTTCAAATTCCACAGCCACTAGTCTTCTCACTGCCCTCACGTGGCTCCTGCAGAGAGTAGTGACAATACCCTAAGGGGCCTCTAGGAGCCTGATGGGACCACAGGAGGTCTCTTGGAGGCCTGGAGAGGCATGTGAGGACTTGGCATTTTCCACAGGTATGACAGCCAGGGTTGGTGCTTGAGATCTCTGGTCAGAGCTGGTAATGCTGTGTAATGAATTGCCGCAAACTTAGGAGCTTAAAAAAACAGATGTATTGGCCTAATGCAGTGCCTCACACCTGTAATCCCAGCACTTTGGGAGGCCAAGGCAGGCAGATCACCTGAGGTTGGGAGTTCCAGACCAGTCTGACCAACATGGAGAAATCCTGTCTTTACTAAAAATACAAAAAATTAACCAGGCACAGTGGTGCATGCCTATAATCCCAGCTACTTAGGAGGCTGAGGAAGGAGAATCACTTGAACCTAGGAGGCAGAGGTTGCAGTGGACCAATATCACACCACTGCCTTTCAGCTTGGGTGACAAAGCAAGGCTCCATCACAAAAAAAGGAACAGGCTTGTTAAATTTCTCCCATGTGTTGATGCATTTGCTGTAATATTTAGTCCTGCTATTATGAGTCACCCACTCCCAGGGCTGCCCTGCCCATTGTGAGACCTCTTCTGTCTTCCTAAGTGTCAGTCAGTGTTTTCCCTGCCTTTACCACATTGTCCACCTCTAGCTGGTGTCACACCCCTTTAAGGAGAGTGAGCACATTGGCTGTGGGATCTTAGTTTCCCCAGTTTGGCAGCAGCAGGTCCCCGACTTGGCATGAGAAATAAATGTCAGTGGGAAAATCTTTTTTTTTTTTTTTTTGAGATGGAGTCTTGCTCTGTTGCCAGGCTGGAGTGTAATGACAAAATCCTGGCTCACTGCAACTTCTGCCTTCCAGGTTAAAGTGATTCTCCTGCCTCAGCTTCCTGAGTAGCTGGGACTACAGGCATGTGCCACCATGCCCAGCTAATTTTTGTATTTTTTAGTAGAGATGGGGTTTCACCATGTTGGCCAGGATGGGATTGATCTATTGACCTTGTGATCTGTCCGACTCAGCCTCTTAAAGTGCTGGGATTACAGGCATTTTACTATATATGTGCATCTTTAGAAAGACATTTCCCTGGCTAGGAAAATTCTTTTTAAAGATGTACGTATATAGTAAGATGCATGTCCCAACACAAATGTCGTTGCACTTGTTGATGTGTGTCTTAAGCCTGGGGTAGGGAAGTTTGGTAGGTGGATATTACTTTCCATCTCTTTTCTCATAACATGGCATAAAAGAGAAGATTTTGGATTTAGCATTTCACTGTGAGCATAATGTTTATTCCATGGTCATGGGCCTTACTATCAAATTTACTTGAAAACCTTGTGAAATTATTTATGCAGAAAGAATGAGGAATCTCGGGTAATGGGAGAGCAACTGGCCAGTTTTGGAAAACTTCCAACATGGGTGGTTTACAACTAATTGGAAAAACATGTCTCATCTCTATTGAGTTAGTGCTTTCTGCAGTGATGGGTGGCTTAAGTGCTCCCAGAAGGTTTAAGGAGCAGAATCAGCTCTGAAGGTGGCCAGCACAGTGACAAAAAAAAGAAAAGGGCTCTGTCTGCACCTGAGGGTCCTTCAGTCATGGTCAGCTCTGTCTAGGGGAGCAAAGACCCTATCTGTCCTCAGCCTCCCTGGCTATGGGAGGGGCATGGGTTGGGAGAGCAGAGCATGGGCACTTTTTCTGGCTGGAAACTTAGCCTTTGAAACCAGGCTCCAGAGGCAGAGTTTGAGACCCAAACAGGAGAAGGAGATGGCCAATGTTGATGCTCTCAGGGCTCAGGGTCCTTGAACTGTCTGGGTCCTTATGTACTTTTACAAGGGTATTTTGAGACACAGAAGTCAGTGGACCCACTCTCTTTTCCTCATTGGAGTTTTCTATAAAAGAGTGTTCCCAGGGACAGATAATCTGATGGGGCCATGGCCCCACCAGTGTCCTTAAGAGGGAAAGCTCTGTCAGCAGAGAGAACTGCAGCCCCAGCTGATCACACAGGCTACACTAGGCAAGGATCTGCAGACACCACCAGGCTGCTCTAAGGCTCCCAAGTTAGAGGAGCCCAGTTGGTTCCAGTCCTGGTTTTGCTAGCCAGTCTCAGTCCCTGGCTTCATCTCTTGGCAGGGCTGATGCGATATTGTTTGTGAGATGGAGCAAATGGCATTGCTCCTACCCCTACCAGGCTGGTGTCAGGATGAAATTCAAAACAGGAAGCACCCTTACCCAACCCCCATGGACCAAGAGGTGATGCTATTAGAGTTATAAGAGTTATATGGGTTTGGGGTTTCCTCTTACTGTTTCCATTTCCTTCCTGAAACCCTGCAAGAAAATTCATGAGAAAGGAAGTGTCTTTCAGATGCCTGAGTGCAGCTGGGAATGGCTGTTTTCAGTTATCCAGGCTGGTTGGAGTCCAGGTTGAGTTTCCTGGGTTGTGGGTTTGAACCACCAGAGCCACTGAGGCACAGCTGGCCCACTGCCAAGTGCTGCCAACCATCCTGTAAATGCCACCATTGCTCATGCCTGGGAGACATTTCAGCATTGACTGAAAGGGTTGCTAGGTCTTGTCCTGCTCAGGACAGGGCACTGAAGAGTGATATATTGTCATACTCTAAGGACAGATCTGGGTCCTGTGCCTCCCAGGGACTCCAAATGCAGAATGCCCTTCACAGAACCCCAGCCCATGGGCACAGCTCCTTTTGTTAGTATTAATTATGCACTGATGTGAAATGCACCCACTCTTGAAGAGCGGGACAGCCAGTGATTAAAACAGTTGAGGGCAGGTCACCAAGCTGTTTCAGACTCCATTAGGAAATGGCTCTGAGAGGGTTACTTTAGAGCAAGGGAAAGGTCTCCCTTTTGGAGGGGCTCTTTGCCTGGCCAGCCCCTTACTTTAAATCCTGGCCTGATCCAGCCATCCAAGATGGCTCTGAAGTAGGAACTGCTACTTAATTTGCAGGGATCAGTACAAAATGAAAATCAGTAATTTTCAGAAATTAAGATTAAAGTGGGCTGGGTGCAGTGGCTCATGGCTGTAATACCAGCACTTTGGGACACCAAGGCAGGCAGATCAAGAGGCCAGGAGTTGGAAACCAGCCTAGCCAACATGGTGAAACCCTGTCTCTACTAAAAATACAAAACTTAGCTGGGCATGGTGGTGGGTGCCTGTAATCCCAGCTACTTGGGAGGCTGAGGCAGGAGAATTGCTTGAACCTGGGAGGTGGAGGTTGGAGTGAGCCAAGATCACACCCTTGCCTTCCAGCCTGGGTGACAGTGCAAGACTATGTTTTAAAAAAATGAAAAATGATTCAAGCAGCAGAGCCTTCAAGCAAGCATTAGGGACCCTTCTGAGCACAGGGCTCTGGTTGTGGAGTTTGTACACTGGCCCAGGTCTGGAGAGAGTGCAAGGCATGCAGCTGGCCTGAACCATGTGGGTGAACTGAGTCACTCTGCCCTTTGTGGGGGTTGATGGGGATCTTCTTCAAGGCTGCTGGCCTGGGTGGGGTTGACACATGAGCGGGGCTTGTCCTGGTCTGGGCTGAAAATGATACACTGGGACAAGTTAAAGGGAGGGGGACTGGAGCAGGGTGCTCCAGTGAGCATCATCTGTGTACAACAGGGAGTCCCTGAGCTTGGATGCATGATTTAATCATCTGTCACAAGGTTCAGAGCAAAACCCAGAAGGCCAGGCAACGATGCATTGAAACTGTCAGTACCCAAGTTAGCATTTTCCAGTATTATTAAAAAATGTTTTATAGATAAGAGGTCTCACTGTGTTGGTCAGGATGGTCTCAAACTCTTGGTCTTGAGTGATCCTCCTGCCTTGGCCTCCCAAGGTGTTGGGATTATACTCATGAGCCACTGCCCCTGGCCTCCAACACTGTTTTAAAATTTTTGATATATCTATGACTTTTGGATTATACCTGTTTTGTTACTTCCATTGGAGAAAATTGACCTGGCCAGGTGAGGTGGCTCATGTCTGTAATCCCAGTACTTTGGGAGGTTGAGGTGGGCAGATCACATGGCATTTCTCCTGTGAGAGTTTGAGACCAGTTTGGACAAATGGAGAAACCCCATCTGTACTAAAAACACACAAATTAGCCAGGCATGGTGATGGGTGTCTGTAATTTCTAATCCCAGCTACTCAGGAGACTGAAGCAGGAGAATCTCTTGAACCCATGAGACAGAGATTGCAGTGAGCTGAGATTGTGCTACTGCACTTCTGCCTGAGCTACAGAACAAGACTCTGTCTCCAAAAAGAAAAAAAAAAACCTTCAAAAGCAGATTTTTGTCACTGCACTAATCACTAACCACGGGTGTACAAGGACAAATGAAATGAGGTCAAAGTTATTTATGCCTTGTTTTCTTTGCCTTTGACCTTCAACCCCATGCATTCCTGCAAATGTTTTGCCCATGGCAAACCTTTGAAGACCTTAACTTTTCTGTTTTAAGTGAGATTTCCAAGTGAATTGATGTTGTCTGGAAAGACAATCCCTTTACTGGAGAACAATTTGTATTTGAAGAGAATGAGATCAGGTTGCTAAGGACACCCTTGTTTGTAATCTTTGGTTTATATAAATTATTGGTGAATAAGAGAAATAAGTTTATTCTTTCTTCCAGATGGTAAACTGGAAGGGAAGTGTGTTACAGGGTAAAGTGAGTCATGGGTTGTGGGAGGCTCAGATGGAACAGGGCTCTGGGACACCTCTCTTTCTTGACATTGGACCTCTAATTTCCCTACCAGGCCTCAAATTAAAAGACAAAGGCTTCTAATCTTCTTGGGTGGGAACAGATAAAAGTTCCTCTGGGTGGATGGATAGGGGTGGGAAGGAGGAAGTTTGTAGAAACTGAAAGAGGACTTTTTTGGGGGAGAGAGGAAGAAATCTCTTGTTCAATTACAAAACCAAAATATCATTGGCATAATGTTTTCAGGGTTCATCCATATTGTTACATATGTCAGAACCTAATTTTTTTGATGGCTGACTAATACTCCATATATAGTGCATTTTGCTTATTGATTTACCTGTTGATGAACATGTGATATTTCTACTTTTGGCTATTGTAAATAATGTCATTAGAAACACTGGCATGCAAGTAACTACTTGAGTCCTTGTTTATAATTTTGTTGGGTATGTATCAAAGAGTGGATTATTGGTTTATGTAGTAATTCTATATGTAACAGTTTTAGAAACCAGCAAAATGTCTTCCACAGTGTCCACACTATTTTGTATTTCTACCAGCAGTATACAAAGGTTCCAGGTTCTCCATATCCTCACCAACACTAGTTATTTCTGTGTTTTTGATTAGAGCCGTGCTAGTTGGTATGAAATGATACTTATTGTGGTTTGGATTTTCATTGCCCTAATGACTAATGATTTTGAGGAGCCTTCAATGTGCTCATTGGCCATTTGTATCAAGTTATTTCCCCTTTGCAACCTCTTATGTATTTTTTGTATTTGTTTTGTTATAGGGATTCATATATATTTTGAATATTAACCTCTTATGAGATATGTGATATGCAATTATTTTCTCCCATTGTGTAGATTGTACTTCACTATATTTATAGTGTCTTTTCATAGACAAAATTTTTTAATTTTGATGAAATGTATCTTTTTTTGTTGCCCATGATTTTAATATCATATTTAAAAAATATTGCTAAATCCATGGCCATGAAGATTTGCCACACTTTTGTTCTGAGTTTATAATGTGTGCTCTCAATAAAGGTCTCTGATCCATATTGAATTAATATCTGTGTATGGTATAAGGTAAGAGTCCAACTTTATTTTCTTGCATGTGAAAATCCAGTTGTTTCGGCACTATTTGTTGAAAAGACTGTTCTGTAGGACCTTGGCATTATTGTCATAAATCAATTAGCCATGGATGTGAGGGTTTATTTCCAGGCTCTCAATTCTATTCCATTGGTTTATAGGTCTATCCCTATGCCAATATCCCATTGCTTTTTTAAATTATAGCTTTATATTGAGTTTTGAAATCAGAAAATTTGAGACCTCCAAATTTGTTCCATTACAAAATTGTTTTAACCATTCAGGGTCCCTTGAAATTCTATATAAATTTTAGAATGGTTTTCTTTATTTCTTTGAAAGATGCTATTGGAATTTAGATAAAGATTGCATTAAATCTGCCAATTATTTGAGTAATATTGTCATCTTCACACTATTAAGCTGTAAGATATTAACCCCTTTTCAGATATATGAACAAAATCAGATATATGATTCTGACTAATGAATCAGGTTTCAGTTTTCCAATTATTTAGGCCTTCTTTAATATCTTTCAACAATGGTTTATAGTTTTCAGTATACAAGTCTTGTGACTCCTTTGTTAAATTTATTCCTAAGTATTTTATTTTTATTATGTTACTGTAAACACAATTGTTCTCTTAATCTTTTTTCAATTGATTGTATGTAGGAATACAAATAAACCAATTGTGCAATGATTTAATATTTTGAAATTTTATGAGTTCATTTATTGGTTTTGACAGCTTTGTGTGTGTGTGTCTGTGTGTGTGTATTCTTTATAGTTTTTGATGTATAAGATTGACTTCTTTTCCAATCTGGATATTTTGATTTCTCTTTCCTGCATATTTGCTCTGACTACAACTTTAAGTATTATGTTAAATAGAATAGTGAAAGTGGGCATCCTTGTCTTGCTCTTGATCTTAGGGGAAAAGCTTTCAGTCTTTCATCACTGAGTATGAAAGTTGTCAGTTTTTCATATGGCCACAGCATGTTTAGAAAGTTTCCTTATATTCCTAAGTATATTGATTATTTGTATCATGAAAGAGTGTTAGAGTTTGTTAAGTGCTTTTTCTGTATCAATTGAGATGATCATGTAGGTTTCTCCTTTATTCTACTATGTAGTTTATTAAACTGACTGATTACATATGTTGAACCCTTCTTTTGTTATTGGGGAAAATCCCAGTTGGTCATAGTGAACAATGCTTTCAATATTCTGAATTCAGTTTATTGATACTATTTTGGGAATTTTTGCATCTATATTGATAAGGAATAGTAGTCTATAGTTTTCCTTTTCTTGTTGGGTCTTTGTCTGCATTAGGATAGTGCTATATTCACAGAAGGAGGTAGGATGTGTTTCTTCCTCTTTTCTTTTGAAAAAGTTTGAAAAAGAAAAATTTGAGAACTGGTGTTAATTCTTCTTTAACTGTTTGGCACCATTCACCAATGAAACCTTCTGATCTTGGGTTTTTCTTTATTAGGAGGTTTTTTGTCACTGATTAAACCTCTTTGTTTCTTTTAGTTCTATTCATGTTTTCCATTTCTTCTAGAGTAGGCTTTGGTGGTTCATGGTTTGTTTTTACCTTAATTTATTTCTTGTTGCTATTGTGATTTCTTTTCTGATCTAATGTTGTTTAAGACTGTGATTTTTAGAAAAATTTCCACATATTTGTGAGTTTTCCAAAAGTGTTTCTTCGGTTATTGATGGTAGTTACATTGCACAGTAGTCAGAAAAAAAAAACCTTATGATTTCAATCTTTTTAAATTTATTAAGATGTTTTGTGGACTTAACATATGATCTATCTCAAAGAATGTTCTGTATGCATTTGAGAAAATTGTATACTCTGCTACTGTTGAGTGAAGTGCTTTCTGAGTATTAGATACAATTGGTCAATTGTGTTAAGTATTAGATAAAATTGGTCTATTAATCATCTGTCTGGTTATTCTATTCACTACTGAAAATGGAGTAATGAAGTCTCCAGATATTATTGTAAAGCTGTGCCTTCAATTTTGTTAATTTTAGTTTCACATGTTTTGGGAGTGTTGTCATTAGATGGGTATATAATTTGTATATTTTCTTGATGTAGGGCAACATTTATCAATATATAATGCCTTTGGCCAGATGTGATTGCTCATGCCTATGATCCCAGCACTTTGGGACTCTGAGTTGTGTGGATCACAAGGTCAGGAGTTCAAGACCAGCCTGACCAATGTGGTGAAACCCTGTCTCTACTAAAAATACAAAAATTAGCTGAGCATGGTGGTGTGTACCTGTAGTATCAGCTACTTCGGAGGCTAGGCAGGAAAATTTCTTGAACCCAGAAGGCAGAGGTTCCAGTGAGCCAAGATTGAACCACTGCACTCCAGCCTGGGTGTCAGAGTAAGACTCCATCACAAATATGTGTGTGTGTGTGTGTGTGTGTGTGTCTTTATTTCACTCTTGTAAAATTTTTGACTTGAAATCTATTTTGTATGATAGCAATATAGCCACTCAGCTTTGTTTTGGATGCCATTTGCCTGAAATATATTTGTCCATTGTTTTTATTCAAACTTTTTATGTTTTTGTATTTAAAATGACTCTCTTGTTAACAGTATGGAGATGGATCTTTCTGTGTTCATTTTCCCAATTTCTGTCTTATGAGTAGCAGGTTTTGATCTGGTTACATTGAAAATAATTACTGATAAGAAAAGATTTACTTCTGTTATTTAATTTTGTTTTCTGTAGTCTTTTTTGTTGTTGTTGTTGTTTTTGCTCTTCAGTTTCTCCATTACTGCCACCACTTTTTGGTATTCTGTTGATTTTTTTTATAGTGTGCCATTTTTTCTTTCTGTATTTTTTCAAGTTATTTTCTTAGTGGTTTTATGGGAAATTACACTTAGTATCTTAAACTTGTATCTAGCTTTAACAGTAACCCAATTTATAACCAACTTAGTTTCAATAGCATAGAAA
The DNA here is from genome assembly GCA_031835075.1 of Saguinus oedipus. NCBI lineage: Eukaryota > Metazoa > Chordata > Mammalia > Primates > Cebidae > Saguinus > Saguinus oedipus. Next base: position 439,106 of record CM063176.1, read on the forward strand.
CATTCTGCTTCTATCCATCTCCTTTCCTCCCCTTTATATTGTTATTGTCACATATTATGTCATTATATATTGGGAACTCATTACCATAAATTTATAACAATTGTTTTTTGCCCTTGCCCTTTAAATCATATAGGAAAAAAAATACAAGCCAAAAGTACAATAACAGTGGCTCGTATATGAAGTTACTTTTACCAGTCTTCTTTATTTCCTCTTATATCTTGAGTCCATGCTGGTGTTCTTTCATTTCAGCCTGAAGAACTCCTGTTAGCATCTCTTATAGGAAAAATCTACTGGCCTCTTTTGCCCACCTGACAAAGAAGAATGGGCTGTTCACCACACCATTTTCTTTTCCTCCCAGCCACTCAGCTAGGCTCCTCTTGCCAGCCTGTTTTGCAGGTGTTAGATAAAATAGTAGAATGTTAAAGTGGTACATGCTTGGCCAATCAGACCTCCCACATAATTTTTGATCTCTGCTGCATGAAGGAGGACGATCTTGGTAGCTACATGTTGAAGATAGAAGAATCTCATGTCAGTCTGAGTCACTGGATAGTTTCATGGGAACTGGAAATTTCCTAACTGTCCCCTTCCCATACATTCCTTAGTGAATGTTATTTTCTTAACATTCATTGACACTTAAATTTTTATTATTACATTTTTGAGATCTGGGAGTTTTCATTATAGCAAGTAGCACTATCTTTACTCATCCAGCCATTTCACTCATTTATTCAATTACTCATGCTTTTTCTGATTTTCAGTTTCAAACCTTCAAACATGATAGCCTTATGTGACTTCTCCAAACTTCCTAACCCTTATCCACACTTTCACCAAATTCAACTGATTTCCCAGTATGAAATTGTTCTCTTTCAATAGCTATCATTTAAGTCTACCTCTCTTTATCCAATTTTCTCACTCAAGAAATATTTATCTATTTGCATTTCTGTGCAGAGGTTATACAGGGAAGTATAAAAGACAGGGTTTTGAGCTAGAAAGTGCTGAGCCCACAGCAGTGTTCTAACTAAACTTTCTCTTCTGGGTCATCCAGGCCACTGTATGCATCTTTCCAAATAAAGCTTCCTTATAGACTTTATTTTGTATATTCCAATCACTTATCTGATAAAACCCAAATCTCCTGGCTTAGAGCCAAGCCCTTTCCCTTATTTATTAATCATACATTTTCTTTCAGTCTCCATCACAATACTTTGAAATTCTTCATGACACTCTCCTTCAAGTTCTGACTAGAAAGAGCAGGAGTCACTACACTTGTATCAGACAAAATAGATTTCAAGACAAAAATCATAAGAGATAAAGAAGATTACTGTATAATGATAAAGGGGTCAATTCAGCAAGGGAATATAACAATTCTAAATCTATCTCCACCCAACACAGGAGCACCCAGATATATATGTATTGAATATATATATATATGTATGTATATATGATATTATTAGAGCTAATAGCAGAGATAGGCCCCAGTACCATAATAGCTGGAGACTTCAACACCACATATATATATAACTGTGAAATAGCAATCTAGTTCCTTTTTTTCCCAAATAGCTACTCAGTTTATCCAATACTATTTACTAAAGAATTCACTATTTTTATCACAATCACATATACCACTGTTGACCACAGAAAACATTCATATAAATGAGGCTACTTCAGTGCTCTCAACTCTATGCCAGTGATCTGATGCTCAAATTGGTCTGGCTTCAACATACTCTTTAATATTTGACAGCACTAATACACCCTCCATGAACAGAGTTTTATAAATTTTGTGAAAATTTTCATTTTTCTTCTTTTATATAAGCTTTAGAATCAAGTTTTGAAAAGCCTAATGAGATATTAATTTGGATTAAATTCACAAATTGTATGTGTGTGTGTGTGTGTGTGTGTATACATACATGTATATAATTTTCCTCTAGTCTCCAACTCCTGGCCTCAAGTAGTCTTCCAACCTAAGCCTCCCAAAGTGCTGGGTTATAGGCATGAGCCACTGTGGCTATCTTATTTCACTCAATTTAAGACATTTTCAATGTAAGATGCACAGTTATTTTGATGTCACTTGAAAGAGCTTCTTTAGACTTAAATACATCTGTTTTCATGTCACATCTGACTTGTGCTTATAATGAAAGGAAAGTTATTTAAAATAAATTGGTTAAGATGCTCCTATCCTAACTTTATAATTACCACATGGCTAGAAGTACTTGGAAGGTGTTAATAAGTTTTAAGGCATATCTTCACTTTAGAAATCATAAAAGGTAAAAAAAAAAAAAAAAGTGTCTTTCTAATAATATAACATACTTTTTTTATGGCTGATAACCATTGTATGACTACCACATTTTAAAATTCATCAAGTGGACATGTAGATTGTTTCCACCTTTTGACTATTGTTAGTAATGTTGCTATATAAATTTATGTACAAATATTGTGTGATCATAGATTTTTATTCTTTTGGGTACATACATAGAATTGGAATTTCTGGGTCATACATAAATGGCAACATAAGTTTCATTTTTCTTAAAAGTAAAATTATGATAAGTACCTTGGTACAAATTATATACATATGGATATATACACACATATGTATCTCACATAAGATATATACTATTTATAGTTAAAGAGAAAAGAGATGAAAGCATAGAGATAAAAAGCACTGATAAACCTACCATTTTGTGAAATACAGTTTTGGCTCTTTGGTGTATATGTAAATAAATACATCCAAGTATCTGTCATAATGTAGATAGTTTTAGACATTTCCTTTCATGCTTAATATGATCGTGGACATTGGATTCATTATTACATTATACAAATGTATCATAACTTATTTAACCAATTTCCCATTACTGGACATTGTGGTCATTAAAAAATCTGGTATTATTAATACTTATTTTAATATATAGAGTTGGTGTATACATTTTGGTCTGTGCAATACATTCCCAAGAGTGGGACTGGTGGATCAAAGATTAACATATTGCTGCATATTGCCAATTGGAATCACATAACTTTAAGGTCTTGTAAAACTAGTTTTTATAAAACTTAAATGAGAAAACATATGAAAGCATACTATCTAAACCAGGATAGTCCTCATTTAATTATTTAAGCAATTGTAGTTGTGGGGAGAGAGTGTTACTGTGATAGAAATTTTAAAAAGAAAGAAAGAAAGAATGTGAAGCACCAAAGAGAAATGCCAAATAATGGAAAGTAAACAGAAATTCAATGCTCATAGTTTGACTCAATGAATGGCAGAAACTAAATGGCAAGAGAGATGATGTGGAGTTGGCTGTAGTAATCTTTTTCTAATCTTGGTTTTGTAACAAAACATCTGTGCTATTTTTAATATAAGCCACATTTAATTGAGTACATGTGAACACAAAAACATAGCAACTGTTCTTTAGCAAATGATGGTGACCCTGTGGGGTTGTCCACAGAGAAAATATGTCTACCCTTTCAGTTTATGGAGAAAATACAGATAAACCTTACCCTAATGCACCAAGTTAATTAGAAAGGAAGTCAAACAAAAAGCAACAAAGCCTTTATTTATTTACTTTTTTTGGTGAAGATGTGTGTGAAACAAGAGAAAATGCTCATACATAAGACAATAATTTAAAAACCAGTAAGTATTGCTTCAAGTCCTTTCTAAGAAGCAAAATCTAAAATATGGAGGAGAACATAGATCTTATATCTTATATCTATGTTTTAGATATAAGATCTTATATCTATGTTTTAGATCTTAGACCTCTGTTATTATAGATCTATGTTCTCCTTAGATGTCAGTACTATAGCAGTATTTCTTAAAGATCTGAAGAAGCTGGTTCAGCAGAAGGAATATAGCAAAAACATTAAAGTTCATCAAATTTTTTTTTGAAAGTGGGTAGCCTTCACAAGTTTTGTTTGCATTGTCTATGTTTGTCTCACATATGAATGCATATAGTCAATGACATTTTTATTTCTTGTTTTTTCTTAACTCCTGTGTTATGAGAACTGAAATTTATTAGACATGGCTTTTCCACATCATTTCTTAGAAATATAATTTCTGTGTTTGAAGAAGTCTGTTGTTGTAGAAGCCTTCCCTGAGGCAGAAAGGACATAAGTTTGTTTTAAGGATGCATTTGCCTCCTTAGCCTAAAAATCAAACAATACATAAAGTAAACCAAAGTTCTGTTCTTAGATTTGGAACACAGCACTTCTGGGACTGTTTCTTGGCAGCCTCTATAAATACATATGAACTCACATTACAGCATCACATAGCAGGAAATTCTAGAAGTCAGTGGTCAGAATTAAGAGAAAGAGCCAGATGCAGTGTCATAAGCCTGTAGTCCCAGCTACTCAGGGGGCTTGAGGCAGGAGAATGGCTTTAGCCCTGGAAGCTTGAGGCAAGCCTGAGAATTTGAGTCAATCCTGGACAATACAGTGAGTCCCTGTCTCTTAAAAAAATGAATGAAATGAAACAAGAAGAAGATCTGAGGTAGCTGATTACTGAGGAAGCGCAGAATGCAAAGAGCCTGAAAGGGGAGATACTTTACATAGGCAAGTGACTCAAGGCATTTTCTGATTGGTCTTCTCCATGCTCCTTGCCCAGCATGCTCCATGGCATTCACATGAAAGCCACCATGTCAGTGAGTAGTTATGGGTGAAGGACATTCTGGGGTCTTGGGGAACATGGCTAAAATGGGCCTATAACCTTCCCCCAATTCATGTCACTTCTCCTAAATTCATTTTCTGTGTTTGGTACCACTTATATTACATCTTTGCTAAGTATCTACATTCATAAAATTTCTACCATAAAAATAGGAATCTGTTTTCTTTAGAAGATCACACATTCTCAAGGAACAAAACAATGTAACAGTGATTAAAAGGTTCATATTCAAAAGGCAGTTACTGAATATTTCTTTTCTCAGCTAAATGTAATGTTCACTTAACTTGACTTTTAAGTAGCAAAGAGTAGAAATCCTCAAGATAAATCTCAGCATCTAATCTCTAATTAAAGTATTTAACAAGATTGTCAATAAAATTAATTTTATCTGTAAATGCTGATGATCTTATGTGATTTCCTAAAACAAGCACAGGATTATTCAAGTATTGGACTCTGTTAAAAAAAAAGTGCAATGACTTCCAATTGCCCTGGGTTTTAGACTGGCATTTAAATCTATTTTACTGATTTGCCCCCAGTTTTCTATTCTGGCTTGCTTCCTACAATTTCTCAGTACAAATGCTCCACTGACACAGTCAGTCTCCTAGTTATACCACAAACATAACTTGTTTTCTTCTCTTTTCATCCTGTGTGCTTTCTTCTTCTTTCTGTAATGCTCATTTTCTTATCCAAATACTACACAGTGTTTTTATTCTAGAGCTACATTAATCTCTTCTTTGCTCTTTGTGAAGACTGGGACTTTGTAGTGAGAGGATCTTTAGTAGCTTAGCCACTTTGGAATAAGTTATTTACAACATTTATAGGTTTTAATTTCTTCATTTGAAAAAAGGAACTTATAAAAGTACCTGGCTCATAAACATTTTGTGAGGTTGCCTCAAAAGCACTTAACTTGTTGGCGGCACACAGTAAACATTCAGTGAATGATGATGTTGAGAAAGATGATGAATATTGGCTTATATAATTGCATATTTGGTCTTTGTCAGGATAGACATGCCTTATGTTTTAATTCATTTCAGTGTGAGAAATCTAGGGGTCTTACTGTATTGTTAAATTTTTCTTCCTATACACCAGTGTGTGTGTTTGTTTAAATTTCCAAATGTTTCCTTCCAGCCTTGTGAGAAAAATGAGCTAGTCTTTATGAGAAAGAAAGTCTCTTAGTGTTTGAGAGAAAGCAGCCAATTTCAGAACTACAACTCCTCTGGCTGTCTCCTTAGCTGTGCTTTATTTCTCAGAGTTTTTAGTTCATTTCACTTTCTCTTCAATCCTCCCTGGCTAACAGTAGTAAACTGAAGCATGCTTTATTAAAGTAAAATGAAATAATTATATCATGCTTCTTACCTGCAAGCACATGAGTTTTGATGCCTTTCAAGAGGAATATATTAGATGGGCAGCTGGTTGGTAATCATCCTACTCTGCCTCATTGGGTGACTTTTAAATAATCACACTCAAATCTGCAGTAACTAGAGAGGAGCATTTCAAGTGAATTACTGAGTATTTACTTTATACTACTGTTTAATGATTAGGCATACAGATAAATAAGGGAACATTTTCATGACATCCATACTATTCAATGCAGTGAACATCTAGAATGCAACTTGATTTCTAAAAATTCCTACAGTTAGCAGTGAACAAAAAAAATACATCTGAATGGGAAAATTTTCAATTATTTTCCAGATTCAGGTTGCCTGGCAGCTCAATTTTAGAGATGCCTAGGTCACTGAAATAATAGATGATTCATAGGCAAATTCTTTTTTGACTTGGTAATTCTGTCCACAAAAACTATAGAGTTAAAAAAAAATTAACCTGGACTACTAGAATATTTTCCCTGAAGATCTCTCAGTAGAATGGGGCAGACATTTTTATTTTTAGTGATTATTTATGTGGGTTCTACTAATATTCACCATGTTAAAAATTAATACTGAGAAATGTTTAAAATATGTATAGTTATTTTAATATAATTTATATTTTGTTTCTATAAAAGCAATTTTATCTTTCAGTAATAATGATGAGTAATATTTTTATTGTATAAATGTAAGGTGTACAACACATTTTCATGTACATCTCCATGGTGAAGTGCTTGTAACAGTCAAATTCTTTAATAAATTACTACATTACCTTCCAGTCACCTTTCCTTTTGACATGTATGTGCATTTGCATGTGTCTAAATTTTAGAGTATCTAAAATTTATTTATTTATTTATTTGTTTGTTTGTTTGAGAGGGAGTTTTGCTCTTGTTTCCCAGGCTGGAGTGCAATGGCATGATCTTGGCTCACCGCAACCTCCGCCTCCTGGGTTCAGGCAATTCTCCTGCCTCAGCCTCCTGAGTAGCTGGGATTACAGGCACGTGCCACCGTGCCCAGCTAATTTTTTGTATTTTTAGTAGAGACAGGGTTTCACCATGTTGACACCTGCCTTGGCCTGCCAAAGTGCTGGGATTACAGGCCTGAGCCATCATGCCCAGCCTTAAAATATATTCTTTTAACAAATTTCCAGTGTATACTCTGCAATATTATCAACTACTGTGCTTATGCTGTGTGCTAGTTCTCTACATGTGTGCACCCTGTGTAAGTAAAAGATTCGTACCCTTTGGCCTACATCTCTCGTTTCTCCTGTACCTTTCTTCACCATCCTACTCTGCTGCTTTGTGTTTATTATTATGTTTTTAAAATTCTGCATATAAGTGAGTTCATGTAGTATTTGTCTTCCTATATCTGTCTTATTTTATTGAACATAATGTTCATCTAGGGTCACCCATGTTGCTGAAAATGGCAGGATCTCCTTTTGTAAGGCCAGCTAGTATTCTGTTGTATATATATAGCATGGTTTCTTTATCCATTCCTCTGTCAGTAGACACTTAGGTTGTTTCCCTACCTTGACTATTGTGAATAATTTTACAAAAAGCATGGACATGCAGATACCCTTATAAGGTGGTGATATCATTTCCTTTGGGGATATATCCAGAAGAGGGATCACTAGGTCATATGGTAGTTCTACATTGAATTTTTTTTTAGGGAGCTCTGTGAAGTTTTCCAAAGTGGCTACATAAATCTGCATTCCTATCAACAGGTTACAAGTGTTTCCTTTTCTCTACACCCTCACCATTACTTATCTCCTGACTTTTTCATAACAAGCAGTCCAACAGATGTTAGTGGATAAATCATTGTGGTTTTGATGTGTATTTCCCTGATGACTAGTGATGTTGAGCACCTTTTCAGGTACTTGTTGGCCATTTTTATGTCTTCTCTAGAGATAAGTCTGTTCAGGTCCTTTACCTATTTTTTAATCAGGTTTTTTTTTTTTTGCTATTGGGTTGTTTGAATTTCTTACATATTTTAGGTATTAAATTTTTAAGAGAGACTATGTTTGGTAAATCTATTCTCTCAGTATTTAAGTGGTCTCTTCAGCCTCTTTACCATGGTTTCATGATAAAAACAGTGTTGAGACAGGGATAAATCCAACTTGGTCATTATGTGTAATTTTTTTGATGTGTTCTTGAGTTCATTTTGCTGGTGTTCTAGTGATGATTTTTCCATCTATGTTCATCTTAATGGCCTGTAGTTTTCTTATGTGTCTGGCTTTGACATAGGAATAATGCTGGCCCCAAAAATGGGTTTGACAGTATTCCCTCTAGTTCTAAGCTTTAGAGAAGTTTAAGAAGAATTTGAGTTTTGTTCCATGAATATCTAGTTCATTGTGCATTTTTAGCATGAAGGGATGTTAGATTTCATCAAAGGCTTTTTCTGCATGTATTGAGATAATCATGTGGTTTTTCTCCTTGGTTCTGTTTATATGGTATGTTTATTGATTTGTGTATGTTGAACCAGCCTTGCATCCCAGGTATGAAACCAACTTGATCATGGTGGATAAGCTTTTTGATGTGCTGCTGGACTCAGTTTGCCAATATTTTATTGAGGATTTTCACATTGATATTCATCAGGGATATTGTCCTGAAGTTTTGTATTTTTTGTTCTGTGTCTGACATGTTTTGGTATCAGGATGATGTTGGCCTCATAGAATAAGGTAGAAAGAAGTCTCTCCTTTTCAGTTGTTCAGAATAGTTTCAGAAGGAATGATACAGGCTTCTCTTTGTACCTCTGGTAGAATTGGTCTGTGAATCTGTCTGGTCCTGGGATTTTTTTCTTTTTTTGGTTGGCAGGCTATTAATTACTGCCTCAATTTCAGAACTAGTTATTAGTCTATTTAGTGATTGACTTTTTCCTGGTTTATTTTTGGGAGGGTGTATGTGTCTGGGAATTTATCCATTTCTTCTAGACTTTCTAGTCTATTGGCATAGGGGTAATACAGTATTCTCTGAGTTTGTATTTCTGTGGGGTCAGTGGTGATATCTCCTTTAATAACTTTTTACTGAGTCTGTTTGATTCTTCTCTCTTTTCTTCTTTATTAGTGTAGCTAGGGTTTATCTATTTTGTTAATATTTTTCAAAAAACTAGCTCCTGGATTCATTGATTTTTTTTGGAATATTTTTATGTCTCTATCTCCTTGAATTCTTGTCTGATCTTAGTTATTTCTTGTCTCCTGCTAGCTTTTGGATTAGTTTGCTCTTGCCTCTCTAGTTCTTTTAGTTGTGATGTTAGGTTCTCAATTTGAGATCTTTCTAACTTTCTTATGTGGGCATTTAGTACTATAAATTTCCCTCTTAACACTACTTGAGCTGTATCCCAGAGACTCTGGTATGTTGTCTTTTTGTTCTTGTTGGTTTCAAAGAACTTCTTTATTTCTGCCTTAATTTCATCATTTACTCAGGAGTCATTCTGGAACAAGTTGTTCATTTTTTATGAAATTTTGTGGTTTTGAGTGAGTTTTTTAATCCTAAGTTCTAATTTGATGACACTGTAGTCTGAGAGACTGTTATGATTTCAGTTCTTTTGCATTTCCTGAGGAGTGGTTTAATTCAATTATGTGGTTGATCTTAGAATAAGTGTTATGTGGCACTGAGAAGAATGTATAGTCTGTTGATTTGGGGTAGAGAGTTCTGTAGACATCTACTAGGTCCATGTGATCCAGAGCTGAGTTTAGTCCTGCATATCCTTGTTAATTTTCTGTCTCATTGATCTGTCCAATCTTGACAGCGGGGTGTTGAAGTCTTCCACTGTTATTGTACAAGAACCTAAGTGTCTGTGTAGGTCTTAGGCTCAAGAATTTGTTTTATAAAACTAGTTACTTCTGTTTTGGGTGCATATATATTCAGAATACTTAGCGATTCTTGTTGAATTGTTTCCTTTAGCATTATGTAATGCCCTTCTTTGCCTTTTTCATCTGTATTTAAAGTCTGTTTTGTCAGAGACTAGAAATTGCAACCCTACTTTTTTTTTTTCTTGGCTTTCTATCTGCTTTGTAAATTTTTCTCCATCCCTTGGTTTAGAGCCTTTGTGTGTCTTTGCATGGAACATATCTCAAAATAATAAGAGCTATTTATGACAAACCCTCAGCCCAAATCATATTGAATGGGCAAAAGCTGGAAGCATTTTCTTTGAAAACTGGTACAAGACAAGGATGCCCTCTCTTGCCACTCCTATTCAACATAGTATTAAAAGTTCTGGTCAGGGCAATCAGGAAAGAGAAAGAAATAAAGGGTATTTAAATAGGAAGAGAGGAAGTCAGGTTGTCTCTGTTTGCAGATGACATGGTTTTATATTTAGAAAACCCCATTGTCAGGCCGGGCATGGTGGCTCAAGCCTGTAATCCCAGCACTTTGGGAGGCCAAGGCTGGTGGATCATGAGGTCAAGAGATCGAGACCATCCTGGTCAAAATGGTGAAACCCCATCTCTACTAAAGATACAAAAAATTAGCTGGGCATGGTGGTGCATGACTGTAATCCCAGCTACTCAGGAGGCTGAGACAGGAGAATTGCCTGAACCCAGGAGGCAGAGGTTGTGGTGAGCCGAGATCACGCCATTGCACTCCAGCCTGGGTAACAAAAGCGAAACTCCATCTCAAAAAAAAAAAAGAAAACCCCATTGTCTCAGCCTTAAAACTTCTTGATCTGATAAACAAGTTCAGCAAAGTCTCAGGATACAAAATCAATGTACAAAAATCACAAGCCTTCCTTTATATCAATGACTGGCAAGCAGAAAGCCAAATCTTGAATGAATGCCCATTCATAATTGCTACAAAGAGAATACCTAGGAATAGAGCTCACTGGGAATGTGAAGGACCTCTTCAAGGACAACTACAAATGGATGCTCAAGGAAATAAGAGAGGACACCAAAAAAGAAACATTCCATCCTCATGGATAGGAGAAATCAGTATCATGAAAATGCTATACTGCCCAAAGTAATTTTTAGATTCAATGCTATTTCCATCAAACTACCATAGACATTCTTCACAGAATTAGAAAAAAACTATTTTAAATTTAATATAGAATTAAAGAAAATCCTGTATAGTCAAGATAATCTTAAGCAAAAAGAACAAAGCTGGAGGCATCATGCTACCTGACTTCACACTGTACTGCAAGTCTACAGTAACCAAAACAGCATGGTACTCTTGCCAGAATAGGCCCACCGACTAATGGAGAAGAGAGGCCTCAGAAATAACATCACACATCTACAACCATCTGATCTTTGACAACCCTGACAAAAACAAGCAATGGCAAAAAGGATCTCCTAATCAGTAAATGGTTGCTACTTCAACTTTGTTAATGGTTTCTTGAATCTTTTTGTTTCTTCTTGATTCAATCTTACTAGGTTGTGTGTTGTTAGAAACTTTTGTATTTTCTCTAAGTTATTTAATGTTGGCATACGACCATTTATAATCATCCCTTATGATCCTTTTCATTTCAGAGGCATCTGTTGTAAGGTCTCCTCTCTAATCTGTGATTTCTTTTTTTTCTGAGACAGAGTCTCGCTTTGTTGCTCATGTTGGAGTGTAGTGGTGCCATCTCAGCTCACTGCCACTTCCAACTCCCAGGTTCAGGCAATTCTCCTGCCTCACCATCCTGAGTAGCTGGGACTACAGAAATGCTCCACTACCGCTGGCTAATATTTTTTATTTTTAGTAGTGGTGGGGTTTTGCCATGTTAGCCAGGCTTGTCTTGATCCCCTGACCTCATTACTGCCCACCTCTGCCTCCCAAAGTGCTGAGATTACAGGTGTAAGCCACAGTGCCTGGCCTGTGATTTTATTTATTTGAATCTTCTGTCTGCCTTAGTTGGTGTAGCTAAGGATTTTTCACTTTTGTTTATTTTTGCAAAAAAAAAAAAAAAAAAAAAAGCCTCTTTGTTTTATCGATATTTTTTCTATACTTTTTCTATTCTCATTTGATATATTTCTGCACTGATCCTTATTGTTTCCTTCCTTCTGCTACATTTGAGCTTAGTTTGTTCTTTTTTTAGTTTCTTTTGGTGTAATGTTGAGTTACTTATTTGTGATCATTGTTCTTTTAAATGTGCATGTTTATTGCTATAAACTTTGCTTTTACATCTTCTTCTGCTGGGTTCCACAAGTTTTAGATGCTTTGTTTCCATTTTTATCTCTATATACTTACAAATTTTTCTTATAATTTCTTATTTTTTTGGCACATTGGCTGTTCAGGTGCATGGTTTTTGATTTCTTATATTTGAGAATATTCCAGGTCTTTTTTTTTCCTGTTATTAATTCTACTTTTATACCATTATAGTCAGAAAAGATATATATATATTTCTGTTGTTGTTGTTGTTTGTTCATTTGTTTCTTTGTTTGTTTTGAGAAGGAGTTTCACTCTTGTTACCCAGGCTGGAGTGCAATGGCATAATCTCAGCTCACTGCAACCTCCACCTCCTGGGTTCAGGTAATTCTCCTGCCTCAGCCTCCTGAGTAACTGGGATTACAGGCACATGCCACCATGCCCAGCTAATTTTTTGTATTTTTAGTAGAGACAGCATTTCACCGTGTTGACCAGGATGGTCTTGATCTCTTGACCTCATAATCCACCCGCCTCGGCCTCCCAAAGTGCTGGGATTACAGGCTAAGCCACTGTGCCCAGTCTCAATTTTGATATATTTTTAATCTTAAATTTGTTAATCTTGTTTCATGATCTAACATATGATCTATCCTAGAGAATGTTTCATGTGGGCTTGAGGAGAATATGTATCCTGTGAATGTTCTACATATATCTCTTTGGTTTATTTGATTGAAAGTATAGGTGAGCAAAAAAGTATAGGTGAAGTTCAACATTTTCTTATTAATTTTCTCCTGGATCATCTTCCTGTTGCTGAAAGTGTGATATTGAAATCTCTTTCAATTATTGTATGGCTGTCTATCTCTCCCTTCATACCTGTTAATATTTGCTTTATACATTTAGGTGCTCTGATGTTGGGTGGTGCATATATATTTATAATTGTTATATTTTCCATTTTTACAGTTTTGAATGTAAAGGCTATTTTATCTAATAAATAGCTACTCCTGCTCTGTTTTGATTTTCATTTGTATAGGATATCTATTTTCATCATTTCATTTTCAGTCTACATGTTTCTTTACAAGTGAAATGAGTCTCTGTTAGGCAGCATGTAGTTGAGTCTCTTTTAAATTTATATAGCTGCTGTGTACATTTTGTTAACTTTAGACAACTTACATTTAAAGTAATTATTGCCTGGTAAAGATTTACTATGGATATTTTACTTACTGTTGTCTGGATACTTTGTAGATTATTCCTGTCTTTCCTTCTTGCAGTCTTTCTTTGTAATTGTGTAACTTTCTGTATTAGTATGCTTTGATCATTTTTTTCCTCTATTTTGTATCTACTATAGATGTTTGCCTTTGGGTTACCATGAGGCTTATGTGAAACATCTCATAGTTATATCCAACTTAACTTGACTCACACAGAAGAGGTGGAAATTTCTAAATGAAGCTTAAAACTGGGAGTCTGGGTGCTTATGTTTTAGAAATCTTCAAAATTTATGAGATCTCTAGAGCTGTAACAGCCACTTTAATGAGCTGTAAAAATTCATTTCCTGCCAAAGGGTAGCTAAATCATCTCTCTTATGGAATCCAACAGTGACCCAGACATTCAATCATTTCTCTGGTCATCCATTTACAAAAGATCCATTAAACTACTCGGTGTGAAACATTGCTCCATGGCTTAGTGAGACCAGTGTAAACAAAGTGCATTTGCTTCAATTGTAGCAGTTGTTTGGTGATATAAAAACTAAACATGATATTGGAAGCTTTTCAGAATTAAAATTCTGTGACCTTGGACAAATCCAAACCTCTCTGATATAGTATCTTCAACTATAAATTGGGATAATATCTGTCCCAAATAAATTGTCTTTAGATGATTAGATACGCTAATGCATATGGGAGTACATTTTAATGGGCATTTTTTAAAATTTGCTTTTTTTTTTAAACATAGACAACTGGTTAAATAGCATTTCTTCTCAAGTGTATAACTTGATAAAGAAATATGATGACCAGAATGTCAAAGGTTGAGCATGTCTTTTGTGTTTTAAAACTAGATTCATCACTAGAACTGTTGCCAGAAAAAAGCACATTGACAATAATGAATTTAAGATCTGTCAAACACAAGTGATAGAAATTCATCTTCACATTTTAAGTGCTCTTTTTAGGAACTTTTATTTTTCCCAAATGAAACATGGTTTTACATCTTTATAGTTGTTCCAACTTTTAAAATTATCCAGCATGTTCCTGAATTTAACAAATTTTAATTTCTAAGTTACTCTCTACTTTTCCATGTATTGCAACCTAGAAGCAAATATGAAATTCATAAATACACAGTAATATTTTAAGCTATTTATTTCTTTACTGACTAACTTGTTCTCTCATTGGTAACATATTACAGTAATATATTTAAAAATACTTGTACAGCTTGGTAAATGATTATGTATGAATATATCTGACTCCAGGGATATTCTTACAAATGTCTGATAGGCTAGGAAGAAATACACTGACAGAAAACTATGCTGATATAATTTATCTGGTTATGATTTATTACAACTTTCTTGTCTGGATTAATTATTGTGTGAACAAATTTTATTTTATTTTATTATTTTTTTTTGAGACAAAGTCTCACCGTTGTTACCCAGACTGGAGTGCAATGGCAAGATCTCAGCTCACCACAACCTCCGCCTCCTGGGTTCAAGCAATTCTCCTGCCTCAGCCTTCCGAGTAGCTGGGACTACAGGTATGCACCACCATGCCCAGCTAATTTTTGTATTTTTAGTAGAGACGGGATTTCACTTCATTGACCAGGATGGTCATGATCTCTTGACCTTGTGATCCACCCACCTCGGCCTCCCAAAGTGCTGGGATTACAGGCGTGAGCCACTGCACCCGACTGTGAACAAATTTTAAAATGTCACATAAGTAATGTGTCATGATGAACCTGTATAATTAAAATGTGGTTTACCAGTTCCTTTTCTCAGATTATAAATTATTGACATTGTGATTGTATTACTGCAGCTTTGTTAATTTCTCTCATGTTTAATGTCTGCCCAGAGGAATAGATTTGCTTATAATATTAACGAACCAAAAGATGGATGGTGAGAGTTCATTGCCATGGTTGATCTGATTTGTAAAAGGCTAATACAGTTATATAAATTCAATGTTATGTTTATTTCTCTATTCTGTATCATCATGTAGTAGCTAAACAGATTGGAAGTCCCTTTTGGGGTCAGTGCTCACATACAATAGCAATGCTGAAAATCAGTCATGCACTGAGATTAAAATGGAGTGGTTGGAAACATGAAAGTGGGGGAAAATATGTAAGCAGAAAGAATATTAAAAAGCAGAAACAGAGTTATCACCTGAAAGTAGTTCTGGAGGAAGGGTTCAGGAAGATATGGCATTTGCAAAGGTCAGGTCCTGCCACTGCCCAGGGTTAGTTGATCTCATAGTTACATATCCATGCCTAACTGACCTAGTTATATTGTATGTGTGTTTTTAATTCATAAGAATTAAAGTATAAATGGCCAACAGGTCTATGAAAAACTGCTCAGCTTCACTAATAATCAGGGTTGTCATCTTCCCCAGTTAGGAGAGCTATTATTAAAAAGACAATAAGGGCCTGGCACGGTGGCTAACACCTGTAATCCCAGCACTTTGGGAGGCTGATGCAGGTGGATCACGAGGTCAAGAGATTGAGACCATCCTAGTCAACAAGGTGAAACCCCATCTCTACTAAAAATACAAAAATTAGCTGGGCATGGTGGTGCACACCTGTAGTCCCAGCTACTCGGGAAGCTGAGGCAGGAGAATTGCTTGAACCCAGAAGGTGGAGGTTGTGGTAAGCTGAGATTGCACCATCGCACTCCAGCCTGGGTAACAAGAGAAAACTCTGTCTCAAAAAAAAAAGACTAAATGCTTGCAAGGATGCTGAGGAAAGGGAACTCTTACATACTGTTGGTGGGAGTGTGATTTAGTACAACTATGAAGGTGAACGTTATAGAGAGTTCTCAAACAGCTAAAAATGGAACTACCATATGATTCAGAAATCCAAGTCCTGGGTATTTCTCCATAGAAAAGGGAATTGGTGTATCAAAGGGAGACCTGTAACCCCATGGTTTTTGCAGCACTGTTCACAACAGCTAGAATACCGAGTCAACCTACGTGTACATCAACAGGTGAATGGTAAAGAAAATGTGGTATATATACACAAGGGAATTCTATTCAGCCATAAGAGAGAATAAAAATCTTTTCATTTGCAGCAACATGGATGAAACTGGAGGCCATTAAAGTAAGAGAAATAAGGCAGACCCTGACAAGTAACACATGTTCTCACTCATATGTTGGAGCTAAAAAATGCTGACCTCATGAAGGTAGAGTGTAGAAAGATGGTTCCTAGAGACAGGGATGGGTTTATGTGTGTTGGAGGGGATAAAGAGAGGTTAGTCAATGGTTGCAAACATTAGTTAGAAGAAATAAATACCTGTGTTTGATAGCACAGTAGGGTGACTATAATTAACAATATGTATTTCAAAATAGCTAGATTTGAAATGTTTCCAACACAAATAAATGATAAATATTTGAGGTGATGAATATCCTAAATACCTGATCAATAACCTGATTTGATCATTGTGCATTCCATGAATGTATCAAAGTATCACATGTATGCCATAAAAATACGCAAATATTGTTGGTAAATAAATTACAAAGAATTAAGTATAATACCCAACAAAAATAAAAGATCAAGAAAAAGTAATCATTTAAATCATGCAGAGGAATCTTCCAGTGAGTTCCTTCAGTGAACAGGAATGGCCTTTTCCTCACACCTTTTAAAGTGTCAGCGTCTTGCTAAGCTAAGTGGAACTTTTGTATTTAAACACAGCACTGATTTGAATAATGTATTACCTTACATGAAAACCAAACATTTCATAGTGATTAATTGAAATGCTGGGGAAAAAAAACAGCAATGAGGCATTTTTGAGATACATTTCCTTTTTTCCTATCTGATAAGATTTGCAAGAGTATTCTCAGTGATCTATATTTTTTCTTCACCTAATAGACTAATGTTAGAACCTAACCCAGGAGTAAGCTGTGACTCCATTGCATTCTCCATTAAGAAGAAATAAAATTTACCCAGGCCAAGGGGTCTAAGGCAGATACTGGATCCTGATAGATACTTCAGGACTAGACAGCAGCTGCCTCGAGTCAGCAGATAGCTAATAAAGAGGCAGGCACATCCAGGATGGTAGACAGGTTTCAGAGATAAGTAACAGTGAGTAGGAAAGTACAGCTAAGGGGATTTCAGGCTTAAAAACCGATTCCAGAGATGAAGAGATGAGCAAAAAAGGGAGAAGGAAACAAGAAAGAAAGCCTAGTAAATGGTATTACAATCTGATTGGAGTATAGAAGTTCCTTGATTTCTGATATATTGGATCAGTCTCAGGTTATATGCCAATTAAGTACAATTAACATTTTAGTTATTTCTTTGCTTCAAATACCCAAATATTTTATTCCATAATCAAATTTTCTTCTTTTCTGTTTGTCTTAACATTTTTTGGCCATGTTAAGCATGTATTTATATTGAAGGAATCAAAGATGTCTTATATATTTAAAAATAATTTTGTATAGTACAGCTCTTGTTAGGGTATAAAGACATTTGATAGAGGCATTTTCTTTGCTCTTAGATGACACTAAGAGAAAAAATACTGCAAAATTACAAAAAAAAATTATGGCACAAGTAAAATAGCAATATTAACTTCTTGCTGTTAGTGTGCCAGGGATACTTAAAATTTATTGTAGTTTGACTACCACAGAAGACAGACTCAGATAAAAATGAGCATGAAGGATGTTTCTTAGGGAGTGGACTTGGGCTCAGCACTTGTGGTGTGGGGAAAGGAAAGAATTAGGATTGGGCATAGAAAGAATTGGGGCTGTGAAGCACCACAACAGGGACACAGCTGACTCCAAAGGGAGCCCTGAAGCTTGGGTAGCCTCACAGAGTTGTTCCTCTTTGGAGAGAGAAACTGGTTTTTTATCCCCAGTACTTGGGTAGGGATTCACTGGAGAAGAGGTAATCTCTTTCAGTGAGGTCATACCCAGCTCAAGGTATATGTCCTTGAGTCTTGAAGGGAATAGGGCAGAGAGATCTGGGCACTGCAGTATTCATGACAATTCCTTTGTATTTCTTTGGCCATTTGTCTCATATAATTTCTCAGGGTGGTTTCTTTAGGACTCTGGTGGGACACTGTCTTTAGAGAAACTTGTAAGGTTATAAAAGAAAAAGGTTAGTAGGACAAATTGCAACCACAGCTGCTACTGAGGAGGGAGAGCTCTAGGCTAAACTCTCTGATTTATTCTAGAGCCCTTTACCTTAGTTCTTATAATGGTGAAGGATGCTAACTTCGTGGGTAGCCCACAACTTCCTTCCTGTGGGGACCAAGTTCATTTTTACTTTTCTCAGGTTATGGCTATGGCAATTATGGGTTTATGATTAAAATTAGATGATGGAATACTAATGTGTGCCAACCACCTTGGTGTTAAGCTGATTGCTCACTTCTCAAATGTGTGATAGCAGCTTTCCTCCTGATGACTAGGCCATGTGCCTTTTCCAGGATAGCAATTATCCTTATTCTGTTTGTTGTTGTTGTTGGCCCTGGACATAAGGTGCCCAAAATGTTGAAGTGGCAGCTGTAGTTTCTATCTGCTGGTGAAAGAGTTCTCTACACCTGTGGTGCCCAGAATTGTGGAAATGGGAAGCACCCATTCCCAAAGTGCATTACTGGGGTGATAGTAACAGGAGCCATTGTGGCTTTTATGCCTTCATTCTGAGACCCATATATTTTTTCTTTGGGGGATAGTGCATCAAACAATGGTCATTGATTTAGCATGCACATTGTGTACTGGAGGATGGTGAACAATTGTTAATTTCTAATAATGTTCAGAAATTTTACAAGTGTTTCTAAACATTATTAGAAATTAATGCCAATGCCACTTAGAGTTTGTGAACACTGCTCTGTGTACATATCATCTAATGGAAGAATGCTAGGAAAAACTCCTGGGAGCATAAACATTTTAAACAGAACTTGCTGTTGTGTATCAAAGACTCTGCTAATAATGCAGCTTCCCAGTACAAACAATACACGTCTTGTCCTCTGCTTTTCAATCTGGGTTTGCTGTATAGTAGAATTAGAATTTAAAACACCATGTTAGCCAACTCAGTGAAGTTCAATTGTGAGTAGAATTTCTGCTTCTGAATTCCTATAGTTTAAGTGATTGCCTGTGTGTTGTAAGCTCCAGAAACTTATTTGAAAATGTGTGGGCAAAAAAATGTTTCTCTAATAGCTGTTGAAAGAATGCAGTCTCACTAAAGGGAATTAGACTAGGGGATATAGATTTAATTTCATTCACTTTGATTTAAAGCAAAATATGGTAAGAATTTGATAAATTGATGAACCCAAGCTAACCAGAATCATCAACTGATTTTTTGTTGTTGTTGCTGCTATACTCATATTTCATGAGAAGAAGGCAAAGAATAGAAACTAGTTCACACTCAAGATTTATGTTCCTCCAAAAATCACCTTCCAGGGATGCATGGGTCCCATACAGATTCAATCCAATGTTCACATCCCATATTTACAATCCCTATGCAGAGGTAATGATGTTGAAAATAATGACTCAGAAATGTTATAAAATGTAAAATGATCAAAGGAAGATCAGTAATGTTCTGGAGACTGTTCCTATTTAGGAAAGAAAATTTGCCTATGTACTTAAAAAATCACACACACACATACAACTAAATAGGCTGACAAGTGTTCCAAATTAACTTAGAGTTAATTCAGTAATCAATTTCCAAAGCATTCTACTCACCTATGGTCTTACTCTGCTTGATTTAACCCATACCTCACTTGGTGGCATCTATGTCTTCAGGAGTTTAGGCAATTTTTTCTCAAAGCCCCATGTCATCAGCAGTGCAAGGTTAGAAGTGTCCTGGTTCATACATGTGTGTGTCTTTCCACATGTCAGACTTCTATTGAAAGAACTCATCCTAATTCTCTCAGTTCTTCAGAGAATTTCTAATTACAAATTACTTGCAATAAACTCCAACAGCCATGAGCTACATGGAGTTCCCAAGGAGACAGTTCTCCTTAGCACTTCCCATTGACTCTGTAGTCAGAGCCATGGGCAACACAGACTCAATCCATTTGACAAGTCAGTCTATATTGCAAACCATACATAATAGTATATTTAACCAATATATAAATATTGTAGGTTAAATATTCCACAACAAACAAGGTAGCACTTAACAGCAAGGGAGAAAGAGATAGGAGAAAGGGTAAATGAGAAAGTCCCAGTGGGAGCAAAAAAGACAAAAGGATTCCTGGTCTGGTCCATTGGTCTCTGAAGGAGGAGTCTTTGATGTGGAAGAGCCTTTAGAGGTGCAGGCCAAGTGCTTATCATGGCTGACTGCAAGACTTGGTTAATTAAGGCAGCTGTTTGGAGAGGCTGATAGTCTGCCTTTATATATATAGTCACAGAGTCCTCTGGTGAGAACCTACAATGGAAGAGTGTGCTTGTTTTGTCCTTACCTGGTTGGATGCAGTCTTCACATTTTTATTTGTTTGTTAAGCAAAATGTCCTTGTTGGCAAAGTCCCATATGAAATATAAAATGCAGTATTTTTCTAAGATGAAGTTTAATGTGGGGTTGCTCTATACACCCCAATTTTTTAGTTTTGAGGTATGTCTAAATTTACTTCCTCAGAGTTTCCTCTCCTAGTTCTGGGGGACTTTTCAATTTCTACTGCTACCTGTTTTCCAAGTATTACTTCTTTCTAGAATTTATTTAAAAAGTATAATCCAGCAAAAATATAAACATTTTGGTGGGTTTGGAAAGAAAAGTTGTATCACACAAGGAGTCAATAAAAGTCTTCTTGGCCCAGTGTAATTTCCACCCTTCCTCTTGTGGCCATTCTTCATCCAAAACATTCTGGGCCTCTGGTGAAGTGTCTCTCCCCACCGAGTGCAGTCCCTTGGTCTTAGAAAGGAGTGACTCCCTGAAGCTGAAAATTTTTAGCTATCACAGGTCTCCTCTCCCTGTGTCCTCTTAAATTCTAATGAATAATATTCACATCACATTGAATTTTTTTCCTATGAAATTGTTCTAAATTGCCATGTTGTCTCCCAGCCCTTGAAGAATAAATGGCCCTTGATCTTGCAGATCCAACAATCTTAATTCAGTTCAGCTGCCACATTTGATAGATGAGGAAACTAAAGCTCAGAGAAGGGAAGTGATTTACCAAAAACTATTGGGGCTATTTGGAAGCAGAGCTGAAGCCACAACTCTGGTCTTCTTTCTCTTAGGCCAATGCTCCTATGTACCTGTGTCATTTTTTTCTTCACCCCAGATTGGCAAGATTGTAAGAATGAAAGATGACAGGGTTGCTTATGCACCTTGTATCCTTGTCTATCATAATTATAAACCCAAATATATGTTTCCCAGAATAGTTAATCATCTAGTAGAAGAAGATACTGTGATTTCTTGTTCTGTAAATCATGAAAAAACACCTCCTGTACCTTCTCTTAATGTTTGCCATATTGTTTCTCAGGCTATAAGGATTTGGTCTCAGTGTAATTTTGTATAAATAGTGCCTCTTGACCTCTCCTTATTTGTAGATGCTGACTAACATTAAAAGGTATTAATTGGTTACACTGTATTAGGAGAATAACAGTTTATAACAATATTACTTGCAATAAATTTCATACTTTTCCTATTCAGTGAGGCAATTGCTTTGCTTTATGGCTACACAGTTTTTCTTTCATAGCTAAGTTTATTTTCTCATAAGGCATTCAGGTGGCAAAAAGTATTAACACCTACAGGAAACCAACATCTAGCAAAAAAATTTGAAGATCATGTTCACCCTAAATAAACAAGTGCTTTTAAAAATATTCTTCCAACTTTTAACTTCAAACAGAAAAGTTGAAGAAGAAGTACTGTAAATACACATGTGCCCTTTATTTAGATTCACAAATAAACATTTTGTGGGATTGGCTTTGTGTGTCTTTATGTCTCTTTTCCTCTTGACTTACACACTCATTTTGTCTTACACACATGTACATATACATGCACACACTCACATTTTAGGGAGCTCGAACTGCTTGAAAGCAAATTGCAGACATCAAGATTATGCAAAAATACTTAAGGGAGTTTTTCCAAAATTAGCACATTCTTTTATATTACTAAAATAACAATCACAAGACATTTGCTACTGATAATTAATATTATGTAGTATACAGTCTAAATTTAAATGTCTCTGCTTGCTCTCAAATATTCTTTATATTAGTCAGGGATCTCATATTGGATTTTTTTGTCATGTTTCTTATTTTCATCAGTCTAGAATATTGCTTCCCCTCCACCCTTTTCTCTCATGTTTTACAACCTTGACATTTTTGAAGAGTCCAGACTAATTGTCTCATAGAATGTTTCTCAAACTGGATTCATCTAACTGTTCTTCTGATAAGACAAAATGTTTAGGCAAATATTATGTTTCCAATTGCATTGCATCAGGAAGTTTATAATGTCACTTTATCTCAATATTTGTGATGCTAAGTTTCATCTCTTCAATTTAAATTCTGTACTTAATAAACATTTGATGGATAATAGAGATATATAAATGTTCTTTTTCTAACAATATGTTAGTACATAGTGTTAGGAGTAATTTCATGCCAGAATCTTATATTACATTGTTGGTATTTGCAAAAAAGGTGATTTTAAAATTTAGGCATTTTTCTAGCTCAGGGGCCAATAGATTTTTCCAGTAAAGAGCCACATTCTAAGTATTTTAGGCTTTGTGGGCCACATATGGTTTCTGTTACATATTCTATTTCTTCTTTCACTGTGTAAAAATTATTAGCTCATGGACTGCAGGAAAATGGTCTGCAGCAGGATTTGGGCCATGAGTAGTAGTTTGTCAAAGTCTTGTTCTGTGTTATAAAGAAGAGCTTTTCTTTTCCTTGTAACACATGTGTGTGTGTGTCTGTGAGTGTCAGAGGAAGAGAATAAGCTTCTTTAATAACTTTGTTTCTGTTATAGAATTGGTCTCCTTAAGCTTTTTGTGTTTTAAATAAATACTCTCTGGATTTAACTTTGGTAAATGACACTGTCTTAAGAAAATTTGAATTTTGTAAGGGACCTCTTTAAGGGAAACTAAAAACCACTGCTCAATGAAATAAGAGAGGACACAAACAGATGGAGGAACATTCCATGTTCCTGGTTAGGAAGAATCAATATCGTGAAAATGGCTATACTGCCCAAAGTAATTTACAGAATCAATGCTATCCCCATCAAGCTACCATTGAATTTCTTCACAGAACTGGAAAAAACCACCATGAACTTCATATGGAACCAAAGGAGAGCCCGCATAGCCAAGTCAATTCTAAGCAAAAAGAACACAGCAGGAGGCAACACACTACCAGACTTCAAACTATACTACAATGCTACAGTAATCAAAACAGCATGGTACTGGTACCAAAACAGAGATATAGACCAATGGAACAGAACAGAGGCATTGGAGGCAACACAACATATCTACAACCATATAATCTTTGATAAACCAGACAAAAACAAGCAATGGGGAAAGGATTCCCTGTTTAATAAATGGTTTTGGGAAAACTGGCTAGCCATGTGCAGAAAGCAGAAACTGGGCCCCTTCCTGACACCTTACACTAAAATTAACTCCAGATGGATTCAAGACTTAAACATAAGACCTGGCACCATAAAAACCCTAGAAGAAAATCTAGGCAAAACCATTCAGGACATAGGAGTAGGCAAGGACTTCATGACCAAAACACCAAAAGCATTGGCAAGAATCAGCAACCAACAGAATGAGAAAAAATCTTTGCAGTTTACCCATCTGACAAAGGGCTGATATCTAGAATTTACAAAGAACTCAAACAGATTTACAGGAAAAAAACAAACAAGCCCATTCAAAAATGGGTAAAGGATATGAACAGACACTTTACAAAAGAAGACATACATGAAGCCAACAAACACATGAAAAAATGCTCACCATCACTGGTCATTAGAGAGATGCAAATCAAAACCACATTGAGATACCATCTCATGCCAGTTAGAATGGCGATCATTAAAAAATCTGGAGACAACAGATGCTGGAGAGGATGCAGAGAAATAGGAACAATCTTACACTGTTGGTGGGAGTGTAAATTAGTTCACCCATTGTGGAAGACAGTGTGGTGATTCCTCAAGGACCTAGAAATAGAAATTCCATTTGACCCAGCAATCCCATTACTGGGTATATATCCAAAGGACTATAAATTATTCTACTATAAGGACACATGCACACGAATGTTCATTGCAGCACTGTTTACAATAGCAAAGAACTGGAACCAACCCAAATGCCCATCGATGATAGACTGGACTGGGAAAATGTGGCACATATACACCATGGAATATTATGCAGCAATCAAAAATGATGAGTTTATGTCCTTTGTAAGGACATGGATGAATGTGGAGAACATTATTCTCAGCAAACTGACACAAGAACAGAAAATGAAATACCACATATTCTCACTCATAGGTGGGTGAGAAAAATGAGAACACATGGACACAGGGAGGGGGGTACTACACACTGGGGTCTATTGGGGGGAATAGGGGAGGGATGGTGGGAGGGGAGTAGGGGAGGGATAGCCTGGGGAGAAATGCCACATGTGGGTGAAGGGGAGGAAGGCAGCGAAACACCCTGCCATGTATGTACCTATGCAACTATCTTGCACGTTCTGCACATGTACCCCTAAACCTAAAATGCAATAAAAAAATTTTTTTAAATGGAATTTTATCTTCTTCTATGCTTTCTGATACAATAGCCACTAGCTGCATGAGACCATTCAAATTTAAATTAATTATAATGAAATTATAATTAAAAATTAAATAATTAGAAAAAAATTTATTTTCTCAGTCACATGAGCCACATATAAGTGTACAAGTATTCACTCAACACAAGTAACTAGTGGCTACATATTGAACAGTGCAGATATAGGACATTTTTATGATTTAGAAGTTGTATTGGATAGTAATAAATGCAGATTTCAAATGTATTTGCACAGAGTTGTGCAAAATAGTCCCTTATAATTAGAGTTAACTTACAATTTTTTTCTTGTGTTTTTTTGCTTTTATGCTTATTTCCCTTCTTACTAATTTGCCTATTTCCTTTTTTTTTTTTTTTTTTTTTGTAATTAGGCCTTCTCAATATATGTATTTTTTATTTTTTTTTATTTTTTTATTTATTTATTTATTTTTTTTTTTTAATTTTTTTTTTTTTTTTTGCCAATCATTGAGAGCTTGTAAGGTTGCTGAGGTTAGTTGGCCTTGAACTCTTGTCCTCGCCTTCGCAAGCGCCACGACATCCGGCCGGAGCCACTTTGGGCCCCTCTGCCTATTTCCTTTTTTAAGGTACCAATGTATTTATTATATCTACTATTTTTCTGTTTTTATTTCACATTTACCTTTCCTTATGATTTCTTTTGATTTAGTTTATCAGTTTTTTATTTTAAACTTTTAGGTTCAGAGGTACCTCTGCAGGTTTATTATATAAGTGTCACTGGGGATTGTTGTATGGATTATTTAGTCACCTATGTGGTAGGCACTATACCTCATAGGTAGTTTTTTAATCCTGACCATCCTCTTCCCTCCATCTTTAAATAGGTCCCAGTGTCTGTTGTGTCCATGTGTACACAATGTTGAGCTTCTACTTGTGAGAACATGTAGTATGTGATTTTCTGTTCCTCTGTTAGTTTATGTAAGATAATGGCTTTTACCTTCATCCATGTTGCTGCAAAGGACATTCTGTTCTATGGCTCCATCATATTCCATGGTGTATATGTACCACATTTTCTTTATCAGTCTATCAATGATGGGCATTAAAGTTGGTTTCATGTCTTTGCTATTGGGAATCATGCTGCAATGAGCATATGCATACATGCACCTTTTTCTTTTCTTTCTTATCTTCCTTCCCTCACTCCCTCCCTCCTCTCTTTTTTCCTTCCTTTCTTCCTTCTTTTCTTCCTTTCTTTCTTCCTCTCTTTTCTCTCTCTCTTTCTCTTATCTTCCTTCCTGTCTTTCTTTTTCTCTCTTCCTTTCTTTGTTTCTCTTTCTCTTTCTTTTTTCTTTTTTCTTTCTTCCACCCTCTCTCCCCTCTCCTTTCTTCCTTCCCTCCTTCCCTCCCTCCCTCCCTCCCTCCTTCCCTCCCTCCCTCCCTCCCTCCTTCTCTCTGCTTATGTCACCCCAGGTGGAGTGCAGTGGTACCATCTTGCCTGATTGCAAGCTCCACATCCCAGGTTCAAATGATTCTCCTTCCTTAGCCTTCCAAGTAGTGGGGACCACAAGTTCCTGCCACCAGATCTAGCTAATTTTTGTATTTTTTATTGGAGGCTGTGTTTCTCCATGTTGCTCAGGTTATCAGGCTGCTCTTGAATTTCTAACCTAAGGTTATCTGTCTACCTCAGCCTCCCAAAGTGCTGGGATTACATGTGTGAGCCACTGCACCTGGCCCTCACCTCTCCCTTTTGTATCCCTTGTAACTCACACCTTGCCCGTGCTACTCATGCATAACCCTGCCTTTCCTTATGGTCATTCATGTGTCCTGCACTAAATGGCCTTCAGTCCGGAGACCAGACATCAGACAGCAATCTGGACCTCTTCCTTGATGGGAGGTGAGACCTCCAGAAGAAGAAAATGCCTGCTATGGAGCCTGCAGGCTGAACACAGTGACTCTTTGAACAAACAACTAGAACTGAACTGAGTAAAATCTCCAGCCAGAAAGAAAACTTTCCATTTAACTCTTCCCTAACTCCATTTTACAGATTGAAACACTAAGGCTCAGAGGAGATGAGACAGAGTAGGCACTGAAACCATAGTGTCCTGGCTCCAAAGCCAAGCCCTGTCCACCCAGCCAGGCTCCAACCTTCCTTCTATAAATGTTTATAACAGTATGTGCTGGGCACTCGTTAGGCTCTTTTACACATATCACTCAGTCTGCTTTTCCCATTCATTTGACAAGTATTTGTTGAGCTCTTACTGTGTACATGAACTGGACTCAATACCAGGGACATCTTGGTAAAAAACTCAGGCAAAGTCTACCCACCTGGGGATCTAACAAGACAAAGAGAGGGTTGGTGTCATGGGCAAGGCTGTGAAGGCAATGAATGAAATGGTGGGGTCAGACAGGAAGGGTGTTCAGGGATTTTCTCTGCATGGAAGGGGCATCTTCTTGGCTTTGAGACACAAATGCTAAAATACCTGTGAGCAGCAGGCCACAGCCACTCAGTAACAGAGCTGAGCCACAACCCTCCATAGATGCCAAACAAAACACCAGATCAGGCCAGCAATGAGGGACAAATACCATGGCCTGGAAGGGTCTTGCCACCTGAGTTCACAAGGGGATTTTTGTTATGCTTCTGTTATTATTATTATTATTATTATTATTATTATTATTATTATTTTATTGGGTTGGGAGTCTGTAGTGCACAAGAAACACTCTAGGAACCATAAGTCAAGATCAAGGCTACAATCCCTGCTCTGCCCTTGCTGTGTGACCTCTGGCTGCTATCACCACCTCTCAGAGCCTCAGCTTCCTTCCCATTCTATAAAATGGAGAGTGTTATAATACCCACCTGGCAAGTGGGTCCAGGGAAGTCAGTGAGCTCCTTCATGTAAATAGCTGATGTCTGCACCTGGTCCCGGATCAGAGATTTGTAATGGGGATTGAAATTACTGATAAGTGGCCAAGCATGTTGGCTCACACCCATAATTCCAGCATTTTGGGAGGCTGAGGCCAGTGGATTACCTGAGGCCAGTGGATTACCTCCTACCTGAGGTAGGAGTTCAAAACCAGCCTGGCCAACATGGTGAAACCCCATCTCCTAAACATACAAAAATTAGCTGGGCATGCTGGCATTTGCCTGTAATCCCAGCCACTGAGGAGGCTGAGGTGGGAGAATCACTTGAATACAGGAAGCAGAGGTTGCAGGAAGCTGAGGTCTCACCACTGCACTGCAGCCCGGGTGACAGAGTGAGATGTCATCTCAAAAAAAAAAAAAAAAGAAAATGCATGAGCTCTGGAGGCAGAGAGATGGAATTGAATCCCAGCTTTTACTTCTTAGCAGTGTGCCCTTGGACAAGTTGGCTTCTCTGAGCTTCAGTTTTCTCATCTGTGAAATAGGAACAACATTTGGCTTCCTGGTGGTCTTAGGATGACTGTGGAGTGTCTGGCACATAGTAGG
Organism: Saguinus oedipus; assembly: GCA_031835075.1. NCBI lineage: Eukaryota > Metazoa > Chordata > Mammalia > Primates > Cebidae > Saguinus > Saguinus oedipus. Next base: position 467,443 of record CM063176.1, read on the forward strand.
TGCTCAACGTGTGTGCTTTCCCATGGCCATCTAAGAGTCTTCAGGGCTGCCCTCCTGCCCTTCCCCCATATCTCCTGGGACTGCCTCTTAAATGGGTACTCAGGGTAATGAGGAGGCACAGGTGAGGGAGCCAGGCTGGATCCACACCCACCCATGCCCACTGTTAGAAAAACAAGCTTTTAATGCCTTGCCCTGCTGCTGGTGGCTGAGAGTATAAAATCAGACCCAGAGCCAGCCTCTCCTTTCCTCTAAGGCACACCAAGGCAATGGTGTTTAAAAGGAAAGGAGGCAGTGGCATGGAGGCTCCAGAGACTGAGCCATTCCTATGGCAAAAAGGGAGGCAGTGAGGCCCACTGCTGAGGGCCATCTGACAGGTGTTTCATTCTATCTTTCTCATGGGACCCACAGCCTCTTCATCAGTGATGTCTTCAGCTTCACTGTCCCCAAGCTGCTTAGGTGAGTCCAGACTTCAGGAGCTCTGCTAAGGCTGGTGGTCTCTTAATAACATCCCTCCAGGGCCAGAGGGCTTCAGCTGTCATGCCTCTGCCTATAGATCTGGTGCTCAGGACACTGGAAAGTGGGTGAGAAGGATACTGAAAAAAAGAAATGATTAATGAGAAAGTGACTGTCCCCCACAAGGGCAAATAAGCAAGCTCTTACCTGACTGTATAAATTAGCTTTTGTTGTAAAATGTCCCAAAAGTGAGTGGCTTAAAATTATAAGCATTTCTTTTAGTTTATGGTAATGTGGGTCAGTAACATGGACTGGGCTGAGCTGGGTGGTTCTTTTCTTGGCTGGGTTTTCTCATGTGCCTGCAGTTGTGTCTGAAGGTGGGATGGCTTTCTGTTCCATATGGGTTCCCATCCTCCAAAAAGCTAGCTCAGAATTGTTCACGTGGCTGCTTGGGGGGGTTCTAAGCAGTAGGCCAAAAGCCACATTGTCTCCTGAGGCTCACAGCAGGCATAGGTTTACCTCCACTCTACACTGTTGGTCAAAGGTGGTTTTGTGGCCAGCCCAGATTCAAGTGGAGTCTGCTCAGCTGCCATAACAGAGCATCACAGACTGCATAGCTTCAATGACAGAAATGTATTTTCCTCATGATTCTGGTGACTGGAAGTTCTAGATCAGGTTTGTGCAAGTTGGTTCCATCTGAGGCCTCTGCCTTTGGCGTGCAGTTGGCCACCTCCTCCCTGTGTACTCTTATGGTCTTTCCTTTGTCCACCCTGGTGTTTCCCTGTGTGTCTGCATTTTCTCGTCTTATAAGGATTCCAGACTGGGTGAGGGACCAGCCTAATGACTTCATTTTAACTTTATTGCCTCTTTGAAGGCCCTATTTTGAAATACAGTCACATTTAGAGGTACCAGGGGTTGGGGCTTCAATGTACAACTTTTGTGAGGACACAATTTAGCCCATAACAAGGGGGGAGAAAAATACCATCTCTTGATATTGAGGAGCTGCAGTAAGATTGAAAAGAAGCATGGACAGTGTCGGAAATAACTGAGATCATGATTGCAAAAAAGTCAACCATGCCGACTGATCCTCCACACCTGGCCTGGTTTATGCAAAGGCAACACACATGGGTACCTACTCTCACCAGCTGTATCTTCTCTCTCCTTTCCCTGCAAGCATTTTCCTGGAGTTTATTGGTAATCCCAAGTCTCCAGCCTGGAAGGGCTACCTCCTCACGGTGCTGATGTTCCTCTTGCTCTACCTGCAGATGGTGTTTAAGCAGCAGAACACGTACCGGCTCAAGGTGCTGAAGATAAAGCTGTAGTCTGCCATCACTGGCCTGGTATACAGAAAGGTGAGCCACGGGGACAAGTGCAGGTCTTTTCAGCCGGGAAAAAAAACAAAACTGAACTGGTTGGTAGTAATGCTATCAGCAGCTGAGAATGCTTTCAATCCTTACTTATTAGAGTCACTCACGATATATTCTCACTTCCTTTTTATTTCTCTTTATTTGTATGTATTTATTTTTTCGAGACAGAGTCTCCACTCACCATGACCTCCTAGAGTGCTGGGATTACAGGTGTGAGCCAGCTTACCCAGCCTCCCTCCCTTCCTTAACTCTGAGTCATCTGCTGTGCAGATGGATCACACTGTGTTTATCTTTCCATCTGATGGTGGACCTGTCGGTTGATTTTGCCATTTGGCTGTTATGAATCGTGCTGCTGTGAGCACAGGTATGAAAAGACCTCTCTGAGTTCCTGCTTTCTATTCTTTTGGAATGGAGGAATAAATGGCAGTGGCTTTGTTAGAGCAAATGGTAATGCCGTGTGTACGTGTTTTGAGGGACCACCGTTTGTAAAGTGTTTTGTTGTTGTTGTTGAGATAGTGTCTGTGTCACTCAGGCTGGAGTGCAGTGGCATGATCTGGCCTCACTTCAACCTTCTCATCCCAGGTTCAAGCCATTCTCATGCCTCAGCCTCCTGAGTAGCTGAGATTACAGGCATCTGCCACCACACCTGGCTCATTTTTGTATTTTTAGTAGAGACAGGGTTTCACAATGTTGGCCAGGGTGGTCTCAAACTCCTTGCCTCAGGTGATCCATCAACCTTGGCTTCCCAGAGTGCTGGGATTACAGGTGTGAGCTACCTCACCTGGATCTGGTAAAGTGTTTTAATCATCCTGTTTTACTGTTCTTCAGCTTGGGTTATGATCTCAGCCATGCTTCTCTCTGCTCCTGCTAAGGGACTCTCCGAGGGAGCCCAGTCCCTGCCTCTGTTCAAGAGACAGCATACCTGGAAGTGAAGTTGGGTTGGTCCTGCCTCAGTGCTGCTTCTGTTTTAGGTAAATATCCTGTGGGGTCAGGAGAGAAAATCCCAAGTGCACCTGTGGAACACCATGGGCATTCTCCAACTCAGGACTGTGGGAGAGATAGGGTGTTGCAAGAGAGGTAAACCTGGAAGCCACTTCACCCCACTCTGTCCCATGCCCTGACTTTTTTTTTTTTGAGATGGAGTCTTGCTCTGTCACCCAGGCCTGGAATGCAGTGATGCAATCTTGGCTCACTGCAACCTCCACCTCCCAGGTTCAAGAGATTCTCCTGCCTCATCTGCCTGAGTAGCTGGGATTACAGGTGAGTGCTACCACACCTGGCTAATTTTTGCATTTTTAGTAGAGCTGGGGTTTCATCATGTTGGCAGGCTGGTCTCCAACTCCTGACCCTAGGCAATCCACCCACCTTGGCCTCCCAAAATGCTGGGATTCCAAACATGAGCCACCACACTCAGCCAAGCCCTGCTTCATTCTAATCCCACCACCTGTGAAAGTCTTCTGGGCGCTCACAGAAACAATGGCACGAGTATGGTTGCTCCCATTCCTTTGGTCCCAGTGTTCTGGGGATGCACAGTGAGGAGCGATTGTTTTCGTAGATGTGATGAGCCTGGTAAAAGAAGTTTGATGTTGCTGACTTGCACCTGGTCAGGCCCCTGCCCTGTGGAAATTGCCCCTACTAAATTCTTATGCCTTAGTTTACTCAGCTAACTCAGACCTCCAGCCCTGCCCCAGGCTGGGTTAAGCTCCTCCCTGTCACGCCATGTGAGAATCTCCTGTGTGATACTTATTTATTTATTTATTTATTTATTTATTTATTTATTTATTTATTGAAATGGGATCTTAGTCTATCACCCAGGCTGAAGTACAGTGGTACAATCTCAGCTTACTGCAACCTCTGCCTCCCGGGTCCAAGTGATTCTCCTACCTCAGCCTACTGAGTAGTTGGGATTATAGGTACATGCCACCACAGCCTGCTAATTTTTGTATTTTTAGTAGAGATGCATTTTCCCCATGTTGGTCAGGTGGGTCTCAAACTCTTGACCTTGTGATCCACCCACCTCAGCCTCCCAAAGTGCTGGGATTACCAGCTCACACCACACCTGACCCGTGACACTTCAATGAAGTCAGCTGTGTAGGTGATGGCTCCCTGATCATCTTCCCACCACGAGGGAGGGCTAGGGCCTGTGTTGTCTGGAAATTCCTCAACTCTTTATGCTGGTAAGGGAAGAAGAAAGAGGGGGCTCTCGGGGGACATGCAGCAAGGTTTGGTGGGGACATAGCTCACCAGATTGTACTTGGTGTTCCCATGTAACTTGTAACTGCTCTCATAGAAGGTGGCCTAGAACCCCAGGGAGTGGGGGTTGGTCTCTATCAGCTAGGGGTGGGGGGAAGAGAAGCTGAGGTGGTACAGAGCCAGCAGGCAGGACAGGGCAACCAGAGCCATGTGTGGTGGCTACCACCTGTAATTCCAGCAGTTTGGGAGACTGAGGCAGGTGGACCATTTGAGGTCAGGAGTTTGAGACCAGCTGGCCAACATGATGAAATCCTGTGTCTCCCAAAAATACAAAAGTAGCATGCCTGTAATCCCAGCTACTCAGGAGGGTCATGGAGGAGAATACAGGATGCTGAGATTGCAGTGAGCCGAGATTATGCCATTGCACTCCAGCCTGGGCAACAAGAGCAAAACTCCATCTCAAAAAAAAAGCAAGAAAAGGAAAGAGAAAAAAAAAGAGAACAAACTCGCTCTGCCAGTGTGGCTGCAGGTGCAACTCCTCATATGTGCCCCCTGCCCTGCTGCTGCTCCAACATCACCCAGAACCCCCAGCTGTGGATTCAAAGTCCTGCAGTGCAGACAGCATGGATTTGCAGAGCTGGGAGCCTGGGGTCTGTGCTGCAGCAGAAGACACAGAGTAGGGAGTCCTGGGTTTTAGCCAGAGGCAGCCTGTGGTGTCCCCCTGCAGGCTCTGGTCCCCTTGTGTTTTGTGACACTCCCCCATATTTTCACACAAGCCACCCCCATTTTCAGCATGATTACAGATGCTCCTTGACTCATGATGGGGTCATGTCCCCTTAAATCTATCATAGATTTGTAATAGCAGCCAAGTGCAGTAGCTCACATCTATAATCCCAACACTTTGGGAGGTCAATGTGGGAAGATTGCTTGATCCCAGGAGTTCAAGACCAGCCTGGGCAACACAGAGAGACCCTGTCTCTATGGAAAAAGAAAAAGAAAAAAAGTGAAAATATACTAAGTTTAAAATGCATTTTTTTATTTTTTGAGACAGAGTCTTACACTGTCATCTAGGCTGTCGTGCAGTGGTGCAATCTTGGCTCACTGCAACTTCTGCCTATCAGACTCCAGTGATTCTCCTGCCTCAGCCTCCAGAGTGGCTGACATTACATGTGTGAGCACTAGGTAAATTTTGTATTTTTAGTTAGGGATTGGGTTTCCCCATGTTGGCCAGGCTGGTCGAGAACACTCGACCTCAGGTAATCTGCCTAAATCAGTCTCCTAAAGTGCTGGGATTACAGGCGTGAGCCACCGTACCTGGCCTATTTATTTTTATTTTTGGAGGTGGAGTCTGGCTCTGTTGCCCGGGCTGCAGTGCAGTGATTCCCTCTTGGCTCACTGCCTGCAACCTCTGCCTCCCAGGATCAAGCGATTCTCCTGCGTCAGCCTACTGGGTAGCTGGAACTACAAACACCCTACCACACCCAGCTAATTTTTGTATTTTTAGTAGAGACAGGGTTTCACCATGTTACCCAAGCTGGTCTTGAACTCCTGAGCTTAGGCAATCTGCCCACCTCAGCCTCCCAAAGTGCAGGGATTACATGTGTGAGCCACCATACCCGGCCCGCAAATGCATGTAATACACCTAACCTACCAAGCATTGGAGGTTAGCCCAGCCAACTTTAGATTGAAAACAAACCGAGCAGTACTCAAAGAAGCAAAAAACCCACTCACCCTTCCCCACCTTGGATCATGACTTTGACATTTCAGGGGTCCAGGCTTCGTGAACGTTTGTAGAAATAGATAATAAACTTGGATAAATGTACCCATGCTTAAGTGTACAATTCAGTGGCATTTGGCAGTTTTACAATGTTGTGGAACCATTGCCACCATCTGTTTCTAAACTCTCTCATCATCCCAAACAGAAATGCTGTCCTCATGAAGCAATAGTTTACCTACTTTTAAATTTTTATTTACTTATTCATCTTGAGACCGAGTCTTGCTCTGTCTCCCAGGCTAGAGTACAATAGTGCAATCTCGGCTCACTGCTACTTCTGCCTCCCAGGTTCTAAGCAATTCTCATGCCCCAGCCTCCAGAGTTGGGATTATAGGCGCATGTCACCACACCCAGCTAATTTTTGTATTTTTAGTAGAGACGGGGTTTCACCGTGTTGCTCATGCTGGTCTTGAACTCCTGACCTCATCGTGATCCATCCACCTCAGCCTCCCAAAGTGCTGGGATTACAGGTGTAAGCCACAATGCCCGGCCTAAATTTTTTATTTTTTAAGAGATGAGGTCCTGCTCTGTTACCCAGGCTGGAGTGCAGTGGCATCATTATAGCTCACTGCAGCCTCAATCCCTTGGGCTCTAGTGATTCCTCCTGCCTCAGCCTCCCAAGTGGATGGGACTACAGGTGCACACAATTGCACGTGGCTAATTTTTATCTTTTTTATAGAGAGAGGGTGGCACTATGTTCCCAGGCTGGTCTCAAAGTCCTGGGTTCCAGTGATCCTCCCACCTCAGCCTCCCGAATTACTGGGACTAAGGGCATGAGCCACTGCACCTGGCCCTCATGCAATTTATTGAATACTGTACTAACAGTGAAAAACAGAAAGGTTGTATCGATACTGGAAGCACAGTTTCTACTGAATGTGATCATTTTTGTGCCATTGTAAAGTCAAAAAATTGTGTGACCATGTGCACTTGCAAATACTGATAGGCTTAGACACTTGGATTTTAGATCCAGAAATATCCATACACTTTCTGCTAGGTGGGAGAACGTGGTAGGGGTCAGAGCTTTTAGCTGCTAGCAAGAGAAGCCCACTCAGGCTGTTTAAAAATTGAGGCTGGGCACTGTGACTTATGACTGTAATCCCAGCACTTTGGGAGGTCGAGGTGGATGGATCACCTGAGGTCAGGAGTTTGAGGCCAGCCTGACCAACATGATAAAACCCTATCTTACTCAAAATAGAAAAATTAGCCAGGCATGGTGATGCATGTCTGTAGTCCCAGCTACTTGGGAGGCTGAGGCAGGAAAATTGCTTGAACATGGGAGGCAGAGGTTGCAATGAGCCGAGATTATGCCACTGCACTCCAGCCTGGGTGACAGAGCAAAACTCCATCTCAAGAAAAAATGAAAGAAAAGAAAATGAATTAAGGGGCAGCTGAGAAGGATCGAGGAGACAGAGACTAAAGATGACAGGCAGCCAGCTAGACAGCCATAGCCTCATCAAACTCAAACATGCAGAGGCTGGCCTAAGGGGTGACACAGAAATGGCCAGGCATGGTGGCTCATGCCTGTAATTCCAGCATTTTAGGAGGCCTAGGTGAGCGGATCACTTGAGACCAGGAGTTCAATACCAGTCTGACCAATATGGTGAAACGCCATCTCCACTAAAAATACCAAGTTAGACAGGCATGGTTGCAAGTGCATATGACTCCAGCTACTTGGGAGGCTGAGGCAGGAGAATTGCTTGAGCCTGGGAGGTGGAGGTTGCAGTAAGCTGAGATCACACCATTGGACTACAGTCTGATCAACAAAGTGACTCTGAAAAAAAAAAAAGACACATAGAGACAATTTCTATGCAGAATTGTGAGTGAGTGTATCTCCTTTTGGGGTAAATTTCAGGGGATTTCCAGAATCTGGGAGTGGGCACTGAGCATGTAACTGACAATCCTGGACAGCAGCAACATCCAGATCTACTTAGAGGAATCAGGGATGTGCCTGGCTGGGGCATCAACAAAGCCATCAATTCCAGCTGGCTGTTCATGTTGATGCTATACATCCTGTATATGAATTCTCCCATCAGAAACTCTTATCTAGTTAGAAAGGCAAAGAAGAAAGAAAATCATGCTCCCGTTCCCCAAAGGGGAGGGCGAGGAGGTGGGAAGATGGAAGGGAACTCCCTGGTGCTGCAGCCTGAATCTCCAGTTGTGCTGCTGTCTTCCCCACTAGACTCTGTACTTCCAGAAGGGGCTGCAGATGGGCACAATGCCAGCCCCTCCCTTCTCTCCAGAAGTATTTCCCAACTGTGACATTCATAATTGCTTCTTTCTGTTCCTCTCTTTTTTTGGAGCCAGGTTCTTGCTCAGTCACCCAGGCTGGAGTGCAGTGGTGTTATCATGGCTCACTGCAGCCTTGACCTCTTGGGCTCAGATGATCGTTTACCCTCAGCCTCCTGAGTAGCCAGGACTATAGGTATGCACCACCATTCCTGGCTAATTAAAAAATACTTTTTTTCTGTAGAGACAGTTGAAAACTGTCAACTAGGAAAATGTCTGAGCATATTATTTTTTCTGGGCATGTTGAAACAGATCTAATACAACACAGCTGCTTCAGAGGGAGTGAGAAAGCTTACAGCAAGATATTCCTACTTGGCAACATATGTCTTGCTCTAAAACCAACTCTGAAACCAACACTTCTAAACCTTGTTTGTTTGATTTGTTGTTTTGTTTTGTTTTTAATTCAGGGGAATAAGTGGAGACTTCCAGGGGAAGAGTCAAAATTTTTCTCTTTGGCTGGCCTATGTGTAAGAGGTTTTGTAGTGTCTACAGCTGGGTCAAAGTATGTGTCACCATCTCAACTGTGGGGATCCATGGGCAGATGTAGTGAGAGTTGAGATGGGAGGAGGGTTGTGATGTCCTCTCTCAGGATGTAATTGTTACTGTTTGGGTGCTGTTTTTACATAGTGTCAAATAAAATAAATTTAGATGTGATAAAAACTAACTTTATTCTCAAGTAATGTGACGTGGCCTGGTGGCTCACACCTGTAATCACAGCACTTTGGGAGGCCAAGGAGGGTGGATCACTTGAGGTCAGGAGTTCAAGACCAGCTTGGTCAATATGGTGAAACCCTGACTGTACCAAGAATACAAAAAAGTAGCTGGGTGTGATGGCAGGTCCAAGCTACTTAGGAGGCAGGGACAGGAGAACTGCTTGAAGCTGGGAGGCAGAGATTGCAGTGATCTTAGATTACACAACTGTACTCCAGCCTGGTGACAGATTGAGACTCTGCATCAAAAAAGTAAAGTGGTGTTGCAAGCACTAAATATAACATCTGCAAATGTCTCCAAAGGTAGACTGAAAAGGGCTATTATTCATATGGAGGAGGAAGTAAGCTGAGAAAGAAGTGGGGAGAGAAAGTTAAGAATGGAAGGCAGCAAAATTAACACAAGATTCGAGAATGTTGCATCCTGAAGTTAGCTCTTGGGAGGGATAAGAAGGGGGGTTTTATGTTTGCTCAGACTGGATGTGGAGCAGAGTCCAGGGGTCTGGGGGAAAGAGAGAAACTTAAGCCAAGTTGGCTAAACCAGTATTTTCTTCTGAACCCTGAAGACAAATTTATTTGTGAATCTGTGATATCTAAAAGAGGGCATGTCTAAAATAGGTCATAATGGTAAGGGTATTTCTTTGCAGTAACCTCTTCCTACAGAACACAAAGCATTAGGGAGTATTCTTAATTGTAGCTAACCATCAGGACTCACTGCCTACCCTGTCTTTCTCTCCCACTTTTCTGTGCCCTATCCATTTTTTCCAGTTGGCATTTCCTGAATCGTGATCTTTATGTTTACCTGGTAAACATATGTGGAGCATTTTGCCATATTCTGTAATTAGTTGTATCAAATTATGAAACTTCAGTGAGAAGTTTATAAAAGCCCATAATGTGTAGACAGTGGCTGAGAGGTATAGAGGGGGCCTCCGGTGCTTGTTACTGGCATGTGCGGTGGGGACTGTATTGAGAAACTGAGTCCTGTAGTGGTCAGGTCTATGGTGACTCTGGATTGTGTGAGAATTGAGTTGTTGAGCACCCAGTTGGTGTTGAAGAGTTGGCTGGTGTTCAGCAAACGTCAAGTATTTGGTGTGAGAACAAAAACATCACAGCAGCCTTGGCTTGAGGGAGACTGTGGGTCATTTGGGGAATGGAGAGTATTATTCTGCAAACACGCTGTTGCACTATGAATTTTCCTGTGATTCCCGGTCTCCTCTGGGTCTAGAGGGAGCTGATAACTCAAAAGAAAGAAGTCCTGAGGAAAGCCGCTGCTCCCCACCCTGCTGGTATAAAGTGATTCCTGAACACTCACACTCATGCACACTGGACAATAATGTAGCTTCACTACTCCCATGACAAGGCTTCACCCTCAGAGATTGTGCTGAAACAACTTGTGTTTCTAGAGTTTTCTGCCAATAGGCTATATAAGTGCCCAGATGACTCATGGCTTACTTTTATCCCCAGATCTTGAATCTGCAGCAGTGACCTGTTTCCTCCACTAGCCTAGGCTTCCAGGTCATCCGTCCCTCGCATCTCCATGCATGCACGAATTTATAAGTCAGAGCTACCCCACCCACCTGGACCAGTAACTGCAGCACTAACCAGTCTTTTCACCAACTGTGTACCGTTCCCTACCCATAGGTTTTTTTCCTTTTTTCTCTTTTCTTTTCTTTCTTTCTCTCTCTCTCTTTTTTTTTTTTTTTTTTTTTTTTGAGAAAAACTTACACTCTTGTCACCCAGGCTGGAATTTAGTGGCAGGATCTCAACTCATTGCAACCTCTGCCTCCCGGGTTCAAGATACTATCTTGCCTCAGCCTCCTGACTAGCTGAGATTACAGGTGCATGCCACCACTCACAGCTAATTTTTATATTTTTACTGGAGATGGGGTTTCACCATGATGGCCAGGCAGGTCTCAAGCTCCACCACAGGTGATCCACCCACCTCGGCCTCCACAAAGTGCTGGTATTATTGGAGTGAGCCACTGTGCCTGACCCTATAGCCTTTTGATAGCATGTTCTCTTATTTTGACTTTTTCTTTTCCATAAATGCTCTTTCACAATCCCAAGGTCACATGTCTGGTGCCTAAATACCAACCCTACTGAAAATCCAATGTCCACGAGATCAGGATAAATTATTTGGACCTACTTATTGTAAGCAGAAATACAAAATAAAAATGAGACATTTAATCAACTAAAAAAATGAAGATCCAAATGTACTCTTCTTCTTCTTAAAACATTTAATTTATATACCTCTTGTATGTAAATTGTTTCTCCGCTTTTTGTCTTTTAAGTATCTATGAAATCTATTTCTGCTCTAATTTTTATTGTTTCTTTTTTTATATATTTCTCTCTTTCTTTCTCTCTCTGTCTCTGTCTCTCTCTCTGTCTTTTGAGATGCAGTTGAACTTTTGTCACCCAGGATGGAGTGCAGTGGTGTGATATTAACTCACCAAAACCTTCACTTCCCAATTGCAAGGGATGTTTCATTCTCAGACTCTTCAGTAGCTAAAATTGCAGGCACCTGCCACCACACTCGGTTAATTATTGTATTTTTAGTAGAGACTGGTTTTCACAGTGTTGGCCAGTCTGTTCTCGAACTCCTAACTTCAGGTGATCCACCCACATTGGCCTCCCAAATTGCTGAGATTACAGGCCTGAGCCACAGTGCCCAGCATATTATTTTCTTTATTATTCAAACATTGAGATGATTTAGTTGTCCTTTTTGAAATATTTTGTGGATTAAACTTAGGTTTTTTACTTAACATCTTTTTATTTTTTTAATATAGAAATATAGCACTATAAACTTCCATTTTAGAAGTGTTTTGTGGGTTTTTTGAATCACAGGAGTTACTGTATGTTGTGTTTCTATTTTTTTTCTCTCAATATACTTTCTGATTTCCCTTTGCTTTTTCTCTTTGACTCACTGGATGTCCAGGAACATGTTGTTTACTGTTCACATATTTGTGAGCTTCAAATATTTCTTTGGCTATTGATTTGTAGTTTTATTAAATTCTAATTTTAAAAGGTGAAACATCAGGGCATGGTAGCTCACAACTGTAATCCCAGTATTTTGGGAGGCTGAGGCAGGTGGATTACCTGTGTTCAAGAGTCTTAGACCAGCCTGACCAATGTGATGAAACCTCATCTTTACTAAAAATACAAAATTACCTTGGTGTGATGGTGCATGCCTGTAATTTTAGCTACTTGGGAGGTTGAGGCAGGAGAATTGCTTCACCCTGGGAGGCAGAGGTTAAAGTGATATAAGATCTCACCATCGCACTCTAGCCTGGGTGATAGAGTGAGATTCCATCTCTAAACAAAAACAAAAACAAATTGATATTATTTTAATATTTTTGAATTTGAAAAGACTTTATTTTGTTTTGGCCCAACATGTGATCTATTATGGATAATGTTCCATTTGTGCTTGATAGGAGTGTGTATTCACATACCGTTAAATGAAATATTCTTTATGTGTCCTATAGGTGCAATTATTCTATAGTGCTATGCAAACATGTCATTTTCTTTCTAGCTTTCTGTCTGAATAATCTATTGTTTTAGGTAGAGTAACAAAGTCCTCTCTCTCCCTCTTCCTCTCTCTTCCTCTCTCCTCCCTCCCTCCCTCCCTTCCTTTTTTTTTTTTTTTTAATGGAGTCTTGCTCCATCACCTGGGATGGAATGCAGTGGTGAAATTTCAGCTCACTGCAACCTCCGTCTCCCAGTTTCAAGTGATTCTCATGCCTGTTTCTCAAGTAACTCTGACTACAGGTGTGTGCCACCATACCAAGCTCATTTTAGTATTTTTAGTAGAGACAGGGCTTAGCCATGGTTACCTGGCTGGTCTTGAACTCCTGGTCTCAAGTGATCCACCTACCTTGGCCTCCCAGAGTGCTGGTATTGCAGGCATGAGCCATGGAATGTGGCCACACGTGTGTTAACTTCTAACCCTTCCCTGCCCAGACACAGACTCTTATGACCTACGCACTCCACATCCTTCCCCAGGCTGATTGGATTGTGGTGATGGCAGATGGGGCCATTGTAGAGATGGGTTCCAACTATTAGCTTCCTCACAACAACGGGGCCCTCATAAGTCTTCTGGATCAAGCCAGACAGCTTGGAGATAGAGGAGAAGGAGTGACTAGGTGGGCTCTGCCTATTCTCTGTAGCTGACTCTTGCCAACCTTGGGGGAAAAGACTCAAAGGGTCCTACTGGCAAGAGTGGATTGCTGTGGTCACACCCTCCCTGCAAGCTTATGCTCAGAAGCAGATGGCTCTCCAATAGGTCACCTCTGTCCTAGAAGAGCCAGTAACACCATGTATGAGCCAGGGGCTGTGCTAAGTGCTTCTTTAAAAAAATACACTATTTTCATTTGATTCTCACCATACCCTCAGAGGCACATGAAATTACTGCTATCATTTTATGGATGAGCAAAGAGAGTTAAATCAGTTGCCTGAGGTCACCAGATTAGAACTTGAGTGTGTCCAACTCCAGAGTCTATGCTTACAGTTGCTATGGAGACAGCACAAGAAGGTACAACATGCTAGCTAGAGTTTCTAATAATCCAGAGAACACAAAGTGCACTAGATACATGACAAGGTTCTGGAAGTAAAGTTGTCAAGCCAAGCTCACCCACAATGACTGAAAAGTAGCAACTCATAGCACATCACATATATTAGCTCACTGAATCAGCTTAATGCCCCTGTGAGGCTGGTACTTGAATCATTTCCATTCCACAGATGAGGAAACTGAGGCCCAAAAGTTAAGAAACTAGTACCAGGTTACATAGCTTATAAGTGGCAGCACTGGGATTTGCACCCAAGCAACTTGATTCCAGAGAATGTGTTTTTTAATCACTAGGCTTTTTACTACCCCTGCATGACAAAGCAAAGACTCACACCCAGGTCTCCCTCAATCTCAGATGTTGTCTCTTCTGAGAACATCTGCTTAGCATTGGCTCACCCAGGCTAGATATACTAAGTGTTGATTCAGAATGTCCCAGTCCTGAAGCTTGAAGCTAGAACTTGCCTGATTGTATTTGTCAGCTTTTGCTGCAATGATGCTGTGTAACAAATAGTGCCCCCCAACTCTCAGCAGCTTACACTAGCAGTTATTTCTTGCTTACAGGCCCACAGTTAAATTTCTATAGCTCTGCCTTCAGTTATTGGCCATATTTGGGAGATACTGGTAGGCAAGTGTCCTTCCCAGGAGAGATGGTACCTGAGGGTTTGTGGGAGTTAGCCAGAAAAAAGCATTCCAGACACAGGAACTGCTTGAGCAAGGCTGTCAGGAGAAACAGATAACATTATACAGTGTTCACTGCTGTTTTTCCAACCTCAAGTTCACAGCAGGTGCTCAATTATATTCACTGATTGAAAAAATGAATGAGTGAGTGAATAGCCTGAATGATGTTCCTGGAAGAACTCAGAGTGGGGTGTTGAGGTTGCTGGAGAGGTGGAAGGAGGCAGGACAGGGAAAATGGATGATTAGAGCAGTTAAGGTCACATGGTCAGTGGGTGTCAAAGTGAGTATCTGGACCATGTTATGTGACAGGACTCTCTTGATCTTTCATCAGTTTGTGAAAGCAATCTGATAAAAAGAGACAACAAGGTAAAAATTTAAAGTGATATGCATAAAGAAATCAGCATGAGGCAATTTAGTTGGGAAGGCCTAAGCCTTAGATTTTTGGATACGGGCTGATTTAAAAGAAATATGCAACTACCCTTTGACCCCCAAATTCCTCAAACATATTGTTGAGACTAATTGATTTTCACTCATTTCCCTTTAATATGGCACATAGTTCTTGTACTTGACTATTAATGTCTTTCCTAAGATTATCAGTGACTTCTTTCTTGCCAAATTTATAGACTTTTTTCAGTCTGCCTATTGCCCAATCATTCCATTATATTTCAGAAGGGTTATCTTATATTTCTCTCATTTTACTTTTAGTGTTATAAATATTCCAAGGGTAATATGTGTTATTTGCCATGAAATAGAACATGCAGATTGGATGATTTGTAATAACCCAAGCTAAGGTGTTAGTAGAATTTTTCCTGGCTTTTAAGTACATTTTTATATGTTGTATATGTATTATAAATAAAGTCAATTGAGGACAGAGACATGAATTATTATTATGTTCATACTCAGAGGTCAGTGGCTTTTGCTCCACGTGCTTGCAGATGACATTAGCCACTTCTGCAATGTTTCTCAAGTATTTCTGGGGATCCCTGGAGGTGTATCTTCTTTACTTATAAACAAGTCTCATCTTAAAGGTACTGTTACTGCTCTGTCACATATCTACCTCTACCAGACATCATAGACACTGCTCAACACCAGCACTAGCTCTCTAGGGCCCCTTAACTGTAAAGGGAAAGTTGATCTCTCAAAGTAAAAAGGTGGGGAGAAGACATACCAGCAAAATTAAAAGAATGTCATGTTAGTTATATTTATGTCAGGTAACACTGACAACCAAAAAGCATTACTGAAGATAAAGAGATTATTACATAATAATTAAAAAGTTCATTTTACCAGCATTTAAACCTTGTTTCCTCCTATCACATTTTCATTCTAAGATGTTCATATTTTTCACATTTTAATATATCTGAAGTCAGAAAGCATCTCATATTCAGGTAAGCAGCAAAAGTAATATGATCATCATTGCTTGAACATTTACATCAAAACTTGTAAAATGGGTGTTAGAGGAATGGAAGAAAATTCTGGAGAAAATAGTGGTGCGGTGCACTCTTAATAAAGGCTGAACAACAGTTGATGGTACAGGAAACAGCACTGTATGAAGAAGGGTAAACATGGATGACTCTTAGTCAAAAAATGACTCAGGTAAGTCAAACTGAATTCAAGGAAGGTTGAGGAATAATTGAGCCAATTCACTTTTCCCTAGTTTGATTGAGGAATAACTTACATGCAATAAAATTTACCTATTTTAAGTGTAACACTTAGTAAGCTTTGGAATTTTCACACAGTCATGTATCCATGACCATGATCAAGATATAGATCATTGCCAGAAGTTCCTCATGGCCCTCTGCAGTGAGTGCCTTCCTCTAATTCCCAGTTCTAGGCAACCATCTATCTAGTTTCAGTCACTATGGTTTTACCTTTTCCAGAATTTAGTATTGGTGAAATAATACAGTATATAGTCTTCTGTGTTTGTCACAATCTTCCATTTGTTTGGGTAATTACCTAGATTGCTGTGTTGTGTTGTAAGTATATTTCTATGAGAGAGTGTCAAATTACTTTCTATATGGTGTGATATATGGATCAAGATTAGCTTTTGAAAAATACGGATTTACAGTTATCCCAGCAGTACTTGTAAAAAAAAAAAAAACTATTTTTTCTCCATTTCATTTTAGTAAATTTTTTGGGTCTACATCTGGACTGTCTCTGATTTATCTGTCTGCATTTTTTAATCAGTAGTACACCATCTTAATTACTGTACTATTGAAATTGGGTATTGTGAATTCTTCAACATTGCTATTATTATTCTTTCTCAAAATTCTTTTGGCTAGTCTTAATCTATTGTCTTTCCATCTAATTTTGGAATCAGCTGATAAATTTTTACAAAAATTTTGTGCAGATACTGATTGGAGAGAACCAAAATCTTAATAATATTGAGTCCACCAATCCATGAACACAGTATATCTTTCTCTTTATTTAGTTATCTGTGATATTTTCTGATAATGTTTTGCAGTTTTCAGCATACAGATTTTGTACATGTTTTGATAGATTTATACTTAAGCATTTCATATTTTGGTGCTATTGTAAATAGTGCTTCATGTTAAAATTTGATTTCCAATTGCTCATACTAATTATGAACATACTAATTATGAACTATTGGAAATCAAATTTTACAGTATATAAAGCTACAATTAGTTTTATAGAATAGAATTTTATAGCATAGTATATAGAACTATAATTAATTTTTGTATATTGACCTTGCATCCTAAAACTTGGCTAAACTCACCAACTAGTTATATTAATTTTTTAAAGAATCTTTGGTATTTTCCAAGTATAAATCATGTCATCTATGAAGAGAAAGTTTTATTTCTTCATTTCCAAGATTATTTATTGAATGATTGACCTCATTATACAAGGTGGAACCTTCAGTTCTTCAGTATAATTATAAATTCTGGTGACAGTAGAAATGCCTGTCTTGTTTCTGACATTAAGAGGAAAGCATTTGATATTTTTATCATTAAATATGATGTTTGATGTAGGGTTTTTTGAGATGCCCTTTATTAGGTTGAAGAAGTTGTCTTCTGTTCTAAGGTGGATGAGAATCCAATGTTTTAGTCTTCCTTTTTGATAAACTCCACAAACTAGACATTATTAGTAGTAGGACTTGTAGAGAATTTTTTTTTCCTTCTTTTATTGCATTTTAGGTTTTGGGGTACATATGAAGAACATGATGCAAAATTGTTGCATAGGTACACACATGGCAGTGTGATTTGCTGCCTTCCACCCCATCACCTCTATCTGGCATTTCTCCCCATGCTATCCCCCCAACTCCCCACCCCCTGCTGTCCCTCCTCTATTTGCCCTGACAGACCCCAATGTGTGATGCTCCCCTCCCTGTGTCCATGTGTTCTCATTGTTCAACAGCCACCTATGAGTGAGAACATGTGGTGTTTGATTTTTTTTTTTTTTTTTTTTGTCAGTTTGCTGAGAATGATGTTTTCCAGGCTCATCCATGTCCCTGCAAGGACACGAACTCATCATTTTTTATGGCTTTATAGTATTCCATGGTGTATATGTGCCACATTTTCTTTGTCCAGTCTATCATCGATGGGCATTTGGGTTGGTTCCAGGTCTTTGCTATCATAAACAGTGCTGCAGTGAACATTCTTGTGCGTGTGACCTTATAGTAACATGGTTTATAATTCTTTGGATATATGCCTGGTAATGGGATTGCTGGATCAAATGGAATTTCTATTTCTAGGTCCTTGAGGAATCGCCACACTGTCTTCCACAATGGTTGAACTAATTGACACTCCCACCAACAGTGTAAAATTGTTCCTATTTCTCCACATCCTCTCCAGCATCTGTTGTCTCCAGATTTTTTTTTTTAATTTTAAATTTTTATTGCATTTTAGGTTTTGGGGTACATGTGCAAAATGTGCAAGATAGTTGCATAGGTACACACATAACAGTGTGTTTTGCTGCCTTCCTCCCCTTCAGCCACACTTGGCATTTCTCCCCAGGCTATCCCTCCCCAGCTCCCCCCCGCACTGTCCGTCCCCCATTCCCCCCAAGAGACCCCAGTGTATAGTAGACCCCCTCCCTGTGTCCATGTGTTCTCATTTTTCTCACCCGCCTATGAGTGAGAATACACGGTGTTTCCTTTTCTGTTCTTGTGTCAGTTTGCTGAGAATAATGTTCTCCAGATTCATCTATGTCCTTACAAAGGAAAAAAACTCATCATTTTTGATTGCTGCATAATATTCCATGGTGTGTATGTGCCACATTTTCCCAGTCCAGTCTATCATTGACGGGCATTTGGGTTGGTTCCAGGTCTTTGCTACTGTAAACAGTGCTGCAGTGAACATTCATGTGCATGTGTCCTTATAGTAGAACGATTTATAGTCCTTTGGACATATACCTAATAATGGGATTGCTGGGTCAAATGGAATTTCTATTTCTAGGTCCTTAAGGAATCACCACACTGTCTTCCACAATGGTTGAACTAATTTACACTCCCACCAACAGCATAAGAGTGTTCCTATTTCTCCGCATCCTCTCCAGCATCTGTTGTTTCCAGATTTTTTAATGATTGCCATTCTAACTGGCGTGAGATGGTATCTCAATGTGGTTTTGATTTGCATCTCTCTAATGACCAGTGATGATGAGCATTTTTTCATGTGTTTGTTGGCCTCATGTATGTCTTCTTTTGTAAAGTGTCTGTTCATATCCTTTACCCATTTTTGAATGGGCTTGTTTGTTTTTTTCCTGTACATCTGTTTGAGTTCTTTGTAAATTCTAGATATCAGCCCTTTGTCAGATGGGTAAACTGCAAAGATTTTTTCCCATTGTGATGGTTTCCAATTCACTCTAGTGACTGTTTCTTTTGCCGTGCAAAAGCTGTGGAGTTTGATCAGGTCCCATTTGTCTATTTTGGCTTTTGTTGCCAATGCTTTTGGTGTTTTGGTCATGAAGTCCTTGCCTACTCCTATGTCCTGAATGGTTTTGCCTAGATTTTCTTCTAGGGTTTTTATGGTGCCAGGTCTTATGTTTAAGTCTTTAATCCATCTGGAGTTAATTTTAGTGTAAGGTGTCAGGAAGGGGTCCAGTTTCTGCTTTCTGCACATGGCTAACCAGTTTTCCCAACACCATTTATTGAACAGGGAATCCTTTCCCCATTGCTTGTTTTTGTCTGGTTTATCAAAGATTACATGGTTCTACAACCATATAATGGTTGTATATGTTGAGACATGTTGTGTTGCCTCCGATGCCTCTGTTCTGTTCCATTGGTCTATATCTCTGTTTTGGTACCAGTACCATGTTGTTTTGATTACTGTAGCCTTGTAGTATAGTTTGAAGTCTGGTAGTGTCATGCCTCCTGCTGTGTTCTTTTTGCTTAGAATTGACTTGGCTATGTGGGCTCTGTTTTGGTTCCATATGAAGTTCATGGTGGTTTTTTCCAGTTCTGTGAAGAAATTCAATGGTAGTTTGATGGGGATAGCATTGATTGTGTAAATTACTTTGGGCAGTATAGCCATTTTCATGATACTGATTCTTCCTAACCATGAACATGGAAAGTTTCTCCATCTGTTTGTGTCCTCTCTTATTTTGTTGAGAAGTGGTTTGTAATTTTCCTTAAAGAGGTCCCTTACATTCCTTGTGAGTTGTATTCCTAGGTATTTTATTTTCTTTGTAGCAATTGTGAATGGCAGTTCGTTCTTGATTTGGTTCTCTTTAAGTCTGTTATTGGTGTATAGGAATGCTTGTGATTTTTGCATATGGATTTTATATCCTGAGACTTTGCTGAAGTTGCTTATCAGTTTCAGGAGTTTTTGGGCTGAGACTATGGGGTCTTCTAGGTATACTATCATGTCGTCTGCAAATAGAGACAATTTGGCTTCCACCTTTCCTATTTGAATACCGTTTATTTCTTTTTCTTGCCTGATTGCTCTCGCTAGAACTTCCAGTACTATATTGAATAGGAGTGATGAGAGAGGGCATCCTTGTCTAGTGCCCGATTTCAAAGGGAATGCTTCCAGTTTTTGCCCATTCAGTATGATATTGGCTGTTGGTTTGTCGTAAATAGCTTTTATTACTTTGAGATATGTTCCATCAATACCAAGTTTATTGAGGGTTTTTAGCATAAAGGGCTGTTGAATTTTGTCAAATGCCTTCTCTGCGTCAATTGAGATAATCATGTGGTTTTTGTTTTTGGTTCTGTTAATGTGGTGAATTACCTTTATAGACTTGCGTATGTTGAACCAGCCTTGCATCCCCGGGATGAATCCTACTTGATCATGATGGATAAGTTTCTTAATGTGCTGTTGCAATCGGTTTGCCAGTATTTTATTGAAGATTTTTACATCTATGTACATCATTGATATTGGCCTGAAGTTTTCTTTTCTTTTGAGTCTCTGCTGGATTTTGGTATCAGGATGATTTTGGTCTCATAAAATGATTTGGGAAGGGTTCCCTCTTTTTGAATTATTTGGAATAGTTTCAGAAGGAATGGTACCAGATCCTCTTGTGTGTCTGGTAGAATTTGGCTGTGAACCTATCTGGACTGGGCTTTTTTTGTGTGGTAGGCTCTTAATTGCTGCCTCAACTTCATACCTTGTTATTGGTCTATTCATAGTTTTGGCTTCCTCCTGTCTCCAGATTTTTTAATGATCACCATTCTAACTGGTGTGAGATGATATCTCAATGTAGTTTTGATTTTCATTTCTCTAATGACCAGTGATGATGAGCATTTTTCCATATGTTTGTTGGCCTCATATATGTCTTCTTTTGTAAAGTGTCTGTTCATATCCTTTGCCCACTTTTGAATGGGCTCATTTCTTTTTTTTTCTTGTAAATCTGTTTTAGTTTTTTTAGATTCCGGATATCAGCCCTTTGTCAGATGGATAGATTACAATATTTTTTCCCATTCTGTTGGTTGCCTGTTCACTCTAATGACTGTTCCTTTTGCTGTGCAGAATCTGTGGTGTTTGATTAGGTCCCATTTGTCTATTTTGGCTTTGTTGCCAATGCTTTTGGTGTTTGGGTCATGAAATCCTTGCCTATGCCTATGTCCTGAATGGTTTTGCCTAGATTTTCTTCCAGGGTTTTTATGGTGTTAGGTCTTGTGTTTAAGTCTTTAATCCATCTGGAATTAATTTCAGTGTAAGGTGTCAGGAAGGGGTCCAGTTTCTGCTTTCTACACATGGCTAGCCAGTTTTCCTAGCACCATTTATTAAACAGCATCCTTTCCCCATTGCTTGTTTTTGCCAGATTTGTCAAAGATCAGATGTGTGGTGTTGCCTCTGAGGCCTCCGTTCTGTTCCATTGGTCTATATCTCTATTTTGGCACCAGTACTGTGCTGTTTTGATTACTGTAGACTTGTAGTATATTTTGAAGTCTGGTAGTGTAATGCCTCTAGCTTTGTTCTTTTTGCTTAGAATTGATTTGGCTATGTGTGCTCTCTTTTGGTTCCATATGAAGTTTAAGGTGGTTTTTTCCAGTTCTGTGAATAAAGTCATTGGTAGTTTGATTGGGATAGCATTGAATTTTTAAATAACTTTGGGCAGTATGGCCATTTTCACGATATTGATTCTTCCTAACCATGAGCATGGAATGTTTCTCCATCTGTTTGTGTCCTCTCTTATTTTGTTGAGCAGTGATTTGTAGTTCTCCTTGAAGAGGTACTGGTGCCAAAATACAACTGGTCTCTTCACTAGTTGTATTCCTAGGTATTTTATTCTCTGTAGCAATTTGAATGGCAGTTCGTTCTTGATTTGGCTCTCAGTAAGTCTGTTATTGGTGTATAGGAATGCTTGTGATTTTTGCACTTTGATTTTGTATCCTGAGACTTTGCTGAAGTTGCTTATCAGTTTCAGGAGATTTGGGGCTGAGACGATGGGGTCCTCTAAATATACAATCATATAATTTGCAAATAGAGACAATTTGGCTTCCTCCTTTCCTATTTGAATACCCTTTATTTTCATTTTCTTGCCTGATTGCTCTGGCTAGAACATTTAATACTACATTGAATAGGAGTGGTGAGAGGGCAGCCTTGTCTAGTGCCAGATTTCAAAGGGAATGCTTCCAGTTTTTGCCCATTCAGTATGATATTGGCTGTAGGTGTGTTGTAAATAGCTTTTATTATTTTGAGATACGTTTCATCAATACCTAGTTTATTGAGAGTTTTTAGTATAAAGGCTGTTGAATTTTGTCAAAGGCCTTCTCTGCATCAGTTGAGATAATCATGTTGTTTTTGTCTTTGGTTCTGTTTATGTGGTGAATTACATTTATAGACTTGCGCATGTTGAACCAACCTTGCATCCCCAGAATGAAGCCTACTTGATCATGGTGGATAAGCTTTTTGATATGCTGTTGCAATCGGTTTGCCAGTATTTTATTGAAGATTTTTGCATCTATGTTCATCATGGATATTGGCCTGAAGTTTTCTTTTCTTGTTGAGTCTCTGCTGGGTTTTGGTATCAGGATGATGTTGGTCTCAAAAAATGATTTGGAAAGGATTCCTTTTTTCTGGATTATTTGGAATAGTTTCAGAAGAAATGGTACCAGCTCCTCTTTGTATGTCTGGTAGAATTTAGCTGTGAACCCATAGAGAAATTATTTATTTAGACCTAATGCATGTTTGTCATCTTGTTTGCTCACCATTCTTCTTGTGTTTCAAAATAATTCACTAGTATTTTTTTTTCTTCCTGAAGCATGTCCTTTAGAAGTGCCTTTGGTAGGCCTATGTGTGTGCCAAATTTCTTAAGTTTTATTTATCTAAAGATACATTTATTTCATCCTCATCTTGCAATATAGTATTGGTGATTGAGTGCACAGTTCTAAACTGAAATTATTTTATTTGATCACTTTTAAGATACAATAAAATTTCCTTATAATAAGATTACTGAGGATGAATATTTTTAACTTGGTAAAAAGAAGAGTGGGCTTATTGTAATAATTAAAGACATGAGTTACCTGGGCCTGTCTAGCTGATTGAGTAGAAGTTCCAGTGGTCTGGCTTTATAATTAAAATATTTACTCATCCTGTTGTGATTTCGCATCACATGGTTGTGGTGGTGACTTTCTGCTCCAAAACAATTGTCAAAGAGTGCCAGTTCTGGATCCTGTCTCACTGGCTAGGACTTCCAGATCAATGGCAGCAATTGTAGTGACCTCATATTTAGCTGGGGCCCATTTAGTAGGTGTAACCAAAAGAGATTGGGCAAGAATCCTACTGGAAATAAAAGAGTCATCTTCTGGCTACCTGTTTGCTGAGATAGACTGCTGACTTTTTCTTCCAAACTTTACTATGTCCCCTACCCTATCCATTCAGAAGACAGAAGTTTGTCCCACCCAGTTTGAGAATAGAACTAGATAGAAGGCTGCCAATCATTAGTGAGTAATTGGTCATTAATAACCAAGCATGCTGGATCTAAATTTTCATTATAATGGGGTTTGTTATCATCAAATTTTGCTCATTATTTACTGTCTTATTGGCTTTCATTGTAGCTATTAAAACACCTACTTCAATGGCTTCTTTGTTGGTTATCTGTCTTTTTTTTTTTCCTCTTGCCTGCTTTAAAGATCTCTTTTTTCTTTGGTGTTTTGCCATATATGACAGCTCTAGAAATATATTTAAAAACTTATCCTCTTTGTGATGCACTGTCCTTCTTGAAGTTACACATTTGTATTTTTCCTAAATCCTGGAAAATTCTAAGGATTAACTTTTTAAATATTGTTTCTCAATTTTTCAAATCTAGCCTTCTTGAAATCTGATTTTTGATATGTCACATCTTTTCAGTCTACCATCTGTACTGTTTAACCATTCTCTCTTCATTCTGAATAATTTTCTCACATATGTTATAGTTTACTAATTATCTGTTTCTAGTCTGCCATTTGACCTATTCGTTGAATATTTTCATTTCAACAAATGTGTTTAATATCTAAAAGCTTCATTTGATTATTTATCACATTTGCTTGGTCATTCCTCATGGTCTCTTGTTGATCGCTCATTGTTGTGATTCTGTCCCTTATGTCTATTTCTTTCTAAATAGGTTTTCTATATTTCACAGCTGATAAAATTTTAATATCTGAATTTCTTGGAGATCTAAATATTTTTTATATCTTCTAATTTTATACTCATGATGAGTTGCTTCCTTTATGTCTGGTGATTTTTGATTGTGAACTCACATTTTCTTAATCTTAACCTGGGTATCTAGTGGAATCAACTAGGAAATTGTTCTTGAAGATCTGTTTGAATCTGGTAGGACTGTTGGGGTGCTACCAGTCCACTTTAAGCCTCTTTCAGTTTTTAGCTTAGCACAGAGGTCTCAAATTTAGCTCTTCCATATTGCTGTTAAGATAAGCCTTGTTTTCTGAATGCAGTTCCCTGGGCATTTTCTCATCTTAACCTTTTTATTTTTATTTTTATTTTTTTTTGAGACAGAGTCTCACTCTGTTGCCCAGGCTGGAATGCAGTGGCATGATCTTGGCTCACTGCTACCTCCAACTCCTGGGTTCAAGTGATTCTCCTCCCTCAGCCCCCCAAGTAGCTGGGACTACAGGCACCCACCACCATGCCTAGCTAATTTTTGTATTTTTAGTAGAGATGGGGTTTTACTATATTGGCTAGGCTGTTCTTGAACTCCTAACCTTGTGAACTGCCTGCCTCAGCCTCCCAAAGTTCCGGGATTACAGGTACGAGCCACCATGCCTGGCCTTTTTATTCTTAATTGCTTACTATCACAAGGTTTCATTTATTTTTGGGGCAGAGATTTGGAGGCTGAGATGTCAGCAGGACACATGGAAATTTCTCCTACTTCCTTCAAGTTTAGTAATGCATAGATAAGTTTTTGTTTTGTTTGTTTTGTTTTTCAGAATCTGGTTGTTGTACAGCAGAAGGGTGTTGCAGAGCATCTAGCTCAGAATTTTGTTGAAGGAGGAAAATTCCTTTTAACTTACTTTTAAAAAATATTTAATTTTTTAGAAGTTTTACATTTGCACAAAAACTGAGAATATTGTAGAGAGAGTTCCCATATAACCTGCATGTAGTTTTCCCTATTATTAAGATTTTACATTGATATGGTTAAATTGTTACAATTAGTAGGCCATTACTAATGAATTATTATTAACTGAAGTCCATAGTTTATTCAGATTTTCTTGTTTTTTACCTAATGTCTTTTCTCATTCTAGGGTTTGGTTGAGTATATCACTGATGTAGTTAGGCTTTGTGTTCCCACCCAAACCTCGTCTTGAATTGTAATCCCCATAATCCCTATGTGTTGAGGGAGAGACCTGGTGAGAGGCAATTGGATTATGGGAGTGGTGTCCTCCATGCTGTTCTCATGATAGTGAGTGAGCTCTCATGAGATCTGATAGTTCTATAAGTGTCTGACATTTCCTCTTTCACATGCTCGCGCTCTCTCCTGCTGCCATGTAGGACATGCCTGCTTCCCCTTCTGCAATAATTGTAAGTTTCCTGGGAACTCCCCAGCCATGCAGAACTTTGTGTCAATTAAACCTCTTGCCCTTATAAATTACCTAGTATTGTATATTTCTTTATAGCAGTGTGAGAACAGACTAATATAATCACTTTACAAAGTTGTCTTGTCTCTTTAAGTCCCTCTTGGCTTTAACAATTTTACAGCCTTGTTTTGGATTGCCTTGCCAATTTTGAGGAGGGCTGATTGAATATTTTGTAGGATATCCCTCTATTGAAAATTTTTATTGTAAAATATACATAAATTTGACCATGTCAGCCATGTTTTATTACACAATTTGGTAGTCTTAAGTGTAATATATTCACAAGGTTGTGCAATGATTTTATTATCATTATGCATTTTCAGAATTTTTTCATCATCTCAAACAAACTCTGTACTCAGGAAAAAATAACTCCCATTTCCCCCTCTCCCTAGTTCCTGGTAAACTCTGTTTTTTGTCTCTATAAATTAACCATTTGTGTGGAATTATACAATATTTGTCCTTTTGTGTCTAGCTTATTTCACTTAGCAAAATGTTTTCAAGATTCATTCATATAGTAGCATGTCTCAGAATTTCATTCCTGGTTTTTTTGTCATTGTTGTTGTTAAGGCTGAATACTATTGTATTGCCCATTCTATGTATACACAAATTTTTTGTTTTCTCATTTTATTAGTTACAGGAGAGTTTTATTTCTCCTTTTGGATTTTCTGTTTTTAAATTTTCTTTATAGATATTCATGTCATCTATACACAATGGTTGTTTATTTCTTCCTTCCTTATCTGTATACTGTTTCCTTTTGTTGTCTTATTTCACTAGCTAGAATTTCAGATGTAATATTAAATAATAATGATAATAAAGGACATGTTTGTGTTGTTCCCAATCTTAGGGAGAAAACATCCAGTTTATCACCACTAACCTGTAGAATTTTTTGTGGATGTTCTTTATCAAGTTGAGGATACTTCCCACTAGTCCTAGTTTTCTGAGCATTGGTACCTTCAAGGGTGTTGGGTTTTATCAAATGCCTTTGCTGCATGAATTTATATGGATCCTATAATTTTTATTCTTTAACCTATTAATGCGCTGTGTTCATTGATGGATTTTTAGAATATTGAACCATCCTTGTATACTGAGAATAAATCTCACTTCCTTGTCTTGCATAATTCTGTTTAGACATTGTTGGATTATATTGGCTAAAATTTTGTTAAGGATTTAAAAATCTGTATTCATAAGGAACTCCAGTCTGTAGTTTGCCTACAGTGTCTTTAGCTGCTTTTAATATTAGTGTAATGCTAGATTCATAGAATGAATTGGGAAGTGTTCCTTCTGCTTCTATTTTCCAGAAAAAAAGATTATGTAGAATTGGTCTTTTATCCTTAAATGTATGTTAAAACTTACCAGAGAAACCACCTGGGACTGGTGTTTTTTTTCTTGGAAGGTTATTGACTCAACGTCCTTGCCCACTCAGATTATCTATTTCTCTTTGCATGAGTTTTGGTAGTTTGCATCTTTTAAGTAATTGCTCCATTTTATCTACTTTATTAAATTTTTGGGCATAGAGTTCATAGTATTCCTTGATTATTCTTTTAATTTTCATGGGACAATTAATGATGACTTACATCCCATTTCTAATATTGGTACTATATTGCTTATATTTTAAAATTTTTTGTATATTATGTTTTGACATCTTTTAAAAAATCCTTTCTGGCCGGGCGTGGTGGCTCAAGCCTATATATAATCTGAGCACTTTGGGAGGCCGAGGCGGGTGGATCACGAGGTCAAGAGATTGAGACCATCCTGGTCAACATGGTGAAACCCCGTCACTACTAAAAATACAGCAAAAAATTAGCTGGGCATGGTGGCATGTGCCTGTAATCCCAGCTACTCAGGAGGCCGAGGCAGGAGAATTGCCTGAACCCAGGAGGTGGAGGTTGCGGTGAGCCGAGATAGTGCCATTGCACTCCAGCCTGGGTAACAAGCGTGAAACTCCGTCTCAAAAAATAAAAATAATATAATAGTAAAAAAAAAACAACTTTCTGACTTGGGAGAAACGACGCTCTCCTGAGGCAAGCGAATTCATAGCTAAGGAAAAGGACTTATCCAGGGAGCACGGCTTTGGTATGTTAAAAAGTAAATTATCAAGCCATACCTCCTCTGTCTGGCCCATATACAACAGGCCTTCCTTTGTCTTAACCATTACAGAGATACCTACCAGATAACTAGGGACAACCTGTATACTCCAAGGCCCTCTGAAATTATTCATACCAGCCAATCCTAATCTGCTTACTCTACCCTACCTTGCTTTTTCTGTGGAAACTCCAATAGAGGCTCCGGTCAAGGCTTCTCTCTGGCTCCTGCTTTCTGCCTCCTGACTAACTACCCCAAGGCTTCCCCGTGTAATCCTGCATGGCATGGCTCCTATTTCTAGGATCTGTGAGTATAAAAACGTTTTCCTCTCATGGACACATCTGACTGACCATCACAGAAAATAACACAGAACAGGTGATTTGGATCTTCTCTTTTTCTTGGTTAGCACAGCTAAAAGTTTATTGATTTTAACTATATTCTGGTTTCTGTAATTTTCTCTATTGTTTCCCAGTTTCAATTGCATTGATTTATGATCTAATGTTTATTGTTACTTTTCTTTTGCTTTTTTTAAGCTTAATATTTTTCCTTTAGCTGATGAAGGTAGACATTCAGATCAAGTTTAGATTTTTCTTCTTTTCTAATATATGCATTGAATGCTAAGCACTCCAAGCACTGCTTTCAGAGCATTCCATGAGTTTTCATAAGTTATATTTCAATTTTTATTTAGTTCAAAATGTTTTTTAATTCTTCTAGTTATTTACCTGATCCATGTATTATTTAGAAGTGTGGGTTTAATTTGCAGACATTTTGTGGTTTTCCAGCTGTTTTGTTACTGATTTTTAGTTTCGTTTTACTGTGGTCTGGGACCACAGTTTGCATAATTTCTGTTATAGGTTGAAGTGTGCCACCTCCCCCTCCCTACCATATGTTGGAGTCTGAACCCCCCAGTACCTCTGAATATGATCTTTACAGATGTAATCAAGTTACGATGTGGTCATTAGGGTGGCCAAAATCCAATATTACTGGAGTCTTTATGAAAAGCAGGAATGCCATTCAAACACAAAAACACAGAGAAAATGCTACATGATTATAGAGGCAGAGAGAGAGGTTGTGGTCATGCAACTGCAAGCCAAGGAATGCTGAGGAGGGACAGCCACCATTAGAAGCTAGAAAGAGGCAAAGAAACATTCTCTCCTGCATGTTTCAAGCAAAACATAGTCCATCTGATACTGTGGTTTTGGACTTCTAGCTTTCAGACCCACGAGAAAATATATTTCTGTTGTTTTAATCCACTCACTCGGTGGTACTTTGTTACAGCTACCCTAAACTATATAATTTCTATTCTTTCAAATTTATTAATGTGTGTTATGGCCCAGAATGTGTTCTAGCTTGGTGAACATTCCATGAGAAAAATGTGTACTCTGCTGTTATTGAAATGAGTGGCCATAAATGTCAATTACATCAAGTTGATTGACGGTGCTGTCTAGAGCAACTCTTGCTGGTTTTCTGTCTGCTTAATCTATGAATTACTGAAGGAGTAGTGTTGAAGTCTCCAAATATAATAATGGATTTGTCTGTTTCTCTTTGCAAATCCAATCAGTTTTGGCCTTATGCATTTTAAAACTGTTAGGAGCATATACACCAGGACTGTTCTGTCCCCTTGGAGAATTGACACTATCATTATTGCTGCTCTTTGTCCCTGATAATTTCCTTGTTCTGATGTCATCTTTGTTTGAAATTAATATAGCTACTCTGGCTTCCTTTTGATTAGTGCTGGCATAGTCTTCTTTTCTTTATCCATTGTTGTTATAAATAATTTGTTATTTTTAAGATGTTTTAACAACTTGAGTGATTTATTTCACGTATCTATATTTACCCATATAAAGTGTACTATTCATTGGCTTTCGGTGTATTCACAGAGTTGTACACCAACAACACAATCAATTTTAAATTTTTTTCACTAGCATCCCCCAAACCCTGCAACTCCTTAGCCAATCCTCCATTATTTGCCAAGCCTAGGCAACTACTAATCTATTTTTGTCTCTCTAGATTTGCCTTTTCTGGACATTTCCTATAATATGCAGTTATATTGAAATAGAATCCTATAGTATGTGATCTTTTGTGGATGACATTGGATAATAGTTGGTCTTTTGTGAATGGCTTCTTTCACTTAGCATAACAGATTCAAGTTTCAATCATATTGCTGTATATATATAAGCTTCATTCTTTTTTGTTTCTGAATAATATTGCATTGTATGAATATGCCAGTTTTTATTCAACCACTAATCAGTTTATGACCATGATGGGTTTGTTTTGTACTTTGGCTATTATGAATAATCTTGCTATAAACATTTGTATATATACTTTTTGTGTGCATTATGTTTTCATTTTGCTTGGGTGTATACTTAGCAGTGGTTGCTGGATTATGTGGTAACTCTGTGTATAAACTATTGAAGAATGGCTAGACCATTTTTCACAGTGGCTGTGCAATTTTCACATTCCTACTAACAGTTTATGAGGGTTCAAGTTTCTCTACATCCTTCTATTGGCCTTGTTTGTTTGAGATGGAGTCTCCCTCTGTTGCCCAGGCTGGAATGCAGTGGTGTGATCTCTGCTCACTGCAACCTCTGCCTTCTGGGTTCAAGTGGTTCTCCTGCCTCAGGCTCCTGAGTAGCTGGGATTACAGGCATGTGCCACCATGCCCCGCTAATTTTTTGTATTTTTAGTAGAGACTGGGTTTCACCATGTGGGCCAGGCTGGTCTAAAACTCCTGACCTCAGGTGATCCACCTACCTTGGTCTCCCAAAGTGCTGGGATTACAGGTGTGCCACTGCACCTGGCTGTCCATCCTTTTGGACGGCCGTTTTAGTGGGTGCCAAGTGGCATTTAATTTTGATTTTAATTTTCATTTCCTTGAAGACTAACAATATTGAGCATATTTTCATGTTCTTTTTGACAATTTGTATGTATTCTTTGGAGAAATCCCTATTCAAGATTCTTTGCCCATTTTTAACATAGGTTGTCTATTTTATTTATTTTTTTGAGACAAGGTCTCACTCTGTCACCCAGGCTTGCATGCAATGGTGTGACCATGGCTTTCTGCAGCCTTGATCTCCCAGGCTCAAGTGATCCCCCCATCTCAGTGTCCTGAGTAGTTGGGACTATAGGCATGCACCACTGGACCCAGCTGATTTTATTTATGTATTTCCTTTTTTTTTTTTTTTTTTTTTTTTTTGTAGAAATGCGGTCTTGCTCTGTTACCTGGGCTGGTCTGGAACTTCTGAGGTCAAGTGGTCCTCCTGCCTTAGCCTCCAAAGTGCTGGGATTACAGGCATCAACCACTGATCCCACCTGTTTTTGAATTTTAATAGTTCTTTATATAGTCTAGACACAAGTTATTTATCAGATATATAATTTGCAAGAACTTCCCCTCTTCCTGAAGTTTGTCTTCTTACTTTATTTATGGTATTTTTTGAAACAAAAGGTTTTTAGTTTTGATAATGTCTAGTTTATTTTTCTTTTTTTTTTTTTTTTTGGTAATGCTTTCAGTTGTCATAGCTAAGAAGCCATCAAAGATTCTTAGAATTGTAATTCAAGGTCATAAAGATTTGAACCAACAGTGTCTTTGAAGAGCTTTAGAGTTTTAGCTCCTATGTTTAGGTCTTTGATCCATTTTAATTTTTGTATATGATGTGAGGTAAGGATCTAACTTGCACTAGCATATCCAGTTGTCTCCCTATTTGTTGAAGATGATTCTTTTCCCATTGAATGGTCTTGCACCCTTGCTAAAGATCAGTTGACCATACATACATTAAGGTTTATTTCTGGATGTCCATTTTATTCAAAAACAATTGGAATTTTTAACTGCTTATGTGTTTCAGGCATGATCCTAAGCATGAATTCATTTGCTTCTCACAGTAACTGTGAAGTGGGCACTATTCTCATTCCCTTTTGACAGATGAAGTGGCCAAGATACAGAGTGTTTTGCCCAAGGCCACATAAGTAACTACTGAGTGGCAGTGCCAGTGTAAGATTTTAGGTTGACTAACTTGGGAGCCTGAGATCTTAGCCGTGAATGCTGTAAACAAAAGTTAGAAATCAAAACTTCAGAATTCCACTGAAGAGTCCACTTTGAGCAAATGGAGTGAAGGTCAGATTAGCCACTAAGAGTTTGAAAAGCAAAACAGGGAGGGACTTCCTCACCAGCTTGCTTTCGGTGTACTAGCGACAATGGAACTGCCTTTTTTTTTTTTTTTTTTTTTTGAGACGAAGTTTCGCTCTTGTTACCCAGGCTGGAGTGCAATGGCGCGATCTCGGCTCACCGCAACCTCCGCCTCCTGGGTTCAGGCAATTCTCCTGCCTCAGCCTCCCGAGTAGCTGGGATTACAGGCACGCGCCACCATGCCCAGCTGATTTTTGTATTTTTCGTAGAGACGGGGTTTCACCATGTTGACCAGGATGGTCTCGATCTCCTGACCTCGTGATCCACCCGCCTCGGCCTCCCAAAGTGCTGGGACTACAGGCTTGAGCCACCACGCCCGGCCAGAACTGCCTTTTTTGGTTAAAATTCCTAAAACCCCCACCCCCTACCCCAAGCTGATAATTTGCACTGGCTGTATGTCGAATTTGCACTTAGCTCCTGGGGCAGTTCTGAGTGGTGCGAGCGAGGGTCGGGCCCACAGCCAGACCCTCCCGCTGCTTTCCGCACGGAATCCTGGGAGAGGAAGTGCCTCGGCGCCGGGACCGGAGGTTGCCCGGGTTGCGGAAACTCTCGCGGGAAGGTGCGTCGTTGCCTCAGTAACCGCGTCGCAGTTGCCGAAGATGGCGGGGCGAAGTCTTGGTCTCTCGGTCAGTTCAACTCCAGGTTCCTGGGGAGTGTCTGGGCTCCGGCGACTAGGATGCCCAGCCTCCTTTATCTTCGGGTCTGAAACGCTCTCCCTCTTTTACAGAGAGGCAGCGTTCCAGGGAGTCCGCCCCCGCCACGCGTTCAGCAACCGTCTACACCTGGACCGGACCTCCTCGCCTTGGAGGCAGAGTATAAGTAAGAAATTCGGCGGTTGAGCTTTCCTTCTTTCTCTCATCTAAATGAGGCTGCTTGTAAGTACTTTTTCAGAAGACTGGCTGGATCTTCAGCATTCACTCTGCAGCATTCACTTCTCATCATCTCGTTCACTCGCAGTTGATCCTTTCTCTTTCACCTGAGTGGTTCCCTGCGTCTTAGAAGATGTTTCAAGTGGGCGAAAATAGAGCCCAAAACAGCAATATGCTTTTGGAAGTTATTTGAGCAGCAGGAATGGCCACGAATAGTACAGTTCCTAGTTCAGGTTATTTGGCTTAGTAGCAAGTCATAGAGTTTACCTTATGTAAATTTCCTTTACATTGGTTTCTAAATTGAAAGCACGCTTCCTAGTGGAATCAGAATTACCATTCTCGTTCAGATTTCCCTTATCTGGTCTCAGTGTAATTCCAAGTATCTTGAAAGCTTTCACTCTTGGCCCATTCCACTCATCATCCCTAAGTTTTCACACAGCTGCCAATGTAATCTTTTAATTTGATCATGCAATTCCTTTGCTTAAAACACTGCAGTGGTTTCCTCTTGCACTTTAAAAGCTCCTCCTGCTCCCTTTTTACTTGATCTTTTTCCCGCTCCCATTTCCCCCCTAAAACTCTCCAGCTTAACTGGCCTTTTAGTTCGAAACCTCAGGGTTTTTTTCTGTCTCAGGAAAAAGACAATTCACACACGCCGTCAACCTGTATTGTGAGTGGCTTTCCTTGACCCTGCTAAGTAGGCTCCCTTGTTGGTCCTTTTCATCGTCCTACTGATTTTTCTTTCTAGTTAGCATAATTTGTTACAATAAATTCATTTGTTAATTTCCTTTTTGTCTGTCTTTTCCACTGGACTGTAAGTTCCAAGGGCAGAGACCATGTCTGTTTTATTTGTCGTTGTGCATACCCTTATGAAAAAGTGTCTTTTAACAACTCCCTTTCTTTTTAATTTAATATAAAATAACTAGTTTAAAATTTGTAAATAGTTTGGAGTTTGTATCAGGGTTAAACTAGAGTTACTGTATGAGCTACATATGATGTATATTTGAAATTAAAACTGAAGAGTACTCTGTTTAGATGAACTATATACCAATTTACCACGGCAAGTAGGAAGATAATCATTTCTTCTCTCTGATCAAATGGGCCTGTTATCCCAGTTCTCAAGTGTACTTAAGCAACTTAATCTGTTGTCTATATAGTTATTTGAGAGTATATTTTGCACCTGGCTCTGGTGCATCGTTAGGGATATCATCCTGCTTAAAATAAGAAATATACAGGGACTATTATTCTAGCATCGTTAGGGATATCGTCCTGCTTAAAATAAGAAATATACACGGACTATTATTCTAGCATGAGTTGTTTTATAAAGCAAGATCCTAAACAGTATAACTTGGCGGCCAGTTGTTACTTGTTCTGTTGTCTGTACTGAGTTGTGCACATGTGAAGCACATGAACGGAGTAACTCTCTACACCACCTGAATCTTTTAGAGTACTTCTGTGTCAGGTGGAAGAGAAAAATGTCTGGCCATCTCTATAAGCAAGAATATGAGATTATAACAGTATGGTATCTATTTTGTCACCAGCTGTCTTGGCATTAATCATTAGAACGCTATTTCCCAGGGCCCTGAATCTAAAACCAATTCTGTTCCTGTTGGAGGAAATAATCACCATTTAAGAGGATAGAGTAAGGAAGATGCTAATCACTCAAGTGGATAGGTTTTTCAAGCTTCATTCCCGTATAATACCAATAGCTAATCAGTAAGATTACGTGATAACTGGTAGGGCAAGCCCCCTCATAAATCGCAGTTATATTGGATTTACAGATTAATTTGTAGATAACGGACTTATTTATGCTATTGAATCTTCCACAAATATGATACTTCTCCATTTACAGGGTTGTTTTTTTTTAACCTTTAATAGAGTTTTGTTTTACTTCATAAAATTCTTGCATATATAATTTGTTTCAAGGCGCTGAATAGGTTTTGTTGCTATATAATAAGTGGACCTTATTATATTTTCTAATTGGTTATAAATGTAGGAGTTTTAGATGTTGGTGCTACATCTATATTTACATACACACACAGATCTTCAGTCCTACTGGACACTCTTATTCTATGAAGTCCCTTGGATTTTTGATGAAGACAGTTATATGCAAATTATGATAATTTTCTCCCTTGATAATTCTCCTGCATTCTCTGTTTTTCTCTGTTTAGGACTTCCCATGTGATACAGAATAGAAAAAGTGATGGTGAACACTTCCTTAACCTTGTTTTTGATTTTGAGAGGCCCACTTTTAATAATCACTACATTTGAGGTTTGCTCTAGGGTTTTGGTAGATTCTTTTTTATGTTTAAAATTCTTCCCCTTAATTCCTAATTTGAATGAGTGTTAAATGTATCAAAACTTCTTTTTTCCCCAATTAATTCAGGTGGTGGTATGTTCTTTTTCCCTCCTTTAATGCTTTAGCATACTGAACTGCAAAGGCAGCTTTCTTGTTTTCCTTTAAAGACTGCTAGATTTGATGGGTATAATTTTTTATGTAGGTTTTTGCATCTATGAACAAAAGTGAAATGGGTGTTACACTTTTTTTCTAGTTCTTGTTCTTTCTGTTTTTGATATCAGTATTATTCTGGCTAGATGAAATAAACTCAGTAGTTTTCTTGTTTTGTTTCTTTTCTTGGAAGCTTTTTATAATTAGAGATTTTTTTTGCCCTTTGATTAAAATTGTGAAACTGTCAGTGTAGTGTTCTTTTGTCAAGGAGACTTTTTGTCTGTGAATTTAGCTTCTTTAATGATTATTTATCTATTTAGATGTTCTATCTCTAGAATAATTTTTGGTTCTAGAAAAGTGTGCATGTGTGTTTTAAAATATATTAGCATTAACTGACTCTATGGTTGTATGTTTGAAATCTTAACTGTATCTATAACCATGTAAACCCCTCCTTTTGGTAGCTTTCCAATATTGTTTATTTTTGTCTCTATCAAGGTTCCTGGGAGATTTATGTGTCTTATTGGTCTTTTCAGAGAACCAGCTTTGGTTTTCTTGGTAATCTGTGCTATTATAAAATTTTATTAATCTTTATGGAAATAAAGAAAGATGATCTCTTCTAACTGGGGTGGATTAATTTTTTTTTTCACTTTTTATTAATATTTTATTATTTTTAAAAAAATTTTTTTAATTTTTATTGCATTATAGGTGTTGGTTTTTTTTTTTTTGTTTCTTGACCTAATTTATTGTTTTCTTATTTTTAATAAATATATTTAAGTCCTTAAATTTCTCTCCATCTGTAGCTTAACTACATTCCAAGACTTCTTTTGATGTGTATTTCTCATATGGTTATTAAGGTCAAAATATTATGTGATTTTCATAGTGATTATTTAGAAGGGTGTTTTTTAGTTTGCAAGCACATAGAGTTGTTTACTGTTGTCTACTTTTTACTTTTCTATGTATGTATGTGACAGGATCCTGCTCTGTTGCCCAGGCTGGAGTGCAGTGGTGCAGTTATGGCTCACTGCAGCTTTGAACTCCTGGGCTCAAGAGGTTTTCCCACCTCAGCCTCCCAAGGAGCTGGGACTACAGGCACATGCCACCATGGCAGGCTTTTTTTTTTTTTTTTTTTTTTTTTTTTTTTTTTTTTTGAGGCAAGGTCTCAATCTGTTGCACAGACTGGAGTACAATGGTGTGATTTCAACCCACTGCAACCTTCACCTCCCAGGCTCCTGAGTAGCTGGGACTACAGGCATGTGCTAGCACGCACGGCTAATTTTTTTATTATATTTTTTTGTAGAGAGGGTGTTTCGTCATGTTGCCCAGGCTGGTCTTTAACTCCTGGACTCAAACGAACTGCCTGTCTTAGCCTCCCAAATTATTATTATGCTGATTTAGATTACAGGCTTGAGCCACCATGCCTGGCCTAGCTTATTTTAAATTGCATTATGATTAGAGAATTGATAAGATACTAAGTTTTTTAAATGTATTAAGACTTATTTGTGGCCAAGTGCGTGTTCACTTTTTGTAGAAGTTCTATGTGTTCTTTGATAGAAAGTATATTTTTTATTTGTTGGCTAATCTGGTAGATTAAGCCAATTATATTTGTTATCCATGATATCAGTTTCCTCAGCTCAACTCTTTTTTTGTTTGTTTCTTCTGACTTTATTGGTTTCTGTTAGAAGTGTATTAAAAATCATGAGTTACAGAAAAAAATTTCTTATAATTGTGGCCATTTTTGTTTGGGAGTATCTTATTTGACTTAGGTATATCTTGTTGATTACTTTCATTCTTATGCGGTGTCTGTTACAGCTTTCTTCATCATTTATTTTCAAACTTTGTATGTCATTTATCAATAAGAGCATTCTTTTTATAACCAATCTGATAATTTCTGCCTGTTAATTAAGTGAATTTAACTTGTTTACGTTATTACATAAGTTGAAGTTTTCTTAGCCACCTTATTTTTTATGTTTTGTATTTATTATGTCTTTGCCTTCGGTTCTTGTCTGTCTGCTGCTAGATTGAATGGATTTTCATTATGTCTTTATTTTTACTGGTTTGGAAAGTTACTAGAATGCTTTAACTTGGCTTCCTCTGTCTCTTAAGTTAGATAATATTTTACTTTGTTGTTTTGAATGCACCCACACCTAGTTAATCATCAGTGTTATTTTTATAGTGTGTACTAACTTAGATTTAGCATATTTTTCCATATCTTGATAATTCTTTTTTTCCAGATGCAGTTTTCCTCCTTCCTGAAGTTTAGATGCTTCGTTACTTCTTTCTGGGAAAAACTAAGTCTTAAACTCTTCGGTCTATTAGAAAATTGCTACTTTGCACTTATTCCTCAATGACAGTTTATCTGAATGTAATTCTAGATAGCCAGTTTTTCCTTCTCAGCCCGTTAAAGATATCCTTATATTGTGTGTTGGAAATAAAAGGGTAGAAATGTTAGGATGTTAATGAGCCATCTGCTGTCAGCTTTTTAGATAATTGTGGTGGTAGACTATTTTTCTGTTCTTTTGAAATAATGATTTGGTAGTTCAGGGAGTACTCTCTTTATCTTTAAAATTCTGTACTTTCACTATGGTGTATACACATGTAGATTTGTTTTCTTTATTCTTCATGAGATCCATGTCTTCGGTTTGGGAGATTCTCAGCAGTAGCTCTCTGAATGTTGGCATTCTCTCCTCTTGGAATGTCTTGTCTTGTCTTGTCTTTTCTTTTGGAGACAGAATCTTGCTCTGTTGCCCAGGCTGGAGTGCAGTGGCAGGATCTTGGCTCATTGCAACCTCTAACTCCCAGGTTCAAGCAATTCTAATGCCTCAGCCTCCTGAGTAGCTGGGACTACCAGCGAGCAACACCACACCTGGCTAATTTTTTTTTTCTTTTTTTAAGATAGAGTTTCGCTTTTGTTGCCCAAGCTGGAGTGCAGTGGCGTGATCTTGGATCACTGCAACCTCTGCCTCCTGGGTTCAAGTGATTCTCCTGCTTCAGCCCCCAAGTAGCTGGGATTACAGGTGCCTGCCACCATACCTGGCTAATTTTTTGTATTTTTAGTGGAAACAGAGTTTTACCATGTTGACCAGGATGGTCTTGAACTCCTAACCTCAGGTGATA
This sequence comes from Saguinus oedipus, assembly GCA_031835075.1. Taxonomy (NCBI): domain Eukaryota; kingdom Metazoa; phylum Chordata; class Mammalia; order Primates; family Cebidae; genus Saguinus; species Saguinus oedipus. The sequence continues at coordinate 505,626 of CM063176.1, forward strand.
TGCCTGCCTCATCCTCCCAAAGTGGTGGGATTACAGGCATGAGCCACAATGTCCGGCCTTAATTTTTGTATTTTTAGTAGAGTTGGGGTTTCTCCATGTTGGCTGGTCTCCTGGCCTCAAGTGATCCTTCCTCCCCACCTCCCGAAGTGCTGGGATTACAGGCATGAATCACTGCACTCAGCCCTCTCTGAGATTTCTTTCTGTAATTTCTGTTATAGCAGGTACATAACATCTGTCTTCAATGGATGTTAACCTGTCTTTTGTGTTTTTATCCCTTTGTTTTCTGTATCTCCTTGTAGGTGATTTCTTTCTGTCTTCTAATTCACACATTGCTTTTTATCAGATTTCTTAATTTCAGTGACTGTGATTTTCATTTATGTATTTTGTATTTGGATCTTTTTCAAATTCAACATTCTTTTGTGATAAAATCTGAGTGTTGGCTAATGTTTTTCATTTGTGTGTGTGTGTTTTTTTCTAAATGGTAATTTAAAATCTTTAAAAATTGTTAATAGTATTTCTTGTATTATAGAAAATAGTATTTCTTGTATTATAGAAAATTTCTATAATACAAATTTTCTGTGTCCTCACATCTGCTGATTCTCTTTCCATGGCTTATTTCTTTACACAATTTGTTACCTTTTTGAAGTCACATAGCAGTTTGCTTTCTGAGAAAGTTTATATATTGTAGATGAGTAAATGTCCCTATAGGATGGTTTTCAATTTACCTTTACTAGTTCAGAGTTTTCGTTGATTCCATACCAGCTTTTTCTATTTTAAAGTTTTGGTGTGGTGTCCCTGTATCATCTGGATAAGATGAATTTGGACTTCCCTCTTGTTTAATTACTCACAAGAGAATCTTTTCTGCCCGTGGCTCTGGTTTCGTTTCTGCTCACCTAAGGTTGTGGGTACAGTTTTTGTAGTCTGTGCTTCACAGGTTTATCCCTTCATGTCTCACATGCTTCAGCTTCTAGCTTTTAAGCTGTTTTGGCTTCTGTTCCTGTTTATTGCTCTCACTTTGCATTGCTGCTTTATTCTTAGTGCCAGGGCATTTCCCTTGCCCGAGTTTGAGTTTAGCAATGTTTCCTCCATTGCATTTTATCAGACATTTCCTTGGATTTAGAGTAGAATAGTCGTCTCAAGTCACCTGGGTCCATTATATTAATTGGAAACATCCATTTAAGTCCTTGTGATTTTTGTTAGGGAAATGTGAAACATCAGGTAATGGCACTTTAAAGACACCTTTAAGTCTTTCATATGTATATTTCTTTTGACCAAGTAATCCTAAGATACAGAAATATTTCTTAAAGCTTCATACGGTTAAAGGATATGGTACTGATCTCCCTGTTTTTTCCCTGGGAATGGAAATTGTGTTTTGTGTTACTTCTGAATTACATGTCTAAGAAAAACAAGATATCAAATTTTTTAAATCCTTAACATATCTCCTTCACATAACCTCAAAAGATCCTAGATAGTCTAGAAATGTGACATTTCAACAGTAGAAAAGGTTATATGCTTTTGAATATGTTTATTGCGGTGTTAACCTTTAAAAGTGAAAGGGGGACTTAACAATAGAGACAGTTTAGTACATTATGTTAATTTCAGTTTATTGAATTACTGTATAGCTATTTAACATGCTTATAAAGATTACATCGAGATGGGTATTTCTTTTATATTGCTGTGGGAAAACAGTATAAAATTGTGTATATGCTATAGATGAAAATTGGAAGGGAATATTAATAAAAATGTTTGGATAGTGGTGGTAGAATTATGGGCAGTTTTTCCTTTAAAAACAATTTCTTTCAATAATATTGTCATTCCTGCGTTCTTAATGTAGGATCAAGTAAATAGTATTCCTATCCTTGCTAGTTTCCAAGTAGAATAAAAAAGCATAATTAAAAGAGTGATAGGTAGAGACCAATATAGTCACCTTTATTTCTGAGGAAGCTTGATATTAAAGTGTGTAGCTGAAATGTGAGCCACATTGGGTCTGCTCACTAAACCTCACATTTAGCTCCCCAGTTTCAGCAACATCCCAAACCAGAGCAGGTCTCCCCAACACCCTGCCCAGAATTAGAACAGGGCCTGTCTCTGGAGAAGCAAGGTTAGAATTTGTATTCTCTGCAGGTAGGCTAATCCCAAGAAGGTAGTGAGTGGAACAGAGCTGAACTTGACCAGTTGATTCTTCCCACATGTATTAGATAAGTTAGTTCACTTGAAGTTAACAGAGGGCCACAGAAAGGCTATTACTGAGTGTTCGAGTTCCTACCACAAGGAAGGAGCGATCACGAGTTGAGGATAAGTTCTTAACGGCTGTACTCATTTTAGAGTAAGAATGTTATGTGTATATATTGGCATTTGTTGATTAGGTCACTTGATAAAGCGTAATTGCTAAAGTTTAATTTTTATTTTTGTTAGGAACTTCAGTATATTCCAGTTATTATTTTCTGCTTTTAGGCGTTTAAATGCAGAATTGCAGGCAAAAACAGCTGACGTGGTTCAACAAGCTAAGGAAATAATAGTAAGTAAATGTACAGTTATTAATAATTCTGTATAAGTGCTTTTGTTTTAACTTTTTAATTTGATATGACATATGAACAAAAAATTAGCCAAAGCGTGAGTGTTCAGTTCAATGAATTATTATAAACTGAACATGAATGTATATGCATAGGTATAGGTATGTGTGTATGTGTAAGTTTTTAGTAACCACACATTTTCTGAAAGCCACTGAAAAAGTGTTTTTCATTTAGATGCACCAGTCGTCTAAATTCTCATTGTAAATTACCATTATTAATTGATAGGCTGGAATAACTCTCCTTAGAGGAGTAAAGAGTCTACTTTCAAACTTTTTACCAGTTCTTACCTAATTTTAATTCTTAATTTCTGCCCTCCCTATCCCCCAAAATGGAGTTGATGGAACCAGGGAAGAAAACCTAAGCAATATTTTATCTTAATGCCTTATACAAATCAATGATTATTTGTTAGTTAAGGAATAAGAAATGTATCATACATAACAATTAAAGTAACATATTTTGATAATGGCTACAGATTTGCCAGTTAGATTTATAATTAAATGTTTTACTAAAAATATTTTTATTTAATCTTTTAGTTTTTGCCAGTGTCTGAAGAGCAGGAAAATACTTGTACAAAAGGACCCCACATTATAGTAGAATGACAGATTGATTACATTTTCCCCCTGCAAATAAAAAACATAATAGAAAACTGAGACAAGCTGGGAAAGAGGTTGGGAGTGGATTCCCACCCCTGCAGAAGCGAACAATATAAGGTTTCTCATATTTAATTTTTGTTTACTCTCTCTTTTTAAAATTTTAAGTTTGTAGTTACATAGTAAGTGTGTATATTTATGAGGTAAATGAGATACTGTGATACAGGCATGCATTGTGTAATAATCACATAATGGAAAAAGGAGTATCCATCCCTCAAGTATTTATCCTGTGTGTTACAATCCAATTATACTCTTTTAGTATTTTTAAATGTACAATTATTTTGACTATAATAAACCTGTGTGCTATCAAATACTAGATAGTATTCATTCTTTCTAACTATTTTTTGTACCCATTAACCATCCTTACCTCCTTCCCCTGCATCCCCCACTATCCTTCCCAACCTCTGGTAACTGTGCTTAACTCTATCTCCATGTGTTAAGTTGTTTTGATTTTCAGATCCCTCAAATAAGTGAGAATATGTGAAGCTTGTCTTACTGTGCCTGGCTTATTTCACTCAGTGACCTCCAGTCACATACATGTTGTTGCAAGTGACAGGGCCTCATTATATTTTATGGCTGAACAGTACTCCATTGTGTATATGTACCACATTTTATTTATCTGTTCATTTGTTCCTGGACACTTTGGTTGCTTCCAGATCTTGGCTGTTGTGAATAGTGCTGCGACAAACATGGAAGTGCACGTATCTCTCTGATATGCTGATTTCCCTCCTTTGGGGCATATACCCAGCAGTGGGATTGCCGGATCATATGATAACTTAATTTTCTGAGGAACCTCCAAACTGTTTGTTTCCTTTGTGGTTGTACTAATTTACCTTCCCACCAACAGTGTACCAGGGGTCCCCTTTTCCACATCCTCACCAGCATTTGTTATTGCCTGTCTTTTGGATATAAGCCATGTTATCAGAGGTGAGATGATATTGTGGTTTTGATTTGCATTTCTCTGATGATCAGTGATGTTGAACACGTTTTTTAATGCCTGTTTGCCATTTGTATTTTTTTTCTGAGAAATGTCTATTCAGATCTTTTTGCCCATTTTTGAATTATTGGGTTTTTTTTCCTATAGGGTTGTTTGAGCTCTGTATATTTTCTGCCTTGTAATCCCTTGTTGATGAGTAGTTTGCAAATATTTTCTCCCATTCTATGGGTTATCTCTTCACTTTATTGTTTCCTTCACTGCAGAACCTTTTTAACTTGATGTGATCCCATTTGTCCATTTTTGCTTTGGTTACCTGTGCCTGTGGCATATTATTCAAGAAATTGTTGTCTACTCCAATATCCTGTTTCCCCAATGTTTTCTTCTTGTAATTTCATAGTTTTAAGTTCTTAGGTTTAAGTCTTTAATCCATTTTTATTTAATATTTGTATATGGGAAGAGGAAGGGGTCTAGTCTTGCTCTTCTGCATGTGGATATTCAGTTTTCCCAGCACCATTTATTGAAGAGACTGTCCTTTATCCAGTCTGTGTTCTTGGCAACCTTGTCAAAAATGAATTCACTGTAGGTGTATGGATTTGTTTCTGGATTTTTCTCTATTCTGTTCTATTGGTCTGTGTGTCTGTTTTTGTGCCACTTCTGTGATGTTTTGGTTACTATAGCTTGATAGTATAGTTTGAAGTCAGGTAATATGATTTCTCCAGAGTTGCTCCTTTTGCTTAACATATTTGGCTGTTCTGGGACTTTTGCAGTTTCCTATAAATTTTAGGATTGTTTTTTCTATTTATGTGAAAATGCAATTGGTATTTTGAAAGGGGTGGCATTGAGTCTGTAGATTGCTTTGGGTAGTATGGACATTTTAACAATACTAATTTTTCTAACTCATGAACATGAAATATCTTTTCATTTTCTTGTGTCCTCTTCAGTTTCTTGCATTAATGTTTTATGGTTTTTGTTGTAGAGATCTTTTACTGCTTTGGTTATGTTAACTCCTAGGTATTTAATTTTATTTGTGACCCTTTTTTATTTGCAGGATTACTTTTTTATTTTGTTTCCGATTGTTGAAAATTGGCATTTAGAAATGCTACTGATTTTTGTATGTTAATTTTGTATTCTGCAACTTTACTGAGTTTATCACTTCTAATAATTTTTGATTGAGTCTTTCCTAATATAAGAGCATACCATCTGCAAACAAGGATAATTTGAGTTCTTCCTTCTGATTTGAATGCTCTTTATTTCTTTATCTTGTCTGATTGCTCTAGTTAGGACTTTTAGTATTATGTTGAATAACAGTGGTGAAAGTGGGCCAGTTCCTAAAGGAAAGGCATTCAGTTTTTCTCACTTGGTATGACACTAGCTGTGTGTCTGTCATATATGGTTAGTATTATATCGATGTCTGTTCATTTCATACCTAGTTTTTTAAGTGTGTTTACCATGAAGGGATGTTGAATTTTGTCTAATGCTTTTTCCAGGATCAGTTGAAATGATCATATGGTTTTTGTCCTTCATTGTGTTGATATGATGTATCACATTGTTTGATTTGTGTATGTTGAACCAGCGTTGCATCCCTGGGGTAAATCCCATGTGGTCAGAGCAAATGATATTTTTAATGTGCTATGGAATTCAGTTTACTAGTATTTTTTGAGGATTTTTACATCAACATTCATTAGAGATATTGGCCTGTAGTTTTATTTTTTTGATGTGTCTTTGTCTGGTTTTATATCAGGGTAATACTAACCTCATAAAATGAGTTTGGAAGTACTCCCTCCTCCTCTAGTTTTTGAAATAGTTTGGGTAGGATCGGTATTAGTTCTCTAAATGTTGGCTAGAATTCAGCAGTGCAGTCATCAGGTCCTGGGCTTTTCTTTATTGGGAAAAAGGTTTTATTGTGGCTTCAATCTTGTTACTGGTTATTGTTCTGTTTAGGTTTTGGATTTCTTCGTGGTTCAATCTTGGTAGGTTGTGTGTGTGTGTCTAGGAATTTATTGGTTTCCTCTAGATTTTCCAATTTATTGGTATATAGTTGCTCATAGTAACCACTAACAAGCCTTTGAATTTCTGCCGTGTCAGTTGTAATGCCTCATTTTAAATCTCTAATTGTACTTATTTGGGTTATCTCCTTTCTTTGTTACTCTGCTAATTTTGCTTATCTTTAAAAAAAAACTTTTTGTTTCATTGATCTTGTCTTCATTTCAAATTCATTTATTTTTGCTCTGATTTTCATCTTTTCTCCTGCTAATTTTCGGATTTGGTTTGCTCTTACTTTTCTGGTTCTTTAAGATACATTGCTGGCTGGATGTGATGGCTGATGCCTGTAATCCCAGCACATTGGGAGACCAAGGCAAGTGGATTACTTGAGCCCAGAAGTTTGAGACCAGCCTGGGCAACATGGTGAAACTCCATCTCTACAAAAAATGCAAATTAGTCAGATGTGGTGATGCATGCCTGCAGTCCCAACTACTTGGGGGGCTAAGGAGGAAGGATTGTTGAGCCCAGGGAGGTCCAGGCTGTAGTAAGCCATGATTATCTCGCTATACTACAGCCTGGGCAACAGAGTGAATCTCTGGAGAAAAAAAAAACAAAAAAGAAAAAAAAAGATGCATTACTAATTCATTTATTTGAAATTTTTATTCTTTTTTGTTACAGGCACTTACAGCTACATATTTCCTTCTTAGTACTGTTTTCAATCTATCTCATAGATTTTGGTATGTTGTGTTTCCATTATCATTTGTTTCAATAAATTTCTAAATTTCCTTCTTAATTTCTTCATTGACCCATTGGTCATTTAGGAGCATATTGCCTAATTTCTATGTCTTTGTATAGTTTCCAGAGTTGTTCTTATTCTAGTTTTATTTCATGTGGTCAGTTTTATTTCATTGTTTCAGTTTTTAAAATATTTTACAACTTGTTTTGTGACCTAAAATAGATGGCCTTTTCTTGAAAAGGATATATATGCTGAGAAGAATAATGTGTCTTCTGTAGTCTTTGGATGAAATGTTCTGCAATGTCTGTTGGGTCCATTTGTTCTGTAGTGCAGATTAAGTCTGATGGTTGTTGAGTTTCTGGGAGAGCTGTTCAGTGCTGAAAGTGGTGCCGAGGTTTCCAGCTATTCTTGTATTGTGCTCTAGCTCTCCCTTTGGCTCAAATGATATTTGCTTTATGTATCTGGGTGCTCCAGTGTCGTGTCCATATGTATTTACAGTGATTATATCCTGTTGTTGGGTGAACCCCATTAGCATTATATAATGACCTTCTTTGTGTCTTATTACAGTTTTTGTTTTGAAATCTATTTTAAGTATAGGTTCTCCTGCCTTTGTTTGTTTTTTCCCATTGATGTAGAATATCCTTTTCTACCCTTTTAATTTTCAGTCTATGTGTATCTTTACAGGTGAAGTGTGTTCCTGCAAGCAGCGGATCATGGGGTCGTGTTTCATCATCCATTCAGTCAGTCAGTCTTTTGATTGAAGAGTTTAGTCCATTTACATTCAGTGTTATCACTAATAAGGGACTTAATCCTGCCATTTCATTATTTGTTTTCTGGTTGTCTTGTAGTACCCTTCCTGTCTTCCTTTTATTGAAAGTGATTTTTTCTTGTGGTATAATTTAATTTCCTGATTTTGTGTGTGTGTGTGTGTGTGTGTGTGTGTGTGTGTGTGTGATATGTTTTTTGACTTAAGGTTACTGTGAGGCTTGCAAATATTATCTGGTAAGCCATTGATATAAGCTGATGACACGTTGACAGTGATTACATAAACAAACATGCAAAAAGTAAAGTAATAAAAACTGTACACTTTTATCTCCCTAGTTTTTAACTAGTTGTTCCTGTTTGTCTTATTGTGCTATCTATGTCTTAAAGAGTTGTTATTGTTATTTTTAATTGGTTCATCATTTAGTCTTACTACTTGAGAGTAGTTTATACACAATTATGCTGTTTAATATTCTGTATTTTTCTGTGTTTACTATTACCACTGAGTTTTGTACCTTCAGATGATTTATTCTTACTCGTTAACATTGTTTTCTGTTAAAGAATTACATTTAGCATTTCTTGTAGGACAGGTCTAGTGTTGATGGAATGCCTCAGCTTTTGTTTTTCTGGAAAGTTCTGTTATTCTCTTTCATGTCTAAGGATTATAAACTCTCTTGTTACAGCCCTGCCACCCCTTGCTGTGTGTGTGTGTGTCTATATATAATACTTTGTCCTTTTGGTGTAAATGAACATTTGGTTTTATTTATCAAGGTTAGATTTTAAAAAATAATAATAATAGAGGCTATTTTTGCTGGATAGACTATTCTAAGGTAAATTTTTTTTTTTTTTTCCTTCAGCACTTGAAAAACATCATGCCACTGTCTCCTGGTCTATAAGGTTTCCACTGAGAAGTCTGCCGCTAGATGTATTGGAACTTCTTTTTGTGTTGTTTATCTCTGTCTGGTTATTAAATGCCTTGAGGTTGTCTTTTTTGAGTTAAATCTGCTTGGTGTTCTATTATCTTATCATATTTGAACACTGATATCTTTGTCTAGGTTTGGGAAGTTCTCTGATATCCCTTCAAATAAACTTTCTACCTCTGTCTGTCTTTCTGCCTCTTCTTTAAGGTCAATAACACTTATATTTGCCCTTTCGAGCCTGTTTTCTAGACCTTATAGGCAGGCTTCATTCTTTTTTCTTTTGTCTCCTGTGACTGTATTTTCAAATAGCATATCTTCAAGACTACTAATTCTTCTGCTTGATCAATTCTGCTGTTAGGAGATGCTGATGCAGTTTTCAGTATGTCAGTTGCATTTTTAACTCCAGAATTTCTGCTCAATCCTTTACAATTATTTCAGTCTCTTCGTTAAATTTATCTGATAGAAATTTGAATTTCTTCTCTGTTATTTGAGTTTCTTTGAGTTTTCTCAAAGCAACTATTTTGTATTCACTGTCTGAAAAGTCACGTCTCTGTTTTTCCAGGATTGGTCACCGGTGTTTTATTTAGTTCATTTGGCAAAGTCATGTTTTCCTGAATAATTATGATGCTTGTAGATGTTTGTCAGTGTCTAGGCATTGAAGACTTAAGTATTGTAGTCTTCACATTCTCTTCTTATTTGTGCCCATCCTTCTTGAGAAGACTTTCCATTTATTTGAAGGGACTTAGACCCCCTACCCAATATCACTAGGGTTCTGGTAGACTCTTGGAGGCCTTGGATAAGATCCAGAAGAATTCTCTGGGTGACCAGGCAGAGACTCTTGTTCCCTTCCTTTACTTTCTCCCAAACAAATGGAATCTCTTTCTCTTTGTGCTGAGGTGCCTGAAACTGGGGGTATGACAATGCAAGCAGTCCCTGCACCGCACCACTGGGATTGTGCTGGGTCACACTTGAAGCCAGAACAGCACTAGATCTTGCCCACAACCTGTTGTAAACACTACCTGGCTACCACCTATGTTCACTTGAGACCCTTGCACTCTACAATCAGCAGGTGATGAGGTCAGCCAGGTTTGTGTCCTTCTCCCAAGCCCTGGGTGGGTCCACAGATGCTGTCTAGGAGTCAGAGATTAAAGTTAAAAATCTTAGAAATGTATCTGATGTTCTAGTGTTTTGTGGCTAAGCTGGCACTCAGACTACCACATAAAGTCCTTCCTGCTCTTCCCTTCCCTTTCCACAGGCAGAGGAGCCTCTCCTTGTCGTCACGACCACCATTAGTCCATAGCAGGGTTTTGCCGGGCCACTGCTAGTGTTCACTTAAAGCCCAAGGGCTTTTCAGTCAGGTTGTGGTGAATGCTGCCAGGTCTGGGACTCACCCTTCAGAGCAATGGGTGAGTTGTCTCTGTGCCTGGGCAAGTCTGGAAATGCTGTCTATGAGTCAACTCCTGGAAACAGAAGCCACACAACACAAGAGCCCACTTGGTGCTCTGCCCTGCTGTGACAGTGCTGACACCTAAGGTGCAATGACAGAGGCCCCTTTACTTTTCCGTCTGCTTTCACAAGCAGAAAGAGTAGTCACTGCAACTGGGAGTGTGCTGGGTCACCACTGAAGTCAGTGTGTCTCAACCCAAGGCCCATGGCATACTGTTACTACCTGGGCATTGCTGCTGTTATTTTTGGCCCATGGTCTGTTTGGTACGCAGGTGATGAATGCTGTCAGAACTGGGTCCTTCCCTTTAAGGCAGCAGGTTCCCTCTTGGCCCAGGGTGTGTTTAGCTATGTCATTCAGGAGCTAGGGCTTGTAATGGTGGCCTCATGACTCTACCTGGCACTGTATTGGCTGCCTTCCATGGCTGAGGTGGTATCTAAGATGCAAGACAGCATCCTCTTTATTCTCTGCTCTCCTCTCCTCTCCTTAAACAGAAGGAAGAAGCTACTTTTGTTGCTGCAAACTGCACTGGCTGGTGTTGGGGAAGGTGTGGTGTAAGCAATCCTTTAGTGCCCCAGTTGATGTCTCCCTAGGTTACAGTTGGTGTCTCTCTAGGTCCCACCCTAGTCCTCTGGCTCTGAGCTGAGCCCAGCACTAGGAGTTGACTAGAAATTGGAATCCCTGTGTCCTTGACTGCCCTTCAAGTTTATCTAGGACCCCAGAGCACTTTGCCCTGTGGTGGTGAGACTTGCTGAGAAACTCAAGTTCTGACCCATAGGATGGGCAGTTTTTCCTCTGGCCGTAGCTGTTCCAATTGCTTCCTCCATGCATAGGTACTGTGTTAGCCCCGCATGAGTTTGCTCTCCACTCTGACAGGACAACACTGAGTTCAACGTACAGTCCCCCAGTCACTCCGCTCTCCCTCCCCAACGTGCACAGACTCTTTAGGCTGCACAGACACTGCAGGAGGGAGTCAGAGAGGGGTGGTGTCAGCGATTTAAGACTATCCGTCCAACCTTCTTCAATGACTCTTTCAATGATATGAAGTTAAAGCCAGGTACTGTGATTGCTCACCTGATTTTCAGTTCTTGTGATGGTGTTTTTGTGTTCAGGTAGTTGTTAAAATCAGAGGATATGAACAGTGTTGGCTTCTATTTTACCATCTTGCCTCACTTTCATTTCTTGATATGTCTTTGCCAAAAGCGTTTACTACTGATAGTTCATTTTTAGCATTTTCACGGTCTTCTCAATATTGAAGTTTTTCCAATATTAGTTTTTCTGCCCATTAAGTGAATTTATTTTTTTCATTTCTTGTGCCTCCTAATTTCCATTGTGTGCTGTATAAGATGGACGACTCTAAAGAGATGGGGAAGCCGGAGTTAGAAATGTTATGTAAAGGCCTTGATATTCTTACATTTTCCCCTTAGGATGGAATTTTTTAACCCAGAACAAATGAAAGGTACAACTAGTATTGTAGACTTTATCTTCATACTACAGCATATAGAATTCTGTTCCTTTACATTATGGAAACCTTGGACAGTTCTGAAATGATGAATGTTCAGAGAGGCACTTGAATATATCTTAGTGGCTTTTTTTTTGTTGTTGTTGTTCTCTATATGATATATGACCTATCTTTACTCATTTAAGAGAGATCGGCAAGAAGTACGATCTAGGCCTCTTTCAACACAGATGAAATCATGTGATGACAAAGATGATTATAGTTTAAGGTAAGTAACTTTAATTCTCAAGCACCATTTTATTAATGTGTATGGATATTTTACTATGTAAGATCTTTTTGCATGTACCATTGTAAATCTATCATTTGAAGAATAATGTATTATAGGGGGCTTATACCAGTCAGATACAGTGCAAGCCCTTTACCTACTTTATCTCATGTATTTTCAAAATATTACTTTGAAATGTGTATTCTTGTCTTCATTTCAAAAACTTTAGAGAGGAAACAGGAAAAGTAGAACGTATGTCATTAAAACTATGAAGTCATGTTGTCGCGGAGGCAATCATGATCAGCAAATGTTCCAGGTCTCTTACAGTTGTCAGTGGGCTATGAACAGAAATTTAGTTAATCTCTTCAAAGCCAAAATAGACAAGAATTGGTGAGTGGGTGTCCAGCTGACTTTCCATGCCATGCAGATGAGTAGAATTCCAACTGGTAAATTCTCCTAGCCTGGTCTCTGGGTGACCATGTGTGGAACATGTTGAAAAAACAGCTTTTCTCCCTCTCTACTGCTACATTGAATCAGTGAAGTCACTGGAATTTTCGGGTTACTATCCTGCTTGTCTTTGCTAATGTTGAAATTGGTATTGGGATTGGAATGCTGCGTAACAAAATCTCAGAAGTACGGCATTACCTTAGCAGTTAGGGAAGAGCCAGCAAGGAAACTGATATTGGAGGGTGAAAAGATAGAGGATTCATGTTACATAGTGGCAATGAATGTAGTAAAACTGACATTTGTTTTAATTTGGGAGGTATAGCAGTGGTCTAATGAACTTGTTCTCTGGGGAAAGAGGATGGAACACAGAATATTAGCAGTATATACTCTTAAAGAGACAAATTTGGGAAAGAATTGGCTGATTTGCAAGCAGAAATAAAAGGAAATACCTGATTATCTAATTCAGAGGCACAAAGATTATGACCATGATTTCTTTGAGGAGTTTTATGGTTTTAACTCTTACATTGAGATTCTTTGATCCATTTTGAGTTAATTTTTGTTTGTGATATAAGAGTCAACCTCCATTCTTTTGCACACGGATAGCCATTTATTCAGCATTATTTGTTGAGAAGACTATTCTTTCCCCATTGAATGTTCTTAGCACTCTTGTCAAAAATCAGTTGACCACAGGCATACGGTTTTTATCTTTGGACTTTGATAGTGCTGACCACAGGCATACGGTTTTTATTTTTTGGACTTCGATAAGTGTTCCATTGATCTATATAGCTGTCATGACAGTAGCACAATCAGTTGCCCTTGTAATTGTGGAGTTGAGAAGTAAGCTGGTTTTAGACCTCAAGAATTGCAATGTAAAATTGAGAAAATTTTCAGGAACAGAAACCTATCAAAATTCAGCCTTGAGGCAAATATTAGACTAAACATGTGGACTTCATGACTATGATAAAATTTTTCAATGGATTAAGGCTCCTCAGAGAAAGGATCAGATTAAATGGCATATAGTAAAACTTTTTATTTGGATAAAATGGCCCAGGACAAAGACCTAACTAAAGTTATAGTCTCTTCTTAGAAGCTTGACAGTGTACAAGTAACCCATTTTTAAATTGAGAAAGAGAGGTCAGGTGAAGAAATAAAGAATTAGTCTTGGAAAGAATTGTAGGTGACGTAATGGCATGTAGAACTGACTGAAATTAGGGAAGAAACTCACTAGTTTGGGGGAAGTTTTATCGGCAAAGAAACTTTAAGAATGGACTAAAGTTATCTGTGGCTTTAAAAATATTAAAATAACTATAGGTCCCCCACCTCCCAGTATTCTGAGATTAAGAAGCAGGCTGTAAGAGCTGCACAGCCCTACAGGGTTTAGTAACAAAAGAGAAGTTTATTACTGACATGGCAGTATATTTGACTCGTGGAATATTGGGACATTATTCGTTTATTCAAAAATAATTATTGTATGTGATCCAGTATTTCTCTTCCTAGATATTTACTCAAGAGAAATATAGACATATGTTTACAAAAAAATCTACATGGAAATTTTTAGAGCAGTTTTATTAATAATTACCAAAACTTGGAAATAATTCAAGTATTTATCAAATGGTGGCTGGATAAACAAATTTGGTATATCCATGCAATAGAATACTACTTGGCATTAAAAAGCAATGAACTACTAATAGAATAATAACATAGTTGCTAAGTGAAAGAAGCCAGGCTAAAAACCTACATAATCCATGTTTCCACTTATTTGAGACTCTGGAAATTGTAGTACTTTAGTGACAGAAATCAAAGTGGTTGTCTGGGGCTTGGGTAGGGGTTAGGGGTCTAACAAAGAGCACAACGGAACTTTTTGAGATGATGGAAATACTCTGTCTTGGTGGCGGTTGTGGTTATGTGACCATATGCATTTGCTAAAATGTATTGAACTGTATACTTAAAAAGAGTATATTGTATGAGATATCAATTATATCTCAAACCCGAAGGAAAAAATTTTTGAACACTGTTAGTGTCCTGTCTAGTTACTGGTATTACACTGGTGAGTAAACAGACCTGAACTTCCAGGAAGTTAATGTGTGTTACTTTTGAGTATTTTTAAAGTACATCAATTAATATTTTTATGTTTTGATATACATATTTATGTGTACAAATGACATGAAACCACTTATCCTTATTATATGTAATACTCTGATATTCTATGAAGAAAGATATTTAAAGTATCAGAATTCCAAAATTTGGATTATATGTAAGATTAGACATGGCATTTATCCAGGAAACTAAAGAACTGAAATGATGCTAACAGTAGATGATGTTCTTGTGATGAAGATGCTCTGTTTACCTAGACAAGATAGTTTTTTCTCTTATTGTTACTATTTGAACAGATGGCTTTTACCATGTAAAACATGGCATTTGGTGATCAGTTGGGAATTGCTGAATATGGTAGATAATTCTATAAAGAAACCATTCACTTCAGGTTGGAACAATGATCTTCTACCTAAATAAGTACAGTTAGGAAGAATGTATTATAATAGGTCTTCAGCACTCAGGATGACTCTGTCAAAAAATGTGATGGGGAAACCAGAGTTTAGTTTTCTAGTAACACAGTATACATATCTTCCAGTCAACCTAGAGCATGGTTTACCATACAGTCATTTCCATCACATTACAAACAAACGTTGCATGGAGTTAAACAACAGTAAGAAGACCATATTATAGCTCATTTTTGACAGAAATACACTAGCAAAGTAATACCACTGCGAAATCTGATGGAGACATATAACCCTTAAATGTCCTTTGGCTGATATGTATGCATGTGTGTTCGGGAATGGAATGAAAGATATGGAAAATGTACGAAGGAAATAACAAACATTAATTTCAAATGAGGAAGATTAAAAAAAGAGGACACTTAAAATTTGTATAATATTTGGAAACATTTTCATGTCCTTTGTGAGAATGATTCTTTAGTTTCTGTAATTTTTAACATATTTTGAAAGCCTTTTTTTCTTCCCAGAGATATTTCTAATAGTTAAGAAGTTGTATTTATCTAAGTATATCTTTGTATTTAATACTGAAAAAATTTACGCATGGCCATCTCAGTGGGAGGTATCTGTTGGAAAATAATTTTAGTTGAATGTCCTCTACAATGTTTAGGAGTTCTCAGTGGATATGGTGGAGTTTCTTCATAGTGATAATGGATGCTAACATGGTATGTTTTCAGAGATACTCATACCACTGTATAGTATACCAAGCCTGTAGATCAGGGTTAGGCAGACATTTTTCTGTAAAGGGACAGATAGCAAATATCTTTAGATTTGTGGGCCATATGGTTTGTGTTGTACCTCAACTTTAAAACTATAGTGTGAAGAGAGCCATAGATAATATATAAATGAATGAGTGGGTAGATTCAGCCTGTGGGCCATAGTTTGCAGACCTCCAAAAATACTCCTTGTTTTAAACTACAAATATATTTTGAAAACCTTGTGTATAAAAATGAATTGCATTTTGGGTGTAGTTATTCATGCGCTCAGCAAATACTTATGCTGGTAGTACCTGGCATATAAGCTTTTAAATGGACCAGGCATAAAATATTGTACAAGGCAGACATGATTTCCACCCTTGTGGAGTTCACAGTATTATGAGGAAAACAGGCACTGACCAAATGTTTAAATGCATTAGAAGAACAGTAACATTGAGTGGGCTCACAATAAAAAGCCCTGTGGTGAATTGTTTGTAAAATGAGTAACTGTGGTGGATAGCCAATAATCACTCTTTATAATTTCATTCATTAAAATTTTTGCTACATTTTCCTACAGGAATATTGGCATTATATTGTATCTTCTCAAAGGCTAATTATATAACCAAAGCATTTTTTTTCTTGTTTACAGTACTCATTCAAAATAAATTAGCATGTGCATAACTAGAATTATAGCAAAGTCTACTTGATCAGTGTTTTCCCTTTCAAATATAATTGTTGAACTTCATTGTCTCAGCTCAGTGTCATGTGTTACCAGTGTATAATATTTATTTTTGATCTGTAGAGGTCCATTACCATCTGAAGGGATAGTTCATCTTCATTCAGAAAATAAGGTATGAAATCAAACTTTCTGTGAGTTCAATTACAGTTTGTAGAACTTAGGTTATTTTTAGCCTTTTGTAGACAAAGCAGAGAAGGGGTATGACTCAACAGAAATAGAATATCAACCTTGATACTCAGAGGGACACGTTTATGAAATGTCACTCAAAATAAATCGAATCCTTTGTTTTCTCGTAATTTCACTGAATAATTTGGAGGTACAGTGGAAAAAATTCTAGGTGAAATGACTTTGTAAACTGAGGCTTTTTATTTTTTTCTCTGAAGCTTAAATCTAGTAGAGAGAAGAACTGAAAAGAATGATAGTCATATACAAAGAAGGTGATTTGAAAAGTGTGTTTATTTAAATATTTACAGTGTAGAGATCACTCTTCCAGGCATAGAGCATACTGGGATCTATGTTTCCCACCCATGGAGACCTAAGCCAAGGGAAATGTATACCTGAAGGGCACGAAGGCCTGCCTGGGAATAACTGGTTCATGAGGAAAATTAAAATCTGTGAATCAGAACGTCCAGATTTATTAATGACATTCCACTGGCTAGCTGAATACCTTTGAATCTTTAGGACTCATTTTCCTTATCCTTGAATTTCTTGGTTCTGGTGTTATCTAGGTCTTTTCCAGCTATATAGTTATGATATTCCTGAAAACACATTTTTAGTAATTCCTTGAAAATAGCAGTTTTTCTGTGTAGCAAAATAGCAATTCTATGTGTTACCGAATTGCTTTCTTTGGCAAATGATTAGACTCTAATTAATAAAGACTTTCAATTCTTCTCATATAGCCAAAGACCAAAAACATAGATCCTATAAAGAAGGTTCAAAACAAATTACACTCTGCAGATAAAGGAAGGAAAACAGATTCAAGGTAGAGTATAGTTTTCAAAGCATTTCTTTTTTTAGTTTTGTAATTCACAATACCATCATTCTTAATTATTAGTCTCTCTCTCTGTTTCTCCAGATCTCTTTACACCCTAAACATAAACTTTCACCACTTATGTCTTATCCACATTCAGTAACTTAGAACATTTTCTACTCAGAAATGTTTTTTAGCAATTAGCAGATATTTTATATTGTTCTATTAAGCCAACTCACCAAAAATTTAAAGTTTATTAAGCCAAAAATTTAAAATGTTTATATATGTTATTTCTAGTGAGTTATTTTCTTAGAACTGTGACTATAACTGAGGGGTTTTTTTTGGTGGTGGGGGGGTATGTTTGTTTTTTTATCTCTGCCTAGTTCTCCCAAATAGGCTAACTAGTCTAGTTTTTGAGTATTTGACAAAGTGCACACATTATTTTGTCTTTTGAGCTACAGAATGATTTGGCATGCTCTTAATAGGACTATAGTATAATTATAATTTACATTTTGTTGTTTCTGGTGAGAAAGAATTCAAGACAGTTCTTAGTATTATAAGCATAAAATGGGACCCAAGATGCTCCCAGGGATAGGAGGCTTTCTAGCAAAGGTGGGGGGATTGGGTTGTACCAGCCTTCTTCTTATTCTCAGTAAGTTTTTAAATTTATATGTCCATTACTTACCCAGACTAATTCTGGAAAAATTCTTTGTTCATTTTTGTGTCTCTTGTTTAAATAACTTTTTTGGGTGTTTTGGTTTATTTATTTTTTTATTTTTTGAGACCGAGTTTTGCTCGTTACCCAGGCTGAAGTGCAGTGGCGCAATCTCGGCCCACCACAACCTCCGCCTCCTGGGTTCAGGCAATTCTCCTGCCTCAGCCTCCTGAGTAGCTGGGATTACAGGCACGTGCCACCATGCCCAGCTAATTTTTTTTTTTACTTTAAGTAGAGACGGGGTTTCACCATGTTGACCGGGATGGTCTCGATCCCTTGACCTTGTGATCCACCCACCTCAGCCTCCCAGAGTGCTGGGGTTACAGGCTTGAGCCACCACACCTGGCCTTGGGTTTTTTTTTTTTTAATAAAAGGAAGAGAAAAAGTAAAGTGAAGTGATGAGGAACAGAAAATAACTATACAATAGATTTCAAAAAAGAATATACACGCTACATACAAGTATATGTAACTGGAAAGGGCTATGTTTTCAGACGTCACATTTTCTTTTTTTAAAAAAATGTGGTTTTTCAAATAGAATTATGAAGCCCAAGACCTATTTGATAGAACAATAGGGTGAATGTAGCCGATAATAACTTACTGCTTTTTTAAAATAAAGAGTGTAATTAGATTGTTTATAACTCAAACAATACATGCTTGAGGAGATGGATAACCCCTTCTCCATGATGTGCTCATTTCACATTGCATTCCTGTATCAGAACATCTCATGTACCCCATAAGTATGTACAACTTCTGTGTACCCACAAAAAGTTAAAATGAAAAGAATTCTGAAGCCTTTGCTTATGTTTTAAGAGTGAATTTGGCTTTCAGAACCATAAATCTGTTTTTGTGTCAATGAATTAGGCCTGGCCCATTTAATGTGCCTTTAGAAATGAATTTTATTTTATCATTCTTCTCCATTTCATTAAAAAAATCAAACCCAACTTTTTGTTTAATATTGATCTCAATAAGAATGTGTTTCTTTGGGTGGATAAAATGTTCTTTGATTGAGCTATAATAGCTCTTCACTCTGTAATTCTTTCTCAAGAGGTATTTTTCTTTGCTGTTTGCAGAATTATGGCCAGTGATGTCAGTTTGTACAGTTTTTCTCCAGAGGCATGTAAATTTAAAAGCTACAGGCTGGATTTGACCTAGTAGGCCAAGTGCAGTACTCTTAGTTTTGGTATTCTCTTGTTTGGAGGCAAAGTCCAGACCATCTGGCCTCATAAAGCCTTTTCTAGCTCTGTGGTCATGTGATTCATAAAGACCAAAAATCTGCTAATTTTCTTATAATATAGTCCTTGAAAGTATCATATGTAGACATCATCATAAATTTTTAAAATGTGTAATAGTAGTCTCATAATGTAATCCTTAAAAATATTAATTACAGATTCACCATAAATTTAAATTTATAATAATTTTCATCTGCTTATTTGGGTAAAAGGCATGTATCTTTTCTACCTTCCTATTTTGTTAACATGTATGTATGTACATACATATTTAATTTTTTTTTTAGTGTTAAATTGAAATATTCTGATGTACAGACTGCCAACGATGTTGCCATTCCAGAGGATTTTTCAGACTTTTCCCTTGCAGAAACATTTAGCAAAATTGAAGGGCACCTGGAGGAAGAAGGCTTACCTGAATACATAGATGATATTTTTTCTGGTGCTAGCAACGACATTGGAGCAGGTAGATTTTCTTTTGTTTTTTATTTTTATCTTTATAGCACAGTTACTTAGAAAAAGAAATACTGGGTAACTATTTCTTAAATTAAAAAAATGTATTGTGATATCTTGGTTTGTTTCAGAATAATCTAGTAGGATGTGGTAGAGGGAGGAATGAATGGGATTATAGATGAATTAAAATTGGCCATCAGTCAGTTATTGTTAAAGATAGGCAGTGAGGTAAGTGGGGATCACTGAACTCACCTACTTCTGTTTATGTTTCATATTTTCCATGATAAAAAGTAAAAATAAAGAAGACTATATTATACTGATTTTATTGAATACACTTCGACTTAAGTTAAAATACCCATTGCTTATGGTTAAAATATTGAAGTTTTTCTGAATTCTTTTCATTTACTGTTACTCTATTTAGTTAAATCAATACATGCAAAAGGACAAATGAATTGACATTTTATCAGATAAAACAGTCAAATTAGTTTTCTAATGAATATATTTTTTCTTATTAACCCATCCTTTGCATATCACTAGAATAATAGTACTAAATTTAGGTCAACTAAAAACATTACTGAATTTATGAGTAGCCTCCTATGCTATTGAATCAAAGTAAGTTGAGTATATATGGACTAGTTACTGCTGAACTACAGTGCAGTTAACCATGATTGCAGGCAAGCCACTTAGCCCCTCTGTAATAGCAATTTATTCATTTGAAAATTTAGCAGTTTGTATTAGATGATCGTAATGTTTATGTATTAGTTTGTTCCTACACTGCTATAAATACCTGAGACTGTGAAATTGATAAAGAAAAGGTTTAATTGGCTCACAGTATTGCACGCTGTACAGGAAGCATGGCAGTTTCTGCTTCTGGGAAGGCCTCAGGAAGCTTCCAGTCATGGTGGCAGCCAAACAAGGAGTGAGGGATCTCACCTGATGTGAGTAGTGGTACGACCTTGGCTCACTGCAACCTCCGCCTCCTGAGTTCAAGCGATTCTCCTGCCTCAGCCTCCTGACGAGCTGAGACATGCTTTTAAACAACCAGATCTCAGGAGAACTCACGGTCATGACGAGAGTACCAAAAGGGATGATACTAAACCATTCATGAGAAACCACCTCCATAATCCATTCACTTCCCACCAGGCCTCACCTCCAACACTGGGGATTACACTTCATCATGTGGTTTGGTTAGGAACACAGATCCAGACCATGTCAGTTTATTCTTAAAATTCTCTGAAAAATCATAACAATTTATATGTGTAATAGTTATTCTGCTACATACTAGTCATAAAGGAGCAATTTACTTCTGTACTTACTGTATTTACTAACGTAATCAAGCCTCTAGGGGTAGTTATGGTAAGGGATGGTAAATGGAGCACTAAGTTGCCTTTAGGACTCTTGTGATGCTTTTGAGAAAGATGTTGATCATTCCTTGGTAGACGAACATGGTGACAGGTCCCATGGCCCTGTTATAACTTTGCCCCCTCTGTTTTCTTTTTCATATCTTTGGCCTAGGTGTCTTCCTTTTTGGGAAAATTTTCTCTTATTTCAGATGATTGCTTGGAATGGTTTGGTTATATATGGGAGAAAAAGATAAAGTAGTTTGGGAGCAAAGATTACTTTGTAAGATTAAAGCAGTCAAGTGGGGAGCAGAGGTTAGTGCTGTGGGCCCCCAGACATGGAAGCACTCAGCTTCTCGAGTTAGAGTTGAGGTAGAGTTACTAAGGTTAAAGTTAGGGAGAAAAATAAATGGGAAAACCCATGCTTTCCTGTTTTTTTCTTCCTCCTTTCTCTCAGAGGCCAACTACTGCCAACTTTACTTTTTTTTTTTTTTTCTTTTTGAGGGGAGGAAGGTGGGAAGGGAGGGAGGGAGGGAGAGAAGGGAAGGAAGGAAATCAGGCAATGAGAGAGACATTGCCAACCTGGATCTAGAGGTCTACAAGTTGATTTCTTTTTTCTTTTTTTTTTTTTTTTTTTTGAGAGAAGGAAAGAAAAAAAGGAGTGAAGGAGAGGAAGAAACAGGAAGAAAAAGAGGGAGAGAGAACAGAAATGTTGCTTTATTCCAAAAGAAATGGGTATTAATAATGGCCAATCAGTATTTCATTTAAACCTATGAGTAGGTGTGATGTGGTATTGATAAGAATGTATATTTTGTGTATTTAAAGTGGAGAGCTCTATAAATATTTATTAAGTTTAATTGTTCTGGATCTGAGTTCGAGTCCTTGATATCCTTATTAATTTTCTGTCTCATTGAGTCTAAGTCTCTATGTATCTGGGTGTTAGGATCGTTAGCTCTTATTGTTGCATTTATCCTTTTACCAGAATATCTTTGTTGCTTTAAAATCTATTTTATCAGATACGAGAATTGCAACTCCTGTTTTTTATTTATTTATTTTTGCTTTCCATTTGGTTGGTAAATCTTTCTCCATCCCTTTGTTTTGAGTCTTTCTGTATCCTTGCATGTGAAATGGATCTGGATGTAGCATACCATTGGGTTTTGGCTGTATCTTTTGATTGGGGGATTTAGTCGATTTAAATTTAGGATTACTGCCATTTGATGTTAACTGGCTGTTTTATCCATTCATTGATGTAAATTCTTCTTTATGTTGATGCTCTTTACTTTTTGGTATATTTTTAGAAAGGCTAATACTGGTTCTTTCTTTCTATGTGTAATGCTTCTTTCAGAAGCTCTTGTAAAGCAGGCCTGGTGGTAATAAAATCTCTGAGTACTTGCTTATTCATAAAAGATTTTATTTTTCCTTCAATTGTGAAGCTTAGTTTGGCAGGATATGAAATTCTGGGCTGAAAGTTCTGTTCTTTAAGGATGTTGAATATTGGCCCCCACTCTCTTCTGGCTTCTAGTTTCTCCTGAGAGATCTGCTCTAAGTCTGATAGGCTTCCCTTTGTGGGTAACCTGACCTTTCTCTCTGGCTGCCCTTAGTATTTTCTCCTTCATTTCAACCCTGGTGAATCTAACAATTATGTGCCTTGGGGTTGCTCTTCTTGAGGAATATCTTTGTGGTGTTCTCTGTATTACCTGGGGTTGAATATTGTCCTGCTTTGCTAGTTTAGGAAAATTTTCCTGAATATCCTGAAGAATATTTTCCAGCTTGGATTCATTCTCTCCGTCGCATTCAGGTACACCTATCAAACGGAAATTTGGTCTTTTCACATAGTCCCACATTTCTTGGAGACTTTGCTCATTCCTTTTTATCCTTTTTTCTCTATTCCTGTCTTCTCGTTTTGTTTCATTAAGTTGGACTTCAACCTCTGATATCCTTTCTTCTGCTTGAACAATTTGAGTGTTTAAACCTGTGCATACTTCTCGGAGTTCCCGTATTGTATTCTTCAGTTCCATTAATTCACTTATATTCCTCTAAATTGTCTGTTCTCATTAGGATTTCGTCAAACCTTTTTTCAAAGTTCTTAGTTTCTTTACATTGATCTAGAACATGTTCTTTTAACTCATGGACGTTTCTTATTATCCATCTTCTGAAGCCTGATTCTGTTATTGGGATGCGCTCGTTCTCCATCAAGCCTTGTTCCCTTGTTGATGAGAGACTGTGATCCTCTTTAGAGGGAGAGGCATTCTGATTTTGAGTATTCTCAGCCTTTTTACGCTGGTTTCTTCCCATCATTGTAAATTTATCCACGAGTCGTCTTTGTAATTACCAACTTTCAAATTAGGTCTCTGAGTAGATGTCCAAGTTGTTAATTCCCAGGGCTGAAATATGAGCAACCCACTGCACCAGCCAAAACAACGGCGTTAAGACTGATGGTGCTTTTCTGCCCGGGAATCTCCAGTCTGACTTCCTTCTTGAGTCTGTAATAGGCGACTCTGCCTTCCCAGAGCTCCAAACCTCGGTCAGAAGGGGAACCAGTCCCGTTTACTCTGCACCAAGAGCTGCCGTGTCGAGGTGCCGGCAAAACTGCTGCGCCGGCCACAAGAGTCGCGCTGGCAACCCGTGCAGCTCCTCCACTGAGAATCTTCTGCTCCGTGAGCGACCAAAATTTGCCTGAAAGTGTGGCATCCTCTCGTTCTCTGCGCTTTCACTGGGAGCTGCAATCTTGAGATGTTAGCGGTCAGCCATCTTGGATTGTTCCCCAACTTTACATTTTTTAATTTGTCATTTCCCTCTATTCCCTACTCACCTGTAGTTACATGAGAGACTAGAAGGAGAGTTAAGGCCACAGAGACCTAGGTAGGGTTCATCAGCTCCATGGTAACACTGAGGGCACTTAAAAAAAGCTGGAAGTGTGTATGGAGATGTTTTATGTTTCACATGTCACATGTGTATGGCTTAGTGGAATTGGTCCTAATGACTTGTCAGAGCACTTCCAAGTGTTTCCTCAAGATAAGTTCCATGACGTTAAGTGTTCTTTTATAATATCCCTACTATGCCATATAGTCTCCACTATGGTAGCAGACACTTGGTGTTTTTTAAACAAATGACTGAATGACTTACAAGTGCATTCTAAGTTCAGTTTTTACTTTATTTACTTTATGGGCCTATAAACCTCAAAGATTTACTGCTGATATTATTGAATAATGAACTTTTGCTGGCAGTGAAGTACCAAAGATAGATCTTGAAGGTTTGTGGGAGAAAGCTTAGACAGTAAGGTATTAGTGTATTTCTTTGCTTCACAAACACATATACTACATTTTAACTTCTCAGAAATTGGGATCTATGTTACAGTCAATGACATTTTGTAATCACAATGGCTGGATTGAAGCTGAGTTTTGTTAGAGAAGATATTTGTCTGTGTCTGTCAGACACTCAGGGACATTAGACCTGAGACCACTTTAGATTCTCATATGTAGTTTGGATCACCCTGGTGAGCGTGAATTCAATCTGCAAACTTAAGTGAATTGTTTCTTTCTGTTGAGTGGATTTATTCCTCATTGACCTTTACGTTAGGACTGTTTATGCCTACAGTGCCCCTAACAGATAATCTCCTATTAGACTCCCCATCTTGAGTATTTTCTTCTTTATAAAGCAATGGTCTGTCCTACAATTGAGGTCATCTTAGATTCAGCAAAACTCAGTAAATATAATTATTTAAATTCACAGAAGCACAACTCAGATTTCTAAAGGCCAAACTCCATGTTATGCAGGAAGAATTGGATAATGTCGCATGTGAATGCAATAAAAAGGTAAGTTTTAGAAACCTCTTATATTCAAAGACATTATAGGGCAATTTCAGTTACATTTTTTGAAGAGCTTTATTTAGATATAATCATAGTTAATTTTTGAATTCAAAAATTGTACATAAATACTGAACTTTATTCTGAGATGAATTTCCACAGAGCTGAAATATCTTAAATTCTTGTCACAATTAAAATTCTCATATAAGTGGTAGTGTAAGCTATTAAATGCAAATAAAACATTTGACTTCTGTTTTTGAAGACAGACTGATTTGTTTTTCATGAAATGTGTATAAATATCAAAGAACATAGGAAGCTTCTTTTTGTTTTCTGCTTTGGTTTGATACCAAGTCTTATATTTTTTCACATAATCTATAATTTCATAACTACAGGAGGATGAAATTCAGAATTTAAAGTTACAAGTAAAAAATTTTGAAGAAGATTTTATGAAACAGCAGCGAACAATTCATATGCAACAGTCTCAAGCTGAAAAATATAAGACTCTTTACGAAGAAGCAAACAAAAAGTGTGGTGGATTAGAGCAACAGTTGTCTTCAGTAGAAAGGGTAATTATTTTGGTATTTTTCCTAACTTAATTCCAAAGATACAATAAAATTATTAAGATTACACATTTGTATAGATGGCATTTTGACAGTTCAGTTATTTTATTAGTATTTACTGAAAACTCTTTCCCCTTACACAGAATATTTTTCAACAAATTTATTGAGATGTATGTAAGTCACCCTTTTAAAGTATACAATTCAGTGGCTTTTGGTGTTTTCATAGAATTGTGCAACTATCACCACAACCAATTTTCATAATCCCTAAAAGACACTTCATACCCTTTAGCCACCACACCCTGACCCTTCTCCCCTCAATCCCTTACAGCCCTAGGCCACCACTAATCTATTTTATATCTCAATAAATTTGTTAGTTCCGAAAATTTCCTATACATGGAATCATATAATATGTGGTCTTTTGTAACTGACTTTTAAGGTATTTTTAGGGTTCATCCACATTGCAGCACCTATCCGTACTTTATTTCTTTTTAGTGACAAGTAATATTCTGTTATATGGATATAATACATTTAATTTATCTGTTTATCAATTGGTAGCTTTGGGTTATTTAGATTGTTTCTGCTATTTGGCTATTTTAGACCCTACTTTGAATATTCATGTATAAGTTTTTGTGTGGACATGTTTTCATTTCTCTTGGTTATATAGCGAGGAATGGAATTGCTGCGTTATATGGAAATCCTATGTTGACCTTTTGAGGAATTTCCCACTGTCTCCCAAACTGCCTGTACCATTTTACATGCCTACCAGTAGTGCATGAAGGTCCTAATTTTTCCACATCCTCACCAACATCTGCTAGATTATGTTTTGATTATAGCCATACTGCAGGTGTAAAGGGGTCTCGTTGTGGTTTTGATTTGCATTTCCCTGGTAACTAATGATATCGAACATCTCTTCATGTGCCTATTGGCATTTGTATATCTTCTTTGGATAAGTTTCTATTAAGATCTTCACGCATTTTTTAACTTAAATTGTTAAAAATTACTGAATAAGGAGAACTTTTAAGTTGTTTATGTATTTAGATACAAGTCCCTTATCAGATACATGATTTGCAAATCAGATACTGAAAGACAGTGGATTGTCTTTCACTTTCTTTATCGTGCTCGTTGAGGCACAGAAATTTGCAAATGTTAATACCCAAGACATTGGGGGCATTGTTAATACCTAAGACATGGGGTAATGCATTTTCTACTCTCACTTTCTGAGAAGCCAATTCCCTCTCCCACTTTTGGAGATGATTATTAAACAGTTGGTCTTTTTTCCTCAACTTTCCAACACGCCTTCCTACCTCCTTATACTTCGCTCATGACTTTGCCCCCTTTTTCATTAAGGAAAGAGAATCAAAAGATAACATCATCCTTTCACTAAGATCTACAACCTCTCTGCCTCTCTGCCATTCACCACTCCAGTTAACAGCGAATTACTACCTCTTCTGTCTAAAGCTGATCCCTTCACTTGTGTACTGGATTCCATATAGTCTATTTTACTTGAGGACTTTGCACCAGCAATTGTCCTTTCTCTTGCAAAATCCCTTTTCCCTGCTTTTTCTTGATAGCCCTTATCACTACTACATATTACATATGTGTATGTGTATATATGTGTTGTTATTCTGTCTCTTCTTCTTGAATGGAAACGTCATGAGAGGAGGAACTTTGGTTAGTTTGTGTGCCCATGATGTAGAATAGTATCTGGCATGTAGTAAGTGCTTGATAAATGTGTCAAATAAATGAATGAAACCTGTTAGGTATAGATAATATCACTCCCAATTTCAGACATGGAGATGTGTCTACCACAGCTGGCAGGTTTTCTGACTCCAAGTCTGTTCTTTTATATCTTAGCTACTTGTTTATGAAACCTTGATTATTTATCTTCATCTTTTTATTTCTTACCTGCGGTGCTTGTGTTATTCTCAGAACATTTACTATATTTTGTTTTCTGCTGTGGCTGATGAATGCCCCTCTTTTCTTCCTCTCTCCCAGTGCCTTTTATGAATGCTTTAATAATCATGAGAGAGTGATAAATTATTTTTTCTTGTAGCTCACAGTATTTGAATTTTAATGTTAATTTTTTTTTTTTTTAAGTTTTCAAAAAAACGAATGTACAACTCAAGACTTCAGATTTTTTCATGAAATTTTGTTTAGCAACATGTAACGCTTACATTTTTGTAACAGTAGAATTACTTATATAGAAAAACTTTATTTCCTTTCTATTCTGGCTGTCATTTTCCCCCATCCCTCCCAAGAAGGGGGCAGTATTGATTCAGGTTTAGGGGACATCGTGTGGTACAGCATGTTTTTCACTTTTCTAGTAGGTTATGTTTTTCATTTTTCTGGTAGGTTACAAAGTCACCAGCAGGCAAGAGAAGGGCAAAAATTCATTTCTTCATTCTTAAGAGGGAAGGCTGGAATGAGGCAGCAAGAAATGTGGACTTTATAGCTAATGAGAATCTTTGCGTTTTCTGTGTGAACAGTAAGATAAATCAAGCTAGCTCTACCTGTAGCTACCACCCACAAAACTGAAGAAGGCTGTTGTAGCAGATGGTATCCATACAGTTTGATTTGTTCAGAAACCTACGTAAAGAGCAGCATGTGTTTTGTTTGGTTTTTCCCCTTAAGTACTCAGAGTCAGGGAGATCAGTTTCTAAATAAAGTGTAGTGAGATAGCCAGGACGAAAATTACAAAAGAATATAGACAACTGTATTTTAACTGCATTGCTTTTATGGTACCATATTTTTTGAGTGTCTGCTCAATGTATTGAATAAGGCTCTGGACTAGGCCTTACATTGTAGAGGATATAAAGAAGAGTGGGTTTAGTAAGTTCAGTTTAATTAACATGTTGTTAGTGTCTTTTATATGCCACTGAAGTGCTTCCGATGCACAGAAATTAAGACAGCTCTTTTCTTCAAGGAGCTTACACTACAATGGGGGAAATCAAGTTAAGAAATAGTTTCAATACCACATAGCAGATACGATGATAAATGTGTCTAAAGGTGCTATAGAAGTTCTGAAGAGGGTACTTAATAGAGTCTGGGTGGACAGTGAGGATTAGAATGGAATTATGTCCTGAGCAGCTAATGCCCTAGAGTATAAACCTAGCCGAGTAAGTAGGTGCTAGCCAGGTAAAAATGAGTGGGCAGAGGCCAGAGCTAGGAGGAAAAGCATGAGCAGAGACTGAGACAGGAAACACCATGGCTGTTTAGGAGAGATCCAAGTACTGCTGATATTACTGAAAGTAATGTCTTTGGCAGGAGATGAGGCTGCTTAACAGGGTAAAGATTATGGTGGAGTTCGGAGTTTATCCTCTACGTTCATGTTTCTTCAGGTGTTGTTGGCCTGTTGACTCTTTGAAACAGAATATCCTATAATGTTTGCAGAAATATGAGAGTAAACTCATCCCAGGATGTGGAAAATAATCTATAAGATCTGTTTTTTCTGCTCAGAATTGGGATTTTTCCTATAGGGCTATATAGACTGTTGTGTATTTGATGAATACATTCTTAAATGATACACTTTCTCAGGTATACAGAAAAACAGTGGAGGGTTTGTCTTAATATTGGTCTTTTTGGGAGGTTCCCAAAAGAAGAAATATAGTTATAAAGAGTTATTTATAAAATAGAGGACAGGTATACTGTGTCTTGAGTCAGTAAACAGACAAAATTCCAAACAAAACATAATTTGAAAGCCCAGGTCACAACTACGTTTTTTAGGATACATTTCTCTAATACCAGTTTGGGGCGAGAATTCCTTGAGACGTCTAACACTTAGTGTTCAGCCTCTAGCTGGCTGTGTGTGTGTGTGTGTGTGTGTGTGTGTGTGTGTGTGTGTGTAAATCTGAGAGAAAGCAAAGAATATGGATACGGAAAATACTGCAAAATGGTAAAGGGGGGAACCTATGATGTATTTATAACTTTTTACTATACAGGAATTAGAAGACAAAAGAAGATTGCAAAAACAGGCTGCAAGTAGTCAAAGTGCCACAGAGGTTCGCTTGAATAGAGCTCTAGAAGAAGCAGAGAAGTGTAAACTGGAGTTAAATAAATTAAGGCAAAATAACAAGGTATGGAAAAATTGAATAGCTTTTGTAGTGATCTCTTTTGGTAACTAGTTCTTTTAGGAACCTGTCAAAATAATACTTAAATTATAGTTCTTGATGTCATGCTGAACATTGCTCTTTTCAGAAGAAATACATTCATTTGTAGTATGCAGATTTCCAACATGTTAAGATGATATGCTTGTCTATTGCCATAAATGGGTGATGGCACAACTCTTGAAGATTCATTTCTTCAACCGGTTTTATCAGGTACCCATATTATATGTCACATACTTTTCTAAGCTCTTAGAAAAAGTGGTTAAAAAAAGTATCTTTTGTATCTCAAGTCTTTTATTCTTCTCTGAATCTCAGTTTTCTAATACATAAAGTAAGGCTGTATTTTACAGGGCAGTGGTTCTCAAACTTGAGCATGTGTCAGAATCTCCAGGAGGGCTTGTTAAAACAAATTGCTGGGTCCCATCACCAGAAATCTGATTCAATAGGTCTGGAGTGAGGTCTGAGAATTTGCAGTTTCAACAAGTTCCGTAAATTATTGTAAGGATCACTGTAACTCCAGTGTCTAGCCAATGCTTGGCGTAGATTAGCATTCTGTGCCTTAAATACTGTTGAATAAAGGAAGGCTCAGATGCCAATGTGCATGAGAGCCCTTTGTACATTCTATAAATACTTGTTACTTTTTGGTTCTATCTTGACCTGAAAGGATAATAAGTGATACTCCGTTGGACTCTGTTTAGTAATTAGGACAATATTTTATAATTTAACAATGACTTGAATAATGAAATTAGGAACCACCTTCATTATATACACAGGTAATACATTTTGGATTAAGTTAATAACACTTAATAGGAATAAACTGAAACTGACTTTGGGAAGTCCTGTAACATGTTTGAGAGGCAAATATGTGGCATAGTGACTACAGAGTTTTAAGATGTCATCTGTGAGATACTTTGTTACATGGTCAGGTCATTTTCATACTCAAGGGCCATCAATGATGGCATAACTGGGATTTATTAATAGAAGTTATTAAATGAATAAATTAGGAAGTTATCTTTACAGACTTACTAGTAATTAGAATGTTATTAGAGTATTACTCCCAATTTGGTGCATTTTAAACGGATTTTGAAGAAAACAAAAGAATAGCAGCCACCTAAGTATCAGGATTTCCTAACTGTTGTAGATTTGATCTCTATATTGTATTAGTTCACAGATTAAGAAAGTAGAAAGAAAAATGGTTTCCATGAAACAGACGACTCTCCATATTCTAGCCAGCCATTTTGTTTTGTTTTGGGGGGCTTGGGGGTACATGTGAAGGTTACATAGGTAAACACATGTCATGCGGGTTGGTTATACATACATTTCATCACCTGGGTAGTAGGCCCAGATACCCAGTACCCAGTATCTCTTCTGCTCCTCTCCCTCCTTCTGCCTTGTCCACTTCAAGTAGACCCCACTGTCTGTTGTCTCCTCCTTTGTGTTCCATAAGTTCTTATCATTTAGCTCCCACTTACATGTGTAAAGAAGTGGTATTCGGTTTTCTGTTCCTATATTCGTTTGCTAAGGATAACAGCCTCCAGCTCCATCCGTGTTCCCACAAAAGACATGATCTCGTTCTTTTTTATGGCTATGTAGTATTTCATGATGTATGTGTACCAAATTTTCTTTATCCAATCTGTCATTGATGGGGCATTTAGATGATTCCATGTCTTTGCTATTGTGACTACTGCTGGAGTGAACATTTGTGTGCACATGTCTTTATAGTTAGAATGATTTACATTCCTCTGGGTATATTCCCAGGAATGAGATTGCTGGGTCGAATGGTAGTTCTGCTTTTACTTCTTGGAGGAATCGCCACACTGCACAATGGTTGAACAATTTACACTTCCACCTACAGTCTATAAGTGTTCCCTTTTCTCTACAACCTCACAACATCAGTTATTTTTTTGACTTCTTAGTAATAGCCATTCTGACTGGTGTGAGGTGGTATTTCATTGTGGTTTTGATTTGTATTTTTCTAATCATCATTGATACTGAGCTTTTTTTTTCATACTTGTTGGCTACATGTATTACCTGTTTTAAGAAGTGTCTGTTCATGTCCTTTGCCCACCTGTTAATGGGGTTGTTTTTCCCTTGTAAATTTCTACATGTTCCATGTAGAAGCTGGATATTAGACCTTTATGAGATGGAGAGTTTGCAAAAATTTTCTCCCATTCTGTCGGTTGTCTGTTTACTCTGCCAGTCGTTTATTATTCTGGGCAGAAGCTCTTGAGCTTACATAGATTCCACTTGTCAGTTTTCGTTTTTGTTGCAGTTGCTTTCTGTGTCTTTGTCATGAAATCTCTGCCCATTCCTGTGTCCAATATGTAAACCCCAGTAGTCTTGGGGTTTACATTTAAGTCTTTAATTCATCTTGAGTTGGTTCTGTATATGGTAGAAAGGAAGGAGTCCAGCTTGAACCTTCTGCATAGGTCTAAGCCGTTTATCCCAGCACCGTTTATTGAATAGGGAGTCTTTTCCCCATTGCTTGTTTTTGTCAGGTTTGTTGAAGATCAGATGGTTGTAGGGCCTTATTTATGGGCTCTCTATTCTGTTCCATTGGTCTGTTTGCCTGTTTTTGTACCAGTACCATGCTGTTTAGGTTATTGTAGACTTGTAATATAGTTTGAAGTCAGGCAATGTGCCTCCATCTTTGTTCTTTTTGCTTAGGACTGCTTTGGCTATTCAGGCTCTTTTGTGGTTCCATGTAAATTTTTAAATAGTTTTTTTCCAGTTCAGTGAAGAATGTCATTGGTAATTTGATATGAATAGCACTGAATCTGTAAATTGCTTTGGGCAGCGTAGCCATTTTAATAAATCTTCCTATCCATGAGCATGGCATGTTTTTCCAATTTGTGTTTTCTCTGATTTCTTTGAGCAGTGTTTTGTAATTATCCTTGTAGAGAGCTTGCACCTCCCTGGTTAGCTGTATTACCAGATATTCTTGTGTGGCAAGTGGGAATGGGATTGCTTTTCTGCTTTGGCTCTCGACTTGGTTGTTGTTGGTGTATAGGAATGCTAGTAATTTTCATACATTGATTTTGTATCCTGCAACCTTGCTGAAGTTGTTTATCTGCCAGAGGAGCTTTTGGGACGAGACTGTGGTGTCTTGTAGATGTAGAATTTTGTCTGCAAACAGAGATAGTTTGACTTCCTATTTGGATGCCCTTTCTTTCTTTCTCTTGTTTGATTGCTCCAGCTAGGACTTCCAATACTATGTTAAATAGAAGTGTTGAGAGGGGGCATCCTTGTCATGTGATAGTTTTCAAAGGGAATGCTTCAAGCTTTTGCCCATTCAGTATATTGTTGGCTGTGGGTTTGTCAGAGATGGCTCTTATTATTTTGACATCTGTTCCTTCAATATCTAGGTTATTTAGAGTTTTTAATATGAAGGGTATTGAATTTTATTGAATGCCTGTTCTGCATCTACTGAGATAATCATTTGGTTTTTGTCTTTAGTTTTGTTTATGTGATAAATTGCATTTATTGATAGGTGTCTGTTGAACCAACCCTGCATGTGGACAATGAAGTCTACTTGATCACAGTAGATAAGCTTTTTGATGTGCTCCTGGATTTAGTTTACAGATACTTTGTTGAGGATTTTTGTATCAATGTTCATCACAGATACTGACCTGAAGTTTTCTTTTTTGGCTGTCTCTCTGCCAGGTTTTGGTATCAAGATGATGCTGGCCTCATAGAATGAGTTGCCGAGGAGTCCCACTTACTCAGTTTTTTTGTAGTAGTTACTGTAAGAATGGTACCAGCTCTTCTTTGTACATCTGGTAGAATTTGGCTGTGAATCCATTGGGTTCAAGGCTTTTTTTTTGGTTGGTAGGCTATTTATTACTGATGCAGTTTTGGAGCTTATTATTGGTCTGTGCAGGGATTCAGCTTCTTCCTGGTTCAGTCCTGGGAGGATGTATGTGTCTAGAAATGCATCCGTCTCGTCTAGGTTTTCTAGTTTGTGTGCACAGAGGTGTTCATAGCAGTTTCTGACGGTTGTTTTTATTTCTGTCGGGTCAGTAATATCTTTTTGTCACTTCTAATTTTGTTTATTTGGATCTTAACTCTTCTTCACTAGTCTAGCTAGTGGCCTATTAATTGTTTTCAAAAAACCAACTCTTGGATTCACTGATCTTTTGAATGGTTTTTCATGTCCTGATTTCTTCAGTTCAGATCTGATTTTTGTTACTTCTCATCTGCTAGCTTTGGGGTTGATTTCTTCTTGCTTCCCATTCTCTCAATTGTGAAGTTAGGTTTGATTTGAGATCCTTCTAACTTTTTGGCGTGGGCATTTAGTGCTATGCAATTCCCTCTTAACTCTGCCTTTGCTGTGTTCCAGAGATTCTTATGCTGTATCTTTATTATTTTCAAATAATTTTTTGATGTCTGCCTTAATTTCGTAATTTACCCCAAGGCCATTCAAGAGCATGTTGTTTAATTTCCATGTAATTGCATGGTTTTGAGTGATTTTCATAGTCTTGACTCCCATTTATTGTGCTGTGGTCCAAGACTGTTTGTTATGATTTCAGTTCTTTTACATTTTTGAGGATTGTTTTGTGTCCAATTATGTGTTCAATTTTAGAGTATGTGCCATAAGGCACTAAGAAGAATTTATATTCTGTTGTTTTGGGTGGAGAGTCCTATAATGGTCTATTATATCCATTTATTTCAGCATTGAGTTTAGGTTCCAAATATCTTTGTTAATTTTCTGCCTTGAAGATCTAATACTATGGAGTGTTGAAGTCTCCCACTATATCTTTGTGGGTCTCTAAGAACTTGTTTCATGAATCTGGGTGCTCCTGTGTCATGCGCAAGTATATTTAGGCTAATTAGGTATTCTTACTGAATTGAACACTTTACCATTATGTAATGCCATTCCTTGTCTTTTTATGATCTTTGTTGGTTTGAAACTTTTTGTCTGAAATTAGAATTCCAACCCCTGCTTTTTTCTGTTTTCCATTTGAATGGTAGATTCTTTTTCCTCCATCCCTTTATTTTGAGCCTATGAGAGTCATTACATAACAGTTAGGTCTCTTGAACACAGCATACCATTTGGGTCTTGCTTTCTTTATCCAGTTTGTCACTCCATGCCTTTTAAGTGGGGCATTTAGCCCGTTATACTTACATTCAAGGTTAGTGTTGCTATGTGTGGATTTGATCTGCTGTTGCACTGTTAGCTGGTTATTATGTTGGCTTGTTTGTGTGATTGCTTTACAGTGACATTGGCCTGCATGGTTAAGTGTGTTTTTGTATTAGCCATAGCAGTCTTTCCTTTCTATGTTTAGTACTTCCTTCAAGCTCTGTAAGGCAGGTCTGGTGGGAATGAGTTCCCTCAATATTTGCTTATCTGAAGATCTTATTTCTCCTTCACTTAGGATGTTTGGTTTGGCTTGATAAGAAATTCTTGAGGACTTTTTTTTTTTTCTTTAAGAATACTGAATATAGGCCCTGATACTCTTCTGACTTGTTAGGTTTCCACTGAGAAGTCTGCTGTTAGCCTGATGGGAATCCCTTTGTAGGAGGATATGCCCTTTCTCTCTAGCTGTTTTTAACATTCTTTCTTTCAACTTTGGATAATCTGACAATTATGTGTCTTGGGGATGATCTTGTGTAGAATCTTGCAGCAATTCTATGTATTTCTTGAATTTGACTGCTGGCGTCTCTAGCAAGGTTGGGTAAGTTTTCATGGACAATATCCTGAAATATGTTTTCCAAGTTGTTTGCTTTCTCCACTCCCTGTCAGAGATGCCAGTGATTCATAGATTTGGCCTCTTCATATAATCCCATACTTCTTGGAGGCTTTGTTCATTCATTTATATTCTTTTTTCTTTTTGTCTGACTTTAGAGAAACAGTCTTCAAGTTCTGAAATTCTTTCCTCAGCTTGGTTTATTCTGCTATTAATACTTGTGATTGCATTGGGAAATTTTTGAATTGTGTTATTCAGCTCTGTCAGACCTGTTAGTTTTATTTTTATACTATTTCATCCTTCAGCTCCTGCATCACTTTATTGTGATTCTTACTTTCCTTGGATTGAGTTTTGCATCCTCCTGAATCTCAATGATCTTTTTTCCTTTACATATTCTGAATTTTACTTCTGTCATTCCAGCCAGTTCAGCCTGGTTAAGAACTCTTGATGGAGAACTGCTGTGGTTGTTTGGAGAGCGTATGACACTCTGGCCATTTGAGTTACTGTAGTGCCTGCATTGGTTCTTTCTCATGTCTATGTGTGGGTGTTCCTTTCACTGCAATGTAGATGGAGTACAGTCAATACATTTCTTTTCTGGATGCTTTCACTGGGCGGATGTGTTATGCAGGGTGTTGATTTGAAGCTGCCTTCTTGTCTCTTGTTTCACAAGAGGGTATGTTTCAGGTATTTTTGGTGTTGAAGCTTTGGGGAATATGATCCTGTAGGTGGCACTTAGGTTCACTGGTCAGTTGGTAGACTCTTGCTTGGTTGTGTGGCTCCCATATGTTTCCTCAGTTACAGCCATGTTCCTTGTCAATGCTCTCAAAGTGTGGGTTCCTCTCCCCTTGAGTGCTGGCTGTAGATCACAACCTGGCACTTCTGGGCTTCCGACTGCAGCTTTAGAGCTCAGTGTTTATCTTCCTTCCCCAACTTGAAGGGAGCAAAGAATCTTAGTAATGGTTATAAACAAAGGTTGTTGGCTTGTCTCTTAGGAGCTCCACCCCAGAGAGATGCAGGTTAGCAATTGCTCAATGCAATCAGCCCAGGATGGAGGGTCTGTGCTATAGGCCCAAGCCAGGAGGTCCCTGTCCGGTGATAAGCAGTGGGGGTTAGGGGATTGTCAGACCCAAGGGAGAGAGACTGGCCTCCTCTCCTTGAGTATACTGCAGCTTGTTGGAGGTGTGGATAGGTCACTTAGGATCTTCGTTCCTTCATTAGTCTGAGGGTGGCAGGGCAGTTCCACGGGAGAGGCAGTCGCAGAGAGGCATTCATTTGTCCCTGGAGGCTCTGTCCAGGGAGTTGCCAAGTTGCCACTGGCTTGATAGCTCTTGTGGTGGGTGGCTAGATGCCTAGGCCTGGAGGACCTTCCTGGTGAGGCCGTATGGGAACAGGCACAGGCACACACATAACAGTCTCGCCACTTTTCTGTAGCGCTGCTGTGGTATGCTAGGGGCCTGCTCCAGTTCCTAGTGACCTAGGATTTTTCAGAACTTGGAGGTATCACCAGTGAAGACTGTGAAACAGCAAAGATTATGGCCTGTCCCTCCTTCTGGGGGCTTCATCCCAGGGAGGTATGGGCCTGTTGCCAGCCCTAAAGCACCTGTAGGAGGTAGCTGGAGACCCTGGTTGGGAGGTAAAGAGTAATGGGATTGGGGACATGCTGAAAAGCATTCTGGCTGAATTTTGGTACAGGAGCTGTGCTGTGCTGTGCTGTGCTGTGCTGTACTGTACTGTACTATACTATTCTTCAGTCCCTGGTCACCTCAGCCACTCTGAAGCCCATAGGTTGGATCAGCTAAGTTGCCCAAATAGCAAAGATGGTGGCCTGCCTCTCTCCTCTCTCCCTCTGAGAGCACTGTCACAGTGGGAATTCAGATCTGTTGGCCGGGGAACTTGGTCGGGATGGTTAGATGTTCGGTTGGTAAGTCCTGCCTGGTGAGGAGGAGTGGGATCACAGACCTGCTTAAAGCAGTCTGGCCATGTTTTGGTAGAGGGGCTCTGCTGTACTAGGAGATCCCTTCTGCCCCTGGTTGGCTCAGACTGTCCAAAGCCAGATGGCTGGAACAGCTAAGTTACCCAACAGCAAAGATGGCAGCCCACCACATCACTCCTTTAAGAAGGAGCTCCCTCTCCACCCCTGGAGCTCCTTCTTACGGAGGTGCGATGCCACTACCGGTGCCTGGCTGGAGTTCTAAACCAGTGGGTCTTATCTTGTGAGGTGCCGTCGAAGTGGGGCCTGCAGGCTATCCCTGCTCAGCCCCCTAGATTCCCACCTCTCTTTCCTAAGGGTGGTATGTATATGGGTCTAACCTCCCACTTTGCAGGAGCTGCAATTACTTTTGCCAGAAAGCCTGAATAGCTAAGCTCCAGGGTCTCCACACATGCCTGAGTGGCTACTCTGCCAAGACTCAGCTCTGTCTGTCAGACTGAAGGATCTGATGGGGTAGGTTCACAAAGAAATCTCCTGACTCGAGGTTACAAAGATCCCTGGGAGAAGCATGGTTTCCCCGGGGTCACATAATCACTCACTGCTTCCCTGGGCAGGGGAGGATCCCCTAGCTCTGTGTTGCTCCTGAGTGGGCTGTTGTCCTGTCTTTTCTTCATTCTCCATGGGTCAAGTTGTTTTCTTGATTAGTCCATCATTTTGAAAATTCAAGTAATGAGGACTTGAATTTGTGAACAATTCAGAATAGAACCATCAATACTATAAAAACAACCTAGAGGTGTTCAAGATACAAATTTCTGACTCCAGCTCTTCACTATGGGTGATAGATTTAAACACAGTGGGATAACATTTTGTGTATATATTGCATTACTGTTCATCATATTTAAAATTTTATTTTTAAATTCATTTTTTATAGAACAGGGGTGGGTCTCACTTTGTTGTTCAGGCTGGTTTTGAACACTTGAGCTCAAGTAAGCTTCTGCCTTGCCCTTACAAACTGCTGGGATTACAGGTGTGAGCAACTATGCCCAGACCACTATTTAGTATGAAGGAGACTTTTGATGTCATAAGTGTGTGTGTGTGTGTGTGTGTGTGTGTGTGTGTCAGTGTCAGAGTCTTGCTCTTTTGCCCAAGCGGGAGTGCAGTGGTGTGATCTCTGCTCACTGCAACCTCCATCTCCTAGGTTCAAGCAATTCTCTTGCCTCAGCCTCCCAAGTACTTGGGACTACAGGCATCTGCCACCAAGCCCAGCTAATTTTTGTATTTTTAGTTGAGGTGGGGTTTCACCATGTTTGACAGGCATGAGCCACTGCACCCCACCTTATGTCAAAATTCTTAAATGTAACTTATTTTACATTTTTGAAAAACTATGTGTCTCAAACTTTTGATTTTTCAATTATTTTGAATTGAAAAATAATTTTTCTGTTTTTTGTTTGTTTGTTTTTTGAGACAGTGTCACACTTTGTCGCCTGGGCTGGAGTGCAGTGGTGACATCTAAGCTGACTACAACATCCACCTCCCGGGTTCAAGTGAAGCTCCTGCCTCAGCCTTCCAAGTAACTGGGATTACAGGCGCCCACCACTACACCCAGCTAATTTTTTTGTATTTTTAGTAGAGATGGGGTTTCACCATGTTGGCCAGGCTGGTCTCGAACTCCTGACCTTGTGCTTTGCCCGCCTCCCAGAGTGCTGGGATTACAGGCATGAGCCACTGCACCTGGCCTATTTTGCGTGTTTCTAAGCTTTACCTTTGAGAGACATTTTTGGGATATGCAATAACTTTTTCCTGGGAGTGTCTAATCTGTAGATAAATTTTATTTTGTGAGCAGTTGTATTTTTTCCATTTTAATTCTTTGTATTTCTCATTCTGAATAGACATATAATAGTTAAAAGTAAAATTATTCAAGTCTCTAAATTTAAGAAAATAGGAAAATAACAAGGTTTCCAAAAATAGAACAAGATTACCTCATAATCATCAGAAAGTTAAAGAGCTACCTTAAAAAATGATAAAATTATTCTCCACAGAGGTTAGAAAATAAGTAATTACACTTTAAAATAAGAGTAGCTTTTGAAATTAAACATCAGTCAACTTAAACCAGATGCTGTAGGAGTGTAGGGACTCTGTCTCATTCACTATCATGTCCTCAGTGCCTGGCACACAGTAATTGCCTCTGAAACACACTGAAGGAAGGAATGATGAAAGTATAGTTTAACTGGAATTCTACCTAAAAACATGGCATTTGGTTAGATGGTTGCTTGAAATCCATTTAAAATATGACAGCAGCATTCATGTGACTTCATTTAGGAATAGGTAATTTCTAATTCTTTAATAATTCATTTAGAATATATTTATGAGCGCCTGCTAGGTACCTGCCAGATCTCTGGTAAAGGCTAAAGATAAAAAAATAATTTTAAAAATAGATGTGGTCCTTGTAGCTGTGCACCTTATAATGAAGTTGAATGTTTAAATAATCCAGGAAGCAAAACCTAGGTAAATACCTAACTTAGATAATCTATCAAAGCTAAGGTGCAACTGCAATAAATGCTCTAGAAAGTACATGGTGCTTTGAACAAGTAACTAAGCCAATAAATGCCCCTTTTTTTAAAGATCCAATGAGCATTTATTATAATACAACTGGCTATTCTATTCTTTTTTTTTTTTTTTTTTTTTTTTTTTTTTTGGGACGGAGTTTTGCTCTTGTTGCCCAGGCTGGAGTGCAATGGTGTGATCTCGGCTCACCACAACCTCCATTTCCTGGGTTCAGGCAATTCTCCTGCCTCAGCCTCCTGAGTAGCTGGGATTACAGGCACATGCCACCATGCCCAGCTAATTTTTTGTATTTTTAGTAGAGACAGGGTTTCACTGTGTTGACCAGGATGGTCTCGATCTCTTGACCTCGTGACCCACCCACCTCGGCCTCCCTAAGTGCTGGGATTACAGGCGTGAGCCACCATGCCTGGTGGCTGTTCTATTCTTTTCTATTTCCATGTAAGTTTTAGAATCACATTAGCCATTTCTATAAGAAAAAAAAAAATCCTCCTGGAGGTTTGATTGGCATTGCAGTGAATCTGTAGATCCATTTTGGGAAAACTGACATCTTAATAGTGTCTTTTGAATCATGAATAGAGAATATCTGTTTATTTAAGCCTTCTTCAGCTTCTCTAAGCAGTTTTTTTTGTTTTTTTTGTTTTTTTTTTTTTTACAGTTTTCAGAATACTGGTCTTGCATATTTTTTCCTAACTTATCTCTTAGTATTTCCTTTTTTTTGATATTATAAATTTTCTTTAAATTCCAGTTTCCCCTTGTTTGTTGCATATCGAGTCTGTATCCTGAACTTTGCCAAACTCACTTATTTTAGAAGACAGGATTTTCTACAGACTTTTTCTGTAAAGGACCAACCAGAAAATGCTTTGGCTTTGTGGGATACCTATGGTCCCTTTGTATATTCTTCACTGGTTTTTAAAAAATTTTATTTAATGTCTTCAAAATCATTTTTAATTCACAAGTTTTAGAAAAATGCAGTTTCCTGAGAGATCTCATCAGGAATGAATGTAGAATTTTGTCAAATGCTTTTTTCTGTATCTATTGAAATTACATATATATATATATTTAGTCTGTAAATGTGACAAATTACATTGGTTTGTTTTTCAGATGTTAAAACAACCTTATATTCCTGGGATATACCCTACTTGGTGATGGTGTTTCATTATCTCTTTTATATATTATTGGTTCCTTTTTTGTGAATATATATACACATGGAAACATAATTTGTCTGTTTAGTCCCTTCTTGTTTTAGTTTTCTTATAAATTGTTTTAATCTTTAACGTTTTTTAGTTTGAGTTTGTGTTGATTTCAGTGTAATAGTGCCCTTATTAAGTGAATTTCCAAACCATTCTATTGGAGAAGCTCCACTATCAGAGATCTTTTTGTAGGGTTGGCATGTCTGGTAGAGTCCACAGGCGAAGCCATCTGGGCCTGAGGTTTCCTTGTGGAAGGATTCTATACTTCATATTCAATTTCTTTAATAAATATTGAAGTATTCTTTATAGAGGCTAAATTTCATTATGTTTTGGGTTGCATCTGTCAAAGAATCTGTCCGTTTCATTTGTGTTGTAAAATTTACTGGCATACTACAATTTCTTACACTATTTCCTTATTGTCCTTTGAATGTTTCTCCTACATTCTTTTGGGTCATGTAATTTGTGTCTTTTTTACTTTTTCTGATCGGTCTTACTAGAGGCTGGCTTACTAATTCTGGTTTTATTGATTTTCCTCTACTAATTTTATTTTTCTTTTATTGATTTCTGGTCTTAATTCTTTCTCTGTCCTTACTTTGGGGTTCTATTTGTTTTCTGTTTGTCAATTTCTTAAAATGGAAGTGGAGACGGTTGATTTGTACCCTTTCTTGTTTTCTGATATAAGCATTTAAACACTGTAAATGTTTCTCTATTTTCATTCTCTTCAGAATGCTTTCTAATTTTCTTTATTTCTTCTTTGAGCAATGCAAACTTTAGAAGTTTGTCATTTCATTTTTCACATATTTGGGGATTTTCCCAGATACCACTCTTAGTGATTTTTAATTCCATCATGGACAGAGAATGCATTTGGTTTTATTTGATTCATTCTAAGTTTATGGATACTCTGTTTTGACTTAGAATATGGTTTAGGTAGATATTTCATGTGCCCTTGATAGGAATGTGCATTCTGTACTTGTTAGGTGGAGTATTCTATAAATGTCAGTTATGTCAAATTGCTTAATAGTGTTGTTCAGGACTTGTGTATCTTTGTGTTTCCTGTGTCCTTGTTCTGTCAGTGTTAAGAGAGGGGTACTAAACTCTGAATAGAATTGTGAGTTTGTCATTTTTCCCTTTCAGTCTTACCAATTTTTGTAGTATATACTTTGAAACTCAGGTATGAGTTATATTAATGCCCCGTGCCTAAGTAGATTGTTATATCCTCTTGAATGGACATATTATTATTAAAGCTATGTTTATTTATTCATATTTATTTTGGTTCTTGCATTCTGATTCAGGTTGATGCCCCTTGTCAGAAATGCTTGGGACCAGAAGTGTTTTAGAAATGTACCAGTGAACATTTCATCTTTGAGCATCAGGTCAGCACTAAAAAGGTTTTGGACTTTAGAGCATTTTGGATTTCAGACTTTTGGATTAGGGATACTCAAATTGTATTACTTTGTTTGAGATTCATGTGACTCAAGCTTTATTTTAGTTAGTGTTAGCATTGTTTTACCTTTTTCCATTCTTTACTTGTAACTCCTTACCATCTTCTAGTAAGCAGCACCTAGTTGAGTTTTGCTTTTTAAAAAAATCCAGTCTGATGGTCTCTTAACTTTTTAATTGAAGTGTTTACACCATTACATTTAAAATAATTATTAATATGGTTGGGATTAAGTCTATTATTAGCTGTTGTTTTTATTTGGCCCATATGTTTCTTTTATTTTGAATTGCCTTTTTAACGATTCCATTTTATCTCCTTTATTAGCTCATTATCTGTATTTCTTTGAGTGCATTTCAGCATTTGTTTTACATATATGTTTATCACTCTGTCCCTTCAAGTAATATAGTATGATTTGATGAATAATGTAAGAACATTTTAGCAGTATACTTGCATTACCCTCTCCCACCCTTTCTGCTATTGTCATGTTTTATCTACAAACTCTACAGTACATTGTTAATTTAAAGTTTTTTTTATTGTGGTAAACTACACATAAAATTTACCTTTTTTAACATTTTAAGCATATAGTTCAGTAGTGCAACAAACAGTCACATTGTTATACAACCTATCCATGAACTCTTTTCATTGTGCAAAAACTGAAACTATCAATTAAGTCACTCCCCTTTTCCCCCTACCTGTAGACCCTGGCAACCAGCATTGTACTTTCTGTCTCTATAAATACAGTTTATTATTTCAATTGTTTTTGGGAAACAGGTGGTGGTGTTTTCACAAATAAGTTCATTAGTGGTGATTTCTGAGATTTTGGTGAACCCAATATGTAGTCTTCTATTGCTCACCTCCCTCCCACCCTTCCTTCACAAGTCCCAGAGTCCATTATATCCTTGTTATGCCTTTGCATTAGAGGAGTACTCTTTATGTCTGTTAAATCTAACTGGTCTGTAATGTTGATCAAGTCTCTTATGTCTTTATTGGTCTTCTATCTGGTGGTTTTACCAATTATTGAAAGTGGGGCACTGAAGTCTACTTTTATTGTAGAGTCGTCTATTTCTCCAAGTTTGTTCAATGCTTGCTTCATATATTTAGGCACTTTAATGTTTGGTACATAAATAATTGTA
Source organism: Saguinus oedipus (assembly GCA_031835075.1). NCBI lineage: Eukaryota > Metazoa > Chordata > Mammalia > Primates > Cebidae > Saguinus > Saguinus oedipus. Next base: position 548,898 of record CM063176.1, read on the forward strand.
TCAATCTTCTTACTAAACTGGCCCTTTTGTTTGGCCCATATGTTCTTATATAATGTCCTTCTTGATGTGTTTTAAGAGTTTTGACTTAGTCTGTTTTGTCAGATACTACTGTAGTAATTCCTGTTTTCTTTTGGTTACAAATTTCGCAGATTATCTTTTTCCATCCTTTTACCTTTAACCTGTGCATATCTCTAGATCTAAAGTTAGTTGCTTACAGAGTGCACATAGTTGGATTCCGGTTTTTAAAATCCATTCTTCCATTCAGTGTATTTTGGTTAGGGAGCTTTGTCCATTTAAAATTATCGGAAGGCCTGTTGCTGTGCATTCATTGTTTTCCGGATGTCTGGAGGACTTTTAGCCTCTCATTTCCTCCCTTACTGCCTTCCTTACTGTTTAGTTGATTTTATGTAATGATGTAACTACAGTCATATATAAAGACCACTCCTTTTTGGCCCCTCCCTACCTTCTGGTATTGATGTCACAAATTGTATCTTTATGTTACATACCCATTAACAAAGATTTACACATTTTTTATGCTTTTGTCTGTTAATTCTATAAAAGAATGAAAAGTGAGTTGTCAATGAAAATTAAAATACAGGCCTTTATATTTGTCCAATTATTTTTCCAAATATTTATGTTTACTGGAGAATTTCATATTTGCATATAGCTTTGAGTTACTGTCTAATATCCTTTTGTTTCAACTTCTGCAGGATTCTCTTTAGGATTTTGTAAGGAAGATATGGTGGTAATGAATTTCCTCAGCTTTTATCTAGGGATGTCTTAATTTCTTCATTTTTGAAGGACACTTTGCTGGATATAGTATTCTTCCTGATATAATTTTTCTTTCAGCACTTTAAATATATCATCCTACTGATTTCTGGCCTGCAAAGTTTCTGCTGAAAAATATGCTTATAATCCTACAGATGCTCCCTTGCATGGGATGAGTCATTTTGTCTTGTTGATATCAAGGTTTTCTATTTGATGCTTGAGTGATTAAAACGTGTCTTGCTGTAGGTCTCTTTGGGTTTAGCCTACTTGGAGTTCATGGAGCTTTTTGTATTTTTATATATATTTCTTCCCTTAAATTTGGGGATTTTTCAGCTATTACTTCTTCAAATAAGTTCTTTGAACCCGTTTTTTTCTCTCTTCTAAGATTACACTGTTACACATATTGGCCCACTTGATGGTGTCCCTTAGCTGCTGTTCATTCCTCTTCATTTTTTTACTTTCGGCTCCTCTTACCTGCTCATTTCAAATGACCTGTCTCAAAGTTCACTCATTCTTTCTTACACCTGTTCAACTCTGCTGTTGAACCCTTCAAGTGTATTTTAATTCAGTTACTGTATTTTTCAGCTTTAGAATTTGTTTGGTTCTTTTTTGTAATTTTTGTTGATATAGTCTCTTTTTATTCATATATACGTTTCCTGACTTCAGTTAGTTGTCAATATTCTCCCTCAGCTCACGGAGCATATTTATAGCAGTTGTTTTAAAGCCCTTGTCAAAAAGTGAGAAGCCTTTGTTTCTTTTGGATACATTTCTGGGTATTAATTTTGTTCCTTTAATATGGTCCATGTTTCCCTGTTTCTTTGAATGGCTTGTGATCTTATGTAGAAAAATGGGTGTTTGAACAAACAGCCACTTCTCCCAGTGTTGCGGACTGGCTGCATGCAAGAAAAGACCTTCACTAATCAGCGTGGCATAAAGTCTTGAGGTCCTCTCAAACCTTTTCTGTGGCTGTGTCTTTCATGGGCCTTTGTGTGTTAATTCCACTTTTCCATACACATGCCTTCTTTTAAATACCCTAATTACCTAAAAGTGTCACTCCTTCTTATCACAGTTTTAGACGCTATATTGTATTCCGTTGCCCATAAGTTCTTGCCACCAGGTTCCTGCAGTTCTCCGGACTCAATGCACCTCTCACATGCAGTGGAACCCGGCACCTCTTTTCTGCTGCTTCCAACTGGATATCCAAATGATGCAGCTGTTCCCATCAATGCTGAGTCAAGCAAGACAGATACCAGTCCCTCAGGGAGGCCAATGGTACAAGCATGTCTACTCTTTTCCTTCCTTTCCAAGGGAGGAACTGGGAATTGGGTGGCTGGGTGCCTTCTTCCTGACTGTGCTGTGCCAAGGAGGATGTGTGGAAGGGATGAGCCAAAACACCATGACATTTCCTACCATTTTGAGTATGGCTTCTTCTTAGTTAGGCATTCTCTTGGTTGCTGCTGCTGGCTGACTGGTTTTCTAGAGCTCTCCCAAAGCTACTTTGGTCTGTGTATCATATTCAGTCTTTTAATGGAGGAGCAAAGGCCTGGAGCTTCGTAATCCACGATCTTGCTGACATCACTGTTACCTTTTAAAGATTTTTTTTTTTTTTTTTTTTAAGAAACACACACACACCAATAAATATCACATTACTCTTGCTGGTTTTTCTCCTTTTCCATCTTTTTATGTGTGTACAGAGATTCAGATTTCCTTTTGTATGAAAGACTTCTTTTAACATTTCAAGTGTATACCTTTCTATACTTAATGATTTCTCCTCACCTAAATAATATTCACTGATCCTTTTTCTGCATTGTCCAAATTGCCACAGAGCTTATCCAATCCATTTTTACCAAGATTACAAACTTGGTCTCCCCCTTGTCATGGAAAGTGGGTAAATTCTCTGCTTAGCTAAAGACCACAACCATTTCCTTTCACAGGTGCCTAGGAGTCTCACTCTTTAAATGGTATTTAGATGTCTGCGAAGCATTTGCGGGAAATACATTTACCTATTTTGAGGGCTTTCTTGTTCTAGAATTTCCTAAAAACCTGCACCACCCTGCCAACCCTGCTCTCTGACTCCTCGGTCCAGTAAGACTACTACTTTCTGCCTTTGTTCTAGCTCTGTGAACCCACGAACTGGACTGGAAAGTGCTTTCAGGAGAAGCTAGTTGACTGTGGATCTCAACCAGTATTTCTGTTCTTTCAAGAATCATATCACTTCCAGTTTCTACTTATTAATGATTACTCATCTATGCTTTTAAATATATTTTTTAAAATTCATAATTCCAGAGTTTATGTTGGTTCAATACAAGCTACTCGGCTGTTACTGGAATTAGAATTATTTTTAAAACAATGTTTTAAAATGTGAAAGACCTGAGCATGACTAAAAGCTATTAAATTCCAGTAAGTTGGTAATGGAAAGCAATTTTATCAAAAAAAAAACTTATATTTCCGTTTTAAAAAGTACTTTTTATTATTGTGGTGATAGTCTGTAATTCTTTCCATTGAAAGGCTATATATTAAAAAAGAATATATGGCACTTTTTTTTCTTTTTGTAGGACATAACAAATGAATACCACAAAAAAATTGAAGTGTTAAAATCAGAAAACAAGAAGCTAGAAAAACAAAAAGGAGAATTAATCATAGGATTCAAGAAACAGTTAAAATTAATTGATGTTTTAAAAAGGCAGAAGGTGAGTCTGTTATTAAAGTTAAATCATACTATTTGTACCTTTCTTACTAAAAAATTTAGCATTTTTCTCTTTAGGTATGTTTAATTTTTGACATCTTTAGGCACCAAACATCATACAAAAATGCATTATATATATAAATGTCACTTTATATGTTAGATTTCTTATGTATAATGTGTCATCTAAGCTAGTGGATATTTTCATTTAAGTAAATTATTGTAGAAAATGGGACTGGAAAATACAGTATAGGTACTTCTCAACTACAGAAGGCACCAAACTAAAGAATGACTATTATCTTAGGGGACTGACTGCTTCCAAACCACTATTGCTGCTTTCTCTAAAAGTTCATAGTTCTGACAGACACTTTCCTTCTTTGCAAAGATCAGGTATTACTATGTCACCGAATTACCCTAAAAGTAAGTTGGTTCAATACTACTGTTGGGAACAAAGTCTTTCATAGGTTGGTCCTTGAATGTAATTACCATTTCAAGTATCATGCTTATTGGAATTAAGAGTGTATGTTCCTACAACAGAAATTACATGCTGACAATATATTACCCACACATTTTTACAAATTTCCTGTTGTTTGGTGGCCTACTCTTAATACTAAATCAGACAATACTGATTTTTTTTTAACAGATGCATTTTGAAGCTGCCAAGATGCTGTCTTTTACTGAGGAGGAATTTATGAAAGCACTTGAATGGAATGGGGAAATAAATAAGTGATCCACCTCAGTGAGTCTCTATGACAGTATGTGATGGATACCCGTTTTACTTACTGTAATGGTTTGAATTATTTTTATTCTTCATAAGAAATGAAGTTCTGGGATTATGAAATAGAAATAATTTCAAAGAATTCCCTGTTTAGATTTGAGAGATAGAAAACTGATGCATTATTCTGATACGTAGTTACTAGAAAATTTTTTTAAAAGAAAGCAACAAGAATTTAACTTCTGATTCACTATCTTATGACCTTTTTTTTTTTTTTTTTTTTTGAGACGGAGTTTCGCTCTTGTTACCCAGGCTGGAGTGCAATGGCGCGATCTCGGCTCACCACAACCTCCGCCCCCTGGGTTCAGGCAATTCTCCTGCCTCAGCCTCCCGAGTAGCTGGGATTACAGGCACGAGCCACCATGCCCAGCTAATTTTTTGTATTTTTAGTAGAGACGGGGTCTCACCATGTTGACCAGGATGGTCTCGATCTCTTGACCTCGTGATCCACCCGCCTCGGCCTCCCAAATTGAGTTTGTTTTCTAAGTTCTTACTTAATGTGACAATTAGATAATAAAATTCTTCATTCTTTTCATTTACAATTCTGTTCTCTTACAGTAGAACAAAAAAGGTGCTTTATAACAAAATTCCAAACATTTATTTCCCTTGCCAAATCAAGCAAAGTTCCGAAACACAGAAGGCAGCTCACTGTGCAGTAGAATTCTATATTAGTAAAGGTAAATAAGGATGGGGATGCAAACAATCCTCTGGAGTGCTCTAATTTCAAATTATCAATACAAAAATAACAGTTTGATTTTTATCTGATAATTCTTTACAAGTTATGAAATCCAGTGATGATTTACAAAATCCAAATAGACAATGGATTCCTACTGCCACTGAACTATAAAACAAAAGTTATGCTGACATCTAGTGATGACATAGAAAAAAACTAGGTAACATAAAATTTACCCAATTTTGATATCATTTCTCTTCACAAATTTCACTTCTTTGTTGATACACTTTCTTAAACTCTTCACCAAGCAGATCAATATCATCCTCTTTTTTAAATACTCCCTACAAAAAATAATACTTTGTGGATTACTTTTGTACCAGAGTATTTCACTAAATGCTTTTAAGACTGACAAAGACATGATGTTAGTAAAGTTAGTTATCTCCAAGGTGATGAAACTTGACTTGACAAATGAAATTGACTTGACATATATATTGAATATTCTTAGACTGGCCCAATTTTCTGATTTATCAGCTCTCCTGTAGGAGATTGTCGTAGGAATCTGAGCTCTTCTACAGGTTCTACTGTGCTTGGCTTAAAATAGCTCTATAATATAAGAGTGAGCTTTGACAGACTTATACATGGGATCAGTTCTTTATGCCTCAGTTGCAGAAAAGAATCAAGGTTTAGAGTTAAGCCATTTAAGCATACCCTTTGGAATTCTTCACTTTTATATATTTCTTTTCTCCTACAGCATACAACAAAAGGCTCTTTAAAACAAAAATATTTACTTTTATCTTGCAATGTAAAGAATTTTTAGGATAACTGAGGTCATTTGGGACCATTAGGACCTAAAGGATAATGGCCATTTTTGGATATCAGGTTTATTAATCCCTCCTCCTGCCTCCACAGTTATTTCACCAACAAAAATATCAAATCCCAAAGACATTCCTAGAATTTAATTTATGAAATTTAGTAATTACATATGGATTTTATCATTAACACATCATTTTGTATTCCTTAATCCTGTCTAACCAATTAGACTATCAAGTCCTGTGGCCAGGCAATAATTACCTACATATTTATCTTTTTCCTTCCTTAGCACCAGACTGAATATAAAATATGCACTTGATTTTACTGAATAAAATATGAAATGACATTTCTATAGCTGAAACATGGTGATCCTATATGAGTCTAGATGTTTATGTAGCCTATCAAACTTATTTTTTTGAGACAGGGTCTCACTCTATTGCCTAGGCTAGAGTGCAGTGGCAAGATCATGGGTCACTGCAGCTTTAGCTTTCCAGACCAAGCAATCCTCCCATCTCAGCCTCTAGCATGGCTGGAGATACAGGCGTGCATTACCACATCCAGCTAACTTTTTTATTTTTTTTGTAACGATGCGATCTCCCTATGCTGCCCATGATGGTCTTCAACTCCTGGGCTCAAGTGATCCTCTTGCCTCAGCCTCCCAAAGTGCTGGGATTATAGGCATGAGTCACTGTTTTAAAATATATTCTAATCTTTGGCATGTAAGTATTATAGTTGTTCTAGAGTAGCTTTAGATTTCCTACAGTAAAATAAAAGAACCTCTAAAATACAAATTCTGGCCAAGCGTGGTGGCTCATGCCTGTAATCCCAATACTTTGGGAGGCCACGGAAGGCGGATCACCTGAGGTAAGGAGCTCGAGACCAACCTGGCCGACATGGTGAAACCCTGTCTCTACTAAAAATAAAAAAATTAGCTGGGTTTGGTGGCAAACGCCTGTGATCCCAGCTATTCGGGAGGCTTAAGCAGGAGAATCACCTGAACCCAGGAGGCAGAGGTTGCAGTGAGCCGAGATCACGCCACTGTACACCAGTCTAGGTGATAAAATAACTAATAAAGTACAAATTCAATTAAAGCTCATACCTCTAATAATGTGCCAAGACCAACTGGATCATTTTAGAGAGAGTGAAATGAGCCCAGAGAGGGTCAGTGCCTGGCCAGGATCCCACTGCTGCTTAGCAAGAAGTGAGCAAAACCTAGGCCCTCTGAAATCCAAACACCATGTTTTTTTTTTCCCTATTAGAGGTCATGAAGATTACAACTTAAGATGAATCTCACTTACTTTAGGGAGATAGCCTAGTAAGTTTGTAGCATGCTCTTTGAGAAGTTTCAATCTTTCTTCTTCAATAATTGCATTAATAAATCCTTGCCGCCTTTGCTGCAACTGCCACTCTTCCAGTTCACGTTGCTGGAAATGCAAATCAAATTTTGTTATCACAAACTACATTAATCTCTTACGAAGTTTTCAAATAAACTACTCATGCAATGAATTTTATAAAACTGATGAAGTATTTATGACACTAAGTTAAAAAGTTTCTAGATAATATATATTTTAAAATATATATTTTATGTCTGTATACCTATCTATATATCTTTTACTATCATTATTCCTTTAAAATTACAAGGAGGCAAACAAATACTTTCAGGCAAGTATCTTCATTAACAAGGGAAAAAATATTCAATGGAGTGACTGCCTAATACAGTAAATATTTGCTGAGTACTTACCATATGCCAGATGCTGAAGAGTTTACAGTGTAAAACAAAAAATAGTGAATAAAGAAGATCAGAGTTACCTGAAGGATAAATATTTTCATATATTGGTATATATCTCTTAAAAGATGATATGAAGCATGAGAGTTGCGTTAGTATTTCTCAGGAAAGAGCTCTTGACTACTCTTAAATAACTACATAAAAATTCTGGGCCATATGGAAGAAATGACTTGAGCTATGTGACAGAACAGTGAACTATCTACTAAGCCACTGTTAATTTGAAACTGTACTTGCATTCAAACCTCATTCTATCTTAATTCATCCATTCCTTACAAAGGGGAGATATAGGAAAGTTCTATAATGTTACAGAGGAAAGCAAAGATTTTTTTTCAATGGTAGAGTCTAATTTGGGCATAATACAGGATTTCCCTTCTTAGGATCTTGTAGGCCACATTCAATGTCTGTCCTAAACAGAGAAATTTCTAGTAAATTGTTTAGGTAGTTATGACATCAACTTGTCCATTTAGGACAAATTCTGAATAGCTTTGGTGGTAGGAAACTATCTCCTGGGACGTTTCAGATTTGTTTGACTAACCACATAATTTTTGTAGAGGTACACAGAATTATAGACACCTATTTAGGAATATCTCTGAAATGCAAAAAAAAACTTGGTTAGATCTTTTAGGATTGTATAATGGTGTTAATTAATGACTTTCATCATAAAGAACAAAAATGTTGCACAATCTTACTGACAAAACTAAGCAGTATGTTAGGAACATTTACTAAGTCTTTAAAAATTAAGACATAAATTATTTGTATAAGAAGTATCTATGCATTAGGTGGCTTTATCTGATTTCCATTTAGTTGTCAGCAAAACAACTAATTAGAAATCAGACTAACTTTTCCAGGAGCTTTCTCCCATCCACGTACTAACCAGGCCTGACCCTATTTAGCCTCTGAGAAAAGATGATTCCTACTTTGTATGGTTTTAAAATAAGTCATGTAAGTCTCATTTATTCGTCCTTTAAAAAGTATTTAAATTCTTCCCCTCCTACTTCTGATTTTTAGAACACCTACATACTATCCTTTTGGTTCTTAAACTACATCTGTAAAACTAAATACTTATATCACTGTGTCCAAAGCCACAAACCTAGTTCCCTCTCCAATGCTTAAATCTACATTTCCAACTAGAAATCTGCCCCTGGGCCACCCAAATCATTTTGGGTGGACAAAATGGAATGATTTTCCTCCTCAGATTCTATTTATCTTCCTATATACTCTTTCCTTAGGACATGGCCCAGTCACTGATTAAAGATGGAAGTGAGGCATGGACATAGGGAGGGAACAGCATACACTGGGGCCTGTCGGGAGGCAGGTGGGAGATAAGGGGAGGGGAGAGCATTAGGACAAATACCTAATGCATGGAGTGCTTAGAACCTAGATGATAGGTGCAGCAACCATCATGGCACGTGTATACCTATGTAATAAACCTGCATGTTCTGCACATGTATCCCAGAACTTAATAAAAATAAATAATTTATTAGTGGTATCCTTAAGTCCTCTCTCACCTTTCTGGATCTCACTGGTCACCAAGCCCCATCAATTCCATATCCTTAACATCTCTCCATTTGCATGGATTTCACTACTTATCACTGGAATTACTATAATAACTTACTTACTGGTCTCCCTACCTCCAAGCTTACTCCTATCTACCTTCAATTGCTGTCACTTGAATTGTCTTTCAAAGTGCAGATCTTAATATACAGCTTTCCAATCTTCGATGGCTTCCTTTGGAAAAGCCCATCTTCTTAAAAGAGCATGCAGGGTGTTCATGCTATGTTTTTCTCTCTCTGCCATACCAAAACGACCACAGCTCTATAACCTATTATAACATGTGTATGACATATTTATAATTACTTTTTATATATTTTTCTTAACCAAGACCATAAATTCATAGATGGCTTGGACTTAAATTTTATTTACCTTTTATTTCTCAGTACTAACCAGTGTTTGTTTGGCACATAGAAAACCTCAATAAATATTTTCTAGAAGCATAAATGCTCAGAAAATTTATATAGTATACTACTAATCATATATCTAACACTGTATGGCATATAAAGCCTTAAGAGGTAAATGTTTAGTGGATGATAGATGAGCTAATTGCTGTTTAATGATAATGACCCAGAAAACCCCACAACTTTTTCTTACTTTGTCTGCAAGGAATTGTTTCCGACGCTCTTCAATAAGTTTTTCCACAGCCCTCCTGTGTTCCAGCTGCTTCATTCTTTGTTTCTGAGCATTCATTAATTCTATTCGATCATCCTCAGCAAATTTAGCCAGCATGGTTTTTCTAAAGTTCTCCTCTTCCTCTTTTGCAGCCTGTAGCACTAATTCCTTCAAGGCTATTTGTTCTTCAAAATCTTGCTTCATCTCTTTTTGCTTTCTCAGTTTCTCTTCTGCTTCTTCCTAAACAACAATACAGCTAAAAGTCAATTTAGGAACCAGTTTCTTACATCAGATTTATAAAGAAAGAGTGATAGAGTTTGGTTAAATTTAGTATTATAATATGAAATAATGCAAACTGAAACAGGCTTTTCACAATTACACACTTCCCCCATCCCTTTAAAAGTAGCTGGATAAAGAGTTTACCTTTGGATTTTCTGTTACTCATGAACAAATTTTAATTCATGTTTACCATCTTGTTTCTCAGAGTTAACCCATAACTGCTTTGAAAAGAGCTGATCAAAAAATTTTTGGACACCTAAGTTTACTAATCTGCGGTCTATGGTAAATATCAGTCATTCTAGAGTCTTACTTCAAACAGCTGTCCAAAGCACAGATAAGCATTTTTCAGTTTCCAACTTCCTCCTCAAAATCAAGCCTGCATTTACCTGTCTCCAGTCTTCTAATAGTCCCTTCATTCTCCAAAATTCTCTAAAATTTAAAAAACAATTATCTACCAATGACAATCAGTACTTCTTTAGGGAAATTCAAATTTACTTGAAGCAGTAAAGTCCTTTCCTCTATGTAAGCTTTTATTTTCTAAACATTTTATAATGAAAAATTTCATACATACCAAAAAAGACACTCACCTCTAAATATTCATATGCCAAAGAGGGAATGCCAAGGAAAATGAATACATTGTAGTTAATAAAAATGAGAGTGCAAAATTTATAAGATGCTGCTAAAGCAGTACTGAGACATTTAAAGCACTAAATGCATATATTTAGGAAAATGCATATATAGCACTAAGTGCATGTATGTGGGGAAAGTCTGAAATCAATAATCTAAGCTTCCACCTCAAAACCTATAAAAAGAACTGCAAAATAAACCCAAAATAAGCAGAAGGAAGAAAATTCAAAAAAATTTAGAAATCAATGGAATTAAAAATAGAAAATAGACAATTATCAGTGAAACAAAAGGCTTGCTCTTAAAAAAGAAATTCAGTGAAATGGACAGACCTCTAACAAGGCTGACCAAGAAAAAAAATGAATTAATAAACAAACTACCAATATCAGGAATAAAACACAGGACATCACTACAGACCCTAGAGACATCAAAGGATAATAGAGGAATACTACAAATTTTTATACATACATAAATTTGGCAACTTGGATGAAAAGGATCACTCCCTTGAGAAACAAAAGCTACCAAAACTCACCAAATATGAAATAAGGTAATTTGCATAGTCCTATCACTATTAAGGAGAGTGAATTAGTAACTTAAAAAATTCCCAGAAAATAAAACTCCAAGTCAGGATGGTTTCACTGGAAAATTCCATCAAACATTTAAAGAATTAACACCAATTCTACATAATCGCTTCCAGAAAACTGAAGAGGAGGAAACATATCCCCATTCATTTCATGAAGATAGAATTACCCCACTACCAATATAAAAAAAATTATAGACCAATATTTCTCGCATACATGGATACACAAATCCTTAACGCAGGATTAGAAAATAGATCACACATTAAAAGAAGTATAAACCATGACCAAGTAGAATTTATTATAGGGATGCAAGGCTGATTCAATACTAAAAAAAAAAAATCAATGTAATATACTAGGTTAAAGAAGAAAAAGAACAATCATATCAGTAGAAAAAAGCATTTAACAAAATGTAACACTCCTTCATGATAAGCCCTCAGAGAAACAAGTAAAGACGACTTCCTCAACTTGATAAAGAACACCTACAAAAAACCTATAATTAACATTATAGTTAATGGTGAAAAACTGAATGCTTCCCCCTAAGACCATCATGAAGGAAAGGTGATGACTACTCTCATCACTCTTACTCAACATAACGCTAGCCAGTGGTGCGGAAATTTTAGCTAGCAAGTAAATCAAGAAAAGGAAATAAAAAGTATATACAGATCAGAAAGTAAGAAACCACCTCTACCTGTGGGCAGAAGACATGCCTAGGTAGAGAAAAAAATTTCTACAGCTAACAAATGATTTCAGCAAGGTTGTGATTCAAGGTAAACATAAAATAGCAATTCACTAGCAATGAGTATGTGGACACCAAAATTAAACCTAACATTCCGTTTACAATTTACAATCGATCAAAAAATAAAATACTTAGATGTAACAAAACACCTACAGGATTCATATGCTGAAAACTATAGAATCCTGATGAAAAAACTCAAAGATCTAAATAAAGGGACAGGCAAATTGTGTTCATGAACTTAATCTAGTGCATTTATCAATTCTCCACAAACTGATACTCAAATTTAATGCAATTCCTATCAAATTCCCAGCAAAATTATTTATAGAGACACGAGTATTCTAACATTCATACAGAAAGGCAAAAGAACTAGAATAGCTAAAAAAAAAAAAAAAAATTTAAGACTTACTCTATAGCTGCAGTATTCAAAACCATGTAGTATTTGTGGAAGGACGGATACATACACCAACAGAAAAAAAACAGAGACCCCCATTAGACTCACACAAATATCCACAACTGTATTTTAAGAAGGGTGCAAAAGCAATTCAGTGTTGGAGAAACAGCCATTTCAACTGATGGTGTGGAACAACTGGACATCCAATGGCAAAATCTGTATTTGACTTAAGTCTCATCATTTGTACCAAAAATTTACTCAAAACAGATCAGAAACTGAAATGTAAAATGGAAAAGCAAGAAAAAACAGTATAGAAAAAAAAGGAGAAATTCTTAAGGAACTACGCAAAGAGTTTCTAGAGTTGACACCAAAGCATTATCTATAAAAGGAAAAATCAATAAATTGAACTTCATAGAAATGGAAAACACTCTAAGAAAAACCATGCACTAAAGTCATGTTAAAGGTATGAGACAAAGTTACAGACTAGGAGAAAATGTTTGCAAACCACCCACCTGACAAAGGACTAGTTATCTAGAATATATGAAGAACTGTCCAAATCCAACAATGAACAAACAACCCAATTAGAGAATCAAAGCAAAAGAATGAAGAACTATTTCATCAAAGAGGATCTTACAATGAAGAGGATAGCAAATAAACATATGAAAAGATGTTCAGAATCATCAGTCATCAGGAAAATGCAAAATAAAACTACAAGATATCACTACATGGATATTTAAAAGTGGCTTTAAAAAACCTTGAGTTTCTGAGGACAGAGGAGAAAAAAATTTAAAAATGGTGGCAACACCAAATGCTGGTGAGAATGCAGAGCAAATGCATAACTCATGCATTTCTGATGGGAATATTAAATGCTACAGCTGTTCTAGAAATCTCTTTAGCAGTCTGTTACACAGCTAACCTGTTATTTACACAAAACTAAGCTAATGTACTCTTCAGCATTTATTGCAGAGAAATGAAAATTGATGTTTACACAAAAACCTATATCTGAATGCTTATAGCAGATTTACTCATCAGAGCCAAATATTGGAAACATTCCAAATGACCTTTACTGGGCGAATGGTAAAATAAGTTGGTACATACATACCCATGGAATGTTACTGGGCAATCAAAAGGAAGAAATTATCACTACAAACAACTTGGATGAATTTCCAGGAAATTATGCTGAATAAAAAAAGCCAACTCCAAAAAGTTGCATATTGTTTGATATCATTTATATAATATTCTTGAGGCACTTTTTAATTAATATATAATTTAAGGTTCATCCATGTTTTAGCATGATCAGTCTGTCTTTTTATAGCTGAATAACATTCTATTACATGGATTGTTTTTTTATCCATTCATCAGGCATTTGGGTTATTTCTACTTTTGGGTTAGTTCCACTTTTTGACTACTATGAATAATGCTGCATAAACATTTCTGTAAGTATTTGGGCAGACATAGGGCCATTAATTTTTAACCATTCTTTTTTCTAATATAGGCATTTAAAGATACAGACTCTCCTCTAAGCACTGCATTAACTGCACGTCACATATTTTGGTATGCTGTTTTTTAAATCAGTTTGAAATGTTTTTCTAGTTTCTATTATAATTTATTCCCATTTTCTCATTGCTTATTTAGAAACACATTGTTTAATTATAATATATTTAAGGATTCTGCAGGTAAATTTCCATTACTGATTTTTATTTTTTATTTACTTTTTTTTTTTTTTTGGAGACAGAGTTTCGCTCTTGTTACCCAGGCTGGAGTGCAATGGCGAGATCTCGGCTCATTGCAATCTCCGCCTCCTGGGTTCAGAGAATTCTCCTGCCTCAGCCTCCTGAGTAGCCGGGATTACAGGCACGTGCCACCACGCCCAGCTGATTTTTTGTATTTTTAGTAGAGACAAAGTTTCACCACGTTGATTTTTAATTTAATTCCACTGTAGTCAGAAAACGTACCTGGTATTAATTAAAACCTTGAAAACTTACTGAGACTTCATTTATGTACTATAAGATGATCTATTTTGGTGAATGTTCCATGTTTGAATGGAATTTGTATTCCGCTGTTGTTGGGTGGAATATTCTCTAAATGCCAGGTCAAGATACTGCTTTCAACACTATTTCCTGTGGTTCTGACTACTTGATCTACAGATTAATGAGAACTGTGCACTGAAATACCATTCTGGACATAGGATCTGGCAAAGATTTCATGAAGACTCCAAAAGCAATTGTAACAAAACCAAAAATTGACAAAAAAAAAAAAAAAGTGGGACCTAAGTAAACTAAAGAGTTTTTCACAGCAAACGCAATTATCAACAGACTAGGTGAGACCTAATTAAAGAGTTTCTTCACAGCAAACACAATTATCAACAGACTAAACAGACAGCCTACAGAATGGGAACAAATATTTGCAAACTATGCATCTGACAAAGGTCTAATATCCAGAATTTCTAAGGAATGTAAACAAATTAACAAGCAAAAAAATAACCCTATTAAACACAGGCTAAGGACATATGTCTCACAGATAACATATAAGTAGTCAACAAGCATATGAAAAAATACTCAAAAGCACTAATCATTAGAGAAATGCAAATCAAAACCACAATGAGATATGTCTCACATCACTCAGAATGGCTACTATTAAAATGTCAAAAAATAATGGATGCTGGCAAGGTTGTGGAGAAAAAGGAGTGCTTATATACTATTGGTGGGAGTATAAACTAGTTCAACCATTGTGGAAGCAGTGTGGTGATTCCTCAAAGAATGAAAACAGCATTACCATTTGACCCAGCAATCCCATTGCTGGGTATATACCCAAAGGAATATAAATTATTCTACCATAAAGACACATGCGTTTATGTTTATAGCAGCACTATTCACAATAGCAAAGATACAGAATCCACCTAGATGCCCACCACTGGTGGACTGGATAAAGAAAATGTGGTACATATACACCACAGAACACTACACAGTCATAAAAAAGAACAAAATCACACCCTTTGCATCGACATGAATGGAGCTGGAGGCCATTAGCCTATGCTAACTAATACAGGGATAGAAAACCAAATACCGCATGTCTTCACCTATAAGAGCTAAATATTGAGTACACATGGACATAAAGAAGGAAAACAGACACTGGGGCCTACTTGAGGGTAGAGATGGGGGAAGGGGGAGGATCAATAAACTACCTATCGAGTACTGTGCTGATTACCTGGGTGACAAAGTAATGTGTATACCAAACCCCCATGACACACTAATTTACCCCTGTAACAAACCAGCACATGTACCTCCTGAACCTAAAGTAAAAGTTGGAAAGAAAAAAAAAAGAACCTTGAACTCTGATTGTGGATTTGCCTATTTCTCCTTTCAGTTTTTGTCAGTTTTGCTTCATGTATTGTGAAGCTTTATTATTTAGGTTCACACACTTTTAGTACTATTACATCTTCTAGATGAATTTACTGTATTATCATCATGAATTGCTTGTCCTGAAGTTGACTTCGTCCCATATTAACATAGCATACTCCCCACTTGCTTTTGGATAGTGTCTGCATGTTATGTATCCTTTCACCATCCTTTTGCTTTTAAACTGTATGTCTTCATATTTAAATTGTGATTACAGACAACATAGGTGCATCATGCTTTTTATGATAGTTTACAAATTGATGCCCGAGTTTATCTTTTCAGCCAGCTTGAGAATTTCTGTCTTTTAACTGTAGTATACCATTTACATATAATGTAATTACCAGTATTGTTGGATTTAAATGTACTCTCTCTTCTGTTTCTTATCAAAATTATATTCTGTATGTTAATCATTCTTTCCGTTTCTGAAACTTACCTTGAGCTTCCTCTTACATATTTCAGCTTGTTCTTCCTGGTATAATTCTTGTCGCACTTGTTCTACATCTTCACGTTGCCGCAGCATTTCTTCCAATTTCTGTGTCAACTATTAAATTTTTAAAAAAACATAAATGTTCATAGGACCCAAATTCTATAATATTTCAGAATTTTACTAGTGTTAAAAGATGTGATGATTTTAATACCGCATTCTGAAGCCGCAGCCTTTTCTCCTCATTTTCTTGAACTTTTGCCATCCGATCTTCTTCTCTCTGCTGCTGCATGTCAGCAAACTCTATGATTTTTCTGTTTTCTTCTTCCATCTCCTCACGTTTCTTTTTTCTCCAGAGAGCCTGCTCTTTCTGAAACTCTTCTATATACCTTCGCAATGCATTTGTTTTTTCTAACTTATGTTGTTTTTCTCTAAAAAGCAATAATTAGCAAAGATTTGTAGTAACATAAACAATAAACTATAAAAATAATTTTGTTAGTAATGTACAGAAAAATGCTATAGTTTTTTCATTTGTGCATGCAACAAACATTTTGAATGCCTACTGTGTGCTAAATACATGAAGTTTTCTTTGCTATGATGCATCTCCTCTAACCTATTAATGGATTTTTATGCATCTGATTTCATAAAGGCTACAATCCGTTAACATTAGCTTTGCAGCACTCTGCACTTAAGTTGTCCACAAAAAAATTCAGCAGAATACATGTCCTGTGACAAATGATATAAGCATATATAAGAAAAACAAAGGTTTAGGTCATTCAGTGACTTAAGCATTTATTAATCATCAGATAATTCATTTATTAATTATGCTAACAGAGATGACAAGAAGTTGGTTCCAATTTATGTGATCATAGCTAATGTTTATTGAGAACTTACTATGTATTAGGCACTGTTCTAGGTGCTTTAGCTCCTCGCAACAAACCTACGCTAAATCTAAAGTAAACATTTAGGTATGTGAGAAAGTTATAAACTTACAGTTGATCTTCTTCATAGATCTTCCTAACAATTTCATCAATCATGAGTTTCTCTTTTAGCAACTGCTCGTAAGCTTCCTGCTTCTTTTTCTCTTGTTCTTCAAGTTGTTTCTCTAAGTCAAGACAGTACTGTGCTTTCACTTTGTTTCGTTTGTCTTCTGCAGCATTCTCTTCCTTTATTATTCTCTCATGTTCTTCCATCATGGTTTTGGCTATTTTGGCATCACGTTTCTGTTATTAAAATAAAATTCATCTTTCCATTTTCAAATCTAAACACAGTATTCAGATTTGGTGTAAAAATTGGTATATTTTACACCAATGTTATTGAATATTATAAAGTCTGATACAAAAAGGTTTTCATCTGTCTAGGTTAAAAAGCAAAAGTAAGTTATTGTTACCTGAAGAGTGTGAACAATGAGTGAAACCCTAAAGAGGCTTTCCTGTCCTTTCAAGTAGCTCTCTCAGGACAATACCTGATAAGGATTATTAATAACGCCACATTCAAAAAACAGTGAGTAAAATTATAAGTACTTTATTAATAACTGCCAAAGCAGTCATTATCTCATTATTTTATTAATAAATTCATCCAGACAGTTTTCACCATTTTTAGCTTCACTGTTTATCAGCTGCTATTTAAAGATGGTACTAACTTTTTCTTACAGGTCTGCTATTAAGTGGCTTTGAGCAACTCAAGTTTCTCCTATCTTAAACTTTCTTTATTTCTTTATTAAAGGCCATTTAATGGAAAAGAATCACAGATGCTACTTTGCCTATTTTCTGTAGCTTTAGACTTCACTCAAGACCATTCCCACTGTCGAGAGACAATCTTCCTTCTTGGATGGGTTAAACCCCTTAATTCTTTTGAGTATTTTTCAAAAGATTTAGTAGGTGTTAAATGAAATATACTGAGGCACTTTGTAAAGCTATCCTTTACCTTTATGATCACATCCCAAATGGTGGAATGGTCAACAGCATCAAACATAAGGAGTAACAGATTAAAATATGAACACTTAATGTCACTCCTGATGTCACTGAAGCCTTTAACATATACTCCGATAATATGACTTGACCACAAATTTTTCTGATTACCTTCTTTGTAAATGCTGTACCAAATTCTTTATTAAAAAATGGGATGAGATGACAATAACATTTATGTGTAGATTACCACACACCAATAAAAAACAGTGTTCTAATTTTACAGATAAGAAAACGAAGGCTCAGAGAAAAAGCCAAAACCAGTACTTACATATCCTGACCACCTAGTCCAGTCCTAGTAGTATTCAGCTTTCTTTTTTTTTGAGACGGAGTTTCGCTCGTTACTCAGGCTGGAGTGCAATGGTGCGATCTCAGCTCACTGCAACCTCCACCTCCTGGGTTCAGACAATTCTCCTGCCTCAGCCTCCTGAGTAGCTGGGATTACAGGCACACATCACCATGCCCAGCTAATTTTTTGTATTTTCTTTTTTTTGTATTTTTAGTAGAGACAGGGTTTCACCAAGTTGACCAGGATGGTCTCAATCTCTTGACCTCTTGATCCACCTGCCTCGGCCTCCCAAAGTGCTGGAATTACAGGCATGAGCCACCGCACCTGGCCTCAGCTTTCATTTTGTGGATCAATTTTTATTTAGAAGATAGAAGCAATTCTCTTAGGAGTCAGATTAAAACGTCTACAACAATCTTGAATAATCTGAACTACGAGGATCATTAAAACTGCAAACCACTGTACAAATAGGACATTGTTTGTGCCACTTTATTTTTCAGAGGACAGAACTCTATATGGCTTAGAAAATGAAGTCTCTGCACCTTCTCTTATTACCTGCCACACCTAAAGGTATTCCAGTTAACAGCATGCTGTGTACCTGCTAGACATTTTCTTTTTTTTTTTTTTTTTTTTTTTTATTGCATTATAGGTTTGGGGGTACATGTGCAGAATAGACATTTTCTATATTAACACAAATGTACACACATAACACACATATATATATGTGTCATTTATGGCAACTATTGTTAATTGATACCCATATTGCACTGCCCTTGTTATGCATTTTGGTATCACCCCTCTAAGTGTGTGTAAGTATGTGTACATATGTTTATGTTGACATAAACAATAGATATGTGTATATATACATTCATATCTAATTGTCTGGCCCTTTTGTGATAATGAGAGCTCAAGGGATGATATGCACCCAGCTTTTAATTAACTGTTAATTCAATAAACCCTATTTTATATTTATACAGCATAATAGTTCTAGTAAGTATACCCGAGACTCCTTGGCCCAAGAGTAACTCTAATCCTCAACTTGGTAGCATATCAGGAGTTAGCAAGGGGGATAAATGCAGAGAGAAACATGAGAAAAAGAAATGGCTTTTATAAAACAGGAAAGTTTCCTACATAAAATAATCAAGTCATTTACTCTTAAAAACATTTTAAAAATTAAAAATTTAGTAACATTTAACAATTTGTACTGTACTAGTTTGTCAATGAATAATCAGTTAGAGACCATAAAGAATGCTGGGAGTTACTGAATATAGCTGGACATTCTAAGCAGCAACCTGTGCTTCTTAAAGGCTCTTAATAAAAATGAAATCAACCAGGATTTCCTACATCTTAAGGATCTGAAAATTTACAAACATTTAAGAAATCTAGCGGTGTAAATTATTTGTAGAATATGACAATTTTTAAAGAAACAAGTCTAATTTTTATTTTTTAATGAAGCTAAAAACATAATGACCAGAAACATTATTACCATTTGTTCATATTTAATGGCATCCTTTTCAGCAATCTGAGCTGCCCTTTCTTTATTCATATAAGCCGCTTTTAATTTCTTCTCCAATTCTCTGAGCTCAATGCTGTTTAAAAAAAAAAAAAAAAAAAAAAAATTAAATTTTAGGACCATAAGAGAATTAAAACCTCACAGAAAACTGAGTGACTATTTTTAGTTTTCACACAGAGAGTATACAGGGGGTATTATTTGATATTCATAGGAAAGATAATTCATTACATTTAATGAATGCCTTTAGGGCATAAGGGCTTACATTTTCTGGTTGAAAAGGACTGCTGCTCTGTTCTATTACATTCATCTATGTGCTTATCCTGTGTCAATACCATACTATCTCAACTACTATAAATTATATGATACCTTCATATTGTGGGTAAGTCTCCAATTTTGGTCATCTTTTAAACACTGTCTTAGCCATTTTTGGTACTCTCATTTCCATACATATTTTAGAATCAGCTTGTCAGACTTCAAGATAAACAAAACTGGCTATGTTGTACTGAATTCATAAATCAATTTGGAGTGTATTAATTACTGAGTCTTCAATAAACATAGCATATCCTTCTAATTATTTAGGTTTTTTAAAAGTCTATCAATAATGTTTATATCTGTGTTTTATTTTGGTAAAGTAGTTTTATACTTTAGGTACCTTTTATATGTTCTTGTAAAGATTATTTTTCAAATCTCATTTTCTAATTGTTGATCATTTACAAAAATACAATTAATATTTACATACTAACTTTATATCCAATATCACTGAATATACTATTTTTTAGTTTTCAGTTTTATTGATGTACAGTATTCAATAAACTTAACATGTTTAAAGGATACAGTCTGGTAAGTTTTGACATATGTATGCACCTGCGAAACTATCACCGCAATCAAGATCATGAACACATCCCAATCATTTGCTGATAAACCTGTGGTACCTCTCTTCCACCCCTTTATGTATGCACTTATCCTGAGGCAAACTTAATTTTCTGTCACTTTAGGCAGTATGAATTTCCTAGAATTCATATAAATGAAATCATATAGCAGGTGCTGTTTTTCTCTGGCTTCTTTCACTCAGAATATTTTGAAATACATGGATGTATTTTATTGCATATATTAATTGCTTACTCCTTTTTATTGCAGGATATTATTTTAGATTATGATAGCCACTCAGATTGCTTATCTATTCACATGTTGATGGACATTTGAGTTGTTTCAAATGTGGACATTGCAAATAAAGCTGCTATAGAAATTTGAGTACCAGCTGCTTGTGGTCATATGCTTTTGGATAAATACCTCAGAGTGGAATGATCAGGTCATACAGTAGAAGCATGTTCAGCTTTTTCAGAAGCTGCCAAACTGTCTTCTAAAGTGTTTTTTATTTTAATTTCATTATTTATTTCAACTGTTAGATACTGGAAATACCTGTGCAGACTTGTTACATGTTTGGAGTCACCAGGTAGTGAGCACAGAACCAAATAGGTTGTTTTTTAACCCATTCCTCCTCTACCCTCTCATAGTCCACAGTGTCTGTTGTTCCCATGTATGTCTATATGTGCTCAATGTTTAGCTCCTACTTATAAGTGAGAATATACAGTATTTGGTTTCCTGTTTACTACGTTAATTTGTTTAGGATAACACCCTCCTGCTCCATCCATGTTTCTGCAAAAGACATAATTTCATTCTTTTTATGGCTGTAGAGTATTCCATGGTGTATATGTACCAAATTGTCTTTATCCAATCTCCCATTGATGGGCAAGAATAGCACAGCAATGAACATATGAGTGCATATGCCTTTTTGGTAGAATGCCTTATTAATTCTTACTTATTTGTAGATTATTTTATTTTATTTTTTGGAGACAGAGTCTCACTCTGTCACTCAGGCTGGAGTGCAGTAGCATGATCTTGACTCACTGCAGCCTCCACCATCCAAGTTCACGTGTTTCTACTGCCTCAGCCTCCGGAGCAGCTGGGACTACAGGTGTGTGCCACCATGTCCAGTTAATTTTTTGTATTTTGAATACAGACAGAGTTACACCCTGTTGGCTAGGATGGTCTCAAACTCCTGACCTCTGGTTATCCACCCACGTTGGCCTTCTCAAAAACTTAGTTTCCAGACACCAGCCAAGGACCAAACTTACAAGAAGGACTTTCTAAGATAGCAGCCTCACACCTACTATGTTAACTCTTTTTTGCATGACTTTTTTAGAGTCATCAATTCCTATTATCATGTTTTATTCTCTATTAGTCAGTTATATTTTCTATTCCAAATTTTTATTATAGATATTATAGCATGTTTGTTTCCAGTTGAATAAATTTATCATTATTTGACAAGGAAAGATACTGGACTTTAACTTCATTTACTTCCTGTCTCATTTTTGTTATATTTTTAACTCTACATATTTTAAATCCCAAAAGACATAATAAATGTTTTATGCATTCAAATTTTACCTAAATTTACTACATATTTACCTCTTGCAATTCTGAAATTAAACTTGGATTCATTTTTTTCTTTTTCTATTAATACCTAATGAAAAACTGCTAGAATTCCCTTTAATGCAACATTACTAGTGATCAATCTTCTGTTTTTGCTTCTCAGAAAATGTTATTTTTTGCTTTTAATTCATCTCATCTATTTTATTTTGTGAATTAACAGCTTATCAGTTCAGAACATAACTGTACTGGTATTAGCAAGGTAATGGTAATAGTATTAATAAGGAAAAACTGTCTCGGCCTTTTCTTTGAAATGGTTTAGCTGAACTTATATATAAATGATATATGAGGTACTGGTTTTTACTTTCCTAAAAGTATGTGTTAACTATGTAATAAATGAATTTAATTAGTTGGGCAATTAATTATATAACTATTAATTGTTTAGTGCCATACTTTAAAATAAGATTCCTAAAAATAAACAGTAAGTTTCCCAACTCCAGTTAAAAACAGCAACAAAGGTAAAGTATCTTTTAAGTACTTTCTTGGATTACAAAACCGTGTGCTTAAAAATGAATTAACAAGAGTCTGATGATTTCTGAAATCAAATATTTTCAAAATAAACTTCAAAGATTTAAAAAATATACCATGCATTAAAAAATAATTTCTTTTACAGTAAAAAAAGCTTAATCTTAATATAGGTGATTTTTAATTAATCAAGATATATTTTAAGCACCAGAGCAAACAGTTCCCTGAATTTAGACCTGCCAATTTGCACATGAATATACCAATTTGAAGTATGGTCCATTTCTGCATGGCAGTCAAAATTTGGGGATGGCCTGTGCACAAAACAATTCTTAGCAATTCTGACACTGCTGAGAGGAAGCATACTCTATGTGAAAGAGTGCTCAACTGAATGACTTTTAGTTTGAAAAAGAATTTACGAACTACAAAATTCTAGGTAAGTTGTAAATTTTTTGTATATACTCAAGCACTTTTTTCCTTTTAATTTTTGTGGGTACACAGTATATATCTGTATATAATCATGGGGTGCATGAGATGTTTTTATGTAGGCATGCAATGCATAATAATCACATCAGGGAAAATGGAGTATCCGTCCCCTCAAGCATTTATCCTTTGTATTACAAACAATCCAATTATACTATTTTAGTTATTTTTTTTTTTTTTTTTTTTTTTTTTTTGAGACGGAGTTTCGCTGCTGTTACCCAGGCTGGAGTGCAATGGCGCGATCTCGGCTCACCGCAACCTCCGCCTCCTGGGTTCAGGCAATTCTCCTGCCTCAGCCTCCTGAGTAGCTGGGATTACAGGCACACGCCACCATGCCCAGCTAATTTTTGTATTTTTAGTAGAGACGGGGTTTCACCATGTTGACCAGTATGGTCTCGATCTCTTGACCTCGTGATCCACCCGCCTCGGCCTCCCAAAGTGCTGGGATTACAGGCTTGAGCCACCGCGCCCGGCCTATTTTAGTTATTTTTAAATGTCCAATGAAATTATTACCAACTATAGTCTCCCTGTTGTGCTGTCAAATACTAGGTCTTATTCATTCTACTTTTTCTTTTTTTGTACCCATGTAAATCTGCTGTCTTCTAATTTCTACTGTTTCTATTCAAGATTCAGTCATACTCATACTGCTGCCTCTTTGGAGGTAATAGTCTTCTTGGTTCCGGCTGCTTTTACTTCTTTATGATTTTCTATTACTTTTGAATTTCAAAAGTCTTACTAGGATGAGTGAAGATTTAGTTTTCATTACTTATAATTTTCTAAAAATTCCTGAGCAGCATCTCCTCAAATAATGCTTCTGTATTACCCTCTTTCACCTCTACTACCAGGACTAAAATTATATTACTACATCTGCTAGAATTTTCTACCATAGCCCATATCTCTTTTAAATTCTCATCTGTATGTTTCTATCCTTTTGTCTCTCCATGTTTTATTCTGAATATTTTCTAGAGCCTGTTCAGATTATCCCTTCATCTGTGTCCAATAAAATCAAATTGTATATTACTAAAGTAAAACATACACTCACGTGTACAAATCTTAAGTGTACAGCTTGTAGAACGCTGTTGAACATAATGCCATGTGCTTATTAGCCAAGCTCTGCTTCACTCAACTCTCAGCCATTTTTGGAAATCAGCAGAAACCTCTAGAGGAAATGCCAACACAAATACCAGGCTCACGTTCTGGATTTCTGCCTTTCACAGATCTTAATTTTACGCTTTTCCCAGACTTTCTTTTCTCAGGAGGAGCATTTATCTGAAAAATCTAATCTACAGTTGCTAAAAGTGAAAACTCTTCTATTTAATTCTTGTTTTCAGTGAATTAGAGAAAAGAAATATTACATCTTCAGATGCTAAAAGCTATGAATGACAGCTAAAAATTACTGAAGAATTAGGATCCAAAAAGAGAGTTTGAGACTAGAACAATATGCAGATTTTAGCAGTAATTCTAAATTTCTTTTCTAAGAATCAGTAATCTTAGAGAGTCCGATTAGAGTTGTGGAGCCAGAAAAATAAACATGGAAACATTTGCCAAACATATTAATATAATTTAACAAGGTTCAAAATCCCTCATCCATGGTTACTATAATATTCTATAGATGTCCTGCTCAATTAAGATAAAATGCAACAACTATCAAAGTAAATTTCCAATATATTCTACTACATAAGTATATGATGGACATTTACTTGTCCCTGAGTTTTGATGAACACTGTGATAAGGCTATTCCCCAAAATTCAACCTTAGGCAGGATCAAGAAACATTCTAGAATACTGTCCTATCATGTGGAGTAACTGACAGTCTTTGCTGGAGTATTATACAGAAGTCTGGGGGAAATTAAGGAACATTAATAATTTAAACTGTCATCAGAAAAAAAACAAGGATAGTGAATAAACTTAAAGCCAGGTTATATAAGAAACTGAAGGAACAAGGGATAGTTTACTTACAGAAGAAAACATTTAGTGGGTTCATATGTATGGAAGGACATCCTAAACAAGATAGATCCATGAAGTTACAGAGAAATTAATCTCAAAACAATATGGGGCAAATGATTATTTAACATTAATCGAGCTGCCAATGACTTTCTTTACAGAAGTGGAAAAATCCACCTTAAACTTCATATGGAACCAAAAGACAGACCGCATAGCCAAGACAATCCTAAGCAAAAAGAACAGAGCTGGAGGCATCATGCTACCTGACTTCAAACTACACTACAAGACTACAGTAATTAAAACAACATGGTACTGGTACCGAAACAGAGATATAGACCAATGGAACAGAATAGAGGTCTTGGAGGCAACACCACACATCTATAACCATCTGATCTTTGACAAACCTGACAAAAACAAGCAATGGGGAAAGGATTCCCTGTTTAATAAATGCTGCTAGGAAAACTGGCTAGCCACGTATAGAAAGCAGAAACTGGACCCCTTCCTGACACCTTACACTAAAATTAACTCCCTATGGATTAAAGATTTAAACATAAGACCTAACATCATAAAAACCCTAGAAGAAAACATAGGCAAAAACATTCAGGACACAGACATAGGCAAAGACTTCATGATCACAACACCAAAAGCACTGGCAACAAAAGCCAAAATAGACAAATGGGATCTAATTAAACTCCAGAGCTTCCGTACAGCAAAGGAAACAATCATAAGAGTGAAATGGCAACCAACAGAATGGGAAAAAATTTTTGCAATCTACCCATCTGACAAAGGGCTGATATCCAGAATCTACAAAAAAACAAAACAGATTTACAGGAAAAAAACAAACCCATTCAAAACTGGGCAAAGGATATAAACAAGACACTTTTCAAAAGAAGACATATATGAGGGCAACGAACATATGAAAAAATGCTCATCATCACTGGTCATTAGAGAAATGCAAATCAAAACCACACCGAGATACCATCTCACGCCAGTTAGAATGACAATTATCAAAGAAGCTGGAGACAACAGATGCTGGAGAGGATGTGGAGAAACAGGAACACTTTCACACTGTCAGTGGGAGTGTAAATTAGTTCAACCATTGTGGAAGACAGTGTGGCGATTCCTCAAGGATCTAGAAATAGAAATTCCATTTGACCCAGCAATCCCATTACTGGGTATATATCCAAAGGATTACAAATCATTCTATTATAAAAACACGTGCACGCGTATGTTTATTGTGGCACTGTTTACAATAGCAAAGACCTGGAATGCCCATCAATGATAGACCGGACAAGGAAAATTTGGCACATATACACTATGGTATACCATTGCAGCCATAAAAAAAACGACAAGTTCGTGTCCTTTTAGGGACATGGATGAATCTGGGAACTATTACTCTCAGCAAACTGACCCAAGAACAGAAAATCAAACACTGCATATTCGCACTCATAGTTAGGTGTTGAACAATGAGAATACATAGACACAGGGAGGGAAGCATCACACGCTGGGGTCTGTTGCGGGGGGTCTAAGGGAGGGACAGTGTGAGGTAGGGAGGGATAACATGGGGAGAAATTCCAGATGTAGGTGACAGGGGCAGAGGCAGCAAACCACTTTTCCATGTATGTACCTATGCAACAATCCTGCATGATCTGCACACGTACCCCAGAACCTAAAGTATAATTTTTAAAAAGTTCCTACTGTAGTAACTAGAGGTACTGAAACACAGGCTCAACAGTCATTCCAGAAATACTATAGAAAATTTATGTAGAGGTATAAAATTAAACTAGTCATTACCTAAGGTTTCTCTTAAGACTAGAAATTCATTTTTTATAAGAGGTCATTTTAAAATTTATGTGTAAAGGAAAGAACAAGGGGACTGATACTTACTTTTCACTGTAAATATTAACACTTCCATAAATAAAAATTCTTTTCTCAAATAAATATTTATAGGCCTTAAAGCAGTAAGTATTTCCAGGCAAAACATTAACTAAGTGAAATGATACAAATGAAGAAAATTCACTTTCAGGTGCTAAGAATTACATAAGAGTTTAAAGATAGCTTTGCGCGTGGCAGTATCATAGCCAATGAGGTTTATCCAAGGCGCAGTTATTGCTAATTGAAAACTTTTCCCAATACCCTGCCATGAAGACTTGCAATATAGTCAGCATTGGCAATTTTTGACAGTCTCTATGGAGACTGAATTTAAAAAATAAACAGTTTAAAGATAAAGATTAAATAAATGAAATTTAGAGAAACCAAGATACCTGTTTTCTCTTACTTGCTGCCTCATCTTTTCATCCTTCAGACTTTCATGTTTTAGTTTTGCCAATTCCATAGCCAATTTTTCTTCTTGATTAAGCTGGAGTTCTTTCAATCTCTTGTTTTCTTCTGCCTGAACAAAAAATGGAACTTCGTTATTTGTCCTCTAGAATCAGATTTTTTTCATCAAGATTGATTTTATAACAGAAAACTGAATGGCCTAAGGGCAACAATTGACTGTTTTCTTTTAAAATGCAAACTATTGTTTCAATAAATACTTTTTCAAAACATTTTATCATGGAAAATTTCAAATATTGCCAATAGTAAGAATATTAAAATACACTCTCAGGAACTCATCACCCACGTTTTCAAAAAAATGTCAAGATGCTGCTAATCTTTTTTCTCTACCTTCCATTTCACTCTTTTTCCCTTACTCTTTTTCTGCTAGGTTGTTTTAAAACAATCCTAGACATCATGTCACTTACCACGTAAGTAATTCTACCTGATGAATATCTACCTGATCAGAACTTTTAAAGTCTGATTAACAATCATGTCATTAACATTTCTAATTAACAATAATTCCTTTCTTAATGCCTACTACAATATCCATATTCAAGTCTCCCCAGTTGTCTCAAGATACTTTTTTTCTAGTTGGTTTCCTCAAATCAAAATCCAAACAAGATCCACATATCTAATTATTATTTTTCTTAAGTCTCTTTTGTATTCTGTAACAATCACCTCATTACACACATTTTTTTCCCCCGCAAGGCACTGATTTGTTATAGAAATTAGGACATACATTCTGTAGAATGTTCCACATTTTGCATTTGACTGATTGCTTCCCCAGGATATATCACTTATTTCTCTTTTATATTTCCTGTAAAATGGCAGAAAGATCTAGAGGCTTGATTAAGTTCAGTATCTAATAAAGACACATGAAAAGATGTTCAACATAATTAGCAATCAGGAAATGCAAATTAAAATTACAATGAGATATTACTGTGTACCTATTGAAATAGCTAAAATTAAAAACAGTGGCAACACCAGATGCTGGCAAGAAACTATTATTCATATATTGCTGTGTGGGAATGTAAAATGGTACAGGCATTCTGAAAATCAGTTTGATAGAAAACTAACATGCAACTGAGCATGGTGGCTTACACCTGTAATCCCAAAACTTTGGGAGGTTGAGGTGGGAGGATTCTCAGGGCCAGGAGTTTGAGACCAGCCTGGGCAACACGGACACTGTCCTTTTTTTTTTGAGACAGAGTTTCGCTCTTGTTACCCAGGCTGGAGTGCAATGGCGTGACCTCGGGTCACCGCAACCTCTGCCTCCTGGGTTCAGGCAATTCTCCCACCTCAGCCTCCCGAGCAGCCGGGACTACAGGCACGCGCCACCATGCCCAGCTAATGTTTTATATTTTTACTAGAAATGGGGTTTCACCATGCTGACCAGAATGGTCTCAATCTCCTGACCTCGTGATCCACCCGCCTCGGCCTCCCAAAGTGCTGGGATTACAGGCTTGAGCCACCACGCCCGGCCACGGACACTGTCTTTACAGAAAAGCTAGGTGTGGTGGCACAAATTTGTAGTCCCAGATAGGAAGTTGAGGTGGGAGAACCATCTGAAACCAGGAGTTAGAGGCTACAGTGAGCCATGATCATGCCACTGCACTCAGGCTGGGCAACAGAGCAAGACCCTGTCTCTTAAAAAAAGCCTCCATGCAATTATCACGCAACTCAACAATTTTACCTTTTAAGCATTTATTCCAGTGAAATGAAAACTGTTTATTTTAAAGCCTGTATACAAATGTTTACAGCAGATTTATTCATAATAGCCAATACTGAAAATGCTCCAGACATCATCATGTGAATGGTCAAATAAACTGTGGTACATCCATACTATGGAATACTATTCAGCAATAAAAAGAAATGAAGCAGTAAAAAAGAATACAAGCAAAGCTTGAATGAATCTCCAGGAATTATGCTAAGTGAAAAAAGCTAATTCCAAAAGATTACACACAGTTTGATGCCATTTATGTAACATTCTTGGAACATGGTTTTTTTTTTTTTTCAAATTGATATATAATTTATATAGCATAAAATTCACCTTTCACGATTCAGTGATTTTGTATATTCACAATCTTGTGTTACTGTCACCACTATTTAGTTCTAGAACCTTAATAAAAACAGACTTTGAAGTTTGGGGTTCACAACAAAATTGAGCAGAAAGTACACAGAGTTCTCATATACTCCCTGTCCCCACACATGCTCAGCCTTCCCTATTATCAACCTCCTCCATTAGACTGGTACATTTGTTACACTGAACGTGTATTTACATTACTTAAACCTGTGCATCATTATCACCCTAAGGCCATAGTTTACATTTAGGTTCCTTCTTGGTGGTGTACATTCTATGGGTTTGGGCAATGCATAATCATGTGTATCTACAATAGTATTGTACACAATCGTTTCACTACCCTGAAAATCCTCTGCACTCTGTTAAACCCTTCCTCCTTTAAAATCCCCAAAACAACTGATCTTTTTCGTTTCATTTCATTTCGAAGGAGAAAATACTAAGGGCAGCCAGAGAGAAAGGACAGGTTACCCACAAAGGGAAGCCTATTAGACTTAGAGCAGATCTCTCAGCAGAAACTCTACAAGCCAGAAGAGAGTGGAGGCCGATATTCAACATCCTTAAAGAACAAAACTTTCAGCCCAGAATTTCATATCCTGCCAAACTAAGCTTCACAACTGAAGGAAAAATAAAATCTTTTATGAACAAGCAAGTACTCAGAGATTTTATTACCACCAGGCCTGCTTTACAAGAGCTTCTGAAAGGAACAACCAGTATTAGCCTTTCTAAAAAATATACCAGAAAGTAAAGAGCATCAACATAAACAAGAATTTACATAAACGAATGGATAAAATAGCCAGTTAACATCAAATGGCAGTAACCCTAATTTTAAATCGACTAAATCCCCCAATCAAAAGATACAGCCAAAACCTAATGGTATACTACATCCAGACCCATTTTATATCCAAAGATACACAAAGACTCAAACCAAAGGGTTGGAGAAAGATTTACCAACCAAATGGAGAGCAAAAATAAACAAACAAAAAGCAGGAGTTGCAATTCACGCATTTGATAAAACAGATTTCAAAGCAACAAAGATACGGTGGTAAAAGGATCAATGCAATAATAAGAGCTAAGGATCCTAACACCCAGATACACAAGACCCATAAAGAGATTTAGACTCAGTGAGACAGAAAATTAATAAGGATATCCAGAACTTGAACTCAGATCCGGAACAAGTAAACTAATAAGTATTTCTAGAGCTCTCCACTTTAAATACACAAAATATTGATCGGCCATTATTAATACCCATTTTTAGAATAAAGCAATATTCCTGTTCTCTCTCCCTCTTTTTCTTCCTCTTTCTTCCTCTCCTTCTCTCTTTTCTAAAAAAAAAAAAAAAATTCCTGAGTTCTATATACAGCTCTTACTCTCTCTAGAATAAAACATTTATACACACACACACACAAAAAAAAAAAAAAAAAAAAACTGATCTTTTTACTGTTTCCATACTTTTGCCTTTCCCATAATGTCATAGAGTTGTAATTATACGTAATGGAGCCTTTTTGGACTGGCTTCTTTCACTTAGTAATATGCATTTAAAGTTCCTCCACATCTTTTCATGGCTTGATACCTCATTTCATTTTGGCACTGAATAGTATTCCATTGTCTGGATGTATCAGTTTATCCATTACCTATTGAAGGACATCTTGGTTGTTTCTAAATGTTGGCATTTATGCATAATGCTGCTATATATTATAAACAGCTGTGCTATGGCAGCTATAAAGCTACCATGTTATAAATACTATGTTTTTAAACATGCCATAGATATGTATATAGGTGATTGCGTGTACACACTATATAGAGCACATCTGTGTGTACAATTGCGTGTGGCATAAAATGTCAATGCTCCAGGATGTTTACATCACCCCAAAATAAACCTATAATCTGTCAGCAGTCACTCCCTACTCCTCTCACCTTTTCCCCCAACCCCTGGCACCCATGAATCTATTTTTTGTCTCTATGGATTTGTGTATTCTGTATATTTCATATAATGAAATCACACATGTGGCCTTTTTATCTGGTTTCTTTCACTTAGCATAATGTTTTCAAGGTTTATCCATGTTGTAGCATGTATCAGCAATTTATTCCTTTTTTATGGCTGTGTAATATTCCACTGTAATGATGTAATACATTTTGTTTATCCATTTATCAACTGATAGGCATCTGGGTTGTTTCTATTTTTGGGGTGTCATGAATAATGCTGCTATACTCATGTGTAAGTTTTTATATAGATATATGCCTTCAATTATCTCTTGGGAATATATTTAGAACCCAGCTACACCACACCTAGATTTCTGACTTGCAGAAACAGATAATAAATAGGTATAGTTTTAAGCCACTAAGTTGGTGATAATCTGTTACTTAGCAAGAGAAAAAACTACTACCGCAACTAAAGTGTACTCTTCAAAATTGTCAAGGCCATAAAAAACATGAAAAAGTGAAGAACTCTTACAAACTAGAGGAGACAAAGACTGGAGGAGAAACAACTAGATTTAAAAAATGGTTACAGTTTATTCAAGTGCAAAGCTTGCGGATAGCCAGTCAGGAAACACAAACTCCAAAATAATGGGTCATTGTTCCAATGAGGGAAAGTTAAGGTTTCACTTATGTAGGCAGAGACAGAGAAGCTTAACAGGGTTGCAACATTTTCCATATAAGGTCAGTGTATCTATTATAGCAATTTAATTGGTTATAGCCCGCTGAATTCCAAGGAACATTCTGTAAGAAGGGGTAATGATCTTGAGGGGTTTATCTCTGGTGTCTTTCCTAATCATTTACAGAACAAGAATAAGGAAGATTTAATCAGTAATTGTAAAAGCAGAAGTCGTAGCAGCATGCTATGTGACTCAGGACACATAACCACATTCCTCTCAAGGCTAAAAAATAATTTAAAGTTCCAACAGCTCTACGTTTGAATTATTTACTATCAAAAGACTGAGACATGACAACTAAATGCAATTTGTGATCCTCAAGTAACAACACAAGATATTAGCAGAAAAAAACAATGAAATCTCACAGTTAACAGTACTCCATTTTGATAACTTTTCTATTATTTTCATCTATTTAAGATGTTAAGAAGCAGTCAGGTGAAAGGTGTATGAGAATTTTCCACACGATTTTTGCAACTCTGTCAATCTAAACTTGTATCAAAATAAAAATTAAAAATATGCTGGGCACTGTGGCTCAAGCCTGTAATCCCAGCACTTTGGGAGGCCGAGGCGGGTGGATCACGAGGTCAAGAGATCGAGACCATCCTGGTCAACATGGTGAAACCCCGTCTCTACTAAAGATACAAAAAATTCGCTGGGCATGGTGGCGCGTGCCTGTAATCCCAGCTACTCAGGAGGCTGAGGCAGGAGAATTGCCTGAACCCAGAAGGCGGAGGTTGCGGTGAGCCGAGATCGTACCATTGCACTCTAGCCTGGGTAACAAGTGCGGAACTCCGTCTCAAAAAAAAAAAAAAAAAAAAAAAATGCAGATTTCCAAGATTTCTTCACTGAAAAGCCCCGGAAAAAATGATAACCCAAGAATTATGAGTATATTTACTAGTATACAAGGTAACACCCAAGTTACCTTGAAATATTATTTCCACTAAATGATAACAGGGCTTCCTGGATAACCTAGCTGATTCCAGGTGTAGGACAAGAAATACACGAGATGAGCTTTGTATTTCTCAGGGTTCTCTGGAGTAATTATGGAGGTAGGCAAGTTCTAAGATCAGCAAGATGAGCTGGCAAGCTGAAGAACTAATGGTTTTGTTCTAGTTTGAGTCCCAAAGGCTGAGAAAGAGCAGGCTCGAGATCCAGAGCCAATGTTTCAGTTTTAATTCAATGGCAAGAAGAAAGAAGAAAAAAAAAAGCAAATGTCCCAGTTTAAAGGCAATCAGGCATGAAGAATTCAACCTTATTCAAAGGAAGGTCAATCTTTTTGTTCTATTCAGGACTTTAACTGATTGGATGAGGCTCAGCTACCTCATCCAATGTGCTTTATACTCAGCATACGGATTTAAATGCTATTATCATCCAAAACAACCTCACGGAAACAACCGGGATGATGTTTTATCAAATATCTAGGCACCCCAAAGTCCAATCAAGTTGACATATAAAATTATCACAAGCGTAAAAGATTTTGTTTGACAGAAAGCAAGGAAGGTATCTAAGATCAAGGAAATCTTATCAAAATGAAACAGAGGGCTGGGCGCAGTGGCTCACGCATGTAATCCCAGCACATTGGGAGGCTGAGGCAGGCAGATCACTTGAAGTCAGGAGTTCCAGACCAGCCTGGCCAACATGGTGAAACCTATTTCTACTAAAAATACAAAAATTAGCCTGGCATGGTGTTGCAGGCCTGTAATCCCAGCTACTTAGGAGGCTGAGGGAGGAGAATCTCTTGAACCCGGGAGGCGGAGGCTGCAATGAACCAAGATGGTGCCGTGGCACTCCAGCCTGGGAGACAGATGAAGACTCTGCCTCAAAAAAAAAAAAAAAACTCGGAGGCAATATAAAAGGGCATCCATTGGCCAAGGATCAGATCATTTGAGCATCAAAAATAATAAATGCAATTAATTTAAGTACATAACATCTATGAGTCCATAAAGGTATTTTTAAAGAGGAAAAAGTCAAAAACTAAAGAAAACAAAATTTTAAAACCCACAACATACGTAAACACCAATGGAAGAAAATAGGGCAGCAACTCTTTACCCTGAAAATTAACTGTCTCCTTTTTCAGTAAGAATAAATAACCCTAGTCAATAATATAAGTTCTTTTATTTTTCTCTTTTTTTGGGGGGTGGGGGTGGGGGCAGGGGAACAGGGTCTCTGTCCTCCAGGCTGGAGTGCAGTGGCAAGATCACAAGCGATCCTTCCATCTTGGCCTCCCAAAGTGCTAGAATTATATAGTGAGACATTACACAGGCCTGAGGTAAAGTTCTTTACAGAGGAATTCTAGCTAATTAAACATGAAAGGAATAAAAAACTTAGAAAATCAGTTTTTGTAACCACTAATGAAAGAAAAAATTCTCTTGTGAAACCACAGATGACAGTTTGATGGGAACCTTTACAATGGAGAAACCAGACTGTCTCCCTAAACCCACTGATCAATACTGGCATCACTAAAAGTGAAACAACCAGACCTCATGTGTTCCCTGATGTGACACAGTGACAAGGGCAGCATCACCTATGGACTATTCTTGCTAAAAAAAAGTTGGACCTCAATCTAATTGTGTCTTTATGCCTGGGTTCTAGTTAGAGGAAATATAAAAGATAGGGAAATAGATTAAAGGAACATGAGGAAGCAAACACATATATTCAGAATGTGGGCTGCCTGATCAAACAACTGGCTTAGTTCAACAAGCTAAAAACACGGAAGTCAAAAAAAAAAAAGGGTGAAGGAGGGGCTGTTCTCAATTAAGAGGGACTGAGACATAACCACCAAATACATTGTATAAAAATTGCTTGGATCTTGGTTAAAATAAACCAACTGTAAAAGCAGATTTTTGACACAATCACAGAAATGTGTTTATGGAATGGGTGAGATAATAGTATTATGGTACTCCATGTAAGAAACCATCCATATTTTGTTAGATGTACACTTAAGTATGTGGGAGACAGTTGGTATGGTACCTACGATTTTCTTTCGACTTAAAAAATAATAAAAAGAATAGGAAAAATATCCAATCCCTAAGATCTGCTTTCTCAGAGTTAAAAAAAAATATCTAAGCTTCAGAATTTGGAACACAGAGGGGTGGATACCATTTTTTAAATTTGCTTTTGTTATTCTCCACAAAATCCTCCAAATGTTTAACATACAGCAGTTACTCAAAAACTACTGACATATCAGACTACCTTTTTTGTATTTATGAGAATTCATTTCTATCATACATCTCAATTCTTGTAAGTTCCCTTTTCTACCACTCCAATCCCTTAAAATACCTAATATATGTGTTGATTTTCTACTACTTCATAATGTACGTTAATTTTGATAAATTTTTTAAGGCATTCTTAAATTTTATCTTTAGAAATTTATGAAAGGCAACACAATTGTACTTACATGAACAAAACTGGAAGTTAGTAATTACAGATTTCATATTTATGTTAAAAAAATCTGAGTGTTTATTCTGTACCAGGCACTATTCTAAGGGCCTTGCATGTATTAATTCATTATTAAAACAATCCTAAGTAGGAGATACTATGATTTTTCCCAATTTTATAGAAAAAGCATAAAAAGTAAAAGCAACTTACTCAAGAGTTTGTAGCTAACGTACAGCAGTAGTAGAATTCAAAGTCAGGGCGGCAGCTCCAGAAACCCAGCTCTTAACCATTACACTGAGCTGAGGCACAATCAGGCATTCACTACCTGCTGCTGCTGTTTATCTGCTCATTTCCAGCATTAGCAGCTCACTTTATTTCCAAGGTGCAAAATGAAGGAAAAAAATAGTAAAAGTTACCTTTTGAATGGCTTCTTCCATATCCAACTCAAACTGTTCATTTTGTAATAATCTGAGAAACTGCTTGCGCTCAACACGGTTATCATTTTCATTCTGTACTATTCGATTCCTAATTTGACTGCTGATGTTTTCCAGCGCTTGGACATGCAATTTTTTGCAGTAGTTTTCATCTACTAATTTCTGATGCCTTTCACTACAGCTCAAATTTCTCCTTTTGGAAGCCTAAGAGAGAAGAAAAAATAAGATGCAGATTTTGATATTCCAAAATATAATTTATAAAAATGTACTGATACAAATCTTAAAGGATACAGAGTCTGGCTTCCTTCCTAAATTCGAAGGAGTATATCGAATAAAAAACGTGGTAGATGAATATGTCGATATATAGGTAGTGTTCCTATATCTATTCTACAGATGAAACATGAAAAGCAACTTTACCCAAGGTTCTGCAGCTAATAAATAGCTGTACTAGGATTAATCGCACCCTACAGACCCAGACCTTTACCACCACCAGGTGATCTCTCCTCTCTCTGTTCCACCCGCCACCGGGCCATAAAGTGCCGTTCGGGAGCTGGTCAGGTTTTCCTAATATAAATGTAATAGCTCAACTCGCTGCTATTTATCCATTCCCTTTCTCCCACACTTTTATTTCTACTTATTTCTTCAGAGGTTCTACTGGGTAGATTTAAAGTTGTATTTAATACGCTATGGGGAAAATGCCAAAAAGGCTGGAAACCCCACCGCGAGCGTCCCTTATCTGACAGCACCCGAGGCCTCCGAAAACAAAGCCAAGTTCCCCACTTAATGATCGGATTCGGTTCAAATCCGGTTTTCAGAAGCGGACGAGCTCTAACTATAACTAAATCAACAAACAAGTAGTCTCAAGTCCCTCAACCGGCTCACCATCTTGGCTGACGAAAAATAACCCCCGCCGGGCTCCCGCGGCCACCACCTCCCGCTGCAAAGGCAGCAACCGGACGCGTCCAGGAGCGCAACAGGCTGCGGGCGCTCGGTGTTTACGCGGCGTCCTGGCAACGGTGGAGCCGCGCGCCTTCCGCGCGACCGAAGCTGACCCAAGCAGAGCGCGGCCTCGCATTGGATGCGGGAAGATCCAATCGGCATTGAGCTTCTTAGGAACCGACAGGATGGCTCCTTCTTTAGGTCTAAATTAGAAAGGCGGGGGCAGGGCGCGGTGGCTCAAGCCTGTAATCCCAGCACTTTGGGAGGCCGAGGCGGGTAGATCAGGAGGTTAAACGATCGAGACCATCCTGGTCAACATGTGAAACCCCGTCTCTACTAAAATACAAAAATTAGCTGGGCATGGTGGCGCGTGCCTGTAATCCCAGCTACTCAGGAGGCTGAGGCAGGAGAATTGCCTGAACCCAGGAGGCGGAGGTTGCGGTGAGCCGAGATCGCGCCATTGCACTCCAGCCTGGGTGACAAGAGCAAAACTGCGTCTCAAAAAAATAAAAAAAGAAAAGAAAAAAAAGGCGGGAAGTTCAGATTGTGGCTTGACCCAAGCCCTTTATAGTCGGCTACAGGCTAGATTTCCCTCCAGCGGCCAAACTCTGCTTTGAGTGGGTTTGGGAGCCAAGTTGAGGTCCGTGGAAACTACGCACAGAGAAATGAACTGCTGTCTAACACGTGGAGCCCAAGTTAGTTTCCACGCATGGAGCATCCTGCACGCTAAGTGCCTCTGCAGCCAGGTCTTTGCTAGGGACGGTGACTAGTTTCAGCCTCAGCAGTGGGAGTCCAGGTCGCTGTCCCCTTTGCTGGGTTGTGAGACACTGAGAGTAGCACGAGTTTCCAGGAGCCTTCACTTCAGCCGCCCCCTCTTCCAGAACTGGTGGTAAATTTGGGGGACTAAAATGTGTGAGAGCTACATGAATCTTACTCTGCTGTGTGGTCTAGGTACCAACAGAGAGCACGTTACATGATGGCGGGATGGTGGGCTGGTTCATTTCATGGGCAGGTTAGATAGGAGTGTCCATTTTAAATGGAAGTGTTTAAGAATGAGAATGTATCAGAAATTAGTCAGACGTACT
This sequence comes from Saguinus oedipus, assembly GCA_031835075.1. Taxonomy (NCBI): domain Eukaryota; kingdom Metazoa; phylum Chordata; class Mammalia; order Primates; family Cebidae; genus Saguinus; species Saguinus oedipus. The sequence continues at coordinate 587,019 of CM063176.1, forward strand.
GATTTTAGAAATGATACATTCAGAGAAATCTTGTCGAAAATATTATTATGATTATTATTTTTTGAGACAGTCTCGCTCTGTCACCTCCAGAGCAGTGGTGGATCTCAGCTCACTGCAACCTCTGCCTCCCCATTTCAAGCAATTCTCTGCCTCAGCCTTCTGAGTAGCTGGGATGACAGGCACATGCCACCATGCCCGGCTAATTTTAGTATTGTTAGTAGAGACGGGGTTCACCATGTTGGTCAGGCTGGTCTCGAACTCCTGACCTCAGGTGATCCGCCCACCTCAATCTCCCAAAGTGCTGGGATTACAGGCATGAGCCACCATGCCTGGCTGGGTTTTGAAAAATACGTAATGTTATGTATCTGGCCAGGAGCGGTGGCTTGTACCTGTAATTCTAGTTATTTAAGAGACTGAGGCAAGAAGATTCCTTGAGGCCAGGAGTTTGAGACATAATAACATGTGTCTATCATTACAGTAACATATAAAAAAGTTTCCTTGCCTAAAAATTGTCTTTTACCTATTAATTTCTCCCTAACGCCCTCCTCCCAACCCCCTGGAAACCACTAATCTTTCTACTGTTTCTATAGATTAGCCTTTTCCAGAATGTTGTATCATTGGAATCATACAGTATGTAGCCTTTTCAGACCTGCATCTTTCCCTTAGCAATGCTCATTTAAAGGTTCCTGAAAATCCTTTTGTGACTGATAGGTCATTTATTTTTATCACTAAATAACATCCCATTGCATGCCATTATTAAAAAAACAATTATTACATTTAAGTATTATTTCTGGTGGCAAATTATTACTACCATCAAATGATACTTCATTGTTAAGGGAGGATTTATGGGGGCCTTCCCATAAAAAGCAAGTCTTCTGGTTGATTTCCCTCTTGAAAATAGTTTTTTATCTACAGGTCTAGGCTAAAAGGTCTAGAGTACTGAGGGGAAGGAGCTTTTCCTTATAATAAATGAATTATACTGATTAATGTTCCCCAATAGTTACAACATAACAGGGTGAACATAACAGTTACTGATCTGAAATAAAGCATGTTAATAGATGTGCACTGTAACCTGTAACCATACAGTAAAAATTATTTATAAAATGGTATTGCTTTATAAAATGAAGCAATTAGAATAATTTTCCTTTCGTTCAGAAAAATGCCCAAATCTAATCTAATTTGCTGCAGCTGGACACCACCTGCAGATGACTGTTGAAGTACTCTGAACATTACACACTTATCTTTTAAATATTGATAATGCCATTCTTCATTTCCTCGACATGAAATCCCAGAGGGAACAATTATGCTAATAAACCTTAATGATTCTTGCAAATAAATGATCAAACCAAATTGCTGCTGTTGATTTATATTAATGGATGCCTTTAGGATGAGATTTGCCAGTATGGTGCTGCCTCTTGAATCTCAATTCATCTTATTTAGCTGAAGAGGATACATAGTTTGTTAAATAGATGAAGTGTTTAAAATATAATGTGTTTGTGCAGTTTTTACACTTCATAACGTTCAAGTATTACCATCCTGCCTTGTGGCAAATCTGCATTTAATGGTTTCATTGTATATAACTTCCTTTAGTACTTTTTCTGTCTGTCATATGCAGTTAGAAAGTGACTACTTTCAGGTTGATGCAGAATAGGCTAACTTCCATATGTTCAATCTGATTGTTTCATTAAGACAATAAAATCTGTTTCTGGATATTTTAGCCACCACAATCTGGGAATCATACGGACTGTTTGATGATGTGATCAAGTGCTAATTGTTTGGGGTAAAGGGACCCGATGAAATGTTTGCTGACCTCATTGAAACCAGGCTTAGTGGATGTCTTTCTTTCCTGTTCTCTCTCTTTCACTCTTACTCTTGCATCTTCACCATGTCTACAGGAGTAGGAGATTGCTGACTTAAGAACAGTCCAGCAGTTCTGTAACAACTTGCCTTGATAATAGATGAGAAAGCACATAAGGAAATGTAGTGGAAAACACTTAATTAATATTAGAAAACATTATCCTGCTACCTTATCATTTATTGATTTATTTAGTGCCTCCTACAGGCCAATCACTTCACATATAATTGTCTTTACTTGGCAGAACAACCCCATTCACTTTACATATGAAGCAAACAAGATTCAATGGAAAGAAGTAAGTAGGGAAGCTTGCGGAACGGAGTAACAGGGGGACAGAGATTCGTACAAAATCTGTCTAGCTCATCTTTTCCTGAATCCAGCATTTTTCAAACTATGGATCACAAAAAGTATTTAAAAAGAAACGTAATAGAATAGTCCAGAAAATATAGAGTGCATCAAATCTAGTTAACTAGGTGTTATTTATGACAATTTTTAGCTCTAGATAGATGATACATTCACCTATCAATAGATAGAAAGTATACATTGGATCATGATGTAAAATGTGTATCTTACTAAAGGTGAAGGTCAAATAGGTTTGAAAACGACTAGATTGGACCACACTGCCTTTCTTTCTCAATCTTAGAAAGATGCTTCTCTGAATTACAGCAAATTTTGCATTTTAAGAATTTTTCCCACAATGTCGAGGGCATCACTCCATTCCAAATAATTTTTTCACAGAATCGCTGAATCAGAAATATTTGAAGTATTTTCAAATCGTACCAATCCTTCCAATGATTACTGAATAGTAAACCAAAGTGATTCTTCATTTACTCTTTCCTAGGCAAACCCAACTTTGTTTTATTTAAATATGTATAATTAATGACTCTAACTGTAATAAAATATATGTTAACGATATCATAGATGATATAGCACACAATTTATATATAATGAAATGTGATGTGCTCATAGAGCATTATATATGTTCTACATAGCATTTATTCAACAATAATGACAACTACTAAATTTTATTGAGTATCCAGTACTCGCTGATTTGTGTCCAGATCAGTAATAACAATGACATTTTTTAGAAGCAGGTACTTCCTAATTTGAAAATATGGGGAATGCTAGGGAATGCTAGGCATAAGCATAGCATCTAGAGAGAAAGGAAACGATGGTTTCCATACAAACTTTATAAGCAGGCAGTGCCAAGGAATCCAATTAGATGAACAGATACATGTGAGGGGAATCAAGGAAACAGACCCTTCCATCTACCCCATCCCACTAGAGATGGTGGGTAAATTTAATTACTTTGCTTGGTCCTCTACTTGGTGATTTCTATCCACATATTGATGAGAAATTCAATATATAGAGTGCAAACCCACCCTATTATAGGTCTCTTATTTTTATAAGATATTGCTGTGAGGATGACAAAATAACCAGAAAAACAAGGTAATTGTGGCCTCTAAAGCAGCATTAGTCATTAAAGTAGCAAAAAAAAAAAAAAGAAGGAAGGAAGAGTAAAAGTGAACAGCACCATAAGTGATGAGAGATGTTCTTGCTTCCTATTATTTTTTTAATGCTTCTTTGGTTATTTCTGTGCTAATATATTCAGAGCAAGTTACCCACTGTGTACCTCTCCACCATATAATTCTGTTCCCTAGGGGTTTTTTTTCTTTTCCTAGTAGATATACCTAAGAAATAGTCAAATAATAATTCAGAAAAGCTAATCCAGCCCCTTAGACCTTTAAAATCTATTACAGTACCTGGCATCTGGTGACCTGAACTGAGCTGATATATTTTATCAAATCTATGACATCATCAATGCATCAATGATATGCACCATTATTTTATTCATCAGTAAGGAAGGAAAACAAATCCTACCAATTAAATTGTAGCAAATCATCTATTTTAAGGCATTCCAATTTCAGAAAGGTTAAAATGGAAAAAAAAAAAAAGCCTTAGAATCTGTGAAAACATGGATTCTTTTTTTCTCTCTGGAAGTAAATTTTACTACAATACCTTTAGCCTAATGCCATCCTGAGAGAGCATAAATGAGGAACTGTGATAACGGAAACTAAAACAACCAAAGAGAAGCCGTCGCTATTCAGTCCCCACCAGCAGAATAAGGTCCTAATTCTTTCTCAACGTCTGTGTATTTCTATCCCTCCTCGGCATCACCCAGGGCAACCGCTACCTTTGCATCAGTTAAGAGTCCTCTGAGATGCAAATGCTGAGACAGAATTGGATGGTAAAGAGGGTTCTTTTTTTTTTTTTTTTTTTTTTTTGAGACCGAGTTTTGCTCTTGTTACCCAGGCTGGAATGCAATGGCGCGATCTCGGCTCACCGCAACCTCCGCCTCCTGGGTTCAGGCAATTCTCCTGCCTCAGCCTCCTGAGTAGCCGGGATTACAGGCACGCACCACCATGCCCAGCTAATTTTTGTATTTTTACTAGAGACGGGGTCTCACCATGTTGACCAGGATGGTCTCGATCTCCTGACCTCGTGATCCACCCGCCTCGGCCTCCCGAAGTGCTGGGACTACAGGCTTGAGCCACCGCGCCCGGCAAGAGGGTTCTTTAGGGAAGTCCTGAGAAGGATAAAGACAGAGCGGGACAGGGAGGGAGAGCCTTTGGACCGTAATATAAACCGATCTAACATAAAAGCAGAGAGGAAAAGCTGCGGCACAATTCTAGGAAACTTTCTGCCAGGCTCATGGGAAGTCTCCAACCAAAGACTTCCCGTTAGAGATGTCCCATCTTATGTCAAAAGCAGGTCTCATGTCCTGGTACTGGCCAGGAGTACTCAGGGCATAGCACAGTCTCAGCATGGACCAGGCAGCAAATCTGAATGTGTAGCAAGTGGAGGTTCATGGAAGAGCACATTCCTTGCAGCAGGTTCCCTTAAGGGCGGTTGTGAGCGGGGCACTTCCATGGCTGCCACATTGACATATGGCGTGTCACCACGCTTCCCACATTTACAGTGGCTCTCACTTCCTCTGATCGTCATACGTCATCTCTGTTATTATTGCTGCCTCACTGAGCTCTTCTCTAAAAGTACTCTACATGCTAGATTTTCTGCTGACATCTTGGAATCAGACAGGTAGAATCCATGAGGGAATGGCATGGCCTGCAAGCACCACTAGGATTAGACATCACTCCCATGGTCAAACCACAATCCCCGTTTCCCACCCTCCCACTTCGGGCCAAACACCCGTCTCCATTTCCAGCCTGCTAAGTATGCAAATTAGGACACACCCCTTCCTCAGTCCCCTTTGACCACTGTTATGCATAAATAGTATGGAAATTGTTCCAAATTTTAAAAACTGAGGTTTGAAACCCCTTATAAGAAAACATTCATCAGATGACTGTCCAGGTCTTTTATAAAAGGCTATAACAAAAGAACCATCTTTTCAAATAATATTTCATGATCAGACACACAGCAACTCATACAAGCTTTAAGGATGCAAGACTGAATCAATTTTTTATAGGGTATGATGACAAGAATAGACAGTATCTTTGACCTTGAACAACTCATTTAACCTTCCTAATGTCTGTTTCCTCTTCCATAAAATGAAAAGGGTAGGCTAGAATATCCTTGAGGCCTCATCTAGCACTAACATTCTATGAAATAAAAGTCAACTTAGAGATTAATTGGGTTTCTGAGCCTCAAGCAATTAATTACACTGTCGCTGCCATCACAGAAGAAAATTAGATTCAACTGACAGATTTTAATCCTCACCAAGTCATGTTGATTTTAAGTCCAACATTATTTCTTAAGATTGCAAACTAATGCTTTCACAAAAGGTTCAAAAGCTTTCAGGCCTAGAAATTTGACCTGCTAGACACATCGTAATACTTAGACCATTCTTTTCCATTTAAAAAAAGTACTGACTTTCTCCACTTACCCCTGGTATTCAGAACCTCAGCAGGCACTCTGCTAGAGTCTTACAAAATGATGGTGGTTTCAAGAAGTGCTTCACCAACTTCTGAAATTCTCAAGGACATCCATCAGGAACCTTAATTCTGCCCACATTTACTTTATCTAATGTCATTATGTGCTTCTTATTTTTCTTTGGATTTCCACCTTCCTTCCCTTCCCCGGCCTTTATAATGTACTTCAACATTGAATTATTAACAGAAAAACATGTTGGTAAATTTTCTAGCAAAAGAAAAAAAAATCAGTTTGGATTTCCAGTTAATAGAGAAGTATCTCATCATATCCTCCTTTTTTTTTTTTTTTTTTTTTTTTTTTTGAGATGGAGTTGCTACCCAGGTTAGAGTGCAGTGGCGCAATCTAGGCTCACGGCAACCTCCACCTCCTGGGTTTAGGTGATTCTCCTGCCTCAGCCTCCTGAGTAGCTGGGACTACAGGCACGCGCCACCATGCCTGGCTAATATTTTTTGGTAGAGATCGAGTTTCACCATGTTGGCCACACTGCTCACGAACTCCTTACCTCAAGTGATCTGCCTGCTTCAGCCTCCCAAAGTACTGGGATTACAGGTGTGAGCCACCGCACCCAGCCCTTATCCTCCTTTTAATGCTTAAGCAGTGCTTCTATTTTTCTCTTAAATATTATAGTTCATATCTACTTTAGATTTAAAAATTAAATCTCACAGCTTTTACTTTATGAATTTCATTTCCGATATCCAGTGTCTCCTTCTGTGTCATGTTCATTTGAACCTATAATATCTCTGACATACGGAAAGGCATGAAGAATATAAACGCCCATGTGCTCATAACCTGACACATGAAAACCTGTAGAAACTGGCTCGGTGCATCAGCGCACCTCTTCCTGTCTCATTTCTTCCACCCAGAGGTAACACCGTACTGTATTTAACAGTGTTTATCATTCTTGTGCATGCCTTTATACTGTCAATACCATGTGTCAACTGGTCAGAGATGTGATACGATTTGTGTGCTGTTGAGTGTATTTCTGCAAATTCCTTTAAATTAAATACCATGTTTGTGAGACTATTCCACTGTAATACATGTACATCTACTTTGTCTTTGCCACGCTGTGACTTATATTTTTTACTTTCTCTAAAATGTCTACTAATGCACAGAAACTTTAAATTTAATATAGTCAAATTTATCCATTATTTTCTTTATGTTTTGTGCTTTTTGCCTTCAGTAATCATTTACTAATTTGAGATATAAAGTTTTTCATGATATACCTTTAATTTACCTGGGCTTTATTTTGGATAATGTGAGGGAGGTGTCAATTTTATTACTGTTTTGTCCATGTGGATAACCAATTGTCCCAGCATCTCTCTCCTTATTAATCTATAATGTACTGCTTTCATACTGTTTTAATTATGATCTGTGTATAATGATACTTGCTACCTTGTAGAGCAAAGCCTTAACTAATTTGTCGTTCTTCAGAACATTCTTGGCTATTGTTTGCCCTCTGTACTTCTACATAAATTTTTATTTTCCTTGTCAAGTTCCACGGAAAAAACTATGGATAACTTTACTGGAATTTAATTGAATCTATGGATCAATTTTTTTTTTTTTTTTTTTTTTTTTTTTGAGACGGAGTTTCACTCTTGTTACCCAGGCTAGAGTGCAATGGCGCGATCTCGGCTCACCGCAACCTCCACCTCCTGGGTTCAGGCAATTCTCCTGCCTCAGCCTCCTGAGTAGCTGAGATTACAGGCACGCGCCACGATGCCCAGCTAATTTTTTGTATTTTTAGTAGAGACGGGGTTTCACCATGTTGACCAGGATAGTCTCGATCTCTTGACCTCGTGATCCACCTGCCTCGGCCTCCCAAAGTGCTGGGATTACAGGCGTGAGCCACTGCGCCCAGCCCTATGAATCAATTTTTAAAAAGCCAAACAATTTAAATTTTATTCATGCACATGGTGTATCTTTATTATGTCTTTCTAAAAATGTCTTTTAAGTTTTATAATTTTCTCTATGAAGATTTCATGTTTTTTTGTTAGATTTATTCCCAGATATTTTAAATTTTTGTTGCGGTCATAAATATCTATATTATTTGGGGTCGAAGCAGGAAATCATATCATCAAATTGAGTTATTTAAAAAGATGCAGACAAGGTGTAAGGACATCAACAGGATTTGTACAGTACTCAGGAACCAGGCACTTTGAGGAAATACTGCTACTCCTAAGCCTAAGGGAAAGGGGAAGAGGCACTTTTCCAGAACTCAGAGATAGAAACAGATTATGTGAAGAGACCCCTTTGAAGGGAGCTGTGACCTTTGGTCAAAGGATGCAGTCCACCAAGAACAACCTCAGGAGGACAACTGAGGCAACATAAACCCCATCTTCTTTTTTCCCTTCATTGGATCTTCTGATGACACAACCACTGGCTAAACCCAATAACAACCCAAAAAGCAAGAGAGACTGATAGATGCCAGCCAGTCTTCCAAGGCACCACCAGTGTAGAGAAGGGTGGAGGGAAATCTGCAGGGGCAAGCAGATGTCCACTGCCGTATCTTTTTCTTTTTTTTTTTTTTTTTTTTTTTTTTTTTTTTTTTTGAGACGGAGTTTCGCTCTTGTTACCCAGGCTGGAGTGCAATGGCGCGATCTCGGCTCACCGCAACCTCCGCCCCCTGGGTTCAGGCAATTCTCCCGCCTCAGCTTCCTGAGTAGCTGGGATTACAGGCACGCGCCACCATGCCCAGCTAATTTTTTTTTTTGTATTTTTTAGTAGAGACGGGGTTTCACCATGTTGACCAGGATGGTCTCGATCTCTTGCCCTTGTGATCCACCCGTCTCGGCCTCCCAAAGTGCTGGGATTACAGGCTTGAGCCACCGCGCCCGGCCTTATCTTTTTCAAACTTAATTTTCTATTATTGCTGGCGCATGGGAATGCAAATGATTTCTGTTTGTCAACTTTATATACACTAATCTTGCTGAACTTCATTTGAAGTTCTAATCATTTATCTGTAAACTCACCTGAGATTTCTATTATTGTCCTTTTCCTTCCTCTTACTCCATTTAAAAATTTTTCTCCCAAATGAGAACACATGGACACAGGGAGGGGAACACTACACACTGGGGTCTATTGGGGGGAATGGGGGAGGGACAGCGGGGGAGGGGGCTGGGGAGGGATAGCCTGGGGATAAATGCCAAGTGTGGGTGAAGGGGAGGAAGGCAGCAAATCACACTGCCATGTGTGTACCTATGCAACTATCTTGCACGTTCTGCACATGTACCCCAAAACCTAAAATGCAATAAAAATTTAAATTAAAAACATTTTTTTTCTCCCTTATTGGACTGACTGGCTCCTATAAGAAACTGATAAATAGAAGAATTAGCAGGTATGTTCTTGACTCCTATGTCTGACATCTCACTATGAAGTATGAGGTTTGCTGTAGTTTTCTCATTCCTTTTATTACTGAAACGCAATATATGTGCATTGTGGGAGGTTAGACTATATAGATACTTAAATATGAAAAAGAATTCTATGTTTCTATCACTCAGAAATTACAGGTAACACCTTAGAGAGTTACAGTATATACATATATAGTTACTTTTTTAATGAAAGGAGATGGCACCGTACATGTAGTAGTATAAAGGTCGCATGCTCTAAACTGCTTTTCATGCTGTGGGTGTTTTATTCCCCCTTTCCCCATGTTTATGAAGAGTTTTCATCCTAAATGGGAATTCAATTTTTTAATAGCTTAAAATGACACAACTTTATTATCTTACAGTTCTGTAGCTCAGGAGTCAAACATAAACTTTGTTAGGCAAAGATTAAGGTATTGGTAGGGTACATTTGTTTCTGAAAGCTCTGGGATACAGCCACTTTCTTGCCTTGGGAATTTAATTGTATCATTTATTTTATTTAGAGGTTTTACTCATAATAAATTAATGTCCAGTGGAATAATTCTAATAATATTCTTAGTTATTTTGGTGGATGGGGAATAGGCTTGCAATCTGGAAAGAAACTTTTCTAGCTCAATTTACCTTGAGCATGTTGATTCTAAAATATACTATGTTAATGTAGAAATATATTTATCTTATCTTTCTTGTAATTTTTTTTTCTTAAACAGTTAATTGTATTTGATAATTTCATGATATAAAACTCTCAAATGTCTAATTTTGCTGTTAGATTTTTTCTGACGACTCTCACACTTGATGGTTATTTCCTCAAGTTTTTGTAATGTTAGATTGTGAGCTCATTTTTAGAGAAGCTTTATTTAGAGAGCACTGTGAGGCTACGATGCAGACGCAGCCCCCAGGAGGATTTGTTGTTTTTCCAGGATGCAGCTACGTCACTAACACAGGGCCACTTTTCAAATGCCAGTTTATTGGCTTCATCTTTTTTCCTGTTTGTTTGAGATATCGGAGACAATTAATAGATGGAGAAAAAGCAGAAAAAGTAGGAGAATGTCATCATTGTAGGTAGCAGTTATTTCACATTTTAAATAACCCTGAAATAGTAAACGTAATCTGGTTAACATGTGTGAATTTTGTACAAAGATAGTTTCTATGCATGGCCCCTTTATCAATTTTTTTTTAAAAAACACATGGACCATCTGATATTGAGAAAGAGAAACTGGCCGGGTATCACTGACATAACAGTGGTTCTCAACACCAGAAACATTTGTGGAACTTGGGGTAAAACTACAGCTGCCACATGCAAAAGAGTGAAGTTGGACCCTTACCTTACACCGTATACAAAAATGAATGCAATATGGATCAAATAGCTAAACATAAAAGCTAATAATATAAAACTCTTAGAAGGAAACATATGGCAAAGATTAATGACATTTAATTTGGCAATGATTTCTTGGACATTACACCAAAATGAAAGGCAGCAATAGAAAAAAAGATCCATTACATCAAATATTAAAATTTCAGTATACCAGATGACACAAAGTTAACAGAGTGACAACCAACAGCATGGGAGAAAATATTTACAAACGATACATCTGATCAGGGGTTATCAGAATACATAAAGAACGCTGTGCAGCTCAACAATAAAAGAAACAACTGACGGAAAAAATGGGTGAAACGCTTACACAGACATTTCTCCAGAGAAATAACGCCCGTGGTCAAAGAGCACGTGAGAAGATGCTCAGCATAACTAATCGCTAGGGAAATGGGTGAAAGGCTTACACAGACATTTCTCCAGAGAAATAACGCCCGTGGCCAAAGAGCACGTGAGAAGATGCTCAGCATAACTAATCGCTAGGGAAATGCAAATCAAACCTACAATGAGATACTATCCCTTACTGACGAGGATGACTATTATCAAAAACAAAATATCAAGCATTGATGAGGAAGTGGAGAAACTGGAACATCTGTGCACTGTTGGGAATGTAAAACGGCATAGCCACTATGGAAAACTACACGGTAACTTCTTTAAAACTTAAGCATAATTTTCATATGATCCAGCAATTCTACTTCTAGGTATACACTCAAAAGCAGAGATTCAAAGAGATACTTGGATACCCATGTTCATAGTAGCATTATTCACAATAGCCAAAAGGTAGAAACAACCCAAATGTATACTGACAGTAAACAGAAGAATACATACACACACAGTATTCTGCTTTTAAAAGAAAGGAAATTCTGACACATGCTATAACACAGATGAAACTTACCAACATGGTAGTAAGTGAAATAAGCCAGTTACAAAGAGACAAATACTTCATGATTCCACTTACATGAGGCACTCATGGCAGCCAAATCCATAGGGACATAAAAAAAACGGTGGTTGCCTGAAGCCGTGATAGGGTGGGGAAGGGAGAATTACTGTTTAATGGGTTGCAGAGTTTCAGTTTTGCAAGATGAAAAGAGTTCTGGAGATGGACAATGGTGATGTCTGCACAACAATGTTAATGTACTTGATGCCACTGAACTGTACACTGAAAATTGTGCTTAAGATAATTTCATGTTTCTTTATTTTGCTTCATGATGGAGCCCTACTTACCAGACAGTCTCATTCAGAAGGTGGAGCCCTGGCACGTATCTTTCTCAGTAAAAACCACAGTAAATTATTTGAGATTCATTAAGTAAAAGGAAGGAAGGAAGCCGGAAGAAAAAATAAAAGAATGAAATATAAATAAATAAAATACCTAAGAAACCTTGATTATTTTCAGTTTCTACTGGATTGTAAACTTTCCTGATACTTTCAATTTAACGTTTCCTTTATATAATATTGTAGAAATGACTCCGATTTGCAGCAAGCAACATAACATTGCCTTCACAAGCAGAGTCATGACTTCAGAGAGGCAATCATTTTCATTTTAACTTCCCTTTCTCTCTGACTTCTCTTTGCATCTTGCCTTTCTTGTGTTTCTTTTTAAAGAAAGAAAGCTTGACTCCAATTTTGTTAAAGCCTGACAGCTAGAAAAACATCCACAAGTTGTATCATTTGTTCAGGCTGAATTTATAACTATATAAATGATCTTTCTTCTTACAAGAGAAATTATCTCACTGCCCTTGGAGTCATTGTCTCCCCTGTATTGTGAGGATATTTTAGCATCAATCAACAACTGTGTCAAGTAGATACATGATACAATCATGAAAATTTCACCAAAACACCATGGACATGTGGTCCCAAGGCTAGAGTAGCATAAAGTTGAGTTCATGCAGATTTATAAATATAAAATGAAAAAAAATTTTTTTAATACATTTGCCTGTTAAGCCTTCTTTTTAAAAAGTGTTTTCCTTTTACCTCCACTCAGAACATGTATCTACTGTTAACTGGCACATAGTGAGAATTCAGTAAGTATTTGTTGGATGAATAAATATGGAGCAAATTTAATTAGGAAAAAAAGTATCATATGTAAGAAACATTTCTTTAAAATAAAAAAACCCACAAGCATTTCTAACATAGAAATCTAATATACCCAAATAAAACACCTAGAACGTGGAAAAGGAGGACTAGAAATGTCTTAGGTTTCAGAGACCCATTCCTGTTGTGCACTTAATTATAACTTAGTGGAACAGGGCCTTAGGGCTAGAAAACCAAAATCTGAAAGTGTGTTTCAGGGTTTAACAAATACGTAAAATATTACTTACATAATTAATACTCTTTTACGAGAAAAGCAGCCTATTGAGTTTAGTGAGTTGACATTGTGTTCTGCTCAGCTAGGGAAGAATTTCTGGTGGAAAAAAGCCAAATTCCTTAAGTGACTTGTATGTTCTATTATTGATAGAAATAACTATCCCTGGACTTTCATGAACAGCAATAGCTGCCTTCAGTTTAACATTTAATACTGCCTTTGCTACAAATAAGTCGTCTAATCCTGTGCCCACAGTGACTTTAATGAGGGAATTATCTCACTGACTTAAACTCTGCATGAAAACTATTCTTCATTAGTATTTTATTTACTTAATTTTATGCATTCAAAGTATTTTCAGCTTAAGCAGGCCTGGATGCTCTACGTTTTGCCCCAGAAATTGTCCAAGTGATCCTTCTACCTGTAAATGGAATCCTAGCAAATAATACCTAATATTTACTTGTTTTATTTTGCACTATAGCACTTAACATCTATTATGTACTTTAACCCTTTTAACAACTCCAGGAGTAAGTACTAGGATTACTGCCATTTTAGAGAAAAAGAGAGAAAGACCCTGAGCAGTTCGTCTTGAGGATGCCTAAGATAATCCAGCTATGAAGTGAAGGTTTGAGAGTCCACGTGCTAAACCACTGAGCTGTGTTACCATCGAGGCAAATGCTGAAAGCCTCCTCAGCAATAAACTGGAGCTGTGAACAATCACATCAACTCTCCTCGCATCATTCCCAGATGCTGGGAGTAGTGCAGTGAGAGGGAGTTGGGCGTAAGAAGGACCTGGTACCAACTACGAGCCCCAATGTTATAATTTCAGACCAGTAGAACATATCTAGTAAGAGTCTATCATTTGCCAAATGCTTATTCACACATACACATAATTTACTAAGTATAATGTCCTTGCTTTTTCATGGCCACAGTTTTGCTGAAAGATGAACAAGCTAAGGTGTAATTTAGATTTCAGAGATTAAACTTGCCAAGGTGAAAAAACATACTAGAAAGAGGGTCCTTTTGCAAGTATCCACTGGGCAGGCCTGAGCAATAAAGCCTAGTGTGTCCTCATGGCCCCAATAACCTGACAAGAATCCACTTTTTCCTCAAACGGGCTGCCTCAGTTTTACTTCCCACCTCTGAGCCACAGAACACATTAATTCTCGATTACCCTTACTCAGGGCTGCAATCTGTAGTCCTTACATGGACAAAACTGTAATGGGAAGCATGAATAATTAGTTCTTCCAACACCATCTAAGCGGAGGGGTTTATTTCGTTTGTTTATTTTAAAGAAAAGTCCTGGGAACTGGATTCAAATGAATCTGTCAAATTAATGAGAGTCACATCTTATCTTTCTCATAAACCAGAACGACCACTGCAGATGGTTAAGACACCCAGGATCTGGTGCATAAATTTCTCATAAGATGTTAAATAAGGACAACAATGACAGTAACAACAAAACAACACTCTTATCTACATATGACAGCACCTATTAGGGATAGAAAGTAAAAGCATTTTAGAAGTACCAACAAGAAAACAGTCCTCTGAGCAAAGCCAGCTCAGTGGAGAGTATATAATTTTATCCAACTGCCTTGCAATAGATACCCAGAATAATGTTATTAATCGCAACCAAAAAATGGTATCAATTTGAAAACACTAGGTTTAATGGATGCTGTCTTCAGATCCGAGGGCTTGTTTTCCTGAATGCTGGGAGTGCGGCCACTAAACAGCCTTGAGCTGTCAGCCCTCTCCAGAAATTTTCCTTGGTCACAGACCATTCTCACCCAATACCAGCCTGCACCCAGTGACTGACGTGGGAGAACGAACGCCTAGCCTTCTCACTGTGAGGGGAGTCAACTCTGAAGGGTCATCTAGCTTCACGTCTCCCAAGGGAATAGCTGAGGTCTTTGCTGAGACTGCAGTAGGCTCAGCTCTTCCTGTCATCCCGCCCTGCTTCCTTCCCTTCCACAAACGTTAATCCTATAAGCAATCCCTGGTATGGTTTGGCTGTGTCCCCACCCAAATATCATCTTGAATGGTAGTTCCCATAATCGTCATGTGGTGGGAGGGACCCTGCGGGAGGTAACTGAATCATGAGGGCAGTTTCCCCTATGCTATTCTCATGATATTGAGTAAGTTCTCAGGAGATCTATTGGTTTTATAAGGGGCTTCCTGCTTCACTCAGCTCCAATTCTTCCCCTTCCTGCTGCCATGGGAAGAGGGAACTAATACAGTAAGCTGGTACCACAGAGGGTGGTGCGCTGCTGTAAAGAAACCCAAAAATGTGGAAGTGACTATGGAACTGGGTAGCAGGCAGGAGCAGAAACAGTTTGGAGGGCTCCGAGGACAGGAAAATGTGGGAAAGTTTGCAACTTCCTAGATACTTGTTCAATCGTTTTGACCAAAATGCAGACAGTGATATGGACAATGAAGTCCAGGCTGAGGAGGTCTCAGATGGAGATGAGGAACTTCTTGGGAACTGGAATAAAGGTCATTCTTGCTATGCAAAGAGATTAGTGGCATTTTGCCCCTGCTCTGGAGATCTGTGAAACTTTGAACTCAAGAGAGACAATTTAGGGTAAATGGCAGAAGAAATTTCTAAGCGGCAAAGCATTCAAGAGGAAGCAGAACATAAAAGTTAGAAAAATTTGCAGTCTGACAATGTGATAGAAAAGAAAACCCCATTTTCTGAGGAGAAATTCAAGCCAGCTGCAGAAATTTGCATAAGTAAGGAGGAGCCAAAGGTTAATCATTAAGCCAGTGGGGAAACTGTTTCCAAGGCATGTCAAAGACCTTCACAGCAGCCCCCATATCAAGACCTGAAGGCTTGGGAGGAAAAGATGGTTTTGCCGGCTGGGCCCAGACCCCCTGCTGCTCTAAGCAGCCTTGGAACATGGTGCCCTGCGTCCCAGCTGATTCGGCTCCAGCTGTGGCTAAAAGGTGCCAATGTATAGCTCAGGCCATTGCTTCAAAGAGTGCAAGCCCCAAGCCCCGGCAGCGTACATGTGGCACTGGGCCTGCAGGTGTACAGAAGTCAATAATTAAGGTTTGGAAACATCCACCCAGATTTCGGAGGATGGATGGAAATTCCTGGATGTCTAGAAGTTTGCTTCAAGGGCAGAGCCCTCATGAAAAACCTCTGCTAGGGCAGTATGAGAGAGAAATATGGGATTGGAGCCCCCCCACAGAGTCCCCACTGGGACATCGCCTACTGGAGCTGTAAGAAGAGGGCTTTTGATTTTACAGGCTCACAGGTGGAAGGCGCTTGTCTTTTCTCAGATGAGACTTTGGACTTGGAATTTTTAGTTAATGCTGGAATGAGTTAAGACTTTGGGGGACTGTTAGAAGGACATGATTGTATTTTGAAATGTGAGGACATGAGATTTGGGAGGGGACAGGGGTGGATTGATATGGTTTGGCTGTGTCCCCACCCAGATCTCATCTCGTAGTTCCCATAATCCCCATGTGTCATGGGAGGGACCCAGTGGGAGGTAATTGAACCACGGGGACAGTTACCCTCATGCCGTTCTTGTGACAGTGAGTTCTCATGAGATCTGATGGTTTTATAAGAGAATTTTCTCCCTTTTGCTGGGCACTTCTCTCTCCTACTGCCATGCAAAGAAGGATTTGTTTGCTTCCCCTTCTGCCATGATTCTAAGTTTCCTGAGGCCTCCCCAGCCATGTTAAACTGTGAGTTTCCTTTATAAATTACCCAGTCTCATGTATTTCTTCATAGCAAAATGAGAATGGGCTAATGCAGTCCCTAATCCATATTCTGCTAATCTCTGTCTCTAAGACTGCTTCTCAGGAAACCCAAGTTGCAATAACAATGGAAGCAAATTCTTTGTTTCTAATGTTATTTAAATATATTGATTTACATCAAAGATGCATGCATTTTTAATAATCACTTAATAATATAACATGATATTTTTTGGATATGTTAAAATTACCTGCTACAGAACTACTTTCCTCTGGAAACTGGTAGGGCTGGTTGATTTGCTGTGATGGAAAAACAATCAGGAGTGCGAAAGGCATTTAAATTAGGCTATAAAATTGTTAATTCCCCAAACTTGAGAAATTATACTAGGGATTGAGAAATGGCATTGGAGTTTACCTAGGGGAATGAGAAATTAGGAGGTTGCTAGTCCCAGTGGGATCTGCCTAAAGGTTTTGCTGTTGTTGTTAAAGCCGATAGCTATGCAGCTTCTGGAAGGTTATTACTGATGACCACAGAGAGCTCTGTCAAAGGCTGAAGATAACTCGGTGTGGCCATCGTCTGTCTTCTCTCTGTTCTTAGTCCCCTCTGCTCTCGGTCTCTCAGAATGTCTTTTTCCCCTAATATTTTATTAGCCAATAGAAGTATGCTGAGGTATTTGAATTTTAGAGGATAATTCAAAAGAAGGCATAACCTTTCAGCATAGAAGCATGAATCTGAATTGCCAATGGAAGAGTTTCACATACTACAACTAAAGCAGGAAAGGTAATTTAGGGCAGACGGTCTGCCCAGTGTTGAGCCAGATACAGATACTCTTCCCAAACACCTTTAATAAAGACTTTGATTAACTGTGCCTCGTGTTATCACTCATTCACCCCACACCGATATCTTGCTTGTACTATCAGTTTGAACTTCAACTCTGAATTTGACAGTTCACTCAATAAGTAATAACAAGAACCTGCCACGTGCTAGAGATACAGTAGAAAACAAGCAAGACAGGGTCCCTGCCTTCTATGGGAGGAAGACAAAGAAACAAAGAGGTAAATAAGTATCCTTGTGGCAGGCAGCAAGAAGGGCTAAGACAAGAATAAAGGTTAAGTTAGAGGACAACAAGGCGGCCATTTTAGCTGTGATGAGTGAGGTCACTGAAGACCTTTCTACACAAGTGACCTGTGAACAGACACCTGTATAGTGAATATCAAGTCGTGAAGATTTAGGAAGAAGAGCATCCCAGGCAAAGCCTGTGAAGTAGGAGCACAGCAAACAAAGGGGAGAATGACAGATGGGTTGGAGCAGTAGGCTGGGGTCAGATCAAACAATTTATATTTTGTTCTAAATAATTACAGAAGTCACTGAAGGATTTTTTTCTAAGAATGAGGAACATGATGTGATGTGAGTTTGCAGAGATCCCTCCAACTGCTGCTTGAGGAGGGGGCTATAAGAGAATGGCAGTGAAGTCAGGGGAAGCGGTTGGAAATGTAGAGTTATGGAGCACGTGACGTTGAGTATGGTGGTGGTAGAGGTTATGGGAAGTGAGTGGATTCAGAATGAATTTTAGAAATAAAACCAACAGGACTTGGCAATGGACCAGGTGAGAGGAATGACAGAAAGAGATGACTCAAATATGTCTCCCAGGTGTCCCTCATGGCACAACTGAATGAATGATGGTACCATCAATTTGGATGGGAAACAGGAGAGGAGTAGATTTGGAAGCCAGGGAAAAATAAAGAGCTGTGTTTGGACATGTTAAATGTGAGATGTCAACATCACACTGAAGATCTTAAATAGGACAGTTGCATATATAAATACATAGTCCAGAAGAGAAGCTGGAGCTAGAAGTATAGATCTGTACATCAACTGATGGGTGATTTTTAAGCCCATGGGACTACGGGTATAGCCAGAGAAGAAGTGATCAAAGGCTGAGCCTTGAGGAACTTCAGTATTTACAGAAGTAGTTTACAACACTCCATGCACACTGAAATTACTAGAAGATTTTTTTTAAATGTTGAACCTCCACCCAACCTTCACAGATCTGATTTGGTCTGGGATTCAGTTTGAGTATCAGGAAATTTTAAAACTTCTCAGTAATTCTCACGTTCAGCTAAGGTGGAATCCACTAATTAAAAATTGTTAATAGCAGCTGTTTTGAGAAGCTGACTGGGAAGAATCACTTAAGCACAGGAGGTCCAGCCTACAGTGAACTCTGTTCACACCTTACACTCCAGCTCAGGTGACAGAACAAGACCCCAGCTCTTAGTGCAGGAGGTCCAGACTGCAGTGAGCTCTGTTCACACCTTAACTCCAGCTCAGGTGACAGAACAAGACCCCAGTTCTTAGCGCAGGAGGTCCAGGCTGCAGTGAGCTCTGTTCACACCTTAACTCCAGCTCAGGTGACAGAACAAGACCCCAGCTCTTAGTGCAGGAGGTCCAGGCTGCAGTGAGCTCTGTTCACACCTTAACTCCAGCTTAGGTGACAGAGCAAGACCCCAGCTCTTAGCGCAGGAGGTCCAGGCTGCAGTGAGCTCTGTTCATACCTTAACTCCAGCTCAGGTGACAGAACAAGACCCCAGCTCTTAGTGCAGGAGGTCCAGGCTGCAGTGAGCTCTGTTCACACCTTAACTCCAGCTCAGGTGACAGAGTGAGACCCCAGCTCTTAGCGCAGGAGGTCCAGACTACAGTGAGCTCTGTTCACACCTTACACTCCAGCTCAGGTGACAGAACAAGACTCCAGCTCTTAGCGCAGGAGGTCCAGAATGCAATGAGCTCTGTTCACACCTTAACTCCAGCTTAGGTGACAGAGTGAGACCCCAGCTCTTAGCGCAGGAGGTCCAGACTTCAGTGAGCTCTGTTCACACCTTAACTCCAGCTCAGGTGACAGAACAACACCCCAGCTCTTAGCGCAGGAGGTCCAGAATGCAATGAGCTCTGTTCACACCTTAACTCCAGCTTAGGTGACAGAGTGAGACCCCAGGTCTTAGCGCAGAAGATCAAGGCCGCAGTGAGCTCTGTTCACACCTTAACTCCAGCTCAGGTGACAGAACAACACACCAGCTCTTAGCGCAGAAGATCAAGGCTGCAGTGAGCTCTGTTCACACCTTAACTCCAGCTTAGGTGACAGAGCGAAACCCCAGCTCTTAGCGCGGAAGATCAAGGCTGCAGTGAGCTCTGTTCACACCTTAACTCCAGCTCAGGTGACAGAGCAAGACCCCAGCTCTTAGCGCAGAAGATCAAGGCTGCAGTGAGCTCTGTTCACACCTTAACTCCAGCTTAGGTGACAGAACAACACCCCAGCTCTTAGCGCAGAAGATCAAGGCTGCAGTGAGCTCTGTTCACACCTTAACTCCAGCTCAGGTGACAGAACAACACCCCAGCTCTTAGCGCAGGAGGTCCAGGCTACAGTGAGCTCTGTTCACACCTTACACTCCAGCTCAGGTGACAGAACAAGACCCCAGCTCTTAGCGCAGGAGGTCCAGAATGCAATGAGCTCTGTTCACACCTTAACTCCAGCTTAGGTGACAGAGTGAGACCCCAGCTCTTAGCGCAGGAGGTCCAGACTACAGTGAGCTCTGTTCACACCTTAACTCCAGCTCAGGTGACAGAACAACACCCCAGCTCTTAGCGCAGGAGGTCCAGAATGCAATGAGCTCTGTTCACACCTTAACTCCGGCTTAGGTGACAGAGTGAGACCCCAGCTCTTAGCGCAGAAGATCAAGGCTGCAGTGAGCTCTGTTCACACCTTAACTCCAGCTCAGGTGACAGAACAACACACCAGCTCTTAGCGCAGAAGATCAAGGCTGCAGTGAGCTCTGTTCACACCTTAACTCCAGCTCAGGTGACAGAGCAAGACCCCAGCTCTTAGCACAGAAGATCAAGGCTGCAGTGAGCTCTGTTCACACCTTAACTCCAGCTCAGGTGACAGAGCAAGACCCCAGCTCTTAAAAAAAAAGTGGGAAGAGAAGACTAAGCCAGAATTACTAGAATGAAAAGAGCCATCAGTGACGTAGGAAGACAACCAGGAGAGTAGTATCCTGGAAGTTAAGTGAAAAGTGTGTTCCAGGGATGGAATGGCCGATGGTGTCAAACGCTAACGAGACATTAAGTAAAAAGAGAGAGAGGAGAGAAGAACATGAGGGTGTCGGTGTTCTAGGTGAGGAACGTGTCGGTGTTCATGTTGAGGAACTTCAGTATTTACAGAAGTAGTTTACAACACTCCATGCACATGGAAATTACTAGAAGATTCTAGTAATTTGAAAAACATGAAAAAGGTTTTCTAGGTTGTAGCGATGAAGGCCAACCCAGCACGGACTAAACGCAGTGGATAGTCATAAGGCAGAGATCGCTGCTGTGTGCTCTGTCCCCTCTGCCCTGGGCCAGGGCCACCCAAATCCTAGGCTCATATCCAGCATCTCTAGGTGCACCTTGCTCAGGGGCTCGGATGGTCAATGCCCCTCAAGTCACACTATTTCAATTACTTATTCATAAAGCCAGTCAACATTTATTTCACAGCTCGTTGAACACATACTCAGCACTTAGATGTGCTGCTTACTGTTAGGTATAGGGGATATAATGCCAAATAAGACAGAGTTCTTGCTGTCATGGAATCGTCAGTTCATTGAGGAAGAGGGTCACACATCATCACAACAAAACAGCAATCTTGATTCTACTTCCCCAGCGTCACTCCTCTTTCTATTCTCATTTCCACTCATCTAGTTTAGGCCTTGAAAATGAATAATAATGTCCTACGCAGCCTCCTGTCTGCAGTCTCTCTCCTCCTGCCAATCTAGTTTAAACCTTGCTGCCAAATTCCTCTTTCTAAAGCACAACCCTGTTCGTGTCATCTGTTCATTGAGGAAGCATTCCCTGAGCACCTACTAAGTACAAAAAGAAATGCAAGGTCTTACCTCCTGTAATGCAGGGCCAATTTATGTCAAAAATCCCAATCATGTAATATTGATTAGAAGTAAACCTAGCAGATATCTAGTCCATGCCCGAATCTCCTATATGAATCTCTCTATAAATGATAAATGGATAGCTGGATGGAGAATTCATTTTTTTGTTAAAAGGAGCCACATACATATTGAAGAAGTTGGATTTTTTTTACAAGTTCTTCCTTCAGTCCTGCTTCCTGCTCAACAGAGTGCAAGCTTCTTCGTTGCCATTCAAGACCTTCTGCAGGCCAGGCATGGTGGTTCACACCCATAATCTCAGCACTTTGAGAGGCAAAGGGGAAGGATCGCCTGAGCCTAAGAGTTTGAGACCGACCTAGACAACATAGTGAAACCTTGGCTCTACAACAAAATAAAATAAAGTAAAAATTAGCTGCACATTCTGGCATGCTCCAGTGGTCCCAGCTTCTCAGGCAGCCGAGGCAGGAGGATTGCTTGAGCCTAGGAGTCAAGACTCCAGCGATCCACAGTAATGCTACTGCACTTCAGCCTGGGTGACACGGCAAGACCCTGTCTCTTAAAAAACTAAAATGAATGAGAAGGCAAGGCTGGAAAATCACTTGAGCCCAGGAATTTGAGAACAGCATGAGCAACATGGTGACACTTTGTCTCTACAATAAATTTAAAAATTAGCCAGTCATGGTGGTGTGCACCTATCGTCCCAGCTACTCAGGAAACTGAGGTGGGAGGGTCACCTGAGCCTGAGGAGGTCGAGGCTGCAGTGAGCCATGATCATGCCACTGCACTCCAGCCTGGGCAATGGAGTGAGAACCTGTCTTAAATAAAAATAAAAAGATCTTCTGCAGTTTGACCCTAAGGCACTCATATCTTACCTTCTGATATTCTCCCTTAACATTCTTCTCCCTGGATATGCTTTCACACCAGCACACCTTCCCCTTGTTCCACATGACCAAATCTCAAATGTCCTTCAAGGCCACAGTCAGGGTCCGCCATCTCCATAACACCACAGAGTCCCTCAGATGACCCATTACGGAGCTCCCTCACCTGAGATCCCTCAGCTGCATTTTTACCTCCCTTAGGGGTTTCTGTCTTTGATGATGGATGCACCTGTCCTTTTCTCCCATACCTCACTGAAAGGCCCGTGATATCTGGGCTTATCTCCTGGATGTCTGTCTCCTCCACGGTACGCAACGTAGTGACTTGGGAGTTTCACTTGACAGACACTTGTGGAATTAATAGAGCAGCCGTTCTCTGGATCTGTTATTTTGTGAAAGGAAAAGCTTTCTTAACATATGAACATTTCTACTAACTCTAATATTGTAATTTCTAAATCTAAAGTATTAGATAGTATCGCATACCTAACACTGTGGTTCGCGTTTCAAAGACACAATTCTGATTTTCTGGGAGAAAGACAATTCACTTATAAACAGAATATTTTAAAATGTTAGTTGTTAGCAACAGAAAATAACAAAGTGACTCATAGTGCGAGGAGATACATGTAGTCAAGAGTCACCAGAGCATTAAAAGGAAAAAGTGCTGG
The DNA here is from genome assembly GCA_031835075.1 of Saguinus oedipus. NCBI lineage: Eukaryota > Metazoa > Chordata > Mammalia > Primates > Cebidae > Saguinus > Saguinus oedipus. The sequence continues at coordinate 610,020 of CM063176.1, forward strand.
CTGATCTGGACTTTGAAATCCCCATACAGTTCTTAAGTCCTGGGCATTTTAAGCCTAGAACGAAGGCTAAGTCAGGGACACTAGAGGGAGCCAAGCCTTGCAATCTGCAGAACATGCTTTCTGGCTGAATCAGCCTTGGGTTCACGGATTCTAAAGCACTTGCTTAGCAGATTGAAAAGGATCATCTTTATCACACATTCAAGTGTGTCTAGAGGACCATTTCTAAAATGCAAGCTATGTTGAATTTATTTTCAGTTTTTACTAGCGTTACACCTCTTTGGAGAATATAAGTATTAAGAACTTGATGTCTGTGCATTTCATGCCATTTTTGCCAGTGAATATATCCTGAGACCTACCTGCAAGCGAATCTAAGACATTTAACAACCCCCGATGGGGTTTCTGCGGATGGAAGTGGAGAAGAATCAGGTGGGATCCTGTTCTAGTCCCCTCCCACCTAATCAGACTGGACTTACCAGTTCTCAAGCATGAGGCTCTCACACCATCAAGCCGGGGTCTAGAGGCGACTACCCACACTTTCAAATACCAAGCCTGTGGGACCAATTATGGCCAGCCCCTCTAGCCTTTTCAATCCATCCAAACCCAAAGAAAGCCCTAAGCAAGTAGTGCTTAAAAGTACCTGGATATTCTGGGGCATCTGTGTGAGCTCAGCCTGGCCACCATCACCAGAACCAGCCCTGCTTCTGGGTCTTGATGGATGACTCAGGGTGAAAGAGTGAGGCTCCCATCCCCAGTCGGGCAATAAGAGAGAGGAGCAGGTGGAAGGTGAGGGAAAGATTGACTGCCCTGCCTCAAAGAAGGTGACACCAGAAAAGTGAAATCACATGAAATCACACATTTACTAAAGGATTAGAACTGGATCATATTTTCTTGCCATCTATAAATGTTTATTTGTACTAAAACTTGGGACAGAGGAACTTAAGAAATAAAAAAAGGATATTGTGACTATAAAGCCATTGTGAATCATCAGTACCCCTGAGAAGAACCTCATGCTGAGGAAGACACTCCGGGGACCCCGGCATGGAGGGGTCTCCCACACTACCTACTCCCAGTGCCACCAGAGAGGAGACGAAGGAATTCACAAGCACCGGGGCCTCACCAGCTGCTGCAGAGCCTGCAGGACCAGAGTGGAGTACCTCAGAGGCCCCCTTTTCATCTAAATGCCACTTCGAGAAAGCCTCTAAATGTGACTGACATCAGCTCACAGCTAACTTGAGGGCAGGAGACTGAAGAGCCAGGTCGAGAAAGAAGAGCAAATTGTGGGGGCAGGCTTCTAAGTTGAGTTTGCAGAGAGAGGTGCATTACCCAGTACTCCTCCGTGTCCGGACTGCTGTCCCGGCATCCTCATGCTTTCCCTCTCCCTCTAAATCCTAATAAGAAAAGGAAGATAAAAGCAAGCAAACAGAAATTTAAAAAAAGGATATTGTGTGGAGAATTGCTTTTTCCAGTAGAGATGCCCAGTGAGGGTGAGCCAGGTAAAAAGAATCAAGAACAAGGCTGGAGCTGCTATCCTGGAGGTGGGGCAGGACAGAAAGAGTTCCAGGCAGCCTCAGGGTGTGCTGGCCTGTCAGGAGCCTGCTGTGCAGGGTAGAGGGCTGTGGAAAGCCAACCTCGAGAGAGTGAGGGATGGAGAGGAGAGGTCCGAGCTGCAGGGGGCTGGGAGAGAGTGAGGGATGGAGAGGAGAGGTCCGAGCTGCAGGGGGCTGGGAGAGAGTGAGGGATGGAGAGGAGAGGTCTGAGCTGCAGGGGGCTGGGAGAGAGTGAGGGATGGAGAGGAGAGGTCCGAGCTGCAGGGGGCTGGGAGAGAGTGAGGGATGGAGAGGAGAGGTCCGAGCTGCAGGGGGCTGGGAGAGAGTGAGGGATGGAGAGGAGAGGTCCGAGCTGCAGGGGGCTGGGAGAGAGTGAGGGATGGAGAGGAGAGGTCCGAGCTGCAGGGGGCTGGGAGAGAGTGAGGGATGGAGAGGAGAGGTCCGAGCTGCAGGGGGCTGGGAGAGAGTGAGGGATGGAGAGGAGAGGTCTGAGCTGCAGGGGGCTGGGAGAGAGTGAGGGATGGAGAGGAGAGGTCCGAGCTGCAGGGGGCTGGGAGAGAGTGAGGGATGGAGAGGAGAGGTCCGAGCTGCAGGGGGCTGGGAGAGAGTGAGGGATGGAGAGGAGAGGTCCGAGCTGCAGGGGGCTGGGAGAGAGTGAGGGATGGAGAGGAGAGGTCCGAGCTGCAGGGGGCTGGGTAACTCCTGTCTGTGCTGCCTGAGCTCAACCACTGTGCCTTTTCTCAGAAATAGGCCCTGCCTGGCTTCTCTCTTGCCAAAGCGCAAACTCTGGAGGCACAGTGTGGGCTGAGGTGAGAGAGAAGGAGGCAGCACTCCTGCCCAGACTCCAGGAGGACAGCTTGGGTCTGTCCTCCACATAAAACAGAGCCAGCCAGGTCCGCAGCAGGGAGAGTAAACAAACGCAGGGTCTAAAGTGCTGGGGTGAGAGCAAGTGGGGTACGTGCCCCGCCTCTGCCTGACTCTGCCGAAGGAGGATGGGACTGGACGCTTCCCTGCACTTGTGGGATGTGGATAAGAGGAGACAAGTGAAACTGAGAAACAAGAAGAGAGACCGCTCTGTTTCTGTGGGAGAGCCGGGGTTGGCCACATCGAGAGGAGCTGCAGCTCAGGCAGATCAAAGTGTCCTTTCAGTAAATCCTCGGGAGGCTCGGGGTCTTGGTCTGCTTGGGGCTGCTATAACATAATATCCGAGGAGACTGGCTAAAAACAGAAATTGATGTCTCACAGACGTGGAGGCAGAAGGGCAAAGTGAGACAGATGGGGGTGGCGAGGCAGGGGGTGCAGAGACCAAACTCATCTTTTTATAAGGAACACGCTCCAGCCATAACCGCATCAATGCATTCATGAGGGCAGAGCCCCCTCGATCCAAGAACCTCCCATTAGGCCTCATCTCCCAACATCACTCTTCAGGAATCAAGTTGTCAACACATAAACTTTGGTGGGCTGGGGAGGGACATTCAAACTACAGCATTCAGCATGAATTGTGGCCACAACCACAGCTGTCACATGTCACTCTGTGCTCTGGTTTTGAAGCGCACTTAAAGCTTGGTAAAGGCCAAAAGGCATTCACACACTCGGGTACTCTTCCCCAAACCCCACATATGAGACACTTTACAAAAGAAGACATACATGAGGCCAACAAACACATGAAAAAATGCTCATCATCACTGGTCATTAGAGAGATGCAAATCAAAACCACATTGAGATACCATCTCACGCCAGTTAGAATGGCGATCATTAAAAAATCTGGAGACAACAGATGCTGGAGAGGATGTGGAGAAATAGGAACACTTTTACACTGTTGGTGGGAGTGTAAATTAGTGCAACCATTGTGGAAGACAGTGTGGCAATTCCTCAGGGACCTAGAAATAGAAATCCCATTTGACCCAGCAATCCCATTACTGGGTATATATCCAAAGGACTATAAATCGTTCTACTATAAGGACACATGCACACGAATGTTCATTGCAGCACTGTTTACAATAGCAAAGACCTGGAACCAACCCAAATGCCCAACGATGATAGACTGGACTGGGAAAATGTGGCACATATACACCATGGAATATTATGCAGCAATCAAAAATGATGAGTTTTTGTCCTTTGTAAGGACATGGATGAATCTGGAGAACATCATTCTCAGCAAACTGACACAAGAACAGAAAAAGAAATACCGCATATACTCACTCATAGGTGGGTGAGAAAAATGAGAACACATGGACACAGGGAGGGGGTATACTACACACTGGGGTCTATTGGGGGGAATGGGGGAGGGACAGTGGGGGGGATCTGGGGAGGGATAGCCTGGGGAGAAATGCCAAATATGGGTGAAGGGGAGGAAGGCAGCAAAACACACTGCCATGTGTGTACCTATGCAACTATCTTGCACGTTCTGCACATGTACCCCAAAACCTAAAATGCAATAAAAATTTTAAAAATTTAAAAAAAAAATCCTTCAAGATTGGGTTCAGGTGGCTCTGTCTTCATAAAACCACCTGAGTCTCTCAGCTGACCCACTGCCTCCCTCACCCACACTCCGTAGCCTTGTTTCCACCTTCACTATGGGTTTCCATCTTGGACAGCTGGTGCACACGTCCTCTTTCTCCCGCATCGCTGAAATGTCTATGGGGCCTGTGCTCCTCTCTTGGGCATCTCTGTCTCCCCCACAGCACCCAGCACAGTGGCCTGGAAGTTTCACTAGATGCTTGTAGAACAAACAGAGCAGCAAATCTTTGGATCTGTTTTTCCGTTGTGTTAAAGGCAGACTCTATATAAATGTTTCCCCAAACCTGTTTTCCTGATTCTCTAATTTAGATGAAGTGTTAAATACCCACCGCATATCTGATCTTGTGTGTTTCTAATTTCAAAGACATGAAAGACACAATTGTGATCTCACTATGGGTAACACAATGTACAAGGAACAATTAGCCTGTGAAATAATAATAATAAAAATGCTTAATTGCACCTCATTGTAAGGAGAGCTCAGAAGAGGGAGAGCTGCATGTGGTCCGGGAGGGAAGGGAGAGCTAAAAGGGGGAGTAGCTGGTTACACTGAGCTTTGAGGAATCGCACAGGTTGGCAGCCCCAATGATATTGCAGACCCTGCCCTTGATGCTCTGCCACAGGCCTGGAGCCTGGAGCCACCCATCTCCTTGAAAACTGCCCTGGTTTTCTCATTGTTGGTTAAGCCACCCAAGAAGAAATTTCAGTTGTCATTGAGAAGAGACAACCACCGGGATACTTCTTGGATTTTTGTGTCTCATAAACTGAGAAAACTGGGCTAGGCTGCTTGAGAGTCCTCCTTGACTTCACCCTCCTCTTCAGCTAAGTAAGAAAAAGTTTCATCAGAATGATTTCCACGTGTCAAACACAGACCTTGCCCTGATAACCGAATGGAAGCTTCCCACTTGTTACCGGGCCACCCACAACCTGAGGCTTTTCCCTTGCCATGACACTTGGGGTATCTTGTTCAGAGTTCCCATCATCCAGCTATTGGAAAAGTAATTCCAGTACTCAGCTGGTGGTCATAGAAACGTAACTGTCCTCAGTTCAGAGATACAAGATTCCTCTAAGTGCCTCTACCTGAGATGTTAGACTTTTGTTCTCCAGAGTCTGGTCTGTTTCTGGTTTAATAGGTAAGACAGAAAGCCATGGACCCTCAGGGGTAGGTTTTTGCTTTGTCTGTCAACACGAGACATGGTGCAACGGTGCTGGCTAGAAACTAGTCTCAGGCCCCAGTTTTGCCTTTTCATCCAGATAAAACAGTTGCTCTGGAATAACATGATCTATGAGTCCAACCAACAGGCACACCCTACACTCAGCACACAGGCTGGCATTGTTAATATGACATGCTTTACGGCTTCCCAAGAGAGCTTTGCTATGTTTCCTACCACGGCCACCATTTTCCCTCCCCATGTAAGTCTTTACATCTTCAGTGCCTAGCCCAGAGCCTGGCATGCAAAGACATCCTATAAATCATGCTGAATCCTGAGGGAGACACCTGGCAGATGAATGACACTAGCTAATGCAGTCTTTAAAGACAGGGTATGACACAAAGATACATGTAAATATCCTCTGTCTCATTTCACAGCAGTAACTTTGAAACCCCATCTTTTGGAAAAGCTTTGTCTCCACTGTGATGCCCACGTCAACGAATCTGCTTATCAGTTTCTGTCGAGCCAGCGTGGAAGGAGCAACTCTCTGTAATCTATTTACCGTAAGGAGCTCAGTCACGTGCCCACCTCACAGCCTGTTTATCAGGATGAAGGATGCTCTCTGGAGAGAGCAGACAGCAGGACAGGCCAGGCTTGGATGACAGTCTGCCCTGTGGAGATTGACTTTAATGAAGCACAGAATAAACAGGAAGATTAAAAAGGTGCAAAAATCGGTGACAAGTTGTAAGTTCACCTCTCTGTTGGAAATGAAGTGTTCTCTGTACGGCTGAGAGCTGTCTCTGGCCTATAGATGAGGGCATCTGTTCAGTTGCCAATGATTCCATGCTATACAAATCAGCCTCTATATGAGCACAGAAAAGTTTTCTCTTAAGTTAAAGACCGACTTCTGTGCATTTTATTTAAATCTACCCACAAGGAAATTTTATTTACAATGAATACTGGATTTATGAAAAGGTTTGAGAAAATATTTAATAGGCTAAAATGCTACCCTGACAAACAGAGATAAGACGTTTTTAATACTGATTGTTTATACAGTCCTTCCACAGTCCTTTGTGCTGAGAAATCACGCTTTCTCAGCCACTCACGACACAAAGGTGTGGTCCTTCCTGTAGGGACGGCTCGCCTTATAAAAGAACTAAGTTGCTAGATTAAAATATAAACAAAACTGGGCTTCTTGACAGCACAATGCTACTTCTGTAGGAACTTAATGGCATCCAGACATTTCATTGTACAAGGTTTCAGTTCCTTATCTCATATATAATTTTCAATAAATTTTAAAAAACCAAAATTATAAAATAACCAGAGGGAACAGTCCAGAATTCACACCCATCTTTTGGAGATGACCATTTTGTTTAGAGGATTCAAATGGAAGTATTTTCTTATGTCATCACTGTATCTTTTTCAAAAACATAAATATCACTAAAGGTGATAGCCAAGTATTGATTTCATATATATATAGCATATTCCTTATTATTTAACCAAACTGTGAGAACAATGCACGTGTGTGTGTGTGTGTAAAGATACCGAATGTTTATCGAGCATCATGTACTCCTGTTGGTAGTATTGCAGCATTTATAGCAGTAGATGGCACTCTGATTCAGACTGATATTCCAAGCTCCCTGTTGTCCAGCAGTAATGTTTATTCAGTGGTAAGTAAGCACACTGAATAATCTGCCGGGATGGACCCAAGTGAAAATGTGTAGTAACACAAAATAACCCAAAACAAGATATGCAGACTATTTTAAGAAAGCTGCCATGTACATCAGTAGAGTGCACAGTCGTAATACAGTAATCAGAATGCCTGCATCCAGAAGGGATTCGTTGAGAACTTCTCTGCTGAAGGGGCTCATTAAGTAGACTTCATGGAATAGAACATGTGGCAGCAGGAAGCAGGTATTCTCGGTAAAGTGGCCTTTAAGAAGGTAACGAGAGAAGCAGGTATGAGGAATGTGAAATAGTTTGGGTCTACCTTGAGGAAGTCATCTGAGACAGGCTTAAAGTCAATATTTAAGCTTCATATCAGGAGGAGAAAAAGGAGAGGGAGCAAGAGAAACACAAGCTTTGCAAAAATAAGCAAACAAGACATGGTCACCAAAGTTATGCCTGGCGTCCAATTTTCATTTTTGATTATTTATCATCGTAAATCAAACTCAACTCACCCAGCTGAGCCACCATTTTAAATCTGGGGTTTTATATAAGTGTAAGTGGTTACACTGATATTTTACATTATGTAATTCTGGAGATAATTCAACATATATTAGTCAAATGGAAACACGGAGTTTTCCACCTCAATGTAGAACTCTGAACCACATGTCTCCAGCACTTCAAAAAGCCATCTGCTAGTCTTTAATTTTCGGTTACCTTAATAAGTAATTTCCTAACTTTCTGGCCGTCTCTGTCTGCAAATTCTGTGTATTGTTTGTTTATTTTGCGGAAACTTACAAAAACCAAGAGGTCACGGGGAAAGAAATGTTTTTGTGATTAGGATTTCGTTTGCAATTATTTTTAGAGCAATCGAGACAATGGAGAAGTCTTAATTGGTATTATACTTTCTAATGCAAATTCCAAGTTAAAGCAGGAAGGAGGTGTTTTAAATAATTCAGCAGCCAATGCACCAAATGAACAATTAGTTAAATCTCTTTAAGGTCTCAAGTATAGTAAACCATTAATGAAAACTATGTTGCTTAATCCACAGAAAGTGTTTTCTGTTTGCCATATGTTACCAGGACTATCATTAAAATCGTAATTTATTATGAGGATGAGGCTTTAAAATGCTGTGCTGAGGCCCTGGGCTCTGGAACCACTGGCTAGGTCAGCACTTTGTGGTTTTAAGCAGCGATGTGCCTTGAGTAAGAAAAAGAGCATGAGGTTCATTAATTCTTGAAATGCTTTAAAGACAGAAATTATGTACTTTCCTTTTTCTTTTTTGGAAGGATGAAAATATCCTTAAATAGGTTTAGTCCCATGATTGGTTAGCTCTCCTCAAGAATAATAACATCTCCCTTTGAATTTCAATGACTGCTCCAGACCAGCTGTCACAGCAACAGGGCTTTGAAGTTTGCTGAAGTCCAGGCTTTTATGTGGCCCCCATTCTGACCAACAGAACCAGTCTACAGATGACTAGGTGACGTCTGGTAGAAAAGAACAGAAGAAATGCAGCTGCCGGCCGGATGCGGTGGCTCACGCCTGTAATCCCAGCACTTTGGGACGCCGAGGTGGGTGGATCATGAGATCGAGACCATCCTGGTCAACATGGTGAAACCCCGACTCTACTAAAAATACAAAAAATTAGCTGGGCACGGTGGGTGCGTGCCTGTAATCCCAGCTACTCAGGAGGCTGAGGCAGGAGAATTGCCTGAACCCAGGAGGCAGAGGTTGTGGTGAGCCAAGATCGCGCCATTGCACTCCAGCCTGGGTAACAAGAGCGAAACTCCGTCTCAAAAAAAGAAAAAGAAAAAGAAAAAGAAATGCAGCTGCCATGCTGTGGACCAAACCCATGACCAAAGTCGTGTGGGACACTGATCTTTAGCACAGCCAGTCACTCTGAGATTGTCAGGGCTGCTGAAACTGTATTGCAGGTTTGCTCGCCCTGGGATTCTAAGATAGTCAGTTGGTCACATTCCTTAACTATGAAAATGCATGTCCTATTCAGGTAAGTACATATGACTAGAGGCAGGTGTAGGGTTGAATTAAGTGGGGTGAATGGTAAAAGGTTAATCTAGAATAATAGGAAAAAGGGTCACATTCTGGAAAACGCTGGACACAGAGGACTTGGGTCTCATAGAAACAGGTTTGAGACTGAAGCCTTACACACATTCTGACTTAGTCCCAGTGGTTTATTACACACTTGCCAAAGGAGTTGTAACTTAAAATTTTATTTCCAACCATAACCCACAACCAGAATTGTACAGCCCCTAAAATATTCATGTTATTGCTGGTTCACGTTCATGCTATAATTTGAGGTTTGCCTTCAGCTACACCTTAGCACAAAAGAAATCATACTAAAAATAATTGGCATAAAGCCATCAACTTGCTCATTTGCTCTCTTTCACTGTAAGACAATAAACAAATTAAATGATATCTCATTTGGTTTTATACATTTGCATATTTAAATGTTTGGAAACTTCCCTGCTAAGGAAATTGGGCCTCATCAGACAGCCTAGTAGTGGCTGAATACCTAAATATTTCAACTGTATTAATTCTTTCTGATTGTTGTTAGAAATTTTCATCGACTGTTATACTACCTCAATGGCATATTGTTGAATAAATGAAGCAGATTAACACAGCAGTATGCTATTGTCAAAAAAAGGTGATATACACATTTTAAATACACACACACACACACACACACACACACACACACACACACACACACATTTTTTGGGAGACTGGGGTGGGAGGGATACTTGAGGCCAGGAGTTCAAGATCAGTCTGCATGACATGGTGAGACCCTGTCTCTACAAAACAAAAAGTATGAAAATTGGCTGGGCATGGTGGTGCACGCCTGTAGTCCCAGCTTACTCAGGAGGCTGAGATGGTAGCATCGCTCCAGCCCAGGAGTTCAAGACTGCAGTGAGCTATTATTGTCACTGTACACCAGTCTGGGCAACAGAGCGAAAGTCCATTGCAAACAAAGCAAAAACCAGTATGTCACCATCCCATGAGTACAACTCAAGTCATATTACACATTTAATAGCCAAACCAGAATGGCCCTGAGTCCCTCTTCTGTTTGATTTTCTAGATTTTTACAAAATTCGCTTCCCAAAATATTTCTGAGCGACTCGGGAATGCTCACATACATTAAAAAAAATGTCCCAAACCAAGACAGTTTGATGTCCAAGTGTTCCAGTTCACAAAAGGTATACAAATACAGACACACAGCCGGGCGCAGTGGCTCAAGCCTGTAATCCCATCACTTTGGGAGGCTGAGGCGGGTGGATCACGAGGTCAGGAGATCGAGACCATCCTGGTCAACATGGTGAAACCCCGTCTCTACTAAAAAAAATACAAAAAATTAGCTGGGCGTGGTGGTGCGTGCCTGTAATCCCAGCTACTCAGGAGGCTGAGGTGGGAGAATTGCCTGAACCCAGGAGGCGGAGGTTGCGGTGAGCCGAGATTGCGCCATTGCCCTCCAGTCTGGGTAACAAGAGCGAAACTCCGTCTCAAAAAAATAAAAATAAAAAAACACACACACTTGCACAGGCTATATACCACCTACAGAACCTAAATTGAAACAACTTTCTTTAATTCATGATCCACTGTGAAGAAGCATGCAGCCAAGCCTCATTTACTTCCTTCTCCACTTCCACTCTTCTCACAACGTCTATAAATAAAACACATGCCTCTAGAAAGGGTAAGTTCTCAGCATACTTCAAATTGCATACAGAGGGTTAGAAACAAAAACAAAAACAACTCCTTCCACCTTCATCCAGCCCTGTGACCCATCTCAATTCATTCACACTCACTCAAGTCTGGATTAAGATATTTTAAGTCCAAAATGGCGAACTTTTGTTCAGAAAAACAAAACAAAACACTCAAGAGGACTTCTGGTTTCAAACGTAATATCAAAACAAGCTGGTTTCACCCTATCCCCTGGTCCCCCCAGAAAACCAAAATCAAATATACAGTGCCAAGATTATTACCAGCAAATTTCCAGAACTCAAATATGAGGATGAGACAGTTTCCATGACCACAAAGATGTTAAAACACTATGAGAAGATGGTAAGAGAATCAGGCTTCCATATCTACAGCCCCTCTTATGCTGTTCCCTGCCCCCCCAGCACCAAGTGCACCAAAAAATTCCTCCCTGATTCATGGTTTCTTCACTTAAAAAAAGTTACACGGAGGTGAACAAAGAGCTTCTCCCTTATCTTGGGTTCTTAGGCAGGAAACCTATCCTTGCTTCAACTCACAGGAATCACTGAGAGTACCTGAAGGCAGGACTATCCCACAGGACAGCCAGAGACAAAGGGGGACGACAGACTACTGTTCCCAACCCTGAAAACTTCTTTGTAATGCAACCAACCAAGTCAGAGAGGTTGCTCAACAGCATCGTGCTGCAGGAGCTTCATTCCACAGGTCCTATGGGCACAAGTCAGCTTTCCCACACTACTGGGATACCCACTTTGGGACATCCCTTATTTGAGATGGGAAACACTCTGAATGTTTCCTAGATCTGAAGCAAACCTAGGCTTAAGGCACAATCTAGTACTGAAAAAGCAGCAGCAAGCTAGCAGGAATAAAATTTTAAAATCAAATTTTGTTTAAAAACAAAATTATAAAGGATCGCTAAGCAAACGTATTCAGTAAAAAAGAAAAAAACAAGCCAGACAGAGAGGATGGCAATAAATAACCAATTCTTCAATGCAAAGCCATATATATACATCCACAAGAAACAATAGCAAAATGAGAATCCTGACCTCTTCAGATAGGCAAAGCAAGGAATGGGTGACTCACCCTAACAAGATGGTAATATGTGAACTCTCTGACCAAAAATTCAGAATAGCCATCTTAAGAAAACTCAGAAAAAAATAAAACTTAATGAAATAACATATAAAGGGTCTTCAATTCATCTGCTAACAGACTTCTCAATAGAAACTATACAGGCCAGTAAGAAGAGGGATGACATTTTTTAAATGCTAAAAGAAAAATCTGCCATCCAAGAATATTGTATACAGCAAAGTTATCCTTCACATATGAAGAAGTGATAAAGTATTTCCCAGAAAGACAAGAGCTAAAGGAATTCACCAGCACTAGATCTGTCTAACAAGAAATGCTAAACGGAGTTTTTCAATCTGGAAGAAGAAGAAAAACAACACTAATGTGCAAAAAGAAATTAGTTGAAGGTATAAAACCTACTGGTAAAATTAAGTACATAGCCTGACCTGGAAGACTCTACTACTGTAATTATGGTGTGCAATCCACTCCTAACTCTAATATAAAGTCCAAAAGACAAATCTATCAAAAAAATACCTGCAGCAACCTGATAAGAGACAGACAAAATAAAATATGGAAATTGATAGAACATAAAGTCAAAATGGTCAGGGGAGAATAATATAGGGAATCCATATTATGGGTGTGCCAGAATGTAGGGATCCATGAGCCACACATTGGGCACCAGAATGTAGACAGCCAGCCCTATATCACCCATGGGTACCCCGAGTTCGGTGGCAACAAAGGAATGAGAAAAAGATTAAGAAAAAAAGTGGGACCAGGGCACCATCAATTTATTACTCTGGAGGTGACAGTGAAGGCCCCAAGCTCTGATCATCCACACCGTTTATTGATTACAATCACTTTGATCTACAGGGTAGGGATGGAGTGACGATGGGATCAATCAGTGAGTCAGAAGTGAATCAGTGAGCCGGAACTGGTATGGCATCCTAAGGATGGATAACAGTGGCGATTTGGGAGCTTCACAAAACAAGAGCATGTGATTATCTTTAGCTTATTATGTATGTGCAGCTGGTGGGACAGGAACGAGCCTTACAAGGAGCCTACGAGTCTGGCTACGTCATAGTGCTACGAAGGGGTTTACATCCTTGAGCACAACGTTTATGGTAACAGAGCTGAGGTCGCCCTGCACAGAACATGAGGATGGGGAGGCCTTCCTCCTCAGAGGCCTCCTGCGGCCTTCCGCAGTTTGTTGCTTCTTGTTTATATGTTACTCATAACCAATGTATGTAAGCATCTGTAAGTCCTTTCTCCTTTGCTGTTTTTCCCAACAAATAAAGTACAGAGGGGTTTTTCATTATTTCCTTATTTGTTTCTATTCTTTTCTTCATGATCTAAGTTGGCATCTCTTTTGAATAACTTGTGATATTTTTGGTAAGCCTCATGGTAATCAGAAAGCAATAACCTACTACCGATTGGCTAAAAATAAAAAGCAACAAATTGAAACGTACTCCCATAGAAAATTACTTAACCACAAAGGAGAACACTAAGAAAAAAAAAAGGAGTTACAAAATGACCAGAAACAGACAGTAAAATGGCAGCAGTAAGTCCTTATTTACTCAATAACGTTGAACATAAAGGGACTCAGTTCTCCAATTAAAAACCATAGAATGGTTGAATGGATAAAGAAACGCGACTCACTATATGCTGCCCACAAAAAAAAAAGAACTCACTTCACCTATACAGATACACATAGACTGAAGGTAAAGGGTTAGAAAAAGATGTTCCATGCAACTGGAAGCTACAAAAGAGCAGGAGTAGCTATAATATGTATCAGATGGAATAAATTGTAAATCAAAGGCTGTAAAGAGAGACAAATGAGGTCACTATACAGCGATAAAGGGGTGGATTCAGAAAGAGGATGTAACAATTATAAATATCTAGGCACTCAACGCCAGAGCTCCCAGGTACGTAAACCAAACATTCACGGATCTAAAAGGAGAGATAGACTGTCACACAATAATACTGTGGGGACTTCAACACCCTACTCTCAGTAATGAACAGATCGTATAGAGAGAAAATGAGCAAAGAAACATCAGTTAGGCCCAACTGTTTCCAGAACATTTCCCCCATCTTCTGGAGAATGCACAATATTTTCATTAGCACAAGGAACATTCACTAGACTAGATTATATCTTAGGGTACCACACAAATCTTAATAAATTCAATAGTAGAAGATGTATCAAGTATCTTTCCTGAACACACAGAATAAATCTAGAAATCAATAACAAGAGGTACCTTGGAAAATACACAAACACATGGAAATTAAACAATATGCTGCCAAACAACCATTGCGTCACTGAAGAAATTAACAATGAAATTAAAAAATTTATTAAAATGAATGAAAATGGACATATAATACACCAACATCTAAGTAAGATTAAGACTAAAAATAGAGAATATCAGTGAAACAAAAAGTAGTTTTTTTTAAAGGCCAACAAAATCAATAAAACCTTACCGAAATTATCAAAGAAAAACAGACAGAAGAACCAAAAAATAAAATCTTCACCAGTATTAAACCATGAAGAAGTAGAAACCCTCAACAAGTCAATAACAAGTAATAAGATCAAAGCCATAATAAAAAGTTCTCTACTAAAGAGAAGCCCAGAATCTAATGACCTTTCTGCTGAGTTCTGTCAAACACGTAAAGAAGAACTAGTACCAATCTACTAAAACTCTTTAAAAATCATTGAAGAGAAAAGAATACCTCCAAACTCTTTCTACAAGGCCATCATCACCTTGATACCAAAACCAGACAAACTGAGTGCAGTATCACACACCTGTGGTCTCAACTACTTAGAAGTCTAAGGTGAGTGGACCTCTTGAGCCCAGGAGTTTGAGTGTATCCTACGCAACATAGTGAAACCTATCTCTAAAAAAAGAAGCTAATGAACTGGACAAAGACACAACAGAAAAAGAAAACTGCAGGCCAAAATCACTGATGAAGGTAGATGCAAAAATTCTCAGTGGAATACTAGCAAACTGAATTCAGGAACACATTAAAAGATCATTAGCCATGATCAAGTGAGATTCATCCCAGAGATAAAGGATGATTCAACATATGCAAATCAATAACCATGATATATCACATTAACAGAACCAGGAAGAAAAAGCATATTATCATTTCAATAGATGCTGAAAAAAACATTCAATAAAATCCAATTATGACAAAAACCCACACCAAATTGAGTACAGAAAAAACATACCTCAACGTAATAAAAGCCATACATAATAAAAATCAACAGCAAACACTGTAATGAATGGGGAAAAACTGAAAGCTTTTCCTCTAAGATATAGAACAAGACAAGGATGCCCACTGTGAACACTTTTATTCAACATAATACTGGAAGTCTTGGACAGACCGTTTAGCCTAAATAAAGAAAGGACATCCAAATTTGAAAGGAATAAGTCATATTAGCCTTGTTAGCAAATGACATAATCTTATACTTAGAAAAACCTAAAGACTCTACCAAGAAAACTGTTAGAACTGATAAACAAATTCTATAAGTTTGCAGGTTATAAAATCAGCATACAAGAATTGACAGTTCAATTTGAAAGAGAAATTTAAAAAGCAATCCCATTTACAATAGCTGCAAAGAACATAAAAAACCTAGAAATCAATTTAACCAAAGAAGTGAAAGATTTATGCAAGGGAAACTAGAAATTGAAGATAAGACACATAATATGAAAGGATATTTCATTATCATATGATAGTAAAATTAATACTGTTAAAATGGCGATTCTACCCAAAGCAATCTATAGATTGAATACAATTACTATTAAATACCAATGTCATTCTTCACAGTAAAAAAAAAATTCCTAAAATTTGTATGGAGCCATAAAAGATACCAAAGTAGCCAAAGCAATCCTGACCAAAAGAGTACAGCTGAAGCATCACATTATCTGAACTTAAACTACACTACAAAGCTATCGTAAATGAATCAGTTTGGTACTGGCACAAAGACAGATACACAGACCAATGGAATAAAAAAGAGAACCCAGATATAAATTCATGCATTTTCAGTCAACATGTTTTGACAAAGGCACCAAGAACATACAACGGGATAAGGACAGACTTTCAGTAAACAATGCTGAGAAAACTAGATGACCATATGTAGAAGAATGAAACTAGACCCGTACTTCTCACCATATATAAAAATCAAATCAAGGGGGAGTGGCCAAGATGGCCGACTAGAAGCAGCTAGCGGGTGGCTCTCAGGGAGAGGAATGGAAGGGGTGAGTAAATATAGCACCTGCAACCGAAACATCCAGGTATTCAAAGTAATGGCACAAACTGCAATTACTTTTGCACCAACCTAACACATGCATTGAGATTAATTCAGGAAACAGGTTGACTCATGGAGAACAAAGAAAAGCAAGGCACAATGACAGCCCACCTGGGAATGACATGGAGCTGAGGGAACCTCCCCCACCCAAGGAAGCAGTTAGTGCATATGCATCCCCAGGAGCCCATGCTTCTCCAACAGGCCTTTACAACTCTCAGGTGAGGAAATACACTTGTGAGCCCACTCCACCAAGGCCCACAGTCTGACACAGAGAGCCATGTGGAATCTTGACAGAGCAGCCACTCAGGCACACGTAGACACCTAGGAGCCTTAGCTACTCTAGCTTTCCACGCTATCTGGCAAAAGTAGCTGCAACTCCAGCAAAGCGGGAGGTTAGACCACCACACATACCACTGCGAAAGATACTGAATCCAAAAGATGAGCAGTGATGGTCTCTGGGCCCCTCTTCCATGGCCCCTCACATGATAAGAACCACTGAGTTGGAATTCCAGCCAGCCACCAAGAGTAGCATTGCACCTCCCTGGGATGGTACTCCCAGGGCTCAGGGGGAGACGTGGGCCACCATCCTTGCTGTTTGGGTAACTTAGCTGTTCCAGCCTTCAGGCTTTGGAGTGTCCAAGATGACTGGAGGCTGAAGCAGACCCCCAGCACAGCACAGTTGCTCTACAAAAACATGGCCAGACTACTTTTTAAAGCAGGTCCTTTCCCTCCTCACTAAGTGCCTCCAGCCATGTCCTGCAGGTGTGTTTGGGCTGATCAGAGATCCATCCCTCCCTGGATAGAGCCCCCAAAAAGGGAGAGGAGGAGGCTTCAATTTTTCTTATTTGCAGCCTTTACTAGTGATACCTCCAGGTACCGCAAAATCTGAGTAGACCCCCAGCGTACCACAGCAGCCCTATGGAAAAGTGGTCAGTCTGTTACATGGATGCCCATTCCCACATCTCCTCACTGGGAAGGTTCTCCTAGCCTGGGCCTCCACTCAGCCCCTGCCAGAGCTCTCAAGCCAGTAGCAACTTGGCAACTCCCTGGAAAAAGCCTCCAGGGTCAACTGAATGCTACCCGACCACTGCCTCTGCAGAACTGTCCTTGCCACCTTTTGACTAATGAAGGAGCAAAGACGCCAGGTACCTTATCCACACCTCTAGTGAGCTGCAGTCAACCAAAGGAGAGAAGGCCAGTCTGTATCTCATGGGTTCCACATACCCTCCACTGCTCATCCTCACACAGGGAACCTGTGGCTTAGGCCCACAGCACAGATCTTCCATCCTGGGCTGATAGCACTGAGTGACTGCTGACTCACATTTCACTGGAGCGGAACCCCCAGGAGAAAACCAAAGTGGTGGGGCAGCAAGCCGGCTGCTGTGGAGCTCAAAGGGTTTAGTGTAGGAAAATGTGCAGCAGAGCGTGGCCAGGGAAGGCCATCCCTCTAGGCTCAAGTTCTCCCAGAAGAGACTTTAGCCCTACAGGAACTGTCAGACCTGACCCCTGCAGGGCAGTTGTATTAGTCCATTTTCATGCAGCTGATAAAGACACACCCAAGACTGGGTAATTTATAAAGAAAAAGAGGTTTAATGGACTCGCAGTTCCACGTGGCTGAGGAGGCCTCACAATCATGGCAGAAGGCAAAAGGCACATCTTACACGGCAGCAGGCAAGAGAGAATGAGAGCCAAGTAAAAGGAGAAACCCTTTGTAAAACCATCAGATCTCGTGGTATTTATTCACTACCATGAGAACAGTATAGGGGAAACCAACCTCATGATTCAGTTGTCTCCTACAGGGTCCCTCCCACAACACATGGGAACTATGGGAGCTACGATTAAAGATGAGATCTGGGTGGGGACACAGCCAAGCCATATCAGCAGTCTTGCACATCAGATAGGGCTAGTCCAACCTGAGCTCTCTTTGGGCTGCTGGCCTCTTCTGGGGCCCCAACCTCACCACACCCACTTACAGGGCAGTCTGATGCCCTGGGGCCCACACCGTAGCTTCTGTTCAGGTGGACCATGCTTGAGTGTTGGAGAGCTCCAGTGAGGCAGCCACTGTGGCTGCACACCAGCTCACACGTTCCCTCTCATTCTGCAGCTTCCCCTGAGCCCACAGCAACTCCTTACATCACATTGCTGGCACATGTCTACAAGGGCAGTTTTTCCTTTACTTGCCCCACCAGCACATAGGAGTACAGTATGCCCCCCCAACCCTGCTGACTGCCATTGTAGATGGATCCTTGGCGGGCACAGAGCCAGCCAGCCCCACCCCTGCCCACCCTTGCCCTAATGCTATGCAGAGAACAGGGGATCCTCCCACACCTCGAGCAATCACTTCTGCTTGTGGGGCACAGAGAAGGCACCCAGACTTGCACTGGCTAGCACCCTACCTCAATCCAACACCACCTCCAGTGCAACCGTGCACACAATCTCCAGCAGGGGCCTCCCACTATCCACCAGCTGCTTTGCCTCCACCACTGTGGTGAACATCTGCAGGAAGGCAGGCACCCCTACATCTGCTAGCACTCTGCTGCAGCTGCTGCACCTTGGGCCCCCAGCACAGTAAACTCCAAACTTTGAGGAGCTAGAGAACAAAGTTGGGGCCCAACACAAGACCTCAGAGTTAGAGCAGATGGTCTAAGAGTTGGGACATGAGCATTGGCTGCATAAAATCTCCCAGAAACAAAGCCACTTGGCTCAATTCATCTTATACCACAACCAAACCCTGAGAAATATCAAATAGGATAAAATAAAAGAAAAACCCATCCAAAGGTCAGCAATCTTAAGGACTGAAGTTAGATAAACCCACAAAAATGAAAAAGCATCAGCACGATAATGCTGCAAACTTGGGAATACTATGCAGTCATAAAAAATGATGAGTTCATGTTCTCTGCAGGAAAATGGATGAATCTGGAAACCATCATTCTCAGCAAACTAACAAAAGAACAGAAAACCAAACACTGCATGTTCTCACTCATAAATGGGAGTTGAACATTGAGAACACATGGACACAAAGAGGGGAACATCACACACTGGGGCCTGTCATGGTGGTGGGGTAGAAAGGAAGGGATAGCATTAGGAGAAATACCTAATGTAGATCACTGGTAGATGGATGCACCAAAATATCATGGCACATGTATACCTATGTAACAAACCTGCATGTAATGTACATGTACCCCAGAACTTAAATTTTTTTTAAATGCTGAAAACTCAAAAAGCTAGAATGCCTTCTTTCCTCCAAATGACCATATCACCTCCCCAGCAAGGGTTCAGAACCAAGCTGCAGCTAAGATGGCTGAAATGCCAGAATTAGAATTCAGATTATGGATAGGAATGAAGTTCATTGAGCTACAGGAGTACACTGTAACCCAATGCAAGGGAGCTAAGCATGATAAAACACTGCAGGAGCTAATAGATAAAATAGCATAAAGACTGTAACTGACCCGACAGAGCTGAAAAACACCCTACACGAATTTCATAACGCAAACACAAATATCAATAGCAGAATTGGCCAAGCAGAGGAAAGAATCTCAGAGCTTGAAGACTGACTTTCTGACATAAGGCAGGCAGACAAGAATAGACAACAAAGAATGAAAAAGTAATGAAGAAAACCTGGGAGAAATATGATATTTTCTAAAAAGACTGAATCTATGACTGACTGGTATACCTGAAAGAGATGGGGAGAATGGAATTATCTTGGAAAATATATTTCAAAATGTCATCCATGAGAACTTCTCCAACCTAGCTAGAGAGGCCAATATTCAAATTCAGGAAATGCAGATAATTCCAATAAGGTACTACACAAGAAGACTTTTTTTCAAGATACATAATCATCAGATTCTCTAAGGCCAAAATGAAAAAAAAAAAAATGTAAAGGCATCTAGAGGGAAAGGCCAGGTCACCAACAAAGGGAAGCCCAGCAGACTAACAGCAGACCGCTCAGCTGAAACCCTTCAAGCCACAAGAGATTAGGGGCCGATATTCACCATTCCTAAAGAAAACCAATTCCAACCCAGAATTTCACATCTGGCAAAACTAAGCATCCTAAGTGAAGTAGAAATAAGATTATTTTCAGATAAAGAAATGTTGAGGGAATTTGTTACTACCAGACTCGCTTTACAAGATCTTCTCAAGATAGCACTAAATATGGAAAGGAACAACTGTTACCAGCCACTACAAAAATGCACTGAAGTACACAGACCAGTGACATTACAAAGTAACCACATAAACAAGTCTACAAAATAACCAGCTAACATCACAATGAAAAGATCAAATTCACACATCAACGCTAAGCTTAAATGTAAATGGGCTAGATGTCCCAATTAAAAGACACAGAGTGGCAGGCTGGATAAAGAACCAAGACCCAATGGTATGCTGTCTTCAGGAGACCCATATCACATGCAAAGACACAGATAGGCTAAAAAACAAAGGGATGAAGAAAAATCTACCAAGCAAATGGAAAACAGAAAAAAGCAGGGATTACAATCCTAGTATCTGAGGAAACAGACTTTAAAGCAACAAAGATTAAAAGCAAAGAGACACAAACGAGAGTGTTATATAATGGTAAAGACTTCAATTCAACAAGATCTAACTCTCCTAAATATACATGCAACCAATGCAGGAGCACTCAGATTAATAAAGCAAGTTCGTAGAGACTTTCGAAGAGACTTAGAGTCCCAAAAAGTAATCGTGAGAGATTTTAACACCCCACTGACAATATTAGACAAATCACTGAGACAGTAAATTAACAAAGATATTCAGGACCTGAACTGAGCACTGATCAAATGGCCCTGATATCTACAAAACTCTTCACACAAAACAAAAGCATATATATTCTTCTCATTGAAGAATGAGAAGGATTACCCTTTGTAGGTCAGATCACCTACAAAGGGAGCCTCATCAGGCTAACAACTGAGTCTGCCCATTCTGGTCCTACCTATCTTGGTCTCCCTCTGTGAGGCTGAGCAGGGAGCTCAGAACACTGTGTACTCCCTACAGATTAGCCCACTGCCTGTAGAAACCAAGACTTTCCCCCAGTAAACAAGGATAAAATACCATTTGTGTTGGCCACAGCCAGCTCTCACTAGCCTCTAGGTTGAACCACACAGTCCAATACAAAACCAGCTCACAGAAGTACACAGGGCTATAGAAGCAAAGCCAAAAGACTGTACCAGCATTCTCTATAGTCACATACTCTGAGTGGGGGAAGAAAACAATAAAGGAGAAAAACAATGATGAGGAGAGGAGAGGAGAGGATTCTATCCACACAAAAATAATTACAAAACTTAGAAGTGCCAGCATCTCCAGAGGAAGGAACCAGCATAAGAATTCTGGTACCATGAAAAATCTGAATACTGTGACACTATTTGTTAATTTGAGATCTTTCTAGCTCTCCAGCAATGGTCACTAACCAAAATGGAAACTCAGAAATGACAGATAAATAATTCAAAGAATAGATTGCAAGGAAACCCAGTAAATTACAAGACAAGGTTGAAACTCAACACAAAGAAACTTCTAAGCAATCCAGGAAATGAAGGAAGAGATTGATTTTTAAAAAAATCAATCAAAGCTTCTGGACTTGAAAAAGGCAAGTGAAGAATTTCTCAATACAATTGGAAAACTTATCAATAGACTAGGCCAAGCAGAAGAAAGAATTTCAGAGCTTTAAGATCAATCCTTCAAACTAACCCACTCAGGAAAAAATAAAAATAATTTGAAAAAATAAACAAGTCTTTAAAAAATGTAGGATTATATAAAGTGAAAAAAACTACAAATCATTGGCATGTCTGATGAGAAAAGGTAAACAACCTGGAAAACATATTTGAAGGAATAATCCAAGAAAATTTCTCTAATCTTGCTAGAAGGGTAGACATCCAGGTACAAGAAATCCATATAATATCAGCAAGATACTAAACAAAACAAACGTAACTAAGGCACAAAGTGACAAGACTGCCCAAAGTCAATACTTAAGAAAAAATCCTAAAGGCAGCTAGAGAAAAAGGTCAGATCACCTACAAAGGGACCCTCACTGGGCTAACAACAGACTTCTTAGCAGAAGAAACCTTAAAACCCAGAAGAGACTGGGGGCCTATTTAGCACTCTTTTTTTTTTTTTAATTTTTATTGCATTTTAGGTTTTGGGGTACATGTGCAGAACGTGCAAGATAGTTGCATAGGTACACACATGGCAGTGTGTTTTGCTGCCTTCCTCCCCTTAACCCACATTTGGCATTTCTCCCCAGGCTATCCCTCCCCAGCTCCCCCCCACCACTGTCCCTCCCCATTCCCCCCAATAGACCCCAGTGTGTAGTACCCCCCTCCCTGTGTCCATGTGTTCTCATTTTTCTCACCCACCTATGAGTGAGAATATGTGGTATTTCCTTTTCTGTTCTTGTGTCAGTTTGCTGAGAATGATGTTCTCCAGATTCATCCATGTCCTTACAAAGGACATAAACTGGTCATTTTTTATTGCTGCATAATATTCCATGGTGTATATGTGCCACGTTTTCCCAGTCCAGTCTATCATTGATGGGCATTTGGGTTGGTTCCAGGTCTTTGCTATTGTAAACAGTGCTGCAGTGAACATTCGTGTGCATGTGAAGTCCATCTGAAAATGCAGCTAGGACTCACCCTGTGCCTTCACTGAGAGCTGCAATCCCGAGCTGTTTCTATGATGCCATCTTGGATGGAATCCAGCATTCTTAAAGAAAAGAAATTCCAACCAAGAATTTTATATCCCACCAAACTAAGCTTCATAAGTGAAACAAAAATAAAATCTTTCCCAGACTCGCAGTCACAAAGGTAAGATTTTACCACTAGACCACCCTAACAAGAGATCCTCAAGTAGGTTTTAAACATGGAAACTAAAGAACTCTATCTGCTACCATAAAAACACACTTGAGTACATAGTCCACAGACCCTATAAAGCAACTACACAGCAGATACTGTAAAGCAACCACCTAACAACTTCACAATAGGATGAAAACTTCACAGAACATTAATCTTGAATGTAAATGGTCGAACTGCCCCAACTGAAAGGCATAGAGTGGCAAGTTGTATATATCTATATATTTTAAAAAAAAAAGGGTAGCTGTCAAGATGGCCAAATAGGAACAGCTCCAGTCTGCAGCTCCCAGTGAGACTGACACCAAAGGTGGGTGATTTCTGCATTTCCAACTGAGGTATCCAGCTCATCTCACTGAGACTGACTGGACAGTGGGAGCAGCCCATGGAGGGTGAGCCGAAGCAGGGTGGGGGTGTTGCCTCACCCAGGAAGCACAAGGGGTTGGGGGATTTCCCTTTCCTAGCCAAGGAAAGCTGTGAGAGACTGTACCAGGAGAAACAGTGCATTGTGGCCCAGATACTTAACTTTTCCCATGGTCTTTGCAACCAGCAGACCAGAAGATTCCTTCCGGTGCTTGGCTCAGAGGGTCCCACCCCCTTGGAACCCAGCAAGCTTAAATCCACTGGCTTTAAATTCCTGCTGCTGCCACAGCAGTCTGAGGTCCACCAGGCATGCAAGCTTGGTGGGGGCAGGGGTATCCGCCATTGCTGAGGATTGAATAGGTGTTTCTACCCTCACAGTGTAAACAAAGCCACCAGGAAGTTCAAACTGGGTGGAGCCCACCGCAGCTCCCTGGGTCAGGGCACCTGGAGAAAGGGCTGACTGAGGGTGCAGCTTCGGCAGACTTACACATTCCTGCCTCGCAGCTCTGAAGAGAGCAGTGGTTCTCCCAGCACAGTGTTTGAACTCTGACAAGGGATGGACTGCTCCTCAAGAGGGTTCCTGATACCCCGTGTATCCAAACTGGGAGACACCTGCCAGTCGGGGCCAACAGACTCCTCACACAGAACAGCCCTGGCTGGTATCTGGCAGCTGTCCCTCTGGGATGAAGCTTCCAGAGGTAGGAAAAGGCAGTAATCATTGTGGTTCTGTAGCCTCTGCTACAGAAGAGGGTCTGGAGTGGACCTCCAGCAAACTCCAGCAGATCTGCAGCAGAGGGGCCTGACTATCTGAAGGAAAACTAACAAACAGAAAGAATAGTATCAACAGCACCAACATCAAAGACCAAAGGTAGATAAATCTATGAAGATGGGGAGAAACCAGCACAAAAAGGCTGAGAACCCCAAAAACCAGAACACCTCTTCTGAATACAGAGAACACCACAAAGATATTCCTCAAGAAGAGCAACCCCAAGACACATAACCAACAGATTCATCAAGGCTGAAATGAAGAAAAAAATGTTAAGGGCACTCAGAGAGCAAGGTCATGTCACCCACAAAGGGAAGCCCATCAGAATAGCAGCAGATCTCTTGGCAGAAACCCTACAAGGCAGAAGTGAGTGGTGGCCAATATTCAACATCCTTAAAGAAAAGAATTTTCAATTCAGAATTTTATATCCAGCCAAACTAAGCTTCATATGCGAAGGAGAAATAAAACCCTTTACAGACATGCACATGCTGAGAGACTGTGTCACCACCAGGCCAGCCTTACAAGAGCTTCAAGAGCTCCTGAAGGAAACACTAAACACGGAAATGAACAATCAGTACCAGTCACTACAAAAACATACCAAATTGTAAAGACCATTGACACTATGAAGAAACTGCATCAACCAACAGGCAAAATAACCAGCTAGCATCATAATGACAGGATTAAATTCACATATAACAATATTAACCTTAAATGTAAACAGACAAAGTGCCCCAATTAAAAGACACAGACTGGCAAACTGGATAGTCAAGACTCATCACTGTGCTATATTCAGGAAACCCATCTCATGTGCAAAGACACACGTAGGCTCAAAATAAAGGGATGGAGGATGATTTACCAAGCAAATGGAGAGAAAAAAAAAATGCAGGGGTTGCAATCTCAGTCTCTGACAAAACAGACTTTAAACCAACAAAGATCAAAAAAGACAAAGAAGGGCATTACATAATGGTAAAGGGATCAATGCAACAAGAAGAGCTAACAATCCTAAATATATATGCACCCAACACAGGAGCACCCATTCATAAAACAAGTTCATAAAGGCCTACAAAGAGACTCAGACTCTCAGATAACAACAGTGGGAGACTTTAACAACCCACTGTCAACATTAGACAGATTATTAACAAGGATATTATCCTTGTTAATAATCAGAAAATTAAGACAGAAAATTAACAAGGATATCAGGATTTGAATTCAGCTCTGAACTAAGCAGACCTAATAGACATCTGTAGAACTCTCCACCCCAATTCAACAGAATACACATTCTTCTCAGCTTCTCATCACAGTTATTCTAAAACTGACCACATAATTGGAAGTAAAATACTCCTCAGAAAATGCAAAAGAACAGTAATCATAACAAAGAGTCTCTCAAGCCACAGTGCAATCAAATTAGAACTCAGGACCAAGAAACTCACACAAAACTGCACAACTACATGGAAACTGAACAACCTGTTCCTCAGTGACTACTGGGTAAATACTGAAATGAAGGCAGAAATAAAGATGTTCTTTGAAACCAATGAGAACAAAGGCACAATGTACCAGAATCTCTGGGACACATTTAAAGGAGTATCCAGAGGGAAATTCATAGCTATAAATGCCCACAAGAGAAAGAAGAAAAAAGTTAAACTGACACTCTAACATCACAATTAAAAGAACTAGAGAAGCAAGAGCAATCAAATTCAAAAGCTATCAGAACACAGTAACTAACTAATATCCAAGCAGAACTGAAGGAGATAGAGACAAAAAAAAACCTTCAAAAAATCAGTATATCCAGGAGCTGGTTTTTTGAAAAGATCAACAAAATATACATACTCCTAGCTAGGTTAATAAAGAAGAAAGAAAGATGAATCAAATAGATGCAATAAAAAATGATAAAGATGATATCACCACCAATCCCACAGAAATACAAACAGCAGAGAATACTATAAATAACTCTATGCAAAAAAAAAAAAAATTAGACGATCCAGAAGAAATGGATAAATTCCTAAACACACACACCCTCCTAAGACTAAACAAGGAAGAAGTCAAATCCCTGAATAGGCCAGTAACAAGTTCTGAAACTGAGGCAGCAATTAATAGCCTACCAACCAGAAAAAGTCGAGGACCAAATGGATTCACAGCCAAATTCTCCCAGAGGTACAAAGAGGAGGTGGTACTATTCCTTCTGAAACTATTCCAAACAATAGAACAAGAGGAAATCCTCCCTAATTCATTTTATGAGGCTAGCATCATGTTCGTAAGAAAACCTGTCTAAGACACAATAAAGAAAGAAAATTTTGGCCGGGCGCGGTGGCTCAAGCCTGTAATCCCAGCACTTTGGGAGGCCAAGGCGGGTGGATCACGAAGTCAAGAGATCGAGACCATCGTGGTCAACATGGTGAAACCCCGTCTCTACTAAAATTACAAAAAATTAGCTGGGCATGGTGGCTCGTGCCTGTAATCCCAGCCACTCGGGAGGCTGAGGCAGGAGAATTGCCTGAACCCAGGAGGCGGAGGTTGCGGTGAGCCGAGGTGGCGCCATTGCACTCCAGCCTGGGTAACAAGAGTGAAACTCCGTCTCAAAAAAAAAACAGAAAATTTTAGGTCAATATCCCTGATGAATATCGGTGCAAAAATCCTCAATAAAATACTGGCAAACTGAATCCAGCAGCTCTTCAAAAAGCTTGTCCACCAAGATCAAGTTGGCTTCATCCCACGGATACAAGGCTGGTTCAACATACACAAATCAATACACTCAATCCATCACATAAACAGGACAAACGACAAACACCACATGATTATCTGAATAGATGCGGAAAAGGTCTCCAACAAAATTCAGCAGCCCTTCATACTAAAAACTCTCAATAAACTAGGTATTGATGGAATGTATCTCAAAATAATAAGAGGTATTTAGGCCAAATTCACAGCTGATATCATACTGAATGAGCAAAAACTGGAAGCATTCCCTTTGAAAAGCGGCACAAGACAAGGATGCCCTTTCTCACTTCTCCTATTCAACACACTGTTGGAAGTTCTGGCCAGGGCAATCAGGCAAGAGAAAGAAATAAAGGGCATTCAAATAGAAAAAGAGGAAGTCAAATTGTTTCTCTTTGCAAATGACATGACTGTATATTTTGAAGACCCCACTGCCTCAGCCCAAATCTCCTTAAGCTGATAAGCAACTTTAGCAAAGTCTCAGGACACAAAATCAATTCACAAAAATCACAAGCATTTTTCTGCACCAATAACAGACAAACAGAGAACCAAATCACGAATGAACTCCCATTCACAACTGCTACAAAGAGAATAAAATACCTAGGAATACAACTTACAAGGGATGTGAAGGACTTCTTCAAGGAGAACTACAAACCACTGCTCAAGGAAATAAGAGAGGACACAAACAAATCATTTTCATGACATGGCCATGTCATGAAAATGGCCATACTACCCAAAGCAATTTATAGATTCAATGTTTTCCCCATCAAACTACCATTGACTTTCTTCACAGAATTTGAAAAATATATATTTTAAATTTCATTTGGAATCACAAAAGAGCCCATATAGCCAAGAAAATCCTAAGCAAAAAGAACAAAGCTGGAGGCATCATGCTACCTGACTTCAAGCTATATTACAAGGCTACAGTAACAAAAACAGCATGGTACTGGTACCAAAACAGAGATATAGACCAATGGAACAGAACAGAGGCCTCAGAAATAACACCACACATCTACAAGCATCTCATTTTTGACAAACCTGACAAAAAGAAGCAATGGGGAAAGGATTCCCTATTTAATAAACAGTGTTGGGAAAACTGGCTAGGCATATGCAGGAAGCTGAAACTGGGTCCCTTCCTTTCACCTTATACAAAAATGAACTCAAGATGGATTTAAGACTTAATCATAAGACCTAAATCCATAAAAACCCTAGAAGAAAACCTAGATAATACCATACAGGACGCAGGCATGGACAAAGACCTCATGACAAAAACAACAAAAGCATTGGCAACAAAAGCCACAGTAGACAATGGGATCTAATTAAACAAAAGAGCTTCTGTACAGCAAAAGAAAATTATCATTAGAGTGAACAGGCAACCTACAGAATGGGAGAAAATTTTTTCAATCTATCCATCTGACAAAGGGCTAATATTCAGAATCTACAAAGAACTTAAACAAATTTACGAGAAAAAAACAACCCCTTCAAAAAGTGGGAAAATGATATGAATATGAACAGACATTTCTCTCTTTTTTTTTTTTTTTTTGAGACAGAGTCTTGCTCCTTTGCCAGGTGCCAGGCTGGAGTGCAGGGACAACCATCTCGGCTCACTGCAACCTCCGTCTCCCGGATTTAAGCAATTCTGCTGCCTCAGCCTCCCAAGTAGCTGGGACTACAGGCGCACTCCACCGTGCCCAGCTAATTTTTGTATTTTTAGTAGACACAGGGTTTCCCCATGTTGGCCAGGATGGTCTCGATCTCTTGACCTCGTGATCTGCCCGCCTCAACCTCCCAAAGTGCTGAGATTACAGGCGTGACCCACCACACCCGGCCTGAACAGACACTTCTCAAAAGAAGACATTTATGCAGCCAACAGACATATGACAAAATGTTCATCATCATTGGTAATTAGAGAAATGCAAATCAAAACCACAATGAGATACCATCTCATGCCAGTTAGAATGGTGTTCACTAAAAAGTCAGGAAACAACAGATGCTGGAGAGGATGTGGAGAAACAGGAACACTTTTACACTGCTGGTGGGAGTGTAAATTAGTTCTACCATTGTAGAAGACAATGTGGTGATTCCTCAAGGATCTAGAACTAGAAATACCGTTTGCTCCAGCAATCCCATTACCAGGTATATATAGCCAAAGGATTATAAATTACTCTACTATAAAGACACATGCACACATATGTTCATTGTGGCACTGTTCACAATAGCAAAGACTTAGAACCAACCCAAATGCCCATCAATGATAAACTGGAGAAAGAAAATGTGGCACATATATACCATGGAATACTATGCAGCCATAAAAAAAGGATGAGTCCACGTCCTTTGCAGGGGCAGGAGTGAAACTGGAAACCATCATTCTCAGCAAATAACCCAAGAACATAAAACCAAACATCGCATATTCTCACTCATAGGTGGGAGTTGAACAATGAAACCTCATGGACACAGGAAGGGGAACACCACACACCAGGGCCTGTCAGGGTTGCAGGTGGGGGGAGGGATAGCATTAGGAGAAATAACTAATGTAGATGATGGGTTGATGGGTGCAGCAAACCACCATGGCACATGTATACCTGTGTAACAAACCTGCATGTTCTGCACATGTACCCCAGAACTTAAAATATATAAATATATACAAGACCCATCCAACTGCTGTCTTCAAAAGATCCACCTTACACTTAATGATATCCATGGGCTTAGAGAAAAGGGTTGGAGAAAGATCTATCACACAAACAGAAAAAAAAAAAGAATATGGTTTGCTCTTCTTCTAACAGATAGACTTGAAATCAACAACAGTAAAAAAACGACCGAGAAAGGCATTACATAATTTTAAAAGGTTCAATTTAACAAAAAGGTTTAATTATCCTAAATATATATGCACTCAGTATTGAAGTACTCAGATTCATAAAACAAGTACTTCTAGACCTTTGGAAAAAAACTTAGATATTCACACATAATAGTGAAGGACTTCAACATCCCACTCAAAGTATTAGGTCTTTAAGGCCTAAAATTAACAAATAAATTCTGGACTTAAATTCAATACCTGACCAACTGGACCTAATAGACATCTACAGACAATTTCACCCATCAAGCATAGAATGTACATTCTTATCTGTACATGGAACACAGTCTAAGATCAACCACATGCTTGGTCATAAAGCAAGTCTCAACAAATTTTAGAAACTGAAATCATACCAACTTACCTTGGACCACAGCAGAATAATAATAGAAATCAATACCAAGAAGATCTCTGAAAAACCACACTATTAGATGGAAATTAAACTGTCGTTGAATGACTTTTGGGTAAACAACAAAATTAAGGCAAAAGTAAAAAAATTCTTTTAAATAAGTAAAAACAAAGACACAACATATCAAAATGTCTGTGATGTAGCAAAAGCAGTGTTAAGAGGAAAGCTTTTCACACTAATTAGTCACATCAAGAAGTTAGAAAGATCCCAAATTAACAATCTAACATAATATCTAGAGGAAAGAGAAAAACTGGAGCAAACTAATCTCAAAGCTAGCA
The DNA here is from genome assembly GCA_031835075.1 of Saguinus oedipus. NCBI lineage: Eukaryota > Metazoa > Chordata > Mammalia > Primates > Cebidae > Saguinus > Saguinus oedipus. The sequence continues at coordinate 640,215 of CM063176.1, forward strand.
GAAAAAATTTTTAAAAGCTAAAATCAGAACAGAGCTGAAGGAAATTGATACCCAAAAATTCATCCAAAGAATTAACAAAACTAAGAATTTGTTTTTTGACATGATAAACAAGATCAATAGAATGGTAGCTACATTAACAAACAAAAAGAGAGAGATCAAATAAGCACAGTCAGATACAACCAAGGAGACATTACAACCAATCCCACGGAAATACAAAAGATCCCAGAGACTATGATTAACACTTCTGTGCATATAAACTATAAAATCTAAAGGAAATGGAAACACACGACCTGCCAAGATTGAATCAGGAAGAAATTGAAACCCCAAACAGATCAATACAGAGTTCCAAAATTGAACCTATCATTAAAAAAACTACCAACCAAAACAAAAAACCCTGGGCCAGAGGGGTTCGTATCTAATTCTACCACATGAACAGAGAAGAGCTGGTACTAATTATACTGAAACTATTCCAAAAAATCAAGGAGAAGGGACTCCTCCTAACTTTCGAGAGCAAAACCTAGCGAAGAAGCAATTAAAAAAAAACTACAGGCTAGCATCCCTGATGGACATAGATGCAACCTATGTTGAGGAACCTAGCAGTTCTCAATAAAATACTAGCAAATCAAATTGGACAGCACATCAGAAAGGTAATTCACCATAATCAAGTAGGCTTTATTCCTCGGATGCAAGGTTGATTCAACATACTCAAATCAATAACTTTGATTTGCCACATAAACAGAATTAAAAACAAAATCTGTATGATCTTCTCAATAGATGCAGAGAAATATTTTGATAAAATTCCACATCCCTTAATGGCTAAAAAATTTCAACAAACTAGGCATTGAATAACATGCCTCAAAATAATAAGATCCATCTATGGCAAACTCACATCCAACATCATATTGAATGGGCAAAAGCTGGAACCACTCTCCTTGAGAACAAGAACGAGACAAGGATGCCCACTCCCACTCCACTGCACCTATTTAGCACAGTACTGGAAGTCCTAGTCAGAGTAATCAAGCAAGAGAAAGAAATAAAAGGCATGCAAATAGGAAAAGAGAAAGTCAAATTATCTCTCTTCTCTGATATGATTCTATACCTAGAAAACCCTAAAGACTACCAAAAGGCTCCTACACCTGACAAACAACGTCAGTAAACTTGCAGGATACAAAAGCAATGGACACAAATCAGTAGCATCTCTTTTTTATTTTTTGAGACGGAGTTTCGCTCTTGTTACCCAGGCTGGAGTGCAATGGCGCGATCTCGACTCACCGCAACCTCCGCCTCCTGGGTTCAGGCAATTCTCCTGCCTCAGCCTCCTGAGTAGCTGGGATTACAGGCACGCACCACCATGCCCAGCTAATTTTTTTTTTTTTTGTATTTTTAGTAGAGACGGGGTTTCACCATGTTGACCAGGATGGTCTCGATCTCTTGACCTCGTGATCCACCCGCCTCGGCCTCCTAAAGTGCTGGGATTACAGGCCCACCGCGCCCGGCCCTAATCAGTATCATTTCTATACACCACTAACATTCAAATTGAGAGCCAAGTCAAGGACACAATCCCATTTACAACACCACACAAAAATTACCTAGGAATACATCCAACAACAGAAGTGAAAGATCTCTACCAGGAGGAATGCAAAACACTGCTAAAAGAAATCAGAGATGACACAGACAAATGGAAAAACATCCTATGCTCATGAATTAGAATAATTAATATCATTAGCTTTTCCATATTGTTCAAAGCAATCTATAGATTCAACACTATCCCTATCAAACCACCAACATAATTTTTCAGAAAATTTTTTAAAAGCTAAAATCAGAGCAGAACTGAAGGAAATTGATACCCAAAAATTCACCCAAAGAATTAACAAAACTAAAAGTTTGTTTTTTGAAAGGAAAAACAAGATCAATAGAATGCTAGCTAGATTAGCAAACAAAAAAAAAAAAAAAGAGAAGATCCAAATAAGCACAAATAAGAATTATGAGAAACTATTCTAAAATTCATATGGCACCAAAAAAGGGCCCAAATAGCCAAAGCAATCCTAAGCAAAACACAAAGCCAAAGGCATCATGTTAGTTGACTTCAAACTATACTACAAGTCTACAGTAACCAAAACAGCATGGTATTAGTTGAAAAACAGACACCAGACCAATGGAACACAATATAGAACCCAGAAATAAAGCTGCATACCCATAACCATCTAAGCCATCTAAAGTTGGCAAAAATAATCAATCTAAATAACCATCTAAACTCAGCAAAAATAAGCAATAGGGAAAGGATTCCCTATTCGATAAATGGTACTGGGATAACTGGCTAGCCATATGCAGAAGAATGAAACTGGACCCCTACTTTTTACCATATACGGTAATTAACTCAAGACGGATTAAAGATTTAAATCTATGACCTCAAATCATACAAATTCTAGAAGAAAACCTAGGAAATAATATTCCATCCAAAATCTGTAAGGAATTTAAATTACTCAATAAGCCAAAACCAAATAATGCCATTAAAAAGTGGAAGGCATTTGCCAAGTTCATCAGAGTAGCTGCCTCTAAGGGAAGTAAGGAATGGATATGGAGATCATGACTGAAGGAGGAACGTGAAATAAAAATAAAATATAATGAAATAAATGAGAGCCTATGTATAGACCCCACAGCAACAGGGAGCCATGAGGGAGAAGTGTGTGTGTGTATTAATTCAGCTCCTGGCACCTGAGGGGTAGCAGCCCCATAGAAAGGGAGAAAGTGGAGAGCAGAACCCCATGTTGGCCCAAGACAAACCTCCATGCTTCATAGCACAAGAGCATCAGGAATTCCACAGCCACCTCACCCATAAAATAAAACCCAAGATCCTTGGCATACATTCAGAGTTTTTACCATCTGGGCCCTGTTCTTAACAATAGAGGAAAGATCCAACTTCTGTCAACCATCCTGTCACCTCCACCCCCGCCCCACCTTTTGATGAATTCTCTCTCTACCACTCTATAAACACAGTAGCTGCAGACACAGTGTTGGAAGTGGCATCTCTGACCTCCTGATTTTTCCTTAGTGGGCTCCTGCTATGGTTGGCATCACCTTTAGGCCCTCCTGATCTACCGTCTTCCCTCCGTCTTGCACTTTTATCCGCATCAAAATAAAACTGAATGTTCTGATATGTATGTTCAGAGCTGGCTCATGCCTTAGATTAAGCAAGTATGACTTGAGGACATCTGGTCGGTCGGAGCAGCCTCCTGCATACAATGATCTCCCAACTATTCTGCTTCCACAATTTATCTTCTCTCCATTAGATTCAGACAAGTCCCAGGTTACCCAAACCCTCATTCCAGAATTTAAAGACAGTGCCTTGCAGACACCAACACATTTATACCCGGTATCAGATTATAACATTAGCAATTTCATTCCCAGGGCCAGGGATCCAATACATTCTAATTAAGATTAAGGAAATGACAGAAAGGAAGGGGAGGTTTAGAGGAGGTGACTCTGGGCCAGGCATAGGCAGCAGGAGAGGGCACAGAGCATGAGAAAAAACGCTGAACAGGCAGAGGAAAGAGAAGAGGCACAGGTTGGACCATGGACGCATTAACTGCTTCTCACATTCATTTCCTGTTTTCCACAGTTGTTCAGTTCTTATTACGGGTCTTACCTGGGCAGCCTTTAGGGTGTCATTGATTTTTTTTCCTCTTTGGTCTACTTCCTCAAGACAGCCTTTTACCTCTCTCTCTACACACGAGTTTTCATCATGAAGCTCACTCTTCTCCCACCTCCACTGTCTCCAATCAACTCTCAATGAAGTTAAACTGACTGAGCTATCGGTCAGTTGCATCACATTTAAATAAGAACAGAGAACACCAAAGCATCAGGAAACACAGTGCAGACGTCGGCAGCTACACTCTGATAGACCTGGCAGCTGTGGCCACTCGAAATCTCTCATGGGAATTAGGAAACTAAAATCTATTTTTTTAAAAAACTATGTAACAATGGCGATCATTAAAAAATCTGGAGACAGCAGATGCTGGAGAGGATGTGGAGAAATAGGAACACTTCTACAATGCTGGTGGGAGTGTAAACTAGTTCAACCATTGTGGAAGACAGTGTGGCAAGTCCTCAAGGACCTAGAAATAGAAATTCCATTTGACCCAGCAATCCCATTACTGGGTATATATCCAAAGGACTATAAATCGTTCTACTATAAGGACAATGCACACGAATGTTCATTGCAGCACTGTTTACAATAGCAAAGACCTGGAACCAACCCAAATGCCCATCGATGATAGACTGGACAGGGAAAAGGTGGCACATATACACCATGGAATACTATGCAGCCATCAAAAACGATGAGTTTGTGTCCTTTGTAGGGACATGGATGAATCTGGAGAACATCATTCTCAGCAAACTGACACAAGAACAGAAAATGAAATACCACATGTTCTCACTCACAGGCAGGTGATGAACAATGAGAACACATGGACACAGGGAGGGGGGTACTACACACTGGGGTCTACTGGGGTGAATAGGGGAGGGACAGCAGGGGGGGAGCAGGGGAGGGACAGCATGGGGAGAAATGCGAAATGTGGGTGAAGGGGCGGAAGGCAGCAAAACACACTGCCACGTGTGTACCTACGCAACTATCTTGCATGTTCTGCACATGTACCCCCAAACCTAAAACGCAATAAAAAATTTAAAAAAAACTACAAAACAATCTTCAGGCAATAACGTTGTGTCAGCCTCTCCACAGAGAATATCAATCAGTGGAGTAAGACCGTGAGTCTGATACCTGATCTAATTGTTTTCTGCTGTGCGTTTGTATAGGCAGTGGGACAATTGGTACTAATTTTTAAACAGGTGGGAAATTCTTTGTTTTTTCACCTAATCTGACAATGCACGTCCCATTAAATATTGAGAATGAAGCCAAAAAGATGGGGTGGTGGGTTTCCTGTGTGTTTGTTGAAAATGAGACAAATGGAATACACTATTTAAAGGATTGAATTGCTTACACAAATACAAAACCCACTCCTTCCTTGACATGGACTACAGGTTCTACATATCAGATTGGTCGATTAAAGCAGTCCATTCCATTAGTATGTTTCTGCTTTGCCAATGAAGAATTATAATTTTAAAAATAAAAAGGCAATTATATAATTCATATCACAAACTGTCTTTAGAGCCAGTACCAGCCAACCTATGATTGCTTTATTCTGCTGGAGGTTACCTATAAGGAGTGAAGAAACACAGAGATAGTGACGACTTATCTAGACCCTGTCCAGTTCAGTCCAAGTTCAATTTGACTCACTAAAGACCCTTTACACGTACACAGAATTTACAAAACAGAGTTGACTATCCAGTAATGTCACTAAATTAAAGACATTGGAAACTTCTCATAATAACGGCCATAGCTATCAAATCCTTGTTTGAGTATCCACTATACATCAGGTTTTGTTTCAGGCAATTGCATTTACATTACACACTTTAAAGCTAACTTTTAAAATTAGATACATGAGACTCAGAGAGCAAAGAACTAGCCCCACAATTTCATAGCAATTGAGGAACAAAATAGAGATGGGAATGTGTTTCTGTAAAACCCTGAGACTAAGTTCTTTCCTCTGCTCCACACCTTCTCTCTTTCAAAAGTGCCTTAGAGAGCACCCAGTATGTGTTTCTGACATCTTTGTGTAGGGAAACTTTGGCTTTTGAAAGTAATACTGGTTAGGAACCAGCCCAGAGTCATTTGGAAACATCTCTGCTGAGTGAGGTGTATGATCGATCCTGATTTGCATAAAAGATAAAGTATGAGTTTAAAATGAGGATGCTTTTCTGATGTATCTTATGTAGCTGTTTCATTTTGCTTTTCTTTTCACTTCTAATAGGGGTACTACCTAGAAAAAATATTAATGAGCTTTTCTCATTTACTTTCCTTTTTTTTCTTTCTTTTTTTTTTTTTATATATCTCCACTCTCACCTAGCAATTACATTTCTAGAAGCCTGTCCTAAGGAAAGAGTCAGAAATACAAATTGAGAATTCTGTGCATGATTTTTGTCTTTAAATTTTAATTAAAATAAATTCTAACTTTTTAAAGAGGTCATACATTTACATGCTTCAGAATTCAAAAGGTACAAAAGACTTCAAAGAATAATCTCCCACCCATCTGTCTTCCCGTAATTTAGTTTCCCTCTTCTGGAAGTAACCAGGGTTACCACTTTCTCAATCTATTTGTTTTTTTCTTTTTTTCTTTTTTTGTGGTGATGTGCACCTGTAGTCCTAGCTACTTGGGAGACTGAGGCAGGGGAATGTATGTGTTTTTTTTTTTTTTGAAAGAAAAAAAGGAGTAAAGGAGAGGAAGAAAGAGGAAGAAAAAGAGGGAGAGAGAACGGGAATATTGCTTTATTCTAAAAATGGGTATTAATAATGGCCGATCAATATTTTTGTGTATTTAAAGTGGCGAATGCATATTTTGTGTATTTAAAATGGAGAGCTCTATAAATATTTATTAAGTTTACTTGTTCTGGATCTGAGTTCAAGTGCTGGTTGTCCTCATCAGTTTTCTGTCTCGTTGAGTCTAAATCTCTTTATGGGTCTTATGAATCTGGGTGTTAGGATCGTTAGCTCTTACTGTTGCATTGATCCTTTTACCACTATATCTTTGTTGCTTTGAAATCTATTTTATCAGATGCGAGAATGGCAACTCCTGCTTTTTATTTATTTATTTATTTTTGCTCTCCATTTGGTTGGTAAATCTTTCTCCATCCCTTTGTTTTGAGTCTTTGTGTATCTTTGGATGTGAAATGGGTCTGGATGCAGCATACCGTTTGATTTTGGCTGTATCTTTTGATTGAGGGGTTTAGTCGGCTTAAACTTAGGGTTACTGCCATTTGATGTTAACTATTTTATCCATTCGTTTATATAAATTCTTCTTTATGTATTAGCTTTTCTAAAAATATAAGTAAAGAGCATCATCATTTGCTTTCCTGAATACAAGACATTCCCCCTTGTCGACTAGAAGCATTTGTGTGAGTTTAGTGGTGGCAGATGCCAAAAAGCATGTGGAGAAAGTGAAAAAGTTAATATGCAGCTTTTGATATTCAAAATAGATTTCTGCAGAAAGGTGCTAGTCCTAAAACCAGACTATATTCTCAAAACAGGATTTTTCAAATTCCTTCGCTTCCCCTTGTACATGTTAAAAACTAAGAGTAGACATATGAAGAGCTCAAATACTTCTCTCCTATCACAGGGAGGCACTCAATAGACACACTCCTTCCACTTCCAGACCAAGAAGCTTATCATTCCATGATAAGAGTAAGAACAAGGTAGAAAAAGAATAAAGGTCAGGAGAGGAAATATGACCTGTCTGATACTAGGAGATAGAGAGAAGGGAACAAGAAACAGTGGCCTCCAGAGTTTTTGTTTTTTCTCTCTTTTGGGGGCAAAGCATTAGGACAGAATGCTTATGAAAACACCCAGCTAAACTGAGGGGCATACACACAAAGCAGGGAGTATATCAGAAAGGCTGGAGCTTGCTTTTCTTCCCACGTGGGCTGGATTTGAGTTGGGTGTCTTGAAGGCTTACCCTGGCGTGGAGTGGACTCCTCTGGCCAGGGAGCCAGATCAAACTAGTTTGGAGCCCTGGGTGGTAAGGATGCAGGGGCCAGGGTCTACTGGTCTGAGAGCTAAGGGAAGTGGAGAAAGCCAAGGAGCATGTAGACCGGGAGTCGGCAAACTATGGCCCACAGGTCATATCCAACCAAGCGGCCTATTTTTTAAATAGAAACGGTCATTTGTTCACATGTTGTCTTTAGCTATCTTTCAGCTGCAGAGTTGTGCGGTTGCTACAGAGACCATAGAAAGCTTAGAACTTTGACTCTCTGTGGCCCTTCATGGAAAAAGTTTGCCAATCTCTGCCCTAGACCTTATGAGAGTCTGCAGAACAAGCTGCAATGAGGCAGACAGGGAATAATGCCTTGGCATCAGAGGAGCCTGCGGATGCAGGTGAGTCTAAGGAGACAAGGAGACAAACTCCTTTCCTTAGTCAGGAGGTCACGTAACATAAGCTAGTGCCCACCCTCCAAAGCAGAGACGCCATCCTGGACAGAAGCTGGAGAAGGGACGAAAGGCTGAACGAAGAAATTCAGGAGGCCGGACATTTTTACCTGGTATTATCTGAAGCGATAGTTATATTATCTGATTGCATTAGCTTGAATATAGTCTCCAATGGGAAGTTTGATATTTACAAGGAAGTCCAGCTCAGTCACAGGTAAAGAAATTACATTTGCTCTGAACATCACACAATGTAAGTTTTATAACCCACCAATTCATAGACTATGAGACCTGATACAAACCTTAGAGGTAATTTAAAATTCTCCTGCCATTGTACAGGTAAGGAAACAGTGCTCCCCATGTTCCTGTACATAGGTAGAAAATGAACTCAAACTGGAATCCAATCCCCCAATCCAATAGCTCCAAATACCCACTATTCAGGAGGGATATTTAGTGTTGTATTCTCAAGATATAGGTAGGGAAGAGCACGGTTGAACATCAAAGAAATGGAGAGAGTTTGATAAAGAAAGTGCCCGTGAAGGTATGGTGAGGGTTTTGGTGTACCAGCAGGGAGAAGGCAGTACATCAGGCCTAGGACGATGGGGAGACTTTACCATCCAGGGGCTGGGACAAGGGGAGGGAGCCACTCAGAGAGACACCATCAAAACAGAGAAAAGCAGTGAATTCAAGGTTCTCCCACTAGGGAGATACCCATGGAAATACATGTCCTGACTTAGTCACTCTTTCTACACTTTAATCTTCCTGCCGGTTTATTTCATTCTTTTCATCCATAATACGTGGAAGGCCTACAGAGTAGTCTCCAAAATTCAGCATCCCAAAACACAGAAGAGTGGGAATAGTATGTGGAGGGGAAAAGCAAAAAGAAACCTGAGCATCGTCATATAAAATGACACCCGGAAGCATGCCCAGCATAGGGCAGGCACTTGAATCTTTTTAAAATGAATAAATGAATGGACGGATCTCACTGTTTATCAAGTCATCCTTATGAACTTCTGTGGGATCCCTGCCAAGTACAACACTCATCCAACCGACCATCAGTCACAGAAGAAAAGGTCTACAGAGAGCCATCTCTTCCCTGCAAAAGAATAAGGGGCTCCCTGGCTGTAAGTCAAAGACAGGCTTTGGCTGTGTGATTACATTAGTTTTCTACTGATACATAACAAATCGCCACAGCCTTAGCAGCTTACAACAACACAAATGTATTATCTCACAATTTCTATGCATTAAGAATACAGGCACAGGTTAACTGGGTCCTCTGCTCAATCTCACTGGACGGAAATCTGGGTGTTGGCAGGGTGTGTGGTCTCATGTGGAGCTTGAGGCCTTCTTCCACGCTCATTGGGGTTGCTAACAGAGTTCATTTCCTTGCAGTTATGGGACTTAGGTCCCTTATTTTAAAAATGATTAGAATATATAAGGTAATTGGTGCTTTAAATAATCATATTTCCACAATTCAAAGCAATCATTTTCTCTTCTTTTCTATCTTACAAATGATAGCAAATCCACCACACTCCCTTCCGCAGAAAAATGACTCTAGGAACAGCTGGGGTTGCCCCCATCTCCTGGAGTCTGCCCTCAAGTCTCAGCTATGTGTCTCCCTCACAAGTCCTCTCATACTTCCACTCTCTAGGGCCCACTCACAAAATCTCCCCTTTGATTAATGAGAAGCCCATTGCTTAGTCTCCTGGATGCGATATTCACAGGTTCTGCCTACACACAAGGGGAAGGATTATACGGGCACGTGCACCAAAGGGTGGAATCTTCAGGGCCATTTTGGAATTCTGCCTACTTAAGTGATGAGAGTTCTCATGCTCTTCTAAGTTCCCAGATTTTATTTAAAATAAACAGTTAATTTACATCCTGACTCACAACCCTTAAACCCTAGGGTTTTTAGTTTTTCTTTAAAAATCAGGAATATTTCCAGACCATTTTGTCATTTCACAGATGCATGGAGAGGAGGCTGAGCCATTGTTGGCTATGCTTACATTCTAGAGTCATTTTTCTGCGGAAGGGAGTGTGGTGGATTTGCTATCACTTGTAAGATAGAAAAGAAGAGAAAATGATTGCTTTGAATTGTGGAAATATGATTTAAAGCACCAATTACCTTATATATTCTAATCATTTTTAAAAACAATTTAACCACATTAGCTTGGCTTCAAAACTTCACAAGCATGGTAGCCAGAAGTCTATAATCATGTGTAGAAAAAACCATGAAGAGTGAAACCAACTACTGGCCTTTTGTGATATCAGGCCATCAAACCAAGACAGCATTAATAAGCTAGTAATGTTTAAACCTCATCCCCCTCCGCAAAGATATTTTATGCTGTCTGTGAGATAGAAGCAGTCATACAAGTGGCCAAATAAAACTATTTTTTAAAGATCTGTCATTTCAAAATGAAGTAAAATTCCTACTAAAAGTAGTAAGTACTCTTAGAAATTCAACTCCAGAACTTCACTACCTTTGTATCTTAAAAATCAACATAGATCTCATGCAAGGTGAAGTCATACTGATCGCAGACATTTTTGGACTCTGTGGAGGAATTATTTTCCACGGCCACTTGGCATATCTTCTTTGGATTTCATGAGAAAAGATTAATATTTCAATATGCATTTAAAGTTCTCTTTCGGAATCTTTGCTGTTCTACTGAGGTCGACGGAAGGGAGAGGCAGGGGGAAGCAAGGTAGTTTCGGCTGCATCCCCATTAAAGCTGCTGCTGTGGCCTGGATCAGTTTGGTTACTGCAATGCTTGTATTTTGTGAAACATTTATTAATGAATACAGTTTTCTCAGTGTATGATAAAGTGAAGGGAAGAAATTGCACTAATTATTTTATAAACTACTCACTCTCCAGCCTTCTCTAATCTCTCACCACCCTGCTGCTCTGAAGCATGAAGCAAAGGAACTCAGAGGAGAGAAGACAGGAGGAGGAGGAGGCAGGGAAAGGAGAATTACTGTGGGAAGAACTGTGGAAATCATGCAGAAATGGTTTTTAACCCTTCAGAAATGGAATGAACATAAAGGTTTCAAGTGTAGAGCTAGAGAGTATTCACCTGCTTCTGCCTCTTCTCCCATCCTCAAACCAATCCTTTTTACCTAAGTCGAAAGGAGTTATCACTATTACATGATGCTACTATGGACCACTGGAAATAGCTAACATGTTTAAGGAGGTATGTGTCACAAAAGTACACAACTTTTAGAAAAGAAATTCAGGGAACTTTCTTCTTACAATATAAGCAATTTGCACTGTAAGTTTGGATTGTTCATTAAAAAATGATTCAAGTGTCCATCTAACACTGAAGGTAGATAGAAATTCCATTACAAGACTTTGGGATTTTAATCTTAGCCCTAGAATATTTCCACAGAAGTAGGACAGGGAGGGCAGTTTTTTACAGTCTCTAACATCCCTCTGCTCTGATCCACCGAGACCAGTCTAGTTTTCAGGTGAGGTTCCACTTGTTTACAAGGTATAGAAATCCTCATAGATGGGTCAGCTGAAGAGCTAGTCTTTCTAGGCGAACCAGTCCAGGATTAGAGCAACTGCTCAAGGAAGTCATTAAGAACCCATATTCCCACTTATGTCCTTAGAATGTTACTTTCATCCTCACAGTCACAAGAGAGCCGCCATGTCCACCAGGCACCGGAAGGGGAACCATGCCCCCAAAAAGTGTTAGCACAGACACTCCACAAGGAAGAAAACAGAAAGAGAAAGGAGAAGGGCAGCAGTTAGTGCCAGCTTTATATGGCAAACAACAGTTTTCCTGGAGGCCTCCCCTAAGTTCACTTTCTCTTGCATTCCATTAGGCAGAACTGAATCATGTGGTTACCCCTAGCTACAAGAAAGTGACTTTTAAAAAATTGGCATGTGGCTGCCACATTCAAAATGTGGCTGTGTTAATGTAAGATGGGTCAGCAAACTTGTTCTATAAACGATGAGATCGTTAATATGTTAGGCGTGGCAGAACATACAGCATCTGTTACAACGACTCAGTTCTGCCCCTGAAGCCTGAAAGCAGCCATAGGCAGTACATCTGAGGCTGTGCTCCAATTCAACTTTATTTATAAAAGCAGTTAGAAGCCTAGATTTAGCTTGTGGATTGGAGTTTGCCCACTCTTAATATGAGAGAGGAGGAGGATATTAGCTAGACAACTAGCAGGATCTCCCATATCCCACCCCCTCTGTTTTAAATCACTCTCTACCCTCCTCACCCGTTCTGCAGTGTAGTTCTTAAACAAACAAAGAAAACACAAATCAGCAAACACGGCATTCCACGTTTGGAAGGAGTCCAGCTTCGGGGCTGTCACAAAGCTTGGTTTCTAGTCCTTTCCCGACACTGGTACCTGTGAGTGTGTGCAAAGAGAAGCACGGCTACTCCGGTATCTTAGTCATGTCACTTACTCCAGTGCAGGAGGACCCCTTAGTGCCAGAGTCAAGAATTTACAAGGAAAGGTGAAGAAGTGGCTGTCACGAGATGATGAATGGTTGCCCTCTCAAGTTTCGAATTGGATCTTCAGAGACAAAACCGGACCAACCAAGGAAACTTGGTAATTTTCTCTGCTGCAGAGCAGCCACCTGGCAGATATCACATTGCAACCACCAACCCTTGGCAGAGGTTGGAACAGCAGCTATAATTATAAAGAGCAGAGAGGAGACTCTAAAAATCTCTTCTGAGTGGCAAAAAATTCTGAAAATCAAGATAATTACAACACTAGCTCATCCTGATTTGCTTGGCTATTTATAGATGAGAAGAAGCTGATGCTCTGAGAGCTTTTTCTTTTTTTTTTTCTTCTTTTCTATTTGCATTAAATCCTGTGTGGCTCCTCTCTGAAATGTGTGCATATGCTGAGTCCATGTGAGATGCCACCACTGGCACTTGTCATAAGAATTAAATCCCTCTCAAGCTTGTTTACAGCTCAGCACTTGTCATACTGCTCCCCTGAGCTTCACGGATGGTTGGGTTCTTTTTTTCCCCAGCTCTATGGAAGATTTAATTTCTTTTCTGTTTATGTGTGTACTTAGCCTTGCAGGTGCAGGATAGAAAAAATTGCTGTGCCCAGATGTTTTGAAGCTGTAGCAGCATACATACAGCTCAGATTAAATAGAAAAATTGCAGAAGATAAAGCAGGCATTTTGAGTACAGTATTCCACAGGGCATTTGATAAATCTCTCACGTTTTCTTGACAATAAGACTCTTGAATATAACTTTAGAAATAGAGGTATCACTAGCTCAACCCATTTGTAGATGATTTTACAATGAGATTTACCATTTTTTGAGCAGAGCCCATTACATTTACCCCATTTTCAACTTAGAAAATATCTTCGCAGAACAGAATAGTCTGGGAATTGGGTGGAAACAACACCTATCAAGCTGTCTCAGCTCATTACTGGCTTACTTAGACCTCAGGGATCTGAGGCCAGATTTCGTCTTAGTTTTGGAACACAGCAAACACAATCCAAGCACAAACCACTCTCTTGGTACTCGTTGAGCCCTGTACTAATATGCAAAAGCCCTGCCCAAGTCACAGATGGAAAATGCTTCTACAGACCCTCAGTTTGGATTTCCATTTACCCAAGGCAATGAGTTAACCTGTTTTGTACACAGCAACTGTCAAATAAGACGAGGAGTTCAGCTCAGGAGAAGAGAATAATGTTCGAAATTCTCAAGATGCCCCTTCAACAGCCTGCAACAATTGTTTCCCAGTACTCCATGGAAGCAGCTCAGCACCTTTGGCAAAGCCTAGAGTGTGACGCTCGTCATGAAGAGCTATACTACACACCCAGCTCTGCTTTGTGACATAGTCCCTGTGAGGGCCTGGGGAGAATGTTACCATATTTAGCTTTCCTGAAGGTGTAGGAGAGTTCCCAGTTGACCTGCTTAAGGTGTTGATTTAAACCAAATATTTCATCTCCCTTTGCTCATGAAGCTAAATGCGCACAGTAGAATTGGGAAAACAGTACCTTAGGCCTCAGTTTCTTTGTAGAGAGAAAAAGCTTCAAACAAAAAAGAGAGAAAGAGAGGCTCTCGCTCTTTAATGTGAGTGCCAGTCCTGAATCCCCAGTTGACTAAGCCTTTTACAGTCAGTTCTTGTCCCAGAATTCTGCATCTGCAAGATCAGAGCTTATTAGGATCATCTCTTACTCTTCCTCCCAACTCTGCCACCAGAGACTGTAAAAGGTTCAGACTATACACACTGAAAGGCAATGGCTCTTGCTCAACGATCACAGCGCAGGGTTTCGCCTGCACTAACAGACGTATATTCCTGTAGCCGTATCAATGATATTAAACACTCACTTCATCTCAAAATCCTCTAGAACCTCAGTAAAACACGGAGAATGTATTAGAAATCTCTATCTCTTGTAATGAACCGTAGGTGAGTTACTATTTAGAGTAAGTCAAGAATACAGTCCTATGCTACCTAACAATGTTTTGGTCACTGCCGGACTGCATAAGCGATGGGGGTCCCATGAGATTATAATGCAGCTGAAGAATTCCTATTGCCTAGTGCTGTTGTAGCCATGGTAACTTCTTAGAGCAGCACAGTAATCACATGTTTGTGGTGATGCCAGCGTAAACAAACCTACCACACCGGCGGGTGAAAAAGAAAAACACATACAATGATGTGAGGACATAATGCTTGATGATAATAAACTACTATGTGACTGGTTTATGTGTTTCCTATACTCTACTTTTTAATTGTCTTGCAGTGTACCCCTTCTACTTATAAAAAAAGGACGTGCAAACAGCCTTAGGCAGGTCCGTCAGGAAGTATTCCAGAAAAAGACATATGATCGCAGGAGATGACAGCCCCATGCCTGTTACTGCCCCTGAAGACCACAGAAGTGGAGGTAGAAGACAGCAGAATTGATCATCCTGACCCTTTTTGTCACTGTGCAAACATGATAGAGGGTACAGTACTTAAACAAACCTAGATCGTATGGCCTACGACACACCTAGGCTAGGCCTAGGATAATGCGTGTGTACATGTCTTCGTTTTTAAGAAAAAAAGTTAAATAAAAGCTAATAGGATATAAAGGAAATATTGTTGTACACCCGTACAACGTGTTTGCATTTTAAGTGTTACAAAATAATGAAAGAGCCAAAAAAGTTTATGAAGCAAAAAAGTTACACTAACTTAATTTACTATTGAAGAAAGAAAAAAAATTAGTGTAGCCTAAGTGTGCAATGTTTGTAAAGTTTACGGTAGTGTTCAGTACTGTCCTAGGCCTTCACATTCACTCACCACTCACCTCCATTCATGGTAAATGCCCTATATGGGCATGCTGTATTTAATCTATTATACTCTATTTTTACTGTACCTTTCCTGTGTTCACATATTTAGATACACAAACATGTATCACTGTGTTACAATTGCCTATGGTATTCAGTACAGTAACATACTGCACAGCCTAGGAGCAACGGGCCTCATCACACAGGTGACAAGGTGTGTAGTAGGCTGTACAATCTAGGTTTAAGTACTATGATACTTGCTCAAGGACATCATAGTTTACACACGGATGTTTGCACAATGACAAAATCACCTGGTGGTGCATTTCTCAGAATGTATCCCCATTGTTAAGTTTAACACATGACGTAGCAGGACCCACGAGCACCTTTGGTTTCACAGATCATGATAGTGATGCTTATGTTTGTAGGCCGTTGATCAATACCGGCAACACAACTACAGTAGAATCTGGAATCTAGAGCTCTATTTGCGTTTTCTCACTTCAGTTTGTTCAAAGCAGCCCATTAAACGCTGAGAATTCTCAAAGTAGGAAGCGTATGGATCCTTCAGGATACAGTGGGACTTTGAATGAGATTTGTTACTGTTTTTCGTTAGGGTAATTGACTACATCTTTAGGAGGGACTGTTATACACAGTTGCAACATATTAACCTTGTACATGGAAGCCCCATTTAAGCATCAGACTATGGATGTTAGGACCATGGCCACGCCAACGTGTAAGAAGGTAGAGCTTAGAGGTGGTCAGCTCCTCACTCTCAGTGACGTGTGAATCCAGGTGATGATGTCAGCAGACCAAATAGGATCTGCTCTCCTCTCTCCCCAAAATCTTCACAACCACATATGCCAACACATAAGCTCGTACTTGCTAGATGTAAAAATTAGTTTGTGTGAAATACTGAACACTTCGGCTGAGAGTTCAATGTATCGTCTTGAGAAGCAGCACGGTGAGCCTGCTGGTTTGTTTTGTTTGTTTGTTTGTTTGTTTGTTTTTTGAGACGGAGTTTCGCTCTTGTTACCCAGGCTGGAGTGCAATGGCGCGATCTCGGCTCACTGCAGCCTCCACCTCCTGGGTTCAGGCAATTCTCCTGCCTCAGCCTCCCGACTAGCTGGGATTACAGACACGCGCCACCATGCCCAGCTAATTTTTGTATTTTTAGTAGAGACAGGGTTTCACCAGGTTGACCAGGATGGTCTCGATCTCTTGACCTCGTGATCCACCCGCCTCGGCCTCCCAAAGTGCTGGGATTACAGGCTTGAGCCACAGCGCCCGGCCTGGGTTTTTTTTTTTAATGGGTTTGTCAGGTTCAGTTGAGCCTGGAGTAAAGGCACAAGGAAGGGAGTCTCCAGCTGACAGACTCTGTTAGATCACAGAATAAAAAAAGCTAAAAAGAAGTCTGGAGACAGAGTGCTCTTTAAAGGGATGAAGCAGAAAGGAGACAATGGGACATTCTCCATGTGCTTTGCCTGCTTCAAAACTACGTCTTAGAAACTGGGCTAGTAAACCACAGGTCAAAGCCAAGCTAAGGTAACTAGAGGCATCCCCATTGTTGTGATGGGCTGAAGCTTTTACGACAATTATTGGATTCTTCTTTTCTATCAAAGTAGTCTGAATCTGCCTTTCCAGGGCACCTCCTGCCACTCCAATCCTGACCTAACGCTGGCCACTCTTCTTGACTACTGCAGGCAATTCTGGGACTTGTGACAGCTCAGCCTGCTTTACCTCTTTAAAAACTCTTTGGGCCAGGCATTGTGGTTCATGCCTGTAATGCGAGCACTTTGAGAGGCTGAGGCGGGCAGATCACTTGAATTCAGAAGTTCGAGACCATCCTGGGCAACGTGGCAAAACCCCAACTCTACCAAAAAAAAAAAAAAAATTAGCCCGGCACGGTGGCATGTACCTGTAGTCCCAGCTACTTGGGAGGCTGAGGTGGGAGAATCATCTTAGCCTGGGAAGTCAAGCCTGCAGAGAGCCATGACTGCACCATTGCACTCCAGCATAGACATCAGAGTGAGGCCTTTTCTCCAAAATGAAATTAAATTTAAAAAATCCTCTTTGACACCCTATTTGAAAACCCCTACATATCTTTTACAGTCAAGCTCAAAGATATTCTCTCCTATTACAGCTTTCTTGGGCAGATCAACCAGTTCCTCCATCGTGTTTCCAAGGATATGTTTTACACATTTATTGCCTTGTATTGGAATTGAGTGTTGCCTTCCCATAAGATGAACTCCTGGAGAGGAGTGATGGTATTTAGTCACTATGAATCATCAATGT
The DNA here is from genome assembly GCA_031835075.1 of Saguinus oedipus. Taxonomy (NCBI): domain Eukaryota; kingdom Metazoa; phylum Chordata; class Mammalia; order Primates; family Cebidae; genus Saguinus; species Saguinus oedipus. The sequence continues at coordinate 657,783 of CM063176.1, forward strand.
TTGTCCAGGGTAATGCTCCACATATGCTTAATTAACAAACGAATGAATGAATAGAGCAGAGCGATTATGAAGGGAAGCAGCAGATGAGGACTGCCCAGGTGAGAAAATTGCAAACGAAGTGCTAATGAATGCTCTAGCCACTTTCTTACAGTGGTTCACCTTTCACTTCCAGACATTTGATTGTCAACGTTTCTGTCCTTTTCCAAATCAGAGCTGTAGCACAGGTAAACGTCCAGGCTTAGGAAAACCTCGGGATCCTGATCAACTTGAAGGCAAACGTACGTGACAACGTTGCCTGCTTACCTTATTTCTTCGTGCACCTAACGGAGGTTCGCCTCTCCACACCCAGCTGTGGTTTGATCTTACGCTTCCTTCACACTTGCTTTAACACTTGGTAACCACAACCCTGAGGTTGCCGGGCCTGGGTTCATCTTGCTTTCTGGCTGTTGCTATGATGGTGTAACTGTGGCTTCGCAGCTGCTCCGCTGGCATCCATTCCAGCGGCTGGGGCCTGGGGCCTGGCCTCTGCCTTTGGGGAGACTTAACAGCCACACAAGTCTTATGCAATAGATGCTTCCCTTCTTCTTCTGGCTCCCAAAGCCTTTTGCTTATCTGTCCTTGCAAAGCCCCTCACACTTCACTGTTGTTAGCTTACGCGTATTTATTGCCCTCACTGTAAGGAAAGGACCATGTCCTCTTTACTCATTTTCGCTTCTCTCACACTTTCCAATGCTAGCACTGGAAGGAAAGAATGAATACTGAACGACGGAATGACGACCTAAATTAATGAAACATTCTTCTTACGATTATTTGTTGGAACTTTAAAGAAAACACTCATCCTCCTAGGAGTTATTACTCCCCCCCGAAATGATACTTCTGATTTAGTGTAATTGGTGGTTGTTTTCTTCCCCTTCACCCTGGAAACAAGTAATCTTTCTTGACTATCAACAGCCCTGCTCTAATACAAACATAGAAGAGAAAAACACGGACGTGGTGTAAACCGCTAATGGCCTCCTCCCTGAGAGCTACCTTTGTACTTCTCTAATTCATGCTTAACAATATTTGATTTCCTCAGCCTCTCAGGTTACGGCGTCTGAGACATGATGTGGACCGCGCACGCGCTGCTTTTGTACCTGAATACATCTAATTCCATTAATGCCATGAATATAATGATGCTCCACTTAACAAATATTACATGGAATTTTTTCATTTGGAGAATGGAATGCTCCAGCCTTTTTGGGTCTTGAGAATTAAGTACCTCTTTGGAGTCTTTGGAAAATTAGGCAAAATACTGAAACTTTATCATGCATTTCAGTAATAAGGATGACAAACAGATTAATCGCCACTTGAATGATCTATATTGACTCACCGAAATTTAACCTTTCATTTCTGAGCCAGGTCAGCGAGGGCTCACGGGCATGAGAAGGCGGAAAGTGAGGGCCTGAGCTCAAACCAGGCTTCGGCTTGCTGTCCAGCTTGACCACATCAGTAAACTCTTTTCTCTTCACGTCTGCAAAGCAGGGACAATATTACCGACTGCACAGGTTTATTGTGAAAATTAAAAGGCAACATCGCACGCATAACATTTTTAGCCATATCTTGTGAAGCAGCATTCCCTCTATCGAAGTTAGTATCCTTCCTTTCCTCACTCCCCGGCCACCAACAATGCTTCTTTTCCCAACAGGGTGCACCGCGGTGCTGATATGCAGATATCACTTCCAACAGCAGAGAGAGTCGAGGTGTGTGCTTTATAGTTACACAGTTGAAGCAAACGGTAAGAACAATTTCCTGGCATTTTGATGTAATGAACTCTGGGACCTTCTGGTTCTTCTTTAGTGGCAGTGCCTTTTTTTAGTCCAGAAACTTCTCTTCTTAGCCTCAGTCTTTGAGCCTGTTATTACTCCACCCACACTCCTTTTCTCCGCAACCTCCAGACCCCAGGAGGAGGGTCTTGTCTTTGCTTTGCTTATCCACATTCTCGCCAGCTCAGCCAGCAGCCACTCTGGGTTCTCCTCACAGGAAAATCTCCAGTTTCCCTAGTCCAGACCGCACTTCTCTGATCTGAGGCTGTCCCCAGGATCACACCCTGAGTGTCATTCTCAGCTGTGCCCCAGCAAACACTCCAGTCCTCAGACTGTCAGGTTCTCCTTGATGGGGTATTTCTCTCCACTCTCCAGCTGGGTCAGTTTACTTAATTCTTTGTTTCCCCTTAGTTATCCTAGAGGCACATCTGAGCTTGTCACACTCACTCTCATTTACCATTTTAATCCTCTTAAACTTATATGGAAAATCCCTGTCCTTGGCAAGAGTAACAGAGGTGACCACAGACAAAGGCCCATTTACAGTTGAAGAACCCTTGCCTTTGGAAGTGTTTCTCCTCTTCCTTCACAAAAGCAAAAGCACTTCAAATGGAACTTTGTTATATCCGCTATTTCTACCTGTTTCCCTCCAACTAACAGTTAGGTAGATAAAGGACTTTTAAATTTATTTATTTTTCTTATTCTAAAAAGTTATCAAACCTATAAAAAAATACAAGAAGAAAATATATTACCTAAACCTACAACCCAGACCAAAAGTTGCCAGCAATGTTGTTTCACATCTTTCATCTATATCTATATCCATATCTATGCTGCAAAATCTCTATACAAATTTATTTTTAAAAATGTTTAAGTGACCCAAAATGTCCTGTCTTATGTTCATTAAATTTGGCACATGATCTCCTCTTGCCATAATTGTTTTTTTTTAAATAATATGATCATATTCTTATAGTAGCTGATTAATAAATCTCTTATTAATAATCAAACTAGGATTTGACTTAATGGCTTTAATTTTGCTAAAAGTACACCATCAATGCAGTAGGTTTATAATAAATGCAAATTCAATATTAGAAAGCACTTAACAAGAGTCCATTCTTGCCATTCATAGCATTTATTGTTGACACATTTATCCCTTCACTGACTCAGATGCATCATCAATTCAGAAAGCAGCAAACTGTGTCCTTTATTGTTTCTTCAAGTTCTTGCCTCTCTCTCGTGGTCCTTTGATTGACAACCTGCTGGTGAGAATGGTACGCCTGAGCTACCTTCACTCTCTGATCTGCCTTCACCCTGCACACTCAGGATTCCTCCCTCACTTCTCTACTGGTACTAGGCTCCTGTATGTGCTAGGTAGAGGCTCAGCTAATTCTAATGGGGACCTTCAAATAATAACTAGAGCTCATATGGTCATCTGTAATGTTAGGGACCCAGATTCCTTCTACTCATCATTTCATCCCTGTTTACATGATCTAAATGGCTCCTCACCATGTCCCCGTCCAGCAGCAAGAAGGGAAGGAGAGAGGAGGGGCTCCCGAGCCTATGATACAGCTGTCATTACTTTGTCCATAAGTTGTGATCTTCAGATACATTGCTGCATTGTTATTTTGAACAATGTGTCATCACATTCATTAATACAAAAAATAAAATATTTTATGTTACTTATACTTATTTCTTTCCTGATGCTCTCTTTTGCTTATGCAGACCCAAGTTTCTGACCTATGTCACTTTCCCTCTCTCTGCAGAATTTCTTGTAATGCTTTTTGCAAGATAGGTCTACATCAATTTTTGGGGTGTGTGTGAGAAAGCCTTTATTTTTCCTTCACCTTTGGAGGATAATTTCACTGGGTACAAAATTCTAGGTAGATGTTTTTTTCTTTCAATTCTTTATGCTCTTCTTGCTTACATGGTTTCTGAAGAAAAATCCAATGTCATTCTAATTTTTATTCTTCTACATGTAGGTTTTTACCAGCTTGTGATTTGTCTTACCATTTTTAAAAAAGGAAAAGTTTTTAATAGTGGTGAAGTCCAAGTTATGATTTTAAAAATGAATTGTGCTTGTGGTGTCATATCCAATGAATATTTGACTAACCTAAGGTTACAAAAGTTTTTACCTATGTTTTCCTCCAGAAGTTTACAGTTGTAGTTTTACACCTAGGTCTATGTTTCATTTGGAGCTAATTTTTGTCTACTGTGTGACGTAAGGGCCTATGTTCTTTTAGATAAATAGATACATACATACATACATACATACATATAATTATTCCAGCTCCATTTAAAAAAATTACTCTTCCCCTACATTGAATTGTTTTGGAATCTTTGTCAAAAATCAACTGATCATATATATGTGTATTTATTTCTGAATTCTGTTGTTAATTTATTTATCTGTCTTTATGCCAATGCCACACTGTATTAAATTCTGGAATTTTACAGCAAGTTTTGAAGCCAGGCAGTGTAGTCCTCCAGTCTTTTTCTTTGGAATTCTTTTAAACTATTTTAGGTGTTTTTAAGTCTAGATTTTAATCTAAATCTTAGGATATTTCTGTCCATATCTACAGAAAGCCTGCCTGGATTTTGATAAGAATTTTATATATTTGATTGTTTAATTTGAGGACTATTAATCATCTTAATATTAACTCTTTCAATCCACGAACACATATATCTTGATTTATTTCAATCTTTAATTTCTTTCAATAATGTTTTATAGATTTTAGTATAAAGGTCTTATTCTTCTTTCCTTAACTTTATTCCTAAATATTTTATTCTTTTGATTACTACTACTGTGAAAGAAAACATTTCGTTAATTTTATTATTGGATTGCTATATTAATCTTGTATCCTGTGACCTTGCTAACCTTCTTAGTTCTTATAAGAATTTTTGTTTTGCTTAGTTTTTACTAGATTCCCTAGAGTTCTTGCAGGGTAGAGGGGAAAGAGAATCAGCATTCTCCCTGGGAAAAAGTTACTATCTACCCATGTCAACCATATCATCTCTAGCTTACCTTTTGCATATGTTGAAAAAAAAATCTTAAAAACAGTTTGAAGACAAATAATCTATCTTACTCTCCTTTTGTTTTGCAAGTGAGGAAACTGATCTTCAAATTCCTGAGTAAATTTGATGTGTAGTTTAAAATAAAGTGAAACAATTACAGGCCAGACAAGGTGGCTCATGCCTATAATCCCAGCACTTTGGGAGGCCGACGTGGGTGGATCAAGAGGTCAGGAGTTCGAGACCAGCCTGACCAATAGGTGAAACGCTGTCTCTACTAGGAATACAAAAATTAGCCTGGCGTGTGGCATGTTTCTGTAGTCCCAGCTACTCAGGAGGTTGAGGCAGGAGAATCGCTTCAACCGGGGGGGTGGAAGTTGCAGTGAGCCAAGATCACACCACCGCACTCCAGCCTGGGCAACAGAGTGAGACTTCATCTCAAAAAAAAAAAAAAAATACAAAGAAGAGAAAAGGTATGACGTGGATATACACAAGAAGTAAGTGAATCAGTAAAATGGCACTCAGTCTTGCTCCTAATGAAACATTATATTCTGTCATTATAAATATTTATTCACAGATACGGCTATTCAGCTTTATGCAAACTTCATAGCAGAAAAAAATATGTAGATTTGTCATTTTTCTTATCTCAAACTGGAGCTGCACTTGAAAAGGTTAAAAGGCTGTGTATAATGACACTGTTGTGAAATGTCACATGCATCAGTATCATTCAGCTTAGGCCAAGCGGTTGTGTAACACAAGTGTCAGTTATTTGCAAACCTGCTCATGGGTAGCCCCCCAGGTTATGATTAGTGAGGTACCAGCTCTTCTCCTGACTTCATTGCTCCTAGTGTCAGCAAATCAGCGAACCCCTGCCATGTCTCATCTGTTTATTCATAGAGCGTACCATTAGCATGCTTTTCATGTATGATTGTTTCTACCTTTGAGTTTATATCTCATGTAACATTTTAATAATCCTGTTAATATGCATGCACATTTAAAATGTATAATAGCCAGCTTGCTATTAACTCTCTTTGGTAGAGGTGAGTTAGCTGAATACTAACAAGCAGAGAAAGAAAGCCACCAGGACTCTCCATTATTAACAGGAATTATACCCAGAGACTTTTTGACACTGGATACAGGTAGGAAAAGATCTTATTTTAACATGGCACCAGACTGACAGCAAAAGTGCTCTGAAAATCTCAAGTGAAACGATGGAAACAAGAACAGAGAATAACGTATATACGTTTACAAGATTTAGAGAAGTCTGAGACTTAATCTTGGAAGAAAAATTAACCGAAGTTATTTCACAGTAATTAGAAACCACTGAATGTTTGTCACTTAGCTAACATATATATATACTCTAGTGACTGTCTTTAATAGGGGAAGAACAGGACAAAATTGTGACTTATTATAAAGCATACGGCGATCGTTACTTTTTAAAATCTACATTTTTTTATTTATTTTTTATTTTTTTTAATTTTTATTGCATTTTAGGTTTGGGGGTACATGTGCAGAATGTGCAAGATAGTTGCATAGGTACACACATGGCAGTGTGTTTTGCTGCCTTCCTCCCCTTCACCCACATTTGGCATTTCTCCCCAGGCTATCCCTCCCAAAATCTACATTTTTAATTGTCTGGTGTCAGGAGGGTGTCAGGAAGCAGCTGAAGGAATAAATGGGGTATTGCTCTTTGAGATACTTGAAATTTTAATATCGCATTAGAATTCTGACTCAGAAAAATGTTTATGATTGGATATTTGTGTACCTGACCAAACATACCACTGTATTCTGAAAAGAGAAAACTGACGTGCCAAGCTCCAGACGAATTTTTATGCATATATTGCTCAAAGGATCACAACATTTCATAAATTACAAATGCAGCACATGTGGAATAGAAATATAACTAACAGATTTTAAATTGCACTAAATAATTTCACGAGTCACTTTAGAACTTCAGAGCATTTTGGTGTAGAATTTGGTGTCTCAATCCTCATTTAAAACCTATCAAGATCATATGCACTAATGGCTTCCTTTCTTTGGATTTTCCTATAGCAACAAAAAGGATTGAAGATGGTTACCTAGATCCCAAAGCTGTGCGTACAATTTATCTATTTTTGGTGACAGTAGTATTTTTCTTATTAAGAAGCATGTTTGTAAAGTGTCTATCACCTTTCTGTACCTGTCACAGGGAGAGAGCCACTGCCACACATCGTATCTTAGAATGAGGCTGTCTCTGTAAAGCAACATGCGCCGTGTCAGGAAGGTCAGGTCTCTGGGGTCAAATCCTGGCTCTGTTCTTTACTAACATGTGAACTTTAACCTCCCCTAAAGTTAGTTTGATTATCTGTTCCCTAGGAGAGCAACACCAACCTGGAATTGTCATGAGGGTTAAAGTGACTGTATTGAAACATAAGACCCGGCCAGTCACGGTGGCTCACGCCTATAATCCCAGCACTTTGGGAGGCCAAGGCAGGCACATCACGGGGTCAGGAGCTCCAGATCAGCCTGACCAACATGGTGAAACACCATCTCTACTAAAAATACAAAAATTAGCTGGGCATGGTGGTGCAGGCCTGTAGTCCCAGCTCCTCAGAAGGCTGAGGAAGAGAATCACTTGAACCCGGGAAGCAGAGTTTGCAGTTAGCAGATTGGGCCATTGCACTCCAACCTGGGTGACAGAGAAACTCTCCATCTCAAAATAATAATAATAATAATAATAGGGATTCAGGAGTAAGATGGCCGTTTAGGAACAGCTCAGTATTGCAGCTCCCAGTGAAAGTGCAGAGGGTGAGTGGACGTCACAATTCCAGGCTGATCTTTATTGCCCACAGACCAGGAGATTCTCAGGTGGAGGAGCCCCATGAGTCACCAGAGCGGCTGTTTTGCCGGCACCCCAGCCTGGCGGTTCTCCATACAAAATACACTGGTCTGGTTGCCCTTTTAAGCTGGCAATTGGAGCTCTGGGAAGGCAGATTAGCCCATTCATCTGATGAAACAGGGAGTCAGGCCAGGAGATTCCTGGGCAAAAAAGCACCACGAATCTCAGCACAGTGGGTCACCGCACGGGAAATCACACAGATCCCGGCACCTTTTCAGCAGGTGACTGGAACACTTGGGAAAGAGTCAACCATTCAACTTGAAAAAAAAAGAGGCAACTCTTAGGCAGGGAGCCAAGTGATCAGGCTCAGTGGGTCCCACCCCCATAAAAACAAGAAAAAAAACAGCAATTGGAAACGCTCGGAATTCAGAGTTTCACAGCAAGCACAGCTGAACCCGGGATGGTCCAGCTCTGTTGGGGAGGGACGTCCACCATTACTGAGGCACTCCACCCCTATGGAGGTGGTCCGCTACTGCTGAGGCAGCCTGCCGTTGCCAAAGCAACCTGCCATAACAGAGAGAGTCCATCATTACAGATGCTGCCTAGCAGCACTGAATGAACAATGGAGCTTAAGCTCAACACTTGAGCTCCTGTAAAGGACAGACAGTCTCCTCAAGAAGCTCCCCGACCCCCGTATATCCAGAATCACCTCACAAAGGACTGATCAGACTGACACTTGGCAGGCATCATTATGGGACAAAGATAGCAGAAGATGAAACCGGCAGTAACCTTTACTTTTCTGCAGCTGCTGCAGGTGATCCCCAGGCAAGCAGGGCCTGGAGTGGAACTCAGCAGTCCTACAGCAGAGGGGCCAGACTGTTAAAAGGAAAACTAAGAAACAGAAATAACTTCATCATCAACAATCTGGACGTCCACTCAGAGACCCAATCTGAAAATCAGCAACTACCAAGATGACAGGTGGATAAATCCACAAAGATGGGAAGAAACCAATGCAAAAAGGAGGAAAACACCCGAAACCAGAACACCTCTCCTCCTGCAAGAGATCACAACTCCTCAGCAGCAAGGGAACAAAGCTGGATGGAGAATGAGTGTGATGAAATGACAGAATCAGAATTCAGAAGGTGGGTAATGAGAAACTTCTGTGAGCAAAAAGAACATGTTCTACTTCTATGCAAGGAAACTAAGAACCTTGAAGAAAGATTTGATGAAATGATAACAAGAATGGACAACTTAGGAATATAACTGAATTGATGGAGCTGAAAATAACACGAGAACTTCACGAAGCATGCACAAGTTTCAACAACCAAATTGAACAAGCAGAAGAAAGGATATCAGAGGTTGAAGATCAACTCAATGAAATAAAATGAGAAGGCAAGATTAGAGAAAAAAGCATAAAAATGAATGAACAAAGTCTCCGAGAAATATTGGACTATGTGAAAAGACCTAATCTACGTTTGATAGGTGTACCTGAATGTGACAAAGAGAATGAATCCAAGCTGAAAAATATTCTTCAGGATATTATCCAAAAAAACTTCCCCAACCTAGCAAGGCAGGCCAATATTCAAGTCCAGGAAATACAGAGAACACCGCAAAGATATTCTGCAAGAAGAGCAACCCCAAGCCACATAATCGTCAGATTCACCAGGGTTGAAATGAAGGAGAAAATGCTAAGGGCAGCAAGAGAGAAAGGTCAGGTTACCCATAAAGTGAAGCCTATCAGACTCACAGCAGATTTCTTGGCAGAAACCCTACAAGCCAGAAGACAGTGGGGGCCAATAATCAACATCCTTATAGAAAATAACTTTCAACCCAGAATGTCATATCCAGCCAAACTAAGCTTCGTAAGTGAAGGAAAAGTAAAATGCTTTGCCAACAAGCAAGTATCAGAGATTCTATCACCACCAGGCCTGCTTCACAAGAGCTCCTGAAAGAGGCACTACACATAGAAAGAAAAACCAGTACCAGCCATTCCAAAAACATACCAAATGCTAAAGAGCATCAACAAAATGAAGAATCTGCATCAACTAATGGGCAAAACAGCCAGCTAGCATCAAAATGGCAGTATCAAATTCACACATAACAATATTAATCCTAAACGTAAATAGGCTAAATGCACCAATCAAAAGACACAGACTGGCAAATTGGATAAAACTCCAAAATCCATCAGTGTGCTGTAACCAGGAAACCAATCTCACATGCAAGGATACACAAAGGCTCAAAATAAAGGGATGGAGGAAGATTTACCAAGCAAATGGAGAGCAAAAGAAAAAGCAGGAGTTGCAATTCTCATCTCTGATAAAACAGACTTTAAAGCAACAAAGATGAAGATAGATAAAGAAGGACACTACATAATGGTAAAAGGATTGATACAACAAGAAAAGCTAATGATCCTAAATATATATGGATGTAATACAGGAGTATCCAGATACATAAGGCAAGTTCTTAATGACTTACACAGAGACTTAGACTCCCACACAATAATAGTGGGAGACTTTAACACTCCACTGTCAATATTAGACAGATCAACCAGACAGAAAATTAACAAGGATATCCAGGACTGGAACTCAGACCTGGAACAAGCAAACCTGATTGACATTTACAGAACTCTCCACCACAAATCCACAGAATATACATTCTTCTCAGCACCACATCACACCTACTCTAAAATTGACCACAGAATTGGAAGTAAATCACTCCTCAGCAAGTGCAAAAGAACAGAAATCATAACAAACATTCTCTCAGACCACAGTGCAATCAAGTCAGAACTCAGAATTCAGAAACTAACTCAGAACCGTACAGCTTCATGGAAACTGAACAACTGGCACTTGAATGTTGACTGAATAAACAATGAAATGAAGGGAGAAATAAAGAAGTTCTTCAAAACCAATGAGAACGAAGACACAACATACCAGAATCTCTGGGACACATTTAAAGCAGTCTTCAGAGGAAAATATATATCAATAAGTGCTCACAAGAGAAGAAAGGAGAGATCCAAAATTGACACCCTATCATCAGAATTGAAAGAGCTAGAGGAGCAAGATCAAAAAAAATCAAAACCTAGCAGAAGATAAGAAATAACTAAGATCAGAGCAGAACTGAAGGAGACAGAGACACAGAAAACCCTTCAAAAAATCAATGAATCCAGGAGTCGGTTTCTCAAAAAGATCAACAAAATAGACAGACCACTAGCCAGATTAATAAGAAAAGAGAGAATAACCAAATATATGCAATAAAAAATGATAAAGGGGATATCACCACAAATTCCACAGAAATTCAAACCATTATCAGAGAATATTACAAACAACACTATGCACATAAACTAGTAAACCTGGAAGAAATGGATAAATTCCTGGACACTTGCCTCCTCCCAAGCCTAAACCAGGAAGAAGTTGAAACCCTGAATAGACCAGTAACAAGGTCTGAAGTTGAGGCAGCAATTAAGAGCCTACCACAGAAAAAGCCCAGGTCCAGATGGGTTCACAGCCGAATTCTACCAGACACACAAAGAGGAACTGTTACCATTCCTTCCGAAACTATTCCAAATAATCCAAAAAGAGGAAATCCTTCCCAAATCATTTTATGAGACCAACATCATCCTGATACTAAAACCTGGCAGAGACTCAACAAGAAAAGAAAACTTCAGGCCAATATCCATGATGAACATAGATGCAAAAATCTTCAATAAAATACTGGCAAGCTGATTGCAACAGCACATCGAAAACCTTATCCACCATGATCAAGTAGGATTCATCCCAGGGATGCAAGCCTGGTTCAATGTATGCAAGTCTATAAATATAATTCACCAAATACACAGAACCAAAGATAAAAACCACATGATTATCTCAATTGATGCAGAGAAGGCCTTTGACAAAATTCAACAGCCCTTTATGCTAAAAACCCAGAATAAACTAGGCATTGACGAAATGTATCTCAAAATAATAAAAGCTATTTAGGACAAACCAACAGCCAATACCATACTGAATGGGCAAAAACTCGAAGCATTCCCTTTGAAATCTGGCACTAGACAAGGATGCCCTCTCTCACCACTCCTATTCAATATAGTACTGGAAGTTCTAGCCAGAGCAATGAGGCAAGAAAAAGACATAAAGGGTATTCAAATAGGGAAGGAGGAAACCAAGTTGTCTCTATTTGCATATGACATGATACTATATCTAGAAGATCCCATCATCTCAGCCCAAAAACTCCTGAAACTGATAAGCAACTTCAACAAAGTCTCAGGATACAAAATCAATGTGGAAAAATCACAAGCATTCCTGTACACCAATAACAGACTTAAAGAGAGCCAAATCAAGAACAAAATACCATTCACAATTGCTACAAAGAGAATAAAATACCTAGGAATACAGCTAGCAAGGAATGTAAAGGACCTCTTCAAGGAGAACTACAAACCACTGCTCAATGAAATAAGAGAGGACACAAACAGATGGAAAAACATTCCATGTTCATGGTTAGGAAGAATCAGTATCATGAAAATAGCCATACTGCCCAAAGTAATTTACAGATTCAATGCTATCCCCATCAAGCTACCAATGAGCTTCTTCACAGAACTGGAGAAAACCACCTTAAACTTCATGTGGAACCAAAAGAGAGCCCGCTTAGCCAAGTCAATTCTAAGCAAAAAGAACACAGCGGGAGGCATCACACTACCAGACTTAAAACTATACTACAAGGCTACAGTAATCAAAACAGCATGGTACTGGTACCAAAACAGAGATATAGACCAATGGAACAGAACAGAGGCATCAGAGGCAACACAGCATATCTACAACCATACAATCTTTGATAAACCTCACAAAAACAAGCAATGCAGAAAGGATTCCCTGTTTAATAAGCGGTGTTGGGAAAACTGGCTAGCCATGTGCAGAAAGCAGAAACTGGACCCCTTCCTGACACCTTACACTAAAATTAACTCCAGATGGATTAAAGACTTACCACATAAGACCTAGCACCATGAACACCTTAGAAGAAAATCTAGGCAAAACCATTCAGGACATAGGAGTAGTCAAGGACTTCATGAATAAAACACCAAAAGCATTGGCAACAAAAGCCAAAATAGACAAATAGGACCTAATCAAACTCCACAGCTTCTGCACGGCAAAAGAAACAGTCACTAGAGTGAATTGGCAACCAACAGAATGGGAAAAAATTTTTGCAGTTTACCCATCTGACAAAGGGCTAATATCCAGAATTTACAAAGAACTCAAACAGATTTACAAGAAAAAAACAAACAAGCCCATCCAAAAATGGGCAAAGGATATGAACAGACACTTTACAAAAGAAGACATACATGAGGCCAATAAACATATGAAAAAATGCTCATCATCACTGGTCATTAGAGAGATGCAAATCAAAACTACATTGAGATACCATCTCACACCAGTTAGAATGGCGATCATTTAAAAATCTGGAGACAGGCCAGGCCCGGTGGCTCACGCCTATAATCCCAGCACTTTGGGAGGCTGAGGCAGGTGGATCACGAGGTCAAGAGATCGAGACCATCCTGGTCAATATGGTGAAACCCCATCTCTACTAAAAATACAAAAAATTAGCTGGGCATGGTGGTGTGTGCCTGTAATCCCAGCTACTCAGGAGGCTGAGGCAGGAGAATTGCTTGATCCCAGGAGGCAGAGGTTGCGGTGAGCCGATATTGCGCCATTGCACTACAGCCTGGGTAACAAGAGTGAAACTCTGTCTCAAAAAAAAAAACAAAAACCTGGAGACAACAGATGCTGGAGAGGATGTGGAGAAATAGGAACACTTCTACACTGCTGGTGGGAGTGTAAATTAGTTCAACCATTGTGGAAGACAGTGTGGCGAGTCCTCAAGGACCTAGAAATAGAAATTCCATTTGACCCAGCAATCCCATTACTGGGTATATATCCAAAGGACTATAAATCATTCTACTATAAGGACACATGCACACGAATGTTCATTGCAGCACCATTTACAATAGCAAACACCTGGAACCAACCCAAATGCCCATCAATGATAGACTGAACTGGGAAAATGTGGCACATATACACCATGGAATATTATGCAGCAATCAAAAATGATGAGTTTGTATTCTTTGTAGGGACATGAATGAATCTGGAGAACATCATTCTCAGCAAACTGACACAAGAACAGAAAATGAAACATCGCATATTCTCACTCATAGGCGGGTGATGAACAATGAGAACACATGGACACAGGGAAGGGTCTACTACACACTGGGGTCTATTATGGGGAATAGGGGAGAGACAGCGTGGGGGGAGCTGGGGAGGGATAGCATGGGGAGAAATGCGAAATGTGGGTGAAGGGGAGGAAGGCAGCAAATCACACTGCCATGTGTGTACCTATGCAACTATCTTGCATGTTCTGCACATGTACCCCAAACCCTGAAATGCAATAAACAATAAAAAATAAATTAAAAAAAAATAAAAAAATAAAAAGAAAGAAAGAAAGGAAAATAATAATAATACTACAAAAGACTCAACTCTGAATAAGCACTAAATAATACATGGCAGCTATGCAGTACCAGTGCTTCACCAGCTCCTGTTTCAGGGCCAGGAGATAATACCTTTGGTGGAAAGAGTGAGGAAATAATGAAAATATTCTTTGGCTCTGTTTCTTCCTTGCATGCTGTTCTCTTTGTGTCCCTCTACTGTGGCCAGCAGTAGCAAGGGGTGAATGAGGCTCAGGAATGCTGGGCAGAGCCACAGCCAGGCTCCAGGACCCCCTCAGTATTGATTTCAGGATTTTGGTGAAAAGGGTAATGTGGATCAAGCTTATCAGGGTTGTAAAACAGACAAAGATTAAATGAAAAACTTCAGTTTAGAGTCATGCATTTGGCTACAGAGTCCTCTTTGTTGCATTTCTTAAGGAGTCTGAGAAAAACAATATAAGACAAGATGGGCTGAAGTTTCAGAATCCTAAACTTAGATGGCTCTCATACTATTAAATTAGTAAAGGCAATTTTAAAAACATCTGAAACCATGTATGAGGGGCAATGGGGATGTGGGTCAACTCATACCCTGCTAGTGACATTGCAAATAAGTAATCTTTGTGGATAGCACACTGAGTAAGATTTAGAGAAAAAAAAGTATAAAACCATTATATTGGTCAAGGCTTTCTGAAATAAGTAAAAATTACATTTCTCTGCAATTTTGAAGGACCCTAGAGGTGCTCATGCCACTGAAGTCTGAGCAGTTGACCATTTAAGGCCTACATCCTGTATCTCAAGATGCAAGAGAAAAAGCAGACTGGATCTTTCCCTCTCCAACATAGACACTGATTGGAGAGACTCAGGTCACATGCCCTTCCCCCAACTGTCACAAACCAGTCATTTTCCAGAGGTATACAGGACAATGAAGAACCCAGCCAGTGAAGGTGAGAACTATAAATGACCACTCTCTGGACCACACTCTTCCTTGTGCATTTCCTGAAGAAAAGAGGATGATGAGCAAGAAGATAGAAGATGGGAAAACATCCTAGACAAAATAACAGAACCACCACAATCCAATATTCTAATCATGCTCTGTTGTGACATAATATTCCTGAGAATATATCCCAAGACATAAGTTGAAATGGGGGTAGGGAAGGGTTTGTATGATTACCATGCCAACAGATGTACGTTTCAACACTTAAAAAATACCTGGAAATGGTCCAAATGCTCAAATGCTAAGGAGTGCTTAAATATACTTTGGCAGTTTGCAATAATAAGCCATTTAACCCATTCAATTTTTTATTTTTCTAAATGACAAGTAATCATTGTACATATTCATAGGTACATTGTAATGTTTCGATGATATATAGAGATCAGATTAGGGTAATTACCATATTCATATCTCAAATATTTACCACTTCTTTGTGTTAAGAACATTCATATCCTGCTTGTAGGTATTTTAAACTATGTATTATTGTGTGCTACAGTCATCTAACGGGGGTACAGAACAGCAGGACTTATTCCTCCTATGTAGCTGTAATTGAGAGTACACTTTTGTTCAACAGTTAGATAGTAGAAATATAAGGATGGATAAAACATGCTGTCTGTCCTTAAGTGGTCACCATTTGGCATTAGTGATACCAGCAATGGATATTTTGAGCACTCACCAGTTGACAGGCAATGTGCCAAGTTGTTATTTAATTCTCTGAACAATATTCTGAGAGAAGCACTTTAGTTACATCCATTTTACAGATGATGAAACTGATTTTAACTTCCCTAAAGTCACATGCTTTATAATTAATGGAAATGGGACTCCATCCCAGGCCTTCTAACTCAAGTTTTTAACTTCAAAGGCAACACTGTAATAGAGATTTAAAACAAAATTCTGCAGAAATACCAAAGAGATAACTCTTTTAAACATATTGAGCTATAATTTGACAAATAATAAGCTGCATGTGTTTAAGGCATACCATCTGATAAGCATTGAAATGCACCTGTGAAGGCATCTGACCATCTCTGACTATAGATCAATGTGCATTTCTAGAATTTTATATTTGTCTGACTCACCTAATTATATTAAAAGCCAACCATAATGCTGCATATATCAAAAGTTTTGTTTATCTTACTGCTGGGTAATAGTCCATTGTTTGGATATACCTCAATATATTTATCCATTCATCCGTTGAAAAACATTTAGATTGTTTTTAGTTTTAGTCTATTACAAGCAAAACTGCTGTAACACCAAAAGCACAGCCAAAAAAAAGTAAAAATAGATAAACTGTACTACATCAAAATTTAAAACTTCTATGCATCAAAGGATACAATCGACAATGAAAAGACAACCTACAGAATAGGAGAAAATATTTGCAAAGTATGCATCTAATAAGGGATTAATATCTAGAATATATAAAGAACTTCTACAACCTAACAACAACACAAAAAAATCCCAATTAAAAAATGGGCAAAGGACTTGAGCAGACGTTTCTCAAAGAAATATACAAATGGCCAAGAAAAACACAAAAACACATTCAACATCATGAGTTATTAGAGAAATGCAAATCAAAACCAACTGGTACCATCTCTGACCCAAAGGATGACTATTGTAAAAAACAAACAAAAACAAAAAACTAGAAAATAACAAATGCTGGTAAGGATGTGGAGAAATTGGAACTGTTGTGCCTTATTGATGAGAATGTAAAATACTGTGGCTATAGTGGGAAGCAATATGATGGTTCCTCAGAAACTCAAAAAATAGAATATAATCTAGTAATCTTACTTCTGGGTAAATACTCTCAATACTGGAAGAATAATCTCAAAAAAGATATTTGTATACCTGTGTTCATAGCACCATTATTTGCAATAGCCAAAAGGTGGAAGGAACCCAAGTATTCATCAACAGATGAACAAATAAACAAAATATGTTATATACATACACTGGAATATTATTCAGCCTTAAAAAGGAGTAACATTCTGACACTTGCTACAACATAGATAAGCCTTGAGCATATTATGCAAAGTGAAATGAGCCAGTAAAAAAAGAAGGAAAAGTATTCTATGATTCCACTTATGTGAGGTATCTAGAATAGTGAAAATCATACAGACATAAAGTAGAATGGTGGTTACCAGGGGCTGGAGGGATGAATGAGTAGTTGCTGTTAGTGGGTATAATTTTTCAGTTTTGCAAGTGAAAAGCATTCTGGAGATTGGTTGTACAATAATGTGAATGAACTTGCTATTGAACTGTATGCTTTAAAATGGTTAAGATAATAAATTTTAGGTTACCTGTATTTCAACACCATTTTTTAAAAAAATCAGTATAGTGGTTACCTTTGGAGAGGTGGAAGGGATTTTGATTAAGAAAAGGCATATCCATCTATTGTCATTTTATCCCTTTACTATAATCTTAATAGAGTTTTGGGAGAAAGAGAGACAAAGGCATGAGTTTAAACTGCTGCACAAGTTTTTGGGTTTTGATTTTGTTTTAGATAAACACTACCCAGGTACCAATATGGGAAACATAGACTGAAATCAGAAAAACCTCATGGCTGTAGATACCTATAAGGGAATGGTTATTCATAGTAAAATTTGAACACAGTTATGTAATTGGACCCTAGATAAGGAGAATAGGCAAAAAGGATAAATAGGCACCAGGCAATTGGGTCATATGGCCTTTAAGAATATGTGCATATTAGCTTCTGTTACTTTTCAAGGAAATTTTTCTCTCCCAGTACCTCCAGAACTAATGCAATACACTGACAATCCAATGTGAAGAAGTCATTTTGGTATGCTCACATTATTATGATTCTAAAAATTTTCCCATTTCTCTGAACTCACTACCCCTCAGGTTCACTTCTGTCAAATATTGAAGCTTCACTTGGATTATTTTCTTCCTTTCATTTGAGATCTGCCTCAGCCTCAGATTATTACATTGCATTATCCAAACTAGAGGTTTAGACAGATAAGTGAAGTCCAGGTACATTTTACCAGGGGAAGAGAAGTGGTAGAGAAAAGTAGGAGACAGAAGAAACCAGCATCTATTGAATAAAGCTGTGCTATTGATTTCAAATAGGTGATGCCATTTAATATTTATGACAAGCCTATGATGTATATATTATCATTTCCTATTGAATAAATTAATATACAGAGGCTTAGAGAGCTTTGATAACATTCTCAAAGTTAGAAAAGTCACACAGAATAAGGAAATAGAATTCACAACTCATTGGTTTGTCTGTTCTGAGGTTGTTTTCTGTCCTTCCTGGAGTGAACTGAGTTTTTGAAACTTGATTGTAACCAAAATGAATCCAAAAAGGCCCTTGACTGAGTGAGGTATGATCATATGCCCTTCTCATTTCTTCATGTACCTTTTCCCAGTTGCTGTGGCAAAGATGCTCCCCTAAAGACAGAATGCAACTACACTTTGCCAAAAGGAAACAGAGTTCATACACCACAGTTTGGCTTTGGTTCCTATATTAATACTGCCAGAGGATAAACGAATTCAAATTCTGTTCGACAAATTCGACAAATTCAATGATAATTATGTTTGGATGTTAAGATTATCCTCGCTGCCAAATGACAAAACGAAATAGTGATGATCATTGAATCTCCATCAATCCAGACTTTGTGCTTACTTATTCATGAATCCTACCCTGATTTTTACCCAACTCATAAAAGGTTTATAAGAATACAAGAGGAAACATACTGAAAAGTTTTTAAATATTTAGTAAACGAATGGCAAGTTTTCAAATTATGGTGGAAAATTAAAGTCATCTTTTTAGTTCAATGCAACAAACCTGCATTAGAATTTTCAAGTAGTTTGTTGCTTAAAAGCGATAAAAACTCCTCCTTTTGCATTTAGAATCTGCCTTCTTGTATGAAGAGTTATGGAAAAAATTAATATGCTTCTAGATCTATGTAAAACAAACTTTTGCTGAAATACCACTTCCTCCAATTTATCGGTCCCAGTCTGACCTATTTAGCCATTTTTTAATCTTGCATGCCTACTTATTGTTTACAGGACCTGAACATTTAGATTACTGCTAATTCTTTGAAGAAAGTTCTAGGCTTTAAATGCCATCCTTTCCAGTATCCAAAGCAGTGGTTCTCAGCCTTGGCTGCAGGTAAGAACCAGTAATGATGATTAATTTTATGTGTGAACTTGACTGGGCCAGTTAAACCTTATTTCTGGGTGTGTCTGTAAGGGTATTTCTGGATGAGAATAACATTTGATCAGTAGACTGAGTCAACGAGTTTGTTCTCCCTAATGTGGGTGAGCTTTATCCAATCTGTTGAAATCATAAATAGAATAAAAGGCTGAGTAAGAAAGAAATCTTTCTGCCTATTTTCAAGCTGGGACATTAATCTTTGCCTCAGCCTTTGGACTTGGACTATGACTGAAACACCAGGGGTCCTACAGTTCACTGCACAGAAAGGCAGTCACTGAGACAAGTATTGCCACGGAACAAGGCTTTAATCCGGTGCTGTAGCCAAGGAAGTGGGAGCTCAGTCTTCAATCCATCTCCCTGACCAACCAAAACTAGGGATTTATATGGCAGGGAAGAGATGTAACAATATATAAGAAAACAGGAACTAGGGAGGGGCAAGGAAGCAATCATGATGAATGAGGGTCCAAAGTCTCATCATCTGAATGTGGTGATCTGGTTATGTTCAGTTCTTTGATACTTTTTTTTTGTTTTTTGTGGTTTTTTTTGTTTTTTGTTTTTTGTTTTTTGAGAGGCTTGAAGATCCTTTCCTGAGGAAGGAACTCAGATAAAACAAAAAGTTTCACACTTTAAAAGCAGAAAAGCCCATTTCTATGTTTATCCATAACAACAGTCTACGGGACTATTAAGTCAGTTTCAGGACCTAGACTAGAAATTATGCCATCAGCTTTCCTGTTCTTGTTCCTTTGTACTTGGACTGGACTGAACTATATAATCAGCTCTTGGGTTTCCAGCTTGTAGGCTCCAGCTTATAGCCAGTAGATTGTTGCCTTCATAATCACAAGCCGATTCCTTATTTAAGAATATAATGTATATATAATTTATATATTTTTTATTTTGTATCGGTATATATATATGATATATTGGTTTTATTATGTGTGTGTGTGTGTGTGTGTGTGTGTGTGTGTGTGTGTACATATATAATATATTTTGTTTTGGTTTTGGTTTTGGTTTACTAGATCTCTAGGACTTACTAATCTTGTGTAAGTGACACCTTGTGCCCTTGGACCATACTTCCCCATATTTCTCCTTCCCCAGCCCCTAGAAACCACCATTCTTCTCTGTTTCTATGACTATTTTAGATTCCTCATATAAGTGGGATCATGTAGTATTTGTCCTCTGTGAGTGGCCTATATTATTTGTTGTAACATCTTCCAGGTTCATCCATTTTGTTTCAAATGGCAGAGTTTTCCTCTTTTTTAAGGCCAAGTAATATTCCCTTGTATGTATATTACCACATTTTTTGTCCTTTATCCATCCATGAACACTTAGGTTGTTTTCACATTTTGGCTATTATGATAATGCTGCAATAAACATGGAATTCTGGGTATCTATTCAAGAATCTGACTTCAGTTGTTTCAGATATGCACCCAGAAATGAGATTGCTGGATCAAAGAGTAATTCTTTTTTTAATTTTTGAGAAAACTCTGTATTGTTTTTCATAATGGCTATACAAGTTTATATTCCCATCAACAGTGTACAATGGTTCCTTTTTCTCTACATTCTTGCCAACACTTGTGATCTTTTGTTTCTTTGCTAACAGTCATCATAACAAGTGTAAGGTGATATCTCACTGTGGTTTTGATTTGGAGTTCCCTGATAATTAGTGATGTTGAGCACATTTTCACATACCTGATAGCCATTTCTATATCTTCCTGGAGAAATTTCTATTCAGTTCCTTTGCCCATTTTTAAATTGGGTTATTCGTGGGAGTTTTTTGTTTTTTGCTATTGAATTATAGGACTTCTAGCTGTATTTTGGATATTAACCCTTTGACAAATAGATGATTTGCAAATATTTTCCCCATTTCATAGACTGCATTTTCCTTTTGTTAATTTTTTTTTTGTTCTTTTTTGTTTTTATTTTTTTGTTTTTTTGCTGTGCAGAAACTTTTTTGTTTGATTTAATCCCACTTATCTTTTATTTTGTTGCCTATGCTTTTGGTTGTTATATCCATGAAATCATTACCAAAGCCAATGTCAAGAAGTTTTTTCCCTGTGTTTTCTTCTAGGAGATTTACAATTTCAGGTCTTACATTTAAGTCTTTAATCCACTTTTAGAAAATTGTTCTGTATTATGCAATATAAAGTTCCAATTTCATTCTTTTATATGTAGACATCTAGTTTTCTTAGCATCATTTATTGAAGGGACTGTCCTTTACCCATTGTATATTATTGGCATCTTTGTGGGAGATCAGATGACTGTACGTGTTTACTTCTGTTCTATTCGTTCCAATGGCCTAAGACATGTGCATTTTATGTCAGTACTATCATGTTTTGAATACTATAGCTTTATAATATATTGTGAAATCAGGAAGCATGATGCCTCCAATTTTGTTTTCTTTGATCAAAATTGCTTTGGCTACTTAGGAATTTCTATGGTTCCATAGAACTTTGGAATTTTTTTTGTATTTTTGTAAAAAATGTTATTGTAATTTTGATAGGAACTGCATTATATTGCTTTTAGTATGAATATTTAAACAATATTAATTCCTCCAATCTATGAACAGGGGATATCTTTTCATTTATTTGTTTGCCTTAATTCTTTTCCTCAAGATTTAATGGTTTGCAGTGTACATGTCTTTCATCTCTTTGAAAGTTTATTCCTAAGTATTCTAGCTGATTAAATGGGACTGTTTCCTTCATCATTTTCAGACCATTTGTTGTTCAGATATAGAAATGCAACTAATTTTCGCATGTTGATTTTGGATCTGCAACTTTTACTAAATTCATTAATTATTTCTTAAAGGTTTGGGTTGGGTATTTGGTGTAATCTTAGGTTATTCTACATATAAAATCATGTCTTCCACAAACAGATCATTTAACTTCTTCCTTTCCAATTTGAATGTATTTTATTACTTTCTACTGCCTGATTACTTTGGTTAGGACTTCTAGAACTATATATTGAATATAAGTGGCAGCAGTGGGCATCTTTGCCTTGTTCAGAATCTTAGACGAAAATGTTTTTAGATTTTTACCACTGACTATATTAGCTGTGGTATTTTTGTATATGGCCTTCTTTGTTAAGTTCTTTCTATACCTAATTGTTGACATTTCTTAACATGAAGGAGTGTTGAATTTTGGAAAAAAAAAAAAAAAAAAAAAAACTTTTCTGCACCGACTGAAATGATCACGTGATTTTTATCTTCCATTTTGTTAATGGTATATCACAATGTGGTATATCACATTGATTGATTTGTATATATTAACCATCCTTGCATTCTAGGATGTTAATATATACAAATCAATCAATGTGACTACATGACACCATGTAGTCACGCCGTATGATCCTTTCAATGTAGTGTTAAATTCAGTTTTCTAATATTATGGGGGCCTTTTACAACTATGTTCATCAAGGATATTGGCCTGTCATTTTTTTTCTTGTAATGTCTTTGACTGGTTTTAATATCACGTTAATACTGGCCTCTTAAAATGAGTTTGGAAGTGTTTATTCTTCTATTTTTTGGAAGAGTTCACAAAGGACTGGTATTCATTGGTATTTGGTAGAATTCAGCTGTGAAACCGTCTGCTGCTGGGCTTGTTTTTATTGGGCTGTTTTTGATTACTGATGCAATCTCTTTATTTGTTATTGGTCTGTTCTGGTTACCTATTGCTTCATGATTGTGTTTTGCCAGGTATTTTGTTTCTAAATATTTATTCATTTATTCTAAGTGGTCCAATTTAGTTCTCATATAATTGTTCATAATAGTCCCTTAAATGCCTTCTCTTATTTCTGATGTTACTTTCATCTTTTCTCTTTTTTTATTTGTTAGTCTAGCTAAGGGCTTGTTGACATTTATCTGTTCAAAAATCAATTGTTTTGACCATTTTTCTGTTGTTTCTTCCGTATTAGTATATTCATCTCTGCTCTAACTTTATTATTTCCTTCCTTCTTTCCTTTCAACTTGACTTATTTTTGAGTTGCTTGAAGTATAATATTAGGGTGTTTATTAGGGCTCAACTTTCCCCTTAGTACTGCTTTTGTGTATCTCATAAGTTTGGGTGTGCTGTGTTCTTGTTTTCCTTTGCCTTGAGACTTCACCAAGTTTTCCTTTTGATTTTTTCTTTGACCCAATGATGGTTCAAGAGTGTGTTGTTTAACTTGTATGAAGTGCAAATCTTCCATTTCCTTTTGTTATTACTTCCTAGTTTCAACCCATGTTGCCTAGAAAAGACACTTGGAATTATTTCTGTTGTCTTACATTAAGACTTATTTTGTGACATAACATGATTTATCCTGAAGAACAATCCACGTGCACTTGAGTAGAATCTGTACTCTATTGTTGTAAGATGGAATGTTGTGTATGTCTATTAAGGATAGTTGGTCTTTAATATTGTTTAAGTCTGCATTTTCCTTATGATATCCTATCTGGATGCAATATCCATTATTGAAAGTGGAGTATTAATATCTACACTATTATTGTATTGCTATCTATATTCCTTTTCAGATCTGTCAGTATTTGCTTTAAATATTTAGGCATGCTGACGTCGGACACCTATGTTTGTTATATCTTCCTGTTGAATTGACCCTTTTATCATTATTTAATCTCCTTCTTTTTCCCTTGTTACAGCTTTTGTCTGAAAGTCTATTTTGTCTTAAATAACTGTATCCGTGCATGCTCTCTTTTGGATATCATCTGCATAGGTAAATGTTGCAAAATTAAAAATTGATTCACTCGGCCGGGCGCGGTGGCTCAAGCCTGTAATCCCAGCACTTTGGGAGGCCGAGGCGGGTGGATCACGAGGTCAAGAGATCGAGACCATCCTGGTCAACATGGTGAAACCCCGTCTCTACTAAAGATACAAAAAATTAGCTGGGCATGGTGGCACGTGCCTGTAATCCCAGCTACTCAGGAGGCTGAGGCAGGAGAATTGCCTGAACCCAGGAGGCGGAGGTTGCGGTGAGTCGGGATCGCGCCATTGCACTCCAGCCTGGGTAACAAGAGCGAAACTCCGTCTCAAAAAAAAAAAAAAAAATTGATTCACTCATGTTTAAAATCCTGACAAATCGAGCCAGAGAACGCCACAAAAAGAGGGTTCTCATGCACAAAATCCCTGATAAGAAGTTTAACAAAAGCCACTGCAAACTTACACACACACAAATTTTTTTTTTTTTGAGACAGAGTTTCGCTCTTGTTACCCAGGCTGGAGTGCAATGGTGCGATCTCGGCTCACCGCAACCTCCGCCTCCTGGGTTCAGGCAATTCTCCTGCCTCAGCCTCCTGAGTAGCTGGGATTACAGGCACGCGCCACCGTGCCCAGCTAATTTTTGTATTTTTAGTGGAGACGGGGTTTCACCATGTTGACCAGGATGGTCTCGATATCTTGACCTCGTGATCCACCCGCCTCGGCCTCCCAAAGTGCTGGGATTACAGGCTTGAGCACACACAAATTCTTATACAAGGACATCTGCCCAGCAACTACCTGTCCAATCTTAAAGTAGTGTCACTCTTGTTATTGGTCCTTGTAGTCAAGGATAATTGATTCTAAAAACTTATGTAATTCTCTCATTTTTCTTTTAAAAACGTTTATCTGTCTTAACCTCCCTGACATATGTACATAGTCATTTTTGCATTGTTGAAATTCTCCATTTGATATTGGAATACATTCTTATGTATTCAAATTTCTTACTTTGTTTTTGCTGATGACTTATTATTTGATGTTAATTTTATGTTTACTTTAGACAATGGAAATGATGTTAGACAAAAGCAAATTTGAGTCATTTTCTTATTCAAGTTCAAGATGGGTCATAAAGCAGCAGAGACAACCCACAACATCAATGCATTGAGCACAACTACTAATGAACTATGCCGTGCAGTGGGGCTTCAAGAAGCTTTACAAAGGAGCAAGAGCCTTAAAGATGAGGGCAGCGTGGCCAGCCACTGGAAGTTCACAAGGGCCAGTTGAGAGCAATCACCAAAGCTGATCCTCTTACAATTACATAAGAAGTTGCCAGGGAAATCATCAATGACCATTCTATGATCATTTGGCATTAGAAGCAAATTGGAAAGGTGAAAAAGCTTGATAAGTGGATACCTCACGCGCTGAGTGAAAATTTGTAAAAATTGTCGCTTTGAAGTGTTGTCCTCTTTTATTCTAAGCAACAACAATGAACTATTTCTCAATCAGATTGTGACGTGACAAAAAGCGGATTTTATGTGACAACCAGTTCAGTAGCTGAACTGAGAAGAAGTTCCAAAGAACTCCCCAAAGCCAAACTTGGACCAAAAATAGATCCTGGTCACTGTTCGGTGGTCTGCTGCCAGTCTGATCCACTACAGCTTTCTTTTCTTTTCATTTCTTTTTGAGATGGAGTTTCACTCTTGGTTCCCAGGCTGGAGTGCAATGGCGCAATCTCAGCTCATTGCAACCTCCACCTCCCAGGTTCAAGCAATTCTCCAGCTTTAGCCTTCTGAGTAGCTAGGATTACAGGTGTGCGTGTGTCAGTACGCAAGGCTAATTTTGTATTTTTAGTAGAGACGGGGTTTCACCATGTTGATCAGCTGGGTCTTGAACTCCTGACCTCAGTGATCCACCCACCATAGCCTCCCAAAGGGCTGGGATTACAGGCATGGGCCACTGCACCTGGCCACTACAACTCTCTGAATCCCAGCAAAACCATTTTATTTCATACATCTACTCAGCAAATTAATGAGCTGTGCCAAAAACTGCAAAACCTGCAGCCAGCACTGGTCAACAAAAAGGGCCCAATTCTTCTCCATGAAAATGCCCAACTGCACATTGCACAACCAATGCTCCAAAAGTTGAACAAATTGCACTAAGAAGTTTTGCCTCATCTGCTATATTCACCTGACTCTCACCAACTGACTCCCACTTCTTCAAGCATCTTGACAACTCTTTGCAGACGAAACTCTTCCACAAACAGCAGGATGCAGAAAATGCTTTCCAAGAGTTGGTCAAATCCTGAAGCATGGATTTTCATGCTACAAGAATAAACAAACTTATTTCTCATTGGCAAAAATGTATTGATTATAGTGGTTCCTATTTTGATTAATAAAGATGTGTTTGAGCCTAGTTATAATGATTTAAAATTCATGGTCCAAAACTGCAATTACTTTTGCACTAACCTATATTTCCATTGCAATGCCCATTCCCAAATAAATATCATTTGCTTTCTGAAAGTGTCTCCCTATCTGTTGTTTAGGTTGATCTAACTTGATGTCCACTAAGCAGGAAGAAAATTACCTCACCACAGACAGATCAGAGGCCCCTGGAATCAAGTGCAAGACGAACTGAGCCCTTGGCATTCTCCACTTCCATTAGTTACTTTTTTTGCCCAGGTGAATCTCTTGAATTTTTAGATTCTTTCCCTTTGGTGGGCTCCTTTTTACTTTATTTAGGATCTGATTGGCTCATAAGGTTGCTGTAAATAAAGAAACTTGCAAATATGGTGAGTACCCAAATTGTGGAAGTGGGAAAGGGAGATCATCTGCCCCGAACACACACTCCAGTGAAAAAAAAAATGAAGGTCTAGATTATGGAAGAAAATTATGATCTTACCTGGAGCTGAGTCAATTGAGAGAGCCAATCAAAATACAGGGGAAGAAGAAGCAGTGGGAAAAGTTCTGTGAGCTCTCTGGGTCCCCTAGCCTCACAGTTGTCCTTTGGTAGGGAAGCCAGAAGCACTGGGAAAGGCCACGGGGAGAAGGAAATTTCCAGCTGAACTTGTAACGATTTGAATTGACAGAGAAGTCTCTTGGCCAGAACTCAGGAGAGGGCATGAATCCTGTGTGCAGACTCCACAGGCAGGGAAAGAAGGAAAGCCATGCGTGCTTTCATAGTTAGGAGGCAGGTAGACTGAGGGAAGTTCTCAGCGCTGCTTGCTCACTGCCTAGAAACAGACTCAGTGCCATTGGGGGCGGGGGCAGTGGGAGTGACACCAGCTTTCTGGATTGTGTGGCAGCCGTCTGAGGCCTGTAACTGCTGACTTTCCCCCACTTCCCTGACAACCTGCAGTGACACAGTACAGACAACCATAATCATCCTAGAAATGTAACTCCATTGACCTGGGAACTTCAGCCCATCCCCCAGAGCAGCTGCAGCAAGACCTGGCCGAGGAGAGTCTGACGTCAGACATATCTAGCCCTGCCCCCACCCAATCGTCCTTCCCTACCTATCCCTATAGCTGAAGACAAACGGCATATGCTCTTGCGAGTCCCACTGCCTGTTCCTCTCCCTACTGCCACAGCTGATACTCTCTGGAAAGCACCACCTCCCTGCAGGAGGTCAACCAGAAGAAAAAGGGTGCATTAAACCACCAAAGCTAAGAACCCTCACAGAGCCCATTTCAACCCCCTATCACCTCCACCAGAACAGGGGCTAAGAGACCCAAAGACAGTTCACATCACAGGCCTCTGTGGAGAAAACCCCCAGTACCAGCCCAGAGCCTGGTAGACTTGCTCAGTGGCTACATTCAAAGAGAGACAACAATTACTGCAGCTCAGCTCTCAGGATGCCGCATCCACAGGAAAACGGGGAGAGTACTACATCAGAGGAACAAGCCTAAGAATAACTGGCATTCCTGAGGAAGAAGAGAAATCTAAAAGTCTGAAAGACGTATTTGGGAGAATAATCAAGGGAAACCTCCCTGGCCTTGTCAGAGGCCTGGACACTCAAAAACAAGAAGCACAAAGAACACCTGGGAAATTTATCACGAAAAGATCATTGCCTGCACACAGTAACACCAGTTTATCTAAAGTTAAGATGAAGAAAAGAATCTTTTTTTTTTTTTTTGAGACAGAGTTTCGCTCTTGTTACCCAGGCTGGAGTGCAATGGCGCGATCTCGGCTCACCGCAACCTCCGCCTCCTGGGTTCAGGCAATTCTCCTGCCTCAGCCTCCTGAGTAGCTGGGATTACAGGCACGCGCCACCGTGCCCAGCTAATTTTTGTATTTTTAGTAGAGACGGGGTTTCACCTTGTTGACCAGGATGGTCTTGATCTCTTGACCTTGTGATCCACCCGCCTTGGCCTCCCAAAGTGCTGGGATTAAAGGCTTGAGCCACCGCGCCTGGTCGGAAAGAATCTTAAGACCTGAGACAAAAGCACCAGGTAACCTAAAAAGGAAGACCTATTCAATTAACAGCAGATTTCTCAACAGTAACCCTACAGCCTAGAAGGGATTGGGACCCTATCTTCAGCCTCCTCAAAACAATTATCAGCCAATACTTTTTTATTTAACAAAACTAAGCTTCATATATGAAAGAAAGGTAAGATCTTTTTCAAACAAAGGCTGAAAGAATTCACCACTACCAAGCCACCCCTATAAGAACTGCTAAAAGGAGTTCTAAAACTTGAAGTAAATCCTGGAAACACATCAAAACAGAACCTCTTGAACCTCTTTAAAGCATAAATCTCACAGGATCTATGAAACAAAAATACAATTTAGAAAACAAAAACAAAAAAAACAAGGTATACAGGCAATAAACAGCATGATGAATGGAACAGTACCTCACATCTCAATAACAACATTGAATGTAAATGGCCCAAATGCTCCACTTAAAATATTCAGAACTGCAGAATGGGTATGAATTCAACAACCAGCTATCTGCTGCCTTCAAGAGACTCACCTACCACCTAAGGACTCACATAAACTTAAGGTAAAGGGGTGGAAAAAGACATTTCATGCAAATGGACACCAAAAGTGAGCAGGAGTAGCTATTCTTATACCAGACAAAACAAACTTTAAAGCAACAGCAGTTAAAAAAGACAAAGAGGGACATTATATAATGATAAAAGGTCTTATCCAACAGGAAAATATCACAATCCAAAATATATATGCACCTAACATTGGATCTCCCACATTTATAAAACAATTACTAATAGACCTAAGAAATGAGACAGACAGCAACACAATAATAGTAGGGCATGTCAACACCCCACTGACAGCACTAGACAGGTCACCAAGACAGAAAGTCAGCAAAGCAACAACGAATTCAACCTATACCCTGGGGTACTCCCACCAAGATGGCCGAAGAGGAAAAGCTCTGGTCTGCAGTTCCCAGCGAGAGTGTACTAGAAGACAAGTAGTCTCCGCATTTCCAACTGAGGCACCAGGTTCATTTCACGGGGACTCGTTAGACAGTAGGAACAGCCCAAGGTGGGCAAGCTGAAGCAAGGTGGGTCATCACCTCACCCAGGTGGTGCAAGGGCCCAGAGAACTCTCTCTCCCAGCCAAGGGAAGCCATTAGGGACTTTTCTGGACACTCTGGCACTCCAGCTCAGATGTTGTGCTTTTCCCACAGTCTACACAACCCGCAGACCAGGAGATTCCCTCCGGCACCTACAATGCCAGTGCCCAGGGTTTCCAGCACAAAACTGGGTGGCTGTTTTAGTTGAGTGGCACCTGGAACACCAGCGAGACAGAACCACTCATTCCCCCTGAAAAAGGGGGCTGAAACCAGGGAGTCAAGTAAGCTGGCTTGACAGGTCTCACCCCCATGAAGACCGGCAAGCTAAGATCCACCAGCTTGAAATTCTTGCAGCTAGCACAGCTCAACCTGGGATGTTCGAGCTTAATGGGGGGATGGCCACCCACCATTGATGAGGCTCTGGTAGGCAGCTTCAACACTGCCTGTGTAAACAAAGTCACTGGGAAGTTTACACAGCAGCTGGGCAGAGCCCAGCATGGCAACTCGGCAAGGCCTCTGCAGGCTGACGGTCAAGTAGATTCTCTTCTTGCTGAGCAGGACATCTCAGAAAAAAAGACAGCAGCCCATCAGGGAGTTACAAAGCCCCTACCTTCCTGGGACAGACCACCTGGGAAAAGGGGCAGTTGTGGGTTCCACTTCAGCGGACTTAAACGTCCCTACCCGGCAGCCCTGAAGGGAGCACCAGATTCCCCACCACAGTGCTCGAGCTCCCCTAAGGGACAGCCTGCCTCCTCAAGTGGCTCCCTGACCCCCCCCGTGTAGCCTAACTGGGAGATACATCACACAGGGGAGCTCTGGCTGACATCTGGCAGGTACCCTTTTGGGATGAAGCTACCGGAGGAAGGAACAGGCAGCACTATTTGCTGTTCTGCAGCCCCATGGTTCCCAGGCAAGCAAGAACTGGAGCGGACCTCCAGCAAACTCCAGCAGACCTGAAGCAGAGGGGCCTGTTAGAAGGAAAACTAACAAACAGAAAGAAATAGCTTCAATATCAACAGAAAGGACATCCACTCAGAAACCCCATCCAAAAGTCACCAACTTTAAAGACCAAAGGTAGATAAATCCCTGAAGATGGGAAGAAACCAGTGTGAAAAGGCTGAAATTGCCAAAAGCCAGAACAGCTCTTCTCCTCCAACAGATCACAACTCCTTACCAGCAAGGGAACAAAACTGGATTGAACATGAGTGACAAATTGACAGAAGCAGGCTTCAGAAGGTGCGTAATAACAAACTGCTTTGAGCTAAAAGAGCATATTCTAACCCAATGCAAGAAAGCTAAGAACACTGAAAAAGGTTAGACAAAATACTAACTACAATAATCAGCATGGAGAAGAACATAAATGACATGATGGGACTGAAAAACACAGCATGAAAACTTCATGAAGCATACACGTTTCAACAGCTGAATTGATCAAGGAGAAGAAGAGATATCATATATTGAAGATCAACTCAATGAAATAAAATGAGAAGACAAGATTAGAGAAAAAAGAGTGAAAAGTATGAATGAAACCTCCAAGAAATATGGGATTATGTGAAAATACCAAATCTATGTTTGACTGGTGTACCTGAAAGTGATGGGGAGAATGAAACCAAGTTGGAAAACACTCTTCAGGATATTATCCAGGAGAACTTCCCCAACCTAGCAAGTCAGGCCAACATTCAAATACAGGAAATACAGAGAACACCACGAAGGTATTCTTCGAGAAGAAAAACCCCAAGGTGTGTAATTATCAGATTCAGCAGGGTTGAAAGGAAGGAAAAAATGCTAAGAGCAGTCAGAAAAAAAAAGTTGGGTTACTCACAAAGGAAAGCCCATCAGACTCAAAGCAGATCTCTCGGCAGAAACCCTACAAGCCATAAGAGAGTGGGGGCCAATATTCAACATCCTAAAAGAAAAGAACTTTCAACCCAGAATTTCATATACAGCCAAACTAAGCTTCATACGTGAAGGAGAAATAAAATCCTTTACAGACAAGCAAATGCTCAGAGATTTCATCACCATCAGGCGTGCCTTACAAGAGCACTAAACATGGAAAGGAACAACCAGTACCAGCCCCGCAAAAACATACAAAACTGTAAAGATCATCTACATTATGAAGAAACTGCATCAACTAATGGGCAAAACAACCAGCTAGCATCAAAATGGCAGGATCAGATTGACACATAACAATATTAACCTTAAATGTAAATAGGCTAAATGCCCCAATCCAAAGACACAGACTGGCAAATTGAATAAAAAGTCAAGACCCATCAGTGTACTGTATTCAGGAGACCCATCTCACATTCAAAGACACACATAGGCTCAAAATAAAAAGATGGAGGAAGATTTACCAAGCAAATGGAGAGAGAGAGAAAAAAGCAGGGGTTACAATCCTAGTCTCTGATAAAACAGACTTTAAACCAACAAAGATTGAAAGAGACAAAGAAGGGTATTATATAAGGGTAAACGGATTAATGCAACAAGAAGAGCTAACTATCCTAAATATATATGCACTCCATACAGGAGCAACTAGATACATAAAGCAAGTTCTTACTGACCTACAAAGAGACTTAGACTCCTACACAATAATAGTGGGAGACTTTAACACCCCACTGTCAATACTAGAAAGATAAACAAGACAAAAAATTAGCAGGACTTGAACTCAGATCTGAACCAAGCAGACCTAATAGACATTTACAGAACTCTCCACCCCAAAACCACAGAATATACATTCTTCTCAGCACCACATCACACTTAGTCTAAAAATGACCACATAATTGGAAGTGAAACACTTCTCAGCAAATGCAAAAGAATGGAAATCATAACAAACAGTCTCTCAGACCACAGTGCAATCAAATTAGACCTCAGGATTAAGAAACTCACTCAAAACTGCACAAGGGAAACTAAACTCATTCAAAACAGTACATGGAAACTAAACAACCTGTTCCTGAATGACCACTGGATAAATAATGAAATGAAGGCATAAAGATGTTCTTCAAAACCAATGAGAATGAAGATGCAACATACCAGAATCTCTGGGACACATTTAAAGCAGTGTCTAGAGGGAAATTTAGTGTGAAATGCCAACATGAGAAGCGAGGAAAGATCTAAAGTCAACACCCAAACATCACAATGAAAAGAACTAGAGGAGCAAGATCAAACAAATTCAAAAGCTAGCAGAAGACAAGAAACTAAGATCAAAGAAGAACTGAAGGAGCTAGAGACACAAAAAACCCTTCAAAAAAAATCAATAAATTCAGGAGCTGGTTTTTTTTAAATGACCAACAAAATAGATAGACTGCTAACCAGACGAATAAAAAAGAAAAGAGAAAGATTCAAATAGATGTAATAAAAAATAATAAAGGGGATATCACCACTGATCCCATAGAAATACAAACTACCATGAGAGATTACTACAAACACCTCTATGCAAATAAACCAGTAAATTTAAAGGAAATAGATAAATTCATGGACACTTACACCCTCCCAAGGCTAAAGGAGAAAGAAGTTGAATTCCTGAATAGACCAGTAATGAAGTCTGAAGTTGAGGCAGTAAGTCGTAGCCTACTAACCAAAAAAAAAAGGCCAGGACCAGACGGGTTCACAGCCAAATTCTACAAGAGGTACAAAGAAGAGCTGATACCCCTTCTGAAACTATTCCAAACAATACAAAAAGGGGAATCCTCCCTAACTCATTTTATGAGACCATCATCATCCTGATACCAAAACCTGGCAGAGACACAACTAAAAAAGAAAATGTCAGGCCAATATCCATGATGAACACTGATACAAAAATCTTCAATAAAATACTGGCAAATCAAATCCAACAGCACATAAAAAGCTTATCCATCACGATCAAGTTGGCTTCATCCCAGGGCTGCAAGGCTGGTTCAACATATGCAAATCTATAAATGTACTCCATCACATAAACAAAACCAAAGACAAAAACCACATGATCATCTCAAAAGATGCAGAGAAGGCCTTCGACAAAATTCAACAGCCCTTTATGCTAAAAACACTCAATAAACTAAGTATTGATGGATGATATCTCAAAATAATAGCTATTTATGACAAACCCACAGCCAATATCATACTGAATGGGCAAAAACTGGAAGCATTCCCTTTGAAATCTGGCACTAGATAAGGATGCCCTCTCTCACCACTCCTATTCAACATAGTATTTGAAGTTCTGTCTAGGGTCATCAGGCAAGAGAAAGAAATCAAGTGTATTTGAATAGGAAGACAGGACTCAAATTGTCCCTGTTTGCAGATGACATGATTGTATATTTAGAAAACCCCATCGTCTCAGCCCAAAATCTTGTTAAGCTGATAAGCAACTTGAGCAAAATTTTAGGACAGAAAAATCAATGTGCAAAAATAGCAAGCATTCCTATACACAAATAATAGACAAACAGAGAGCCAAATCATGAGTGAACTACCATTCATAATTGCTACAAAGAGAATAAAATGCCTAGGAATACAACCAACAAAAGATATGAAAGACCTCTTCAAGAAGAACTACAAACCACTGCTCAAGGAAATAAAAGAGAACACAAGCAGATGGAAAAACATTCCATGCTCATGGTTAGGTAGAATCAATATTATGAAAATGTCCATACTGCCCAAAGTAATTCATAGATTCAATGCTATCCTCATCAACCTGCCAATGGCCTTCTTCCTAGAATTGGAAACACACACACACACACACACACACACACACCCCTTAAACTTCATATGGAACCAAAAAAGAGCCTACATAGCCAAGACAATCCTAAGCAAAAAAAAAAAAAAAGTCTGAAGGCATTGTGCTACCTGACTTTAAGCTATATTACAAGGCTACTATAATCAAAACAGCATAGTACTGGTACCAAAACAGAGATATAGACCAATGGAACAGAACAGAGGCCTCAGAAATAACACCACACATCTACAACCATCTAATCCTTGACAAACCTGACAAAAAGAAGCAATGGGGAAAGGATTCCCTGTTGGGAAAACTGGCTAGCCATGTGCAGGAAGCTGAAACTGGGTCCCTTCCTTATACCTTACACAAAAACCTCTAGATGGATTAAAGATTTAAACATGAGGTCTAACACCATAAAAATTCTAGAAGAAGACCTAGACAATACCATTCAAGACATAGGCATAGGCAAGGACTTCATGCTAAAACACAAAAAGGAATAGCAGCAAAAGCCAAAATAGACAAATGGGATCTAATTAAACTTCAGAGCTTCTGTACAGCAAAAGAAACAATCATTAGAGCAAATTGGCAACAAAGAGAATGGGAAAAAATTTTGCAACTACCCCTCTGACAAAGGGCTAATACCCAGAATCACAGAGAACTTAAACAAATTTACAAACAAACAATCCCATCAAAAAGTGGGCAAAGGATATGAACAGACACTTTCCAATACAAGACATTTATGCAGCCGACAAACCTATAAGAAAACAAAAAAGCTCAATATCACTGGTCATTAGAGAAATGCAAATCAAAGCCACACTGAGATACCACCTCATGCCAGTTAGAATGGCAATCACTAAAAAATCAGGAGACAACAGATGCTGGAGAGGATGTGGAGAAACAGGAACACTTTTACACTGTTGGTGGGAGTGTAAATTAATTCAACAACTGTGGAAGACAATGTGACGATTCCTCAAGGATCTAGAAACAGAAATACTATTTGACCCAGCAATCCCATTACTGGATATATACCCAAAGGATTATAAATCATTGCGTTATAAAGACACATGCACACATATGTTTATTGCAGAACTGTTCACAATAGCAAAGGCTTCAAACCAACCCAAATGCCCATCAGTAATAGACTGGATAAAGAAAATGAGTCACATATGTACCATGGAATACTATGCAGCCACAAAAAAGGATGATTTCATGTCCTTTGCAGGGACATGGGTGAAACTGGAAACCATCATTCTCAGCAAACTGACACAAGAACACAAAACCAAACACTTCATGTTCTCACTCATAAGTGGGTGTTGAACAATGAGAACACATGGATGCAGGGAGAGGAACATCACACACCAGGGCCTAGGGGTGGGGGACTAGGGGAGGAAAGCAGGGGGTGTGGGGATTGGGGAGGGATAGCATCAGGAGAAATACCTACTGTAGATACTGGAGCAATGAATGCAGCAAACCACCACCATGGCACATGTATACTTATGTAACAAACCTGCATGATCTGCACACATACTCCAGAACTTAAAGTATAATAAATTTTTAAAAAACAAAAATTTTAAAAATTCAACAAAAAAAGGGAAAAAATAATAAAATCCAGAATCCCACATGGCAAAAACAACAATGACAACAAAAAAACTAGACCCTGGAACAAATGGACTTAACAGATAGAAACAGAACATTCCATCCAACAATCACAGAATGTACATTCTATCCGACAGCGCATGGAACTTTATCCAAGACAGACCATATGATAGGCCACAAAACGAGCATCAATAAATTTAAGGAAACTGAAATTACATCAAGCACTCTCTCAGATCACAGTGGAATAAAACTGGAAACCAACTCCAAAAGGAACCTTTAAAATCTTGGAAACACGTGGAAATTAAAAAACCTGCTCCTAAATAATCATTGCATCAAAAATGAAATCAAGATGGAAATTTAAAAAATTATTTTAACTGAACAGTAGTCACACAACCTATCAAAACCTCTGGGATGCAGCAAAGGCAGCGCTAAGAGGAAAGTTCATAGCCCTAAACGCCTACATCAAAGAGACTGAAAGAGCACACACAGGCAATCTAAGGTCACACCTCAAGGAATTAGACAAACAAGAACACAACAAAACAAACCCAAACCCAGCAGAAGAAAGGAAAAAACCAAGATGAGAACAGAACTAAATAAAACTGAAACAACAAAAATACAAATGATAAATGAAACAAAAACCTGGTTCTCTGAAAAGATAAATAAAAGCGATTGACCATTAGCAAGATTAACCCAGAAAAGAGGAGAGAAAAATTCAAATAAGCTAAATAAGAAGCAAAACAGAAGATCTTACACCTGACGCTACAGAAATACAAATGATCACTCAAGGCTACTCTTAACAATTTTCTGTACACAAACCAGAACATCCAGAAGAGATGAATAAGTTCTGGGAAAGATACCATCCTCTAAGCTTAAATCGGGAAGAATTTAGATACCCTGAACACACTAAAAACAAGCAGTTAGCCTGAAATGATAATTTTAGAATTACCAACAATAACAAAAGAGTCCAGAAGCAGATGAATTAACAGCAGAATTCTACCAGACACTGAAAGAATAGATACCAATTCTATTGATACCATTCCACAAGAGAGAGAGGTATCCCTCCCTAAATCATTCTATGAAGCCAGTATCAGCCTAACACCAAAAGCAGGAAAAGATATAACCAAAAAAGGAAACCACAGACCAATATCTCTAATGAATATAGATGCTAAAATCCTTAACAAAAATACTAGCTAACCAAATTCAACAGTATATCAAAAAGATAATCCACCATGATCAAGTGGGTTTCATATCACAGATACAGGGATAGTTTAACATACACACATCAATGAACGGAACACACCACATAAATAGAATTGAAAACAAAAATCACATGATCATCTCAATAGATGCAGAAAATGCATTTGACAAAATCCATCGTCCCTTTATGATTAAAACTCTCAGCAAAATTAGAATACAAGGGACACACCTAAATGTAATAAAAGCCATCTAGGACAAACCCACAGCCAACATAATACAGAATCAGGAAAAGTTGAAAGCATTCCCTCTGAGTACTGGGACAAGACAAGGATGCCCACTCTCACCACTCCCCTTCAACATAGTACTGGAAATTCTAGCCAGACCAGTGAGACAAGAGAAGAAAATAAAGGCATCCAAATCAGTAAAAAGCAAGTAAAGCAGTTGTTATTTGCTGATGATTTGACTGTTACCTAGAAAACCCTAAAGACTCCTCCAAAAGCTCTTAGAACTGATAAAAGCATTCAGCAAAGTTTCCAGATACAAAAATAGTGTACACAAATCATTAGCTCTCCTATACACCAACAGCAACCAAGTTGAGAATTAAATCAAGAACTCAACCCCTTTTACAATAGCTGCAAAAAAATTTTAAATACTTAGGAAAATACCTAACCAATGAGGTAAAAGACCTCCACAAGGAAAACTACCGAACACTACTGAAAGAAACCTAGATAACACAGACAAATGGAAACATATCCCATGCTCATGCATAGGTAGAATCAGTATTGTAAAAATGACCACATTTCCAAAGGCAATCTATAAATACAATGCAATCCTATCAAACCACCATCATTCTTCACAGAATTAGAAAAAAAAAAATCTAAAATTCATACGGAACCAAAAAAGAGGCCACATAGCCAAAGCCAGATCAAGCAGAAAGAACAAATCTAGAAGCATCACATTGCCTGATTTTAAACTATATTATAAGGCCACAGTCACAAAAAAAAACGTGGTACAGATATAAAAAATAGTCACATAGACCAATGGAGCAGAACAGAGAACCCAGAAATAAACCCAAACACTTACAGCAGCCAATTGGTCTTCGAAAAAGCAAACAAAAACATAGAGAAAGAACATCCTTTTCAACAAATGGTGCTGGGGTAATTGGCTAGGTGAACAAAACTGGATTCTTATATCCGACCTTACACAAAAATCAACTCAAAGTGAGTTAAAGACTTAAATCTAAGACCTGAAGCTCTAAAAATTCTACAAGATAACATTGGAAAAACCCTTCTAGACATTGGCTTAGGCAAGCATTTCATGACAAAAAACCCAAAAGCAAATGCAACAAAACAAAGGTAAACAGCTGGGACTTAATTAAAATAAAGAGTTTTTGCAGAGCAAAAGGAACAGTCAGCAGAGTAAACAGACAGACAACCTACGGAGTGGGAGAAACTCTTCACAATCGACACATCTGACAAAGTACTAATATCCAGAATCTACAACAAACTCAAACAAATCTGTAAGAAAAAGAAGTCTCATCCAAAAGTGGGTAAAGGACGTGAATAGACAATTCCCGAAAGAAGATACATAAATGGCTACCAAACATATGACAAAAATGCTCAACGTCACCAATGATGAGGGAAATGGAAATCAAAATCACAGTGTGAAATAATGATGAGGGAAATGGAAATCAAAATCACAGTGTGAAATAATGATGAGGGAAATGGAAATCAAAATCACAGTGTGAAATAATGATGAGGGAAATGGAAATCAAAATCACAGTGTGAAACCACCTTACACCTGCACGAATGGCCGTAACCAAACAATAAAAAAAATAGTAGATGTTGGCATGGCAGCAGTGGACAGGAAACACTTGTTACACTTCTGGTGGGAATGTGAACTAGTACAATCACTACGGAAAATGCTGTGTAGATTCCTTAAAGAATTAAAAGTAGAACGCCGTTTGATCCAGCAATCCCACTACAGGGTTTCCACACGGAGGAAAGAAGACCATATACACAAAAGATACTTGCACACGCTTACAATGTTTAGGGCAGCACAAGTCACAACTGCAAACTGGAAGCAACCCAAACTCCCATCACTCAACAAGAGGATAAAAAAACACATGTATATGTGTGATGGAATACTACTGAATATATATATATATATCCAGAATCTATGACAAACTCAAACAAATCTGTAATATATATAATATATATTATATATAACATATATAATATATAATACATATTATATATAATACATATTATATATAACATATAAAACTAGGAGATATATATAATATATATAATACATATTTATATATATTATATATATTATATATATTATATAATACATATTTATATACATTATATATATTTTATATATATATATTTTATATATATATATAAAAACTAGGAGATGTATATATAATATATATAATACATGTTTATATATATTACATATATTATATAATACATATTTATATACATTACATATATTATATATATATTTTATATATATATACAAAAACTAGGAGATATATATTATATATAATATATAATGTATATAAATATGTATTATATATATATAAATATATATATATCCTAGTTTTTCATGCCTTTAGTTCATTCCCTTTACGGTTCAGTAGTAGTCTATCATAGGATGGACTTCTACTGAACCATATGGACTGCTACTGAACCGTAAAAAGAATGAATTAATGGCCTTCACAGCGACCTGGATAAGACTGGAGACTATAATTCTAAGTGAAGTAACTCGGGAATGGAAAACCAAACACTGTATGCTCTCACTCATTAGTGGGAGCTAAGCTATGAGGATGCAAAGGCGTAAGAATGACACAGTGGACTTTGAGGACTCAGAGGGAAACGGTGGGAGCTGGGTGAAGAATAAAAGGCAACACAAAGGGTGCAGTGTATACTGGTGGGGTGATGGGTACACCACAATCTCACAAATCACCACTAAGAAATTCACTCAGGTAACCAAACACCACCTGTTCCCCCAATAACCTATGGAAATAAAAAAATAATAAAAAATAAAATAAAGCAAACAGAAAATAAAAGGAATGGAATGGGATTCTTGAAATTCTAAATCATGCCAAACCTCTAGGGCTTCAAACAGCTCTAAATTCAAGACTTATGGTCCATTCTGGTGTATATTTTAAATCAATGGACAAAAATCACACAAGGATAATTTATGGCCATTAAAGGAGATCATTCAAACTCTCCAACCTTGTTTTTTTTACAACTAAATTAGAAACTGCAACCATCTGTAGCATTAACATGTAGAACCTTCTAAGTTCTGCGTCTGTCTCTGTTTTTATCTGCCTACTTCCTTTTGGTATTAAGGTGAGCTCGCTGCTTATGGAATTCCAGTCAAGCTTTGTTTTTTGTTATCGTTGTTGGTTGTTCGTAGTTTTAAAGGGCTTTCAAATTAATGGCTTTACAAACCGAAACAGCTGCATGTTAACGAACAACCTAGACACCTTCTGGAAATATATAATTAGGTTTGCATGGAAGACAATCGTTTAGGTTGACATAAGAATTGAAGGATTGACATTCTAAAAAAAAAAAGAAAGAAACAGATAAATGTTAAAGTTATGTTCTCAGATCAAATGGATGAGTCTCAAGCTCAGAGCAATAATCTATCTGTCTGGCATGACAATTTCATTTCTGCTATGCATGAACCAGAAAAGTGGGGGGACAAAAACCGCAAATAACTTTTCCTCCAACATTTTCCTGCCCAAATTGACTAGTCAAGCAAACAAAACCAATAAACAAAAGACAAATTTGTTACTAAAATTCAAGACTACTTGGAGATTTTGTTTTTCTCACACAATTCAGATCATACCAGTTAACATGTAAACATTTAAAAATTGTAACCACTAAACTCACTTGAAACTGAAAAAAGGGGAGAGTAAAAAAAAGTTTTGAAACTGCTTTATCCAAAGTTTTGGCCCACAGCCTTCATTAAACTACCCATCAGGGAAAATAAAATTTAGTCAGGTGAACAGGTCATGCTGTCCAAAATATAATTTAGATTAACTGTCTTTTATAAACTGGTGAGATTACACCGTGTATTATGTTTTACTGCCTCATGACTAAAATTCTAAAATGAAAGCTCAAAGATCTTTGTATGTGTATATATATATATATATGTTTAGAGATGTCTATTTATATGCACATGTATTATGTTGTGTGTTGTGTTGACATGGTAGAATTTGGCATAGTTTGCCAAAAATCCCTTCAGTTATTCACACTGGCTTAGATAACCGCGTACTCATAGAAACTGTTAAAATATCTAATAACCCAAATGGCTTTAGTTCATGTGACCTAAGTAGATGTTTAATAACTATGTTGGTTTTGAAATTCTTGGTAAAAATATAAAAATATAATTCAAAATTGCTGGCATATATTTT
The DNA here is from genome assembly GCA_031835075.1 of Saguinus oedipus. NCBI lineage: Eukaryota > Metazoa > Chordata > Mammalia > Primates > Cebidae > Saguinus > Saguinus oedipus. Next base: position 699,148 of record CM063176.1, read on the forward strand.
TGCTTGGACTTGCTGTCAGTTTTATATTTGCCTTTGCTAGATGTTTTAAGGGGTCAGGGTTTGATACAAAGGTAAACTACTATAAAACCAACCTGAAAACAGAATGTATCTTTATTTGTGTATAATTACTCTAGTAATTATTCTATGATAATTTATAGGTTGGGTATGATGCTGCATGCCTGTAATCTCGGCACTTTGGGAGGCCAAGTCAGGCGGATCATGAGGTCAAGAGATGGGGACCATCCTGGTCAACATGTTCAAACCCCATCTCTACTAAAAAAAATACAAAAATTGGCTGGGCATGGTGGCACACACCTGTAGTCCTAGCTACTTGGGAGGCTGAGGCAGGAGAATCACTTGAAACTGGGATGCAGAGGTTGCAGTGAGCCAAGATTATGCCACTGCATTCCAGCCTGGTTACAGAGCGAGACTCCATCTCAAAAAAAAAAAAATTGTAATTATTCTAATAAATAAGAGGAATTTATTACTGTTGGTATCATGAAAACAGCTATATCTTCTGATTTATTGGCAAAATGCTCACATAAGTTTCTTACTCAGGTGAACACCTGATATTCACAGGCTATAAAAATCATTAACAGAAAAATTACCTGAAAGAACAGCGAGCTTTATCTAATATTTTGGTTTTCATAAGTAATCTAGGTATAATTGATAAAAATGAATTAGGTAAACGTAAATGAGATAAATGTTTATAAACTTTATTATAATTTGAAACGTTAAAGTTATGTTATATTAAATTTACTGATAGATATTCATTAAATGTCTGGATAATTTTCAAAGTAGATAAAATAATGAAACATAAATTGCTAAACATAAATATAGGATTTTACTTCGCTTCATAAATTTTATAGAAAGACTAAGTATACGGGCCTATCAAAGTATATAAAAATTATGTTATGGAAAAACATCTTTCTAAAAATTATAAAATGTTTCTTCTCTACAAAACACTGACATGTGACAGTTTAAAATTTCTTGTTTCCTAGGTTATCAACAAAAACTAAGGTTACTAAGAATTAGATATTCTAATTAATATATATAATTCTGGCCAGGCGCGGTGGCTCAAGCCTGTAATCCCAGCACTTTGGGAGACCAAGGCAGGTGGATCACGAGGTCAAGAGATCGAGACCATCCTGGTCGACATGGTGAAACCCCGTCTCTACAAAAAATACAAAAAAATTAGCTGGGCATGGTGGTGCGCGCCTATAGTCCCAGCTACTCAGGAGGCTGAGGCAGGAGAATTGCCTGAACCCAGGAGGCGGAGGTTGCGGTGAGCCGAGATTGCGCCATTGCACTCCAGCCTGTGTAACAAGAGCGAAACACCGTCTCAAAAAAAATAAATAAATAAATAAATAAATATATATATATATATATATATATATATATATATATATAATTCTGTATACAAAGGATACAAAAATTCACATATTTCTGAGAAAAATCAAAGCCTTTAAAAATTGTCATTTAAAATTTTTTTTCCTAAAATCAGAGACTAGTTATTTCAAAAAGTAAAATTATTGAAGGAAATTGAAAGAGACATCTCAGTGAGATGTAAAAAAAGTCATCAAAACGTCTCATGTATCAATAAAAATCCCTACTGTGTGTCCACAAAAAAAAATTTAAGTAATTTTTTAAAATTAAAGACAATTTTTCTATGAACAAGAAACTTGTGAGCTAAATTTTCTGTCCTAAAGTAAAACAGCTGGTTATTTAACAAAGAAATCTAGAACAAAACTAATAGTCTAAGCATGTCATGGAAGGTTGGCATAAGTCACGGAAAGTTTGTGAAGAATGAATTTATGAAAAAAATTTTGTATGCTGGCTATAATTAGAAGGGAATTATTAGTTTTTCTAAAGATTGGTTTTGATTTACATGTGCATGCTACATATACACAGTGATACAAAATTAAAAATTTGGTCTTCTATGGTAGAACAAGATTTTCTTGAGGTATTAATCTGCTCTCAGTAAACAATTATGAGAGGTTTTGATATTTAATTCTGATATGTTTCTTTAAAATTTCAACCATCTTCTGAACTGCAGCTTTACATTTTTAGGGCAACGTTTTGTGCCAGTATAACTTGATTCTGTACTTTTGGCTTTTCCAGATTTGTCTGAATTATTTCATATGCCCAGAAAATTTCCCATCCTTTTACTAGAAGCCATGTGTTTCCATGCTTCAGGTATTCGTTTTCTCATTTACCTTCCTCTGTGATATGATATACACTCATAACCTTGGACACAAACTCTTCCTGTATTGATTAAATTTCAGTGTCTTTCATTAGTCTTGACTTCCAGGTTATCTAAAGAGCTTCCCATAAGGAGAAACAATCACACTGAAAAATCTTTTTCCTTACATTTTTGAAAACTGGCTGAAGAAAAGATTTTATGTTTTATCAACAATTCCTTGAGTTATGGTGTCATCTTTAACTAGTCTGTTTTTATTACTTAGGAAAACTGAGTTTTGTAAGGGTTAAGGCATTTTTTACATCCAAGTGACTTTTCTGTATTGTTTTTGAAGTCTTTTGATTATCTCTCTGTTCAAATGAATGATTATAGTGCCATAGTGATTACACGATTATGGGTCACAGTGACCTGTGATTCCGTTTTGATCAAGTGTTTTAAACCTTTCACATCTTTGATGAGCTTCCTCTGTGACAAAATTAAGTCTTTTTGACCTAGAATTAATCTAGGCCCCTGTGCAGAGCTTCAGTAGACAGATGTGTCATCTTGTAATAATTAGGGTTATTCGATAAATTGTGTGGGAAACACTGTCAAATAATAAGTGATGCTAGATCTTCTTTCAGTTATATTTATAGGTGTGTTATTTATATGAAAGCTGCAAAATTATATAAACTCTTAGAATTCTAATATGTCATCAGTCATAATTCTGGTCATGTTGTATCTTACAAAAATAACCAAATTTTATTGTCAATTGCTGAATAATAAACTTCCATCAGATTTTTAATCATGGCTCTTCTAAATCTCTTTCATCCATAATTTTGAATCTTCTCTAAAAGTGTTTGCAGTAAGATTCACTGAAAAGACTCTAACAAGTATTCCCAAATACATTTTTCTAATAATTTTCAGATCAATGGACTAAATATAAATTTTCCAAAACCCCAATGAAAAACTGGCAAATTTGCAAAACTGCTAATCAAGGTCAAGCCAAATGAAAATTAATTACATGAAATAAAATAACTAAGACAATGTTTTAGACTTTTATTTGAAAACTGTTGATTCTTTAACTATTTTGTTTTCCAGATTTAAGGGAATGTTTTCTCTTAAATTTTCTAAAGTTTATAGTAATTTGGTAAAGTGTACTTTATAAACAAACATGGAAACATTTGCTTTTGCTCTCTACTTGATTCTTTCAAAATTCAGAAAGTATTCATGAGTACTCTTATCTTTATGAAAGGATAATTGTTTGCATAAGTTCAGTAAGAATCGATTCTTTATAACAGGACAGAATTGGAATAAATGGTTATATTTCCAAGGCTTTGACTGGAATATTTATTTGAGAATGTGCATAGAATGCCCAGCTCCAAGGGTTTCCGACTTTATAGTGCGTTGGTAACAACTGTCACTTCCTGGCAGGCCCAGAAACCTTAAGACTATAGAAGAAATCTAAGATCTTCCTTGGTTTGGCTTTCAAATCTTAACAGATTTAAATCTGAGATTTCTATGTGGTGATCAGAGCAAAATGTGATAAAATTAAATTTACTTTATAAACAATTTTTTAACTGACTAGTTTTAATAAAAATTGGGATGACTATAGAGAGAAAAGTTATGAATCTAAAGAAAAGCTATAATACTCCTGTTTTTAGATCGTAGCCATATGCATTGTTTCCAAGTTTTTATTATCTTCCTGCAGACTAGGCTAGCTCCTGTTTTCTCTAATTCAACTCTTTTCTAAAGGATTACCAAAAAATGGGAACTGCTGTTCGTAAAGCCCTGTGAGCTGAACCTAGGTGAATTTTAAGCGGCAAATTTATGCCTGATGTATGAGCCACACAGATAAACTCACCAAAGCCATCCTTTGCCATAACCAAAGATATTCGATAAGAAGTTGATGGCTTCATACTGTAGACAGCTTTTCCAAAGAGTGTCATATTATGGAGTCTTGCTCTGGCTCCTTAATTTAAGACTCTTGCCCTCTTAATGCTAACCTTCTACACTCAGCAGGAAAACGGTGTAATTGAAATTTCACAGACTGTACATTGCACTGAAAATCTGAAAGAACCTGACCTGAGATGCCTTAGTCTACTTAATGGGTAACTTTGGAAACATTCCTAGTAAAACTACTGCTCATTTTCTGCTTTAACTCAACCCAATCATGGAATGCTAGATGGTAAAATTGTTCTACATTATCTATTGGTTAAATAAGAAAATGTATGTGCTATGGATATTACATGCCTTACCTAGATAAATTCCTCTGAGGAAAATGAGACCCATACACACAAAATAAGAAAACCGGCCACATGGTTATATCAGGTCCCACCTAATTCCCTATGATCATTTCCTTTATTCAATTGGTTGCCTTTAAGCCTAGGTTCATGGATTAAAAACTACCAACACTTATTAAATTTCTGTAGATGTGCAAGTTCTAACACAATAATGCTGGCCCTGCACTTTGAGATGGAAGAGATGCCTATGGAACAGATGAAAACTGAACTTAACACTGAACTCCATGTAAACTTAGCCGAGAGTCACTTCCTGCAAACCTCTCTTGTTTAAATGTGGCTTAAAGAGCGCTGACACTCATCATAGTTGCAAATTACCCTCTAAAACATGGGACCAGTGCAACAAATTGGGACAAGATACAACCAAACTGGGCATCAAGAGACAACCTATGCTTAATCACAGGATGATTATTCAACAATGCTTTTAGAAAAAGATATTGATAAAAAGGAGGGCTGGGCACGGTGGCTCACATCTATAATCCTAGCTCTTTAGGAGGCTGAGGCAGGAGGATCACTTGAGCCCAGGAGTTTGAGACCAGCCTGGGCAACACAGCAAAACCCCATCTCTACAAAAAAGTAAAACAAATTAGCCAACTATGGTGGTGCCTATCTGCAGTTCTAGTTACTCAGGGAGCTGAAATGGAGGATGACTTGAGCTCTAGAGTTCAAGGTTACACTAAGTTATAACACAACTGCACTCCAGCCTAGGGAACCGAGTGAGATCCTATCTCTAAAAAAAGTTGGGGGATTATGGGGTGACTTTGAAAAGTTGTCAGAATAAAAGTAGAGGTTGTTAAACACCCTGACCAGGCTGGGTGCAGTGGCTCACACCTGTAATCCCAGCACTTTGGGAGGCTGAGGCAGGTGGATCACCTGATGACAGGTTGCAGTGAGCTGCGATCATGCCGTTGCACTCCAGCCTAAACAACAAGAGTGAAACTCTGTCTCAAAAAAAAAAAAAAAAAAAAACCTGACAAATGAAACCAAAGGAGGACATAAAAGGAGGTTTCTCATGCATAAATCCCTAATAGGAATTGTCATAAAAGACTGCAAAAATTACAGCCTGCACAAAAGCCGTCACAGTCTTACACAAAAAAATACTTCTACAAGAACACCTGCCCATAACTGCCCGTCCAGCATCAACTTAATACCACCCTTATTATTGATCATTGTTGCCAAAAATAATTGATTCAAAAACTTATTTAATCCTCATCATTTTTCTTTTAAAAACTTTTGTCTTCCTTGACCTCCTGAATAGGCATCTAGATTACTAAGGCACACATATTTCCACTGCAATGTCCATTCCCAAATAAACACTATTTTTTAAGAAAATCTCTCTGTTATTAGGTTGAACTTTGTCCACCCTTCACTTTCAGCCTTTGCATGTCCTTAAAGCTAAAGAGAGTCTCTTGCAACAGTAAACGGTTGGATCTTGTTTTTTAATCCACTCAGCCACGCTGTCTTCTGATTCAGGAGCTTAGTCCATTTGCATTTATGTAGTTATTCATAGGTAAGTATCTACTGCTGCCATTTTGTTCATTTTTTTTGTCTGTTTTGTACTTCTTTCATTCCTCTCTTCCTCTCTTGTTGTCTTCCTTGTAGATTTGATGGTTTTTCTGGTAGTGCTATTCTTTGATTCTTTTATATTTACCATTTTGTATGTACTCCAGGTTTGTGGTTACTCTACAGCTTGCGTAAAACAACTTATGTTTAAGCTGATAAAAACTTAACTTCAATTGCATACGAAAATCTGACACTCTTCTTCCCCTCCCCACAACTTACATGATTGATGTGAGAATTTATTCTATTTTGTATCGAACATCTATTAATAAATTTGTGGTTGTATTTATTCTTATTAATTTAGTCTTAATTTTTATAGTTGGATCAGAAATGATTAATGTGCTATTATTACCTTATTACATTTCTATGTGTCTGTCTACGTATTTATCTTTAGCAGTTAGATGGTGGTTAGATATTTTCATATCTGCTGCTGAGCACCTTTTCATTTCAACTTGAACTATCTTTTTCTGCAACCTCCAACTCCCTGGTTCAAACAATTTCCCTGCCTCAGCCTCCTGGGTAAAGTAAAATGGTCTAGTCACTGTGGAAAATAATTTGGTGGTGGTTTCTAAAAAAGCCAAATACAGATGTATGATACTAATCGACAATTTTAATAGTAAGTGTATTTAACCCAGCGTATTTGACATAGTAATCGAAAATGTAATCTAATAAGTACTCATGTTCATATCAGGACTATTCGCAACAGCCAAAAGGTTGAAACAACCCAAGTGTCCATCAACAAATAAGTAGCTAACTAAAATACGGTGTAAAAACACAACACAATATTATTCAGCCATAAAAGCATGCTATAACGTAGGTGAACCTTGAGAACATTATGCTTTGTAAAAGAAGCTAGACACAAAACATCTCACAAAGCAGGATTACACACACACACACACACACACAGACACACACATACTCCTCAGGAAAGGCAGAGAACAATGCCAAATAAACTTGTAGAGCCTCCAACAATCCTCCCACCACAGGAACACTAAATTGAACAATTATCAATACAAAAAAGTGCTTTCATAGAAACCAAAAAAAATAAAAAGAGAAGCAGAGAAAGATGGTGGAATAGAAGGCTTTACTGATTGTCCTCCCTGCAAGGACACCAATTTAACAACTATCTACACACACACACACACACACACACACACACACATTCATAAGAACCAAAAATCAGGTGAGCACTCACAGTACCTGATTTTAATTTACTGTCACCAAGAGGCACTGAAGAGGTAAAAAAACAGCCTTCAATCACTGACACCACCTATCCCCTTTCCCCCTTGCAGTGGCAGTGTGTGGTGTGTAGAGCATCTCTGGGTGCTGAGGAAGGGAGAACTCACCAACTGTGATGCAATAAACTCAGTGCTATACTGTTAGAGCAGAAAGAAAAAGCTGACCAAACTCAGCTGACGCCTGCCCACATAGGAGACATTGAAACCAGCCCTAACCAAACATGAACTGCTGATCCCAGTGGTCAGAACTTGAGATCCTGCAAATCTTGCGGGTCTCTAAGTAAACCTGAAAGGCAGTCTAGGCCTAATAACTGCAACTCTCAGGCAAGTCCTAGTGCTGAACTGGGCCAAGAGACCGTGGACCTGGGGGACAGACAACCTACTGAAACGGCAGCTGCAGTGGTGAGTGCTGGCATCACCTTTTTCCTGACCCTAGGCTGAACCCCTAACAAGTTCATATCTCCAAAAGATATCCCTTCCTTCTGCTTGAGGAGCGGACAAGGAAGAGTGGGGAGGACTTTGTCTTGCATCTAGGATACCAGCTGAGCCACAGAAGGAAAGGACACCGGTCAGAGTGGTGAAGCCATCACTCCAGGCCCTAGCTCCCAGATTATATTTCTAGACACACCCTTCAACAGAAGGGAACCCAATGCTTTGAAGCGAGGGACCCAGTCCCAGCAGTATTCATCACCTGCTAACTGAAGAGCCCTTCGGCCCTGAAAAAGCAGCAGACATACCCAGGTACTATGTAAAAGCCCTTGGCTGAGCCTCTGAGACCTGCTGGCTTCAGGTACCAGCTTGGCCACAGCAGGGAAGAGCACCAAGCAAGCCCTTGGGGTCCCCAATTCTAGGACTTAACTCTGGCACAGCACCTGTAGACCTTCCCTGGGCCAGAGGGGAGCGCCCATTGCCCTGAAGGGTGAGTCCCAGGCCAGACAGCATTCACTACAATCTGACTTAGGAGCCCTTGGGCCTTAAGGAAACATCAGCAGTAGTCTGGCAGTACTCCCTGTAACCTGTGGTGGTGGCCATGAAGTGAGGCTCCTCCACTATATTAGTCTGTCCTTGCATTGCTATAAAGAAAAGCCTGGGATTGGGTAATTTTTAAACAGAATAGGTTTAATTGGCTTACAGTGTCACAGGTTCTACAGGAAACATGGCGGTGGAAGCCTCAGGAAACTTTCAATTATGGCGGAAGGCAAAGGGAGAGCAGGCACATCTTACATGGCTGCAGCAGGAGGAAGAGTAGGTGGGCGGTGCCACACACTTTTAAACAACCAGATTTTGCACTAACTCACTCACTATCACAAGAATAACACCAAAGGAGAAATCCGCTCCCAAGATCCAGTCACCTCCCAGCAGACCCACCTCCAACACTGGGGATTACAATTTTTTTTTTGAGACGGAGTTTCGCTCTTGTTACCCAGGCTGGAGTGCAATGGTGCGATCTCGGCTCACCACAACCTCCGCCTCCTGGGTTCAGGCAATTCTCCTGCCTCAGCCTCCTGAGTAGCTGGGATTACAGGCACACGCCAACGTGCCCAGCTAATTTTTTGTATCTTTAGTAGAGACGGGGTTTCACCATGTTGACCAGGATGGTCTCGATCTCTTGACCTCGTGATCCACCCGCCTCGGCCTTCCAAAGTGCTGGGATTACAGGCATGAGCCACCACGCCTGGCTGGGGATTACAATTTTACATGAGATTTGGGCAGGGACACAGACCCAAACCAAATCATTTGCCTTTGGAAAATGGAAGGAAGAGTGAGAAGCACTGCTTCCCGTAGTCTGAGTGTCAGCTCAGCTGCAGTACAGTAGAAGACTAAGCAGACTTCTAAGGTGTTTTACTCCAGTTTCTGACTCCTGGACTACACTGTTTGACCCACCTGGGGCCTGGGGGAACTTGCCACTCTTAAGGGAAGGACACAGGCCAGGCTGGCTTTGCTACCTGCTGATCGCAGAGCCCCAGAGCCTTGAGCAAACATAGGCGGTACTCAGGGAGTGGTCAGAGCAGGGCTTGGGCAAGACCTAGTCCTGTGCTGGCTTCAGGTCTGACCATAGTGGTGCTGGTCACAGAGGTGTTTATAGCACTCCCCGCCAGCTTTGGGTGGCCCAGAACAGAGAGAGACTCCATTTGTTTCAGACAAAGTAAGAGAACCGAACAAGAGTCTCTGTCTGGTAATCCAGAGACTCTTGTCGAAACAATCAAGGTAGTACCCATTTGAGTCTGCAAGAACTACAGGGTTGCTAGACTTGGGGGGCTCCCTAAAGCAGATAGAGCTTAGATCACAACACTCAAATCCTTTCCTATATCTGAAAAGCCTTCCCAAGAAGGACAAGTACAAACCAGCCCAGACACTGAAGACTACAATAAATACCTGACTCTTCAATGCCGAGACACTGAAGAATATCGAGTAGTATCAACAGCATCCAGGAAAACATGACATCAGCAAATGGACAAAATAAGGTACCAGGGACCAATCCTGGAGAAACCGAGGAAACTTTCAGACAGAGAATTCAAAATAGTTGTGTTGAGGAGACTCAGAGAAATTCAAGGTAACACAAAGAAGGAATTCAGAATTCTATCAGATAAATTTAACCAACAGATTGAAATAATCAAAGAGAATCAAGCAGAAATTCTGCAGCTGAAAAACCCAATTCATCTAGCACTACACTTCCCAGCAAAAACCCTACAGGCAAAGAGGAAGTGGCATGACATATTGAAGTACTGAAGGAGGGAAAAAACTTCCAACCTAGAATATGTTCAGTAAAACTATCATTCAAACATGAAGAAAAAATAAAGACTTTTTCAAACAAAAAAATAACTGAGGGATTTTTGTCAACACCAGACCTGTTTTATAAGACACGATAAAAAGGAGTTCTACCAGGTGTGGCGGCTCACACCTCTAATCCCAGCACTTTGGGAGGCCGAGATGGCTGGATTGCCTGAGGTCAGGGGTTCAAGAGCAGCCTGCCAACATGATGAAACTCCATCTCTACTAAAAATACAAAAATTAGCCAGGCATAGTGGTGGGTGCCTGTAATCCCAGCTACTTGGGAGGCTGAGGCTGGAGAATTGCTTTAACCCAGGAGGTGGAGGTTCCAATGAGCAGAGATTGTGCCGTAGCACTCCAGCCTGGGTGACAAGAGCAATACTCCATCTCTAAAAAAAATTCTTTTTAAAAAAAGAGTTCTTCAATCTGAAAAAAAAAAAGGATATTAATGTGCAATAAGAAATCACCTGAAGGTTAAAACTGACTGGTAATAGGAAATCCACAGAGAAATACGCAATACCCTAAGACTGTCATTGCAATGTGTAAACCACTTATTTTTAGTAGGAAAACATAAAGAGAAACCTATAAAAAATAATAACTACAGCAACTTTTTAAGAAATAGACAATATAAAAAGATATAGAGACAACACGAAGACAAAAGCAAAAGAAATGAAGGTAAAGTGTAGAGTTTTTCAGTTTTCTTTTTATCTGTTTGTATTTTTGTGTTTCCTTTGTAATCAGAGTTAAGCTGTCATCAGTTTAAAATAATAGGTTGTAAGACATTACTCGGAAGCCTCATAAAAATAACGAAACAAAAACTTATAATAGATAACACAAAAAATTAAAGGCAAGAAATGAAAACATATTACCAGAGAAAATCACTTTTACACAAAGGAAGACGAGAAGGAAGGAAGGAAGGCAGGACCAACAAACAACCACAAATCATATAACAAAATGGCAGGAGTAAGTCCTTCACTACCAACAATAACATTGAGTACGTGTAAATGAACGAAATTCTCCAACCAAGGGACACAGCGTAGCTGAATGGATTAAAAAAAACAAGACGCGGCTAGGTGCGGTGGCTCACGCCTATAATCCCAGCACTTTGGGAGACGAGCGTGGGCAGATCACGAGGTCAGGAGATTGAGACCATCCTGGCCAACATGGTGAAACCCTGTCTTTACTAAAAAATACAAAAAAAAATTAGCTGGGTGTGGTGGCGCGTGCCTGTAGTCCCAGCTACTCAGAAGGTTGAGGCAGGAACATTGCTTGAACCCAGGAGGCAAAGATTGCAGTGAGCCAAGATAGCACCACTGCATTACAGCCTGGGTAACGGTGCCAGCCTCTATCTCAAAAAAGAAAAATGCACAAAAAAACAAGACTCAACCATATGCTGCCTATAAGAAATTATAAAGATAAATATAGGCTAAAAATAAATTGGTGTAAAAAGGTATTCTATGCAAATAGAAGCAAAAAGACCAGGAGTAGCTATACCTGTATCAGGTAAAATAAACTAAGAGTGCAAAAAGAGACTAAGAAAATCACTCTATAAAGGGGTTAATTCAACAAGAAGATACAACAATTGTAAATATGCCCCCAACACAGGACCATCCAGATATATAAAGTAAATATTACAGCTAAAAAAATAAACCCCCAATATAACAATAGTGGGGGACTTCAACATCCCACTTTAAGTATTGCACAGATCATCTAGACAAAAAAAAAAAATCAGATAAAACCTGTGCTTTAGACCAAATGGACCTAATAGAAATTTATAGAACCTTTCATTCAATTGCTTCAGAATACAAATTATTTTCAAACATGAAATATTTTCAAGGACAGACCAAAAGTTAGGCCACAAAAATGTCTCCAAAAACTCAAAATAAGTGAAATCATATCATATATTTTTTTTCTAATCACAGTGAAATAAAACTAGAAACCAATAACAAAAGGAACTTTACACACTCTACAAACACATGGAAATTAAACAATATGCTCATGCATGACCATTGGGTCAATGGAGAAATTAAGAAGGAAAACGTAAACATTTGTGAAACAAATGAGCATGGAAATACAACATACCAAAACCTATGGGATACAGCGAAGGCAGTACAGAGGGAAGTTTTATAGCAATAAATGCCCATATCAAATAAGTAGAAAAACTTTAAATAAGCTAACAATCCATCTTAAAGATCTAGAAAACAAGAGGAAACCAGACCCAACATTAATAGAAGGAAGTAAATAATAAAGATCAGAGCAGAAATAAACAAAATTGAGGCAGAAAGTCAGCAAAACATAAAGTTGGTTTTTTGGAAAGATTAACAAAATTAACATCCTTTAGCCAAACTAAGAAAAAAAATCCAAATAAACAAAACTAGCTTTGAAAAAGGAGGCATGACAACTGATACCACAGAAGTTCAAAGGATTGTTAGAGACTATTTTGAGCAACTATATGACAATAAATCGGAAAACCTAGAATAAAATGATACATTTCTAAACGCATACAACCTACAGTGATCGAACCATGAAGAAATTCAAAACCGGAATAGGTCAATAATAAATAAACAGCTAAAAAAATAGATAGAAGACAGGATAAAAAAATAATTCTCCCATGAAAGAAAAGCCCAGAATCTTATCACTGCTTAATTATATAAAACATTTAAAGAGGAATTAATAACAATTCCACCCAAATTCTTAAAAAAATAAAAACAGAAAAAGAAGGAATACTTCCAAGCTCATTCTATAAGGCTAGCATCACCCTAATACTAAAACCAAACAAAGAAAACTGTAGGCCATGTCACTGATCAATGTCCATGCAAAAATCCTCAACAAAATACGAGCAAACTAAATTCAACAACACATTAAAATGATCTTTCAGTATAATTCCAGAAATGCAAGAATAGCTTAAAACAGACAAACCAATAACTATAATACATCACATCAAAAGAATGAAGGCCAAAACCCATATGATCATTTCAACACATACCAAAAAAGCCTTCGACAAAATTTAATATTCCTTCATGATGAAAACAGAGTATAGAAGTAATATACCTCCGTACAACAAAGCCATATACAAAAAATCCACAGCTACTATACTAAAAAGGAAAAACTGAAAGCCTTTTCTCTAATATCTAGAAAAGACAAGGAAGCCTCCTTTCACCACTTTTATTCAACACGTACTAGAAGCCCTAGGCAGATCAATCAGACAAGAGAAAGAGAGAAAGGGAATATACTTTGGAAAGGAAGATGACAGATTAGCCCTGTTTGCAGATGGCATCTTAGAAAAGCTTAAAGTCGGGCCAGGCGCGGTGGCTCAAGCCTGTAATCCCAGCACTTTGGGAGGCCGAGGCAGGTGAATCACGAGGTCAAGAGATCAAGACCATCCTGGTCAACATGGTGAAATCCCGTCTCTACTAAAAATACAAAAATTAGCTGGGCATGGTGGCGCGTGCCTGTAATCCCAGCTACTCAGGAGGCTGAGGCAGGAGAATTGCCTGAACCCAGGAGGCGGAGGTTGCGGTGAGCCGAGATCGTGCCATTGCACTCCAGCCTGGGTAACAAGAGCGAAACTCTGTCTCAAAAAAAAAAAAAAAAAAAAAAAAAGCCTAAAGTCTGCACACACACACAAACACACACACACACACACACAATCTGTCAGAACTGATAAACAAATTCAATAAAATTGCAGCATGCAAAATCAACACAGAAATATCAGTTGCATTTCTACTTGCCAACAGCAAAAAACATGAAAAAGAAAGCGAGAGAAGGATCCCATTTACAATAACTACAAAAATGTAAGCTACCTAGGAATAAATTAAAGAACGAAAGATCTCTACAATTAAAACTATAACACACTGACGAAAGGAATTGAAAAGTACACTGAAAAATGGAAAGATAATCAACATGCATAAGTTGAAAGAAACAGTATTGTTTAAATGTTCAAACTGCCCAAAGCAATTTACAGATTCAGTGCAATCCCTATCAAATTACCAATGTCATTCCTCACAGAAATAGCAAAAGATAATCCTACAATTTATATGGAACCACCAAGACCCCAAGTAGCCAAAGCCATCCTGATCAAAAAGAACAAAACTAGGCTGGGCGCGGTGGCTCAAACCTGTAATCCCAGCACTTTGGGAGGCCGAGGCGGGTGGATCACGAGGTCAAGAGATCAAGACCATCCTGGTCAACATGGTGAAACCCCGTCTCTACTAAAAATACAAAAAATTAGCTGGGCATGGTGGCGTGTGCCTGTAATCCCAGCTACTCAGGAGGCTGAGGCAGGAAAATTGCCTGAACCCAGGAGGCGGAGGCTGCGGTGAGCCAAGATCGCGCCATTGCACTCCAGCCTGGGTAACAAGAGCGGAACTCCGTCTCAAAAAAAAAAAAGAAAGAAAGAAAACGAACAGATCAAATAGATATCTGCACTTTCATGTTTACTGCAGCACTATTCAAAACAGCCAAAATACGGAACAACCTACGTGCCTATCAGCGATGAAAGCATAAAGAAAATGTAGCATATATACACAATGGAATATTATCCAGCTATAAAATAAAACGAAATCCTTTCACTTGCAGCAACGTAGATGGAACTGAAGGTCATTATGTTAAGTGTAATAAGCCAAGCACAGAAAGACAAATAGCACATGTCCTTCATATGTGAGAGCTAAAAAAGTGGATGTCATGAAGACAGAGAGTAGATTGGTTACCAGAGACCAGGAAGGTGTGGAGGAGTAAAAAGAGGTTGGATAATGGGTACAGACACACAGTTTGATAGAGGAAATAAGACCTAGTGTTTGACAGATCAGTAGGGTGACTACACTAGGGATGGTTAATGGGTCCAAAACTACAGTTAGATAGAAGGAGTGAGATCTGTAGGGCAACTATAATTAACAGTACTTTATTGTATATTTCAAAATAACTAAAAGTGGAATTGGAATGTTACTAACCAAAAGAAATGATAAATGCTTTAAGTGTTGGATAATCCAATGAACCTGATTGGACAATTACACATTGTGGGTCCATATCAAAGAATCACATGTACCCTATAAATATGTATGACTATTACATATTTGTAATAATTTAAATGTTTACAATAAAATATCGAGAACAGACAAATCTGTAGAGACAGAATGCACACAGGCAGTTTGCCAAGACTGAGGCGAGGGACAATGCGCAAAACCTCCTTAATTGGTCAGAGGGTTTTACTTTGGAGTAATGGAGATGCCACAGAGATGGCAGTTGAACGTTGTGAAAAGAATATAAATTACACTGAAATTTTCACTTGAAAATCATTAATTTTATGTCATTTTACCTCAATTTTTTTTTAAAAGAGAATATTCCATCTGGCTCATGGAACTTCCAGGAAGGCTGGAAAACCAGGCAGGAAAAACGGATAGGCAAAGAGGGGAGTTCAGGCGCCAGAATCACATGAATTCATGCTACCCAATCAGTCTGGAGGGACGCTGCTGCTGTGAGGCTGAGGACACATTCCACAGATGGCAGAGATGCCCTCCCTATTCAGTTGCAGACAGTGGCACAGGCAGTGTTACCTAGAAGAATGCTTTGCCACTGTCAAAAATGTCATTCTTCATTGTACCTGCATCTCAGCTTCATTATCTCAGAGTCCTTAGCAGGCACATCTGACTAGCTGACTCTAAGGGCTGATACCCTGGCTCAAAGCAGATTGGGAAGGTAAAGCATTTGACTGTTTCTGCTCATATAGGGACAGATAGGCCTTCAACTGATTCACAGGGTGAAAAATTCCTCAACAAAGAAATGGTTCAGATGTTGGATAGGGTTTTCTCCACATGATAAATGTCTGCTGCATATTTAACCTTTTTCTTTTTGGAGGTTTCAGCTTATGCAATAAAAAAAATACTCAATATAAATATTGACAAAGGGGAAATTATCTCCATTTGCAGATGACATGCTTGGAAAACTGAGTGAAGAACTCCAAGAACTACTGACAAAATGTACTGAAATGGCTGAATACTGAATATACAAATACCAACGGGTTTCACAACCCATTAGAAATGGATATCGAAAAAACTTCCATTACCATAGGATTAAAAGTTGTAAATAACTAAGAAAGCATATAACAAGATTTTAGGACTACATAATAAACAATTCTAAAATCTTACCTAACGACATAAAACAGATCTTGAATACACATACCATATCTATATTAATGAGAACAGTTAACATAGTATTTTCATTGGATTAATATATGATTTTAGGCTCACTTTTTTTTTTTCTTTCTTTTTTAGACGGAGTTTCGCTCTTGTTACCCAGGCTGGAGTGCAATGGCGTGATCTCGGCTCACTGCAACCTCCGCCTCCTGGGTTCAGGCAATTCTTCTGCCTCAGCCTCCTGAGTAGCTGGGATTACAGGCAAGCGCCACCATGCCCAGCTAATTTTTTGTGTTTTTAGTAGAGACGGGGTTTCACCATGTTGACCGGGATGGTCTCGATCTCTTGACCTCGTGATCCACCCACCTTGGCCTCCCAAAGTGCTGGGATTATAGGCTTGAGCCACCGCACCCAGCCCCTCACTCTTACATTTTAATGATCAACTATTTTTACTAATTTGAGACATTCAATTGGTTTTAGATTCCTTGTCATAATCAAGTTATTGTATTTTTAGTCACTGTTTATCTATCAGTGTGGCCTTAATATATGACATGTCTTCCCTAATAGGTAAGCAAAATTTTTCTCAATTTGGACTTTGGTTTCAACTGCCTGTGAAAGAATATTCGCCCACCTATGGCTTACTTTCTGCATCCCGAAATGATTACAATAGTTGTGTTTCAAAAAAAATTGACAGATAATACATACAAAATTCACAGAATAGTTCTTGGTACATAACAAATAGATTGTGAATATTATATAGGTCTTCTGTTTTCCAAAATCTGACAAAATATTTTTCGTTGGAATCCTCCAAAACAAACAATAATTTGTTTGTTGAATGACTAAGTGAATTAAATATTAGGCACAAAGTAGTAACATAGCATGGAGTACAGATAGTGGGGTAAGTTCCGGAATTGTCTTAGGTAAAGAACATTTTTATTTTTATTTTATTTTATGGAGATGAGTTTTGCTCCTCACCCAGGCTGGAGTGCAATGGCGTGATCTCAGCTCACTGCAACCTCTGCCTTCCTCACCCAGGCTGGAGTGCAATGGCGTGATCTCAGCTCACTGCAACCTCTGCCTTCCAGGTTCAAGCTATTCTCCTACCTCAGCCTCCTGAGCATCTGGGATTACAGGTGCACACCACTACGCCCAGCAATTTTCATGTTTTCAGTAGCGATAGGGCTTCATTATGTTGGCCTAACCTCAAGTGATCCACCCGCCTAAGCCATCCAAACTGCTGTGATTGCAAGCATGAGCCACAGTGCTGCCAATTTTTAGAAGCTCTTTTAATAATGGAGGATTAGGTTACATGAGAAAAATTGTTATGACTGATACTGTAGTCCTGAGATAATTTTAGCAATATATATAAAAGCCAGAGAGTCGTTTAATGAAGCCACATTTAACATCGGCCTGTTGGATTCTATTACTGAATTTGAAATACTAACTTTAAAAATTTAAATTCATAGATTGTACTGACCTAAACTGGCCACATTTAAACTGCTAATGATTCCTGTATTTATCAGATAAAGTAAAAGATGGAAAAACTTCTCACTGTGAAATGTGTCAACCTCCAGGAGTTTTATCAAATTGTTTTTGCCCACCAGCTACAATAAAGCTAATGCATTTACTAATGTAAATTAGAGTACTGGTTTTGTTGAGGTCAACTCACTATTCTAATGATTATTTCAGTGAAACCAGAGCTCTAAATGACGACCACATGGATAATTACAATGTAATGTGCTTTCTTTTCGATTTAATCAGGTTTAATTTTGGATCTAATAGAACTAGTGCCTTTAAAATGTTGTGGTTGGTATCATATGAATGAAAAATAATTTCTTTGTAATGTTTGAATATTTTAGTTCCAGTACCAGCTACTGGAACTGTTTTTTGTTTGTTTGTTTGTTTTTTGAGACGGAGTTTCACTCTTGTTACCCAGGCTGGAGTGCAATGGCGTGACCTCAGCTCACCACAACCTCCGCCTCCTGAGTTCAGGCAATTCTCCTGCCTCAGCCTCCTGAGTAGCTGGGATTACAGGCACGCACCACCATGCCCAGCTCATTTTTGTATTTTTAGTAGAGACGGAGTTTCACCACGTTGACCAGGATGGTCTCGATCTCTTGACCTTGTGATCCACCCACCTCGGCCTCCCAAAGTGCTGGGATTATAGGCGTGAGCCACCGCGCCCTGCCTACTGTGTTCTTTTTAAAGTACTGCTTAATAGCAATAATAAATATCAAGAAGTTGTTATTGTTCATTTGATAAAGTTTCGTATTTGAGAATTTATATTCTAGATTTATTATAAATTCTACTAACTAGTAAAGGTAAGATTGCTAGCTCTCTTTTTTGAGCTTTGTGATTGCTATCCTTTTAAAATGGAACTTGCTACCTACTAGGGCCCCTTACTGACACTTTTGCTGTCACAGAATTGTCCATTTAAACCTAAAGCACTGTGTATTCGGCTGTTTTCATTGCTATAAGGCAATACCTGAGGGGGTAATTTATAAAGAAAAGTTTATTTTGACTCAAGATTCTGCTGGCTGCTTCTAGTGAAGGCCTCAGAAAGCTTACAATCATGCTAGAGGGTGAAGGAGGAGGAGGCGTGTCACACGACAAGAGAAGAGATGAGGGAGGTCTTGGATACTTTTAAACTGCCAGATTCCATGTGAACTAACAGAGCAAGAATGCCCTCATTACCATGTGTGTGGGAGCACCACGCCTTTCATGAGGGATCATCTCCCATGACACAAACACCTCTCACTAGGCCCAACCTTCAACACCGGGGATCAGAATTCAACATGATATTTGCAGGGGACAAGCATACAAACTATATCACACTGTCACTTGCCTCTTTATTCTCTTTAGAGTATGTTTTGATAACTAGAAGATATTAATTGTAATGTAGTAAAATTTACTACTTTTCTGTGATGGTTAACACTTCGTATTCTGTTCAAGACAGTTTTCTATATTTCAAAGTCATAAAGACATTCTTTTTACATTATCTGTCAAAGTTTTAATATTCACTTTTTCACACTTAGATTTGTAATCCACCTTGAATTGCTTCCATGTATGATGTGAGGTAGGGTAAAGTTGATGTTTTCCATCTGAACAGAATTTTCTTTCCCTTCTAAACTGCAGTACCACCTTTTCCCAAATCAAGGTCCATCTATCTATGCCTGTTTTTGTTCAAGACTTCCAATTCTAATTCAATGGTCTATTTAAGAATTCAGCAAGCCTTTTCTATAAAGGCTTTTTTAGGGTCAAAAGGTGTGATAGTGGTCAGGTGTGGTGGCTCACACCTGTAATCCCACACTTTGGGAGGCTGAGGTGGGAGGATCACTTGAGGCCAGGAACTTAAGGCTGCAGTGAGCTATGGCCACACCACTGGACTGACATCTGGGTGACAGACTGAGACCCTGTCTCTTAGAGAAAAAATAAAAGGTGCAATAGCAAGTATTTTGGACTCTGTGGGCCAAGAGGCAAAATTGAAGACATTGTATAGATTTTTATGTAATGAGAGGAAACAAATTTCCACAAATTTTTAATTCATGAAAATCAAAATGTAATAAAACTTGAATACAATTTCTGTTATAGTGGTCTACTAGTGAGAAGAACTGAACTGTTTTTGTTAATGGCAGAAATAATATTTTTGCTAAATTGGGATTTATAGAGTTCCTTACCATAAAAAATCATTTGCAAATGTTTACCTGCTAATGCTAATTTGTAATGAGATTTTATGTATTTTATCATTAAAATATCTTTTTATGTTACACAGTAACTACTGTAAAATACTAATACTGAGACACCCATATGATTTTTATTGAACATACGCCTCACTTGGAAGGCGTTCATAGGATCTCATCGGATTATGCTCTGAAGGTGTTTATTTGCCTTTTAGCATGTCGTTACATTGCAGGCTAAGCCCTTCCTAAAATGTTAGATGGAAGCGCCTCAATTTCACTGTTAAATTCATTTTAAAATATGGAAATTCCTTTTGCACTTGCATCAAAGTCCCAAAAACTCTACTGGAAATGTAGTTTGAGCTTGGAAAACATATCCACTGCAGATTTGTGTAGTATTGAAGATCTTGCTTCTTGTTTAAATTTTTTCTAGCATAGGAAGTATGTAAAGCCACTTGTCATGTCTCATGATTCAAAAATTGTCAAAATGACTTTAATTCAGTTTAAGTTTCACAATATAAGCATTGTTTTGCTTTGTAATTTTGGGGTTGAATTTATTAAACAACTATCATGTTTGCTGCAAAAGTTAATTTCTAAAGCCATTCAGAGTTCAATATATTGGCTGAAGGGGTTCTTATTCTTCAGAAAAATTGCAATCTCATCCCTGAGCTCAAAAAAAAAAAACTCACAGTAAAATGTTACCACTGCTAAGCCATAAAATTACTTTTAGTAGGGAAAATCTAGGTATTTCAACTTATACTTCAGTCAAAAATTCTTGGAAGTAATGAAGTCCACAAGAGCAAATGAAGTTCTTTGTTATTCTACCAGTTCAATATCACATGACAGATTCAAATATTTTCCTCAAAATGCATACGGATGAGTAACACAATGAAAAATCAAGGCTTTAATGAACTTACATTTGTGCATATTAAACCCTCTGAGAAATTCTGAAATATAAAAACTCACCTGTTGTTGCCTAATCCAAATGTAATGATATTTATTTATTTTCCAGGGAATTCTTATTTACACAGAATTTCTGTTTGCATTCCTTAGAACCGTGGTATATACTTCAAGAAATGTTGGTATGGTTCTTCTGCCAGTGGATGCCACTGAAGCAACATCGTTAAAGTCTCTCTTCTCCCTACGATCATGTCTAAGCCAGAGTCTCCTAAAGAGCCGGAACAGCGGAGGAAGCTCTTCACTGGAGGGCTGAGCTTTGAAACAACCAATGAGAGCCTGAGGAGCCATTGTGAGCAATGGGGAACGCTCACAGACTGTGGTAATGAGAGATCCAAACACCAAGCGCTCCAGGGGCTTCGGGTTCGTCACGTATGCAACTGTGGAGGAGGTGGATGCAGCCATGAATGCAAGGCCACACAAAGTGGATGGAAGAGTTGTGGAACCAAAGAGAGCTGTCTCAAGAGAAGATTCTCAAAGACCAGGTGCCCACTTAACTGTGAAAAAGATTTTTGTTGATGGCATTAAAGGAGACACTGAAGAACATCACCTAAGAGGTTAGTTTTGTGGAAAAACTGAAGTGACTGAAATCACAACTGACCAAGGCAGTGGCAAGAAAAGGGGCTTTGCCTTTGTAAGCTTTGACGACCATGACTCTATGGGTAAGACTGATATTCAGAAATGCCACACCGTGAAGGGCCACAACTGTGAAGTTAGGAAAGCCCTGTCAAAGCAAGAGATGGCCAGCGCTGCATCCAGCCAAAGAGCTCAAACTGGTTACAAAAACTTTCTGGTGGTCGTGGAGGTGGTTTCGGTGGGAATGACAACTTTGGTCTTGGGGGAAACTTCAGTGGTCATGGTGGTTTTGGTGGCAGCCGTGGTGGTGGATATGGTGGCAGTGGGGATGGCTATAAAGGATTTGGTAATGATGGTGGTTAGAGAGGAGGCAGCCCTGGTTACTCTGGAGGAAGTAGAGGCCATGGAAGTGGTGGACAGGGTTATGTAAACCAGGGCAGTGTCTATGACAGCTGTAACAGTGGTGGTGGAGGCGGCTTTGGTGGTGGTCGTGGAAGCAATTTTGGAGGTAATGGAAGCTACAATGATTTCAGCAATTATAACAATCAGTCTTCAAATTTTGGACTCATGAAGGGAGGAAACGTTGGAGGCAGAAGCTCTGGCCCCTATAGTGGTAGAAGCCAATACTTTGCCAAACCACGAAACCAAGGTGGCTATGGCAGTTCTAGTAGCAGCAGTAGCTACGGCAGTGGCAGGAGATTTTAATTAGGAAACAAAGCTTAGCAGGAGAGGAGAGCCAGAGAAGTGACAGGGAAGCCACAGGTTACAACAGATTTGTGAACTCAGCCAAGCACAGTAGTTACAGGTCCTAGTGGCTACAAAGGTTTGTTTTAGACAAATACTCATGTGTATGTGCAAAAAACTCCAGGACTGCATTGTGACTACTATAACAGGCTATTTTAGTTTCTATTCTGTGGAAACGTAAAGCATTCCAAAAAAGGGTTTTAATGTAGATTTCTTTTTTGCATCCATGCTGTTGCTTACTAGATGTACTAGCCTGATCGTGACGCTGAATAAATGTCTTTTTTTTTAATGTGCTGTGTAAAGTTAGTTTACTCTGAAGCCATCTTGGTAAATTTCCCCAACAGTGTGAAGTTAGAATTCCTTCAGGGTGATGCAAGGTTCTGTTTCGAATTTATATACAACCTGCTGGTATATCAAGACTCAATGAAGCTATTGTCTTCAGAAATCTCTTGTTACTGCTAGGACCTGAAGCTCACCATTAAAAGGGATGACTCAAGCAAAATCATGAAATTATTGGTTATAAAAAATGATTGTTTGCAAATCCTATGTAATACACCTAAATTAAATGATGGTACCAGATATAATTACAGATGGGAATGAAGACTGTGTATCATCCATTATCATGTGTATTCAACAAGTAATTTAAATCTCTCAAAAAGAAATGTTGATATGATCTAGTATACTTAACACATAGTCAAGTAAAGTAACAAAATTCTGAGAATTTAAAAGTTTGCATTTTTCGGCCGGGCGCAGTGGCTCAAGCCTGTAATCCCAGCACTTTGGAAGGCCGAGGCGTGTGGATCATGAGGTCAAGAGATCGAGACCATCCTGGTCAAACAAGGTGAAACCCCGTCTCTACTAAAAATACAAAAATTAGCTGGGCACGGTGGCGCGTGCCTGTAATCCCAGCTACTCAGGAGGCTGAGGCAGGAGAATTGCCTGAACCCAGGAGGCGGAGGTTGCGGTGAGCCGAGATCGCGCCATTGCACTCCAGTCTGGGTAACAAGAGCGAAACTTCATCTCAAAAAAAAAAAAAAAAGTTTGCATTTTTCTAGAAAAGCACTGTCTATAAATTGGTCTTAACAATAACAACCAAAACCAAGTTTTAAACCCATGCGGATATGTCAATAACTTCATATGAGCCACCAATCAATGACAGCACCCTTTGAAAATCAGCCAATCAACAGCCTTTCTCTAGTAAACGTGTTTCTCAAAGTCAGCCAATAAGCAATACTCTTATTTAAGTAACTACACTTCAACAGCTAAAGGTTAATCAGTCCCTAAATATGGTTTTCAAATCTTCAGGCACATATATAATTAAACAAATATTAAGAGAAAGTTCAGAGGACAAGGTGACTCTATAAATAAATTGGTTAGTTTTAAACAACTAAATCTCCATTAGAATCTAATGTGTTCTACCTCACTTCCGGGCAGAAAGCTTGTGGGAAATCAAAGAAAGAGTACCTGAGAGAAAACTGTCTCCACTCAAAGTTTATACTGATACAGGCATTCTAAAGAGACAAGACACTGTTTCATCTTCCTCATTCTGAAGACATTTTTTGGCATTCAGAGTAAGATCAGGCAGGAAAAACGGTGTGTTTAACTACTATAGAAGTTTAATTGCTCTTTGAATTCAGAAACTCATAGGTGTTTATTTTTATTTATTTATTTATTGATGCTGTTATCTGGAAGTAGCTTTAGAAGCCTTGTGTTTAGTCTGACAATAATGTTTTAGAAAGTTGACAATCCTGGGCCGGGCGCGGTGGCTCACGCCTGTAATCCCAGCACTTTGGGAGGCCGAGGCGGGTGGATCACAAGGTCAAGAGATCGAGACCATCCTGGTCAACATGGTGAAACCCCGTCTCTGCTAAAAATACAAAAATTAGCTGGGCATGGTGGCGCGTGCCTGTAATCCCAGCTACTCAGGAGGCTGAGGCAGGAGAATTGCCTGAACCCAGGAGGTGGAGGTTGCGGTGAGCCGAGATCGCACCATTGCACTCCAGCCTGGGTAACAAGAGCGAAACTCCGCCTCAAAAAAAAAAAAAGGAAGAAAGAAAGTTAAGGATCCCCCCATCTGTTCTAGGAAAGGACTGATTATTTTCTATCAGTGGCATCAGGTAGCCTCCAGAAATAGGTTATAAATTCATCCTAATCAGCAACAACTTAGCATCAGTCACCATGCTTCTGAAAGCCAGGACATTCATCACCAAGCTGCTACTTTTAGCCTATTCTATCGCCTTTCTCAAGTTAGTCATTCAATCAGCTCTTCACGGAATGCCTATTATGTGTTATGATGTCCTAGGTCAGCAGCTTTCCTAAAGCAAACAGTAATTACGGTAGTTAGGATTCAGGCTTCCCAATTTTAAGCCTTTTAGAGTTAAAAGTATTAGACGTATTAGAGTAGTCAAAGGTCGTCTAGAGGTATTTGAATAGTCAGAATTAAAGAGGTAGAAAGCAGAGCTGTGACGGGGAAAGTGGGCAATGTACAGTTATTAATTAATGGGTAAAGAGTCTCAGTTTTACTACATGCAAGAACTCTGGAGATGAATGGTGGCAACTGTTGCACAACAATAAGAGTTAAAGGCTTAAAATTGGAAAGCCTGGATCCTAACCACAACAATTCCTCTTTCTACGCTATAGCCTGAGCACTGGGTTTATTTTTATAAAGCTTGACTCTTCTTACATGCAAAAATTAAAACTAGGGTCTTGAAGAGTTATTTGTACACTCATGTTCATAGCAGCATTATTCACAACAGCTAAAATATGGAAACAACCCAAGTGTCCATTGACAGATGAATAGACAAGCAAAATGTAGTATGTACATACAACGGAGTATTACTTGGCTTTGAAAAGGAAGTATTCTGACATGTCCTACAACATGAATAAACCTTGAGGACAGTATGCTAAGTGAAATAAACCAGTCACAAAAAGACAAACACTACGTTATTCCATTTTAATGAGATATTAGAATAGTCAAAATTAAAGAGGTAGAGAGTAGAATTGTGATTGCCAGGGAATAGGGAAAGTGGGCAATGTGCAGTTATTACTTACTGGGTATAGAGTCTGTATAACCAAATTCAAGAATTGTGGAGATGAATGGTGGCAACTGTTGCACAACAATATGAATGTACCTAATACCACTGAATTGTACACTGAAAACGGTCAAGAGTAAATTTTATGTTATGTATATTTAGCCACAATAAATGAAAAAAAAAATCTGCCATACATATATAGTTTATTTCTGGATTCTTAACTTTATTCCACTTATCTATATGTCTGTCCTTACGTCAGCACCACACTGTATTTATTACTGTAGCTTTGTAGTAAGTTTGGAAGTCAAGAAGTGTGTGGTTTCTGACTTTGTTCTTCTGTTTTGGCTATTTGGGGCTGCTTGCAATTCTATAAAATTTTGAAAATTGGCTTTTCCGTTCCTGAAAAGGGATAGCATTGAATCTGCATATTGCTTTGGGTATTGTCATCTTAACAATAATAAGTGTTCTGGCCAGGCGCGGTGGCTCACGCCTGTAATCCCAGCACTTTGTGAGGCCGAGGCGGGTGGATCACGAGGTCAAGAGATCGAGACCAACCTGGTCAACAAGGTGAAACCCCGTCTCTACTAAAAATACAAAAAATTAGCTGGGCATGGTGGTGCACACCTGTAATCCCAGCTACTTGGGAGGCTGAGGCAGGAGAATTGCCTGAACCCAGGAGGTGGAGGTTGCGGTGAGCCGTGCCATTACACTCCAGCCTGGGTAACAAGAGCGAAACTCCATCTCGATAATAATAATAATAATAATAATAATAATAATAATGTCTTCTAATCCATGAACTCAGTATGTCTTACCAATTAATTAGTCCCTCTTAAACTTCTGTCAGCAATTTTTTATAGTTTTCAGTGTACAGGTCTTTTACCCCTTGGTTAAATTTATTTCCAGATATTTTATTCTCAGATGCTATTGTAAGTAGATTGTTGTATTAGACTGTTTTCACATTGCTATAAAGAACTACCTTAGACTGGGTAATTTATAAAGAGGTTTAATTGACTCATAGTTTCACAGGCTGTACAGAAAATCAGCTTGAGAGGCCTCAGGAAACTTACAATCATGGTGGAAGGTGAAGGGAAAGAAGGAACATCCTACCTATCTGTCTGTCTGTCTGTCTGTCTGTCTGTCTATCTATCTGTCTGTCTGTCTATCTGTCTATCTATCTGTCTATCCATCTGTCTATCTAACTGTCTTTCTATCTATCTGTCTGTCTATCTATCCATCTATCTGTCTGTCTATCTATCTGTCTATCTGTCTATCTATCTGTCTATCCATCTGTCTATCTAACTGTCTTTTTATCTATCTGTCTGTCTATCTATCCATCTATCTATCTATCTGTCTATCTATCTATCTATCTATCTATCTATCTATCTATCTATCTGTCTATCTAACTGTCTATCTATCTGTCTGTCTGTCTGTCTATCTATCTGTCTATCTAACTGTCTATCATCTGTCTGTCTATCTATCCATCCGTCTGTCTTTCTATCTATCTATCTATCTATCTATCTATCTATCTGTCTGTCTGTCTGTCTGTCTATCCATCTATATATCTATCTATCTGTCTATCTGTCTATCTGTCTGTCTATCTATCTGTCTATCTATCCATCCATCCATCCATCCATCCACCCACCCACCCATCCATCCACCTACCCATCCATCCATCCACCCACCCATCCATCCATCCACCCACCCATCCATCCGTTTTGGCTAGAACTTCCCACAATGTCAAATAGCTGTGGTGAAGGCAGTCATGTTTGTCTTGGCTTTTAGTCTTTCGACATTGCGTATGATTTTTGTTACGAGTTTTTCATAATTACCCTTTCTCATGTTGAGGAAGTTCCCTTTCATTCCTAGTTTCTTAATTTTTTATCATGAAAGTGTGTTGGATTTTGTCTGAAGTATTTTTTCTGCATCGATTGAGATGATCATATGGCATTCTAACATTCCATTAATGTGCTATATTACATTGATTTATCTCACCTCAAAACACCCTTGCATTCCTGGGATTCCATTAAATCCCATTTGGTCATGGTATATTATCTTTTAATATGCTGTTGGCTTTGGCTTGCTAGTATTTTGTTGAGAATTTTTACATCTATATTTGTTAGGGATACCGCTTTGTAATTTTCTTTTCCTGTGAGGTCTTTATCTGATTTTGGTATCAGGTTAATGCTGGCATCAAAAATGTTAGGAAGTGTTCTGTTTTAATTTTTCAAAAATTAAGGATTGGTGTTAATTCTTTAAATGTTTGGTAGAATTCACTGATGAAGCCATCAAATCCTGGACTTATCTTCATTGGCAAGTTTTGCTTTTGTTACCCAGGCTGGAGGGCAGTGGCGCAATCTCGGCTCACCGCAACCTCCGCCTCCTGGGTTCAGGCAATTCTCCTGCCTCAGCCTCCTGAGTAGCTGGGATTACAGGCACGCGCCACCATGCCCAGCTAATTTTTTGTATCTTTAGTAGAGACGGGGTTTCACCATGTTGACCAGGATGGTCTCGATCTCTTGACCTCGTGATCCACCTGCCTCGGCCTCCCAAAGTGCTGGGATTACAGGCTTGAGCCACCGCGCCCGGCCAGCAAGTTCTTAATTAATGTTTCATTCTCTTTACTTGTTATAGCTCTAGTCAGATTTTCTATTTCTTCTTAAGTCAGTTTTGATAACTTATTTGTTGCTAGAAATTTATCCATGTCATCAAGTTTATATATATATATATTTTTTTAGGCACACAATTGTTTAGAGTATTCTCTTATAATTCTTTTTACTTCTGAAAGGTCAATAGTTGTGTCCCCGCTTTCATTTCTGATTTAGGTATTTGTTTCTTCCTGTAATACCTGATTAGTAAGTTATTCTTCTTAAGCTAGCCAGAGCAGCTTTTCTGGATCCTGAAAATAAGAAGCCAGAGAAGCACACCAGGCATTCCTGACTTGCTCTTGGATTGGTGAAATTATAAAGTTCGCTTCTACCTGAAATTTGACTTAGATTCAATTTCTTTTTTTTTTTTTTTTTTTGAGACGGAGTTTCGCTCGTTACCCAGGCTGGAGTGCAATGGCACGATCTCGGCTCACCGCAACCTCTGCCTCCTGGGTTCAGGCAATTCTCCTGCCTCAGCCTCCTGATTAGCTGGGATTACAGGCACACGCTACCATGCCCAGCTAATTTTTTGTATTTCTAGTAGAGACGGGGTTTCACCATGTTGACCAGGATGGTCTCGATCTCTTGACCTCGTGATCCACCCGCCTCGGCCTCCCAAAGTGCTGGGATTACAGGCTTGAGCCACCGAGCCTGGCCGACTTAGATTCGATTTCTATGGACAGTTGTAAAGAACACTTTGGCCTGGCATTCAGAGTGCTTACTTGTCAAATTTGTTAAGTTTTATTTATTTGTTTTATGTGTAGTCTCCCTTACTATTGATGTTAATTATAAAATTATTTTAAGGGTTGCAGTTCTCGGTAAGATGGAGTAAGCACACTCCACTCTGACTGTCCCACTGAATGAGGCTATAAAACCTGGAAAGAATGCATATAACAACCTGTAAGTACTGTAAGAAGAAGGTAACAGTATGAAGTTTGAAGAATAACAAAATTTGAAGTACAGCAGACCTAACTGGTAGTGAATAGACCCTTTTCACGTCCTTTAGAATCTCCCACTGTGGATTTAAGGCACTCTGTAATGTGGAGGTGGGTATTGGTTTGGCTACAGAAAGCTTCCAGAGAAGCCCTCTACTCAGGATCAAGGAAGAAGACAGCCATCTCCTAGCAGCTACAAAAGCACCAAAATTCTGAGGGGGAAGGGGTTACTTTCCAGTCACGGAAGCTATAGTCTCAAGAGAGTGAGGTGAACACCACTGCTTTTTAAATTCTCACTAACCTCCCTCCCCCTCACTAACTTGTCCCTAGATAAGAGTACAGTCATTGGAAGTGTAGGGCAGGTGGGGGTAAATACAGCTCCAGTATTACAGATGGAAGATCAAAAAAGAGGCTGAAGAGACTGGAAGTTACTGGGGAAAGTACTTAAAGGGAGGATCTTCAGAAAATTACCAGGTAAAGTTGATTATGAATTTCTGGTATCACTTCTGAGGAATGCATGTGTGGTTCCGGTCATAAACAACATACCAAAGACACAACTAAACTCAGAGATAAACCACATGCCAGGTTTTAGAATGGCCACTTAGCCACATACACATGTGACAAATCTGAATAAAACTGAAGGCTTTGAAAATGGAACTGACATTGAAACCACAACCCACAGAAGCTGCTTGGAACTTGCAGCCAGAACCAAGTAAGGTCAACCGCCTACTAAAACAAACACATCAACATTCTTCATAGGACTTAAATAAACCCACAGTCCGTCCCTTAACATAATGTTTGAAATTCCCAGGATACAATCCAAAACTACTTGGTGTATGAAGAACTAGACTGATCTGAGCTCACATGAGAAAAGATGATTGACACACACCAATGCTGATTTGACACAGATGTTGGAATTACTTGACCAAAACGCTAAAGCAGCTATTATTAGTATAAAGGTGTTCCCGGAAGTAAGGACCTACACTCTTAAAATGAATAAAAACACAAAGTATCAGCAAAGAAACTGAAGCTATAAAGAACCAAATGAGTATTTCAGGACTGAAAAAAAATACAATCACTAATTTTTTTTTTTAATCCCACTAGACGGTCTTAATAGCAGAATGGAGACTGAAAAAAAGAGTCAGTGACTTTGAAGACAGGTTAATAGAAATTATCTAATCTGAAAACAGAGAAAAAACATTTCTTTAAAAAGTACAGAACCTACAGAGGCTGTGAGACACTACCAAAACTCTAACGTCTGTGCTGTCAGAGACTCCGACAGAGGAGAAAGGGACAATGGCTCACGTCATTTCACATCCACTAGTACGGCCACTCCCAAATCACCAAAATTAACATGTGTTGGCAAGTATGTACAAGAATTGGAACCTGTGAATTCCCAGTTAGGGAAAAGGAATCAGGCTGGCTGGAGCAAGAGAAAGCGAAAAGAGACACTCAGCCCTCCTGGGTCTAACTATCACCAGGTACCTGCAAGTTAGCTCTCTGCCACCTTAGTGTTGTCAGTACTGCAGGGAGCACTCTTCAGCATAAGCACCATTCTGTAAAATCCCCAGCAAGCCCTGTTTCCTTGCAGTCAGCTACTCTTCTGCTGATTCTGCCCATTGCTTCCTGACGACGTACTTTTATATGTTCTTCAACAAATCTGCCTTTCTCTACCTACAACTGTCTTGGTAAATTTTTTTATCTCCATGCCACCAGCCCAGATCATTGTCATTCACCCAACAACTAACCCTTTTACCTTGCTGGTGGGAATGTAAAATGGTGCAGCCACTATGGGAAGTTTGGCAGCTCCTCAAAACGTTAAACATAAAATTACCATATGACTCAACAATTCCACTGCTAAGTATATACCCCAAAGAATGGAAAACTGGGACTCAAACAGATACTTGTACACAAATATTCATGGGAGCATTATTCCCAACAGCCAACAGGTGGAAAGAACTAAAGTGTCCATCAAAAGATGGATTGAACAGAATGCACAAACAAAATTTGGTGCTACATACAGAGGAGTATCACTCAACCACAAAAAAGAATGAAGCTCTGATACATGCTACAACGTGAATGATGGCCGACAATCTATGCTAAGTGAAATAATTCAGACACGAGCAAAAACACATACATGATTCCACTTAAATGAGGTGTCTAGAATACACAAATTCATAAAGACAGAAAGTATTAATAGAATTGAAATTACCAGGTACTAGGAGCAGGGGGAATGGGGAGTTATTGCTCGAGGGTAGAGTTTCTGTTTGGGATGATGAAAAATTTCTCAAAATCGTGGTGATGGTTGCATAACCTTGTGAATAAAGGCCACTGCATTATACACTAAAAATGTCAAAGTGTTAAATTTTATTTTCTGTGTATTTTACCATAATAAAAAAGGGGAGAAGAAACAATGGCAAAAAAAACCACCTTCCGTATTTTACAAAAGATGTAAACCTACAGATTCAAGAAGCTCAGCAAATCTCAAGTAGGAAAATTCCAAAGAAATCTATAATCAAACACTATGAGAACGGATTATATGAACTGGACTTCTCATGCCCAATTAAATTAAGAGTCAAGAGACGAGGGAAGAAAAGAAAAGCAGACAGGGCACAAATGCCTGCCCAGGGATTGTCTCCTAAGCCAACTGCCGAAATGACCTGCTACAACCTTAAGACTATTTTTACCGAGTAGCTGCTAAGATAAACTGACACGACTGTAAGACTAGTTTTATCTACCCATCATTACTCACCCATCAGAGCTTATGAGCTCCCCAAAACTTTCCTAATGCCAAGGGGTTTTCTTTCCAAACAATACATAACATTTGTCTAATAAAATCGCCAACCTTTTCTTTGTTCTTTGAAGATATCAAAGACCACCCTGGTCTATGCGTATGCCCCGAATTCTGTTTCTCCAAATAAAACATTTTGTTTGGAGATTGGTCTCCATAGTTTTATTTGACTTTGACAACAGAATAATCAAATTGCTGAAAACTAAAGACAAAAAGCGTGAAGGTGGCCAAAGAGAAACAAGACCTCAGTATAAAAAAGAACATGGATTCAAATGACTACTGACTTCTCATCAGAAACCAGAGACTGAAATGAAATGGCGCATTTTTAAAGAGCAGAAACAAAGAAAAAAATCTGTCCACCCAAAATTCTACAGACTGTTAAAATTATTTAAGAATTAAAATGAAGGCCAGGTGCGGTGGCTCACACCTATAATCCCAGCATTTTGGGAGCCCAAGGCGGGTGGATCACGAGGTCAAGAGATCGAGACCATCCTGGTCAACATGGTGAAACCCCGTCTCTACTAAAAATACAAAAATTAGCTGGGCATGGTGGCGCGTGCCTGTAATCCCAGCTACTCAGGAGGCTGAGGCAGGAGAATTGGTTGAACCCAGGAGGCGGAGGTTGCGGTGAGCCGAGATCGTGCCATTGCACTCCAGCCTGGGTAACAAGAGCGAAACTCCATCTCACAAAAAAAAAGAAAAAGAATTAAAATGAAATAAAGATATCATTAAACAAAGGAAAACTAAAATAATTTATCATCAGATCTGCTCTAAAAGAATTACTAAAGGAAGGTCTTCAGCCAAAGGAAAATAATACCTGAAGGAAACGTAGCATATTATGCATAAAGGATGAACAATGAAAATAGCAGCTACCTAGGTAACTATCATAGATTATTCTCCTCTTGAGTTCCTCAGCATATATTTGACGGTTAAAAGTGAAAATCCTAACACTATCTAAAGGGCCTTTAATGGATATAAACGTAATATGTATGACAATTATAACAAAAGCATGGATGATAAAAGAACATACGTGGGTGAGGCTTCTACATTCCAGTTGAAGTAAAATATTGATTGGGTAGGTAAAATGTGAGAAGTATGCAAATTGTGCAGCTACTCTGGAAAACAGCTTTCTTGTTTCCTATAAGTTAAACATATACTTATGTGACCCAGCAATCGTACTCCTAGGTATTTACAACAGAAATTAAAACGTATGGTCACACAAAAATATGTACACGAAAGTTTACACCAACTCTATTCATAATCAAACAGGAAGCAACTCATACGTCTGTTAATGGTAAATGAATAAACAAACATATAATCTACAGAATGTACCCCCAAACCTATAATGCAATAAAAATTAAAAAAAAAAATTGCATATCATGTAAATAAATGAAAACTATGGTGCCCCTGAAAAAAAAAAAAAAAAAAAAAATCTACAGAATGGATTACTGCTCAGTAATAAAAAGGAATGAACGATTGATACATCCAACAACTTGTACGAATCTCACAGATTTATGCTGACTAAAAGTCTCAAAGTGTTACAAAATGTGTTACTCTGTCAGAGGCATTCGAGCCAGAGTGACTTCATCTTGACTGAGGGCTAGGAAACAGGCTGGGACTCGCAGGGCTGCGTGCTCAGAAGGTGAGGTATTCCCAGCAGGGCTGCGTGCTCAGAAGGTGAGGTATTCCTAGCTGCTAGGTGTTTACAGCTAAGGGAACAGATTGATAATGTTTCCTAAACAGACCCAGATTTGGGAGTGCCCTGATATCCCATTATTTTGAGAAGAGAAGCATTTCCTTTAATATGACAATATCAATTATTGTAAAACATGGTAATTAAGAAAATTAATCGTTTATCACAGACCCCTGTAGCGGAGCACATCTCCCCATGATCTTTTTACCCTTAAACAAGTATTGTACCTGCTGTTACAAAGGAAGAGGCGGGCGCGTTTCTCCTCTTACTTCCGGGAATGCCCTACTCTATGAAGTAGCTGTACTACTTTTTTTTTTGAGACGGAGTTTTTCGCTCTTGTTACCCAGGCTGGAGTGCAATGGCGCGATCTCGGCTCACCGCAACCTCCGCCTCCTGGGTTCAGGCAATTCTCCTGCCTCAGCCTCCTGAGTAGCTGGGATTACAGGCACGCGCCACCATGCCCAGCTAATTTTTGTATTTTTAGTAGAGACGGGGTTTCACCACGTTGACCAGGATGGTCTCGATCTCTTGACCTCGTGATCCACCCGCCTCGGCCTCCTAAAGTGCTGGGATTACAGGCGTGAGCCACCGCGCCCGGCCTATACTTTACTTTCTTAATGTGTAAACTTGCTTTTGCCTTCCCCTGTGGATTCGTCCTGATTTTTTACACGAGATCCAAGAACACTCCCTCAGGATTCCTTTCCTGTAACAATTTCATTTACGCGATATTCCGAAAAAGAAAAACTGTCAGTGGCTGAAACATAGCAAAAGCTGAAGACCTGAAAAGAGAAATGAATTCAGAGTGGAAGATTTCAACTCACGTTTTCCAGTAATTAATAGAACAAGTGGTCAAACAAAATCCATTAGGTTATAAAAGTTTGAATAACAAAATTAAGAAAATTGACCAACCAGACATATGTAGAATACTGTACCCAACAACTGCAGAATATGTACTTGTTTCAAGTGCATACAACACATTTACCAAAACTGGCCACATACTCAGCATAAATAATCTTCATGTATTCAAAGGCTAAACTTATGGAAAGCATATTCTCCAATATACCACCACACACTCATGAGAATGGACAAAATTAAAGAGACTGACCATACCACGTGTTAGTGCAAATCTGGAAACAACTGAACTCTCATACAATGCTGATGAGACTACAACAAATAGCCCCGTTGGAAAACAGTTTAGCAGTTTCCTGAAGCATTAAAAGCACACTTAGCATGCCACACAGTCATCCTATTTCTGTTTACCAAAGGTAAATGAAAGCACAGGTCCATACTCAGACTCTCATGCAACGTTCAAAGCAGCTTATAACAGCTGGAAGTCAGAAACAATTTGTATTGGTTCCTACAAATTTAGTGACTTCAAATAGGTATTTCATTTAAATTTAGTTTTTAGTAGATAATGGGGTAACAGTTCAAAAAACAATGCACTAACTGGGTGCCACGGCTCATACCTGTAATTCCAAAACTCTGGGAGGCCGAGGCGGGTAGATCACCTGAGGTCAGGAGTTCAAGAGCAGCCTGGGCAACAGTGAACCTCCGTCTCTACTAAAATACAAAAATTAGCTGGCCGTGGTGGTGGGCTCCTGTACTCCCAGCTACTTGGGAGGCTGAGGCAGGAGAATTGTTTGAAACTGGAGGTTGCAGTGAGCCAAATCACACCACTGTACTCCAGCCTGGGCAATAGAGCAAGACTCCTTCTTAAAAATACAAAAAACAAAAACAAAATACATGTACTTTAGATATACTGGGTAGGAGGAAGTAAACTGAGAAGTAAAAATCGTCTATTAAGTCTTTCTTTATACATATTCAAGTATGCATCACTTAACTGGCTGTGATAGGCAGCTATCTAAACCTAGTTAAGAACTCAGGCTTTTGAGAGTCAGACTCTCTATTTGGTTACCCTTAACTAATTTCTTATTCACTGTGTATCTCAACTGTCTTATTTATAAATAGAGATACTAAGAGTTTCTACTTCCTAAGGCTTTTTGGAAAATTACAACAAATAATCAACGTAAAGCACTTTTAGCTTGGTGCCTGCCATATAGCAAATGGGTAGTAAATGTTAGCTATGCAAAATATTCACCTTAAACTCATTTTTAGAAAATAAGAATAATTCAAAAGGAGCTAAGCACCCACAGGAAGAAGCTAGAAAAAGGACAAAATAAACTGCGAGAAATGTGTGAAGGGGACAATTTAGGTCAAGAGTGCTGTAAATTCAGCTCTGAACTCTCCTCCTGCTCTACAAATGTGAATTATATTCAATTAACAAGAAGAAGATTCCTGCATACTCAAATACAAAATGCGCATTTATTTGGGTCAGAAACCGAAGGCAGCAAAGTAGTAATGCCGGGCTAAAGCTGCGGCCCTGCAGATGCCTGGGTCCAGGAAGCAGCCAGGGGCCATTGGAGTTTTCATTCCTTTGATGCAGCAAAAGCACTATGTATGTGGCATGGAACCACGGTACAGCTGGGCTCTCTGTTTGAAAATAGTTGTGATCGCTGCCTGAGGTTACTGCTTATGTAACCCTGTATAACAACATAGCTGGGGGTGGCATAAATAGATAAAACCACATAGAAATCTGAGCGAAGCTACATACTGCTTCGGATGCTGAGCCGGCTACCACTTTGAGGCAAGAGTTTCTCGCCATTGAGGCAAAATTTTGGACTAGAGTCTTAGACAACCAGAGGGGAGAAACCACAGAGCTGCTAGACAGGGAAGAGTTAGCACAGAAAGTGGCAAAGGGAAAAACAGTACTGCTTAAAACGAATCTGCAGATGAAAACGCCAAACCAACCAGTAACAGTTATTAAGGAGAGCCAAGAAAAAAAATTCACTGAAAATAACCAAAAATATTTTTAAGTTTTCTTACATAGGTTTTTAATCTGGAAAGAAGAAAAAAAAAATAACTCTGGAGAAAGACTAATTGAAGGCAGAACCCGGAGAGATGACTTCTCCATTGAGAACGTTTGCTGAGCTGGATGAACTTGAGCATGAGTTTTCACAGCCTTGTCAACAGAAGACGGAAAATACAGTTTATATCTATGAGGAGAACTTCATACAATGCTGAAGCCACAAGGATCTACTCTTTAGTATAAGGGTAAATTAGAAATACTTACGCATTTCTTGAACTGAGGCAGGAGAATAGGGTCTGGAGGCAGGGAACTAAACGCCATTTCACGCTGAATCAAGGAAAACCACCAAGGTTTGGGGGCAGGGAATCTGAGGCTAATTTACTCAAACTTTCTAAAAGAGAAAACACCTGGGTCTGGGCAGGGCCTCGAGGACAATTAAGGCCATCTTCCTAAAGCTAACAAAAGAAAAACCCCCATTTCCCCACAATCACCTGAGTAGCAAAGGATGAAGGGCTACTGTCCTTACTACCCTCCCCTTCCACGATGTCTCAGATGGAAAAGGAGAGTGCCTTGGATTGCAGTGGGCCAAGAAGGGACCATCCCTCCATCTGCACCACGTACCAGTTCACCTCAGCCTTTAATGAGCCACAAACCAAATCCTTCATCCAAGTAAGAGGTAACAATAGGAACCTCAACAAGAGTACTTAAAACCCAGGAAACTTTGTAACCGGGCGGCAAGCTGCTTCTTTGGGCCCACTGCCACCCTGCGGAGTGCTTTCCCACTTTAACGAGCTCCTGCTGTCGCTACTTAATTCCTGTGTTTCCTTCCTTTGTTACTTGGTGAGTTTTGTCTCATTCTTCGTTCAAAACGCCAACTGGACAACACCTGGACAACTTACACTCAAGGCCCTCCTCCTGGTAACACAACCCTTAGGACTAGAAGAAAAAGTATGTCTCCAACTTTAGCACACTGGAGACAGGAAGGATTTCTCTTGAGAATCTGTATTCACAGTCTGGTCTTCAAGCAGGTTTGCAGCCTAACTTTATATTATTTTAGCAGTCTCCAAAACATCACATAATAAATGTAAAGTCAGCAGAGTGATAGTGCCTCCAGACCTCCAGACCTCCGGCACAATCCAATCCTCTTTGGAGGAAACTTGCTTCATTCCAGGCCTCTAAGAATTACCATGTGAGGACAAATAGATATTACGACACAAGCCAAACATTAAGGAGGTAAGACCCCACAGGTGACAGCAATCAGAAAGCACAGGTAGGGGGTACAGCTCAGCGGTAGAGCATTTGACTGCAGAAACCACAGATAGCAGAATCAACCTGAGAAAACTTCAGACGTTGGCATATTCAGACATAAAATAATTTTGCTTAACATGCTTCAATAGGCCGGGCGCAGTGGCTCAAGCCTGTAATCCCAGCACTTTGGGAGGCCGAGGCAGGTGGATCCTGAGGTCAAGAGATCGAGACCATCCTGGTCAACATGGTGAAACCCCGTCTCTACTAAAAATACAAAAAATTAGCTGGGCACTGTGGCGGGTGCCTGTAATCCCAGCTACTCAGGAGGCTGAGGCGGGAGAATTGCCTGAACCCAGGAGGCGGAGGTTGCGGTGAGCCGAGATCGCGCCATTGCACTCCAGCCTGGGTAACAAGAGTGAAACTCCATCTCAAAGAAAAAAAAAAAACAAAAAACCATGCTTCAATAAATAAAAGACAAGCTTGAAAATGAGTAAATTACGGAGATGAAGAAAAAAGGAGAATGTCTACAATGAAAAATGTAGTAATTGAAAATTTTAAAATTGGGGGATATAGTTAACAGCAGATTCAATATAGCTAAAGAGAGCATATTAAAACAATTAAGTTATGCAGAATATATATCCCAGAGTAAGAAAAAAAGGTTAAGAGTCATAGAGGATACAGTAAAAAAGTCTAACATGAACTTAGTTTTAAAAAGAAAAAAATGGAGCAGAAGCTGTGTTTGAATACATGGTGGCTGGGAATGTTCCAGAAAGTCACCATTTGATAGATTCAAAAGCTTTAATAACTCAAACAGAATAATAAACAGAAATCCAAACCTAAACATATCATTAAGCATCTACAGAGCACAGATGACCAAAAGGTCTTAAATGCAGCCTACGAGAAAGAAGCTCAATTAGATGGACAGCTGTCTTCTTAGCAATTGATATAGAAGTGAGAATAAATGGTATTTCAATAGCTGAAAAAAAAACTGTTCAATCTACATTTCTATACTCAGAAAATTTCCGCAATGAGAACTTAAAGAGATTTTCAAACAAGCAAAGGTTTAAAATCTGTAATCTGAAAACTCCTACTGAAGAACATTATAAAGAATGGACTTCTAGTAGGAAAGTCAACCCACATAAAATAAATTAAATATAAGAGGTGGGGAACAAGAAAATGGTAAATATTATGGTAAATCTGAGAGAGCCTGACTGTGATATGTTAATTTGTCTCCTGGGAAATTCTTTAAGCCCTAGACTGAAGACAGGTTCCTCTAAAGACAATCTGTCAAGCATTTGGGGGCACTCTTCATTGAGGAGTTAAAACAAAGGATTACAGGACAGTTGTAGGGGCTCAACAGACGTTTACTGAATGAATGAATGAACGAATGAAGTAAATAGATGGATATCATAACTAACTCTACTTGTTCCTAGCAACAGCTAAAAACTGGTTGATTGCCATCCATTTCTGGTTTGCAAACAATTCGTTTGGCCAACAACACATTCACAAAGACAAAGGCAAAGCAAAACAGGAGATTTTACATCAAGTACTGGGCTTACATTCCGGGCTTACGTTCCTGGTTGTCAGTGCTGGACTGAAACTGACTCACTGCAGCCACCTTAGAAGGGGCTTGGACTCCTCCATGGGAGATTGGAATTGAAGTGTTTATATGTCCTTGTTTAGGATGAGGTTAAAAAAATTGATTAACTTCAGACATGAATAAGTTAAGGATGCATGGTATAATTTTCTGAAGTGGCAATCTGAGGCTATTAGAAGTTTTTACTTCTCTTATTTCACAGGGGAGAAAGCACCCCACATGTGGCAAGGAGTACAGTTAGGATTTCTTTTTTTTTTTTTTTGAGACAAAGTTTCGCTGTTGTTACCCAGACTGGAGTGCAGTGGCGCGATCTCGGCTCACCGCAACCTCTGCCTCCTGGGTTCAAGCAATTCTCCTGCCTCAGCCTCCTGAGTACCTGGGATTACAGGCACGCGCCACCATGCCCAGCTAATTTTTGTATTTCTAGTAGAGACGGGGTTTCACCATGTTGACCAGGATGGTCTCGATCTCTTGACCTCGTGATCCATCCACCTCGGCCTCCCAAAGTGCTGGGATTATAGGTGTGAGCCACCGTGCCCAGCCTCAGTTAGGCTTTCTGTGAGATAACAGTAGCAACTACTACTGGGTAAAGCCATCGTGAAATACTCTCTTTCTTAGGCCTAAAGGAAGCTTATAACTGCTGAACTGTCAACATATTTTTGTTTTGCTCACACATTTCTGGACAACACTTAAAAATCAAAGGATGTAATAGACCATTCTGAGCCTGCATTTTTGATTGACAGTCTTGGACTAGAACTGAGCAGCAGAGGCCACCTTTTAGAAAGGAGTGTATGGTCTAAAATGGAATTTAATTATTTTTAGGTTCCTGTTTGGAAAAAGGGTAAATATGATTAACTACAGACTTTAAGAAATTAATGAGGCCGGGCGCGGTGGCTCAAGCCTGTAATCCCAGCACTTTGGGAGGCCGAGGCGGGTGGATCATGAGGTCAAGAGATCAAGACCATCCTGGTCAACATGGTGAAACCCCATCTCTACTAAAAATACAAAAAATTAGCTGGGCATGGTGATGCGTGCCTGTAATCCCAGCTACTCAGGAGTCTGAGGCAGGAGAATTGCCTGAACCCAGGAGGTGGAGGTTGTGGTGAGCTGAGATCGCGCCATTGCACTCCAGCCTGGGTAACAAGAGCAAAACTCCATCTCAAAAAAAAAAAAAAAAAAAGAAATTAATGATACATGGTATAAATTCCTGGAGAGTACCCACTAAAAAATTAAAATAAAATTTTAAAAAACAGTATAAAGTACAGATGCTCCTGGACTTATGATGAGGTTGTGTCATAATAGACCCATTGAAAGTTAAAAATATCATAAGTTTAAAATGCATTTAATATACCCAACCTACCAAACATCATAGCTTAGTCTAGGCTACCTTAAACATGCTCAGAATGCTTATATTAGCCTAAAGTTGGAAAAAAATCATTTAACATTTGTTTTATAATGAAGTGTTGAATAGTTTATGTAATTTATTCAATACTGTATTGAAAATGAGAAACAGAATGGTTGCATGGGTGCTCACAAATATGGTTTCTACTGAATGCATTGTTTTTGCACCATTGTAAAGTTGCAAAATCGTTAAATCAAACCATCATAAGTCCAGGACAATCCGTATATAACTTCCAAAACTAGAAGAATATTAAAATAAGATGAGAAAAGTGATATTTCAAATGAAAGCAAGAAGGAAAATAAAAATAGAATGTATAATAAACAGAATGTTCACAATTTATCATTACCGTAAACATAGTGGACTAAATGCTGTAATTAAAAGACAAAGGTTATCTGACTGGATTTTTTTAAATGTATGTATAGACTACAGAAAGGTTGAAAGTATAGTAGTGGAAAAATATGTGTCATACAAATACCAAAGAAAGTTCTATTTTGTCTTAAACAAAATAAACTTAAAGTGTGGTCACTACTAACAAGGCTCAATTCACCAGAAAAATAAGCTAAACTCGTCTGTTTATAATATAATCTCAAATTAAAACAAAAGTTCATGAAATCACAGCTACAAATGGACACATCTACCACCACAGTAACGGATTTTAAAACATTTCTCAGTAACTGATAGATGAAGGAGAAAAAGAAGAAGAAATCTGTGAGGCCACTGAAATTTTGAATACATGTAAATAATTTGTTCTCAGATAGATACCTTCTGTCCACAGGGCTTCCTTTGGCATTTCTTGTAGTGCAGGTCTGTGGTGATAAATTCTGAAAAAGTGTTTGCCTTTTTTTAAATTAAAAAAAAAACTTTTTTAAAGTGCAAAATACTGCTATGTTGCCCAGCCTGGGGCACAGTGGCTCTCCACAGGCATGATAATAGCTCATTACAGTTTCAAACTGATTGCTTTAAGCAATCATCCACCTCAGGCTCCCAAATAACTGCACCTTTGTTTTTGAAAGACATTTTTGCTGTGAATACAATTCTAGGTTAACAGTTTTTTTTTCTCTCAGTACTTTTAAGGAAATCTGATGACATCCTTGTCTTTTTTCCTCAGAATGTACATGTCTTTTTTATCTGATTGCTTTTAAGATTTTATTACTTGTTGGGGCCCAAAGTGGCTCCGGCCGGATGTCGTGGCGCTTGCGAAGGCGAGGCCAAGAGTTCAAGGCCAACCAACCTCAGCAACCTTACAAGCTCTCAATGATTGGCAAAAAAAAAAAAAAATTTTATTACTTGTTTTGAGCAATTTAAGTTGCCTTTGAGTAGTTTTCTTAGTGTCTTGTGCCTTGAGGTTCATTGAGCTTCTTGGATATGGGGGTTGATCATTTTCAGCTTTGGAAAATGTGAAACTCTACTCTTGAAGGTGTCTAACAGCTCGCTGATGCTCTTTTCCTTTCCTTTTTTAAGTACATTTTTAAATTCCTTTTTCCCTCTCTGTTTCATCTTAAATAATTTCTGTGTCTATGGCTTCGAATTCACTGATCATTTCTTCTGCTATGTCTGGTCTGCTGTTAATCTCATCAGCATAATTTTTATGCCAGACATTGTAGTTCTCATCCCTAAGAGTTCAATTTGGGCCTTTTAAAATATAATTCCTTAACTTTTTTTTTTTTTTTGAGGAAGGGTCTTGCTCTATCAGCCAGATTGGAGTGCAGTGGTGTGATCACGGCTCGCTGCAACCTTGACCTCTCAGGCTCAAGCAATCCTCCCACCTCAGCCTCCCAAATACCTGAGACCACAGGTGCACACCACCAAGCCAGACTTTTTGTTGTTGTTGAGATGGGGTCTCACCATGTTGCCCAGGCTGATCTTGAACTTCCCAGGCTCAAGCGATCCTCCCACGTTGGCTTCCCAAAGTGCTGGGATTACAAGTGTGACCCACCATGCCCAGCCAACTTCTTAACTTTTGGAAGATACAGCAGTTATATTAATTATTCT
This sequence comes from Saguinus oedipus, assembly GCA_031835075.1. Classification (NCBI taxonomy): domain Eukaryota; kingdom Metazoa; phylum Chordata; class Mammalia; order Primates; family Cebidae; genus Saguinus; species Saguinus oedipus. The sequence continues at coordinate 741,480 of CM063176.1, forward strand.
AATGTTCCACCACCCCACTAATTCCGATATTTGTTCACTTTGACTGGTGATTTTCCTCATTATGGTCATGTTTTCCTGCCTCTGTGTATGCCTACTAACCTTTGATTGGATGCCAGATATGGTTAATTTTACCTTTGTGGATGTTCAATATTTTTGTATTTCTGTATACCTTGAGTTTTATTCTGGGACACAGTATATTTACTTAGAAATTACTTGACCTTTGCAGGTTTGTTATATCATTTCTTCGTTGGGTACAGAGCAATACTCTGTCTAGGGCTAATTATTCCCATGCTACTGAGGCAAACCTTGAGTTCTCTACCCATGCCCCATCAATTATAAGGTTTTTCATTCTGGCTAGTGGTAATGTGCACTGTTTCTGGCCCTGTTTAAAGTGACAAGCACTGTTCCTCCTACACTTCTGTTTTTCCCACCCTTAGGTAGTTTCCTGACACACAGCGTAGTACTCTGCTGAATACTGCACATCTCTCTGTGCAGCTATCTCCTCTCTCTAACTCAGTCCTAGGAACTCTCACTTCCTGAGTCTCTCTGGGCTCTCAGTTCTTTCTCCTCAGCTCAGGGACTCTCTGGGCTTTTGCCTCAGTTCCTATTCTCTGTGTGAAGACTTGGAAATTCTCATGGCAGTAAACTGAGGTAATCGTACCGCTCACCTCGTTTGTTTTCAGTCTTTCATAGATCACTGTTCTTCATTCCTGATGTTACTAACTTTATTAACTGTTGTTTCATGTTGGTTTTGTTTCAGGTGAGACGGTAAATCTAGTCCTTATTGCTCCAAATTGGCAAAAAGTGAAAGTTCCAAAACTATTTTTTAAATTATGAAATAAGATGATTTTTGAAAAATCTTTACAAGGAACTAATATGGTAAAATTACTATGCCAGAGGAGAGCTTGCATAGCAAAAGATAGGAACTACTGAGCTCGATCTAAAAAGGTTAGAAAATTTGAGATAGGTCTTTAGGCACTGGCATGAAAAATTTTAGAATTAATGAGGTATAAATTTTTGTGCCTTTTATTCATTGAGATTTGGGGGATTACGACAATGTCATTTTAACCTATCCTGACAGACTGAATCTGCTATCAATCTGAGGCTCCATTCACTAGAAAAATAAGTGAAATTTGTCTGCATATAATATAATCTCTAAACAAATGTTCATGAAATCACAACTATGAACATTTGGATCCACCACTGACTAAGTTCTCATTCATTCTAAAAGTCCAGTAATTCTTGTTCATTATAGTAACTCAGATGAAAGAGCAACCATCTCAGATACCACCAGCCAACAAATCAGAGGAAAGACAGAAATTTAGAGGGTCTCAAATCAGTAATTTAATGGTCCAGTTTAGAAGTGACATGTCGTATTTGCCCACAGATCACAATCCAAAACCAGACAGACGGTCCCACTCAACCACAAGGAAAGTGTAATCCTGCTGTGTCTGGTTCTCTAGGGAGAACCACTGTTACATGGCAGATAGCCTTACGATTCACAGCCAAACATTCTCTCTTCTGAAGAGAGATAACCCTGAAGTCCCATTGGCATCAAATAGCATCACAACTGGCACTGAAAGTCCTATCAGCATCCATGGCATCAAACTCAAAGTCCACTATCTCCGTCTAGTTGATAAATCAGTAGATGATGTGCCCTAGTCTCCTCTTGATTGGTTAATCAATGAACTAAAAGTTGTTCATACCCTACACATACAAGACTGAAACGGAGATAGAAAAACTGTAATAAACACTTCTAGTCAGTAAAGATGGGAGACATACAAGCAGTCACTGGGCTAAAGCAATTCTCTACTACGATTTCCTCTACAATGGGGGTGCACAAATTCCTGATTCAAGCCTGACTCTATTCCTTCGGAGGGGATCCTCAATTTATTGGTGTCCAAAGCTCTTAATCCGAGGACCTATCTCTTATCTTTATCCTTCTTGGACACATTGAGGCAGACGTTAAGGAATATGTTCTATTTGGAGACCAAGGAGCTCACTCTGCTACTTCCTACGGAAAGTTGGGAGACCACTGATCTCAAACAGTCATAAACTTAATCCAGGCTCATGGTTCCTTTAACAGCAAAACTCTTACAAAATTTTGGTTTTTTATTTAAATGATTTGAGTCAGCAGTGAGCCAAGAGGCATACCACAATTTTTAAAGACAGGTCTCCTCCAAAAGATGCTGGAGAGGATGTGGAGAAATAGGAACACTTTTACACTGTTGGTGGGAGTTTAAATTAGTTCAACCATTGTGGAAGACAGTGTGGCGATTCCTCAAGGATCTAGAACTAGAAATACCATTTGATCCAGCAATCCCATTACTGGGTATATACCCAAAGGATTATAAGTCATTCCATTATAAAGACACATGCACATGTATGTTTACTGCAGCACTGTTCACAATAGCAAAGACTTGGAACCAACCCAGATGCCCATCAGTGATAGACTGGATAAAGAAAATCTGGCATATATACACCATAGAATACTATGCAGCCATAAAAAAGGATGAGTTCATGTCTTTTGCAGGGACATGGAAGAAGCTGGAAACCAACATTCTCAGCAAACTAATGAAAGAACAGAAAACTAAACACTGCTTGTTCTCACTCCTAAGTGAGAGTTGAACAATGAGAACACATGGACACAGGGAGGGGAACATCACACACTGGGGCCTATCGGGAGGTCGGAGGCTAGCGGAGGGACAGCATTAGGAGACATACCTAATGTAGACGACAGAGTGATGGATGCAGCAAACCACCATGGCACATGTATAACTATGTAACAAACCTGCACGTTCAGCACATGTACCCCAGAACTTAAAGTATAAAAAAGATAGGTATCCTCCAGCTCCTCCCCACACTTGACTGGGTACCTTGAGACCACAGGCATTGGTGAAGTCTGACACTTTAGCACGTGATTCCTAAGCCATTTTGTCTAACTAAAAAGATATATTGGTCATTAGTATTTCCAAATTCCTGACATACTAATATTTGGGGTGTGAGAATCAGGATTCAAAATTTCTGAAAATTCTGAGGAATCCCTAAATTATATAAAATTGGCATTTCGTAGTTCTCACAACCCTATACTTAATGTATTTTTGAATAATTGTGAGTGACTATAATAAGCACGGAATCATTTTTCTGTAGTAGGTACACTGTTTCACAAACTTTTTGCTAAAAAAATTAAAATGTAGTTTATTACTATGAGCCAATATATTGGACAAAATGATATATTTTAATATCATTATTTCTTTTTTTTTTTTTTTTGAGACGGAGTTTCGCTCTTGTTACCCAGACTGGAGTGCAATGGCACGATCTCAGCTCACCACAACCTCCGCCTCCTGGGTTCAAGCAATTCTCCTGCCTCAGCCTCCCGAGTAGCTGGGACTACAGGCACGCGCCACCACGCCCAGCTAAATTTTGTATCTTTAGTAGAGACGGGGTTTCACCTTGTTGACCAGGATGGTCTCGATCTGTTGACCTCGTGATCCACCCACCTCAGCCTCCCAAAGTGCTGGGATTATAGGCGTGAGCCACCACACCCGGCCAATATCATTATTTCTACCTGAAATACTGACAACAGAAATGAAGGAAACAGTAACATAAATGTGAAATGAAAAATTATTTTAAAAACTGGAAGTACAACAAATATTTGTTTAAAAGACAGTCCCCAAATAAAAATTTAAAGCACATGAAGCATTAATTGCCCTACCCAATTGTCTTTATTTGGTTACAGATATTTCAGATATAAAAACTGATTTTATTTGGTATTGATTTTAGTCAAGTCCAAAAACCATGACTGGCCTCTTACTTTTCTAATTATGGAAACGTTTTGTCTGCCCTGATTTTGGTCTTACTGTTGAAACTGACTTGGTTTTGGTAATTTAGAGTTTAGATCCATTTCTGATTTCTTTTTCAAATGTTCTATAACGTTCACATCTTGTTTTCTTTGCATTTACTGTTAAAATATTTGCAAAGAATAGTAGACTTTGGCAAATACTCAAACACTGGGAAGTGCCAACAAATTGATTTGGTAGCATTTGAACTACGTAACATTTTGATCTCTTGGCAAGGTTAAAGCGTTACACAGAAGCACAGTCAAAATTGCCAACTTAAGGGCTTTTTTTGTTCCTACGTTGTGCAATTTCTTGGAATATCACTGACAGGATTCATATAAAGGATACTATCTACATAAACCTATGGATATTTATTATATTTACAAGAATGACTAGCCCTTAGCAGCAGATAAGCATGAACACATACTTACAACATGGCAATTGCTACAAGTAGGACTGAGTGATTCCATTGTGTCACTTTCGTTCCAAGCGCTCCTGTTCTGGTTCCTGGAAATGTTGACCTTACCCTTGAACTCCACATGTCAATATTCCCTGCTCTTGCTTTTGAGCTTGACTTTCAAATTCCTTTAAAGAATAATGGCTCTAAGTTGATTACTAAGCTTTAATTCTAACAGGAGAGTTCCAATACTTTTCTCTGTCTCAACAATTTCTTTTTTTTTTCTTTTTTTTTTTTTTTGAGATGGAGTTTTGCTCTTGTTACCCAGGCTGGAGTGCAATGGCGCGATCTCGGCTCACTGCAACTCCTGGGTTCAGACAATTCTCCTGCCTCAGCCTCCTGAGTAGCTGGAATTACAGGCATGCGCCACCATGCCCAGCTAATTTTTTGTATTTTTAGTAGAGACGGGGTTTCACCATGTTGACCAGGATGGTCTCGATCTCTCGACCTTGTGATCCACCCGCCTCAGCCTCCCAAAGTGCTGGGATTACAGGCTTGAGCCACCACGCCCCGTCCTCAACAATTTCTTGACTGATTTGTCTTGAAATTCAGAAAATATATAAATGTCCCAAGATATACTGTTAGGAATTCCCATATAGAAACACTTTGGGACCTCTTTTTAACTTAGTTAAAAGTTTTAACAATTACTGTAATTAATTAAATTTTCTTCATTTAATCAAATTTTGTTGCTTAAAGCCCTTCTCCTTTTAATGGTTGGAGATAAGAAGTTGTTGTCTCCTCCAGCCTTGCATGATCTAAATTTCTAGAGTTTCTTCATTGTCTTTTGTTCTCCTTTGCAATCCTACCATTTCTCAGCTGAGTTAATTTCTTAAAATATCTTGTCAGGCCAGGCGCAGTGGCTCATGCCTGCAATCCGAGAACTTTGGGAGGCCAAGGCAGGTGGATCACCTGAGGTCAAGAGTTTGAGACCAGCCTGGCCAACATGGTGAAACCCCATCTCTACTAAAAATACAAAAAAAGAAAAAGTAGCTGGGCATGATGATGGATGTCTGTAATCCCAGCTACTCCAGAGGCTGAGGAAAGAGAATCACTTGAACCCAGGAGGCCGAGGTTTCAATGAGCTGAGATTGCTCCACTGCACTGCAGCCTGGGTGACAGAGCGAGCCTCCATCTCAAAAAATATATATATATATTGTCAAATGCAGCTAATACAGTAATCAAAACATGCTGTTAACATTCTGTTATCCGAAGTCTTTTGATAGAGATAAGTTTATTAAGAATATCATTTGTCTTCCAAGTATTACAGGTAATAGTTTACCAAATCTTTCATCACAGCAGAACGTGGATCACCTCATGTAGCTACATCATCTGCCACCTAAGCCACTGTAATTGTTTAGTTTTTTTGTTAATGGTAGCACTCCACTTCCAGGATTCATTACTGTATTGATCAAGATAGGCTAGGTTGTGCTTCAGAAACAAAAATTCCCTGACTATAGTGGCTTAAAACAAAAATGCTCTTTCTCTCACATGATCGTCTGAATAAACAGGGAGGCTCTGTTCATAATAGTCCCTCAGTGACCCAGCCTGATGGAGTAATCACTGCGTCAAATATCACAAGGCCGCACAGCAAAGGAAAAAAATTCTTAAGAGTTTCATACCAGCAATTACATGCTCCAAACCAGAAGCCACTTTCATTCGCAATGCACTGCCCAGGAACCTGTTACATGGCCACACACTAGAAATATTTGGTCAATCGTAGGAATGAAAATCACATTAGGTTTTAAAAAAATAATATGTAAAATTGACTTTGAAGAGTTGAAGAAAAAAATCTAGATGAAAACATCAAGTCTTAGAAGTTTATGCCAGGAAAAAAGCTTTTCCACTAGTATTGCGGTAGGAGAATTTTCCATTTTTACCTTACAAACTTAAGTATTGCTTTGCTATTTTTAAAATAAAGATTATGTTAATATAATAATGGATATTTTGGCTGGGCAAGGTGGCTCACACCTGTAATCTCAGCACTTTGGGAGGCCGAGGCAAGTGGATCACCTGAGGTCAGGAGGTCAGGACCAGCCTTGGCCAACATGGTGAAACCCCACCTCTATTAAAAAATACAAAAATCAGCTGAGCGTGGTGGCAGGCACCTGTAATCCCAGCCACTCAGGAGGCTGAGACAGGAGAACTGCTTGAAACCAGGATGTGGAGGTTGCAGTGAGCTGAGATTACGTACGCCGTTGCACTCCAGCCTGGGTGACAAGAGCAAAACTTCATCTCAAAAAATAATAATAATAATGGATGTTTTTACATTAAAAAAACAGAATACTCTTCAATAAACTGCACACTTTGTAATTCTAGTACAGGTAATAAGAAATGTGGACCAAATTTATAAACTAGGATCCACTGTAATGTTTACATTAGTGGAAATTAAAGAATGGATACAGAAGTATGATATGGACTATATGAAAATATCAAGTAAGGGCTGGCAAACTTTCTTAAAGGGCCAGTTTGTACATAACTGTGCTGCTTATGGTATGGCTGTTCTAATATTTTGTTTATAAAAATAGATGGTCAGCTGTGAGTCACAGTCTGCCAACCCCAATATAGAGAATTGAAGTATTTTTAAGGCAGTGGAGGTCGGGCGTGGTAGCTCATGCCTGTAATCCCAGCACTTTGGAAGGCCGAGGCAGACAGATCACTTGAGGTCAGGTAATAGCCAACATGGCAAAACCCTGTCTCTACCAAAAATACAAGAATTAGCTGGGTATGGTGGTGGGCACCTGTAATCCCAGCTCCTTGGGAGGATGAGACACGAGAATCACTTGAACCTGAGGAGCAGAGGTTGCAGTGAGTCGAGATCGCACCACTGCACCCTAGCCTGGGCAACAGAGTGAGACTCTATCTCAAAACAAATAAATAAATAGTGTTTTTAAGGAAGTGGATAAAGATGAAATATTTTAAAAGTTTAAAACCATGGTTTATACTTCTCCAAATCTCCACAAACAGAATGCTTTACTTTAATATTTAGGGGAGAAATGTCATTTTAAAAAAGATGTTGGAATGGATCAGCAATAGTCAACTTTTCTGTTTTTGGCAGCGAATGATCCCAGATGTACCTGGGGCATTTTCCAGAAGCCAAAACCCAAGGTAATGTCTGTGATCAACTATCTTTCAAGCCATTAACATCTGCAGCTGCAGCTTTTCTTATAGTGTGGTCCAATAATCTTCATAATAATGGCACACTGTGCCATCCATGAAGACTAAATTATGTATAATATATTCTTCTTAAAAATGAAGTCAATTTTACAGTACTTTTAACAAGCAATCGAAAGTTAGCTAGAACTAACTGTAAAAGCAATTTCACCCAACATACCTCATTTCTTGAAGATGTTATAGTTGTTGCCGAAGATGTGTTTAATTCCTCGCAAAGGATCCGTGTGTATCTTTTATTTGAAGCTTTTAAACTGAAAATTAAATATCGTCATGGCTTTCAAAAATCTGTTTAACTATTCATTTTGTCCACGTTGATCTGCAGATGTGCCTCAGTCAAAAAAATAGTTATGCATTGCTGAATGATAGGGATCTGTTCTGAGAACTGCATTGTTAGGTGATTTCAGCATTGTGTGAACATCATAAAGTGTGCTTACACAAACTAATGGTACTGCCTACTACACACCTAGGCTACCTGGCATACTCTATTGCTCCTGGGCTACAAACCTGGGCAGCATGTTACCTTACTAAACATTGTAGGCACTGTAACACAATGGTGTTTGTATATGTAAACTATGCTGTACTGTAACACAATGATGTTTGTGTATCTAAACTATACTGTACTGTAACACAACGGTGTTTGTGTATCTAAACTATACTGTACTGTAACACAACGGTGTTTATCTAAACTATACTGTACTGTAACACAACGGTGTTTGTGTATCTAAACTATACTGTACTGTAACACAACGGTGTTTGTATATGTAAACTATGCTGTACTGTAACACAACGGTGTTTATCTAAACTATACTGTACTGTAACACAACGGTGTTTATCTAAACTATACTGTACTGTAACACAACGGTGTTTGTGTATCTAAACTATACTGTACTGTAACACAACGGTGTTTATCTAAACTATACTGTACTGTAACACAACGGTGTTTGTATATGTAAACTATACTGTACTGTAACACAACGGTGTTTGTATATGTAAACTATGCTGTACTGTAACACAACGGTGTTTGTATATGTAAACTATGCTGTACTGTAACACAACGGTGTTTGTGTATCTAAACTATACTGTACTGTAACACAACGGTGTTTGTGTATGTAAACTATACTGTACTGTAACACAACGGTGTTTGTATATGTAAACTATGCTGTACTATAACACAACGGTGTTTGTGTATCTAAACTATACTGTACTGTAACACAACGGTGTTTATCTAAACTATACTGTACTGTAACACAATGGTGTTTGTGTATCTAAACATAGAAAATGTACAGTAAAAATATAGTATAAAGATAAAAAATTATACACCTATAATAAGCACTTACTGTGAACGGAACTTGCAGGTCTGGAAGTTGCTCTGGGTAAGTCAGTGAATGGTGACAGTGAAGGCCGTGGACATTACTGTAAACCACTGCAAACTTTATAAATACTGCATACTTGGGCGAAATTTAAAGTTTTTTCTCCGATAATAAATCTTAGCATACAATAACTTTTTTTACTTTATATACTTAAAATTTTTTTTACCTTTTTTTTTTTCTTTTTTGACACAGGGTCTTTCTCTGACCTTCAGGCTGCAGAACAGTGGCTGGATCACAGCTCAGTGCAGCCATGAACTCCCAGGCTCAGATGATCCTCCCACCTCAGCCTCCTGGGTAGCTGGAACTATAGGCAAATGCTACCATGTACCATAGCTAACTAATTTTTTTTTTTTTTTTGTAGAGATGCAGTTTTGCCACGTTATCCAGCCTGGTCTCAAACTCCTGGACTCAAGCGATCTGCCCATCTCGGCCTCCCAGAGTGCTAGGACCACAGTTGTGAGCCACTATGCCCAGCCTTTTAGTTGACTCTTTTGTAGCAATATTTTGCTAACAACAGAGACATTTTATAGCTGTACAAAACTTGTTTCTTTATATCCTATATCCTATATCTTTTTTACTACTAAGCAATTTTTTTTTTTTTTTTTACTTTTTAAACATTTTGTTAAAAACTAAGAAACACACACACATTAGCTTATGCTTACATGGGGTCAGCATTATCAAGATGTCACCAGGCAAGAGTAATTTTTCAGCCTCTTTATAATCTTATTTGACCACCATCGTACATGGGGTACGTCATTATGTGGTGCATAACTGTACTTAAAAGATAATGGTTTTTCCTAAGTTTAGAAATAGGTAAATCAAGGGTTTCATTTCTTAGCTGATAAACAAGTCTTAGTGTTTTAATAGTCTAGTAAAAATAAAACACTTGCAATCCTCTTTCAGTGAGCCACCGCACCCGGCCAAAACTTCAATAATTATTTTATAAGTATATCCTTAAATTATATGCTATCTTTCCTATTAATAAAATGATTCACAACTCCTCTTGAGGAGAAGTCCCCTTTCTTTAGGTTAAGAAGTCTTTGATTCCACATGCATACAGTCACTGCAAGGATAATAAAACCACAATTAGTACCATCCATAGAATGATTATTTGCCAAAAAAAGAAATATTTTTAAAGGAAATATTTAATATAAATGCTAACAACTATATTAGGAAAAATAACTTTAGAATCAGATCAAATGAGGTTCAAATCTAGGCTTTGTAGCCTTAGGCAAAAAATTGCCCAGATATTTAGTTTCCTCATCTTTTTACTTGTAGCCAAAATAAAGTGACTCACATCTTGTTAGTTTACTTTAACAATGTTTAGAATACTTCTTTTTCTTTTTTTTTTTTTTTGGAGACGGAGTTTTGCTGTTGTTACCCAGGCTGGAGTGCTATGGCACGATCTCGGCTCACCGCAAACTCGCCTCCGGGGTTCAGGCAATTCTCCTGCCTCAGCCTCCTGAGTAGCTGGGATTACAAGCATGAGCCACCATGCCCAGCTAATTTTTGTATTTTTAGTAGAGACGGGGTTTCACCATGTTGAGCAGGATGGTCTCGATCTCTTGACCTCGTGATCCACCCGCCTCAGCCTCCCAAAGTGCTGGGATTATAGGCGTGAGCTAGAATAGTTCTTTAAAAATTCATGAGGTGAAAAAAAATTATAATTGTTTCCTTAAAACACTGAAGAGATGGAAAGGGGAAGAAATGACCCTTTTTTTTTCATTGCCAGACTTTCTCAATGAAGCACTTACAGTTCAGTATCTCATAGTATATAGGTACAAACAGTTCATTGACCTGCTACTTTGAATACACTACTTGAAAGGTATACGGGGTCGGAGTACCACAACTCCAAAGGGATTACGGTGTCACTCAGAGACTTATTTTGGCATAGTGCTCTACAGTTTTGTAGCCCAACATGATAATGTGGCAAGATTGAATGATAATAACTCACAAAGTGGTCCTTACACAGACAGGCTTTTTTCTGACACCCTGCTCTTCTAAGGTTTATATCATTCCAAAAATCTCCCATGATACAGAATTACATTTCAAAGTGAAGGATGACTGCTAATGGCTCCCTCTCTCCCTATCTTTTCTTGGGAGCAGGAAAGATAAAAATATTAGCTCCCCTCCCCAAACCATTCAAAATAACTCATAATATATTTTGCCTATTTAGCCTCTTCAAATTGTTGAGCAGATATAAAAATATAATATTAAATTCTATTTCTTTTGAAGAGAATTTATAAAGCAAATCTATTCTCATAAATATTAGCAATATTGTCCCCTCTACTTTAAGTCCTAATTTAAAATAATGTATCAGCAATTACAGAATGTGGAATGAAATCCTCACCACTAACACTGATATTAAATTTCTTTGAATAAGTATATAATTTCTAAAGGCAACAAAGGTAATCTGAATCAAGCAGTGATCAGAAAAATAGAATTATTCGGGGACAGATTTTTATTGCAAATATTTACTCAAAAACTACTATATACAGCAGAGTTTTAGTGGCCATTTAAAACATTGAACATTCAGTGAAACAAAATTTTATGAATTCAAAGCACGTTTTAAGAAGTAAAAATGAAGCATTTTAAATAAAAGTTTATTAGTACTTCAAAGCAAACTACAGTTCTTCATATTATTCGTTTCTATATCTATTATTTTCTAGATGATAAAAAAAACTGAAAAATCAATTTAGCAGCCATCTTATAGATAAATTAGGCTAAATTTCCAAAATCAATTTTTTTACATCACTGTTTTAGGTCCCATTTGAAGTTTTTATTTTACAGTTACAAAAAAGTCACTTAAACATGGCCGAATACACGCCAGGACGTTTTCAGTCCACTGCTTTACAGTATCTACATTAACCATACTTTGGTTTGCCTTTCAGACCATTTTTATGGGCCTATTTCTAAAGAAGATCATTAAAACAATATTAAAAGCATAATAACTACAAGAGTTTCAACAATGGGTTTCTATTTTACATTAATACAACTAATACATCAAGGAATTTCTGCACAGCTTACACACTGACAAAAAGCACAAATATAAATTTATGTCTTAATCATTCCACTTTCACTGAAAGTTTAATTAAGGTAAACTTACAGCCTCGCAGGCTAGTACTTGTGTGGAGGTACGAAGATTCAAATATTCTGCTTACATGCGTCTGACAGACTGGAATGTTATATTAAATCCAAAATTAAGTTTATGTTCATCCAAATTCTAATTAGATCAATTTAGCACTCTAGGCATGCTCCATTTACCAGCATCATCCTCAAAATAAAGGCTTCATTAACAATGCCAATCAGCCATTATTTTAAATCAATTACTCTCAAAAAGTATATGGTTTCCAAATCCCTTCCTCTCAGTTAATGGAAAAGGATATCCAGGTAATAAGGATGTTTAGCTTAGATCTGATGGAAGTTTAAAAGGCTTTATTAATATAACTAATATCAATTCATGTCAGCAACCAAATCCCACTTCCTCAGAAACCATTAAACGAGACCATTCCACTGCAAATGTAACCACCATTAAAATCCTGTATTAAAATCCATGGTTTTTGGAATCCCTACTAATCATGCTATTATTGGTGAATTGATCTGTTTGATAACATAGGTTGAGCATACAGGTAAAGTGTATGTGTGACCTCCCTTACATATTTCCATTTCTGAACCTACAACAGCACCACTGAGCTCACCTGATTGCGCTGTTCCAAATGCTCTTATTGTAGGTACACTGAAACTTAAATGACTAATTTCAACTTCTTTCTTTTTCATCTGCCAGGTCTACTGTTGCCTCTGTTGTGCTAGGGTTATTTCCTCCAGGAATGTCATCTGTTTGATCAGACACTACTTCTTCAGTCTGCGGTGAAGGATCACCACTACCCTTCTGAAGAATCTCTGTGGCTTCATACTCAAGTACCTCTGATGGAGTCAGAGGTTCCAAATGAATACTGCCTTGCTCACTAACATCAGAACTAACAGATTCAGGTTCATCTCTTTTTCTCAAAAACTGATCAGTGCTAACGTTATCTGACGTTAACCGCAAATCCTTAATATTCTTTGAAGAAAATCTGGCTTCACTCGAGTTGTGATCTTTAATCTGATCACAAAAAATTGCGTTTTCTGAACTTTGGCACATCTTCAACTCCGTTTCCTGACAAACGTGCTGTATTTGTTTTTCCTCTTCCACTTTATCTGCACCAATATTTGAATCGCCGCTGAAGATTTTCTTTGAGCCAGTTTCCTGGTCTGCAAGACAGGTATCATTTTCCTTATCTGAAACTGTTATGCTTTCTTCACCTTTTGTTGATGAGACTTCAAATGAATTTGCATTACATTCATTTTTTTCTTCTGAAGAAGCAGCTTTATCTTGTCTACTGAAAAAATAAAGTCATTTATTATCTATTTCTTCATAAAGCAATGTTTTTGAATACTATCAAAATAAAGACATGGTCTAAAAAAAAAAAAAATCGAGGTACATTTGCCCACCAAAAAGGAAAACAAATCCAAGTTCCCAGTCCTTGCTACAACATTGTAATTTAGGAGGAGGCCATTTTACTAGGCAAGATTCAGAGAAACTCTGGAGTCACATATTAAAAGAAATCGATCAACTAGTTTTAGTCCTGGCTGTTATTTTTCATCTGTTCATATCTCTTGCCTGTTTCTAATTTAAGTATTCTTATTAACTTGTAAAAGTACCTAAAAAATGTATCTGGAGAAATCTATACTTTTTTATGATTTTTTTTTTTTCTTGAGACAGGGTCTTGCTCTGTCACCCAGACCAGAACACAGTGGTGCAAATGTCTCACTGTAGCTTTGACCTCCTGGGCTCAAGCAATCCTCCTACCTCAGCCTCCCAAGTAGCTAGGAATATAGGCACACACCACTAAGCCTGGCTAATTTTTTTATTTTTTGTAGATACACACAGGGTCTTGCCATGTTGCCCAGGCTTGTCTCCAAAGTGATGGGATTACAGATGAGTGCCACCATTTCCAGCCTCCTTAATGATTTAAATAGCCTCTTATGTTGAGAATGTCTTTCCATACATAAAATCAGATAAACATTCAAACGTATTTCTCTAATTTTTAATAGCCTAATTTTAAAAACATAAACACATGCCTGAAAATCTGTATGTAAATATATAACATATATACACATCAATGTGTGTACATGTTTGTGCACATATATGTTTATATGTGTATGTTTCTGTGTGTTTATTCTGGCCCTGATGTGTTAACAAAAACTATTTAGTGAATCATAAAATATTAGAAACAGAAGATTTCTAAGATCACCTGTCAATTATATAGATCTGAAGATGCTTATTTTACTAAAATAAATTTAATGATTACATATATCTTATTTCTTACATTTAATCCATCTGACATTTAGACATTTTCCCAATGAATTGCACAAATATCCTAGCAACATTTCCAAAGGGAAACTTATTATTTACTAAATTATTAGTTGTCTAAGGTTATTTCTCTGCTATTTATTTTGTTCTACTGATTTGTCTTTATCTTAAACCATTAGCACCCAATTTTAACAATTATTTATTAACAGTGTACTTTAGAATAAAACAAATCACCTACATTCAACAACTCTTCCCCATAAATTTCATATTTTTAAAATGTAATAATATTTGTCAAGGATGCTCATTAAAACAATGTCTAAAGTAGTGAATATTAAAATCCTATTATCTTTTTTTTTTTTGAGACGAAGTCTTACTCTGTCGCTCAAGCTGGAGAACAGTGGTGTGACTTCAGCTCACTGCAACCTCCTCGTTGTGGGTTTAAGTGATTTCCCTGCCTTGGTCTCCTGAGTAGCTGGGATTACAGGTGCACGCCACCACGCCCAGCTAATTTTTGTATATTTGTTAGAGAAGGGTTTCACCATGTTGGCCAGGCTTGTCTGGAACTCCTAACCTTATAATCCACCTGCCTCGGACTCCCAAAGTGCTGGGATTACAGGTGTGAGCCACCTCACCCGGCCATAAACCTAATCTCTTATCCAACAACAAAGGAATGACTAAATACATTATTGTATTAATAAGCAGAAAAATGTGAATTTTTTTTAAGTTTGTCAGGTTCCAAAACAAATCCATAAATGTTTATTAAATTCACAATTTAATTTGTAGAATAATTTCTATCATTCAGTTAATATATTATTTTTATCACAGTAAAATTTTGCTTCTCTTCATTTAGATCCTGCACATTTCTGTCTATATATATATGGGTATAGATATTTTTAAGGCAATCAAGTGAAGCAATGGGAATGAAGGAACAAAGAACTCTGCAACTGGCTGTGATCAATTATTTGTATCATTTTTGTCACTATTATGATTGAATGAGTTTGGCCATTGTATTTTGTAATCATATGTTATTGGTAGAGTAGAAAGATTCTGATTTTTACATCAGGCTATTTTAATCAATACTCTCATTAATTTTAATCATTCTTAACGGATTTTTTGGACCTTAACTAGTCAATTCCACATGAAAACATTGTAATTTTTTCCTCATTTCAAATTTGTATAATTCTTATTTTTTTGTTCAGATCATAATGGACTAACTACAATTTACAGAAAATGTTAAATAATACGGAGATGACTAGTCTGCATTTTCTAACTCTTCAGTTGATATTTTGTTAACATTTCCCCCCAGAACTTATAAAAAAAAATGCCAGTGAAGGAAGGGGTAGTTAACTTTACTATTGAAGTATAAGAAACACCTTCATAAGAACTTAATCCATAATTTGCTTTTAGGGGCAATAGATTAATCTCAACAGACTAAAAGGCAACCTACTGTTAAAATACATAGCATACAGATATAAATGGATGAAATTACCTAAAAGACAAAATAAAATTACCCTTCTTTGAAATAAAGGATGTTCAGATTCTCTTTTGCTAAAAGATTGTGACATATCTTATGTTCTTTAAAATCCTACCAAAGTATGAAAATCTTAAAAGCCAATCTCTGAATTTTGAAACTTTTGAGATCCTACCATAGAAGTACTCTTGGCTGGGCGTAGTGACTCGTGCCTGTAATCCCAGCATGTTGGGGGTCCAAGGTGGGCAGATCACCTAAGGTCAGCAGTTTGAGACCAGCCTGGCCAACATAGTGAAACTCTGTCTCTACTAAAAATACAAAAAATTACTGGGCACAGTGGTTGACAACTGTAATCCCAGATACTCAGGAGGCTGAGACAGGAGAACCACTTGAACCCAGGAGGTGGAGGTTACAGTGAGCTGAGATCATGCATTGCACTCCAGCCTGGGCGACAGTGCAAGACTCCATTTCAAAAAAAAAAGGAGTCTTACAGCTTTTTGAAAATACTTTTAAAAAACCTTAAGATTACCTATTTGCAATAACTGCTCCCATCCTGTAACATGTAGCATCTTGTAAATGTTTTCATTTAATAGGGACAAAGAAAATCTGCCAACATGTTACTTACTAATAAGTAGTTTTTTAAAAATTTAACAACATAAAATATACTCTATATGTTTAAAAGATTTTAAAACCAAGGACCTAGAGAATATTTTTGTTGGATTAAAATTTTTAAGTTTTATTTTAATTAAGAGCCAATACTGAAAACAGCACTATATACAAAAAATTAAAGTCCTTTGCCATTTAACTATGAAATAATGCAACTCAACTGCTTTTTAAGAAATTCAGTTTTTCCTTATATTTACCTTTCAGAATTTGACGTTTCTGTTTCTCTTTCAGCCATGTTAGGTCTTGTAATTTCCTGAAATAATTAATGATACTTTTCTTTTACATTCATAATTAATCTTAAAGAAAACTATTTTTATTATACCAAACTTTCTAGATAAAAGAAACTTAAGTGTGCAACTTAACATAACAAAGAAACATAAAAATAATTTATTAAATATAAAGTAGAATCAGAATAATTCTCACAATTATGCACAGCTTTTAAAAATGTTTTCAAACCTATAAAAATGTCAGTGTACCAAAAGTTTCTGAATCAAGGTAAAAAAGCCATTACCCACTCATATCAATATGTGCATTTCTTAACCTCTATTTTAAATGGGGGTAATAATTACAATTACTTAAATAGAAAACTAGTAAAACACAACTTGAATTTGAATAACCGGATGCATCCATATTATTTTATATAAATATATTAAGCACAGATATTTAGATAAAACATTTCTGAACTTATGATTTCATATTGAGTCATGGTAACCCTTCCATTGTCAAACCAAAATATAAAACAGTAATCAAAGTAAGAAATATTCTACTTATTTCAAATGTTTTACAGGGAAGAAAGAAAAGAGCAAAAACTCAGTAAGCCAGAGGCCAACCTAACAGCTTGTAACAATTACCAGCTATTGAGCACATATAATGCATGAAGAAGTATATTAGAACATTACATTCACTATCTCATTTAATTCACATATTAGATATTATAAACACTATTTTCATACATGAAAAATAAGTACCGCTTATCACGGTAAAGAACCAAGGCAATACCACAATAAGTAGTAAAGATTCAAATCTACGTCTACCTCTTAACCACTATGGTAGACCGACTCAAGCCTATACAATTGATAATGGTGTATTAATCACACACCCTTATCTACTCACCTTTTCTAAACCCTGCTAAAATGAGGGTAAAGACATAAAATACTTTTACTCATAAAGATGAAGAAAACAACAAAATATACTAATTGCTAAACAGATTTCAACAAATTTTTAGAAGAAAGAAAGTCAATGGAGGAGTGGTTATTGATTTAGCAGTATGGAGGAAGTTACAATGAACATCCTCGGTGGAGGAGTGCAAGAAGAGAATCAATTTGCCCAGAGAACCAAAAATACCTGGTATTTGCAGGCGGTCAGTATACTATCTAGTACATAAAAAGCAAAAGCTAAGCATTGTGAGTAAATCTAAATGCTCCTTCCCCTCAACTTATACAACAGGTACCTATCCCTTCCCTTACCAAGGAGGCTAGAAGTTAACCTACTGTTTTTTTTTAAAGACTCACTCTGTCGCCCAGGCTGTAGTGCAGTGGTACGATCTCACCGCAACCTCCATCTCCTGGGTTCAAGCGCCTCTCCTGTCTCAGCCTCCTGAGTAGCTGGGATTACAGGCACCCTCCACCATGCCTGGCTAATTTTTGTATTTTTAGTAGAGACTGGGTTTCACCATGTTGGCCAGGCTTGTCTCCCCTCAGGTGATCCAGCTGTCTCAGCCCCCAACAGTGCTGGGATTATAGGCAATGTGCTGCCACACCCAGCTAATTCTTTTTACTTTTAGTAAAGATGGGGTTTCACCATGTTGGTCAGGCTGGTCATGAACTCCTGACCTCAAATGATAGGCCCACCTCAGCCTACTAAAGTGCTGGGATTATAGGCCTGAGCCACCATGCCCAGCCTAAAAGTTAACTTTCTGAACTGGAGATAAGTCTAGACTTATGAACACCAGGAACAGCAAAAGGCTGACTGAGAAAACACAAAGATTTAGTAAAAGTCCACATACTTAACAATCCCTCTCCCTGCCTGGCTTCCAGAATGCCAACAGCCAGAGAACTCACTCCCCAACCTAGCACCCTCAGCTAGAATCTAGATTTCTCTCTGGGGACAATGATCAATCATAAAGGAAAGATTTTCCATATTTTTTTTTCTGTCGCCTAAGCTGGAGTGTAGTGGCACAATCGTAGTTCAACTGCAACCTCGAACTCCTGAGCTCAAGCAATCCTCCCACCTCAGTCTCCTGAGTAGCTAGCACTACAGCATGTGCTACAATGACTAGCTAGTTTAAAATTTTTTTTTTGTAGAGACCAAGTCTCCAGTGTTGCCTAGGCTAGTCTCAAACTCCTAGCCTCAAGGGACCCTCCCGCATCAGCTTCCCAAAGTATTGGGATTACAGGCATGAGCCACCACACCAGGCCTCTCCATAATGATTTTGAGACCATCCTCCTCAACAAAGAATCAGTTCAGCACCTAATTTTCCTATACTGAAGTCTACGCAATTCTCATGCAGATTGTACAGACTGTACAGTACACAAATCCAGAAGGCTACACGTTGTAATTGATATCATCCGTTCCCAAAGTGTGGTACATGGACACTTGGGGAATCCAAGCCACTTCCAGGAGGCATGTGAGGTCACAATTCTTGGTATAGAAACAGTGGTGTGTAAAAAACTGCCAACTTAACGTAACTCAAGGCAGTGGCACTAAACCCAACCTGTACTAGTAGGCATTGTATTCTTCACCACCACACACATTGTATTCTTCACACCACACCGACACAAATTTAATAAAATCGAGTTTTATTACATCTCAATCTTTGAGTTCGTATCTTTTTAATATTCTGTGTGACAAAATGCAAATATGCCTAAGACACAACTATTCCCTACTGAAAATATTTGGGTCTGTGATTGAGTTGTGAGTTCTACTTACCCACATGTTTTTCATAGAGCACCAATTTATTTTAAAGAATGACTGTCAAACTATGACTATTTAGACTTGAGTTTCTATAGACTTCGTGTTTTTTTTTTTTTTTTTTTTTGAAAAATTAACAAAGTGAGCCTATCATATTTAGGAAAATAACTGACTGTATTTGTTTCCAGTAATAAAATCAAGCAAAAACTCCTACCCACACTGATTAGATTCATGCTAATATTAACTGATGTGAGTGCTTGATATTATATAATGAAATATTTCAACATTTGGAAGATATAGGAAACTCAGTGGACCAGTATGTTCCAAATGACCATTGCATGATGTTACGAAATCAGGCATGGATAAAAGATCCCTTCAAAATGTAAAACAAACAGGTTTTCATATAACAAAGCAAAAAAGTTCAGTGATGTGGAGTTAGATTCCACAGTGCAACAAGCAAAAAAACTTCCTTTTGGTGTAGTATCAAAGGAAATAATCTCAATTATTTGAAAAGATTATTAAAGTACTGAGTGAAGCTGGGTATTCTTCATACATTTCAAACAAAAGTATGTATCACAACATGCTGGATTCGGAAACACAAGAATCCAGTTTTTTTCTATTAAGCTTGACATTTAAAAAATATGCAAAAGTGTAAAATGAAGCCATTCTTTCTAACTAAATTTCTATTGTTTTGGAAAATAGTTATTTTTCAGAAAAATTACACTGTTTATGTTAACATATATTTATTATTTTTATTTTTGACAATAAATAGTTTTTAAATATGATTTTAATTTCTAATATGATAAACATTAAGAATTTTTGAGACTACAAAGGCTCTATGTAAATAGTATTTGCAGGAGTTGTGCAGTGTGCAACCTGAATGGCTATGCTAGACAGCCCTGTACCCATTCAAACACATATAGATTTCAATGATTATTCAAGCCTCATTTTAAAACTATGTTTGGGTGGGCAAGGATCAGCACCCAACAAAAGATATATTTTAATATGAAAAAGACCAAATTAAACAAAAAGAAATAAAGAAAGGGGCTTTCACATCAGAGGCATTATTGGGAACCAAAGAAAAAAAGCGTATATAAAATATTTAATATCCCCAAAGACGTATGTTATTATATCCATTAAATAATAACAAAAACCATTTAAAAAAAGAACGACAGAACAAATAAAAAATTGTAGAGCTTTTCAAAATTACAACTATGGCAACTAAAATAAGTAATTAAGTTTAGAAAATTTTTAAAAAGATTGAAACAACAATAAAAGATGAAAGGCCACCAAAAAAATACCATATAATTAAAAGAGATTTTTTTAAAAAAAAAAAGGAGTTGATGCAGGAGGCTCAATATTAGAATAATAGGCATTTCTTAAAAACACAAACACACACACACGCACGCACACACACACAGAAAATAAAACTGAACATTTACCAAAGAAATAATTCAATAAAACTTCCACCAAACAGAAATCTCCAAACTCCCAAGTTTGTCAAATGCCCATGTAACGAATGAAAAAACGAGGATGGGTGAACATATCATGCAATTTCAAAACACCAGTGACAGAGACAATCACTAGAGTTTCCAAAAAGAAAAAACGTAACCTAAATACCAAGAAACTGGAGCAAAAAATGCATTAGACTTAATAAAAACACTGCATATAAGAAGATAGTAAAAACAACATTTAAAAAATGGCATGGGGATTGTTTCTGTGTACTTCAGCCAAAATCTCGTATAAATATATTTTTAGATATGCAAGGACTGAAAAAAGAGGCACACCTTCTGAGGAAGCTAGTAGAGGACACAATTATCAAAATGATGAGTAAGCCAAAAAATGAGGAATAATTCATGGTTTAGCAAACAGAACATCCAACACAAGAGAGTGGCAAAGGATAATTGCAACGTAACAAAACTAAGCATACGCTTACAGTGCAACTAGTTTAACTCGAGGTGGGAGTCTGGGAGATTTCAGAAACCCCTCTCAACCCCCAACAATTTTTTTTATGGTGTGAATGCTGGAAAAACTATTTTCAAGCATTAGAGAGATAAATTGAAACATTAAAAAAAAAAACTAGCATCAAGTGCACAGAAAACTAAACAAATATGTAAAAAAGATACATATTTTTAACTCCAGAAAAATAAAATAAGGTATTGAAAAGAAAAAGAACTCATGGGGTACTTTCTGGGTCAGCATAACAGTCTTAAAAATTTTGATATAACTTTTCTGCAGTAAGTACTATACCAAGCCATACTGGTACCTGAGGAAAAA
This sequence comes from Saguinus oedipus, assembly GCA_031835075.1. Taxonomy (NCBI): domain Eukaryota; kingdom Metazoa; phylum Chordata; class Mammalia; order Primates; family Cebidae; genus Saguinus; species Saguinus oedipus. The sequence continues at coordinate 762,994 of CM063176.1, forward strand.
GAAAAAATTAATACCCCTATAAGTTTTGTTTGTGTGTGGTGTGTTTTTGTTTTGTTTTGTTTTTGTTTTTAGCAACAGGGTCTCACTTTGTTTCCCAGGTTGGTCTTGAACTCCTGAATTTAAGCAGTCTTCCCACCTCAGTCTCCAAAGTGCTGGGATTGCAGGTGTGTGCCATTGTGCCCAGCCTATTTTTGTGTATTTAATTTTTTTGTAGAATATTAGTCAGAAAAATACTGAAAAATTTAAAAATAAGTGAATTAAACTCACATTAGCTTAAATTGAAGCATTTTATTTCTGCCAAAAACAGTATTATTTTATTCTTCCAGTTAATGGAAGCAAACACATCAATAGTATATTTTCAAATCTAATTCTTTTCTTATTTTGTTTTCAAATGAGCAAACTGCCATGTATAACAATTTCTCTTCAACAAGTAACAATCATAAAAAATGCTATATTAACTTCAGTTTACAGTAATTTTCATTTGCAGGATGCCGCTGTGGCTGGAATTGTTTGAGATTTTTGAATAACATTCCCAAATCTGTATAAGATTGTACTAAGTAAAATATGTTACTAAAGTGTAGAAGACCCAAACACAAACTTGATTGTATATTATTGATATCAAATGCTGCTTTCAACTATTTCACATGGAATTTCTATAGAACTTAAATCATCAGAATATTTAAGTGCAGTGCAAACTTAGTGGCTCGTTTTGGTAAATCGGATGTATTTATACAAAACAACATTTCTCCAGTTTAGAAATTTAAAATCTGAAAGGATTTCACTGAATTTTTCATATCTCTAAATAAAATATGAAATTAGGGCATTTACAATCTTAAGTTCTATTAAATAAGCACTCTCCTCCTAAGTATCAATGCTCTTCATCCAGTGACTCATGCATTTCTAATTTATTTACTCTTTTTCATTTATTTTCAAATTTGAGAATATGCAAATCTCTTGCTGAAATTTTATGTTCATCAAGTACACTTTCAAAATTACCTTCATTTGTTGTAAGCAAAGGGATACGTCTTTTATTAAGTGTACAGCTTTATATACAGTCATGTTTACTGATTGTAAAGCTTTAACTTCTTCCACGTGGCTCAAAATATCCACACAGATAATCTGCATAATAAAAATTTGTAATCTATTTGTACCAATATGCTTTCAATTTCAGCATAATGTATTTTGTCATTTGATATGATATCATTTAATATTTGATAATCATCTTTAATTTGCGTGCTAAGCGTCTCAAATGCATTTTATCTTGATACTCTCAGGTAATGGTATGTGATTTTATTATTTATTTATTTATTTATTTTTTGTGATGGAGTTTCGCTCGTTACCCAGGCTCAAGTGCAATAATGGCACAATCTTGGCTCACCGCAACCTCCGCCTCCTGGGTTCGGGCAATATTCTTGCCTCAGCCTCCTGAGTAGCTTGGATTACAGGTACGCACCACCAGGCCCAGGTAATTTTTTGCATTTTTAGTAGAGACGGGGTTTCACCATGTTGACCAGGATCTCTCGACCTGGTCTCGATCTCTTGACCTTGTGATCCACCCGCCTTGGCCTCCCAGAGTGCTGGGATTACAGACGTGAGCCACCGCGCCCGGCGGTATATGATTTTAATATCGTTTTTAGACTAGACAAGAATAGGCCTGTTTGCTCACTGAATTTCCCTGCCCCTAAAATATATATCCTTTGTACAATACTAAAAAAGTTGATCATGTTTAAATTCACGTATGCAGCATTTTTTCCTGTCAAATTATGATGAGTTAAACAATGCACAAATTTGGCATAATTATTTTAGGGGCAAAATATTGGCTTGTATACCCCTGCATCACATGCCACATTTGCTCCATTATATCTCCGGCCAGGAGAATTTTTAAAAACCAGCAACTACCAAAGTACCAAAACTCCCTCAAGAAGAAAGAGATTACAACAACCACCAAAAAAATCCTGCATTTGTTAAAGAAAATTATTTGTAGTTAAAAATTTTTTAAACAAAAGAAAACTTCCTATGGTACAAAACAAAGCTGCTTGGAAGAAGCTGATACTTCTGCCTGGATTTCACTTATATTATGCACCACTCAAGACAGAAAGTATTCAAAAGATAAATATCAAGTCTACCTCACTTAATTTTACTCAAAAAAAGGCAAACGGTTACGAAGTGATACCAACATAAATTGACAACAAGAGAGCAAGCAGTTGAGCAAAACGATTTCTGCACTCATCTCTTAGACTGCCCAGTAAATAACACGTATATTACAATTCTGAGTCTTGCACTCAGAGTACTTAAGATAGCTAAAACGTATTTAATATATATTCAAAATATTTATATTTTAAAAATTAGTTTAATCTTTTGACAGTTAAAATATCCCACAAAATTAATCCTGGAAAGATTAATTTTTCCAGTGTACCAAATAATTGAGGTTTTACTGATTTGGTGGTTTTTAATTCATAAATTTATCTCCACTACTCGCTAGTTGAACTAAATAACAAACAAGTGAAACATAACATGTCTTTGTCAAAACAAGAATACCCTAAAATTCTACTTAGGACTAGACATTTTTATATCTAGTAAAAAATTTTAAATCAATTTTTTTCTTGCTCACAACACCCCAAATATTGTTGATGTGTCATACTGAAATTGAAAAAAATCTAAGTCACACTAATACTTTCAAGTGTATAAACCTTTAAGGTATAAGGTAAAACAAACTCTACCTTAGACACAGGTTCTTGTTCCTTTGTGGGAGCTTCTTTTTTTAATCTTGAAAACAAGATAAGTATTGAATATTTTATTTTATACATATGATGATAAAATACGAAACAATTCTTTTTCTGCATGCCTAAAATAATTAAAATGTAGATAGAAACTAATGTACATTTTATGCTTTAATAGTAAATTGATCTTTGTAAATGTTTTAAGGTAAAAGTTAAATATATGAGACTAAACAGTAGATTCAATAAATGTGCTAAATCAATAAATAAAGACGTATATTTCCTTGTTCTCTAACAAAAGGGCACTTAAGAAATGTTCTCTTTGCTAAGTACAAATTACAATAAAAGACATACACATTAGTAAAACAGTTTCAAAACAAGAATTGCTTTTCAAAAATTAAAAGCAAGTTATATGCTTATATAAGTAATATGCATCAGGATTTACAATTACAGGACTTTAAAAGTGAAAAAAGATAAATATTTTATCTACAGTGAAATTCAACATAATTCCACTTAAATATATATTATTGTTAACTTACTCTGGAGACAGTAAAATCACAGAAATAATTAGAATTTTGAGGAATATATTCTCTTTAAAACTTCCATAAGCACCGCTCAAATATTAAAACTTCTTGATTTCTAAAAATATTAATTATAACTTATTATAATATTAACAAAGGTATATGCCATCCAGAAAATCTTGTAAAATAATCAATTTAATCTAAAAGCTAGCTTATCCAAAGGATCTTTGTTTCAGAACCTACAGAAATGACTAAATATTATTTGTGATATTATATATTAAACTCAATGTTAATCTGTGTAGGTAGGTTACCTACCTGATCTGACATGCCATTAACCAAGAGTTAAGTGATACATAATTTTATGAAGGCTTGATAGCTAAGCTGAAGAAATAATACATTTAACATAATCAACGACTATATTATCTTAAATTTCATTGACAAAAAAGGATATCTAATATGATAGAAATGTCAACTATCCTAAAAGCTACTCTCATGGCTACAAAATCTTCCTTCTTTTTCCATCTTTTGAGGGCATATTTTAAAAATTAGGACTATAAATGCTAATACTTTGCTAAATATTAATAATAACCAACTGTATGAAATTACCTACCTATTTTAGCTATTAGGCAAAACTGCTAACTTAAAATAGATTATGTCTTTGTAAAACCACTACATTGGAAGTGTACTACAATAATTTACAACCAACTTGTTATGCAAATTGAAATGAATAAAACTTGCACAAAAAATTGACAAAATACACAAATGTCAATCACTTTGGGGGTTAAAGCTTTTGTAATTGTCTCAGGTATTTAATTGTGCACAATACTTATAAAGATGACATCACATCAAGTATACGGTATAACTTCACTGCTTTAACAAATTACAAAGGAAAATAAGTTTTAAGAATAAAATCAGTAATAAAGTAGTAAGAAAACATGAAAAATTAGTCTAAAAAGTAAGAAGTATGGAAAAGTAAGTTAATGAAGTTTTGAAATAAATGTGTATGTTACAACTGATTTTTTGTTTCTAAGCATTTAGTCGTTTTAAATTCAGTCATTTTAAAAAACAAATTGGTCGCAGGACAGTTTAAAGATTTCATAAAAGATTTTTCTCTCTCAGCTTACTGTTGTAAATGTCATCAAAGTAAGACCTTTTATATTCTTATAAAAGGAATATTACCATGCTAATCATTTTAGCATTTGCCTATTATAATAAACTAATTGTATGCAGCTATTAAAATGAGCCCCATTAAGCATGTTTATTATTACTGGCATTTCAACAGAGGAAAGACAGTCTTCTTGCTATCTCTGCAATGGAGGTTGGTGACAGAGGTTTTTATTACTCTCTATTACACTGGCAAGAAACTGGTAGGTGAGAACACAGTAAGTTACTGAAATAACTTGCATTCAGAAGCCTATAATTTCAGTCTTGTTTTGTGCCTTTTACCATATTAGTATTCTGAATTGTAATAACCAGTGAACACATTTAGAAAAACAAATCTTAAAAATATTTAGAAAAGCACACAGTAAATTTTAAATTATAAAATTCATCACTAAAATGTACAGTAAAATTTTGAATTATAGAAGTATGCTTAACGATTAATAAATTTTAATATGACCATTAATACATCATTAACACTTTTAGAAAAGAAGAAAAGTTTTCTTACCTACAACTCTTATTCACTAAAGATACGTGCTGAAATAGTCATTATTTTAGACATTCAATTACTTTGGTAGAAGACAGTGAAATTTGCTAAGCTCAAAGTTCTGAGCTGATGACCCACTTTTAAGTAATTATATTTCTCACCTGTGAATGTTACAATAAGTTTTAATTTTAAAAATACAGTGTAGAATTTTAGCAAACACTATTTAAAATTTCAACGCAAAGAGAACAGAAGGACTAACTGGTGATCAATTTCAACATCATTAGGGATCAAGATTGCAAGTAAATAATTTTTACCCCTCTCTGAAGACCTGCTGAAATAGACCTTTCTGACGTATTTCTACGGACAAGCTTTTCCCTCTAAAGTCTAAAATGGCCCCATTTGCATTTTTCTGCAGGTTTTAGGCATAATCACGAAGTTTCACTCTTGTTGCCCAAGCTGCAGTACAATGGCACAATCTCAGCTCACTGCAACCTCCACCTCTCAGGTTCAAGTGATTCTCCTGTCTCAGCCTCCCAAACAGCTGGAATTACAGGCACATAACATCACAACCAGCTAATTTTTGTATTTTTAGTAGAGACCGCATTTCATCATATTGGTCAAGTTGGTCTTGAACTCCTGACTTCAGGTGATCTGCCCACCTCGGCCTCCCAAAGTGCTGGGGTTATAGGCATGAGCCACTGCGCCCAGCTAATCCATGCAAAATTTAACATTCTGGTTCACTTATAGTAGTATGTTCCTTTGAGGTTTCATTCACACTATAAACATACCACGGGTGAGAAGAAGAGCTGTAAGGGGAAAAATATTCAGATTCATTTCAGCTAGGCCACATTCTTTCTTTCCAGTAACATTTAAGAGCCAAAAATTTCAATGCTGATGTTAGAAATGTAATATTTAAGAATATTTGTAAGCATACTAAAAAAGTTGAAAAGAGGCTGTAAAACAACCAGTAGTAAAGTCAGCCAGTAATCAAGGCTTTCCACTTAGGCCTGGCATGCTGACACATGCCTATAATCCCAATGCTTTGGGAGGCCAAGATGGAAGGATCATTTGAGCCCAGGAGTGTGAGACCAGCCTGGACAACATAGTGAAACCTCATCTCTAAAAAAAAAAATTTTTTTAATTAGCCAGGTGTGGCTGTACGTACCTGTAGTCCCAGCTACTCAGGAGGTTGAGGCAGGAGAATTGCTTAAGCCCAGGTCTTAAGAGGCTGCAGTGAGCCATGATTGCACACTGCACTCCAGCCCTCTGGCCTAAGCAAAACAGCAAGACTCTGTCTCAAGAAACACAGACACACACACACACACAAGCAAAATAAAATAAAATTAAAATACCTTCACTAAGACATTCAGGGACTAAATTTAATATCATAATCATCAGACTAAGAAATAACAGTAAACATCTAGTCTATCATTTCTGATCATTTCTTAGAATTATCAATATATTTGTACGTGGAAAGGGTGCCTGAGCAAAACATTTACAAGCTTGTACACATATTTCAGGTATTGTACTAAATGTTCCAGTCCAAAGTTAAAAAAAAAAGACTCTCTCTCCTCTCAAGGAGTTCACTGCCAAGAAAACATAATGAAGCAAATGATTACAGCATGAAAATTCTGGAGGAGACATCTTTGTTCACAGAACGCAGCTGCTATGAGAGGGAAAGAGGCGAGGAAGCAGTGGAATACTCTAGCGAACTTGGTCCTGCAACAACAGGAGTTAGCAAAGCAGGGAAAAGCCATCCAAGGCAGAGCAAAAGCAAAGTAGTATGAAACAAGACGATCAAATGAGAACCTTGGTGGTCTCATATCACTGAAACGTCAGGCACAAAGCAAAGTAGTCAAAGATGAAAACACACAAGTGGCTCTTCAGGGAAGGTCCTGATTTCCATGCTAAAGTGTTCATGCTAAGAACTTTAAGGCTAATAGGAAAGTATGACCAAATTTGTGCATCAGAAAGAAAAAAGGCTGTATTGTTGGAAGACCAGACAGTTAATGACTGTCTCAACTAAAACAGTAAGAGTCAATGGAGAAGAGGTTGGTTTAGGGAAATGAGAACAAATTAAAAGAAAAAGAATGTAAGTGTATGCTGGATAAAGGTAAATGAGAAGAACAAATATGACCCCTCAAATGCCTACCCTGGGTGGTAAGAGATTATTCATGACACAGAATTCAGAGGAGGGAAAAAGGATTCTTTGAGGGAAAAATAAATTCAGTTTTGGACATACTGGATTTGTGGTGCTTACAGAATATTTATATGGAAATATTAGCACTCAGACCTGCCTCTTGTGTATCTCATCCTTATGTACAATTCCAACCACTTCTACTTATTTATTTATTTTTTGCCCAAGGTGGAGTACCTGTGGTGTGATCACAGCTCACTGTAACCTCCACCTCCTGGGCTCCAGTGATCCTCCCTTTTCCACCTTCTGCGTAGCTGGGACCACACTCACACCACAACAATTGGCTAATTTTTGTACTTTTTTTTTGTAGAGATGGGGTTTCACCATGTTGCCCAGGCTGGCTGTAAACTCCTGAGCTCATGTGATCCTCCTGTCTTGCCCTCCCAAAGTGCTGGGATTATAGGTGTGGGTCACTATACCCAGCCACCAACCATCACTTCTCTTCATAACTTCAAAATCAAAATCCAGAGAATCCCAGAGACTCCTCCATTTTTATTCCAATTTATTATTTTTCAAACAGCTGACTATTCAGTTCAGACATCACAGTGTAATAGACTTGAGTCCTAAGAGATTACACTATTCAATGGCTGCCATCTTGCAGATGAGAAAATTTGAGGCCTAAAAATGCTAAAGTTAGAAAGCCATTAAACAACAGAACGAGGATTAAATGTGTGGGTTCTACTTCAAATTTCCACTGCACCGCCTCAAGCCAATTCCTCTCCTGTGAATCAGACTCCCTTATGATCATGCCAGGAAAACTGATCTCTCTGCCTCTAAATGTTTTCCACTCTAAAACATGCTGAGTATCACTGCCAAATTAATCCTACTGAAAGACCAATTTACACCATTCTTTGTTCAAACGTTAATATTGCCCAAACATCATTAGGGCAGTATTTCTATGAAGTCTGAGCAACAGAACATATGAGAGACAGTACACTGGCATGCTAGATTACTGTTCCAATCCTATGATTGTGTAAGTTGCTGCCTACACTTCTGTGGAAAGAGGGCATTAACACTGAAGCTTAGTCCTATCAAGTTTCTTGGCCAATCACAAACAAGGCAGGATGTACATCTAGCACTACAAGCAGAAGAGAAGCAATAGAGGAGATAGTACTGAGTAGTTTAGTCTCTGAAGACAATTTAAATTGAGGCTCTCCACTTCACAGCTATGCGTGACCTTGGGCAAATTATTTAAGATATCTGTATCTCAGATGTCTCATCCATAAAATCAGGATAGTAACAGCTCATACCTCACAAATATGTGAGAATTAAATCAGTAAATAAATGCAAAACACTTAGAAGAGTGCCTGCCACACTGCATGTGCTCAATGTCAGCTTTTATTGTCATGGGTATGGTTAGAGCATAGACTCAATCTTCTTGCTCAGAATCTGCTTGAGAGTATACAACAGAGGTTCCTTTTACCACCTAAATATCTCTACTGCCATGCTTCTACCTCACCCTCCGAACAATAGACATTAATTTTGATTGCTGGTCTACTCTCCTTAGGAACAGTCCTATTTTTTCTAGTATGAAATGATCTACTTATCTTAGAACACCAGGGTATGATTTGGCCACCTAATGCTATTATAACAAAGATAGAGCAGAAAAATCATTTTAGATAGACAGAAGAAAGAACTATGTAAAGACAGAGAGACAAGAAATCAAAAAGACCAAAATATTCATGTGTAAAAATGTAAAGAACAGTATCTGACCATCATCAATGTAGGCAGAAGATTTTAATGACAGTCTAGGGCTCTATTTTATTATTTTGGTTTGTTGGTAATATTGAATTATACCCTGGATATTTAATTTATAATCTAGAATCAATGACCCTTAGGAACCAGAGACTGAAAAAAATGGTAGTAAGCTCAGAATCACTGGTAGAGATTGGTAGTTTGTCCTAAATGAAAGAATACACTGAAGTTGCATTTATTTTTCCATCTCACTGTGTCTCAAATTCTCCCTGCTTACCAGATATCAAAGGCAGAAGTCCAAATTGCCAGAAACCACCATATCTTGATGCTCAGATCCTACCTACTGATTTGCAATCACATACCAGGGGCAAATATATTAAGTCTATTTTAAAAAGGAAGAACTATTTTACAGATCCTAAAGATCTGGTTTGAGATATTAATGTCCATGGTAGGAAAAGAGAATCTAGGGGCTACAATCCTGGTCACATTTCAAAAGTTTAAAGAAGAAACAAGCCCAAAATAAACTCAACAGATCATATCAGTTTGTTCCTTAAAGAAGATAATCGCCTCTTCCAGAACAATTAAAAAAACCTTACAAAATAAATGAAATGAAGACTCCTGATAATTCTGAACACATAAGAACTGGAGAGTTATAATTTAGAATTATGACCAGAGCCAATAATTCCTGTGAGTAAGTTCAAAATTTCACAGGAAAATAATGGAATGAACTCACATATTCTTCAATGATCACAGATTCAATGACAATATATTTTAACATAAATACTATTTTAAAATATAAGATTTATAGAAAAAGGCTGCCATTCTATTCCTAAGAGTTTACTTACTGATTATATTTATGAAAGATAATTAATGACTTTGGTTTGAGAGTGGCAGAATAAAGTAATATTTCACCTTGGGAATAGGTCCAGATTCTCTTCTGATGCAGCATTCACAAAAAAATCCCATAATGAAATATATATATGGTATTAGTTGTTTAATTGATTATGAAATCAGTTGACCGTATGACCTATAAAAAATGTGAATTCAGGGTCTACATTTCTAATTCCATTATTCTGTAATTGCTTTGGTGGTATAAACCACATTTTATTTATATTTTCATTTCCAACACCTGACACAGAATCTTATACACATAAAAAGTAGGGTATCGATGTTCAGTGACAAAGAATATATGGGAGGGTTATCTATATCATACTGTTAATGAGCCATGTAGTTACTACTGGTGCTAAGTATAAACCTCATTAAATTAGGGGGATTTAATAAAGTGTAATACACACATTAACATCTGTGAAACACATTTTACATATTTTTAAAATCTTCAAAACACAGATATTTTCAATCCCATTTCACAGAAAAAGAAACTGAGTAATTTTCCCTTAAAGTTAGTGAGACAGCTGGGTTCTTAAACTCTGGTACTTTGATTGCCAATGTTTTTGCAATTCTACTTTGCTTAGAACAAACATGGATGTCACTTGGAGAACTAAATCAACTTTTAAAATCTCTTCACATTGTGGCTTTTAAGATTTTTGATTCAACAATAAAATAGGCAACCAGTTAAGCAGCCTAGTTTAGCAAGCTGGAGTTCTTATGTATTTACCACAGATTCTTACACTGTGAAGATCTGCTATAATAAATTATCATTCTATTCTTGACTTTTTGGCAAGAAAAAGAAACATACAAAACTCAAGCCTTTCCTTCTATTTTGTTATAATTCATCCATCCAGGTAGATAAACAGGGAATTAGAGAAGGGAAGAAATGGACTGAGAAATGAACTCATGACTGCGTTACAGTATCTGTAATATTTGAAAAAGGCAGATTAAAAAAATAATTTCAAAAGAAAAAGCTACATGACTATTGCTAACTAGTACAATTAAACAATTTTATAAAATTAGTAGTACTAAATAAGTAGCCAAGATTTCTGAAAATAAATGCCTGGTAATAATTAATAAAAAGTTTTAGTTGAAGAAAGGATTCCATAAGCAATAAAAAAAAAAATATTTCTTTCTAAACAAAGAAGATGCTGTGCTAGTTTTCAACAAGGCAGTGTTGTTTCATAGTTTTTGGACTGGAAAAACCAGAATACTGTCAATTCTAACATTAGAGAATCTTACAAGATTCATTAAGGCACTGCAATAAGATGCCATCCACCCAGCAGTTTGGAAACATATGCTGCCTGACCTGTGAACTTTAAGTTAAAATTACAAATAACCATAGTGTATTGCCACTAAAACCCTCAATGATGAGAAGATTCCACTGGTAAGTAGTTTCCAGGGCTTCCTGTTATCAGGAAACAGCAGAAATGATAGTAGTAACAGCAGTAATAGCAATAGCAGCAGGGGCAGCAGTAACAGTAGTGGTGGCAGGAGAGCAGCAGCAGCTGAAACAGCAGTGGCATGTGCATTTATTGAGTGTCTGCTATCTGTCAGGCCAGTGCCAAATAATTTAAATTAAATATTCAGCTAAATTCTTTAAATTAATAATTTAACTAATTAATTTTTTTGTGTGTTTTTTGAGATGGAGTCTCACTCTGTCACCAGGCTGGAGTGCAGTGGTGCCATCTCGGTTAACCACAACCTCCGCCTCCTGGGTTCAAGTGATTCTCGTGCCTCAGCCTCCCAAGTAGCTGGGATTATGGACACATGTCACCACAAGCGCTAATTTTTTAGTTGAGAAGGGGTTTCACCATGTTGGACAGAATGGTCTCAGTCTCCTGACCTTGTGATCCTCCCAAAGGGCTGGGATTACAGATGTTGAGCCACCGTTCCCAGTCTAATTAATTTTTATACATTATCTCTATCTCTGTTTTTCACAGCTACCCAGAAAGGAATTTATTACATATCTTTTACTGACGAGGAAGCTGAAGTCTGCAAGGTTAAGTAATTTACTCAAGAATGCAGAGTCAGTTAGATACAAAACTAGGATTTAAACATAAAATCATCTTATTTCAAAGCTGCACTCTTTTTTGCAACACCATATTTCACAGTGGTATGGATGAACAGATATTTTTCAGTGTGGATGATTAAAAACAATTATACTCTATATTTTAATAAAAGATACAGAAAAGGAAATGTACAGTATCCACTCCACTTTTGCAGATGATCACAAAGTTTTCCAGGTAGTCAAAAGTGACAAGAGTGAGGGTACAGAAGGATCTCAAAATCAGAAAGGTGAGATCGAAGTATCAGATGAACTACAATCTGGTCAAGTACATGGAAGTATAATTTAGAGGGAAATAGTTATACTATTTATAAAAGACAGTTATGACTAAAATGAACCAAATGAACCTAGGAGTATTCATAGACATTCCCTAAAAATACGTTTACTAAACTCTATGAACCAAAAATCTAAAGGCATGACTAATATGTGCTGCAATGATAATTCTAAGGAAAGATATACTGGATTAAGAAAAAAAGTAAAAGAAAATGATTTGTGAAAATGGTATGGAGGGTGACAATGAAACACAGGCTGAAGATTAGAGTAATTCCATCTGAATAAAATGTAGGCAGAAATAAAATCACAAAGAATAGAAAACAATAACTTTATGCTGGTATAGTGCTTCCTATGTGCTAAAGACTTTCTAAGTACTACATGCATATACTAACTCCTTTAATTCCATCAACACCTCGAGTAGATAGTATACTTTTGTTATCTGCGTTTCACAAATGAGAAACTGGGCACAGAGGTCAGGTAACCTATCCAAAGCACACACGCCTAGTAAGCAGCAGAGCAGGAACTCCAAACCAGGCAATCAACTGTGGAGCCTGTGCTCTCTAACCACTACACCGTACTTTCCCTTAAGGGTCTGAGAGAGTTAATGTAGAGCTGGGTATCAAATCTCCTAATCTTAGTATCAGGAAATATCTCCTGAAGCCATCTAAGAAGGAAGTAAAACTTGACAAAATAAACTTCTTAGTAGATAAAATAGATAATAAAATACTGGAAATAGCAATGGTCTCAAGAAAAGTAGGTGAGTAGGTTGATAAGCTAAGCATAGTTACAGATAGAAGCTTGAAGCCAGTATAAGAGATTCTTACACTTCCTAGTGAGAAATCATGGTAGGCAACCATATTTCCTAACAAAACTATCCCTTGCTTCTACATCGGGGAAGACTAGGCTAATAACTGGTCTGTCTCCGTTAAGTATATTTTAGATTCTACAAACATAATAATGAGGATGCCATTTTTCTTGATATAATTTCTAAAATATGAAGATGTATTTTGCAGCATCTAGTTATAAACTACACCTTACACATGACTCATGAAATGAATAAAATATCTAGGAGTCCTTCTTTAGACAATACTCTACAAAACTACTTTTTCTTTCCCAACTAAGAAAATCTAAAGAATCATAAATCTATATCAGCATTCTACACACAGTTCTATGAAGATTAATGTCAAGAAGTTTAATAAGTATTGAAGGAAAAGATTTCCCAGGTCAAGTAAATACGCTTTTAGACATTCACAGTTCACATATAGCATTTAAAAAATTCCTATATTACAGAATCTATTTAACTTTAACTTTCATTTCCTAAACTTATTTGGCCATGGAAACTTTTCCCCCAGACCATTTATAAATTATGTACATTAGTTCTACAGTACAGACTTTGGGAAGCACTGACCTAGTTACCTTCTTTTATAGAAATGCAAGAGAATTGCTTATACAAGACTACATGTAGAGAATTAAACATGCCTAAGAGTAATGTGGACATTTAATTTTCTCAAGGTCAAGAGTTCCTGTCCTGCTAGTTGGGAAAGGGATATGTGGCATTCTAAATTCATCTTCTCATATGAATAAATCATGACATTTAGGTAGAATCAACACTGAATAACAGAACCACAGAACTCTAGAACCAGTCAGCACCCGGCCGGGCACGGTGGCTCACACCTATAATCCCAGCACTTTGGGAGTCCCAAGCAGGTGGATCACGAGGTCAAGAGATCGAGAACATGGTGGAACCCCTTCTCTACTAAAAGATACAAAAATTAGCTGGGCGTGGTGGCACGCAACTGTGGTTCCAGCTACCCTCAAGGCTGAGGCAGGAGAATTGCCTGAACCCGGGAGGCGGAGGTTGCAGTGAGCCGAGATTGCGCCATTGCATTCCAGCCTGGGTAACAAGTGAAACTCCGTCTCAAAAAAAAAAACAACAGAAATAATATACAGAGATCTCACGTTTACCCAGTTTCTCCCAATAATAACATCTTACAAAACTATAGTATATTATCACAACCAGGATACTGACTGCTCATGCACCAATTTCATTCAGATTTTCCCAGTTTTACTTGTATTCATCCTCATGATGTTTTAAAATACTAAATGATACTTACAGCTTAGAACATTCCCTGAAACTCATAAAGGCAAATAACTACAACATCTCCACTTAGATATCTAATACGTATCTCAAACTAAAACATGTCCCAAATCACAGTCCTCATCTTCCCTACCAATTCTACTCCTCCCATAGTCTTCTCACCACCATCTTTCCAGTTGCTCAGACTATTAACTATGGAGTTATCCTCAACATTCTTTCTCACATTTCACATAGGAACCTTCCACAAATTCAATATATATCTAAAATTAAACCACTTATCACCTACACTGCAACTTGGCCTAAACCTCCACCATGTCCTACCGGAATTATCATAATAGCTCCCTAATTGGTCTCCCTAATTCTGCGCATGGTTTTCTAAAGTTATTCTCAAGACAGCAGCGAGAGTAATACAGGCAACCCTTTATATTTTATTTATTCTGGCTTTTATTGAGCTCTTCTCTATTTAAAATCTTCTAGTGACTGCTCATCTCAGAGTAAAAGCCAAATTCCACAGGACTATAAAGTCCTATACCATGTGGCCCAAATTACCTCACAGGTCCCACCTCCTACTATTCCCTCCCTTGCTTACTCCACTGCACCCAAACCAGTCTCCTTGCAGTTTCTTAAATCAGAAATGATCCCACTTCAGGGCTTTTGCACTAGCTATTCCTTCTCCCTGGAATGCTCTTTAGATGTATATCCAAATGGCTCACTTCCTTTGCCAGCTTCATGTCTTCACTCAAATGTCATCTCTCAGTGAGGCCTCACTAAATTAAAAATGGTAGCCTTCCAACTCCTACCCCATACTCCTTTATCCCCCTTCTCCGATTTATATTTCTCCCTAGTATTGATCATCTAACATATTATATGTTTTATTTAGTTTTTATTGTCTTTCACAACTGTAATGTAAATTCCGTAAGACCAGAGATTTCAGTCTATATTTCTAACACCTAGGACACTGCCAGGCACAAAGTGGATGCTCAATAAATATTCCCTGAATAAAAAAGTGCATGACAAAAATAGGGCAAGAATCTGAGCCTCTGTAGTTTAATAATTATTTTCCTAAGAATGGTGATGGACTCAAACTGAAGCAATCACACCTGTTATTCAACAGTAGCCAAAAGACACATATGCATGAAATGGCTATCTGACCAGATGGATAATATGATGGGAAGGTGGGATTACACTCAAGCTAAAACTCATTAGCACCAAAATGAAATTCAACTAACTGTCTACAATAAGCGAACTGTGTACTGATTGCCAAGTGTTTTATCTGAACCAACTTTTTTTAAAAAATGAATTTACTGGTGACAGAACTTTAAGAGCTCATATTTTAAGAAAATGAATTTGATACATACTATAAAAAATAAAATTCTATGTAAGACCACAAAGAAGTACAGTTGTTCCTTGGTATCGGTAGGAGACTGGTTACAGGACCTGCCCTCATCCCACAAGTCCTCCTACTTCCCCAAGCCCCACCAAGAATAACGAAGTCCCAGATGCTCAGGTCACTTATACAATATAATTGCTATGTAAATTGTTGTTATATTGTATTGTTTTCATTTGTATTTTTTACTGTATTGTTATTTCTCATTGTTTTTCCCCCTGAAATATTTTGAATCCATGGTTGGCTGAATATGCAGACATGAAACCCAAGTATATGGAGGGTTGACTGTACTCCTAAATTACTATATTAAGGATATAGAAGGATGATTGTACTCCTACATTACTATATTAAGGATATGGAAGGTTGACTGTACTCCTACATTACTATATTAAGAATGTGGTTTATCCTACTTTCGACCTATGACCAAGGTGAGGTGAATATCTATAAATGAATAGAGAACTAATGTTTAAAATAGAAAAAGTTATTGTTTCTGGATAAACTTTTAAAACCTGGGTAGAAAGAGGGTAGACAGCAAAAATTCCTAGAGAAGAATAAGGAAAAAAAAAAAAACTAGTATATCACTAAGTCCACCACTAAGAAACAAACCACTTGTGGAGATTTTTGAAAACCTTTCATTTGAGATATAAATTAGTTTGGAAATTTAGAACTAATAATTCTTTTGATAATTAATTGCACACATCATATAATACATCGTCACCTAAACTGGCTTTAAAAATGTTCTAAAATGCAAATAGAGAAGTTCTGATTTTACAATAAAAATCCACCACTGAGTCATAATTTCAGAGCCTTCCTATCTTTATGCTATTAATATCACAAAAGGCATTTTGCTAGTCTTTTAAATTTAAGAAATTAGAAGAGTATAAATAGTGACCTTTTCATTGTCCTGCAAGAAAAAAATGCAAGGTGTACTAAGTAGATACAGCACTCTGTCTGCAGCCAAGTAACAAGGCTTCCATATAATAATTAGAGCAGTGTTCCTCTTTATAGGATAAAATCTATACCTTTTATTCATTAGCAAATAATTCCTGAGGCACTTAAACAATATAATCTTTTATTAAAAGAAAATAATAGTATTAAAAGTGTTTAGGTCTATATTCAATGTAACTAAAATAAACACATGCCAAACTTAAAATACATAAAGGAAAGAAATACATGCATTACTGATTACCATCCATATTTTTTTTAATATATTACCTTTACCCAAAGGAGCTACATTAATGGCTTAGTAGATATTACATCATACATGACAAATATGTAACCTTAAAACTGGCTCTAAAGGTCTGCAAGTAGTATTGCCAATTCTTTACACCTAAGAACCCACAATTGAGGTAATATTAATAATAATCCCAATGGGACAGAGTCTCTAATAATAATGTCTAATGGGCTGAGTAACAGCCAAATTTAAAATCTACAAATAGGCAGCTACACAAAATCTGTAGAGAAGTCTATGAAATCTCTTGGAGTTCTTAAAACAAACACTAACAAATTTTAAATAAAATAATATAAAAATAGACATCATAAAATAGACATTAATAAATTTTGAAAACATAAAACCAAGCTATTAAAATTAATCTTAAAAAATCAAAATGCAAGAACTGTTATGGTTAAAAAAATTACAGAATTAATACTGGTTAATAGATTTTATATGTCAGCAAAAATAACTGCAATTTTGGAACATAATTGTGGAGACCTGTTGTTCCAAGGATATGAAAATAGCCATGGTTTCCTAACGACTAGAGTTTTAATATTCCTTGGACTGCATTCATACTAGAGAAAGATGTAAGGGCAGCAGCCAAAATGACTAAACTTCAACTTGGATGTTGAAGCAGTGATTTGATGGGCTTTTCTTGGTCATAATTGCCTCATAAGCTTAAGATCATGAGCCAAAGCCCCCAGTGGGAAGTATGCTCAATTTGGTGGGCCTTAAAGCCATCTCTGGCCAAACAGCATCAGCCTTATGGGAGGCCAGCCATGTAGAAAGGGAGTCTCCCCAAGATCTGATTTCCTGAGGCCACAACCTAAGAGCAGGTCCCACAGTCAAATTATTCACACTCCTTGGAAAGAGAGAACAGGCATCAGTTGTGTCCATCGAAGGGGGACACTGTCCAGGTATACCCTGGACATATTTTGAAATCTCTGGGCTGCTTCTGCATCTGAAAAATAAGAAAAATAGCACAATGACAGACAACGAATGAGGAAAAAGACAATTATCTGGCCTAAAACTTAAGACGTATAAGAAATTAAGAAAGCAACAAACAGACAAAAAGACAAACAGCCATATCATTTGGAATCTAACATTCTGAAGGCAAGTACAGCAGAGAAAAACAAAAATTATTTTAAGCAAAGAAAAGACAGAGCAACAAACGTTATTTTTAGACAGCGCAAACTGGAGAAAAAAAAATATGTTAAGATATGTCAACCTGACACAAAGATAAGGTGGAATAGGAATCTAGTCCCATTTGAAAGCTGAAAAGAGCTGAATAAAGAGAGCTAGTGTCATGAGCTTGGCTGCTTAACTGCCTTTGTAAGAAAACATCTCAGAACTCTGAACTTAGGAAATTCCAACTTGTCTTGCACCAGGTCACGAGCTCCATAGAGCAGGAACCTATTTCAACAAGCAGCTTTAAAAAAAAAAAAACAAAAAAAACAAAATACTTTAATACTTTTCATTCATATTAATGATACACTTAAAAATGCAATAGTGCTAACATCCATCAAAGTACAATGCACTGAATAAAAATTAAACTTACTCAGAAAGGTGCTCAGAAGTTGGGATACAAACAGAAACTGAAATTAGAAGAAAAGTTTTACATTTACAACAGCATATGAAATATGATGAGTGAGAATAATGATTTAGTAAAGAGACCATATTGTGAATGACCAAAAACACTGGAATAAATATCAAAAATCTAAAGTTGCACAGTTACATGTACGTACCTTTCTGCATGACAACTTGGCAAGTATGAGCTTCATGTCGACTTAAGTGTGTGGCCATGTTATCTAGGCCAGAAACATCACTTAGGAAATCACAATTAAGGCACACTAGAGTAATGCCCCTAGAAAAAAAACATTATAAAAAGATTTTTATCTTTTATGAATAACCATATACAAGTTTGATGATTATTTTCCATAATTTGCTTTTTGTGTCAAACATAACTATGACTT
Source organism: Saguinus oedipus (assembly GCA_031835075.1). Classification (NCBI taxonomy): domain Eukaryota; kingdom Metazoa; phylum Chordata; class Mammalia; order Primates; family Cebidae; genus Saguinus; species Saguinus oedipus. The sequence continues at coordinate 781,669 of CM063176.1, forward strand.
CCCATTTTTGTTATATAAATTTGATATAAACTGAAACTATTCTCTGGAAAATGACACAGCCATGCCCAAATTATGCTACTATTTATTTACAGAAAGTATTTATTTCATACTTTTGCCTTCATGCCAATTGTTAAAAGTTAGGAGTCAGAAGACCTAGAGTCAGTCTTGTCTCCATAATCAACTTGTGTAACATAGGCAAGTCACATTCTATTTGCCCTTCCACTCATCTGCAACATGTAGATATTTACTGAAGCTGTTTTCATATATACTGTACTACTAGGTACAATGAATAAAATAGTGAACAAAAAAATAGTACTGTCTATGCAATAATGGAGCTTACTTACAATCTGATGTTTATTTAGTTGGAACTAAATTCAGAAGAAAAATGTGAAGGCTTTAAAAACAGATCACGTTATAGCCACCATCAATTGTACATTATATGTTAAGTATTTTCCCATGTATTATTTCATCTGATTCTCACTACAGTCATCAAAGTTGGTATTATTCTCATTTAACACTGAACTAGCTAAAGTAGTTAATAAAATACTGAAGTCTGCAAACTTGAGTTCCTCATCATTCCAGCACTGTGAACTAGTCTATCTGCTGGGGCTTAAAGTACTCATCAACAAAACTTCACTGAGTGCTCTAGTTTTCTTTTACTTTTTTTTTTTTTTGACAAAGAGTCTCACTCTGTCACCCAGGCTGGAGTGCAATGGAGTGATCTCAACTCACTGCAACCTCTGTCTCCCGGGTTCAAGCAATTCTCCTGCCTCAGCCTCCTGAGTAGCTGGGATTACAAGTGCACACCACCACACCCGACTAATTTTTGTGCTTTTAGTAGAGACAGGGTTTCGCCATGTTGGTTAGGCTGGACTCGAACTCCTGACCTCGTGATCCACCTACCCTGGCCTCCCCAACTGCTAGGATTACAGGCATGAGCCACTGCGCCTCGCCTGAATGCTATAGTTCTTAAAGGAAATGTGTAATTAGTATGAATTTTTAAAGAAGTTAGGAAACAATTGTCTAGTTATCAATACTTTATTTTTGAATACAGGAATAGCATTGTATTCACTGGATTTAACTGTTTCGCATTTGCTATTTCAAGTATTTGAACATACTTGACATAAAGTACATTAAGATTTTAATTTAAAATACATTTAGACTTGTGATTTTTAGCTGAAAGGTGTTTTGAAATATTAAGCCTGTAAAATACTAAAATAGTTCAGAGAACTTAGCCACTATATGTTTAATTTCTTAGAGTTATGAGTTAACCCCTTGGGAGTTTGTTACACCAAGCATCTGAAGTGCTATTTAAAAGAAAATCAATTATGTTAAATGTATAAGTGATGTTGTTGCCTTAAGTAATCTGAATTGTAAACAGAAGATAAATTGAAAAATAATTAGTCTATTGAAGTAGAATGCCCCTGTGCCTCTTCTACCAGTAGAGACAATACCCATTCTTTAAAGTCAAGTAGGCCTAACACCTATCCAGACCACTATAAGAACGGTAATCTTTTTCCTCTCTCAAGTAACTCTCATTGCACTTATTAAATTCATAGTTATTTATGTTCACACCTTAACTCCCACACAATAAAATGTTGTACATTCCCCTGAAGGTTGGTTCCAACAATGCTTCCTCACTACATCTTTACAGGACCTGCTACTTTATGTTCAAGATAGATGAGAATGAATATTCTGTTTCAATAAGAGTAATTACATAAATTATTGTCATATAGAGTTATAAACAGAAATTAAACAATTTTCAATTTGGGACTACTCAAGTTGAGTGAAAAAACATCCGAGATCTTTAAAATGACATAGTTCACTTAGAAACTAAACACACCACTGAAGTTGACAACAAGGTAAAAGTTGAATTAAAATCTTATTCTTAAAATGCAGTAAAGCCATATTCGCTCTTGTAACTGTTTTTAGTAAAGGTAACATCTGATGTAGCTTAACGATTTCCCCAGATTCAGTAAATATTTTAAAAGTAGTACTAAGATATTTTTAAAATTGAATGAAATTTTCTCTCCCTGTGAGCTACTAATCTAACATCACAGACAGGGCCTATTTTCCATATCATTTTCAATATACACATTAATTTATTCAACAAATATTTACTGAATGCCTACTATGTGCCAGGCATAGATCAAAAAACCAAACCACACACAATGCCACGAGAGAACAAAACAATAAGCACCTAAAATAAAAGTAAGTCAGATGATCTAGAGACAAGTAAGATATAAAAAGGAGACAGAAGTGCTGCGATCAAGGATACAGGTTTTTGAACTTTGTAGTCAATAAAAGACTCAATCAAAGTAGAGCTGAAAGAGACAAAAGAGCTAGCCATACAGTATCTGGGGAAAAGCAAACTAGGCACTGGAAATAATAAATGCAAAGGTCCTGAGACATATCATCCCCTCTTCTACATCTTCCACAAATCCAAAGAATCGAAGTAAATTTGGCAAATCTTATCTCTACAGATCAGCTTGGTGGAGCAAAGACAATGATTTCAAGGAGCAATGGCGACATAAAATAAACAAAGAAAGTTCGAGGAATCAGAAGAATATGAAATAATAATGCTCAGTGGATTCTAAGTTAATATGTGGTATCACCAAAGCTAACTATCAATGCCTCTAGAAAATTTTATCAACAGTTCTTTCTGTACAGTAATGAAATTGTATAATTCTCTTTATTTTCAAAAGAAAATATAAGAATTATAAAAATCACATACTGATTTCAAGAATTCCAGTGGTTAAAGGAAATTTACTTCAAAACCAAGAAAGTGTTGTTTCCTATACTAGATAGCTTAGCTATCTTTTTAATATTCAAATATTGTTGGAGTGCCTTATTTTTGTTCTAATTTTACAATGTAAATGCATCAAGGTTTCCTCTGGACATCACCTTTCCACTGAAATAAATTCAGCAAGAGAATAATGCTTCATCACGCCTCTGGTCTAAGAACACAATGAACACAACTCTCTAATGTCCAGTAGCAATCATTTACATTTTCAAATTAGATACCATAACATCAGGTTTAAAAACAGTTATAGCAAACCACAATGAGATGCCACTTTATACCCATGAGGATGACTATAATCAAAAAGAGATAATAAAAAGCGTTGGCAAAGATGTGGAGAAACTGGAACCCTCAAACACTGCTGGCGGGAATGTAAAATAATGGAGCTACTTTGGAAAACAGTCTGGTGGTTCCTCAAAGGCTCAACATGGAGTTATCATACAACCCAGATATATACTCTTTAGTATAATCCTAAGTATATGCTAAAGAGAATTAAAAAGTCACGACCGTACAAAAACACGCACACAAACGTTCACAGTAGTTTTATTCACAAGGGCCTCAAAAGGAAAACAATCTAAATAAATAAACTATTGATACATCTCTACAATGGAGTACTATGCTGCAATTTTTAACAATGAAATATTGATACATACTACAGTACAGATGAATCTTGAAAACATTATCCTAAATGAAAGAAGCCAGTCACAGAGGACTACATCATGTAACATTTTTTATATGAAATGCCCAGAAGGGGCAAATATTACACAGACAGAAAGTAGACTAGTTGTTTGGGGATGGGGAAAGCCAGAAAAAAATGGGAATGACCACTAACGGGTACAGGGTTTCTTTTTGGAGTGACAAAAATGTAGTAAAACTAACTGGTGATTGCTGCAGGACTCTGTGAATACACTAAAATCTATAAACACATAAATTGTATGGTATGTTAATTCTTTTTTTTTTCGAGACAGAGTCTCGCTCTGTTGCCAGGCGCCAGGCTGGAGTGCAGTGGCACAATCTCGGCTCACTGCAACCTCTGCCTCCCGGCTTCAAGCAATTCTCCTGCCTCAGCCTCCTGAGTAGCTGGGACTACAGGTGCATGCCACCACGTCCAGCTAATTTTTGTATTTTTAGTAGAGACGGGGTTTCACCATGTTGGCCAGGGTGGTCTCGATCTCTTGACCTGGTGATCCACCCACCTCGGCCTCCTAAAGTGCTGGGATTACAGGCGTGAGCCACCTCACCCGCCCTGTTAATTCTAACTCAATAAAGCTGTTGTGTAAAACAAATTTTAGTCATTACAATTTTTCAATAGAAAGAGTAAAAAAAGATCAACTAGTTACCTGAGATTTTCTGAATGCTTCTTAAAAATACAAAACCTTTTGCTTGGACGGTTACTATGAAAGCTGGAGAAACAAAACAGATTGGAATGATTTTATTATACAATAAGTCATATTAATTTATATTTCAAGTTCATACTTAAATTTCTAGTTTTTAAGAAAAAATTATAATGTAAATAATAAAATGCCTGTCATTTCCATTTAATTCAACATTTTATCTTACATTCCGTTTTACCTATTATATTCTAATGACACTATTTTCCCAGGCATATTTTTAAATAATTAGCATTGTACCTTACTATTATGTTAAAAAAGGAAATACTGAAAATTAAGAAAATGTAAAGAGTGGCCAGGCATAGTGGTTCATGCCTATAATCCCAGCACTTCGGGTGGCTGAGGCTGGTGGATCACAAGGTCAGGAGTTAAAGACTAGCCTGACCAATATGCTGAAACCCTGTCTCTATTAAAAATATAAAAATTAGCCAGGAGTGGTGTTGTGCCCTTATAGTCCCAGCTACTCAGGAGGCTGAGGAAGGAGAATTGCTTGAACCCAGGAGGAAGAGGTTGCAGTGAGTCAAGATCACGCCACTGCACTCTAGCCTGGGTGATAGAGTGAAATATGGTCTCAAAAACAAAAACAAAAAAAGAAAGAAAATGCAAAGAGCATCAAATTCAGTATTTTAATTTATGAAGAGTAAAACAATTCTAAATTTCTGTTAATTACACATTTGTGCTATAATACGAACAGTTATCAACAATAATTGTTTTTTATTACTCTCCAATCTTAACATGTTTGAGCAGGGGACGGGGAGGAAGAATCTAAATGATCTGGGAAGTAAACAGTACTTGAGCTAAATGCCACTGTTCATCATCTGTAAATTCAAACATTTACAGTGCTCCTTGTAATTACTAGTAGACTTTTTCTCTTCTTCTTTTAAGAGATGGATCTCAGTATGTTGCCCAGGCTGGAATCAAACTCCTGGGCTCAAGTGATCCTTTTGCCTCAGCCTCCTGGGTAGCTGAAACTACAGAGGCACACAGTCAAACCTGGCTTTCTAGTAGAGGGGTTTTTATTTAAAAAAAAAAAAAATTAAAGCAGAAATCATGAATTAAAACAATACTTCCTCTAAGCACAGAAAAGAAAACCACTAACCAAACTTTGCAGCCCATGATAATAGCTTCTATATACCCTTTTAATTCGAGTAGAAAAGCTTTCCTATACTAGAAAGCCAGGATTCAACCAATAACATAAACATCACCTGACAGCTTACAGTAGGTCCCTCCTCACCACCGTTACCCATGTTTCACTTTCTGTGGCTTCAGTTACCCACGTACACTACAGTAAGATATTTTAAGAGAGACAGCCTACATTCATATAACTTTTATTACAGTATATTGTTATAATTGTTGTATTATTGTTAATTATCTTACTGTCTAGTTTGTAAATAAGTCTTTATTGTATGTAGACGTGTATGTATAAGATATTATTATTGTTAATTATCTTACTGTCTAGTTTATAAATATTTATTGTATGTAGATGTCTATGTATAAGATATTATTAATTATCTTACTGTCTAGTTTATAAATAAGTCTTTATTGTATGTAGACGTGTATGTATAAGATATTATTAATTATCTGTCTAGTTTATAAATAAGTCTTTATTGTATGTAGATGTGTATGTATATTATTAATTATCTTACTGTGTCTAGTTTATAAATAAGTCTTTATTGTATGTAGATGTGTATGTATATTATTGTTAATTATCTTACTGTCTAGTTTATAAATAAATCTTTATTGTATGTAGACATGTATGTATAAGATATTATTATTGTTAATTATCTTACTGTCTAGTTTATAAATAAATCTTTATTGTGTGTAGACGTGTATGTATAAGATATTATTATTGTTAATTATCTTACTGTCTAGTTTATAAATAAATCTTTATTGTGTGTAGATGTGTATGTATAAGATATTATTATTGTTAATTATCTTACTTTCTAGTTGATAAATAAATCTTTATTGTATGTAGATGTGTATGTATAAGAAAAAACGTAGTATACATAGAGCTCAATACTATCCACAGTTTCAGGCATCCACCAGGGGTCTTGGAACATATATCCCAGTGGATAGGGGGGACTACTGTATTTCACAATGCAGTCTTCCCCGACCAACAACCCCTGCCCCATGACAACTCCTCAAACATACAGAGGGCTGTGGAGCTCAGGAATTTGCTTTAACAAGCATTTTCAGTGATTCATATACAAGCTAAAGTTTGAGAAGCAGCAGCCAACACACCAGTACCGGGGTCAACGGTTACTCTCAGCTACAAAATAACTGTCCCCAGCACAACATCAATGTATAGGAAAATATATATACATATATATTCTGGCTAGCTATAATCCCCAGAAAATATCCTCAGATCTCTAATAGTCATTTCTTCAACCTGGGAGTAGTTACTATTAGAGTTTACAAATTTAAGGTGGTGTCACAAAAATAAAGTTTTGTTAGAAGAGTATATTGGGAAGTTGGGAAGCCCTGAAATTAAATGCAAAAACTTGTATACATAACTATATTTCCTCAGAAAAATGAATCAAAGATTCCTACAAAATGTGCACCATAATAAGTTTTGTGGTTTTTTTTTTTGAGACGGAGTTTCACTGTTGTTACCCAGGCTGGAGTGCAATGGCGCGATCTCGGCTCACCACAACCTCCGCCTTCAGGGTTCAAGCAATTCTCCTGCCTCAGCCTCCTGAGTAGCTGGGATTACAGGCGCGCACCACCATGCCCAGATAATTTTTGTATTTTTAGTAGAGACGGGGTTTCACCTTGTTGACCAGGATCTCTTGACCTCATGATCCACCTGCCTCGGCCTCCCAAAGTGCTGGGATTATAGGCATGAGCCACCACGCCCGGCCTCAAAGTAAGTTATTTTTAAATAAGACTTAAAAACTTGTTAATCTTTCTCTTCAAACAAGCAGACTATTTTTGGTTTATTTAGCTATTAAATATGAGAAGAGAAAATATTACATTACAGGGTCTTTTTGATAGTCTCTACATCTGTCTACAACTTATACCATATCATAATGTTGGTGATTTTAAATTTTTAGTTGCCTGAATTCTGTTCTAGAGTTTCTCATCTATAAAAAGGGATTTCTACCACCTCTTTGATTTATCTGTACTTAATTCCATACTTACAGATTTGTGTATCATAGGAAGGGAAAAGTGAATTCACAGCTCACAAATAAAAAGGAAAAAAAATACTATCCTTCTTCCTATTAGCTCTCCAGAAAGGTAATGGCAATATAGAAATAAATCTAAGAAAAGTTTTATATTACGATACAGTAAAAATATAATGTTAAAACCTAATTTTAAAACATTCCCTACTTGGTTAGCTGACAGTATGTAATTATCAAAACTCATTAAGCTATTCTCTAATAAGTGAATTTTATTGTGTATTAATTATACCTCAAGAAAACTAAGGACAAAAACCTCCTTCAACCATTATTTTCTTCATAATCTTGATTCCATATAAGTAAGAACTTTACTTTCTAAGAAACACAAAAGGAACCATTTTCTTAGCAATTTTAAGACACTAGAATAGAGGCTGATGATACAATAACAAAGGCAAGTTGCCTGCACTAGAGGTTTTGGTTGCCTGGGAAGCATTTGCGGGAGAGAGGGAGCGGTGCAGAACGAATGCTCCAAGTAGTTAGGAATTTGATATGGAAACGTGTTACATTTTCCAGAAATTCTGAACTTCATCCTGTCAATGTTAGGAAGTCAAAGAATTTTAGGTCAAAGAATGACCTGCCCAGATTTAGTGTGAACAGATTTATGTAAAATTTATAATGAAGTCAAGCAGATCTTTTAAAAATTCAGTACTCTGTCTTACTTTTATACTAGCTTTCCTTTTCCTTGGCACTTTTTTAAATCATCCCTCAAAGCCTAAGTGAAATTTACAGAAAATCTTCCTTTATTTCTTATTTAAAGATTTCATACTTATCTCCTCTGTATTCTCATATTCATTTGTTTATCCCATTAAGCCAGGTAAATTTATCTCCCCTAAATTGTGAAAATTACAATCAAGGACTACCCTCAATCCTAATAATGACAACTTAAAAATTATAGCTATCATTACTTAAATATCTCGTAGGTGCAAATTGTTATTAAGCACTTTAATACATTTTTTCTAATAATCGCGATAACTTTATTTTCAAGAAAAGCAATCTTGAGAGTCAGATTAAGTTCCACACATACATAGTGAAGCCTGGATTCAAATCCAGACTTGTCTGATTGCTCACCACCAGCTTGCCATACTTCATAGCAAATTGTATTAAATACCTTCCTGGTAGGTACATAATGCAATAAATGAATCTGGCTGAAATAAAACTGCTACAAAAAAAGAGATACTGGTTACTTATGTTAACTTTACCCTCTTTTATGTAAAGAAAAATGCTCCTTATACATCATTTTGAGAAATAATAGCAGTATTATAGAGCAATTTCTATACATTTTTTCCAGATAATTTCTATTACTACCTAAAAGCTATAAGTAAATATGGTGCAATAATTTAAACAACTGAACCTAAATAATGCTGCTTTAAAAATTACACATTTAATGATGTTTTTCTTTAAAAGGATCTTACTTCAACAATACTCCAACTGCTTCAAGATTTTTGAATACCTTCTTTTGAGATTTTATTTAGGACCTTTTATAATTACAACAAATAATAACTATCACCTGCAGTTTGTAATGCGCTAGGTAATATGATGAATACAAAGACCCCCTTCTTCTCAAGGAGATAATGCAGACACAAATAAATATAATAAAAGGCAAAACAGGGCTGGGCATGGTGGCTGACACCTATAATCGCAGCACTTTTGGAGGCCGAGGCAGGTGGATCACCTGAGGTCAAGAGTTTGAGGCCAACCTGGACAACATGGTGAAACCCTGTCTCTACTAAAAATATAAAAAATAGCTGGTGTGTTGGCGGGCACCTGTAATCCCAGGCACTCAGCAGGCTGAGGGAGGAGAATTGTTTGAACCTTGGAGGATCTTGCCACTGCACTTCAGCCTGGGTGACAGGGCAAGACTCTGTCTCAAAAAAAAAAATTGCAAAATAGATAAATAGTACACAATTCAAAGAAAGTAATGGTTGTGGTGATCAGACATTTAAAAAAAGAAGGTAAACTGAGAGGAAAGAACAAAGCATTCCGGGAACTCACAAAAAATACCGAAAGGTCACTGCAGAAAAGAAACATGGGGGTGGGCACAGTGAAGGGTTCAGCTATCATCACTGCACTTTAGGAAGCTAGAGTGAGCATATCACTTGAGCCCAAAAGCCCAAGACCAGCCTAGGCAACACAGAAAAACCCCGTCTCTACAAAAAATTATCTGAGTATGGTAGTGCAGGCCTGTAAGTGTCAGCTACTCAAGATGCTGACGTGGGAGGATCACCTGAGCCCAGAAGGTTGAGGCTGCAGTGGGTTGGAGTGAGACTTTTTCTCAAAAAAAAAAAAAAAAGAATATGGAAGAATCTATACTCTGTGGAAGATTAACCAACTTACAGGGGTGGATTGGGGCAGGTATGAGACCAGAAGGAAAAAGACCAGTTGAGAGGCTACAGTGTTAGTATGGAATAGAAATTAAAGGTTCTAGTGCTTTGGAGAAAATGAGGCTTCTGTATAGACCTCAGGCTTATTTCAAAGGAATTAAAGGTTCTAGTGCTTTGGAGAAAATTAGGTTTCTATATATATAGACCTCAAGAATCAACACTACAAAGAAGAGTTCACCATTCAGTGGGATGCACCTAACGCAATGAGGGAAGCAAGGGTACTGCTGAAGTTGAGAAAAAGACAAAAAGACCTATCAAACCCTAAAAAGAGTGGCAATGGAAGCTTTTAGTTCCATATGACACTAAGAGCTACGTGTGATGACAATTAACAAGAATTTCTTGTATACTGCAAAATAATTAGAAGAGTATATTTTGAATGTACCCAACACAAAGAAATGATAAATGTAGCTGGGCATAGTGGCACACACCTATATAGCTACTCAGGAGGCCAAGGCAGGAGGATCACTTGACCCCAGGAGTTTGAGGTTGCAATAAGCTTTGATTGTACCACCTAGCACTCTGGAGTGACAATGAGACCCCACTGAAAAGAAAAGAAGGAAGGAAAGAAGGAGAGAGAGAGAGAGAAAGAAACAGAGAGATAAAGAAAGAAAGAGAGAGAAAGAAAGAGAAGGAAGGAAGGAAGGATGATATATATTGGAAGTGATAGATATCTCAATTACCTAGCTTTATTATATGTTATATGGCTGTAACAAAACATCATATGTACTCTACAAATATGAATTATTCTCTATAAAAATATTTAAATTAATTAATTTCACATGGCTATCAGGAAAATTAAACAAATTAAGTTTTAAAAAGTGAGTGACAACAATATCAAAGACTAAAGACATCACAGAGGTGTAAGAATGAAAACGGTGTGTAAATATGGTGATAAGTTCATAACAGTCTTTACAAGAGGAATGTTTAGTTCGTAGGCGGGGGCAATACTCAAAGGGTAAAGAAATGAATCACAAGAAAGCTGGCAGCAAACACTTTTACAAATGTTAATGGTAAAAAGGAAGACAAGAAATAAGGAAAATAGGCAGTTGCGAAAAACTGTCCTTTTGAAAACAATTTTTTAAATGCGTGAAAATGTTTGTAAGAAGGAACCATATAGAGAAAAAGAGATGAAGATCCAACTGAACATGGTCATGGCGAATTTGGGGAGAGAGGAGAGTTAATGGAGAAGTGGGACATGTCAGATTTTTGAGATTAATATCTGAAGAAGGTAACAGGAAAAATGTGTGGGGTTGGAAAGAGTTAACTTTAGGAAAAACAAAAAGGATGACTTACAATTGACTAATTAATAGACCAGGTTAACAACTGAGAAACTAAAATATAATCTTTAGGGTACTGAAGAAGGATTAAACAAATGCTGCAGGTAAAAATAAAGAGGTCTTTAAAAAGAAAAAAATAGGACCTAAGCCTTGTTAAAGTTTTTGAAGTCAGAGTTGATTGAATCAAGCACCATCTGATAGTCTAGAAGTGAGCACAGACAAAGTTCAAGAAATGAGGTTTAAATCTTACCCTGGGCTTTATGCCAAGTGAGTATGACTAAAAATGTAAAGGATTCTGGGACAAAAAGCTGCAATGAAAACAGATGATCCTGAGAGTGAGGCTGACTACAAAATTAGAGGGGTGCTACTAGGCTGGAGAAATGAGTCAAAGCCCTGAACATCACGGGGTAATGGAAACCCAAAAGGAATGAACAGGTGATAGAAAGAGAGTTAATGGTACTGTAGTTTCATGGAAATCCAAAAGGAATGAACAGGTGATAGAAAGAGAATTAACGGTTCTGTAGTTTCATGGAAATCCAAAAGGAATGAACGGTTGATAGAAAGAGAATTAACGGTACTGTAGTTTCATGGAAATCCAAAAGGAACGAACAGGTGATAGAAAGAGAGTTAACGGTACTGTAGTTTCATGGAAACCCAAAAGGAATGAACAGGTGATAGAAAGAGATTTAACGGTACTGTAGTTTCATGGAAATCCAAAAGGAACGAACAGGTGATAGAAAGAGAGTTAACGGTACTGTAGTTTCATGGAAACCCAAAAGGAATGAACAGGTGATAGAAAGAGATTTAACGGTACTGTAGTTTCATGGAAATCCAAAAGGAACGAACAGGTGATAGAAAGAGAGTTAATGGTACTGTAGTTTCATGGAAACCCAAAAGGAATGAACAGGTGATAGAAAGAGATTTAACAGTACTGTAGTTTCATGGAAACCCAAAAGGAATGAACGGTTGATAGAGATTTAACAGTACTGTAGTTTCATGGAAATCCAAAAGGAACAAACAGGTGATAGAAAGAGATTTAACGGTACTGTAGTTTCATGGAAATCCAAAAGGAATGAACGGTTGATAGAAAGAGATTTAACGGTACTGTAGTTTCATGGAAATCCAAAAGGAATGAACGGTTGATAGAGATTTAACGGTTCTGTAGTTTCATGGAAATCCAAAAGGAACAAACAGGTGATAGAAAGAGATTTAACGGTACTGTAGTTTCATGGAAATCCAAAAGGAATGAACGGTTGATAGAAAGAGAATTAACGGTACTGTAGTTTCATGGAAATCCAAAAGGAACAAACAGGTGATAGAAAGAGATTTAACGGTACTGTAGTTTCATGGAAACCCAAAAGGAATGAACGGTTGATAGAAAGAGAATTAACGGTACTGTAGTTTCATGGAAACCCAAAAGGAATGAACGGTTGATAGAAAGAGAATTAACGGTACTGTAGTTTCATGGAAACCCAAAAGGAATGAACGGTTGATAGAAAGAGAATTAACGGTACTGTAGTTTCATGGAAATGCAAAAGGAATGAACAGGTGATAGAAAGAGATTTAACGGTACTGTAGTTTCATGGAAATCCAAAAGGAATGAATGGTTGATAGAGATTTAACGGTTCTGTAGTTTCATGGAAATCCAAAAGGAACAAACAGGTGATAGAAAGAGATTTAACGGTACTTTAGTTTCATGGAAATCCAAAAGGAATGAACGGTTGATAGAAAGAGAATTAACGGTACTGTAGTTTCATGGAAATCCAAAAGGAACAAACAGGTGATAGAAAGAGATTTAACGGTACTGTAGTTTCATGGAAATCCATAAGGAATGAACAGGTGATAGAAAGAGATTTAACGGTACTGTAGTTTCATGGAAATCCATAAGAAATGAACAGGTGATAGAAAGAGAATTAACGGTACTGTAGTTTCATGGAAATCCATAAGGAATGAACAGGTGATAGAAAGAGATTTAACGGTACTGTAGTTTCATGGAAACCCAAAAGGAATGAACAGGTGATAGAAAGAGAATTAACAGTACTGTAGTTTCATGGAAATCCATAAGGAATGAACAGGTGATAGAAAGAGATTTAACGGTACTGTAGTTTCATGGAAATCCATAAGGAATGAACAGGTGATAGAAAGAGAATTAACAGTACTGTAGTTTCATGGAAATCCATAAGGAAGGAACAGGTGATAGAAAGAGAGTTAACGGTTCTGTAGTTTCATGGAAATCCATAAGGAATGAACAGGTGATAGAAAGAGAATTAACGGTACTGTAGTTTCATGGAAATCCATAAGGAATGAACGGTTGATAGAAAGAGAGTTAACGGTACTGTAGTTTCATGGAAATCCAAAAGGAATGAACGGTTGATAGAAAGAGAATTAACAGTACTGTAGTTTCATGGAAATCCAAAAGGAATGAACAGGTGATAGAAAGAGATTTAACGGTACTGTAGTTTCATGGAAATCCAAAAGGAATGAACGGTTGATAGAAAGAGAATTAACGGTACTGTAGTTTCATGGAAATCCAAAAGGAACAAACAGGTGATAGAAAGAGATTTAACGGTACTGTAGTTTCATGGAAACCCAAAAGGAATGAACGGTTGATAGAAAGAGAATTAACGGTACTGTAGTTTCATGGAAATCCATAAGGAATGAACAGGTGATAGAAAGAGATTTAACGGTACTGTAGTTTCATGGAAATCCATAAGGAATGAACAGGTGATAGAAAGAGATTTAACGGTACTGTAGTTTCATGGAAATCCATAAGGAATGAACAGGTGATAGAAAGAGAGTTAACGGTACTGTAGTTTCATGGAAACCCAAAAGGAATGAACGGTTGATAGAAAGAGAGTTAACGGTACTGTAGTTTCATGGAAATCCATAAGGAATGAACAGGTGATAGAAAGAGATTTAACGGTACTGTAGTTTCATGGAAATCCATAAGGAATGAACAGGTGATAGAAAGAGATTTAACGGTACTGTAGTTTCATGGAAATCCATAAGGAATGAACAGGTGATAGAAAGAGAGTTAACGGTACTGTAGTTTCATGGAAATCCATAAGGAATGAACAGGTGATAGAAAGAGATTTAACGGTACTGTAGTTTCATGGAAATACATAAGGAACGAACAGGTGATAGAAAGAGAGTTAACGGTACTGTAGTTTCATGGAAATCCATAAGGAATGAACAGGTGATAGAAAGAGAGTTAACGGTACTGTAGTTTCATGGAAATCCAAAAGGAACGAACAGGTGATAGAAAGAGAGTTAACGGTACTGTAGTTTCATGGAAATCCATAAGGAATGAACAGGTGATAGAAAGAGAGTTAACGGTACTGTAGTTTCATGGAAATCCAAAAGGAACGAACAGGTGATAGAAAGAGAGTTAACGGTACTGTAGTTTCATGGAAATCCATAAGGAATGAACAGGTGATAGAAAGAGAGTTAACGGTACTGTAGTTTCATGGAAATCCATAAGGAATGAACAGGTGATAGAAAGAGAGTTAACGGTACTGTAGTTTCATGGAAACCCAAAAGGAACGAACAGGTGATAGAAAGAGAGTTAACGGTTCTGCAGTTTCCAGAAAGGAAAGACGGTATTTAAACTTAAAAGCTGATGTGAAATGCTGGCACTAAAGAAGCAAGATCCCATGAGGTCAGGCCGATCATCAAGAGCAGGAAAAACTGAGAGAAGTGCTGAACAAGTAAGGTAGAAGAATCCTTGAAAGCAGTAGTTGATAATGCCCAGAAAGTAACAGAGAAGTCATGTTGTAATCTGCAAGAAACTCACTTACAATACATTCATTCTATTTTTTTAAAAAAAAAATTGAACAAAGTCACTTTGAATAAGCAAACTATCAGGTTTACATCTAAACAACTTTGGCCTTTTTTAAAAAAATACAATATTCTGAAGGAATAAACTATTCCCCTAATGAGACCTAAATGGAAGTAATGCAGACCCTGAAGGCTTTTCCTAACGTAATGTAAATGGTAAGTACTCAAATAATCTAAGGTGCATGAATTAATGAAAAAGAACTGCAAAAGTGGCATCCTGACTAGAACACTCTCTCATTTTCACTGAATGAATGCAAGTACAGACGGCCTGACCCATGGATATAAAGACAGCTGGAATACGGAAAGAGAAACAGACTCCTTTGAAAAACCTTAAAGTCTCTCGAAGTGACCGCTTTAAAGAGGATGAGATTTTTTAGTAAACATATTTAAAAATTTTACATTTTGTTGAAAAATAACCATTACTGAAACACCAATGGGACAATAAAAAGTTCCATGGAAAAACTATTTCCCAGCCAGGTGCAACGGCTCATACCTGTAATCCCAGCACTTTGGGAGGCCATGGCAGGCAGATCATTTGAGGTCAAGAGTTTGAGACCAGCCTGGCCAATATGGTAAAAACTTGTCTCTACTAAAAATCTAAAAACTTTGCCGGGCATGGTGGCTACTCAGGAGGCAGAGTACTCCAGCTACTAGAGTGGCAGAGAGGCAGGAAAATTGCTTGAACCCAGGCAGTGGAGGTTTAAGTGAGCTGAGATGGCACCACTGCACTCCAGCCTGGGAGACAGAATGAGACTCCATCTCAAAAAAATAAAAAAGAAAAACTATTTCCCTAACAAACCTGTTCTAATTTCATTAGCTTAATTTTTCTTACAATTTTAGTCCCTCAATTTCTAGAGTTACCAGGCTGAGAAACAAGACCAGACAATATCCTAAAAGTTTCTTATTGTTAGATCCTTATAGCTCCTTGAAGAGTAAAACTGGCTTCTAATAGAATAACTTTCTTTTCAAAATAGAAACTTGCTGAACTATAATTTTGATTGGCAATGTACACATTTAATTCATCTTACCTCATCATATGATTTACATAGGCTTTGCTACAGCTAGTGTTGTATCTGCAAAAACTACAGTGGACATACGTAGGAAAGTGGTTTGCAAAATCTTTTATTTCAGAACAACACTCAATGCACTTGTGAACGCCCAGACGATACCTTAGGGAGACATAAAAAAAATGATAAAAATTCATTTTAAAACAAAAATACTAAGGAAGAGCTTTATTAATGTACTATTAACTAAAGCATAAAGTTTTTATACTTAAGTTTAAATTATATTGTATATCAGGAATAAAAGATTACCTTAAATTCCTCAGTGCTGTATTAACTTTACTTTTTTTATTGCTACTAGCCAATGTGCTTTGTTTCTTTTGCATATTAGAGATTTTTGATTTGTATTTAGATTTACTTCCATTAGGCTTACTTGTATTAGGTTTACTTGTGTTGGATTTGATTGTATTAGGTTTACTTGTGTTGGATCTGATTGTATTAGGTTTACTTGTATTAGATTTTGCAGGATTTTTAGCAGTTATATTTTTAGTCCGTGGAGGTGAGAGCTGAAGGGTAGAAGCACTTGTACTAATGGAAGGTGTAGGTGAAGCTCCTGATTGCAGAGGTCCAACTGAAGCTCGAATAGTAACCTACAAAAACAAAGAGAAGATTTGCTTTAAGAAATTAATCATTACATTAATATTAAAATATCATGGTACAAAAAATAGTTAAAAATCAAGAATTTTGAAGAAAGCACATATAATCAGGTAAGTCTCCCATTTATTCTAAGTGTTCAAACCATTAAATAATATTAAACGTGAAATTCAGTTGTAATATTACATTTTTGTATTGATATCAGTTATATGTTAACACAGTTATCTTAGGAGTTAATACAAATTATATGAATATAAAAAGAGCACATTTCACAGCTATTTTTTATGCCCTGATATAACTTTCAGAAATTCAAACATAGAGCTCAAAATTTAAATCTCAAAGCCTGAAAAATAACTCTAAAAAGGCCTAAATTACCCTTTAACAACTATTGAAAAAACAGATCTGCAGTAAATGTGATCTCCTCTTTCCAGGGCGCAGTGCCCAAGATTTATGCTTACAAATGTTATGGGAGGAGTTACATCAATTTATTATACTACGTGGAGAGCTAAATAATATTCCGAATTTTCTTAAAGTAAATGAATACAGAGTTCATTATTTAGTATCCAGAATGAGAAAACGTTTAATTATATCTGTTGGTTGACAATGAAAAACACAAGTGTCTACCAACATTCTAGTTAATCATTTGACTATACCCTCCTCCTGTATTTGAGGAACAGTTGATAAGTAAGTCCTATGACATACATGTGCTGGGGTAACATACAATAGCACTGGACCAGGAATCAAAAGACCTGCCTAGTCATGTGACCTTGAATCAGGAACTTATCTTCTCTAAGCTTCTTCACATCTATAATATGGGGTAGTATCTGCCTTATTAACCTCAGTGGATTGTGGTAGGGATTAGACAACAGAATGTATGAAAAAGTACACTGAAAGTTTAACTCTAAGGAGCTATAAAAACATTTAGTATCATTATCATTAATATTATTATTATTAATAAGGGAAAAAATGAGAGAGTACTGCACTGCTTACATCAATGTTCTGCATGTCTAGTCCCAGCATGAAATGAATGGATTGCAGGGAAGGATGCTGGATAGCTTCTCTTGCTATCATGTCTTCAGAGCATGGCTGTATACTGTTTTAGTTAATTCAAGTAACAGACATACCCACATTCAAAGGTAAGTACCCAAAGCCAAAAATAAATGTTTTGGGGATTATTTCACTTTGGATTATCCATGCCTCTGTTTCCCTCCACTGGAGCAAATATTCAAGAGCTGACTGTATACAAAGAAGTCAGAGAAAACAGATGTATATAAGGCAAAAGGGGAAAAGCAAATTACAGTCATCAGTATGCAGTCAGACATGTGTTTGCTCACTTAAAACACAATGCTATCCAGCAGGAGAACCTGCTTCTCAGAGTAAACTTAGTAATAACAACTGCAACAAACATGAGAACCTGTGGCACTCAAGGCACCATACCAGATGCTGAGAACACACGATTCCTGATCTCAAACATCTTACGGTTTAGCAACTAAAATCAACATATACACTGTCAACTGAAAGCTCAAAAACAGCCTATAAAATACTGAAACAAGTCAGTGACCCAGGAAAAGTTAAGTGAGTTGTACTTTTTAAAAAGGACTACTACTCTAACCTAACACCTATCACTAAACTCAAAACACTGGTTAGAAGTTTTCCCTTCTATGCATAAAATTAAAACCTAAAATTAAAGTCTGAGCAAAAATCTGAAGTCATTAAAAAATACATTCAATAGATAAAGCTGGACAGGAGTTAATTTCTCTTATCATGCAAAATGTTAAAATGCAATATATTTTAACTCACTTTTGTTCCAGGAGGCAATCCTTCTAGTTGTTTAGGTTTTACAAATGTTCGATGGTGTTGAGTCTTATGATCCATTTTCTCCTTGCATGTCAAAAACTGCAGCCTGCATTTTGTACAACGATGTATTCCTTTTTTCTGTTTAGGAAAAAAAAAGAGAAAAAAGGGGGAAAAATAATTTCAACAACCACAAATCCTGTGCCCTGAAACTTAATTTTAATGATACCTAAACAATGTCAAAACTAGCAGTTTAGCATCTCCTATCATAAATAATATCAAAATACCTGATTCTAAGTAAGTCAGTACATTCGTATTTGGGTTTCAAAGTGTTTGCCTACTATGTAGGAACTGCGCATAAAAGTTCTATCAAAAGGTTCTAATAAAACTTAATTGTGGTGAGAAAGCTCCTTCAATTATAAACTTGAAATAAACATGATACTGTGAAAATTAGACGTACTGTGTTTTTATCCTAGAAAGAGTAAATTATTTCTAATTTTTGCCATTACTAGTTAGTTAAAAAGTTGGTAAAATAAACTCTCTAAAACCAAATAAATTTAACTAGACATTTCAAAGCAGGTTATTTTATAGAAATGGTTATTCAAACCAATGCTGTCCAACAATACCTTTTACAATAATTAAATATGCTAGAGATGTACTGTCCAACACAGTAGCCACTAGTCACATGTGGTTACTGAGCACCTGAAATGTGGCTACTGTGACTAAAGAACTCTATTTTAAATATTGTTTAATCAATTTAAATCTAAAAAGCCGTATGTGGCTAGTAGCTACTATATTAGACAATGTGGATAAGGAGCATAAAACAGAACAACTGAACTTACTGATTGAGAACCCCTGGACTGAGTCCCTCCTCAAACCCATTATTCTACAGATGGGAAATGGGACCCAAAAAAAATCTAAGGCACTTCCCCATAGCTAGTTAGTGACATTACTAGACTCCTGATCCAGTGTTCTTTCTACTATAGATTATCAACTGCAATTTTTATCCTCATTAATATATTTTTTATATATGATAGTTTTAGAGAAACCACTCCTTTGTAATTCTATGTTGTTTTACACACACACATATATACATATACACACATACACACATATATACACACACACATAATTATACAACATAGAATTACAGAGGAGTGCTTGTCCATTTAAATACAACTAGATATTTATTTATTTTTAACTTTTAAGTTCAGGGTACACGAGCAGGATGTGAAGGTTTGTTACACAGGTAAACATGTGTCCTGGAGTTTTTTTTGTGCAGATTATTTCATCACCCAGGTATTCGTTAGTTATTTTTCCTGATCCTCTCTCTCCTCCTACTCTCTGCCTTCTGGTAGGCCCAAGTATGTGTTGTTACCCTCTATGTGTCTATGTGTTCTCATCATTTAGCTTCCACTTATAAGTGAGAACATGTGGTATTTGGTTTTCTGTTCCTGCATTAGTTTGCTAAGGATAAGGGCCTCCAGTCCCATCAATGTCCCTGCAAAGGACATGATCTCATTCTTTTTTATGGCTGCATGGCATTCCATGGTATATATGTACCACATTTTTTTTATCCAGTCCACCACCGATGGGCATCTAGATTGACTGCATGTCTTTGCTATTGTGCATATGCTGCAAAGAACATATGTGAGCATATGTTTTAACAGAATGATTTATATTCCTTTGGGTATATACCCAGCAATAAAATTGCTGGGTAGAATGGTATTTCTGTCTCTAGGTCTTCAAGGAATTGCCACTCCGTCTTCCACAATGGTTAATTTACACTCCTATCAACAGTATAAAATCACTCCTTTTTCTCCACAACCTTGCCAGCATCTATTATTTTTTGAACTTTTAATAATAGCCATTCTGACAGGTGTGAGATGGTACCTCACTGTGGTTTTGATTTACATTCCTCTAATGATCAGTGATGTTGAGCTTTTTTTCATATCATTGTTGGCCGCATGTATGTCTTCTTTTAAGAACTGTCTGTTCATATCCTTTGCCCACTTTCTAATGGGATTGGTTTTCTTCTCATAAATCTGTTTAAGTTCTTTAGATGCTAGATATTAGACCTTTGTCAGATGCATAGTTTGCAAAAATTTTCTCCCATTCTGTAGGTTGTCTGTTTACTTTGTTGATAGTTTATTTTGCTGTGCAGAAGCTCCTTAGATTAATTAGATTCCATTTGCCAGTTTTTCCTTTTGTTGCAATTGCTTTTGGTGTCTTTGTCAAGAAATCTTTGCCCATGCCTATGTCCTGAATGGATTGCCTAGGTTTACTTTTAGGGTTTTTACAGTTTTGGGATTAACAGTTAAGTCTTTAATCTATCTTCGGTTAATTTTGGTTTATGATATAAGGAAGGGGTCCAGTTTCAATTTTCCGCCTATGGGTAGCCAGTTCTCCAAACATTTATTGAGGAGGAAATCCTTTCCCCATTGCTTGCTTTTGTCAGGTTTGTCGAAGATCAGATGGTTGCAGACGTGTGGCTTTATTTCTGGGCGCTCTATTCTACTCCATCGTTCTCTGTGTCTGTTCCTGTACCAGTACCAAGTTATTGTGATTACTATAGCCCCGTACTATAGTTTGAAATCAGGTGGTGTGATGCCTCCAACTTTGTTTTTCTTAGTATTGCCATGGTTATTTGGGCTATTTTTGGTTCCATACAAATTTTTAAATCGTTTTTCCTAGTTCTGTGAAGAATGTCCATGGTAGTTTAACGGGAATAGCATGGAATTTATTTATTACTTTGGGTAGTATGGCCATTTTCACAATATTGATTCTTCCCAGCCATGAGCATGGAAAGTTTTCCCATTTGTTTGTGTCATCTCTGATTTCTCCGAGCAGTGGTTTGTATAACGGTTCTCCTCATAGAAACATTCACTTCCCTTGTTAGCTGTATTCCTAGTTATTTCACTCTTTTTCTGGCAATTGTGAATGGGAGTTCACTCATGATTTGGCTCTCGGCTTGCCTGTTGTTGATATATAGAAAAGCTAGTGATTTTTGCGCACTGATTTTGTATCTTGAGACTTTGCTGAAGTTGCTTATCAGCTTAAAAAGCTTTTGGGCTGAGATGATGGGGTTTTCTAGATATAGAATCATGTCATCTGCAAAGACAGATAGTTTGATTTCCTCTCTTCCTATTTGAATTCGCTTTATTTCTTTCTCTTGCCTGATTGTCCTGGAACTTCCAATACTATGTTGAATAGGAGGGGTGAGAGAGGGCATCTTTGTCTTGTGCTGGTTTTTAAAGGAAATGCTTCTAGTTTTTGCCCATTTAGTATGACATTGGCTGTGGGCTTATCATATATGGCTCTTATTATTTTTAGGTATGTTTCTTCAATACCTAGCTTATTGAGTTTTTAAATGAAGAGATACTGAATTTTATTGAAAGCCTTTTCTGCATCTATTGAGATAATCATGAGGTTTCTGTCTTTAGTTCCGTTTGTGATGAATCACATTTATTTATTTGTATATGTTGAACAAACCTTTACATCCTAGGGATAAAGCCTACTCAATCATGGTGGATAAAATTTTTGATGTGTTGCTGGATTCAGTTTGCCAGTATTTAAATGAGGATTTTTGCATCAATGTCCATCAAGGATATTGGCCTGAAGTTTTGTGGGTTTTTTAAAACAACCACTTATTTATAAAAATCAAACGAAATAATATATAGGGAAGTATCCAGCACAGTCCCTGGCATACAAGCAAGCACTTCGTAAATAAAAATTCTTTATAAAATTCAAAGTAAGACTTTTTTTTTTAAACACAAGGTCTCACTCTGTCACCCAGGCTAGAATGCAGTGGTATAGTCCTGACTTACTACAGCCTTGACCTCCTAGGCTCTTAAATGTATTTTAGAAGTGTGATACACTGGATTACATCACTGGTACGGGCAATTCAAACAAATTCACTTATATGTGCACAAGGAAGAAGAGAAAAACGAGAGAAAATTTGACCAAGAAACAGATAGGAAAGCAAAAGAGCAGGAAAAAAGTTCACCAGAGTTGAGTTCCCAGAAATCTTTTCCCTATATGTAACCACTCCGTTGATTACATCATCCAGTTTCATGGTTTTAAATACCAACTAACCAACTGCCTACTTAACATTACAGCCTGATGTCTAATATGCTTCTCAAGCCTACCCAAACAAAATTGAACTCAAGATTTCCTTCCTATATCCCTGTTCCCCTCCTCCTAAAAAATCTGTTCCTTCTTCAGTCTTCCCCGTCTCAGTACGTGAAATTCCATTCTTGCAACTGCTCAAGACAAAAAATTTAATCTCTCTCTTACATCCCATGTCAAACACATTAATAAAATCTGTCAGTTCTACCTTTAAAACCATTCATAATCTTTCCACTTCTCATTACCTCCAACCATTGCTACCATACCAGCCCAAGCCACTTACCACCTAAAAACTTTCTATGTTCTCCCCTAATGTCCTTTCTTTCCTATGGGCTTTTCTCTTCTTAGCTGCCAGTAATAAAAACATGGCACATCTTTCACATACTTAAAAACGTCTAGTGCCTTTCCAAAGTCTTGGCTGTGGCTTACAAAGCTCCACATGAATTGGTCCACATTCTATTGTTAGAATCTCATCTCCTGTTATTCTTCCTTCTATTAATTTACTCGGCTTCAGCCACACTGGCCTCCTTGCTACTTTTTTTCTTTTTGAAACGGAGTTTCGCTCTTGTTACCCAGGCTGGAGTGCAATGGCGGGATCTCGGCTCACCGCAACCTCCGCCTTTTGGGTTCAAGTAATTTTTCTGCCTCAGCCTCCAGAGTAGCTGGGATTACAGGCGCGCACCAGCATGCCCAGCTAATTTTTGTATTTTTAGTAGAGACAGGGTTTCACCTTGTTGACCAGGATGGTCTCGATCTCTTGACCTCGTGATCCACCCGCCTTGGCCTCCCAAAGTGCTGGGATTATAAGTGTGAGCCACCATGCCCAGCCACCTCCCCAATCTTTAACACTCCTCATCTTCCACATTTTCCTCCCACAGTACTTATTGCTAGTATACACATTCTAACACACACACACAAATCTATTATCTTTTCTACTATAATGTAAATTCTAGAGGGCACAAACGTGCTTTGTTCGCTGCTATATGATATCTAAAGCAGCCCCTGGCACATAATAAGGCATTCAGTAAATATTTCTTAACTGAATGGTGAGTCAGAAAAGAGATTGAGAGAAAATACATATGAGTAGCATGTGCAATTTAGTTCAAAATATCTACCTTTTCATTCAATGAACATTTGTCCAGAGTCCTAAGGTAGAATATATTAATCTACTAGTCCCTTAGTTGGACTCAAGTCTTACACATCTCACTTAGCTACACATGCATTTCAATGCACCAAGGGTGATGAAGATAGACACTATGTTTTTTCTAACCCCTATGTTCAACAAAAGAAACAGTGATCTATTCCAAGTATAAAGAAATAAATATCTGTATTAAATTTTTTTATCAGTATACTATATTGTTTGGGAGACTTCAGAGATTTATATTTCATTTTTACTATATGTAATTTCCACCTTTAGACCTAATGCCAATGTGAAATCCAACACTGTGGTAGAACAGTAAAAGCTTGGATGCTGAAGTCAAACTTTTAACTCAGCCTTTTATTAGACAATGTGACACTAGGCAAATTACTTTCTCTAAAGCTCTGTCTCCTCATCTATAAAATAGAAATAATAATATACATACAGTGGTTGAGAGGATTAAACAAGAAAATGCATGCAAAGGGCCAGGTGCTGCCATAAGATAAGTAATCAGTGTATGTTAACTGCTTGTTTTATTAAAGCTCTAATGAGCATATTTAACACATCTGGAATTGCTATCAATTCTTGAAAGTCACACAAACTGGGTTATTAACTCTAAAATCACTTAAGACATAATCTTTAAAAAAAGTTACAATTGAGTTCTTCAAAAATAATGGAATGAGGCATGGAGTCAACTATTCTGATTGTTCAATACTTCGGTAATAATGACATCTCAACTACAAGTTTATAATCCCACTCAGCTATGGTTTTCCAGTCTTGTAAATAACTACACAAATTGTAAATACCTTCAAGGATGCCCAGTGATCCTTCTTATTAATGGACTGCCTCCTCTTTAATGCTGGCTATCTACCTCCCAGGCACTCCAAACAAAAAAGAAAACTGGCAGCCATGGCAAGTTAAAACATAAAACGCAGGGCATGATGACTTGCTTATACATCACACAGTCCACACAGTGGGTCCCCAAATCTCTGTCATAGTTATCCTTCTTCCCACATCTCTATCTCACTCTATGGTCCGGCAAAGCACCTGGGAAAGATTATGCTAAAAAGCCCCACCATGAACTGGAGCTACTGCCTTATACTTCATTCTCCCTTTCAAAATTCAACTCCAAAGATGAAATATAGAGTAACAGGAACAGTGTTTCCCAAACTCTGTTCATCAGGAAATGCTAATAGGTACTGTGCAAATAAAGTAGTCAATAGTCAAATAAGTTTGGGCAATGATACATACTATATCCTTTCTCGGAGATTTACAATGTCCATTGGCATATTAAAAGTTCTGAGAAGTCCTGTTTTAAAAAACAAACAAAACTGCTTGATTTTATAAATCCAGGCATTTGACAAATGTATTTAGCAGTGATGATTTGGGGGAAAATATCTATTAACAACTGATGGAACACTGTTGGGGAAACCCTAGAACAGAAGATCTTGCCAGAAACTCTCAAGGATGGGTGGCAGCCCAGTCACAACACAGGTGATCCCAAATTGATCTAGAAATTCTACTTTTATGAACTTCTCCAATTTAAAACTTCAAGTCAATTTCATGATTAACTAACAACTGCAAATGACAGCAAAGTGAGCACCAATGCTGAATAAATTGGCATGTCAATTTAATCAATAATAGAAAATGTACTGTTTGTAGTGAGTTGGCAAAACTTGACTGCATGCTCAGATTCAGTAAATGCATCGGATTCTAATTTTGGCAAAGGCACTGTTGTTCTTTCAAGCACTCAAGTATAGGATTAGTGTTGCATCAAAATTTTTAGTCCAAACAAAAGATGGTTTAATTGCTTCAGGAAAAGAGCCAATAAGCATAATATCAGAATTCAAGGGAAGGGCACAAGCACTAAGTGCAAGCACTGAGTTCTAAAATTATATAGCAAAATGGGTGGAAGCCATCCAGGGAACAAGTGACGGTCCAAATATATTTCTCTGGCAGAATTAATACGTTGATCAATAAGCGTCACTACTATTCCCATAGTCACACGACTATAAAAGACAATTAATTCCAGGTCAATGATGACAATATGTCTTCTCATAATGATAAGGGGTTAGAAAGTTTGAAGTGCAAAAGGAAAATAAGATTATAAATCATCTATCTTTTCTTTTTCAGTTCAAACTCATTTCTTCCCCTTGTCCTGAGAACTCGCTTCAAAATCATTCTCCTATCTACCTTTAGACCCCAAAATATTAAATTTTTGGATATTCCACTCACTTTTTTTCCCCTCTCATCATAGGCTTCCTATTTCTAGCTATCTTTCAGAATTTACATTATTTATGAGCCACACCATCACCAGAAAGGAAGTAAGGAAAAGAAGTGGAAATTTCACAAGCAAACACAAAGCATAAATTAACAGTGTCATTTGGAACCACTTTGCTTCCCTTGCAAAACAATCTACAGACGCTCCAAGTCATCATCAGTGTTTTCGCTAAGACAAAATAAACAAATAAGAACTGATGAATCTCACCTGATGTTTCATATAATGATGCATATACGGTGTTGCAATTTTAATAACTTTGAGGCAAAATGGACATAGCAAATTCTTAGTGTTTTCATGGGATGTTCTAAAATGAGTTTCTACATCAGAAAATGATGATGATCTATAATTGCAAACCTAAAAACAGAAAGAAGGCTTAGTTTAACTTGAAAATTTGTAACCGATATGCAATTACAAAGTAACAATAATTTACAATTTGTCAGGAGAACATTATGTACTACTAATCTAGCTCTGATGCATTTGCAGCCAAGAATCTCACTGAGGCAACACCGGAAGATCATCTTTGAGACATTAAATGTAGCTTTCAAAGTTAAGGGATATATCCCAAATACAACTACATCTCCTTCCCTTTCTCAGATCTTTTTATCTATCACCTTCTGTCTTGACCTGAATTTTCAAGCTTTGGCAACTCCTGCCCTATAACATGTTTTTCTGCTACATGAAACAGCATTCTCCTTTAGATTATCAATGGCCTCCAGGTTTATGACAGTGGCAATTTATCTTTTCCTTCCTTTCTTCTTCCTTCAAATTCTGCAAAAATGCTTTTGCCAAATGCTTTCCCAAAGCATGTGGTAGGGTCCTTTGTAACTAACAGCACTTTGTATTTCCCTTGTATGCCTACATTCTTCCCTATATAGTACAGTAAGTCCATATGTTTGTTTTTCTACAACATCTTTGTCCAGTACAGGGATGAGCAAAACAAAGAAAAACCTGTAGAACAAACCCTCATATAAGGGATAAGTAATGCCAAGTTCTGCATAAGTTTGCTGACCGCTGGTCTAATAGGCTTAAATTTTATAACCAAAACAACAAACAAACTTAACACTTAAGAAAACAATAAAATGTATGTGTACCTGGCAGACATATGGCATTTCACCAGGTTTATGATTGTCCTTCATATGTTGTAAAAGAACATGTTCTGTTTCAAATGACAATTCACAGATTTTACAAATAGCTAAATGTGGGAGAGAAACAGTATTATAATATTTAAGATATTCACATAAAAATTCATTGTATGCATCTATATCAACAATAACAGCAGTAGTTGTTAAACAGCTTGTTAACTAATTAAGTCCATGAACAGTTCTAAGCACTCACATTACCTCACCTACATTAACTCACTTAACTACTATTAACAATCCTATATGGAAGGTATTTATATTATCTCCATTATTCAAATATAAAGTAACATGGTTAAAATCTTCTACCTGTATTAAGAGGCAGATCTGGGATTTAAAATGAAGCCATCTTGCTCCAAAATCTGTTGTTTTTTTTTTTTGTTTGTTTTTTTTTGTTTTTTTGAGATAGTGTCTTGCTCTGTCACCGAGGCTGGAGTACAACTGCATGATCTTGGCTCATTGCAACCTCTGTTTCCTGGATTCAAGTGATTCTCCTGCCTTAGCTTCCCATGTAGTGGGGGGATTACAGGCATGCATCACCATGCCCAGCTAATTTCTGTATTTTTAGTAGAGACGGTTTTGCCATGTTGGCCAGGCTGGTCTCGAACTCCTGGCCTCAGGCGATCTCCTAACATTGGCCTGTCAAAGTGCTGGGATTACAGGCATGAGTAATCAAGCCTGGCCTGTGATTTTAAACTACAACTGTAGCTCTGTTTCCTATTAAAGTTTAAATGAAGAGCACTGAATTCATATTTAAAATAAATGATACCAGGCTCCTAATTTAGTACCCAATATATAATGCACAAGTTATGTCAATGCAGTTACCATAATGAATTATTTGCAAGAGGTACTTTATTAGTAGTAACTAATTTTATTTAAAACTTTGTAACTGTTAAAATTTGGCTTTTTCAATTTTGCCCTCAAATTCCAAAGTCTGTTTCTTATTTTCATTTTTCTAACAGACTTCTTAAGGTTTTCTTGGTATATTATCAAAGTCAATAATATGGAATATTTCAATGTACTGGTAACTTACTAGAAAATTCATGGGGGGTGTGTGTACTTTCGATGTGACACTGCAGCTGAAACGGTGTGGGAAACTGACGGTAGCAGTGCTGGCAGGTGGTATGGTTTTCCCAGCTCTCACTGCTCTGCTTCTCAAGTTCCAAGTGGTGTTTCATGTGGTTCATAAACCTATAAATGGTTGTCAACAGGTGCAAAACTTGAGATTTAAAAACAAAAAGGAAATCTCACAAACAAGAATCTGAACCTAAATCTTAAAAATATAAATGTATTACTCTTAATTATCAAAAGTCTTAAAGTTATGTAGGAAAGTATGCATTTTTAAATAATCACTTTCTTTAAGTGGCTAAATAAACATCTTTTTATCTTTGCTTTAAAATAATTCATTAATGTAATTAATCCAAAAGATCACCAATTTGATATAACTCTTAATCATTAATTCAGATTATTTTTTAAAAATTTAGATAAAATAGTGGGCTTCTGATCCATATTTGAAATCCTATTTACATTTTAAAATAAAATACTAAAAGAAAGGAAACCCCATCACCAAAGGCAGCTACAGAGTAAGGAGGAAATCTTTTAAGGCCTTGAAAATATACGATAGATTCCAACTGCTTAAATGACAAATTAGTGGTATTTTTACTTGTATCTTGGTTTCTAAATGCATGTAATAGCAGTTTTAATGCCTACAATTACAAGAACCTTTTGTTTTATTTAATGATACTGGTTTACTGTTAGCAGAGACTGTTCATCTTAACTTGCAGACAGTGCCCTTTGTAGGCAACATACATTTTTCAGTTTTACATTCTGCTACTTCAGCTTCCCTAAAAGGCTTCTTCCGAGCAGGAACTACAGCCTTCAGTGGCAGGGGGTTCAATATAAATGGTAACACTTATTTAAAAGAGCTTACTGAAGTTATTTGCTGAATTTGAGAGTAAAGTTATTCAATAAAAACCATAATTTTTAGACTAGGTCAACTGTTAACAATTATTCTCTGAGTCCCTAAAAGAAATTATCTTAAAACTAAGTGATAATGCCATCAATCTTGATAGCAATCATCATGAAGATTATAATACATGTCTCTTTTCACAAATGTACAGCACTGCTTCTCTTTAGAGTGGGCTACGATACACCTTGAAATATCCTTTCCTCCTTTGGTTTTAACACCAGCTCTACAAATGCCTACAGAGAATCCCAGTCTTGGTTAAATATGTATGTACAGAATAATAATGGTCATAAGCCATTAAACTTTCAGCTCACAACTTTCACCACTTAAAGTCTATTAACATAAAATGATCCCTTAACCAATTCACTTTTCCCCAATTATCAAATGAGTTCCATCAGGAGCTCATACTTCTCAACCCAACAGAAATTAGGAAAACTGCAAAACCTCTTGCAAGGATGTTCACAGAACAAGATATATCTAACTATTTTTAGTGACACTCAATGTAGGAAAAAAACCTCATACCACAGTATGTTGATAAGGCAGAGAACAGAAATGGTGAGCTATCAATTTCTTATTCTCTATAAATATCAAGTTGCCTTCCTAGTTTTTACTGGTAAAGTAAAATATTATATAATACATTTAAATTCTTTGTTCATTAAGGTTACATTTACTAAATGATCAGTACTTTTTAAAATGCTCAATTCCTGGATATTATCAAATACAGTTTTCTTAAAATCTGTAAATATTCTGAAAATCTAGACATATGTAGCTAGTCTTCATAAAAAATCACAAAAAAATGAATTTTTCATTTTGAGACACCTTCGCTCTGTTGCCCAGGCTGGAGTGCAGAGGTATGATCACAGCTCACTACAGCCTGAACCGCCCACCTCAGCCCCACAGCTGGGACCACAGGTGCACGTTACCACGCCCAGCTAACTTTCGTATTTTTTCTGGAGATGAGGTTTCGCTGTGTTCCCCAGGCTGGTCTCGAACTCCTTTGCTAAAGCAATCATCCAAAGTGCTGGGATTACAGGCATGAACCACCAGGCCCCGCCTCATTTTCGTGTTTGATATTAAATGGGCTAATCTTAAAGGAAAGACCAAAAAAAACTACTGAGAGATAATTTATAATCCCATATTTCAATACAAGAAATTAAGTCAATGAATCACATGGCTCTGCATTTTAACATATTTGCTAACATGATTTTCTGATGTCATGTTATAATGGTGGTAGAGTTCCATTGCAACAGTGTTTCAGTGTTTTATCTCAAAATACCAATTCTCTTCTGTTAAACTACTGCAACCATTAGTTATTGATGGCTCTTAAAGCTTGATAAAAGGAGGTAAGGAAATAAGAAAACTCATATAAAACAAGATAAATGTGAAAGAACTTTGAAAATTATAAAGCACTATCATAAAGAAACAATAATTGTTATAGGTATATATCACCATGTATTTCAGGATTTTTATAGGCTTCTTTTTGGATCCACAAACTCACAGGAAAATAAATAAATGCTGAACTCAGAAGTAACTAGAGGTGTTTTGAAATGCTAATTACAGATGACAGTTACCAAGAATAAACACAAAGGCATAAGTATATGAATATGCTTGCACACGCATGCACAAACACACTACAGATTACTCTGAAATGCACCCAAAAAATCAAACAGTTCTAAGAAAGATGAAGAGATGCATAAAAAAGCAAGTAGAGTAAAATGTTAATGGTAAAATCAAAGTGGTAAGTGTACAAGGGTCCAATGTGAAATTTTCAAAATTACTTAATCTTTGAAAATTTTTATAGTAAAGTGATAGATAAAACCTTATCGAATATAAATATCAGGCTACATAATCAACAAATAATATCATTTAATGTCGTATTACTTTTCTCGTTACTAATTTATACAGAATGATAGTGTCAAAGATTACAACTCAACGATTATGAAGTGCAAATTTCTAATATTTAAAGCATTCATATCAAAATCTTCAAAATTCTACTGAGGGAATTAAATCTCTAATTTTTAAAGGTGTTAAATTTTAAAATCAAAACAGGCATGTTTCCTAGAATTGATACATCTCTAAAACAGGTAACTTTTCCTGCAAGATGAATGTTCTAAAAATTATAAATATAAATTGAAAGATTTTAACATTGCAAAGATTAGTATGGAGGAGCTCAAACTGGACAAACATAAAGTGGTTCTTCTTTTTTAAAATTTCAAAGGCAACTAGAAAATAAAAAATGTCTAATAAAATTTCAAAGATCACTACTAAAACAGAGAAAAGAAGTTTATTTTGTCTTAAGTTAAAATGAACTTTGCCCCTTCTTAAGCTTTGTGAAAGAAATGCAACTAACTGGATCCGAGAGTCAAACTCCACAACACAAGAAAGGACAGAAGCTTTCCAAAAAGAGAATCTGCCTTTATTCTTGGTAGAAAGTATTAAAATTGCTTACCTAGAATAGCACAGGAAACACAAGATAAAGACTGAACGTTTTTATTTGCGGCATTTCAATTTTCGGTAGAAATAAAAATAAGTGTTTACATACCTAATGTTATTTTTTAGAATTTTCAAGCAACTGAAGCATTTAAAGGTTGTGTGAGTCTTCTGTTCTTCGTGGACCTCTCCTTCATGTTTTCCGTAATAAAAGTCATTAACTAACATGATCAATTTTCCTTTCTCTGAATCAGTAGTTGTGTTTTTATTTACTGTACTTGAAAATTCTGTTTTAGCCAGTCCCAAAAAGTTATTTATCATGTCTGGACAACAATACTGAAAGAGAAAAAAAAATACAAGCCTTATTTATTCTTTAAAAAAACACATACCAAAAAGTGATTGTGTGTTTATACCTAAGGTCAGACCATTAAAACTATGCTTGTAATATATCTGAAAAAATAGTCACCAAAAATTTGTGGTCCATATACATATTCTAAAAGTTCAAATAATAAACACCTATTATCTTAATTTAAAAATTCAAAAAGAAATGAGAAACCCTAAAACCAAGACACGGCTGTAGTTCTAACAGCTTTATGCTTGCAATTTGCCTTTTTAGATGTAAATATTTAATAATAATTTGTTCCTTAACCAAAAATCATTCATCTCATGTCCGTGTCACGATGTACAGAAAGAAAATATTTATATGCCTTGATGTATTTAATTATCAAGTGATATACAAAATTTCATAAAGCCTGGGTGGGGAATAATTATAATATACAAAAATTATATAATATAGAATAGTCTCCCTAATTAGAAATTTGGATAATCTTATGTCCCAAATGTAAAATTGTCAAATTATACTGCACAGTCTATAAACATTAAAGATTACTCTAAAATACCTATAAATTATGAAACCCACAATAAATGATAAATTACTGCTGTTCTTGTATTTTTTAACAGAAAAGTAGGATAGGATCAGATTTTTTAAATAAGCAGACTTTGCTCACAGAGTACCTTTTAAACAGTGTTTCATATCTCTATAAAAGAGCTGAATAATAAACCACTAACAACCAAGAACAGACAAGGTGTAGTGAATTTAGGTGGAGGATTTAATCATTGAGAAAAGCAAAATATCCTTGTTTATCCAAAAAGCAAATAAGCAACTTAAGAAATGAGAACCAAGCTTACACTTGAGGTTTTACAGAAGGATAAAGTAAGCTACGCAGGGGCATGGCTGAGCTATGATACAGTATCAACTGGTCATCTTTTATTCAGCCCTAGTACCTTTCTGTGCCATTAACAGACCTTCACTACAACTCCTCATTTATCCCTTACTTTTACATTCTGCAAGTATTAAATATGTACTTGAATACCTTATACTATAGTTTGACAAATATCAGACACCATCTGTCTATCATTCTTAACTTTACTCCTCCCAGTATACAGACCATGATCTGTTGCTTTGTTAGTGCCCTAAAAACTTAGGTAGGTTTTTCAGAGCAAAGGAGGGGAGATCCTATTTTTACAGTAAAATAGGACATCTCACGTGAACATCCTACATCAGTCAACATTTTCCCCTTTTCCTTCTGGGATTCATCCAAAAGTCACACAACCAAATTCCACAAATTGGTTTCTCATTGAAACTAAGAGTCAGACAAAATCCACAGACTCCACACTATATGGAAGCACTACCCAAAGCAGCCAACATCAGGCAGATGGCATTTAGCTAGAAGTAACCCAGAGAAGTAAAGGGGACTCAGTGGTAACGGATAGTAAAGGGACAGTAAAAGTATACATGTTAAAGCTGAAACACATGTTGTGAATCACAAAGGTAGATCCTTTGTTTGCAAAAACAGGTGCAGAAATTGGGGCAACAAGGATGGCAGCAGAAGTACTCCAGACCTGATTGAGTACAGAAAAGCAGAAAGGCAGTGCTACATAAAGAATCAGACACGCAAGTCACAACTGCAGGAAGCTTCCTGCCCAGCAAAAAGCTGTTTAAACCAGCTAGCAAGCTGTGAGACTATCCTGGCAACCTATGCTTCCTCCTAAAAGAAGTTTGGATAAAACAGCTGGCCCAAGAAAATCCAACTTGTTAAACACAATAGGAATTCACATCTAAACAAAAATACTGTATAATAAAAGAAGGCAAATAACCAAAAAATGTAAACTTCTAACAAAAGCATCAGAAATATGTTGCCATGGAGCAGATGTAGATGAAAAAAGTAGCCACAAATTTTGAAAACATAATGAAGCAATTGTCTCTATCTGGAAGACCACAGAGCAAGAAGAGATGCCAAGACAATAAGACGTTTAGAAGAAAAAAAAAGGAGTGGCAAAATCCAGGGTGAAAGTATAGGAAAAAAAATAAAATCACAGACATGAAGAGAAATTAGGAAGGAATGCAGTGGTGAGCAGACATTGCAAATAAAATAAACAGACATTAGTAGGAGAAAAGTCAATTCTAAAAAATTAAGGATTAGGAAAAAAATTAGGTCTGCCAGGCAAAGAAGATAAAACAAATTCACATTGAAGATGACACTGCATGGAATAGATATTTTAAAATACAACTCAAATCAAGTGTGCTTAACCCAAATACGCAAGCTGAAAGAACAAGGTGTATACCAGAGAGGATTCACCCAAAATTCCCAACACCAAGTTATATCATTAAAAATTTATCAGTCTTCGAAACATAAAGAATGTAGACAACCAAAAAGCTGTAGACAGTCAAACAAAAAGATCAAACCACTTATAAAAGGCAAAGTAATTCAGCTTGTCCCAGATTCCTCAACAGCAACACTGAATACTAGAAAAAGGGAGCTACACCAACAAAATCCTGACAGTGGGATTCAATTTACTTTATATAAGGTCAAACTGTCTTTCCAGAATGGACTATAGTCAAATTGCTTTGAACATGAACAACCTCACAGAAAAAAGTTTTCAGACTCCTCCTAAATGAAATTACTGCAGAATGAACTTCAGTCAAACAGAAAACCAAATAAACCATTACAAAAACACTGATGATGAACACTGGATATATTTACTGCAGAAAAAGATCCAAAAAAATATAACATAGGTTTAAAAAAATGTAATGTCATATGCCCTGAAAATTGAAAAATAGTACAACCAACAAGTAAAAACTGGGAGAGGATAAAAGAACAAACGGTATAAGGCCAAGAGTTCACTGACTGCCTCACATATAGCAGCAGTTCATCAAGGAGTACCAGAGCCGGCCGGGCGCGGTGGCTCAAGCCTGTAATCCCAGCACTTTGGGAGGCCGAGGTGGGTGGATCACGAGGTCAAGAGATCGAGACCATCCTGGTCAACATGGTGAAACCCCGTCTCTACTAAAAATACAAAAAAATTAGCTGGGCATGGTGGCGCGTGCCTGTAATCCCGGCTACTCAGGAGGCTGAGGCAGGAGAATTGCCTGAACCCAGGAGGCGGAGGTTGTGGTGAGCCAAGATCGCACCATTGCACTCCAGACTGGGTAACGAGTGAAACTCTGTCTCAAAAAAAAAAAAAAAAAAAAGGAGTACCAGAGACATCACATAAAGTAATTTAGGTACAGGCATTTTAATAGCAAAGGTAAACAAACGCTCAGGCAATACTGACTAAAATCAGTTAGCAAAAGGCAAAGATGAGTAGGTTAAAAACAGGTTTTGTGTGCTACTTTAATCTTTCCTCAAAGAAAACAACAGTGGAGAATGGATAATGGAATAGAAGACAAGTGGAGTTATACATTCAAATCAGAAAGATAACCAGGGGAACAAAACTACAGCTACACACATATAAAGCAACCACACTGTGAAAGGCTTTTAAAAGAGAAAGGATTAATGAAAAATTTTAACAGAGCTAAAACCAAATAAATCTATCATACTGGTAAATCTAAATTCATTATTAAAAGAAGAGATTTTCACATAGGATCACAAAAGAAAAATCAACTTTGCTCAAAGCAAAAGGCACACCTAAAACAAAGTAATTCAGAAGAGTTGAAAATAAAAGAATAAACAAAGAATACACCAGGTAAATGGACCGTAACAGGGGTTGTGAGCCTAACATCGCAGTAGAATTTGGGCTGAAAGGCACTAAACATTAAGACCAAGGAAAGGATATTTTATTAAAATGCTAAAGGATACATTCACAGTACAGTTATTTCATTTTATTTTTGAGATGGAGTTTCACTCTGTTGCCCAGGTGGGAATGCAGTGGCGCCATCTCAGCTCACTGCAACCTCCACCTCCCAGGTTCAAGTGATTCTCCTGCCTCAGCCTCCCAAGTATCTGGGACTACAGGCATGAGTCACCACGTCAGGCTAGTATTTTATATTTTTAGTAGAGATGGGGTTTCACCATGTTGGCCAGGCTGGTCTCAAATTCCTGGACTCAGGTGATTCCCCGGCCTCGGCCTCCCAAAGTGCTGGGATTATAGGCATGAGCCATGCTTGGCCTCACAGTACAGTTATAAAAGCTAGATTCTTCTATATGATAAACAAAAACAACTTTGAAACAAAATTGCAATATATGAAAGAAAATACGGATAATGAAAGATGTGGCTTGAAATTTTGTGTTTCTCAATCCAGGACAGATCGAGTGGACTAAATGGAAGCTAAGACACAGAAATATAAATATAATTAATAAGGTATATTTGGTTGATAAATACCAAATTCCATACCCCAAAACAGAAATAATATACCTATTTTCAAGTTACCATGTAATATTAAATACCCCCTACACTTCACACACACACAAAGAAAGGTATTTGTGAAAGCTTGGGGTTTACCATTAAAGAAACTACGTTTTAAAAGCTAGTTATGCCAGTTAATTGGTTATACAACGAGAAAAATATCTCAAAGAATTTTCTAAGGATTAATGAAATAATGTATTTAAAGCTTAGTATTGTATCTGATACATGGACTTAGATAAATATATTTTTTATTGTTATAGAATATTTGATATTTTAAATATTTTTCCATTGAAAGAAAACATTATATGCTAGTCTTCTTCCATCTATCTATAATAACAGCAAAAAATCATTCACAAATAATCTAAGAATCATATCATTTTCAAAATAAAAGTTACTATAATATTAAAACTTTGATGCATAAACATATATAAACTAGAAAAAGTCCCCACAGATTTAAACTTTCCCTTCCTAGATTTGGAGACTATTCTTTCAAGATTTCCTTATGAAATAAACACAAATATTTTTCAGTTTTATCTTAAATTTAGGTCAGTTGTAAGAAATACAATTTCTTACAATGACAGCGATACTTTCCTTATTTAAAATGTCATAGTGCTTTATTAAATTAGTATGAAAATTCTACGAAGTTTTGGTTGTTTCTACTAGAAGTAATTACAAACCATGAAGTAACACACAAAAGCCACATTTTGGAGAATGCTGCCATTCTCTCCAGGTGCAGAAGTATATATAACATGCTACAATTTCTGTACGAAATAGAAAATAAGAACATTCGTGTTTACTTGTACAAGCAGACAAACTAATAAAAAATTACTTTCTTTGAGTCATACTAGGAACCAGGTAAAAAAAACACCAAGGTAAGATTCTTCACTTTCATTTATCTGTAGGCTTTTTAGTTTTGAATCATGTGACTGTATTATTCCCTACTAAGAAAATTAGATAGATAACTAAAAAATACAGTCTTTTTTTCATCTATAATGAAAAACATAAAAAAATCAGAAATCTCATCAAAACATTACATAGAACAGGAAAACTGAAAGTACCTCTACAGGATAATTCTCCTGTAAGACCAAAGCACGAAGTGCAGTCCAGGGCTATACTCTGACAGCGAGGATAGACCAAACACAGTTGTGTATATGAATAAGACTGTATTTAGAATTTTTTAAGCTCCCTTTTTTCTACTTTTTTGTAAAATGCTGAATTTCAATAAAAATGTGTAAACCTCTGAAATAGCAAAAACTTTTTCTAAGTTACTTCTTTGCCATTGTACCAAACTCCTTCCGTCTTTCCTTATATAATCTACATCCTTTGTTCTGATTTTTTCTCCCTTCCTGTCATTTACACTGGGCATGTAAGGAGAGTACAACACAGCAGGATACTATAATATCTACTAAAATACTTTAAGCATTACCTAAACCTCATACTTCATTAGTACTTTGAACATTTCTTAAAACCTAAATTCAAGGCCTTCCTGCACCAATAAAAAGCTCAAATTAATTTATACAATTATATGAACTATATTCTAGACTGAATTAAAACAATTATTTCATATGAAAAGCTCCAACATTTTGAGTTTATATTTGAGTGTTAAAAGCTAAAATGTAAAACTCAGATTTTCATTGTGTAATGTGACATGCATATGTTAACGTTACACAAAAATAAGGTAACAGAATTTTTAAGTTATATGCAAAAGTAAATACATAATAAAATGCCTGTTTTATAAGAAGTTTAAAGAGTATGACCTAATAAATTAATCTGATTAATACATTTTTATTTAGAATTAAAATACAATCAACATTCATTATATTACACACAACCTTAAGTTTTAAAATTTGATGATTTATAAGGAATTTTAGAATCTACATAATAATTATAAATGTAAATTTTTACTAAATGGAAATACCAATGAGATTATTTCTGGACAAACCATTAATTGCCGTTATCATCAATATTTTAGAAATGTGCAAACTTTTTACAAATTAAATAATGAAAGAGTTTTACCTTCATGTGATTTTTCAAAGGATCCAAAAGATTGAAATGAATGTTGCACTTTGGACAAGCTCTTGGAAAAGGCGTTCCATTTTTAGATTGATTTGATATGGTATTTGCACCTAAAACAAATTCAGAACTTTTATGATTCAAATTCATCACTTTTTAACCTTAAAACAAACAACACACTTAAAAATTATAACCATTTCTAAAATGTATGTATAAACACTATAACCTCTTTTTACATGGCAGATTTCATATTTACCTTTTGCTGACATAGCCTGGGAAGATGTCACTGAGGGAGACTTAACTGGAGGTGATGCAGCTGAGGCACCTGCTCCAGAAACACTTTCGCTAGGCTTAGGCTTCTTTGCATTCACATTATTAACTTCAGAAGTAAAAGGACGTTTTGATAAAAAGGAACTTTCATTCATACCTACATGATTTAAATCGTGAGAAAATATTTTTTAAAATTAGGATGTTATTTACATCTGAGTAAAAATACTCTGGAGCTAAATTAAAGGTAATATAATTATCATATCATGACAATAATGATGAAATGATGTGATCCGAACTCAAGGGTATAAAGAAATTGCACATATATTTATCATGGACTACATATATTTAAATAATTTAGAAAATAATCCCTCGGTGAAAGAAAATTCTAAATATGGCTTCAAATAAAGCAACATGTAAATAGCTATTTTAAAGGGAGCCAGATCAAAATATTCCAACCAAAAAAAAAGTATACTATAAATAAGTTCTGACAAATTAATTATCTTTAGCTGCTTAAATGTGCATTTAGTACATTAGAGTTTGTAAAAAAACAATTATCTGTTTCAAAAATGTAGAGATACTCTTAAGATGCTTTTGTTATTTAACAACTTAAAAGGTCTAATGGAATTTAGTTATTTTCCTACCTAACAAACTGAAGAGTGGTCTACTCTCACGGCTTTGGGTGGTATTATGCATTTATCGCTATGGTGGAAATAACCAACCTTGAATGATAATACTTCATTCATTTATATGAAAGGACTCATAATGGAAGTTGTAAGCATAAAGATTTTCACACTATGTTCCCCAGAGATTAATGAGTCCACTTTAGAGAATATACTGAACACGTCTTACAGAGAAACTCTTTTTTGTTTTATTAAAACTTTTCATTAAAAACTTGTTTATATAAAGATTTCGTTCCTAAAAATACTTTCCCATTTGAAAACCATAATGTTAAGGCTAAAGGATTTTAGTTTTATTTAATGCATTCACAAGAGAAATGAGGAAAACCAGGCTATAACAAGGCTCAAAAAAGTCTTTTTTTG
Source organism: Saguinus oedipus (assembly GCA_031835075.1). NCBI lineage: Eukaryota > Metazoa > Chordata > Mammalia > Primates > Cebidae > Saguinus > Saguinus oedipus. The sequence continues at coordinate 821,071 of CM063176.1, forward strand.
AAAATAACATACAATTGTACTTTGTAAAAGAGATTCTAAAACTGTACGTCATATTTTAATTCTCCCAACTGTACATTAAAAGTAGAAATGGTAAGGTAAATATATTAGAAACATTCCAGGTTCTTAAGTCAGACAAGTTCAAATCCACACCTCGTCACTCTCTAGTATGTATACTTAGCTTTATTAATTTCTCTAAGCCTCAGTTTCCTCTTTTATAAAATAATTTATAATAACCTATTTTACAGAGTTGCTTTAAGGGCCAAACAAGATAATGTACTTACAGCACCCAAGAAAACATCTGTTACACAGAAAGAACTCAATAATAAATCACAGCTGTTATCATTACTAACAAAATATTTTATATTTAACTTAATTTAGAGGGGAAAAACATTATAATAGATTCACCTGTCAACCTTTTAATAAGAGCAACCATTCCAGCAAAATAAAAAGTATTATACTACCTGGTTTCTCTGTTTAATCCTTTTGAGATAACATAAAAATGATTTTTTTCCATCTTCAAAATACTTGATTACTGATAGATATACTGTAGGTACACAGGAAAGATTCTGGGTAATCACATTCACATTCTTGTGAGATGTTTAAGTTACTTGAAAAACCAAGGAATGCTGGAATTCTGAATTAAGCATCTGATTATATAGCAGGCTAGACAGAAAAATAGACTGCTTTAAGATTTTTAAAATAAGAAATCTCAATATTAAGCAAAATCACTCTGTATTTGTTTTAAATTTTGATGCTTTAACTTACTTATCTCTGTTGTGTTTGGCTTATGCTACACCCTACCCTCAACAGTTCTCTCACTGCTGGTGAAATCCTACTCTCATTCAAGATTTAGCTCAAATCCAGTCTTCTCCAAAGCCCATATCCCTAGATGGGAGTCTGTTAATCATGTTACTGAACACGTAGCACATATCATTCATAATAACTGTGTTGTCAAGTCTTTTAAAGCTTATGCTGTATTCTCACATTTCACCTGGATTTGGGCATTAAAAAATTTCTAGCAAAGTAGAGCAGGAATTAAAATTACGTGTCCAAATGAATGGTTCCAGATGTGAAGAATGAATGCATTATACAAAAAAAATTAAAATCTCCCTTTTAACAATATGAGAAAAATCAAAGGGGTTATGTAACTTGATAGAGACTACAAAAATCTTAAGAATAGAGGATCAAATTATCCTACTTACGGCTCAGGCTAAAGTCCCACTCTGAAGTAGAACACTTACAGGAATAACAGGAATCATTATTTCTCCTTATTCCCAAGAAGTTTCAAGAATTCAGACTTTTTCTATGAAGAAAGACTATATGCTTTATGAAACTAGACTTAAAACAACTATATTTTCTTAGTGTTTCCTTTGATTCTTAACTATTTCACAAACCAGATGGTTACTAAATAATTAACTGACACCCAGAGAGGTGAATAACAAATCAAGTATTATCAAAATGGAAAAACAGTCTAAGTTTATAATAAAAGTCAGTATTACTACTACAAAAACTAGGAGAGGGTTTGGTACATTCTCCACACTAATTTGTTAGTAAATCTAAAAATTCCAAAAAATCACGTATACGTCTATTTAGTTAAATATTTGGATACAAATTGCTAATATACAAAGAGTAATTGCCTTGATTTTTCAATTAGATAAAATTCTTTTATAGTACACTAATTTATTTTAGATTAATGAAAACCTTTGTTATAGTATACAAAGAACCTTAAATGTTGTTCAACAGGGAAAGTTCATTAATCCTTCAATGTACATTTAATGAGTACTTACTACGTGCAAATCACTATTATTGTGGGCACTCTATAATACCACCTTATAATCATATTCAACTATCATGCTGAAACAATATATTAGAATAGAAAGACATTAAACTAATTAAGAAATCAACTGTAACCATGTATTTTTCACACTTAGTGTCCAAAGAAACTAACCCTTTTTTTTTTTAACAGAGTATTTAGGCTACCTGAGAAGTTCTCTAACTCACAGAAATTATTTTAATATTTCTCAACTATGGTTAGCTCCAAGTGAGAATGAGTTTAAAGTTGCTTACTTAATAGGAAGAAATAAAATATCCTGTCATTAAATAGGATTTTACAGAAAATTACCCAAGAAAGGTATTCAAGAACTACTAGTGACATTCCACCTTACAATACATGATACAATTCCCACAAGGGAGGGGCTTCAAAACCGAAAGCCAATCTCACATGCATATTCATCAAGTTTCTTTATAAAAAAAATACTAAAACCAACCTGCTATAGAAAGTGTTGGTCTCCCTTGGTAATGTGATAACCCTGTATCCTGGGTCAGGTCAAACAGTAACTCTGACGACTTATTAGACACAACTCGTGATGAGTTTGTTATATAACCCTGTTAAATAGTTCAAAGGAAAAATAATACATTTATTCAACAGTAAAAATTATTTCAATATAATTATATATTACATATTATGTAATTTTATATAATTATATAGGAATTTTACTCTGTAGACTTTTATAAAGGTAAACTTAATTGCTTGCCCAATATTCTAAGGACACCCTTTGATGACTCAATTATTAATAAGTTAATAACACAAAGATAATTGCTACTTTGCCAAAATTATCATCTACTGAAACTGAAAGCAAGGTATTATTTAGAGCTGGTTTACTGCTGACTAGAAAACTAAAATGGGGAAAAAATTCTTAGTCCAACTTTTTCAAGATAAAAGAAACATAAACCAACTTTATATCAATAAGATTAATACCCTATAAATAACTTCTAAAGATGCCATATCCCCATTAAAGGGCAAATAATAGAACTTAGAAAAATCTTTGGGCAAAAGCAAGGAGAAAAATAAAAACCATATTGATGTGATCAAAAGAATTAAAAGCTTCTACGCCTTTAAAAACCCCACATCTGAGATATCAGGGCAAACAAATGGAATCAATCTACAGTATTGTGCATCAGTGTTAAAGATGAATATATCACATAATATGAATTGTGAAATCATCTTTATTGGAGAAATGTATAAGCTATATGTCAGAAAGAGAACAAATGGGCCCCACACACGTTCCATCATCCCATAGAAAGCCATGACAGGCCAGGAATCTTCTGTCTCATCAGTCAAATACAAAAGCATCAGGTCAGTAGAGTGAACAAATAAGAATGCCAGGCAGACAGGGTTTAGAACAGAAGTTGTTTATAGAAGTAATTTGGGCCGGCTGTCCTGTTCCTGGAGGCCTCCGGATGCAAAGGAAGTTTTAGCCCTTCTATCAGGAGAAAGGGTGGTCCAAACTAAAAAGGAAGATCTTAAGAAGAGAGGAGTGAAAAGTGTGAGATGAATGATAATGCGGTCAGGTATAAAGCAGTATAAATGTATAATATATATGAGCATACATATATATTTAGTGTACATAATTATGAAAAGTATGGTCAAATAATTTAGGGACATATACTCCAATATTATAATACATTAAATATAGTGATACACACACACAAATATACTCCAATACTATTCTTTTTTTTTTTTATTTGAGACGGAGTTTCGCTCTTGTTACCCAGGCTGGAGTGCAATGGCGCGATCTCGGCTCACCGCAACCTCCGACTCCTGGGTTCAGGCAATTCTCCTGACTCAGCCTCCTGAGTAGCTGGGATTACAGGCACGTGCCACCATGCCCAGCTAATTTTTTGTATCTTTAGTAGAGAAGGGGTTTCACCATGTTGACCAGGGTGGTCTCGATCTCTTGACCTCGTGATCCACCCGCCTCGGCCTCCCAAAGTGCTGGGATTACAGGCTTGAGCCACCGCGCCCGGCCTCCAATACTATTAATACTTCTAAAAGATACTCCTTGTGGACAATAAGCTCTCAGAGGGACTTTCGGGCCATTCTACATGTCATAATATATAACAAGAAAAGTTTCAAAATTAATAATGACAAAATTAAAAAAGACCATCAGTTTAGGAAAAATATGGGCAAAAGACACAAACTAAGAGAATTCAGAAATACAAATGAACAAATACAAAATACCTTTTTTCCAAATTACTAGCCAAAGAAATGCAAATAAAAACAGCAATGTTTAACGAATAAATTGGCATGTTACCATAATATCTACTATAAAATTGATTAATTAATTAGCCACTACTCTTAAAATTGTCAAGGTAATGGAAGACAAAGAAAGAATGAATAACTAGAAAATAGAGTAGACTAAAAAGAAATAACTGCAAGGTGGGATTCTGAATAAGATACTGGGTATGAAAAGGACATTAATGGGAAAACTGATGAAATTCCAGTAAGGTCTATAGTTGAATTAATGTTAATTACCCAGTAGTGATAAAATGTTAAGGGAAAACTGGGTAAGGGGTATATGAAAACTGTTTGTACTATTTTTTCTGTGTCTCAGATTAGTTTGAATCAAAAAGTAATGATAACATTCACTATTGGCAAAGTCAAGCCTACATTTTAGTATCATTTATCTGCATAAAAACTTTGGCAGTAGCTAGGAAAGCCTTAAAAAGGTTCACCTCCGCTCTCCGTGCCGCTAGCGGTCACGTTCCTAAAACCCGCCGGACTTTCTGTAATAAGTGTGGCAAGCACCAACCCCACAAAGTTACACCGTACAAGAAGGGCAAGGATTCTCTGTATGCCCAGGGAAAGCGGTGTTATGACAGGAAGCAGAGTGGCTAGGGTGGGCAAACTAAGCCGATTTTCCGGAAAAAGGCTAAACTACAAAGAAGATTGTGCTAAGGCTTGAGTGCGTTGAGCCCAACTGCAGATCTAAGAGAATGCTGGCTATTAAAAGCTGCAAGCATTTTGAACTGGGAGGAGGTAAGAGAAGAGGCCAAGTGATCCAGTTCTAAGGGTCATCTTTTCTTTTATGAAGACAATAAAATCTTGAGTTTATGTTCAAAAAAAATAAAAGGTTCACCTTTTATCTATTCCATTTTTAATAATTTATGGTAATGAAATAAAAATGTTTAAGGAAAATTTAATTATAACAGCAAAACAATTATAACCTGTATGTCTAACAGTGGAGAAATGATTAAACTGATAAACTACTGTGCAAAAGCATCGCTTTATTTTTCTTTTTTGAGACATAGTCTCACTCCGTCTCCAGGTTGGAGCACAGCAGTGCAGTCTTGGCTCACTGTAACCTCTGCCTCCCGGGTTCAAGCAATTCTCCTGCCTCAGCCTCCTGAGCAGCTGGGACAGTGTGTGCCACCATGCCCAGCTAATTTTTGTATTTTTAGTACAATCCTGTTGTACTAAAAATAGTATTTAAAAATTGTATTTTTAGTATAATCCTGTACTAACAGTATTTAAATATTTTCAGTATATCCTGTTGGCCAGATGGTCTCATCTCTTGACCTCATGATCTGCCCACCTCAGCCTCCCAAAGTGCTGGGATTACAGGCATGAGCCACTGCGCCAGGCCAAATTAACATTTTTTTTAAGGAATACCCAGTGACATGTTCCAAGTAGAATGTTCAGTATACAGAAATAATGTTCAAATACAGAAATATGTATTTGCATATACTATATGGTCCTCTTCTCACTTTTACAAAATCTGTCCCAAAATACATATTATTTCATAAGAGAAATATAAAGCTTTTATTATTATAAATTAAGGAATATTTAAGTTTTAAGAATTTTGCTTTGTTACCAATTTTTTTATTGACGTGGGTTTGTTAAGAAGTTATGGAAATAAGCTATTAATGCAACTCAAACTAATCCTAGAATTTGAGGCCTAATAGGTAGATGTAGGCATTTGGGCTTTAACATGTGACATTTTTTTTTAATCATAATGCCCTATGATTTAACAGTAATAAAACATAATCTTACTTCAAAGTAAATATTTTCTCCAAATATTTGTGAAATAATGGAACAGTTACTTCTGAGTTTCAAGTAATTTACCTTTCAAACTAAATCATAGCCACAGTTGTTTGTTTTAAATGTACATGCTCTTCATGGTACATGTATCATATCAAGCAGCTATCACAATAATACTAATAAAGACCTAATATTATTCCCAATTTTATAAATAGGTAAACTAAGGTTAGGTGCGGTCAAGTAAGGCTCCCAATACAGCCCCACTTGCTGCTAATGGAGCTGGAATTAGAAACCAGGTCTGACTGATTACAAAGCCCATGCCCTTAAGCTATATCACACTGACTTTCTAGGTGATAATAATATATCCCATCCCTGCCAACCTGAAAGCGATGCTGAGATACATTTCATGAAAAGTAAAATCACAAATAAAAAATGACATAAAATGAAAAACTACTAATTATAATTTATTAAAATAGCTTCCAAAACTCAGAGAAAAGTCCCTTAACCAGGATTCTCAATTTATTCCAGAATACACCTCTTTCATTCTTAACTTGGACTGTGCAGTAGAATTACACTTGAAGAGTTTTTAAGAAGCTATCACTTCTGGGTCCTTGCCAGACCAACTGGCAAAACCTCTCATTTTTTAAAAGAAACCAAGGACTGGGAATGATCGACTAAGGTGCTCTGATTTAAACACTATGCCCAATTCTGAGTCAGAAAATAATCTGATTTCTAACTCTTATTACACCAAACATAACAACTCTTGCTTTTGTTTTCCCCTCCCTGGGTCCAATGTTGGAAAGATTTTTACCTAACAAACTATCAAATAATGTTCTTTTTCCAATCTTTTTCTCTCAAATGCCAAACAGCTTACAATAAGCATGAGAAAACCACTGAGTTAATTTGATTCCAACTAATAGCAAAGAATTGTTACATTCTGGATAGCTTTCCAGCTATCTTCAGGAACACCTACTACATTTTTTTTTTGAGACAGAGTCTCATTCTGTCACCCAAGCTAAAGTGCAGTGGCGTGATCTTGGCTCACTGCAACCTCCGCCTTCCAGGCTCAAGTGATTCTCCTGCCTCAGCCTCACCAGTAGCTGGGATTACAGGTACAGGCCACCACACCCAAGTAATTTTTGTATTATTAGTAGAGACGGGGTTTTGCCCTGTTAGCCAGGCTGGTCTTGAACTCTTGATACCTCAGGTGATCCAACTGCCTCAGCCTCCCAAAGTGCTGGGACTACAGGTATTAGCCACCACGCCTGGCCACCTATTACATTTTTTAAAACATCAGAAATAGCCTGTGGAAGCTTAGATCATAGATGATTCAAGATAGAGACTGAACGGTCTCCCTTATTGTTCTTATTATATAAAGAAAATACATTTTTAGGAAAATTTACTACTATTTTTCTGAGACAGTGGTGCCCTAACTCTTTGGCTTCAGAACTATTTTACACACTTTAAAATTGTTGAACCCAAAAAGACTTTTGGTTTACATTGGTTATAGCTATCAATAATTTCCATACTAGAAATTAAAACAGAGAACATTTTAGAACATTTATTTATTAATTCATTTTTAAATAACAAATTCATTACAGATTAATATAAATAACATTTTAATGAAAAATGACTTGCAAACACACAAAAAATAGTGAAGAGTGGCATTGTTTCATATCTTTGCAAAGTTCTTAAATATCTAGTTTAATCAAAAATTGTTTTAGTCTCTTATCTGCTTCTGGCTTCAATCGGCTAGGACATGCTGTTTTGGTTGAAGAATATTATTAAAACCTGCCTCATTAGGAATGTAACTGGAAGAGGGAGTGTTTTAATTAACTATGGAAATACCACTTTGATACTATACCAAAACTGAACAGTTGGTACTTTCAAAAAGGTCTGTTGCAGTGTGAAATCTGAAACCATATCCCAAAACACCTTGTTCCCTTAAAATCAATGGTCTATCTTAGAAGGATCATTTACCCATGAATACTTTTGAGGCATACATACTAGTTATTTGGAAAATACTGGTTTCATTGATTTATACAGGTCTTCCAAATGGTGACATAGTTCATTACACAATATTTTTAAAATCATTATTTATCAACGCCACCAATCATCATAAAAGTCTTGAAGTATTCGAAAGCTGTCAAGATCACGGTGGCAAATGAGTTTTTGCTTGAAAGTTCAAATTTTACCATTGGCAAGAAATACTATCAGTTGTTTTCACTGAAGTGACAGGTTTGAGGAAATGTTTGCCAAACAATCAAGATTGAGTAAGTGTGTGTGGCAGACAAGACTCTAAAGTGGCCTCCATGGATATGTCATTACCCATAATCCCCAGGTCCTGGTATTCACGTCCTGTGTAATTCCCTTCCTTCCAATGTGGGCAGGACCTCTGACTTGCTTTTAACCCACACAATACAACAAAGGTGACAAGATATATATGATTTTTGTGTACATAATTATGTTACCTAAGACTATAAGGGCATCTTGCTAAGGACTCACCCTCACCTGCTAGCTTTGAGGAAGCAAGCAGCCTTACTCGGAAGACCTACCTGGCGAGGAGCCAGCCAAAAGCCAACAAGATACTGATACTCCCAGTCCAACAATCAACTTTAAGGAACTGAATGCTACCAACAACCACGTGAATTTGTCAGCAAACACTTCCCCAGCAGAATTTCAGATGAAACTGCAACTTCGGGGACCACATCTTGAATGTAGCCTTGTGAGATCCTTAATCAAAAAAACCAGCTAAGCCATGACCTGATTCAGAAATTGTGAGGCCGTGGGATAAGGAGTGTATGTTGTTTTAAGCTGTGTAAGTTTGTGGTAGTACCGATACACAGAAATAAATAACTAATACACCGTGGTTTGTCAGTCATTCTTTCAAGTAAAAATGGTGCTCTATTAACAACAACGCAAAAATAAATAAAGTAGTTTACCTCACAAGTCAATCACATAAGTGCTTTTCCTCAAGACAACCATCACACTTCAAACACAAAGGTATTTTATGTATACTACCCATGTCATCACACAGAATATTTTAAAAGACACATATTCAAGTGTGGACAGTTAATAAAACTATTAACATTTTAATACTTCATCAAAGAAGCTGGGTATAACCAAGTAACACTCAGTTGACTAATATAGTTTAATGTGCGTGCATGGCAGGTGACTAATAGAGAAACTACATATACAGTCTGGTGGCACTATCTTGATGCACACTAAGGCACCAGCAGCTTACCCACATTACTTTAGCATCACCAGTGCAAATGTCAAGACAGTGGAAAACAGTCTTTAATTATAATGACAACACTGTTAACTCCCAAACCTCTAAAAGGGTCTTGGGGAACCCCAGGAGATTGCAAACTATAGTCTGAGAACTGTTCAACCAAGGCAATTCTTTCATTACTAAGTGTACATTTATATACAACATATATGTATGCATGTGTGCATATACATATAAACTATGGGTTATGCTGGATTGAAATCCAGATCCATCAACTGCCAGCTCTTGGATCTTGAGTAAATCTTTCAATCTCTATGACCCTCAGTTTCCTCAACTAAAAAATGAGGATAATAATAGTGTCTACTTCATGGGGATGTTTAAGAACTAAATGAAATAAATTTACCTACAGCATTTAGAACAAAGCCTTATACATATTGACAGCTCAATGAATGTTAACTATTACCATTTTCTATTACTTTTTGTAACAGAATAAAATTGGGAGTTTTTTGTAATAGGAAAAAAAATTTTTTTTTTAACTGAACTATGAAGGGATGTTATAAAAAGCTATGACGGTCTCTTAATTATTTTCCCAATTAAGAATATCTGGCCCAGTTTGCAATCTTAAATATTTGCCATTATGTAATATTTATTACTGATTATAATTTTCTTCATATTTTGTTGGCACAGTTTTCATTATTGTACCTATTTAGGAATACTGCCTGATTTATTAACAGGTTGGGTAGTTAGCTCATTCAGTTATTACTCTGAGTAGTGCCTGAGCTACCAAAAATATGGTGACATTTTCTTATACTAATTATGCTTCTACTGGATGACTACTTATGACAGTCCAGAAGTTTGACTGGGTACTGTTGATATTGAAAAATAATATCCAATGGATCCCTGAACTGGCTGTATAGTTTTAGAAACACTTACAGGTTTAGAAAAAGGCTGAACAATAACAGAACTATCTGAAGATCTAGACTCAGGATGAAAATTTATTGGTGAGGCAGGCACTGGATTTGATGTTGGATTCGTGTAGTGTTGACTTGTAGGCTTGAATGCAGCAGTAATACCTGTATTTTAAAGTAACAGAATATATTGAAATTATTTGTACATAATCAATTTTGTCAAAATACTTCACTTTAAAATTAAAATAGTACAACAATACTGTACCTCGACTGAGTGCACCATTCTTTAGTCCCCTTGAATATGAGCTGGGGTTAACTCTGTTCAAAATATCTATAAAAAATTATATTTATTTTAAAATTCATTGTTTGAATGAAATACATATTAAGATAACAGAAATCATGAATTGAAAACATGTAAACAGATTTCTGGAAGGAGTATATAACGAATCACTAATTTAAGAATAGAGTTCATTTTAAACGCATACATAGATAACTAGCTTTCATTGTTTCATAGACTAAGAACAATCTTTCTCATTACAACTCAAAATTCAAAAGCCAGAAGTAGGGGAATGACAAACCTGACTACATGTGAGTCAAAACATTGTGCTTGCAAAGAAACAGTCCACATAGTTAATAAAAGGTTTCCAAAAATATATTTATATTCAACCTATAATTTAAGTACTTATCTTTCTTTCAATGATGACAGGGTTGTACATATCAGGTTCTAAGATTCAAAATCAAATTTTGCCCAACCTCTACACTGCATTCACACCTCTAAACGCCTTGAAGTTCCATTATGGAAAATCTCATTGGATTATCTACTATTAGTTTTGAGTTAAAAAAGAAAAACTAACAGATTACAGTCTAAAGTAAACCAACAGTTTATCACAGTATATTATTAAAGAGGTCACAAATCTACCACTACACCAGAAGTCAATCTGAGCCTGCCATGATTTTGAGGATCAGTTTAAAGTTTCTCATTCTTGCATATAAGTAGACTCTGTAACTTCTAGCTTATCAAACTATAATTTGGAAGCATGAGGATTTGCCTAAAATCACTGGTTAGAAAAAGGTAAAAAGCACCAAAAAAAGAAAATCCACCATATCTCAAAAAAATTTATTTTATCTTCCTCACAGTACAAAGAAACCAAATCCCATTAAGTCATTATATAAAACAATTATTTACACAAAAATATGGGTGTTTTCTGACAATGTCAATGCAGTGCTCTGTAATTAAACACTACAGAAACTCTTATTAGAGAAAAATCTGCTCAAAGAATTTGACACCGTTTTTCACTCAGAAATCCAGGATTAAATATTTATTCAAACCATGAAAGAACTATTGCTGTAGTACTTTTTAGTAGCTGTAGTCTATGGACCACAAGTTTTTGTCCTCTTTTCTCAGAGTTTTACATAAACATTTACTTCATGTTCCCTATGTGAACAATTGTATGGCTTACACATAAGACAACAATAAAACCATTTAAATTATTAACCTTAATACTGTAGAAAAGAAATTCTATTCGGGTCAATCCCCTTCTTGATGGAATTATTTTAAAACTAATGTACGCTCTTCTACTTGAATACCATAAACAGTCATCTACAATCAGTATAAATTCAGCTTGAAACTCAACTGTCATGTTTTCAGTAAGAGTTTGAATAATTTTACAATATATTTCAGTATAAAGAAATAATCACGAGAATATTATGTTTCACTATCACCAAAGATGCCATGATGCCTAATTCATTTTATAATCCAAGCAGCACTCCCCTTAGCACTCCATGAGAGATGACCAATCTGCTACAGAAAATGGTATTAAAAATTCAACTAGTGAAATTATTCTCTCTCTGATAAAACTGAATAAAGGTGCCAATCCAAGTTAAGAGGTAAGGAAAGTGAGAACTAGGCTTTCAGAAAATTTCAGTCTCTTAATGACACTTTGAAGCACTACCATGGTTAAGTAAACACACACACATAAACACACACACACACACACACACACACACACACACACACAGACTAGTAAAATGAGTACATCACATTCTTTGGTAAATTCTCCTGGCTTCAAACAAACAAGTATATAAAATGGAAAAAGATCTATTTTCTCTTTTTCTCTGAAATTTTTACATTATTTCTCTGCACTCTATCATACATTTTTGAGTGGGCATTTTAACAAATGTCATCAGTATCTGCACTTTAACATTATCACAATGTCAAGTCCAATTCTCTAATTTAAAGCTAATAAGCCACAAAGGTACCAAGTTGCTCTGCCCAAAAGCCTTAAGGATTTAGATGTACTAAATGCTAACCCATCCAAGTACAGTGGCTGTAGACAATGCCATTATTTTTCATGAATATAAAAAGGAGTTGCGGGAAGATGCATATGGTCAGAAACTACAGCCTCTGTTGGTACACAGGCCAGAGACTGTGCAATCATTCATCACCTATACATTTTGTAGCCATATATAGATGACACTGCAATGAGGCCTGGATGTGAGAAGTCTCACTTAGGACTAACAAAAACTCACTTAGTATATTCTGACATTTTAAGCAAAGCATAAAAATGAAAAAGGGTAAACAGACAAATACATTACTTAAGGCCAGTTGCAGTGACTCACACCTGCAATCTTAGCACACTTTGGAAGGCCAAGGCTGGATCACTTGAGCTCAGGAGTTAGAGAGCAGCCTGGCAGCTTTGTGAGGCTGTCTCTATAAAAATACAAAAATTCGCCAGGTATGGTAGCATGCACCTGTAGTCCCAGCTACTCAGGAAGCTGAGGTGGGAGGATCACTTGAGCCAAGGAGGTTGAGGCTACAGTGAGCCCTGACTGCACCACTGTGCTCCAGCCTAGAAACAGAATGAGACTCTGTCTCTAAATAAATAAATAAGTTCCTTACCTCCATTAAAAATTATGATCTCTAATCTCAGAAGACCTCCAAGGTCACCAGCTAATCTCAGTTCTTTTCTCTTTTCTGACATCTGATATTTAACCTCTTATCTCCTTCCTCAAGTCCCCAATCATATCCCCATCTTGATTCTCAAGTTCTTACTAGCCTCACACCCAATGTCTCAGACCTAACTCTTTACAGTGGAACATGAACATCAAGTACCTGTTAAACACTTCACAAGTGTTCCCATTAGAAATAATACCTTATGAAGCTTGGCTTTACTAAAGTAAATGCTTACTTGATATTGCTGGTTTTGAACTTGATATCTCTCCAACAAAGATTGGCTCATCATCATCATCATCCTCAACTTCTTTTACTTTCTTCTGCCATGGTTCCAGCTCCTCTTCTTCACATTCCATAAACAGTTCTGCCATTTTTGAATTACCTAATTTTCAAAAGGAGAGAAGTGAACCTCATTTTTGAAAATAAAAAGAGAAACATTTTTGTAATATATAACATAATATTTAAGATGTACTATAATAATCCTAATAGCAATTTTTGAATTGACATTTGTAGTCAGTATGTGGTAACAACAGTGAGAAACACAGAGCTTACTCTCTAAGCTATTTAATATCTCTAAGATATTAAACAGAAAAATTCAGATAAACAGATAATGGACGACACTAGTTATTTACAGTGGGCGGAAAATCCAGTGAAAGTGAGTTTCAGTCATATACATGGAATATGATCATCACTACAAAAAGGATTACATCTAACCACTGTCTTTTCAACAATGTATTAACAAAAGGGAGATAAACTAAGAATAAGAGGAAACAGGTGGGAGATAAACTAGATAAACTAAACCAGATTCAAGAATGCCAGTCAGGATGGGAGCGGTGGCTCACACCTGTAATCCCAGCAGTTTGGGAAGCTGAGGTGGGCAGATTACTTGAGGTCAGGAGTTCAAAACCAGCCTGGCCAACATGGTGAAACCCCATCTCTACTAAAAATACAAAAATTAGCCGGGCTACTTGGGAGGCTAAGTCAGGAGAACCGCTTGAACCTGGGAGACAGAGGTTGCAGTGGGCTAAAATTACGCCACTGCATTCCAGCCTGGGTGACTCTATCTCAAGAGAAAGAAACAAAAAAAAAAAGAAAAGAGAATGCCAGGCACAGAACACAGCAGAAAGGGATGCTAGAATAAGATATGGAAAATGAATTAGGCTTATTCCATTAAGGGCAAAGTAGATATTTCTCACAAGAAGAATATCACAAATCATTTCCTGGTCTAACGTTACTTAAATGTTTAGTATAATCCACCTACCAAAAAAAAAGGCCTTCCCATTTTCCTAAACGCCATCAATATCAAGAACTGAGCTCTTTTTTTCTCTAAGCTGTACTATTTTACTAATTATGCATAGTTATTAAAATCTAATAATTAAAAATATTAATTTTCATTGGCAAGTCATAACTTAGCATTTGCGTTTTTAAATACTTGAAACACCAGCCTTATTGTGTCTCAGAGATATTATTTATAACACTGCTTCTACTCAGAGTGTCTTTCCTTTTCAGCTATACAATCTATAACACCCCAATCTGGAGCAAGGAGAGCAGAGACTTTATATCAAATTGAATAATTCAAATCTTTACTGTATTGTTTCTAATCATATGACTACAAAAGTTACTCGAACCTGTTTTCCTCATCTAGAATAAAGGTATGATATCTAACAGATTACATAGATTCAAGAAAATGCCACATAAAGCACCTAAATTCAAGTGGATACTTCACAAAATGTTAATTCCCTACCCCTCCTAACTCTTGGTTCAATTATAACTCCCCTTGTAAATCATTAGATTTTACTTTCCTTCAAAATATGAATTACATTAACAACCAATATCGTACAATTCAAGATTTAACATATATGAGCCCAAACCGCTTACTGTTTTTTCATGTGTCTTAGTTTTGTATGTCCAAGGTCAGATAGGAATATATTTCCCCCTACACATTAGAGGGGCAGAAGGCACACAGCATTTAATAATCTATGGACTAGCTAAAGTCATTACAAAAATGTGTATTTCAAACAATTAGGGAGACTCATACTGATGACAAAAGTAGCATTTATACAGGCTGAACTGTGTTTTCTCAAAATTCATATGTTGAAGTCCTAACCCTCACTACCTCAGAATGTGACTATATTTGGAGATTGGGTCCTCAGAAGTAATTAAATTAAAATAAGGTTAGTAGGATGGGCCCTAATCCAATGTGTCTGGTGTCCTTAACAGAAGAGGAGATTAGGACACAGACACAAGCAAGAAAGGAGACCATGTGAAGATATAAGGAGAAAACTGAGGCTGGGCATGGTGGCTCACGCCTGTAATCACAACACTTGGGGAGGCCAAGGCAGGTGGATCACCTGAGGTCAGCAGTTCAAGACCAGCGTGGCCAACATGGTGAAACCCAGTCCCTACTAAAACTATTTTTAAAAATTAGCTCGGCGTGGTGTTGAACAACTATAGTCCCAGCTACTCAGAAAGCTGAGGCGGGAGAATCACTTGAGCCCAGGAGGAGGCTGCAATGAGCTGAGATCACACCACTGCATTCTAGCCTGGGTGACAGTGAGACTCTGTCTCAAAAAAAAAAGAAGATGGCCATCTACAAGTCAAGAAGAGAGGCCTCGAACCCTCAGAAGAAACCAATCCTATCTCAGCCTATGGCCCTCAAAAGAAACCAATCCTATCAACACTTTAATCCTGAGCTTCTAGCCTCAAGAATTATGAGAAGAATTTCCATTGTTTAAGCCACGCAGTTTGTGGTACTTTGTATGGCAGCCCTAAGCCAACTAATATAGTATGCGAAGATCTTCCTTAATCTTTTCTGTGGAAAAAAAACTGCCATTGTTAATATATCCAGGATATATTTTTGAGAAAAAGAATTTTTAACACAGAATAGCTTTATAATTTTTTTAGAAATAATTTGTTTTTTGTCTATGAACAGAAGAAACATATATAATTACATGTACCAAATTGGTAAAAGTAGTTCCTTCTGGTAATGAGAAAAACACTTCTATTTTACTCACTTTTTTATTTACATTACTTGTTTTTCTGTGAACATTTGTTACTTTAATAATTTTAAGTATTTTTGTTTTTAAAAAAATGTCTCCCGACTTTTATCCTTTCTCCTGAAGCAAAGTTATATGAAAGCCACACATACTAGTATTAGTTGTGGCAGCAACACTTACTTTTTGGTTGAAAAGAGTTGTCGCCCATCAAGCTGCAGAGATGACTTTCTGTAAATTGTCACCTAAGTACTGACATATGACATCAGTCAATTTTATGAGCCACTATAAGTAACACCAAATATTGAAACATGAAACTTGGGATTCACAAATTACTGGATCTAAGTTTAATCTCTCAACTCACCATGTAACTCCAGACAATGCAGCAAGTTATTTCTGTTTTCCTTCCTAAAAAATAAAAATACCAACTATGAGGGTGAACTTCATTAAATTAAATGTATACATAATTAATTTAATCTTTTCTCCTATATAGAGTTCAATTTTTGTTTGATATATCTGATATATACATACAGTTCATTTTACATAATTGGTTCATTCCTGAATAAACCCAAATTTAATAAATAAATGGTGATTATACTCAGCACTTAATACTTGAAGAAGATGATTCAGTAATTACAAACAATTTTTTTGAAGTATTATTTAGTAAAAATGAGTAATCACCTTACAACGTATTGTTTTTGGAAATCAAACTTTTCAAATGCTGAGTGACATTAATCTTTAACTGTTATCTTTTCTTCATATTTCAAAAATACATGTAATTATTTATGTTAAGAAAATATAATTTTAAATAAATTTAGTTTATATCTTTCCGGCTTTTTATCAACTGAAAGGGAACAGAAAATTCATTGGAAATATATCACAGATTCATTCATTCAAAAAATAACTACTCATGGACTTCTGTATGCAAGGTATCATGCTAAGCTCAGGGGAAAACAAAAATGAGTAAGTCACAGTCCTAGACTTCAGAAGTTTACAATCTAGTATGTCAATAATTCATTTGGCTTTAAAAATGCTGTTAGAATAAACTTTTGTTGCTTTTTTGTTTGTTTGTTTGTCTTTGTTTTCCTGAGATGTAAAGTCTCACTCGGTCACCCAGGCTGGAATGCAGTGGCGCAATCTCGGCTCACTACAACCTCTGCCTCCCTGGTTCAAGAAATTCTCCTGTCTCAGCCTCCTAAGTAGCTGGGATTACAGGTGTGTACCACCATGGTGCTCAGCTAACTTTTGTATTTTTAGTAGACATGGAGTTTCACCACGTTAGTCAGGCTGGTCTCAAACTCCTGAAGTCATGATCCGCCCACCTTGGCCTCCCAAAGGGCTGAGATTAAAGGGTGAGCCACAGCCTGGCCAATAAACACTTTAAACAAAAAAAGTAATTCAAACTGGGAATTTGGTTTTTGAATTTCCACGCACATGCAATAGCATACATTTTACATAGTAAACAAGCTTTGATAAAACTGAGTTATAAAGCCAAAAGCATCAACAATTAAACAACGGAAATCTAAAACAGTGGAATACATGACTAATTCAACCTTCGCATTCCACTTTATCCTTAGTCTGACAAAAGCAAGCTTTCCTACTTTTCTGTTTACAAATTATGTAAACTGAATACAAAGGAAAAAAAGTATTACCTTAATTTCAGAAGTTATTGCTATAAATTCTCGTATTCTGAGTTACTATCACAAGAGACGCTATTGAATCCTGTGTTTAACTATCCCCTAGTTCTAAAGTCGGACTATTAAAAATCTCTTTAACTCAATTTTTGCATAGCTGTAGTTTGTCCCTAAGCTAGCAACAGTATAATACTTATTTCAAATAAAATACATGATAATTCTTGCTTCACATTAAGAACTTATCAATACCAAGAACACAGAATATTTTTAAGATTCACAATTACATATCCTATGGACACATATATAATGTTTTTAAGTGGTCATATAAGTATCTACTGGATTCAGAATTCTGTTGGTAAAGCATGGAATTCTCTGAAAGATTAAATCAGCAGCCAGAGAAGTGGTATATCCAGCAAAGATATGTAATGGGGATGACAGCCAGAAAGCCAGGCACAGTGGCTCATGCCTGTAATCTCAACACTTTGGAAGAACGAGGCAGGCAGATTACCTGAGGTCAGGAGTTTGAAACCAGCCTGGCCAACACAGACTCAAACCCTGCCTCAGCTGGGCGTGGTGGCTCACGCCTATAATTCCAGCACTTTGGGAAGCCGAGGCAGGCAGATCATCTGAGGTCAGGAGTTCAAAACCAGGCCAACCAACATGGAGAAACCCCACCTCCTACAGAATCAACCAGGCATGGTGGCACATACCTGTAATCCCAGCTACTTGGGAGGCTGAGGCAGGAGAATCACTTAAACCCAGAAGGCGGAGGTTGCAGTGAGCTGAGATCACACTATTGCACTCCAGCCTGGGCAACAAGAGCCAAACTCCATCTCAAAAAAAAAAAAAACAAAAAAAACCCTGTCTCTACTAAAAAATACAAAAATTAGCTGGGCATGGTGGCACATGTCTATAGACCCAGCTACCTGAGAAGCTGAGGCAGGAGAACTGCTTAAACCTAGGAGGTACAGATTGCAGTGAGGTGAGATTGCACACTGCACTCCATCCTGGGTAAAACAGTGAGACTCTGTCTCTCAAAATATAAAATAAAATAGCCAGAAAAAAAAAGTGGACTCTCAACTTCAACTACTAACTCAGCTACAGATTACATGCATGCTCATATTTAATATGCTATTTGTATGGAGGAAAAATGAATTCCAAGTAACTGACTTAAAATAAAATCCATTCATTTATGGACACTGTCCACATAAATAATTATAATTTCTATTTTTTAAATTTTTGGTTACAGTTTTTATCTAAAATTATAGTAAAACATTTTTTCTTTTAAAAAATTAGAAAGCAATGGAAATGTGAGTCTAAGCGTTTTAACTATCTGAAATTTTCACTTTCATCCATTGATGTAATGTTGCTGTGTTAAATAATATTAATACTGCATGTGATCTAGTACAGAGCACATACTATATACATAGGTGTGCTATATACTAGATATAATCCTCTTCACTTTCTGATAAAAGAAAAATTAAGCAATTTCACAAACTACAACTGTAGTATCGGCACATTTAAAGAATATCACACTAGACACCAGGAGAACCAAGTTAGAGTACCAGCAGGGCCACAACTTCCTGCCGAGTCCTTTTCAATTCTAGATCTCAGACTCATAGTTCAACTGAAAGATTCTGGCTTAACTCAGCTCTAAAACTCTATTGTATATTTTAAACACTTAGTAACCATGAAGACTGAAACATGGTGAAGAAGTTCAAATTCTGACTAAATCATTTATTACCCATATGACGTTGGACAAGTTAGTTAACCTAGTATCTTGCTTTACTGCTTTTTATATATACATTCACCATTTACATGTAAAATAAAAAGACTTACTGCCATAGGATTATAGTGAAGATTAAATGAGATAATATATGTAAAACACATCTCAGTGTCTGGCACATACAAACCACTCAACAATTTTTAACTATTTTTAACTCTGGAATAAATCCCTTTTTAAAAAAAGCTAGGCCACGCACGGTGGCTCACACCTATAATTCCAGCACTTCCAGAGGCTGAGGCAGGTGGATCACTTGAGGGCAGGAGTTCTCAAACAGCCTGGCCAACATGGTGAAATCCAGTCTCTACCAAAAATACAAAAATTAGCCAGGCGTGGTGAAGCATGCCTGTGATCTAAGCTGCTCAGGAGGCTGAAGCAGAATAATCACTTGAACCCTGGAGGTGGAGGCTGCAGTGAGCTGAGATCGCACCACTGCACTCTAGCCTAGGCAACAGAGGAAGACTCCACTTAAAAAAAAAAAGAAAGAATTAATCCCAATTCTATCACACTGGAATTTACATGCTATCAGCTAAGCATTTAGAAATCATTTTGTTATATGGTCACACATTCCTTAAAACAGGGATAAGTTCTGACAAGTGTATCATTAGATGATTTGGTAGTTGTGAAAACATCATAGAGTCTATAGTACTTAAACAAACCTAGATGGTACTGCCTACTACACATCCAAACTATATGTATAGCCTATTGATCATAGGCTATAAACCGGTATAGCACGTTGCTGTACTGAATATTGCAGGCAATTACAACACAAATCACTAGGTAATAAGAATTTTCAGTCCATTATGATCTTACAGGACCACCATGATAGAATGCAGTCTATTATTGACCTAAACATCATTCTGTGGTACATGACCATGTAAGATCTTCATTACTGTAAAATTTCTCATGATGAAATTTTAGCTTTATAAACACACCTTTCAGACTGTGGCTGTCAAATCTATCCTATCACATTTTCATCTTTTTAAAAACGCATTTCTAAACAAATTAAAATATACACCAAAAAAACCTATTAACCCTCAAATAAACATAGCACACTGTTAAATTATATGTTACTAATATAATAGAATAAAATAAGTATCCAAAGTACCAACATAGAAAAATTAGTATTTAGATACGGTATCTTTATACCATTTCTACTTAAAAAAAAAAAAAAATTCAGGCTGGGGACGGTGGCTCATGCCTATAATCGCAGCACTCTGGGAGGACAAGGTGTGAGGATGGCTTGAGCTGAGGAGTTTAAGACCAGCCTGGGCAATATGGCAAAACCCCATCTCCACAAAAAATTACAAAAAAAATAACCAGGAGTGGTAGCACCTGCCCAAAGTCTCAGCTGCAAGAGGTCGAGGCTGCAGTGAGCTGAGATTGTGCCACTGCACTCCAGCCTCGGTGACAGAGTAAGACTGACTCCAAAAAAGAAAACAGAAGAAAAAAACACTCATTCTACATGTATCTTAGTATTTCAATTTATAAAAAAAAAAAAAAAAAAGCCCTTTGAAAAAATAAATAGCTGGTAATCAAAACACAAACATGATTACGAGGAGCATGGTGAATGGTTAACTTTTTTTTTCTTTGAGACAGAGTCTTGCTCTGTTGCCCAGGCTGGAGTGCAGCGGCACGATCTTGGCTCACTGCAATCTCCAACTCCCAGATTGCAGCTATTTTCATGCCTCAGTCTCCCGAGTAGCTGGGATTATGAGCATGCACAAGCACGCCCAGCTAATTTTGTATTTTTAGGGGAGATGGGGTTTCACCATGTTGGCCAGGCTGGTCTCGAACTCCTTACCTCAAGTGATCTGCTCATCTTGGCCACCCAAAGTGCTGGCATTACAGGTGTGAGCCACTGCACTAGGCTGAATGGTTAACTTCTACATCTTCCCTGATCCCATAAATTCAAGATATATATTCAATGAAATAGTTAATCTTTTTTTCTCCCTATCATAAAAATGTTGTAATTGGGGATTACATTCCCAACCAAGTTGGCAACACCAAAACAAGATACGATCAACTTAAAATAACAAGATTCAAAAAAGAAAATCATTTCAAATGGAGAAAATTTATAGTCAAAATAAGTATTGCACATAAAAATGAAGCTGAACTAACTCATAAAGTTAGCTTAAGATAACGTTCTATCTATAAAAAACATTAACAATTTACTTACATACTTAAAATGAGTTTTTCTTTTTTTTTTTGAGTCGGTGTTTCGCTTTTGTTACCCAGGCTGGAGTGAAATGGCGCGATCTCGGCTCACCGCAACCTCCGCCTCCTGGGTTCAGGCAATTCTCCTGCCTCAGCCTCCTGAGTAGCTGGGATTACAGGCACGCGCCACCATGCCCAGCTAATTTTTTGTATCTTTAGTAGAGACGGGGTTTCACCATTTTGACTGGGATGGTCTCGATCTCTTGACCTCGTGATCCACCCGCCTCGGCCTCCCAAAGTGCTGGGATTACAGGCTTGAGCCACCGTGCCTGGCCCAAAATGAGTTTTTCAGTGGAATCATTGAGATGACACAGGCTCATTGGTACAGTAAAGTTTGATCTTTCACTTTTTTACTCTCAGAAATTTCCCAACAAATCAGGCATTTAAGTCATTCTACTTAAATCAGCTTTTATTTATATTCTATTTCAATTTATAAGCAATTCTTTAGTCTTTCTGTCATTAATGGTATACTGAAATTGAGGACTATCATTTTAGGATTCTAATCTCAAATGAAAGGAGCTTATAGGATTCAAAGTGAATTCTTAACTATGAGTAATAATCTAATATTCCAAACCCTGATTTTGTGATTCCTCAAGCACTTCCAAGTATCTCAAGAAAGTATTCAAAAATCAATTTTAATTTAATGTTCATCACCTTAAAATCAAATGAAATCTTTTGAGGAAAAAGAGCAATTTTTAAAACTCCTGTTGTATATCCCCTTACCATCCATCGCCTGTTGATTCCATTATGAAAAAATGGAAGTTACTGTAACAGGATTAGAAAAGCAGTGAATATTGGTATCTACTTTGGCAAGATAAGACAAATCTGTCTGACAGAAAATGTAAATCATAAGCAACAAACAATAATATAATTAAAGGAGAGACCCATGATTAATGTTTTATTTAATAAAATTTAGGTATTTAGCCACAAAATTTCATAAAGAAATTATTGTAATTTTTATTTACAGTCTTTAAGCAGATGAAATTTCAAATCAGTACTTCCTTTTGTGCCTCAAGTATTTCTTACAAATGTTTTAGTGTTCGAAAACTAAGTATCTTTTTCAGAATCAGTCCAGTTGTTATTGTTAAAAACCAGTCTTATTCTTGAAAAGGGCACATTCCAACCACACAAACTTCATTATTAAAAACATCTGATCATCAGCAGCTAAAACACTGCAGATAAAATACTGGATGATTATAGAATCTTAAGAGACTTCAGAAGACGAATCTCACCCAATTTCTGAAAGATTCTAATTTTTAAGAATATTACCTCCTGCTAATAAGCACTCTAAAGAAGAAAAGATCTTTAAAAAGAAACTATATGAATACATCGTAGTTTTTATTTTTTAAATAAACCAAAAATATCAAATGTCATTTTTAAAAAGATTATATATTTGAGAATCTTAACAGTGAACAGGCAAAGAAAAAGGAAAAGGTTGAAATTCAGTCTTGAAAGAAGTAGACTTCAAAGGCGACCAGGACTTTAGAATAGGGAAAATCCAGGTCTTGGAAGAGCCTGCTTAACTCTTTCCAAGAATAAGGATAGAGCAATGAGGTCAGCTTTCCCTCCTCATCTCCTAACCTAGACATAAAAATTTCGTTCTCTACAGGTAACTTACCAAAGAATTAGCACTTAAATTCTCTGAAATTAAGGTAAAACCAGATGGATTCCCTAAAGCCAAAACAATTCTCCAAGTTAGTGAGCTCAATCAAGACTTTGTAAGGACAATAAAAATACTTAATATTCAGGATTAAGAATTTGAAAAATAATATGCTCAATTGTTTTCTAGATGCAAGGTGCAAATCTCAACACTTTTTCATAGGATATGAAAAGAACCCTATCTCAAAAGTTACCTATTAGGGGGATTATAATGAATACATAAATGTCTTATAAAAGAGGATATGGTTGCTATAATAAAAAAAACTAAAAATGGTGCAGCAGAGGTTCTTGATAAGGTGTTGGGGGTACCATAGAAATTTAAAAAAATTAGCAAAATTCTGTGAATACTCAGTTTCTGAAAAGATAAGACAGTGCATCAAATCCTCGTAATAGTCTATGAACCAAAAAGTTAAAGAGTTTCTAGGTTAGGAGTTTGAAAAAAAAGCAAGCACACTAGCCAGGTATTAAGAAATACCCTACCACGGAAGAAACATACACATTAATCCTTCAAATAAAAACGTTTTCATTAGCACTTTAAAAAAAATGTTTACAGAAAATGGTTCAAACATACAGAAGTATATAGAGTACAAAGTAAGAATCCTACTCCCTCTCCTGCCTACTCCCAATCCCACTCACTAGAATTTGGTGTGTGTGATACAACAGATAATAGCGATTGAAGATACAGATAGAGTTATGGTTAAGGAATAAGAACGGTATTCCAATGCCTTGAATGACTAACTAAGGGCAATATTTATAGCAATGATTTGAATAAACTTAATCTGTGTACAGATTAAGTTTATACATAAGTAGAGTATATAATACATGTAAACTAACAGAATAAGGCTTTACACAGTCTGTCCCTGGATCTAAAAACAAATGAGGGAATACATTAATTAAATAAATAAATGGAAAGAGGCTTTAAAAGATTTCAATGAGAATAATGGTAATAAGAGTTTTGTATTTGCCCAAAAAAACATTAACAAAAATATAAATTGAAGAGGTACTGCTGAAGATGCCCAGAAGATCGATATGTCAGAAGGTCATTTATTCCAAAGTATATAATTGGCCCTCCCTATCTGTGGTTCCACATCTGCAGATTCAACCAACCATGCATTGAAATATTCAGAAACAAAACCAATAAACAAAACAATAAAAAATGCAAATTAAAAATATGTAACAACTATTTACATAGCATTTACTTTGTATTAGGTATCATAAGTAATCTAGAGATGACTTAAAGTATATGAAAGCATGTGTATAGCTTGTATCTAAGTATTACATCATTTTATATAATGGACTTGAGCATCCTCAGATTCTGGTATCCACTGGGGTCCTGGAACCAATTCCTTATAAATATTAAGAGACAGCTGTACTGATTGAACATGTATGTGTCAGGTAGGAATACAATAATGAAGAAAAATTAACACACAGTTACTGTACTCATGAAACTTATAGTCTAGAGACAGAGACACCCATACAAAGAGATGTAAAATGACAATGTAGTGCTATGAAGGTTATGAATCTGAAATTATAGTCAGCATAATCAAAACTTGCTTTCCTAAAAAACAGTGATGATTAAGTTGTTATTTGAAGAAAGGGTCAGAGTTAACAAGGCAAACAGGAGAAGGAAGGGAAGTTCCATGAAGAAGGAACTGAATGTGCAAAAGACACATGGCAGGAGAGAGGCCAGTAAATACGAAAAACTGCAAAGAAACCATTGAGACTGAAAAAAGAAAATCAAGGAGTTACATGGGAAGAGGTAAGACAACAGAGAAAGAATTAAACAATGAAGCACCTATGCACTGTGTTAAGAAATTTTGGCCTTATCCTAAGACAAATGAAAAGCCACTGAGGGATTTTAAGTAGGAACTGATACCAGATTTGTGACACAGTATCAAAATAAAAGAATTTGAGTCTTAAATCAGAGAGAAAGCCATTTTACTCTATTCCATACAAATCAACACCCCCACTTGAAATACTACATATTGGTCACGATTCTTTCAACTGTAAGTAACAAAAACTCAACTAAAACAGGCTTATGCAAAAGGGTATTTATTGGCTCATTTGTAGAAATAATTACAGGCAAAATTCAAACAATATCATGAATCTGGTTTTTCTCTCTCTGTTCCTGGGCTTCACTGCCTCTGTATTGATTCTATCCTCATAAAGGGTCTCCACTGAGAATGACTATAACAGCTCCAGTCTAACAATCTTCAGTACTGAAGTTAGGACAATGACAAGAGGCCTACCTATGACTGGAGTTGGTCTGCTTGGCTAAAATCACATGCCCTTCCCTAAGCCAATCATTAAGGGAATTATAAGTTTGGGCAGGGTTTGGGCTTATATCACGTTTTCCCTGGTACCAGAGGGAGAATCTTAATCAAAAAATGTACCAGATAAAGATTGGAGAAAAGGATGGTTTTCCAAAGGAAAATCAAGTAAGGGTAAATAGATGCTGGGAGGTAAAAATAACTAATGTCCTACAAGGAATTCAGAACTAGAGCCTCGTCTAAGTCAAGTTGAAAGGACTAAAGTTATTTAACATAAGAAACATGAGACTATACAGGGTAGTAGAAGTAAAAGCTGTTTACAGAAATTTTAAAATTTGTCATGAGAAAGAAGGAAAGAAGATGACTTAATCTTTGTGTGGCTCAAGTAATAACAACAACAATAGTAATAGTTACTTCTTTTGAGCAAACTAGAGAATTCATTGCTAGTACTGAGCTTTAATATTACTTCATTCCTTACATTCTACATTATCATTATTAATTATACATTATAATGTAAATATCTTTTTTTCCTCTTCTGTGGCATCATGTACAGAGAATGAATCAAGGTACAATGTAAATGTCTAATTATAAAATAATTATAATTAGTATATCATTATTATTAACATTAGCTAACATTAATTAAATGCATATATTATTTCATCTAATGCTCAAAAAATCCTATGAGGTAGACACTATCATTAACCCCTGTTTACACCTATGAAAATTTAGTTATACAGGGTTCGTACCTTGCCCAAAGTAACAAAACTTATTAGTGGAGCAAGGATTCAAACCCAGGCACTTCTAAGGCTGAATATTTCAGACACAACACTATTTGCCTCTACCAGGAATATTGGAATATTTGGAATACCAAATTACAGGGAGGCAGATTTCATCTCAATATAAGAACAAAATAATCAGCAGTTAAAACATCAAAAAATAAGATGAAGTCTAGGTGAGAAAGATCACCAAAGAAAAATATGAAAAACTTAAGCATTATGTGATTGAAAATGTTCACTTTCAAGATCCCTTCAAGAACCCTTCCAACCCTAACACTGTAAATATTTCCATCTAGTGGAGCTATGTAAGTTTCTGCCTAGACTGAAAGATAAGGAAGATTTTTAATTATTTAACTTAAAAAAATTATTCTAATTAGAAATATTGAATTATGAAACGTCATCTTTGAATTAGCAATAAAGATATTTGGTAATCAACTTGCTATATCCAAATATTTTCTAGGACCTTTCAAGTACAATATAATGAATGAAGCAGTTGGGCTGAAGCTCAACAATGAGGATAAAAGTCTTGAGTTTATTCAAAACAAGTAAATTCTTTAAAAAAAAATTAACAGGCAACAATCTTAAATATAAATTTCATTTTAATAAAGGTGTCTGAAGGTTTAAATCAAAACTTCCAATGAAATCAACTGCTTCACAGATACTGATTCAGATCAAATATCTCAAATATTATAGTATCATGAGAATTTTAACATTTTTGTAAATGAAAAATTCTTTTAATATAATATTAATACACAGAAAGGCTATGCTTCAACAGACTACTTAAATCTACACATGAATCTAAATTAGTAAAGCTACTAAAAGCTTTAATGTGAAAGAAACCTTTCTTTTTCATATAGGGTATAGGGAATCTTCCTCTTCATCACTTCTTCATTCAACTAAAACCTCCTGCAAACCTGATCTGGGTTGCAAACCATTTGCTCCAGTTACATTACTGCTACCCACTTTGTCAGTCAAAACTGAGCCTAGCAAAGCAGGACAGGGCAGCTACAGCATTATCTACTCCACGGTACTTTGCTAAAATCAAGTATCCACCTGAAGATCCCAAAAACCCTCCCAATGGCCAAATCAAATTACCTTTTCCTCATTTGCGTTCTGCGTTTTCCTTGTTTATCTTGCAGCTATTTCAACCCCATTTCTTGAAATATCTTGCTCAGGAATTTTCTATACACCAAGTCCTGTGTATTCACCTACTCCTTTTTAAGTCTTTACAGATTTTCTGGATCTCTTCCTCCTTAAATAATGTAAAAACAGGTTTTCCACAAAGTTCACACCTCAGTCCTACATAAACTAAATTCCATAGCATCATCTATCAATTCTCAATAGCAGCCTATAAGATCACAAAATATTCACCTACAATTTGAATGTTTGTCTCCCAAACCTCCTGTTGAAATCTGATACCCAAAGTTGGAGGTAAGACATAATGAGAGGTGTTTGGGTGGAAGAGACAAAGCCCTCAGGAACAGCTAGGTGATGTCCACATGGTAATGAGTGAGTTCAAACATTAGCTCCCGAAAGAGCTGACTGTTTAAAAAAAAAAAAAAAAAGCCTGGTACCTCCTTCCTCTCTTTCTCTCATTTCCTCTCTCTCACCTTGTAACTGCTACCCACACAGACGCTCCTCTGTCTTCTGCCATGAGTGGATGCAGCCTGAGGCCCCAGCAGAAGCCACGTAGATGCTGGTACCATGTTACTTGTACAGCTTGCAGAACCATGAGCCTAATAAACCTCTTCTTTAGAAAATGCCCAACCTGAGTTATTTATTTGTTTATAAGAAAACAGATGGAGAAAGACCACTTGACTTCTCATGTAAGTCCTAGCCCTTCTTCTTTTACTACTGAGAACTGCTATCTAGATACTTAAATGCACCTCGAATTCAGTACCTGCATACCTTGGAGATATTGAGGACTCTGTTCCAGACCACCACGATAAAGTGAAGATTGCAATAAAGCAAGTCACACACATTTCTTGGTTTCTCAGTGAATATAAAAGTTGGCTTTACAACTATAGTGTAGTCTAAATATATAATAGCATTGTCTCTAAAAAACAACATATATACCTTAACAAAAAATACTTTATTGCTAAAAACTGATAAAGATCATCTGAGCCTTCAGCGACTCAAAATCCTTTTGCTGTCGGAGTGTCCTGCCTCCATGTTGATGGCTGCTGACTAATCAGGGTGGCAGTTGCTGGTGGCTGTGGCAATTTCTTAAGACAATGAAGCTTGCCACATCCATTGACTTTTCCTTTTACAAAAGGTTTCTCAGTAGCATGCAATGTTGTTTGATAGCATTTAACCCACAGTAGAAATTCTTCCCAAATTGTAGTCAATCCTCTCATACCCTGCTGCTGCTTTATCAACTAAATTGATGTAATACTCTAAATCCTTTGTTGTCATTTCAACAACGTTCACAGCATCTTCACCAGGAGTAGTTTCCATCTCAAAAAAGCTACTTACTCATCCATAAGAAGCAAGTCCTCATTCATTCAAGTTTTATCATGAGATTGCAGCACTTAGTCACATCCTAGGCTCTACTTGTAAATCCAGCTCTCTTGCTACTTCTACCACATCTGTAGTTACTTCCTCCACTAAAGCCCTGAAACTCTCAGTCATCCATGAGAGCTGGAATCAACTTCTTCCAAACTGTTAAAGTTGATATTCTGACCTGCTCCATGAATCACAAATGATCTAAATGTGATCTAGAATGGTGACTCCTTTCCAGGTTTTTTATTTACTTTACCCAGTTCCATCAGAAGAAACACAATCTACAGCAGTTATACCCTTACAAAATGTGTATCTTAAATAATAAGACTTGAAATTTGAACTGACTCCTTGACCCATGGGCAGCAGAATGGATGTTGTGTCAGCAAACATGAAAACAACATTAGTCTTCTTCTATACTTCTATCAGAGCTCTTGAGTGACTAGATGCACTGTCAATGAGCAGTAATATTTTGAAAGGAAATTTTTTTTCTGCGCTTTCAATAATAGGCTTAAAATATTCTATAATCCACACTGTAAAGCAGTTTTACATTAGGTTCAGTAATCCAGATGTGCTGTCATCCAGGATTTGTGGTTCCATTCATAAAGCATAGGCAGAGTAGATTTAGCAATAATTCTTTTTTTTTTTTTTTTTTGAGACAGTCTCGCTCCATTGCCCAACCTGGAGTGCAGTGGCATGATCTCAGCTCACTGCAACCTCTGCCTCCAAGGTTCAAGCGATTCCTGTGCCTCAGCCTCCCGAATAGCTAGGATTACAGGCATGTACCACCACACCTGGCTAATTTTTATAATTTTAGTAAAGACAGCGTTTCACCATGTTAGCCAGGCTGGTCTCGAACTCCTGGCATCAAATGATCTGTCTAACTCCACCTCCCAAAGTGTTGACTATGGGTGTAAGCCAACACATATGGCAGATTTAGCATAATTCTTAAGAGCCTTAGGATTTGCACAATGGTAAATGAGCATTTGTTTCAACTTAAAAATCACCAGCTTCATTAGCCCTTAACCAGAGTAAGCCTGTCCTTCAAAATTTGGAAGCCAGGCATCAGCTTCTCCTTTCTAGCTAGGAAAGTCCTAGATGACATCTTCTTCCAATAAACAGAAGGCTATTTCATCTATGCTGAAAATCTGTTGTTTAGTGTAACCTCGATAACTTGCTGCAGCTTCGACATCAGCACCTGCTGCTTCATCTTATACTTTCATGTTATGAAGACAGTGTCTTTCCTTAAACTTCATGAACCAACCTCTGCTATCTTCAAGCTTTTCTTCTGCAGCATCTTCACTCTCACAGCCTTCACAGAACTGAAGACAGCAGGGTCTTGACCTGGAGTCTTTGGCTTAAGGGAATGTTGTTATGGGTTTGATCTTCTTTCCAAGTCATTACAACTTCCTCCATCTTGGCAATAATGCTGTTCCACTTTCCTATTATTCATATGCTCACTGAAGTAGCATTTTTAACTTTCTTCAAGAATGTCTCCTTTGCAATCACAACTTGACTGTTTGGGAAAAGAAGCTGAGTATTTGGCCTATCTCTGCTTTTAACATGCCTCCCTCACTAAGCTTAATCATTTCTAGGTTTTTTTTGTTTTGTTTTGTTTTGTTTTTTTTGAGACAGAGTCTTGCTCTGTTGCCAGACGCTAGGCTGGAGTGTAGTGACACAATCTTGACTCACTGCGACCTCCACACCCCAGCTTCAAGCAATTCTCCTGCCTCAGCCTCCCAAGTAGCTGGAACTACAGGAGCACACCACCACTCCCAGCTAATTTTTGTATTTTTTAGTAGAGATGGGGTTTCACCATGTTGGCCAGGACAGTCTCGATCTCTTGACCTCATGATCAACCTCAACCATCCAAAGTGCTGGGATTACAGGAGTGAGCATTTCTAGTTTTTTTTTTATTTAAAGTGAGAGATGTGCAAATCTTCATTTTACTTGAACACTTACAGCAGGCCATTATAAAGTGATTAATTGGCCTAATTTCAATAATGTCATGTGTCAGGGAGTAAAGAAACCCATGGAGAGGGAAACTAGGGAAGAGCTGGCTAGCAGAGCAGTAAAACCACACACATTATTATATAAGTTTATCATCTTATATGAGTGCACTTTGTGGTACCACCAAACAATTAAAATAGTAAGATTAAAGATCACTGATCAGAAATTATCACAACAAATATAATAATTTAAAGTCTGAAATACTGCAAAAGTTACAAAAATGTGAAGACGCATGAAGTGCTCACACTGCTGGAAAAATGGCTCTGACAGACTTGCTTGACACAAAGTTGCCACTTGTAAAAAAATGCAGTCTCAGCAAAGCACAGTAAGTACCATAAAACAAGGTATGCCAGTATTTCCAAAACTGAACATATCTTTCCCTCAAAAATGATTTCTACAGCATTATTCATAATAGCCAAAAAAGCAGAAACAACCCAAATATTTACAACTAATAAATGAATCACGTGTGGTATATCAATACAATGTTGCATTATTTAGCAACTTTTAGAAATGAAATACTGATACATGCTAAAATATGTAAGCTTGAAAACATTATGCTAAGCGAAAGAAGTCAGTCACACACTGTTTGATTTCGTTTACATCAAATATCTAGAATGCGGGAATTTATAGAGACGGAGAACAGATTAGTGGTTGCCAGTTGTGGGAAGGGGGCATTGAGAAGAGACTGTTTAATGAGTAACAGGTTTTCTTTGGAGGAGCTGAAAATATTACAGAATTAGATAGTGTTGACAGTTATGTGACACTATGAATGTACTAAATGCCACTAAATTGTACATTTTTAAATGGTGAAATTATACGAATCTTACTTTAAATTATAAAAGTTAGTTTTATCTTTGTATTTCCGTTTTTCTACTAATGAAACTGCCATCCTTCTGATCTTGAATCCCTGGAGGTATTTTTCAATGTCTCCCTCTTTTAATTATATCTAATCCAATCCTATAGACTTCTTTCAAACTATTGCCCACAACCGTCCTTGCCTCTTCATCCACTCAATACTTGGCCAGGCCCATAGAACCTCATACCTAAAGTAAATCAGATTTACTTTATAAGATTCACTTTACATAGTTGCTCCCCGGCTTATGATGGGTAATGTCCTGATAAATCCATCATAAGTTGAAAATGCATTCACTACAACAAACCTACTGAACATGACAGCTTAGTCTAACTTACCTTAAACATGCTCGGAACTCTTACTAATGCCTGCAGTTGGGCAAAGTCATCTGACAACACAGAACACTTAATGATATCAGTTGCTGACCCTCATGGTCATGTGGCTGACTGGTAGCTGCAGCTTGCTGTTGCTACCTAGCATTATGATAAAGTATCATACTACATATCACTAGCCCGAAAAAAGATCAAAATTCAAAACGTGAAATACAGTTTCTACTAAATGTATATTGTTGTCACACCATTGTAAAGTCAAAAAACCTTACGTTGAACCATCTTAAGTTGGGGACTGTCTGTACTTGGTCTCTCAATATCCAGATCTCTTTGCTTTCATCCATTCAATAAAGTGCCCCCAAATTAACAATTTCCTAAAATAATGCTTTCATTCTGTCATTTACCAATTCCAAATTCTTTAATAACTTTCCATCAACCTATGCAGAGCTGGGTTAGGTTATCCTACTCCTAACAGCTTCCAGGGTGCAGTGAGGTGCAGAATAGGTTAAACGCTCTAGCAGCCGGCACTTCTGTCGGTTGTTGTCACATCCAGACTGTAAGGCTAGCCTGCACTGTCTAGTCCAAATAGAAAAGAACATGTAATTCTGAGATAAAAAGGCTGAGGGTGAAGTGAGGAAAGACCAAGGCATCATATCTTATAAAATGAATACACAGTATCTGGCACCCAGTAAGTATTCCAATTAATAAAATGAACTTGATTTCCTCATCTGTAAAGGATGAATAATGATTAATACCACCTTTTGCAAAGATGTATTTGGTTTGATGATGGAATATGGTAACTGTGAACATACTTTATAATCTCTAAAACAATCTCTAAAAGAAATGAAAGAACAAAAAGACATCTCTTGCGTATAACTTCTCAAATAAATAGACACTACAATGTAGTGTCGCCAAAGCAATGCTTTTTTCTTATTTACCTTTTTCTATTCAATAAAGTTGTCAGATCTATTTTTTTTTCTCATGGAATGTAAGAAAGCTATTTCCACATTGTATTTTGGTTATGAGGGCCTTTATAGCAGCAGTCAGCAATCCTATATAGTTGAGAGTCAGATAATCCTAAACCTTGAATAGGAAAAGCAGGGCCAGTAAGAAAGCAAAGCAAGAGATACAATAGAGATTAGGATTACACCTTTAACACCCAGACCTCTCCCAAGCCCCTCTAGGCTTAGCTTCTTAGACTTGCCAAAGGTAACCTACAAAGTAAAGAATGCACAGGGGTGAAGCCTAGAAGCAAGGGGCTAGTTAGTTCATAGATTAATCATCTTTGCTTTGGTTACTAGCCCTAGTTAAAATGCAAATCAACTGAAAGGCATTCAGTTATAATGTTAAAAAAAATCCCAAACCTGACCATAAGAAGATGTGTGGTTGACTAACCTTTAAGGATGGAATCTTTGCCTGGGAGTCCACAAACCCAAACCTGAGAATGTTTTAAAATATGTATTCATTTACTTAAAAACGATAATAATGAAAACATTACATAATTAATATATTTTTACAAAAAAAGTGTTTCAAAACAAAACATTTAGAGAAGAGTGGTATTGTTTTACTTTTTTTTTTTTTGAGACGGAGTTTCACTCTTGTTACCCAGGCTGGAGTGCAATGGTGCGATCTCGGCTCACCGCAACCTCTGTCTCCTGGGTTCAGGCAATTCTCCTGCCTCAGCCTCCTGAGTAGCTGGGATTACAGGCATGCGCCACCATGCCCAGCTAATTTTTTTCTATCTTTAGTAGAGACGGGGTTTCACCATGTTGACCAGGATGGTCTCGATATCTTGACCTTTGGATCCACCCGCCTCGGCCTCCCAAAGTGCTGGGATTACAGGGTTGAGCCACCCTGCCCGGCCTGTTTTACATTTTTATATATCTCATTAATGTCTTAATAAAGATAGCTGGATTCTCTTATGATCTTCTGCATTCAACCTGTTGCACTACACTCTTCTGTTAAAGAAAATCCACCTTCACAAGAAAAGTATGTGGTAATGGAAGAATCCCTGAAAGTGTCTCAAGTCCAAGACCACATTTGGAGAACTACTGTACTAGATAAACACAAGTCCAAGCCTTTTTTTTTTTTTTTTTTTTTTTTTAAAGAAAGCTAAATTACCATACTGGCTGGTCAAAATTTGTAATTTATATACCAATCCAAAAAGTAAAGCAGTAATTTTGAACTGTTGGGGAATATTCAGGTGATTAAAAAAAACACTTAAGAAAAAATATTTACTGAACATTAATTATGTGTAAGGCATTGTGTTTACAAACACAAAGAAGCAAAGTATACATCATCCTAAATATTACTTTGTGTTCATCCTGTTATACAAAACCAGAAAAACAGGAATGTATGCAATGAAAATAACTGAAATAAAATATACTTTTGGTATAATCCATTTAACCAAAAATCCTAAATGCAACACCTGATGTGCCAGGGTTCCAGTTACAATTTTTTACTATGAAAGGTCTCTGAAGTTAAAGCTTGGAAGAAAGGTTAAAAAAAAAACAAAAACTGGTAACAGCAAAAACTTTAGAACAGACCACCTCAAAGAACAACTTTCTAGATAGTGCCTGTATTCATGAGAAATGTATTAAAGTATGATAGGCTAAAAAACCTATTATGGAAGTAGAAGAGGCAGGTAGGTGTAACGTGTGTATTGGAGAGAGGTGGAACTCTAACTGTCCAAAGTAAGCATTAAACTTCAGTATACTATCAGAGTCCAAAGGTAACTATTTTAGTTTTTTACTTTCTTTCTTGAGCAGTTCTGTTTAGAAAGACTGACATCTTATTATTCACATTGTTTCCTAGAAATCTTGAAACAAAAAAGGAAAACTTTATCACCACTTTTAAATACATTAAAACTCATTATATCTTGTAATTATTACATGGGTCTATAACGGAATCCATTTATCATTCTAAAATACATTACAGGATGTGACTTTATTTTTCCTATATCTTGAAATACTTTGCTAACCCATCATCATAGGTATTATTTCACCATTGTTCATCAATTAATCCCAACTATGCTAAGAAAAACACGAAAATGGGAGAATTTAACTGCCTAAAAGAATGCTACAACAGTGTAATAAATCATAGCTAATGCATTAGCCTTAATTTTTCTCATTTATTTTCCAGTTTTATTATAGCTTTGCAAAAATATTGCATCAACTTTCAAAGACGTATGGTAAACTGAAGACATTTTTGTATCTATGTCAGGGAGGGAAAACAATTCATCTACCATCTTTGGTTCAGAACCTCATGGCCTGTGAATTAAACTATGAAAAGACAGATTCACAAGAGAAGAAGCATATAATTTTTATTAACATTTACATGCAATTTTGTTAATATTTATAGGAGTTCACAGAAAGGAAGTGAAACTCAAAGAATTGGTTAGACTTAGGGGTTTTTATACTGTTTTAACCCCCCACCAAAAAGGGAATTTGGGATTTGAGGGAAAACAAACCATGGTAAGTGACTAGGAAATAGATGCGGGAATTAATGTAAGATAAGGGTTATTTTAGCAAAATTTGTTTATACAAACTCATCTCTGCCTTGACTCTCCATCTCAAGGGAAAACAGTTGCTCTTTCCTCACTGTTATAAAAAGGAAATTAATGCCCTGCTATTAGGCCAGTAAGAGGAGAGCACGGAACTCTTCCTACATCTACTGATTCTCAATTGCCTTAACTCAAAATAATCCTTATGCTAAAGTGGCATATTCTGATTCCCTTCATCTGCTTTTAGTTTTCATTAGATGAACCAGAAGACTAACACAAAGATAGACAGCAGCACTTTAGACTCTAATGATGGTAGTAAAAATGACATTGTAAGAGAAATCTCAGACCATGTTCTCGGATGAGATACTCTAGATAAATTCTCTCAAACTTAACAGTTAATGAGAGAACAACATATTTCTTTTCTTTTCTTTTCTTTCTTGGAGATGCAGTCTCTCCATGTTGTTCAGGTTGATCTCGAACTGCCGACCTCAGGTGATCTGCTCACCCCAGCCTCCCAAAGTGCCAGGATTACAGGCGTGAGTCACCGCGCCCAGCCAGAGAACAACATATTTCTAAAATCAAAAAGGAAATACGACATTCTCATTCAACTTGTGTGATGAAGGAAGAACTTCATCACACAATATTTTTGCATTAAGAGTATGGACCATGCTATTCTGCTAAAAGAACACATGACAATCTTCTTTCATCCCTTACAAGTGTGTGCTAAAATTTTACTTGATACAATTCATTTTTTTTAAGAGACAGGATCTCACTCTGTCACCCAGGCTGGAGTGCAGTGGCACAACTGCAGCTCACTGCAGCCCATACCTTTCAGGTTCAAGTGATTCTTCCACCTCAGCTTCCCAAGTATCTGGAACCACAGGCACATGCCACTACACCCAGCTAATTTTTTTTATTTTTTGTAGAGACAAGGTCTCCATATGTTGCCAATGTTGGTCTCAAACTCCTAGGCTCAAGCAAACCTGCCTTGGCCTCCCAAAGCGCTGGGGTTATAGGCATGAGCCACCACTCCCAGCCTTGACATAATTCTTAAGTGTACAAGTATTAAATACAGGTGTATGCCAAGATGACTGGAAGGAAATAGAAAATGTAGACTTTTAAAAAATTCATTGGATTTACCATTGTAAATTGAAAATATCTTGCAATTGTGGAGCAAAGAAGATGGTCACCCTGTCTTCAACGAAATTATGAACCACAAAGGTTTCAAACATTCTTCCAGTATTGCACTTTGATGATGTATATACAAAAAGATAACCCAGATAAAAGATTACCAGAAGGAATCTTTTATCTATAATCTATTAGGGAAGCATTTGAAATTTAGAATATGTATTTATAAGATAAAGAGTTTCAGGGTCATGTATGAAAGTTGCTACCACAGACAGTCCCCATCTTAAGATGGTTCAGCTTACAACAACGTTTCAACTTTATAATGGTGTGAAAAGTGCATTCAGTACTTCAAGTACCCATACAAGCATTCTGTTTTTCACTTTTTACAGTACTCAATAAACTACATGAGATATTCAACACTTTATCATTAAAAAATAAACTTTGAGTTAGATGATGTTGCCTAACTGTAGACTAATGTAAATGTTCTGTGCATATTTAAGGTAGGCTAAGCCAAGCAATGATATTCAGTAGGTTAGGTGTATTAAATGCATTTTCAACTCATGATACTTTCGACTAATAATGGGTTTATCAAGGATGTAACCCTATCCTAATTCAAGGAGCATCTGTAGTTAATTCCATTCAGATAATGTTGCCCATTTCAAGTAGAAATGTCTTCAAAAGATTAAATACAGGAAATAAAATCTGAGCAACAGGTGACAATGAAATCTGATAAGTTTGGACAATGCAGACCTACACAGAGATTTGGAAAGGGGATGAGAGTAGAATCAAGACTGATATATAAGAAATGGCAGAAAAATTTCAAAATTCTGTCATATAACTTGTGACAAATTTTTTACAAATTTAGACTTGGCTGAATATTATACAGCATCAAACTCTCCTTAGTTGGCACTCTTAGAAGAACAACGTTGAACTTCAGTGAACTTTCACAAATGGAAAAGCAAAAGAAGTCAATAGCACAAAATCTGGATTTTGAATATACTTCATGATTCTTACTGTCTTAAGGAAAACTATACTAACTTAACTTCTCAGCTCAATGTAGTCTCAATCATCAATGAACTTAAAAATCCTTGCATAAATTAACCTGAAGTGATCTGTATCACAAGTAGACTACAGGACGGATAGTTACATTCAAAAAGTGGATCAGAAATGATACTTGGAAGAGAATGACTTGAAAATGGCTCATCACTGATATTAGTTCAGAGTATACTTTCCATTTTTTGGGAAAAGCTTCAATTATAAAAGTTAAGTTACCAAGAAGAAATTCCTCATGCAACTAGGAAAGTAACTTGCAGAAACTAGGAAGAGAATTTTGTCTTACCCTCTAACCATGATGATTTTGCACAGATCTGAAAACAAGATGTTCTTTGTATAGATACAAAAACTCAAAAAGAAAAAGATGTGTCTTATAATTATAATAAGAATGTTTACCTAAGGCGTTCAAATGTGACGCATATTTGTTATAGGGTGTTATGTAATTAAATCCATGAAATAGATTTTTTCTTATTTTTCTACATATATACATAAAAGTCTGCTATACCTAAATTCTCATTAAAAGCTCCAATAAGTTGTCTTACGTTATGCTTTATTTTTACTCCTATAAATTATACATAACCTAAAATGCAAAAAAACAAAATAACAGTCCCTTTCGACCCAGATCATAGCAATAACTGTATACTTTTCCCAGTATGCAGAGGGTTAAGAGAATCCTTAAAATTGCTTTGCAGAAATAAACCGAAATTCTAAACATACAATTTTTGATACAAGTCACCGAGTAAATCAAGTCATTATCTAAATTACTATCTAAAGCAATCTGACTGAAAATTCAAACATGTTTTAGTTCCTCCCTAAAGCAAGAAAAAAAAACTATTCGGGATTTATAAATTTAATCAATCAATATGTTCTAAGTATTCCTTACCTTCCAAAACTTGCTTTTGAATAACAAAATATGTTGTCAATAGACATGTTCTGTCACCTAAAACTACAGTTGATTTTCGTTTATGAAAACTGCTATTCCAGTGAGCCAATGCTGATTAGTAAAACATTGGAATGAAAAGGACTGAATTAGTAGTCTAACTGGACAGATGTTCCAGTTGAAGCAGTTGCAATCCTCCAACAACAAACTACCTCAGAACTCTTCTATTTACCATAGCTTACTACGCTACAGTGGTCCTAAGCAAGCATTCAAATAAAGCGAAGTCTAACATCTACTTTCTGCCTTCTCTCTCCTAGTCTCCCTAGGCTCTGAGGCCAACACATAGTAGCATTCCAAGATCCCTAAAGTAGATAGGTCAGTATTTCCTCCAAAACTGCCCTCCACCTTCTTCCTAACTTTCCATTCCTAAAGGACTGCTCCCAACTGTGTTTATCAGATTACCGCAGGTAAATTCATAACAATTACTAATGCCAAAATATCACAAACTACTTGCTAATTGCAAAAGGAAATGCTTACAATGGAAAGACAGCCTGTCACCACCTTATCTAAGCGATCAAATTTAGGGTTACTAATAAGACAAGCCTACTTTATATGCCTTTGGATGATGTATGAAATGAAGTATACCACATGACTTATGAAGCATTCCTGTCAAAAAAAAAAACATTAAACCTGAATCTATTCAAGCCTTTAGACCCAACTCCAAGTTTACAGAAAACACAAGGGATAGAGGGAACAAATTTTTTTTTTTTTTTTTTTTTTTTTGAGACAGAGTTTCGCTCTTGTTACCCAGACTGGAGTGCAAGGCGCGATCTCGGCTCACCGCAACCTCCACTTCCTGAGTAGCTGGGATTACAGGCATGCGCCACCATGCCCAACTAATTTTTTGTATTTTTAGTAGAGACAGGGTTTCACCATATTGACCAGGATGGTCTCGATCTCTTGACCTTATGATCCACCAACCTCGGCCTCCCAAAGTGATGGGATTACAGGCGTGAGCCACTGCGCGCGGCCAAGGGAACAAATTTAAACACTATGAGGAACTATCAGTAAAACATGGGATATGGATTATTCTGTAAGACTACAGAACTGGCCTCTCCAAAAGGCCAATGTAACCCAGGGCTGTGGCTCACAGCTGTAATCCCAGCACTTTAAGAGGCCAAGGCAGTTGGATCGATTGAACCCAGGAGCTTGAGACCAGCCTGGGCAACACTGGTAAACCCCATCTCCACAAAAAATACAAAAATTAGCTAGGTGTGGTGGCATGCTCTTGGGGTCCCAGCTACTCAGGAGGCTGAAGCAGGAGGATGGCCTGAGCCCAGGAAATCAAGGATACATCAAGCCAAGACTCTCCAGTGTACTCCATCCTGGGCCACAGAGCAAGTACCTATGTCAAAAAAAAAAAAAAAAATTGAAAAGGAATTCTGGAGAAATGGGGTAAATGTATATATATA
This sequence comes from Saguinus oedipus, assembly GCA_031835075.1. Classification (NCBI taxonomy): domain Eukaryota; kingdom Metazoa; phylum Chordata; class Mammalia; order Primates; family Cebidae; genus Saguinus; species Saguinus oedipus. The sequence goes on from CM063176.1 coordinate 861,040, forward strand.
CTACATCATATCTTAGATTTTAAGGAATATTCTTCATTTTCTTAAGTGTGATTGTGGTATTGTTTCACAGAAAATGGCCTTAATCTCTTATGAAATACATATATACATACAGCATTTAGGGCTGTCATATCCACAATGGACTTTGAAATGTTCAGAAAACAAAGTTTGAGATAGGTAGAAATGGCAAATATGGCTAATATGACTAATAAGGCTAAAAGGTAATGTGAAAACTAGGTAGTAGGTATGGTGTTCAAATGGGCTATTTCACTTTTCAGTATTTCTGAAAAAAAACAAACAAACAAACATGATAACTAACAAGTTGCAAAGTTAAGAAATTAACTCGAAAATAAAAACATAAAAGCCAGGCGAGGTGGTGCACACCTGTAATCCCAGCTATGGAGGCTGCGGTGAAAGATCCGCTTGAGCCCAGGAGTTTGAGACTAGCCTGGGCAACATGACACCCGCATTTTAAAAATAAAAAAATAAAAATGTCAAGAAAGGGCAATTGAACCACATTTCTTAAAATCTTTTGGTGAGCCTCCTTGCCTATCCTCATCTACCTCACTCCCACAAAAACGGTATATACTAGAGTCGAGCACTTGAGGAGGAGTCAGAAGACCTAAGGTTCTATTAACATAATTGGCCCTGGCTCTTCCTAGTTAGTGACCTCACTCAAGTCCTCTCCCTAAGGCTCTGTTTCCTCGCCTTCGAAATGATGCCAGCGACCCAGACCACTTCAAAAGGGACTAAGAGATACTAATTAGGGGTTATCAATGAAAGACACAAAAGCAAGGCACAGTTACAACGGTATTTGCAGGGACGTTAAAAACGTCAGAAGCACACAGCCCTAACGATGTAAGCAAAGCAGCGCCTTCCCTGCTAAGTTTCTGCGTGGACACAGCTGGAGGGGGCACAGCGGTCCCCCAAAGCAGGACACCTCACAGATGCTAAGAGGAAGCTCTCGTGCTTTAAAACTCTGCTTCTAGCGTTCCATTTTATGTTTCACAGCACTGAGAAAGGCCCATTCTGTGCAAACCTGAAAACAATATAGCCAAATATTCACGATGATAGATCTCCGTTTAAACTAAAAATCTTCGCAAACAAAGACCCCCGGCCAAAGGTCGCCCGCGCTTGCAGAAGCAAGTTCACTCTGACATTTCTCCTCTCCAGCGAATTTCGCCTTAAAAGCGTTAAGACTTGAGGTAAGTTGGGGAACTCCTTCCATCGCTGGAGCTAAAACCTCAGAGTGAGATCATTCTTTCCGTCTCCAGCGAACCCTGCACGGCTGAGAACTGTGTCCAACTCCACGTTTCTCTGCAGACAACGGGGCTTCCGTGGCGGGGGGGGGGGGGGGGGTCCCTTTGACAAAAATGACGGTGCAAACGTGGAACGACCGGTCACCCGGGCAAAATGAGGGGCCCTGCAAGCCCCGAACCGCCTTTGGTCTCCATTCCTAGGCTGAGGAGACACGGAGTGGGCTGCGGTGTGAGGAGCGCGGGTCTCGGCCAAACATCGGCACAAAACGGACCAAAGGGAGTTACTTCGAGACAGAAAAACCAAAACGAGGCTGGGGACTAGCGGGCCTAGGAGGGGAGGCGGCGGGGACCCGAAAGCGGCGGCCTGCGCGGCCCAGGCCTGCAGCAGCCGAGGCGGCTGCCGCGTCGCGCCAGAATCCCTCCCCCGCCAGGGCCGACGCAAGATGGCGGTCCGGCCGCCGCCGCGCAGCGGGTCTCCTCCCCCGCGCCCTGGGCGCCTCCGACGACCCGCGTCGGCCTCAAGACCCCCAGTCCAGCGCCCCCGGAGTGAGGCGGCGCAGGCCGCGCGGGAGGGCCTCTGCCTGCCGCAGCGCGGGGCGGGCGGGGGCGGGGGGCGCTTACCGTGAGCGGAGCGGATCGGCCTGACTGGAGCCCTGAGGAGGAGGAGAAAGAGGAGGAGGAAAAGGAGGAGCACGAAAAACTACACTGCGGCGACGGCGGCGGCTCCCATTGCGGAGCTGGCAGCCGAGCCGTGGAAAGGGGGGGGCTCTCGTGCAGCCGGCGCGCTGCCTCATGGGTAGGCTCCGGGTCAGCCTCCCCGTGTCCGAGCTCCCTGTCTTCTCGCCGACGCGGGACGCGGGCATCAGCATGTGCGCCGCGTCGCGGACCCTCGAAGACCCACGCGCCCCGCCACGCGCTGGCCAGCGGCGAGGGCCAGAGCCCGGGCCCCACGTGAGTGCGAGCCGCCCGCCGGTGGGGCCGGGCCGTAGCCCCCAAGTCCCGGCAGCTCCGAAGTTGCAGGCGAGGAGGGTTCCGCGCCCTCGGCGTGGGTATCGGCCCCCAATCCTCTGGCTTGGAAAGTGACAAGATCGCGGGATGGAGCCGCCGTTCGAAAGAGGCGCGCGGCCTGCAGGGCGAAGACTAAACCGGAAGACAAAAAGGAATCCATCGTCTGTTTCTTTTCATAATTGGCTACTTTTAGCAAATGTTACCAAGTCTGTTTTAAACGTGGTTTTGCTTGCGTCCCCTGTCGAAGTCAAATAGGAAGAGACAGAGCTCTACGTTTAACGTTTTGTTTGGGACACAAGAATTGAAGTTCAGGTTATTTACACATACAGGGGGGTCTTCGGTATGCCGGGCAAACAAAGAGGAGTTAGGGGGTTTTACAAAAAAAAAAAAAAAAAAGGAAAGGAAAGAAAGAAAAAAATGTTGGCCGGGCGCGGTGGCTCAAGCCTGTAATCCCAGCACTTTGGGAGGCCGAGGCGGGTGGATCACGAGGTCAAAGGATCGAGACCATCCTGGTCAACATGGTGAAACCCCGTCTCTACTAAAAATACAAAAATTAGCTGGGCATGGTGGCGCGTGCCTGTAATCCCAGCTACTCAGGAGGCTGAGGCAGGAGAATTGCCTGAACCCAGGAGGCGGAGGTTGCGGTGAGCCGACATCGCGCCATTGCACTCCAGTCTGGGTAACAAGAGTGAAACTCCGTCTCAAAAAAAAAAAAAAAGAAAAAAAATGTTACCCATCGTTTTTCCAGAAAGTTCATTGACATTTGGTAAAGTTTTCGGCAGCTGGTGAGTTTTGATTAGTAACTCATAGGGGTTGGTAAAACTTGTCTTACTGTTGCAGCAGCTTCTTTCAACAGCTAAAACAGGAAGATAAAACCTGTTTTGGGTTAAAGCAGGCAGTTTCAGCAGCCAGGTATGCAGAGAATTCCATTTCTGGAGCACTGTTATGTGCCCTGAGGGCTTCCCCCACCACTGGCTTCTCCACTCCTTTAGTTGGCTGTGTCAAGAGAGACCCAATTCAAATGATTAACTTTCCCACTTTAATTTCTAACTCTGCCATCTGGATATTAACCTGTAATCGCATTTTTAAAAGTTATGACAAATAATAAGTATGACAAATTTGCTAGAAAAACACTTGCCAAGATACTGCTTTCGTGAACACTTGCTAAAGGTTGTATTCTGATCCGAAAGGAAAGGTTCCTAAAGAAATTGTCCTCTCAAGAGCGATGGCATTATTGGTCCAGCTTGTGAGTGACCAAGACTTGAAATCTTGCGTAGTGGGATCCTTAACCGACATACTGTTCAATCGCTGAATCTTGCTCATTTGCCTTCCTATTTGAATTAAGTCTTCTCTCTCATCCAGATTGCCTCAGCTTTTCTCAAGTGTCTATTATTACTGTAGTCTCCATATTGATTACTACCCCAAATTAATGTTCCCCAAAGGCCACTTGAATCAGTCCTACAGATCTGGTGTACTTGGAGGTAACCATGACCTATCCTTCTCCCAGCTGGGCCTGGGATCCCAGCTTTCCCTTTCCTGCTGGCCCTGGAAATAAACTTTACAGGAAAAGACAGAAAATAGTCAAAACAGCAAACATGGAAAGTTTAAAAATTCCAAAATCTTGGAACATGATTGCCATTGTTTTTCAAGTATAGTTCCTAAAGGTTACCAAAGCATGCTACAGTGTCTGGTGAAATTACAACAAATTTAAAGATCTCAGTTGGCTTTCTTGCAATTCTAGATTCAGGCACCATTTCATTCCATAAAATAGAGTAGGTGTTCCCATGATGGAGCAGGTGTGGTTGACTTTATAGACAAAAAAACGGCTGAAGAAAGAAGGAACAACAAAAAACAAGTTGATCATTTCAGAGTTACTTTCCTTGTAAGGTGGGGCAATGAGACAGAACAAGAAAAAGAAACCTCGTTGGTTAATATCAGGTTACTATTGTAAAAACAACAGCAGCCAGGTGTGGTGGTGCATACCTGTAGTCCCAGCTACTGAGGAGGGTGAGACAGGAGGATTTCTTCAGGAGTTCAAGGCTGCAATGAGCCATGATCCTGCCACTGCATTCCAGCCTGAGCAACAGATCAAGACTTTGTCTCAAAAAAAAAAAAAAAAAAAAGTTAAAACAGGGAACTTAATTATCATGGGGATTAAAGATTTAAGCTGGCCTGTTTGGGAAATTAGGCTGTTATCTCTCTCCTGATTTCTCAGAAGGCGGCAAAACAACTCAGTTTCAGTTTTTTGGCATGAGTAACTCCATGCTGCTTTTTAGTCCAGTCTGTTGGGGCTTAGTGCAGGATTTGGTCCAAAATAATGACAGCCTCATAAAAAGGAATGAAATACTGGCAGTCGCAGCAACCTGGATGGAAATGGAGACCCTTGTTTTAAGTGAAGTAATTCATAAATGGAAAACCAAACATTTTATGTTCTCATAAGTGGGAGCTAAGCTGTAAGGATGCAAAGGCATGATAATGATACTATGGACTTCGGGGACTCGGGGGAGAGCGTGGGAGGGGGGTGAGGAACAAAAGACTATACCTAGGGTACAGTGTGTGCTGCTTGGGTGATGGGTGCACCAAAATCTCAGAAATCGCCACTAAAGAATTTATTCATGTAACCAAACACCACCTGTTCCCCAAAAACCTAAGGAAATAAAAAGTAAAAATTTTAAATTAAAAAACAAAAAAAAAATGGCATCCTATAATTTTTATTTATAACAGGTTGAAAGAGAAGATTGCACCCTGTATTCTAGAGTCTAGTCCTCTTTGTAGAGATGAAAGCTCCATGTTGCCAGTCTCCAGAACTCATTTAAATCCTGGGGAGTGATTCACACCAACCAAACTTACTGAGACTGATGTGTCAACCAAAATTGGAATTTTTTTGTGTTGTTTTTGTTGATGAAAAACATAACTGCCATAGAGACCGGAAAACTGGTCAACATATTTTCATTCAAAGCACATTCGCATGAGAAGCCAAATTACAAAAGATGACTCCTGAGAATAGAGTCAGCACACAGGAAGTTACTTGGATGATTCTGACATCGTACTTCAAACTTCTGCCAACCTACTCCCTTGGCCTCTAGAACGCCTTTGTTTCGGTTCTCCTGACTTAGTCTCCAGACCTTCCTATCATTTGTTATGAGCCTCTCTTCCTCTGACTTACGTTCTCAGCCTGTTTTACATGTTACATAGTGAGATTATGCTCTACGTGCTTACCTGAATTATGGCAATGGATATGGGTGATTCCCCAGCTTCCACTCCACAACTACTTTGTGTTCATCCATGCAATTTGGACAGACTTAATACACCCCACAACAGGTCCAAGGATGGTCCAACTGGCCAAAAGTTTTCAGCGTTACCCTCACCCTTTGAACTAGTTTTTGTTTCAGAGGCCAGTCAGAGGGAAGCCTAGGATTTTTGTTTGATTGAAGAGAATAGAGAAGTTCTTTTTTTTCCCCCTCTGAATGGTATAGCATTCTAATGTAAATACTGGAACAGCTACAAGCTACATTTTCTTTTTTATTTTTTTTTTCTTTGCTACTAAGTAGAGCCAACTGAAAACAAAGCCAACACGTGGAGGAGGAAAGGCTGGGAGAATCAATCATAGGGAAAGGAAGCCAATCCCTGAGAGAATCACAAACCTTCAAATAAAACATCAGTGGAAGCCATACTACTTCTAGACGTCTCTGTTTTATGAGCCAATAAATTCCCTTTGTTGTTTAAGCTGAAGGGATCCAGAATAAGCCATTGTGGCATAAAAATTATTTTGAGCTGAATATATTTAAGTTCCCGAAATCCCTTATCTGCCTAAAAGCAGAGCGTTTCAAAAGAACTCAATTGTTATAAATTCCCTCCAGGGAGCAACCAAGGAAGATTGACTCACCATCAGAGACTGCAAGAATTGTCACCACATCTAAATAGACATTGTCACAAAACTATGATATCTTCCATCTATTCTCCAAAGGGCCCGTTTATCTTACCCAAAAGTCACTTCCATAAATGCCCTTTCTGCTCCTTCCCATTCTAAGAAGTCATTTTTTTCCCCATAAGTGCTCCTCTCCCCCTCCCCTTCAGGGAAGTATATCAGTCTGTAAGCCCCCAAATTCTAACCACCCTCTGTGTCACATTTCTTTGTGATCTCCCTTACATACATATGTGATTAAAATCTGTCTTCCCTTGGTAATCTGTCCTTTGTCAGTTTAATTCACAGGCCCCCAGTTACAGAACCTCAAAAAGTAGAGGAAAAGTTTTTTTCTCCCCCACAAAGCCAATTTGAGCTGAGTTTTCTGTTACCTGCAACTGAAATCCTAAGTGTGACAGAGATAATGATACATATTCACCACCTTATTTTCCTCTTTGCACTCAGGAAGCCTGTTTCCCAGCTTCCTTACCTTTGTATTGGGCTGTGTGACTAATTCTGGACAGTGGAAAGTAAACAGAAGCAGTGACACTCTGATGTAAGCCTGGCTTTCAAACTTCCCATAATTTATAGTTCCTGCTCTTTTTTCACACACTAATCAGCCAGATACAGAAAACTCTGAGAAGTTGGGGGATGGCAGCAACATTAAATAGAAGGACTCTGGGTTTCTTAATAATTGCATCACCACACTGATCCTCACTGGACTGACTGGAGCAAAAAATCAACTTTTATTTGGTTATAACGCTGAGATTTGGGGGTAGTTTATTGCAATAGCTAAAATCACTAACCCTGATTGATAACAGAACTATGGCCTACAATAACCAAAAAACTAAAACATGTCATTAGCTTAGCACAGCAATCAGGTGGAAACTGAGTAAAGAGATGTAGCAGGGTGGACAGCTGCAGGTTCACATCAGGCAGTGGCTGAACGCTTGCTTACAGTACCTCAGAGGGCAGATCAGTATCTACATAACCTGTAGAGCTAAGGAAACAGTACAGAAAGCAATACTATAGTGGATGTTGGTGATTTCTGATATTTTTAGCAAGACATTTTCAGAAGAACATTAGCATAGAACAGAATTAACTAGTTTACTCTTTGGGGTGAAGGAAGTTTTTCGTATCTGAAGGTCTAAGTCTGCTGAAAGTACCGACAATAGATTAACAGGAGAAAACATACAAATGTATTAACGTGGGCTGTGCACAGGATTCACAGAAAACCTGAGACTCAAAGAAAGGCCAGACAGTTGAGGCTTAAGTACCCTCTTCGTAGGAGAGAAGGAAAGAGAGGACGTAAGCAATTTTGAGGGGTAGCAAATGATTTTCGGAAGACAAGAATGAGCTCAAGGAGGCTGAGGCAGGAGAATTGCCTGAACCCAGGAGGCGGAGGTTGCGGTGAGCCGAGATCGCACCATTGCACACCAGCCTGGGTAACAAGAGCAAAACTTTGTCTCAAAAAAAAAAAAAAAAAAAGAATGAGCTCAAAGAACAGACAACGGTCTGGAACAAAGTTCTTCTGAGCTCTAGGGGAGGTAGCAACAAGTTGAAGGAAGGTGAAGGGCGACTTCACTGAACAAAGGTGGTCTTATTACAGATAAACTCTCCCAGGTAATCTCAATTGCCCGGAGAAGAATAGAGGAAAGTCTGTCTGGGCATGATAATGACGTTTAGTCTTTTCTCTTCTCCTTATGGTTAATGTTACCTGGTTATTTGATGAGTTTCCTAGACAGATTTTAGAACAACTGCATTTCTTTTGAAAAACGTTTTCTTCTGTAAGATAAGGGAACTTCCAGGGAGAGCCCCTCCCTGTATTTGCGGGTTGGAGGGACAGGAGAAGGTTAGAAAGTCCCTTGTTCTGAGGTAGCTTGTAAGCCTTTCCAGTTTTCTTTAATTCAGAAGTGTTCAGGATGTCCCAGAGCACCATACTTTGAGGTGTCGTCCTTTGAACCCCAACATTACACACAGAAGTTAAGGGGAACAGAGAGAGTCCACCTCTGGGGGACTTTGCAGGGTTGGAAAACACTACTTCTTCCACATTCCAAACAGAGATGTGCTTTTAAAAGACTGAGCAAAGAAGCGCCAATGGAATTTGAACGAAGTGACTTGCCCTTAGGAAAAGATTAGATTACACATGTTTCAGATAGCACCTATTATTTCAGATAGCCTCAAAGTAACAGCCATTAAATTGAAAAAGAGAAATTAAGGCAGCTTGTAGAAGTGTGTCTCCAGAATAAATACTGTTGATGCTTCAAACATATCCCCTTTGATATTTAACCACCTTTTCTGAGTTTTCCCATTGCCTCAAGCTTCACTGTGCTTCCATTTTCAATAGCTGGGATCTGCAACTCTTTTTCACAGGACTGTTCTTGGGCTTTTGGAACTACTTTGCTTGCTTTCACAAGGACTGGAAGTCGCTGGGACATTATATTCCTTCAAGGGCAGTTCTTAACCAATGACTAATAAATACAAGAGTATGAATGCTTTAGTTCCCCTTGCCTTAGGTAGGAACAACTAGACACATAACTTACACTCCGAAGTTCCCCTGTAAGATCAAGCTGAAACTACCCTCTGTAGGGTTTTACCTACAGCTGTATCCTTGGCTTTGTGGGTGAGTTAAACCACTATTTATTCCAGCTCCACAACCACCCTTCTTGCTTTATGATACTGAGAACTGGGACTCTACAAAACAACTTTGTGCTTTGCCAGTTGCTGTTAGGCTCTGCCAATAGTGGGGACTAAAGAGAGACTGCCAGACTGGAGGAGGGAGAAGGCTTTGCTCCTGCCTGTTTGTATGACTTTCCTTTTATCTTCCTGTCATCATGAATCCAGCAACTTTTCATCACTCCAGCAGTGACAATTCAATCCTGTAATAGGCTCCCAGCACCACATATTGAATAGGGTGTCCCTTCCTTAGTGTGTGTTTTTGTTGACTTTGTCAGAGATCAATTGGTTGTAGGTATGTGGCTTTGATTCTGGGTTCTATATACTGTTCCACTGATCTGTGTGTCTGTTTTTATAGCAAAACCTTGCTGTTTTAGTTACTATAACCTCATAGTATAATTTGACATCAGATAATGTGATGCCTCCAGCCATGCTCTTTTGGCTTAGGATTGCCTTGGCTATTCAGGCATTTTTTTTTTAATTCCATAAGTTTTTCTTGAGACAGAGTCTAACTCTGTCACCCAGGCTGGAGTGCAGTGGCACAATCACAGCTCACTGCAGCCTCAACCTCCTCAACTGATCCTCCCAGCTCAGCCTCCCAAGTAGCTGAACTACAGACACACTCCATCACACCCAGCTAAGTTTTCTTAAATTCTTTGCAGAGGTGGGGTCTCGCTATGTTGCTCAGGCTGTTCTCAAACTCCTGAGATCAAGCAATCTGCACCTCAACCTCCCAAACTGTTGGGGTTATAGGCATGAGCCACCATGCCTGGCATTGATTCCATAAGAATTTGAAGATTGTTTTTTCTAATTCTGTGAAAAATGACATTGGTAATTTAATAGGAATAGCACTGAATTCATAGATTGCTTTAGGCAGTATGGTCATTTTAGTGATACTGTTTCTTCCAATCCATGGGTTGTTTTTCTATGTGTCATATACAATTTCCTTCATCAGTGTTTTGTAATTCTTCTTGTAGAGATATGTCACCTCCTTGGTTAAATGTATTCCTTGGTATTTTATTTTACTATTGCAGCTATTGTAAATGAGGCTGAGTTCTTTTTTTTTTGAGACGGAGTTTCGCTCTTGTTACCCAGGCTGGAGTGCAATGGCACAATCTTGGCTCACCGCAACCTCGGCCTCCTGGGCTCAGGCAATTCTCCTGCCTCAGCCTCCCGAGTAGCTGGGATTACAGGCCCATGCCACCATGCCCAGCTAATTTTTGTATTTTTAGTAGAGACGGGGTTTCACCATGCTGACCAGAATGGTCTCGATCTCCTGACCTCGTGATCCACCTGCCTTGGCCTCCCAGAGTGCTGGGATTACAGGCTTGAGCCACCACGCCCGGCCGGGACTGAGTTCTTGATTCAGTTCTCAGCTTGATTGTTATTGGTGTATAGAAATGCTACTGATTTTTGTGTGTTGATCTTGTGCCTTGAAACTTTACTGAACTCTTACCAAATCTAGCAGTCTTTTGGAGGAGTCTTTAGGAGTTTCTAGATACAAAATCGTATTATCAGCAAGCAGAGGTAATTTGACTTCCTCTTTTCCGGTTCAGATGCCTTTTCTCTCTGTCTCTTGCCTGATTGCCCTAGCTAGGACTTGCAGTACTATGTTGAAGGGGTGGTGAAAGTGGGCATCCTTGTGTGTTCTAGTTCTTCAGAGGAATACTTTTAACTTTGTCCTTGTTCAGTATAACATTGGCTGTGGGTTTTCATATGTGGCTTTTATTATTTTGAGATATGTTCCCTCTATGCTCACATTTCTATTCTCTTTAACAAAAGTAATGGTCTGCAATGGATTGGAATTTTTTTAATTGGTCCTTTCCTACAGATAGTTTGAGAAGCTCCATTCTTTTTCTTTTTTGTTTTTTTGAGACAGAGTTTCACTCTTCGTCACCCAGGCTGGAGTGCAATGGCGCAATCTTGGCTTACTGCAACCTCCAACTCCCAGGTTCAAGCGATTCTCCTGCCTCAGCCTCCTGGGTAGCTGGGATTAAAGGTATGCACCACCACACCTGGCTACTTTTTGTATTTTTGGTGGAGACAGGGTTTCACCATTTTGGCTGGGCTGGTCTCAGACTCCTGACTTCAGGTGATCCACCCGCTTCAGCCTTCCAAAGTGTTAGGATTACAGATGTGATCCACCATGCCTGGCTGGAGAAGCTCCATTCTAACTTTACTTCTAGCCTGACCCCTAAAAACTCTAAACACTCTTCCAAGCATTTTTGTTCCTGGGCCAGTCAGATGCAGAGGATCTACCAGAGTGTTTTGAGCTCTCAAAGACAGGGGAGCTACTGCAGAGAAGTAAACTGGGGTTTCTGAATGGTTCATAGAATAGAAATATCTCCCCTACCAGAATCAGAGAATTATACTAACTATGAGGTGCATAGATAATAAAGCTTAATATCTTTTCTTTTTTTTTTTTTGAGACAGAGTTTCGGTCTTGTTACCCAGGCTGGAGTGCAATGGCGCAATCTCGGCTCACTGCAACCTCTGCCTCCTGGGTTCAGGAAATTCTCCTGCCTCAGCCTCCTGAGTAGCTGGGATTACAGGCACACGCCACCATGCCCAGCTAATTTTTTGTATTTTTAGTAGAGACAGGGTTTCACCATGTTGACCAGGATGGTCTCGATCTCTTGACATCGTGATCCACCCACCTCGGCCTCCCAAAGCGCTGGAATTACAGGCTTGAGCCACCGCACCTGGCCAAAGCTTAATATCTTAAGCCACTAAGAATATTTAGCAATTTGTTTTAGTAGCTAGTGTTCGTTATCAAAATACATTGTCATTGAATTTTCCCATGATATTGACTTTTATGTATATGCTCATGATTGCTGAATTTATATCTTCAAACTACATCCCTCTCCAAAGCATCAGAGCCCTATTCCTTATCCCAGACTTGAAAACTCCTTTTAACTATCTCACAGAACCTAAAAGCTGAACCCTTCTTGAACTAATTATGTTTCTTCCTCTATTCTATTTTGATGAGTCGTATCACCACTCCTTCAATTATCCAACTCTGAAAACTGAGAGTAAACTTCATCTTCTCTTTAGTCCCCACTATAACCAACTGAACCTGTACCGTGTTCTGAAAATTCTACCTTTTTTGTATTTCCCCAACCCCTGCCCTACTCTCAGTTACCAGTTATTCTACCCTATCTCACTTGAGTTACTACAAAAATCCTTTATTGTACTCTTGCAATTAATTCCTTCCAGTGTCACAGAAACAACTTTTCAGAAAGCAAATCTAAGGGTGTAATATTCATGCTTTAAATATATATGAATTGTTTTCATAGTCCTTGAGATAAACCTCAGAGTCACATAACACAGCATATATGTTGTGCTAGACGCTATGGATTGGCTACTTTTAATCTCCTTCCACTCTCCTTCTAATCAGAGATGATGGAAAGCTAAAAAAATAACAAAGGAAAAAACCGCCTATATTCCCCATAAACTAGTGCCACTAGATCTCCAGATGTGGTAGATTCTGCCAGTTTGATGTGCTACCACCAGATCTGGATAATAAAAATAAGGTGGAAGCAATATTCTGTTGTTGTTGCTACTGGCAAGCAAAGTTTTGAAGACGCTGGTGTAAAGAGGCAATTATAGTAGTGAAACTTGGAGTCCTGATATCTACTCACCACCTTCACGGATGTGAGAGGTAACGGAGGCAGCCTCAATGGCAACAGCAGCAGCAGTTTCCTAACCCTTAGATCTCAGCTATGAAATTATAGCAGCTGCTTGATTCTATACTGTCCTTCTGCCAATGTTACATTTCCTTGAATTAAATACCTTTCTACATGAAATACCTATTTTGTCTTTCTCCTATGTTATATCCTGACCAATTAGCAGTACATAACATACAAGGCTTGGCCAGGCATGGTGGCTCACATCTGTAATCCTAACACTTCAGGAGGCTGAGGCAGGTGGATCACCTGAGGTCAAGCGTTCAAGACCAGGCTGGCCAACGTGGTGAAATCTCATCTCTACTAAAAATACAAAAATTAGCTGGGCATGGTGGCAGGTGCCTGTAATCCCAGCTACTCAGGAGGCTGAGGCAGGAGAATCACTTGAAGCCAGGAAACAGAGGTTTCGGTGAGCCGAGATTGCACCATTGCACTCCAGCCTGGGCAACAGAGGAAAAACTCCGTCTCCGAAACAAAAAACAAAAAAAGTATGAGGCTTTCACGGTGTATCTCCTATATCTTTCACCAACTAATCTCATGACCCTTTTCCATGACCACTCCATACACATCCATCCCCATATGTTGTACTTAAGCTACGCTAAACTAAGGCACATCCGCAAATGTGCCATTTTCTCAGGACTCTTTCTACTGCAAAGGCCATGTGTACTCTTTTTCAACTCTCTAACTCCTGTTTATTCTCTAAGACTCAACTTGAACTTCATCTACTCTGGGAAGCCTCTCCTGATACCTCTGCCTTCATCTATGTGCTTGTGAAGGACATTTCTCATTCTTCTTTTTTGCCACACAGCATTTGAGTCCCCACCTGTGTTTGAGGTGTTGCCATTATGAGTTGGAAGCTTCCACCTCTTGAAAAACTGAAAATGCCAGACACTTGCTTTCCCACATCCCTTGAATTAGGGCATGTGCATGCGATCCAGGATCTGCCAATCAAATATGTGTGTCCCAGATTTTGAATTAGAAGGTGATGGCATGAAAAAGAGCATTTTTTCAGAACTGCGACAACGTGTAGCAGCAGAGAAGGCAGCTAAAATCAATTTTTAGAGGCAATAGTGCCAGTAGTTCCAGCAACAGGGTTGTACTGGTGGTGTGGGCAGTTAAAGTGGGAGTGTCTGTGCTACTGGCAACAACAGTGGTATCCTTTCCAGCCTAGTTCTGCCTGATTTTGGAAGTTGTACCTGATTGCATAGTCTCTGGGACTGGTTTTTAAGCCTTTCAAGAGACTTTATGTACTAACCAATGGCTCCTTAATAAATTATTTTTCTGCTTAAATATGCCAGAGTCTGTCTCTACTGGTTATAACCAAGAACTTTGACTTACATAATCCCTCCCTACTCTTTCCAGTTGCACTGTGTATGTGTGAGTTTGGATTATTGTTCAGCAAATATTTGCTTCTGTAGACTCCAAGTATAGTTTCTTTCCTGCCCTATTTACATTAGTCTTGGTCATATGTTTTGGTTTTTGGCCAATAGGATGTTAGCACTTGTAATTCAGAGGCTTGACATATGCTGTGTGCTTGACCTTGCCCTCCTATTTCAGTGATGAGAAGAGCATGTCCCAGATTATTTAACCTAGTCCCTGAGTAAGAGACATGGAACAGACCACAAACCCCAGGCAGCTGCTGGTCCAAAGACGAGGAATATATGGAGCTGACCTAAACCCAACCTGTATCCTGGAGCCCAAAACCCAGGGGCTGGAGTTTTACCTATTTAGCCCACAGACTGTGACCTAGAGAACACAACTGCAATTTCAAATCACTGCATTCTTATGCAGTATTATGTCCATAACTGACTAAATACAGTAAGTAATTATTATTAATAGTTATAGCCATAGTCAGCCTATATTATAATTATTGGTTTACCGGTCTGTTACTCTCCACTAGACTGGAAGTTTGATGAGAGTGAAGACTGTGTCTTATTGGTCTTTACATTTTCAGTAAACCTACATTTCACAAAACCTATACCAGGCCTCCATGAGTGTTTTACAAATGCATAAACAAATGGAGGAATAAATGGCAAGCATTCTTTGGGTTTTTTTTTTTTTTGGTCTATTGCATCACTGAAGAAGTTGTGCAGAGCAGAATGTCTTTATTAAAATATTTCTTCTTCTGCCAAAGTATGGAAAATTGATTAGCTTGAGCTGGATTTAATTATAGCATAGCAATACAATCACCTTTTCTTGAGATTGTTCTCCTTTTAGCTTGTTTGAAGTTTTGGGCGCTCTTCGATGAGGTTAAAAACACAGGACCAGTTCATAACAAATATGCTCAATGAATTTCATTTCGACTTTCTTTCCAGAATTCCTTAGTTACTGATCTACACACAGACCCTTCAGCTTCTTTCTGAATAGTTGCTTACTTCTACTATGTACAGATTCTACTAGTTTCACTCTCAAATATTAGATTAATTTCTTTGCCATCAATGTGGGCTTATCTTGTAGTATTTCATTATCCCTTTCACATACCAAATACCTAACCCATAGCTGAGACATAATAAAAGTTGGTTAAATGAATCCGGCATTTGTTATATTAATAGTATCCCGAGTATTTAAATTTTTGATGCAATCGTTTGACTGCGGCACATTTTGGTACAGACAAAGATAGAAATTCTTACACATTTTTTGTTCTTATTTTGACACAATGTGCCAAATGACTGTTTTCAGCCCATTCCTGAGCGTCCTGCAGTTACTGACATCCTCAGTTGGGGTGGGGTGAAGATCAGCACTGTGATGAGGCTCAGGACTGAAGTGAGTGTAAGGAACGAGGTATAAAGAATAAAAATGAATTTACATTTGGTCATAACCACGGCCATTTTGATGAGTCTGTAACTACATCGAAGTGACCACATCAAAAAACGGAACTGAAAGCTATGCATATATCCTGTCTTTAAGCCCTAAAGCAGCAGCAGGGCACGGACCATAAATAGATAGATATGTTGTCTATAATGCAGAAAGCAAATCATTTTCTTGAGAAAGAAAACTATGCTTGAATTAAAACCAGAAAATAATTTCTCTATTGGGTCATCATAGGCAACATTCTGTGTATGGTATGTGTTAATCCAGAGGTAGATTTTCATGTATCCAGAGAAATGAATGAGTTGCAAATCCTGCCAACAGGGCTCCTTAGTATTTCTTTCAAGTGAGCTTTTATCATATAGTGAACAGCTCTGACTTTAAGATTAACTCTCCTGAGAAATAGCTAGAAAGCATCTATTCATTGTCACTAAGTACGGAGCTTTATGTTTTAATAATCAGCAGAACTGGGGGGGAGCATTGACATTTTCTGATGAATATTAAAACATGCAAAAAGCTGCATAGTAGAAAGTCACTCCACCTGGTACTTGGGGTTGTGCCAAATAAATAAAGTACTAGGAATAAGGATGAGAAAGTCTTCAGAAAGTAATTTGTGTCCCCTCTGAATTACAGACAAATGAGTTACTGATGTTTCAGAGTTCCACACCATAAAACATGGCAGCAGTAAATTTAGTACGGAAAATGTGAAATGCCACCCCTTTTACAAAAAAATTTGTATACTAAAAAATCCATAGAGCATCAAGATGTTAATTTCTTATTAGAGAATGGCCCACCTGAAACTTGCCAGTTTTTTGAAGTTAATATTGGCCCGAGATGGCTAGAGTTGCAATTTATCAGATATGAAAGTGAAAATTTAAATGACATATTAAATAGCAATACATAAATGAAGCTTCTCATTTGTAGGTCATGAGTAGAGTAGTGTTTTTAAAGTGAAATATCCTGTTTTGCAAACATTTGAGAGCTATAGTGAGATGGCAAGTCATCTGAAATGAGATTCTTCATTAGTTCTGGAACATCCCCAGTCATTACTTCTAAAAGTGTTTCCTCTGCTCCGTTCTCTCCTTCCTCTCCTTTGATAACTCTGATTTTAAAATATTAGATTCCCCCAGTCTCCTCCATGTCTCCTAACTTTTCTTTTGTATTTCCTTTTTTGTACATTTATGCTGCATTCTTCATAATTTCTTAATATATATGTCTTCTAATTTGCTGTTATATTTATCCACTGATTTTCTTTTTTAAGAGACAGAGTCTCACTATATTGCCCAGACTAGACTCAGGCTTCAGGGAGTCCTCCCTCCTCAGCCTTCCAAGTAGCTGAGATATCAGGCATGCACCACCAGGTCCAGCCTGTCCACTGATTTTTAATTTTCTCTTTTTATATTTATTTCTATATAATAACATTGGTTCTTTTCAAGTATAACTTTTTAGAGTATTTTGATGTTTTAAATTTTAAATAGACTCTGTCTTATAATTCATATATCTGCTAAATTTCATGTCTATATTTTTTTCTCATGAGATATTTTCTGTTTGTGTGTGTGCATGCACATGTGCACATGTGTGTTTTACTGTGCACTGATTATTGTCCCTAAAATATGTAAAGGAATTGGAATTCTTTGAGGCCTAGGATGAAGGTTACCTTCTTTGAGTGAGGGTTTTCTTCTACCAGTCAGAACCACATTATCCAACTTCACAGTTTCAGGTTCCCTACTATCCAAACCCAGCTCTGTAATTCTTGGTGGGGGCTGCAGCTTTTCAGGTAGGAGTTCTCTCCTTTTTTTTATATCTGTTCTCAGTGTTAAGGCAACATTCCCTTCTACCTCTGGAGCAATGGGAGGGTAGTGTAACTAAATATCCGAGTAATTTATGAAGAAAAGAAATGTATTTCTTACAGTTTTGGAGGCTGGGAAGTCCAAGATTGAGGGTCTGCATCTGGTGAGGGCCTTTTTGCTGGTTGTGAGACTCTCTGTAGAGTCCTCAGGCAGTATAGGGCATCACATGGTAAAGGGGCTTATAATATGTGGCCATACTGGCTTTTTATAACAGATCTACTCTGGTGATAACTAACCCATTCCCAAGATAACTCATTAATCTATTAACCTATCAACTCATTAACCCATGAATGGACTAATCCAGTCATGAGGCCTCTGCCTCTAAAAGTGTTTCCTTGGAGATTAAGTTTCCACCTGAGTTGAAACCATAGCAGTATATTTCAGGTTTTCTTTTACTCTGAGGGTGACACCCCTTTGGGTGATAGCTCAGCTAGGGAGGGCTCCTCTGGTAGGATCCCCTCCTTGGAAAGGCCCTGGGTGTCAACTTCAAGATCTCTCCATGTATACATCTGCTAAAACCAAGGTTCAAATCTGTCCAGATCGACAAATTCCCTCAGAGCAAAGGCAGCTTCAATGTATTTGTGTTCAGCTTGTCTCCCCAGACTCCAGTATTTTCTCAGATTTTAGCCTGTAATTCCTTACCACCTTGACAGTTCTACAATGCTTCTGAGAAAAAAAATTCAAACTTTTTCAACATTTTTAGTTTTTTCAGCAGGAGGATTCAGAATAGAAATAAAATATGTAACTTTAAAATGAAGAGAGGAAATAAAAAGGAATGAAGAAAAATCGACTGTAGAAGGCAAAAAAGAAACACAAACTAAAAGCATAGTAAATAAAAAACGTAAACTAAAATAAAAATGAATCCACATTACAAAATGATACATTCAGTATAAAATTTTTAACATAAAATAAAATCACATATAATCTATTAAAATATTCATAACGAACATACCAACTTCAGTAGAAGGCTAGTTTAACAGAAGTAAAAGGATGAAATGGAGGACATGGAGAACTTTATTCATTTTGTTTATCTAAAGAGAGAGTGAGGCTGGGTGCAGTGGCTCAGGTCTGTAATCCCAGCATTTTGGGAGGCCCAGGCAGGTGGATCACTTGAGCTCAGGAGTTCAAAATCAGCCTGGGCAACATGGCAAAACCCCATCTTTACCAAAAACACAAAAACTAGCTTGGCATAGTGGCAGGTGCCTGTAGTCCCAGCTACTCGTGAGGCTGAGGTAGGATTGCCTAAGCCCGGGAGGAAGAGGCTGAAGTGAGCAGTGATCATCCCACTGCACTCCAGCCTGAGTGACAGAGTGAGACTCCATTTGATAAAAGAAAGAGAAAAGAGAGAGAGAGAGAGAGACAGAGAGAAAGAGAGACAGAGTGAGCTGAAACAAGTACAGCAAAATACTAATGTCTATAAATACAGGTAGTGTGTACATATGTGTCTATTACATTATCGTTTGTATTTTTCAGTATGTTTGAAATGTTTCCTAATTTAAAATGTTTTAAATAAAACTTAAGTTAATTCGGTGTCTTAAAAGTTTAAAGGAGAAAGTTATATGATCATCTTAGTAGATGCCAAAATTTGATAAAATTCAACATTCATCCCTAAGGGGACTGAGAAGCAACCTTAGTAAAAATAGCAATCGAATGAATGTTCTGCAATTTGTATTGGCTCTGGAGAAATGCTAAGAGAGCACTGGGAAATTCAGACCTCAACTTTTCCATTTTATTTTTATTTATTTATTTTTTGACATGGAGTCTCACTCTATCACCCAGGCTGGAGTGTAATGTCACAATCTTAGCTCACTGCAACTATGCTGCCCGGGTTCAAGCAATTCTCCTAGCTCAGCCTCCTGAATAGTTGGGATTACAGGCACCTGTCACTGTGCCCGGCTAATTTTTGTATTTTTAGTAGAGAAGGGGTTTCACCATCCTGGAGAGGCTGGTCTTGAACTTCTTACCTTGTGATCCACCCACCTTGGCCTCCCAAAGTGCTGGGATTACAGGTGTGAGCCACCTCGCCCAGCCTAACTTTTCTATTTTAAATAAACTTGTGACACTCTTGACAAATATAATAGTTCAAGAAAAGGAACAGAATGGCTAACTTACATGCAATTCCAGGACTAGGGTGAAACCGGAGAAACACCTAGGATGCAATCTAAAGGAGACAGCCTCCTCACGCCTCTCACTCCGGTACTGCGTCCTGACCAATACGTAGTGTAGTCAATCTTTTTAATTTTAGACATTGTAATAGATGTGTTTGTGGCTTAAAATTTTGCATGTTCCTAATGACTACTGATACTGAGCATTTTTTCATGTATTTATTTATCATCCATATATCGTCTTTGGTAGTGTATGTTCAAATGTTTTACCCATTTTTTATTGGATATTTAAATATATTTAGATTTTGAGAAATCTTTATGTATTATGAACACAAGTCCTTTATGTAATATATGGCTTGAAATTATTTTTTCTTGTCTGTGGCTTGTCTTGTCTTTCTCAGAATGGTGTCTTTCAAAGAGCAAAAGTCTTTAATTTTGTGATATAATTCATCACATTTTTTAATGACTTACGCTTTGGGTGATGTGTCTTTACCTAAGCTAAAAATTACACAGATTTCTCCTGTTTTATTCTAGAAGTATTAAAGTTTTAGGTTTTAGACATAGGTCTATGATCTATTTTGAATGAATTTGTTAAAATATTTGTATATGGTGCAAGATATGCATTGAGGATATTTGTTTACATACTTATTGAATATAGATATCCAATTACTCCAGAATAATTTGCTGACAATCTTTCTCCTTTGCAAAGCCTTTGCATCTTTTTCAAAAATCAGTTGATCACGTATGCGTAGGTCTCAGCATTTGTGGGTTCTCTGTGTGATCTATTTGTCTATATATTTACCAATATCATACTTTCTTGATTAAGATAGCTTTATTAAAGTTTTGAAATCTGGTAGTGTTGGCCTTCCAATTTTTTTCCATTTTGCAAAGTTGTTTTAGCTCTTCTACATCCTGTGCATTTTCATATGAATGATAAAATCAGACTGTTAATTTATTCAATAAAAGCCTGCTGGGATTTTCAATGGGATTACATGAAATCTATAGATCAGTTTGGGGAGAATTGGCAAATGTGGAGAATTATTTCCTTTATTTGGGTCATTAATTTCTAGTAGGAATGTTTTAGTCTTTTTAGCGGACAGGTCTTACCCATGCATTGTCAGATTTTTTTCTATGTGTTTTATGTTTTTGATGCCACTGTAAATACTAATTTCTTAAATTTTGATTTCAATTGTTTGTTGTAGTATGTAGAAATAAAATTGCATTTTTAAAAAACTTTACCTTGTAATCTGTAACCTTGCTAACGTCACCTACCAGCTCTACCAGCTTTTTTGCAGAGTCTATGGGACAGTCTATATACATGATCATATGTTTGGCAAATACAGTTTTATTTTCCCTTCCCAATCTCGATGCCTTTCTTTAATTTTCTTACATTATTGTACTAATGATGAATAGAAACAGTTACAGCGTACATTTTTCTATGGCTTCTGATCTCAGAAGGTAGAAACAAAACATTCATTTTTAGGGTAGAAACAAAACTTCAGTTTTTTATCAGTAGGGTCTTTTTGCTCATGTTCTTTATCAGCGTAAGTAGATTTCCTTCTCTTTCTCATTTGCTGAGAGTTTTTATCATGAGTGGATGCTAGATTTTGTCAAACACTTTTATTGCAACTATTGAGATTATCATTTATTTTTCTTTTTTAGTCTGTCAAAAGAGTGAATTTCATTGACTCACTTTCAAATATTAAGTCAGCCTGGTATTCCTGGGATAGACCTTTTTTGGTTCTTTTTATGTATTGTTGGATTCAATTTGTTACATTTTTAAAAATACGTTTATATCAAACTTTATGAGGGGGATTGGTCTGTGGTTTTTACCACTGATCAGGGTAATTCTGGCCTCACAAAATGAGTTGGAAGTATTCCCTCCTCTTTAATTTTTTAGAAGTGTTTATGTGGAATTAGTATTATTTTATTCCCCAAATGTTTGGTAGAATTCAGCAGTGAAGCCATCTGGGCCTGGATTTTTTTCTTTTTTTTTTTTTTTTTTTTTTTTTGTGTGTGTGTGTGGGTAAATTTTTAAATACAAATTCAATCTTTTAATAGATATGTAGATATTTATGTTATCTATTTCTTCTTGGATAAGCTTTGGTAGTTTGTATCTTTCAAGGAATCTGTCCATTTCATCTAAGTTGTCAGATTTATTGGCATAAAGTTATTCATAATATTTTCTTTTCATCCTTTTAGCATCTGAAACATAACCTGTATTTACGTTACTACTCTCATTTCAGATATGGTTATTATGTATTCTCATTATTTTCCAGGTAAGGTTTATTTATTTATTTATTTATTTATTTATTTATTTGGCCTTCTCAAAGACCTAGCTTTTCGCTGATTTTCTCTATTTTTTCCGTTTTCTTTTACATTGATTTCTGCTCTGGTCTGTAATATTTTCTTTCTTCTGTTTATTTAGGGTTTTTGTTTTTTCTTCTTTTCCTAGTTTCTTAAGGTAGAAAACCTGAGGACTTTCTTATTTTCTAACACAAATATTGAATGCTATAAATTTGTAAGTACAGCTTTAGCTGCATCTCATAAATTTTAATTTGTTGTGTTTTTATTTTTGTTCAGTTAAAAATAATTTCATTCAGTTTAAAATCCTTTTGTTTTTTTCTTTGACCACAGATAACTTAGAAGTATAATATATATTTTCCAATATTTGAAGATTTTCCAGATATCTTTTTGTTATTGATTGTTAATTTTTCAGTTTGTTTTTTAAATTAATATATTTTAATTTTTAGAGCAGTTTTAGGCTTACAGAAAAATTGAGCAGAAATTACAGAGAGTTCCCATACACCCCCTCACCTTCCCCACCTCAGTTTTCCCTACTGTTAACATATTGCATTAGTGTAGTACATTTGTTGCAATTGTCCATAGTTTACATTAGGGTACAATTAATAGGGGTTTTGACAAAAGCACAATGTCATGTAACTATCATAGTATCATAAAGAACAGTTTCACTGCTCTAAAATTCCCCTAGCTCCACCTATTCATCCCTCCTCTCCTTACTGACCCCCACCAATCACTCCAAACCCCTGAAAACCGCTGATCTTTTTACTGTCTTGACGGTTTTGCCTTCTTACAGAATGTCTTATAGTTGGAATTATACAATATGTAGCCTTTCAGACTGGCTTGTCCAGTCTTGGCCACATGTGTTTGAGTTTCCTCCATGTCTCTTCATGACTTGATAGCTCCTTTCTTCTTACCACTGAATATTTTATTGCATGGATATACCACAGTTTACTTACTCATCTACTGAGGACATCTTGGTTGCTTCCAGTTTTCTGCAATTATGAAGAAAGCAGATGTAAACATTCATGTGCAGGTTTTTGGGTGGACACAAGTTTTTAAATCACTTGGGTAAATACCTAGGACACTGAGAGGTTGATGTGCTTGCCCAAGGCCATGTAGTTATGGAGTAACACAGACGGAATTTGAACTTGAACAATCTAACCCAGAGTTTATAAACTTAACCACTATGCGAAACTCCCTTTCAACATTTGATACAAGTCAGACAAACACACTAAAGGAAGATTCTGTGGATCACGGGGTTTGAGTCAGATCTTAGATGAAGACTAAGGGTTGATAAATAGAAATAGAAAGAGAGTTTCAATATGGGATATGGTGAAATGCTACTTGGAAGAGCACAGTGTCAGATAACAGTTATGGTTGCACAACAATGGGAATGTACTATTAAGTTATTCCACTGAACTGTAAACTTAAAAATAGTTAAAACGGCAAATTTCATTATGTGTATTTTACCACAATTTTCTAAATAGTGAACTGTGCGTGTTGGGGTTGGGGTATGGGCGTAAATTATTCTGATTAAAGTTAAAGCTTTATTGTGGAAATAAAAGAAGATGAAGTTGCATATGTAAATTTAGAATAAAATCAGTATGAACTTTTAATTATATTCTATGGCCCAGGGGAATCTGAAAATTTCATAAGGTGGAATAGACATGAAATCTACAATTTATAAGGGTTAACCTGTGCTGTATAAAAATGTATAGAAGTTTCATACAACACAGGTTCTGACTAGGGACAAGGCTGTAGAGAACAGGTTCTCCGTTGGTAAGAGAACCAACTCATTTCATTCCAGGTGTATTTATACATGCATTATTTTATTTCCTCTAACAGCAGCTTTATGAAGTGGACCTTACTCTCCCTAATCTATAGTCAAGGAAGCTAAGGCTTATTCGCATTTGTATTAGGTAAAAGTACAGTAATTTAAAAACAGATCTCTTCATTTCAAATCCAGTGGGATGTAAAATGGGTAGCTGAAATAACATGGACTGAAGAATCATACAGACCTTTGAATTCTGGCTTTATCTCATTAGCTATGTAGCTTTGAGAAGATTATTCAGCTTGTCTGAGCCTCGATTTTTTCATCTGTTTAAGTGTGATGAAAATACCCATCTCCTATTAATTAAATTCTACATGCATATGGTGCTAAGTACATAGCACCCAAGAAGTGTTCAATAATTGTTAATCCACTTTCTTCCTCCTAAATCTATGATGTTTATCTGACATTTATTTTGTAGCATATATGTGAATCAAATTATTTGTTGACTGGTGATATTTAAAACTTCTTATTTGTAAATTTAGCCTTTCCTGCATTGACAAATGATAAATTTTCACACATTCATCTCTTTCTGGCTAGGAGAAAAGCACATTTTACTAATTAAAGGCAAAAAATTCCAAAGAAAAATTATGAACATGGTTTGGAAACTCATGTACATATTTATTTAACACCATTTCATATCTTTAAGAAGGCTTTTGGAAACTTATTTAGAAAACTGAAAAGTCCTTGAATACCAAGTGGTTTAACAGGAATTTTTTAATGAGTTAAGTGTAAATGAATCAAAAACACATGAATTCTATTTTCTGTAAATAACACATGGTTTTGAAAACTGAAAATGTACTTCGGAAAAAATGTGTCCTATGTACTATTTAATTGAAACTCCTTAAAAATGATGCTCCCCAAAATAAGGCAACCTTCTTTTAAATTCCAGAGTGCTATGGGTTGAAGTTCTCTTGGAGAGATCACAGCATAATTTATATGTTTGATTTTGTTGAGATATGATTACTTTAGGACAGTGTCCAAGGCTCCATCTGATGAGACTTTTTAGGTATTTCAATTTTTACTGGGGGTAGAATTTATCTTTTGTTTTTCTGGACAAAAGATAAAGCAATTGTGTTCATCAACATAAAATGTTCACATGGGGCCAGGCGTACTGGCTTACCCCTGTAATCCAAGCACTTTGGAGGCCAAGGTGGGCAGATCACCTGAGGTTGGGAGTTCAAGACCAGCCTGACCAACATGGTGAAACCCCATCTTTTAAAAAAAAAATGTTCACATGGAAGCAACTATAGGACCTCAGATATATGAGTATTGGGGTGGGAATGAGTGGAGAAGTATTGGTGAAATATGGCACCACAATTTCCCAGGAAGAATAATTTATTCTGTCAGAAAGGAGAACTGATCAGCTAAATTTTTGTCAACATATGAAAGCTCTTCACTAACGCTGCCAAGTAATATGTGTCTCCAGATATTTTATTTTAGATACACGTGCTTATGACTTTCTCCTCTCTCTCTCTCTCTCTCTCTCTCTCTTTATTAGAAGGAGATAGCTACCACATCTGGAATCCAGATGAGGCAATCTCAATTTTAATATTACTGTTCTTCTGGTTGGAATCACCCAATTCCTTCTTCTGGTATTCAGAAGAGTTTCCACTGATTTGAAGTAGGAGACATTGCCTTTTATAATTTGCCGTCCTTCTTTCCTCTCAGGTGGTAAAACTGACTACATTTTCTTAAATGTACAAACTGCATTCGTGAAAACTGACTGCATTTGTGGAATGAAAATATGCAGATTAAATTGCTTTGGAAAAAAACATAAGTTTGTGCAGTGAAATGGGCCCTAAGATATGAAGAAATTGACCTTGATTAAAAGAACCAGGGCCCTGGCAGAAGAATAGACATACAGATCAATTAAATAGAATTGACAATCTGGAAATAAACCCTCACATTTACAGTCAATTGATTTTTAACAAGTGTGCGAAGACAATTCTTTGGAGAAAGAATAGTGTTTTTTAAAAAATGGTGTTGGGAAAATTGAATATCTACATGTAAAAGAATAAAATTGGATCCCTACCTTAAGCTATATTCAAAACTTAACTAAAAATTGATTAAAGATCTAAATGAATCAAAGACCAACTCAACAAATGAAAGCTAAACTATAAACTCTTAGAAGTAGAAGAAAACATAAGCATCTGCACGACCTGAAATTTAGAAATGGTTTATTAGATATGATGCCAAAAACAAAAGCAACAAAAGATAGAAGTAATGTGGACTTCAAAGACATTTAAAACTTTGTGCTTCAAAGCATACCATACAGAAAGAGAGAAGACAAGCCATAGAATGGGAAATTTTGCAAATTATGTTTCTGATAAGGGAGTTCTATCTAAAATATATGAAGAACTATTACAACTCAATACTAAAAAGACAAATAACCCAACTTTAAAATGGGCTCAGGATTTGAACAGACACTTCTACAAAGATGTACAAATGGCCAATAGAACATAAAAAGGAACTAGATGTTATTAGTCATCAGGGGATTGCAAATCAAAACCACAAATACTTTGTACCTATACAAATTAAAAATAAAATATTTTTCAAAAATTAAAATAAATAAACATTTTAAAAACCACAATGAGATACCTCTTCATTGCTACTCGGATGGTGATAATAAAAAATGCAGATAATAGCAAGTGTTGACAAGGGGGTAGGTACATTGAAACACACATGCACCCCTAGTGGCAATGTGGCGATGAAAAATGGTGCAGCTTCTTTGAAAAACAATTGGCTATTCCTCAAAGTTTAAACATAAAGTTACTATATAACCCATCAATTCCACCACTGGTTACTGTGTATAACCAAGAGAAATGAAAACACATGTCTGCACAAACACTTGTACTTGAATGTACATAGCAGCATTATTCATTATACCAAAAATGTGGAAAGACCTAAATACTCATCAATTGATGAATGGATAAATAAAATATGATAGAGCCATACAATCAAATATTATTTGAGAATAAAAAGAAACAAAGTACCATTGTCCCTCGATATCTGCAAGCAACCGTTTCCAGTACCCCCTGAGGATACCAAAATTCATGGATGCTTAAGTTCTTTATATAAAATGATGTGGTATTTGCATATAAACTACACACATTCTCCCTTATACTTTAAATCTTCTCTAGATTACTTACAATACAATGTAAATGCTATGTAAATCGTTTACTGTCTTTTTTATTTTCGGCGTCTTTATTTTTTCAATTCTTTTCAATCTGCTGTTGTTTGAATTTATACATGTAGAACCACGGATGTGGTGGGCCCACTTTACTGATACAAGCTATATAACGTGAATGAACCTTGAAAACATTATGCTGAGTAAATGAAGCCAGTCACAGAAGAACACATATTTTGTGATTCCGTTTACATGAAATGTGTAGAAGAGGCAAGCCCATAAAGCCAGAAAGTAGCAGTTGCCAGGAGCTGGGGTAGTGGAGACAAATGCGGCAAGGGCAGTCGACTGTCAAAGGATATGGGCTTTCTTTTTGGAATGATGAAAATATTCTAAAACTGATTAGGTTACAGATGCATAACTTTGTCGATACACTAAAAACTACTGAATTAAACATTATAAATAGATGAATTGTATGGTGTATGAATTCCATATCAATAAGGATTTTGGCAAAAAGGGATGATGTGGGCCTGGTGCAGTGGCTCACGCCTGTAATCCCAGCACTTTGGGAGGCCGAGGGACACAGATCACTTGAGGCCCAGAGTTCAAGAGCAGCCTGGCCAGCATGATGAAACCCCATCTGTACCAAAAACACAAAAATTAGCCAGGTGTGATGGAGGGTGCCTGTAATCCCAGCTACTCAAGAGGCGGTGGCACAAGAATCACTTGACTCTGGGAGGCAGAGATTGCGATGAGCCGAAATTGCACCACTGCACTCCAGCAACAGAGAGACACTCTGAACAAAAAGAAACAAAAAGAGAGAGAGAAAGAGAGAAGAAGGAAGGAAGGAGGGAAGGAGGGAAGGAAGGGAAGACAACTTCTACCTGAACTACTACGTTGATTTTCAGGTTAAGAAGTGAGAGAAGGAGGACGAATGGTCTCTAACTGTATGAATATAATTCCTTTCTCATTTTTATATTTATTTTTTAGTCATTTCTCAAGGTACTTATTCGAATATAAAGCTAACTTTAACGCTGCTTATATAATAATTCATCTGACTTATTATTTCCTTCTACCTAGCATGTGTCATGCCGTTTGTGGTACTGCATATGCAGAAGACAGGACAAACTCCCTGCTGTCAGCTTATATTCTAGTAAGGGGACTGGAGTGGAACTGGAAGAAGGGAAGTCCACTTAGAGGAAGTGATATTTGCACAGAGACCTGGATAGCAGAAAGCTCTGAAGGAAGAGAATATCAGATAGAAGAGAACGCAAAATAAAGGCCCCAAATTGGGAGGAAGCTCAGTAAATATTAGAGCAGTGGTTCTCCAACTTGAGCTCACACCAACATCAACGGGAGGGCTTGTTAAAACAGATTGCTGGTTCTACACACAAAGCATCTGAATCAGTAGGTCTGCGATAGCGCCCAAGAATTTGCATTTCTAGCAAGGTAATGCTGATCCACCTGGTCTGGGGAACCACGGTCGAGGAGTACTGTCTTAAAGGAACAAGAAAGAAACTCATGTGGCTGGAGAAATTTGAGTAACTGGGAGAAGGGTAGGCAGTAGTGTGCTGAAGGCAGCTTTTACTAGCTCACAAAAGCTGAAACTGTGCCTCTCTTTCCAACCTTGCAATGGGTGATGTTACCTTGGTAGCTGATACCAGGCTCGGTGAGAACATTCATACTTTGGAATTGACAAATGCTACAAATCAAGGATCCTGCTGGTGGTAGGGATGAGGTCATTGTAGCAGGGAGATGCCAGAATTGGAAGTCTTGTATTCCATAATGAGAAATGTGGATTTAAGTATAAAGATATTGGAAAGCCTTTGAAGAGTTGTGAGCAAAGGAGAAACATCATCTGACTCGCGTTTTAAAAGGAATATCCTGGATGCTAACTGGAGTATAGATTATAGGGGTATGACTGTACCCTCCAAATTCAATCTCTCCTTCTTCTTACGTGCAAGTAGCTGCTCAGCTAAAGGCTACATTTCTCAGCCTTCCTTGCAGCTGGGTGTGGGTATTTGCCTAAGCATAAGCCCAACTGGAATGGAATGGGAATAAAATGATTTGTGAAATTTCTGAGTCACTGGATGAAATATAAATTCCTTGCCCCGAATGTGTTTTCCCTTCCTGAAAGCCACAACTCAGACACAGTAGTTACCTAGTGTTGACATGCAAATAATGACAATACCCTAGGAGATGAGAAGCAAGGACTCAGAAGAAGCCCTGGTTTTGGGGTTTTGAATCACTGAAGAGCAGAGCTCCGATCATCCTAACAATCAGTGAGAGAGAAAGCAATATATTTAAGCAGCAAGCCATTGTATCATTGGGTCTGTCACCATAGCGTAATCCTACCCTAACAGCAGGAGAGGTTAGGGTAAAAGCAGGGAGATGACTTAGCAGAACATTGCAATAAACCCATCAAGAGATATTGGTGGCTTGAATTAGGTTCTTTGCCAGCTGGGCCTATTTGCTCTCAGACCCATTCTTCTCCCTTCCTTTGCTCTGCTTAGCTGGTCCCTACATTCTGCATTTTCCAGGGTCCATTTCACTCGGCTTCTGGCTGGCTTTAGGCACTGTTAGTTGATGCAAGAGCAAAAATAAGAAAAAGCAAGTTGATTTCTTTCTCTCTCTCTCTCTCTAGGGTGTGTGTGTGTGTGTGTCTGTGTGTGTCTGTCTGTGTGTCTGTGTGTGTGTCTGTGTGTGTCTGTCTGTGTGTGTGTCTGTGTGTGTGTGTCTGTGTGTGTGTCTGTGTGTGTGTGTCTGTGTGTGTGTGTGTGTCTGTGTGTGTCTGTGTGTGTGTCTGTGTGTGTGTCTGTGTGTATCTGTCTGTGTGTGTGTCTGTGTGTGTGTCTGTGTGTGTGTCTGTGTGTGTGTGTCTGTGTGTGTCTGTGTGTGTGTCTGTGTGTGTGTGTCTGTGTGTGTGTGTCTGTGTGTGTGTCTGTGTGTCTGTGTGTGTGTGTCTGTGTGTGTGTCTGTGTGTCTGTGTGTGTGTCTGTGTGTGTCTGTCTGTGTGTGTGTCTGTGTGTGTGTCTGTGTGTGTGTGTCTGTGTGTGTGTCTGTGTGTGTGTGTCTGTGTGTGTGTGTGTCTGTGTGTGTGTCTGTGTGTCTGTGTGTGTGTGTCTGTGTGTGTGTCTGTGTGTCTGTGTGTGTGTGTCTGTGTGTGTCTGTCTGTGTGTCTGTGTGTGTGTCTGTGTGTGTCTGTCTGTGTGTGTGTCTGTGTGTGTGTCTGTGTGTGTGTGTCTGTGTGTGTGTGTGTCTGTGTGTGTGTCTGTGTGTCTGTGTGTGTGTGTCTGTGTGTGTCTGTCTGTGTGTGTGTCTGTGTGTGTGTCTGTGTGTGTGTGTCTGTGTGTGTGTGTCTGTGTGTGTGTGTCTGTGTGTGTGTGTGTCTGTGTGTGTGTCTGTGTGTCTGTGTGTGTGTGTCTGTGTGTGTGTCTGTGTGTCTGTGTGTGTGTGTCTGTGTGTGTGTCTGTGTGTCTGTGTGTGTGTGTCTGTGTGTGTCTGTCTGTGTGTGTGTCTGTGTGTGTGTCTGTGTGTGTGTGTCTGTGTGTGTGTGTCTGTGTGTGTGTGTGTCCCAATCAACCAGCATCTCTGGCTTTTGCTCCTGTTATCCCCACTGTGGTTAATCTCTGGGTAACCTTGCCATTCCATCTGGCTTCTCACTTCTTGCATCATTGTGTAACTAATTCCCTGCATTAAATCTCCTCTGTTTTAAATAGTTTCTGTATTCCTGAATTAACCTGGAGTGGTACAGAGGAGGTAATGGATTAGTGAGAAATATTGGAATAAGGGCATATTTTGAAGGTGAAAAAGACAGAATTGATGAGGGGTTGGGTATGTGGTATGAGGAAAGTGCTTATTTTGAAGGTGAAAAAGACAGAATTGATGAGGGGTTGGGTATGCGGTATGAGGAAAGTGCTTAAAGTTCAAAACAGCCCATTTCCTTGCAACTTCCCCAATAAAGTGCTTCTCTGTCTTACCAGTCCCAGATTGCACCATTATTTACCTACCTCAAAACAAAACTCTGAGTCTCATACTTTATCCATTGTATTCTTCATCTAACCCATTATAAAGTTTGATCCCAACTTTTGGGATATGTTGGAACTTGTCTGGAATTATAAAAATCCAGGTACACTTCATCATAACTGATCAAAAAGCTCAGACTGGAAACAGAGCCAAACTCAGACATTACTGCTAGTTTCAAAAACTCCAGTGAACTTCACAAAGACTGCGCTTTGGGAAAGAAACCAGATCCTGTATGTAGGCAAGACAGGCTGGCCACTGGACTATGGCTAAGACAACGTCCCGGGGTGTGGGGAAGTACAACAGTCCAGGCTTTACTGTATCAATTGGGAACCGGAGCATTTTTAGGTAAGCTGAAACATGGGGACTCAAACATGCTTGGAAGATCCTAAGAAAATGGAAAGTGATTACCAGTTACAAGGCCTGGGGCTCAGAAAACTTCTGTTTTATTTGACACTACTGAAGACAAAGATCATCTCTGAGAAGAAGAAAGCTTCCCAGTTTATTAGCTGTGTGACCCAGGACAAAGGCTTTAGTTTGCTGCTCTATTGGAAAAAGGAAAAGCATTATCTATCCTGAAGTACTGTCGCACTAGCATGAGAGAGGCCTTAGAACGTGGTGCATAGCATGCATTCATACTCATTTTTCTGCTCTTCCCTTCCCCTTCTCCCATGTGGATAACGTTGTAGAATAGATTAACTTGCTGTGACTTAGTATACTCTCAGTCAATAACTATTGATCGTCTACACATGGTGTCCCCAGAGTAAATGTAGGCTGTGGTCTGATTCATAATTAAGATAAAATGTTTTCACCGCAGAAATTCACTGCCAGCTTATTTAAGTTTGTGGAGAAAATGTTTGTGAGTAATAGAGTAGGGTGCAAAATTTTGGTAAGAAAGGGAAAACATGTCATTATCTGTGTTAAATGCAAGACTAGCAGTTGCAAATGGAAGGAGCAGGACCTCATCAAGAGCTGCTCTTACGTGAACACTATCGTTTGATTCTCTGCACTTCCTTGTTTGTATTAAAAAGTAGCAACGACCGATGACATATTGTACGCAGCTTTTATTTACTTGCTTCATAATGGTTTTTTAATACACTTTGTAAACTTGATTTTAAAATATTTCTTATTTTAAAAATTGTGATTCCCCAATTTATGAAGCCATTCTAAACAAATGATCTAAAACTCTCTAGAACTCTCCCTCTCTCCCTCTCTCTCTCTCTCTCTTTGTATATCCGTGTTGGTCTTAATAGGTGTGTGTGGGTGTGTGTACATCTGTATCGATATTAAGACCAATAGTGATGTAAATACATACACACACATGCGCGTGCACACACACATACACGCACACACACACACATACACACGTGCACACACACACACACACAAACACATGCACACGTCCTACTATTGATTTTGTTTCTCCAGAGAACCTTCACTAGTAACACGGGGGGAAACACTTAATCGGGCATTAAAGTAGCCAAAATATTTTGCTAGATAAAACATTTTTAGAGCTTGTAAGAATTCTTGTTGTATTAAGTTTTCACTGATACACCATATCAAAATGCCACCAGATTTTTTTTTCTTATGACTGTTATCTGAGAAATGTGACTGATATAAGAATCTCATTTTCTTTTTTTAATTTTTTAATGGATTAAGCTAGACATAATTCACGTAACCATATGTCCCCCATTTAAAGTGTATAATTGAATTATTTTTAGTGTATTCACAGAGTTGTTCAGCCATCATCACAATCAATTTTAGATCATTTTTAGCACTCCAACACTAGATCTCTAACCCTTTACTAGTCATTTCCATCCTGCTCCCCTCTGCCCAGCCCTAGGCAACCACAAAGCTACTGTCTGTCTCTCTAGATTTGCCTATTCTTTCATTTTATGTAAATGGAAACATAGAGTTCAGTATGTAGTTCTTTTATGACTGACTTCTTTCATTTCACATAATGTTTTCAAGGTTCATCCATGTCATAGCATGTACTGGTATTAAATTTCTCTTTCTTGCTGAATAATATTCCATTTATGAATATACATTACTGATGCACTCCAGTTGATGGACATTTGGATTGTTTCCATATTTTTGGCTGTTACCATTTTCGTTTTTCTTGATCTTAGTACTAAAATGTGAAATCACTAAAAGGAAAGAAAAGAAAGTACCAGATCCTGGAAAAATTCTAAATTAAGTGAATGATTACTGAATAAATAAGTTATCAGAACACAATATTTATTATAGAAAAAACTTTTATTAACTAATCATTTCCAAAGCCATAAGTATTAATAAAACGGATTGCAAAATATGTTCTTATTGCAGGTATTTGTGCCTAAGTGCTTCTGTTTATGCGACAAGAAATTCAAATAGCTGTCTTGGCAGTATCTCTCCAGTTGTATAAGCCAAAGGATTAAGAGTACTTTCGAGAAGGAGTAACAGTGTGTTCTGCTTGGCTTTGGAAATGATGGTAAATTTATACATAATGTATGGATGATTATAGTATACCCATATGAGGCTGTCAATCAAAACAGCATTTCTGTCAGATGATAGTTTCCAACTCACAAAACTTATTTCTTACATTAGAATCCTTCCTGGGTTCACATCATATTGAACGTCCACATTTCTCTGTCACTTTATTTTTAAAAACCCGTTTCTAAAAATGAAATGACTGGATAATTATGATTTTCAGCAACAACTCTCCATGCCAGCTTGGAACAGGAAAGCTTAATTCTAATCCTAACATCCCTCTTCATATAAAATAAGAGCTGTTGATATTGCAAAATCTCAGGGTGGAGCTTCTTTTTATTTCCCTTAAACTAGCTAGTCTGGCCAGTATTGCTTCACAGGATATAAGCAGAACGGTAGCTAAGCCTCCACAGAGCAGAGGTATGCTCAAGGAAGAACCACAGAGTCAACTGGACTTAGTGTGGAATGAAAGGCTCAGAAATTTAATAAATAAGGAAGGAATGTAGGCACTACTTATAGGCATTTTAAAAGTTTTTGCCTTCTCACCAGAAGTACTCACCTACCAAATTTTACATTTGGTTTCCCTGCAGGTATGGACATATAATTTTAACTAATAGTAAAATAATGTGAGTCACAACTTGACTTGCAAGCTAGATCCAGTCTTAAAAGGATAACGTTTATCTTGGATGTTTCTTAATTTCCATTTCCTGTGTTTCCTCCCTCAATATTTCCTCCTCTAGAAACAGTTTGTTAAAGTAATTTCCACAAAGATGTTAATGACAACTTGCTTATTTTCAAAGAGATATAGGCAATTTAAAGGAGACCCTAATAACTCAAAAGAGAAAGCTATTACTGATGAGATTCCACAAATTGTACATAGATCAGAGGTGTATTTCAGGGCCTTCTTCAATCACACTGTCTTCTTCACAGTAGAGCAACCCCTGCTCCACTGTGCAGTCATGGGCCTATGATAATAAAGTCAAGTTTTTATTGTTTTGGTTTTGGCTGGCTTTGTTTTTCTTCATTTTTTTGGTTTTTGTGTTTTCTTTTTTGATACTGAGTCTCACTCTGTCACCCAGGCTGGAATGCAGTGGCATGATCTCAGCTCACTGTAACCTCTGCCTCCTGAATTTAAGCCATTCTCCTGCCTCAGCCTTCCGTGTAGCTGGGATTACAGGCATGCGCCAACACACCCGGCTAATTTTTGTAGTTTTAGTAGATACAGGGTTTCCCTATGTCAGCCAGGCTGGTCTTGAACTGCCGACCTCAGGTGATCTGCCCACCTCGGCCTCCCAAAGTGCTGGGATTATAGGCATGAGCGACAATGCCCAGTAAAAGTCAAGTTTTTACATATATAAATATGTTTAGTTGGAGGAAAGTGGAGGATCTTTTTTTTTTTCTTTGAGAGATGAGGTTTTTGCTATGTTGCTCAGTCTAGTCTCAAACTCTTGGCCTCAAGCAATCCTCCTACCTCAGCCTCTGGATTCCGTGGGACTACCGGTATGCGCCACCATGCCCAGCTACAAGTGCTGTTCCCAGATCACAATCATAGTATTGGCTAGGAACGGCTGTTTTCCTTCAAATCTGAAACTCGTTGGAAAAATAGAGTGATAGAAAATATATTGATGGTTATGACCATAGGTGCTACATGCAACATGCCCAACTAGGTATCAGCCAGTGCCGGCCTCCTTTTGTGAGGCTGCTGCTTTTTGCTCCGCCCTCTCATCATCATGCTTGTGATTGCAATTGTCAGCTGAATCTCCTTGGTTCAAATGTAAATAATCTTACCGGAAAGGTTCTTTAACTCGAAGGTTTATAAAAACAATAACACATTTATTTGAGAATCACTTATCCTAAGCTACGGAAGAAGAATTGAATGCAGATTTCCAGTTTGAATATAATGCAGTAAAATTGGCATTTCCCCCTTTTGCTCTAGGAAATCACCCAAAAGAAGAACAAGAAACAGAAACACAAGCTAGGATGCATATGAAACTTTAAGCCACAGATAGGTAGAAGGGCTGCCAAAAGCAATGAAGAACAAACAGGATGTGGGAGGAAGCAGAAGGAGATGCCTGTGAATGCAAATCCCTGGGACAACTGGCACGACCCCAAGACGCGGAGTACTCCCGAGATGCAGAGCTCTGATCCTCATGTGTCCTAACTGTGATGGAGGGGTGTGACAGAAGCATCCATGACCATTTGATTTTGAGTAGAGGTGGTGTGACTGAACAGAGACTCACGATACAGCCATATTTTAAGAAACAGTCCGTTGATGAGGCAGAGGATTGAAAAAAGGAGTCTAGTGTGAGTCGTATTGCTGCCTATCTTTGTCAGTTGGGGACAGGTAATAGTTAAATGGACTCCCACACTTAGCTGGGGACCCTAAGGAGAGCCGCTAGCCTTGGACACAGCTCTAGCTTCTCCATCATATGAACCATTTACAAGTAGCTAGTCAAGAAAAGCCGTTTTATCCAAAATGAGAAATCAAGAATAAACTATTCAGAATGAATGAATATAAATATATATTCATTATATATGTGTGTGTATATATATACATTATATATATTCATTATATGTATGTGTGTATGTGTATATATATATATATATATATATATATACAGGTTACATCTATACAGGTGAGATATAGATATATACACACATATGATGAGAATACACCACACACACACACACACACACACACACAAGAGGAACAGGAAAACAAATGTTGGTGAATTCTGATCACAAAAGTATTTCCATGGGGCAGATGAAAGTTTCAATCAAATACTTTGCCATGGATTTAACAGTTAATAAAGAAACCTGTGTATAAAATAAGAGCACATATGTACATACAATGGAGTATTATTCAGCTTTTAAAAGGAAGGAAAGTCTGACTCGTGCTACCACTTGGATGAATCTTAACGACATTGTACTGTGTGAAACAGAGCAGCCACAAGAAATACAAATACTGTATGATTCCACTTATATGAGATACCTAGAGTTGTTAAATTCATAGAGACAGAAAGTAAATTTGTAGTTTCCAGGGGCTTTGGTGAGGGATGAATGAGAATTAGCATTTAATGGGCACAGATTTTTAAAACGAGAAAACCAAATAGTTTTGAAGATAGGTAACAATGACAGAGCACAGCAATGTGAATATGCATAGTGCCACACAGCTGTACACTTCAAAATGGTTGAAATGGTAAGTTTTATATGATATATATTTTACCACATTTTTCTTAAAGACAAACAAAATCATAAAGCAGATATACAAGACTCAGGAAGTATCCCAGTGTGGTGGCACATGCTGTGGTCCTAGCTACTCTGGAGGCTGAGGCAGGAGGATTGCTTCAGCCCAGAAGTTTGAAGCTGCATTGAGCTATGAATGTGCCACTGCACTGCAGCCTGGGTGACGGAACGAGACTCTGTCTCTCAAAAAAAAAAAAGACTCAGGAAAATGGAGAGACCAGCAAAGTGGCCTAAATATAGAAATGGAGTCATAATTAGAAGAAGCAAAGAGAAGACTAGATACTGGTGAGAATATAGAAAGAAACACAGAAGTTAGCAATGACAAAAGAAAGCAAAATAAATGAAAATAAACCAAATTTAAAACAATTAGAGACAGATAAGATGTAAATAAGTAGGGAAGACAGGCAAAGGAAATCCAATATACACTTATTCAAAATCACTATGTAATGAATCAGAAAAGGTATCCGAAATATTGTGGAAGAAAATGTTCATTTTGAAAGGGCATGTCAGGTCTCAGGAAAAATTGATGCATAATGGCCAACACTGAGACATGTCCTAATACAACTGCTGAACTTTGAAGATATAAAAAGAATCCTTTGAACAATCAGGCAAAAACAATGAGTCATCTATAAAGGATAAAAACAAAACAAGCTGACATAAGATGTCTCTACAATAATATTCAATTCTAGAAGATAGTAGGAAATGCCCCTAAAATCTTCATGGAAAAAGAGTGTGACCAAAAAAATATATATACCATCCAAATTATTATTAAATGATAAGGGCAAAGACATATTTAATATCCATGAACTCTGCAGAAACAGTTGGAAAACATTTGCAATACATATCACAAAGTCCCAACTGTTTTAATCTATAAGAATTAAAAAATAATAATAAAACTATAGACAGACCAATAAGCCAGAAGATAAATAAGCAAAGAATGTGAATGGTTTACATAAAAGAAAATGAAAAGGACTCTAAAATATGTATGCAAAGATGCTCAATCAAATCCGTATCGAGAAATGCAGATTAAAATTGAACTGGCCAGGTGCGTGCCTATAATCCCAGCACCTTGGGAGGCCAGAGACGGTGGATCACCTGAGGTCAGGAGTTCAAGACCAGCATGGATAACATGGTGAAAACCCCTCTCTTAAAAATACAAACATGAGCCAAGTAGGGTGGTGGGTGCCTGTAATCCCAGTTACCAGAAAGGCTGAGGCAGGAGAATTGCTTGGACCCAGGAGGCAAAAGTTGCAGTGAGCCAAGATCACGCCACTGCGCTCCAGCCTGGGTGTCTGAATAAAAATAAACTGAAATATTATAGTTGACCCATCAAATTGGAAAATATAACAAAGCTTTGTAACACTACGTTAATAAGAGGGCGTGAAAGAGGTATTTTCATATATTGCTGTTAGAAACATAAATTGGTATAACCACTATGTAGGATAATTTGGCAACATTTGTCATTTGTCAAAATTACAAACACACACACTTTGAATCAGTAAGTCTACCTCTAGGAATTTATCCTGTACATTAGCTACATATGTGAAAAATGACATATGTTCTAAAAAATTCTTTGAAGTATTCTTTGTAATAGTAAAAGACTGGAAATAAATATCCATCGATATGAATTTGATCAAATAATTTATAATGCATCCATTCAATGGAATCTGATGCTGCTGAAGAAAGAGGGGTAAATATTTTACTGATATTTAGTAAGTTCCAAGTATAGTTTAGTGGAAAAAAAAACAAGCTTCAGAGTATACAGAATGTTATCATTTGTGTAAAAGGGAAAACTGTATGTTTAATTTGCTCACACCGCATTGAAGAATGTAGAAGAGTTTGGTAATATTAGTTGCCTGTGAGGAGGGTAACTAGGTGGCTGTACTGAAATTGAAAAGAATTTATTACTGTGTACTCTTGAGCAATCAGAATTTTGAAACGTTAATTCATCACCTATTCATAAGTAAATAAATAAGCAAGCAATGTGTGATTTTGTTGTTTACATGTAATATCTTTGCTGTGGAGTCTGTGAATTCCCTTAGCCCCTCCTGGCTAAAGGAATCGCCCTTATCCTAGGCTGCCTCTTCTTTTATCCACCCGGTTCTGGACTATCCCCCCCGCCTCTTTGGAGTCCTACACTATTCATATTTTCTTCCCTGTTCATATTTTCCTGATAGCCTGAGTCAGAATGGAGCTTCTTAGCAGCAAGCCTTTTAAAACTAATTTCAAATAATTCTCGTGGTTATTCACATGCAAACACCCATAAGTTTATGAACAATAAGTCTTCGTAATGCTGACTATACCTGTTTTTCAATCGCATTAAACTTAAGAAAGTTTCCTTCTAGTTGTCATAGAGTCTGCCAAATTAGGAAAGCTTCCCTTCTCTGGGGTAACCCCATAGTTTACTTTTTTGTAACAATTAGACAGAAATTCAGAATTCTAAAAAACAGAAAACAGCTCCAATACAGCCACCTAATCCCCCTCCTTACCAGCAACTAATATTACCTATGAGACAGAGGTGATTAATATGCTATTTTAGGCCGGGCGCGGTGGCTCAAGTCTGTAATCCCAGCACTTTGGGAGGCCGAGGCGGGTGGATCACGAGGTCAAGAGATCGAGACCATCCTGGTCAACAAGGTGAAACCCCGTCTCTACTAAAAATACAAAAAATTAGCTGGGCATGGTGGCGCGTGCCTGTAATCCCAGCTACTCTGGAGGCTGAGGCAGGAGAATTGCCTGAACCCAGGAGGCGGAGGTTGCAGTGAGCCGAGATCGCGCCATTGCACTCCAGCCTGGGTAACAAGAGCGATACTCCGTCTAAAAAAAAAAAAAATGCTATTTTATTTTCTATCAAATCCAGTGTCCAAACAATAATTATATTTAGCAGTGATCTTTTCAGCTGTTTTCTTGAAAGTGGAAAACTTCAACTGTCTAAGTAATCCTCGGCCCTGAGTTTATGAAGCTTGTTGATAACTGGAAGTGAAAAGTAGATGGGATATCAGAAACCTACAGGTAATCCCTGCAGGATATTTCTAGAATATTGCTCTAGTAAAGCTGGGGGATATGCTGATCCCCTGCAATGTATATATATATATGTATACATATAGAAACGCACACACACACACATACATATATGTATATATATATACAATGTATATATATATAATCTTTCTTGAGGTAGAGACTGTAGCTTCTTAATGAAATTTACTTACAGTCTCCTGATGCCCTATTAAGCCTCCACCAATAGCAAAGTCCCATTAGACTAGTCTATGCTAAAGCGTATTTGATATTAAAACACAAGGAAAGGTCTCTGCCTAAGTAGATTAAGGAGACATAAAGCAAGCAAGTCAGATTTCTAAACAAGGGAACTTTAAACGTGGAATTTGCAAATGTTATTCATTGGTGCCCCATGCAAACATGCAGATATGGCTTAGTGAACCTCAGCCTGCCAGGCTTTAAAACAATAGTTATAACATTAGTATTTCTCTTTCCATGATTGCTGCCAGAGGAATTTCAGGCTCCGTCTGGGGATTTTCACAGTTATTCCCTCTTAACACCCTCCAATATCCTTTCTCTCAAATGCCACTTGAAACTTTGTAAGTGAAATGGTTCCTTTGCCTCAGTGTGGCAAGTTTCAGCTCTGTGCATTTCACATCTCTTCTCTGGCACTTTCCCCTTCAACTTACTTTCTGGCCAAAAGAGTAACTTCTAGCTCAAATTTAATCGATAATTTAAAATTTTAATTTGAGGAAGACTATGCTTAATAGTGTAACCCTGTTAAACGCCCTCTATTTCACTTGTCCGCAGCCACCTCGGGTTTTCTGATTAAATTGCTTAAGGTCTGCTTATGTTCTACAATGTGGTCTGTTCTTTGAGTCATATTGTTGCCAACCTTGATTTTAGTGCCATTGTCCCTTCATGTCCATGTCTGTATTTTGTTTACCAAAAAAAAGTTAGGGCCGGGCACAGTGGCTCATGCCTATAATCCCAGTACTTTGGGAGGCCGAAGTGGGCGAATCACCTGAGGTCAGGAGTTCAAGACCAGCCTGACCAACGTGGCAAAACACCATATGTACTAAAAATACAAACATTAGCTGGGTGTGGTGGTACAAACGTCCCAGCTACATGGGAGGCTAAGGCAGGAGAATCGCTTGACCTGGGAGGTGGAGGTTGCAGTGAGCCGTGATCGCACCATTGCACTCCAGCCTGGGCAACAAAAGCAAAACTCCATCTTAAAAAAAAAAAGTTACTTATTATTGTCCTTAAAGTTTTCCTCAATCGGGATGAGACAAAGTGGGTGATGTTCCTCTCATCCCAGCAGGAACTTTTCTGACCACTCCAAGGTACTAGAAAGACCTGTGTCATTTTAACCAGAAATGTGATCTTCAGAAATTTGAATACCCATATCCCTAAATAATCACAGTTCTGAACTTCATTTAATGTCTATACCCGCTGTTGACACAGGGAATGGGACACACATGCTGTGTTTGTTTCTGGTTACTGCTATGGCAAATTACCACAACTTAGTGGTTTAAAACAACACAAATTTATTATCTTATAATTCTTTAGGTCAGCAGTGTGACTGTTTCATCACCTTCCTTATCTTCTAAACGGTGCCTTTTTCCCTTGGCTCACAGCCCCTTCCTCTATCTTCAAAGCCAAAAACATCACATCTCTGTGACACTTCTGCCACCACATCTCTCTCTCTCTCTCTCTCTGAGCACAGCCAGGAGAGCTTCTCCACTTTTAAGGATCTGGGTGATTTTATTGGACCCACCTGGATAATCCAGGATAATTCCTCTTCACAAGGTCTATAATCTAATCACATCTACAAAGTCCCTACGCCACTGATCCAAGCTGGCATCATCTCTCACCTGTACCTCACCTGGATTATGGCAATAGCCTTCTATCTGGTCTCCATTGTTCTACTTTAGCCCATTGTAGGTAATCATCCTCACAGCAAAATCAGAAGGTTTATTCCAAACATTTTCAGTTTGAGACCTATTAGACAAGAGGATTTCAAGTAGTTGTCTTGTGTACAGACGGATCTTCGATTGTGAAGCTCAAGGAAAGCTTTCAACTGGAGATGTAAGTTCTGGAGACATTGTCATACAGATCTCACTTAAAACTACGGGGCTGGAAGACATAACCAAAGGAGTGAGTCTACAGAGAGAAGAAGCTGAGACCTAGTCCTGGGGCATTTCAACATTTAGTGATTTCAACAAGCAGTTAGCAAAGAATCCCAGTCTATCTATAAAATGGAGGAAAACGAGGACTGTGCTGCAGTCTGAGACTCCTGCTCCCCAGTCATCCTTCCTTCCCCCTCTCCTTTCCTAGGTATCAGGCCTGGGTAATGGTCTACAGGCACTCCCCAGGTACTTCTCCACCCTCCCTTTATCCTCCCCAGATATCTCCCCAATACATCTCTTACCTATCTAATTCCATATTGGTGTCTGCTTTTCACAGTACCCAAACTAACACAGTGTAGGTTAAATAAAGAGCAGGAGGAAGGCCAGTCACGGTCACTCACACCTGTAATCCCAGCACTTTGGGAGGCCAAAACAGGAAGATCCCTTATGTTAGGAGTTCAAGACCAGCCTGGGCAACACAGTGAGAACATATCTCTACCAAATTAAAAAAAGAGTAATAGCCACGTGTGGTGCTGTGCTCCTATAGTCCCAGCTATTCCAGAATCTGAGATGGGAGGATCCCTTGAGCCCAGGCGTTCGAGGCTGCAGTGACCTGAGCCAAGACCGCACCACTGTACTCCTGCTTGGTTTGCAGAGTGAGACACTGTCTTTGGAAAAGAAAAAAAATTTGAATAATAATTTAAAAAATAAAGAGTGTGGGGAGATAAGCATTTTAAAGAGGAGCAGACAATTGACACCTGCTGGGGGAACAGAAGGTCTAGGTTTGTTGTAAGGTCTTACAGATGTGAACGATTACAGCATCGTTGTATCTTGACCAGAATTACCCAATAGAGAAACACAAGCTAATGTTGTAGGAGACACAGAGGACAGTTCCAGGAACAAACTGCCTAAGTAAACAAAAAGGAAAGGGATCCAGTGTACACAGAGATGGGTCTGCAGTCTGAGATGTACACAGAGATGGGTCTGCAGTCTGAGATGTACACAGAGATGGGTCTGCAGCCAGCTGTCAGCATCTTCTCCTCTATACCGGCTCCATAGTCCATCTAGCACTTCAAAGCCAGAAAGAGGTCTTCCAGGGTAAATATTCTCTAACACACATTATTTCCTTCGATCCTCACAACTGTCCTAAGAATTGGCAAGCATTAGCATTCTACGAGTAACAGACGAGAAAACTAATGTTCATAGCGCTTAAGTAAATCTCCAGAGTTTCCATGATTAGGAAAGGGTAGGGCTAAGAGTTAGAAATATTTTCTCTTATTCTAATCGAAGTATCGCTTTTATTACTACAGCTTGTTGCTTCTCAGAAAAGGCAAGGGTTTGGATAAATGGTATAAAGAAGTGGGTAGGCTGGGAATGATTGCACTAGGGTTGGGTTTCAGTGTGGAGGAGGATGGGACCTCATATTCAGGAGTGCTGGGCTATTCAATCAATACTGCCACTGGCAAAAATAGAAAGGCATTCCATCTGACTGACTATCATCTGAAGACGGTAGCTGGCCAATACAAAGTCCAAGCATGTGGCTACAAGGCAGATCATGGGATACTTCAGACCAGAACAAGAAGGTTCAAAGCTCCTGATTTCCTAGAGTGGGGCTGTGGGCATTTGTATCAGGTGCCCAGCATTGGCTGTAGTTCAGAAAGGCACCATTAAGGGTGCTGAGTTTTCAGGGATACAGGCAAATTAGAATTCAGTAATAGCTTTAAGGTTCCTGTGATGGGAGAACACATGAATGCACTCAAAAAAGGATCATGAGAGACATTGGGGCAGAGGATGAGGTGGGAAGGTGCTGACAGAGGCAGCTTACCAATTTCTGTTGGTATATAACGATGCTTGGGATGGGAGAAGATTCTCCTCTCTATCTAATGAAGCATATTTGGTCTAGTGATGACGTAGAACTAGTGTCATTTCTATAAGTTCTGTAGTCAGGGGAAGGGTGGACAACAGGAAGCTGAAGAATTAGTAGGTCCTAAGGGTCAGGAAGGAACAGATCTTGGATTTTTTCCTGAGTTCCTTGGTCACAGTAGCAAATAATACACCCTTCCTGACTTGTTTAAGCTTTCAGCTGCTTAATTTTTATGTTCTTATTCCAAATGTCCTCTTCTTACAAAGATACTTTCTGTTGTTTTCTTTGTAGCAATATGAATAGCAATCGTTCTCACTTCACATCACACAGCCTTCCTGTACCTATTGCCAATCGATTCCATCAGTTCATCTCTCCCTTTCTACCCTTCTCCCGATTTCCTCTCCTCTTCTAATAGGAAAATAATATTCCTGATAAGAAGCTCTAGAATGTGAGTGCTGGCCCCAGATTTCTCTTCATAAACTTCATCTTCCTCATGAAAGGAGGATCAGTCACCAATGATATGTAACGGAGAGAGAAAGAGAAGAACTCTCAAGATCCACCACAGAAGAGCAAAACCACATTGACAGTTACAGACAGGAAACAACTGAGCGGAAGCTGAACTGTGCAGCCTCGAAGTCTGCAGCTCTGGCTGGATTTCCACGGGTGCTTCATGTTGCAGGGTGCTGCGCAGTACGTATGAAGGGTGACCAAGAGCGGGGAGCCAAAGTCAATGGAATACATACGCAAGGAAGTATCTGTTAGTCAGACGATCACTGATCATTTAAACATTTTCTCTCTTAAACCTGGTCCCTGCTCCCTGCTCCCTAATTGTAACCGAAGCCCCTTCACTGTCTCAACAGGAATTTTCTTGTCATACAGGCAATCTCTACCTTTCGGCAGTCTATATTTTGCTACTGCATCCATCGCAGGAGTCTTCCACTTAACATTTTCTGCAATTTACACCCATTGTCTTCATTTGTTCAGTACTAAGCGAATCATTTTTATCCAACCCCCTTGTGCTCTGAACTAAGATTTTTACCTAAATTATGAGGTACACAAGACTACACAAGAGGAGATTATTACTTACCTCCATGGTCTTCCAAAAATGTTGGATGGATGGATATATGGATGGGTAGATGGATGAATAAAGAACTCTTCCCTTATCTTCCTTCTCTACCTATTGACTCCTTACCATAAGTGTTCTGTCTTTCATAAAGCCATTCTTGATTTTATTTGAACCCTTAAATACTTTATCTCCTAAGACACTTAATCCATCTTATGCTTTTGTTTTGCCATCTTGTGTTTTCTTTTCTTTTCTTTTTTGAGACAGAGTTGCACTCTGTTGCCCAGGCTGAAGTGCACTGGTGCCATCTCGGCTCACTGCAACCTCCACCTCCCAAGTTCAAGTGACTCTCCTGCCTCAGCCTCCTGCGTAGCTGGGATTACAGGTGTGTGCCACCAAGTCTGGTTAATTTTTTTGTATTTTTAGTAACTTTTTTGTATTTTTATGTTCACCATGTTGGCCAGGCTGGTCTCAAACTCCTGACCTTAGTTGATCTGCCTGTGTGAGCCTCTCAAAGTGCTGGGATTACAGACGAGAGCCACCGTGCCCGGCTTATCTTGTGATTGCCCACTTCACCTAGCTG
Organism: Saguinus oedipus; assembly: GCA_031835075.1. NCBI lineage: Eukaryota > Metazoa > Chordata > Mammalia > Primates > Cebidae > Saguinus > Saguinus oedipus. The sequence continues at coordinate 905,969 of CM063176.1, forward strand.
GCCAGAAAGCTGGCCAGGAGAACACAAACGCAGGAAAGGAGAACCAGTTTCACCAGCACCATTTCCTGTTTCAGGATGCTTTAAACAGAATAAACAGATTCAGTATGCTTTTAAACAGCCCTCAAAAAGAACATGCTGGGTCATAAAAATGAAAAACTTCTGCATTTAGAAGGAGGGTAAAGTCTGTAAAGATATTTCCCTGCTTTGATTTTTTCCTGAAGGAAGCCATATGTTACGTTTTCCTTTTAACCAATATGCATACATTATCATACACCATCTCACCCAGATGTCTTGTGTGTCTAAAATCTGTTCTTATGTTTTTGTGTCACCGTTGCCCACCTCGTCAAGGTCCCAATTGCCTTATGATTACACAACTCCTATAGTCGCTTAATTGCTCCGACCACCTTGTGGGTCCCTCCACCTTTCAGTCAGTTCTCTACAGTGCTGATCGATCTTAATGAAAGATCATTGTTTACATACTCGCCAACCCCCATCTCAACTTTTTTAAATGACCGTCTTCTGATTTCAGAATAAAATCAAACTCTCCTTGGGACTCAAAGCAAGATTGCCAAAAGTATGGCACCTTGGCATGTTAAGTACTTTGAACCAAAGGTAATTGTAAAGCCCTCAGTTTTTCAGGAAAGGGGTCCCAATCCAGACCTCAAGAGACAGTTCTTGGATCTCACACAAGAAAGAATTCAGAGCAGGTCTGCATTGCAAAGCAAAAACAAGTTTAAGGAAGTAAAGTGGTAAAAGAACAGCTGCTCCATAGACAGAGTAGGGCATTCCCAAAACGAAGAGGAGGAACATGTCCACCCTAGATACAATGCTTGTATATGTAGGATAAAAAAAGATCAGGTTGCTCTGGTTTGAACACCTCTGACAATAGTATCAACGTCTGTCCGACCTTCTCCTGTCTTTTTGTGTCCCACTCCCCTTCCTCCCGCTAAGACAGTCATAGAAACCAGAATTCCTCTTCCCCCAAGGTGAGTCACAGAAACTAGAACCCATCTTTCCAAAAGCAAATCAGAAAATCTAGAAAGGGTGGTTCACACCTGTAATCTCAGCACTTGCGGAGCCCATGGCGACAGGATTGCTTGAGGCCAGGAGTTCAAGACCAGTCTTGGCAACATGTAAGACCCGATGTGTACAAAAAAGTGAAAAATTAGCTAGGCATGGTGGTCCTGGCCTGTAGTTCCACTAGCAGGCTGAGGTGAGAGGACTGCTTGAGCCTAGGAGTTCAAGGCTACAGTGAGCTATGATCACACCACTGCACTCTAGCCCAGGCAACACAGTGAGACCCCATCTCAAAAACAAACAAAAATCTGGAAAACTCACTCTCTCCCTTCTCCCTGGAAAACCCTCATTAGAGAGGGGTCCTGCCCCATACCGAATAAGAAAGATTTCTTTTTTTTTTTTTGAGATGGAGTTTCGCTCTTGTTACCCAGGCTGGAGTGCAATGGCGCGATCTCGGCTCACCGCAACCTCCGCCTCCTGGGTTCAGGCAATTCTCCTGTCTCAGCCTCCTGAGTAGCTGGGATTACAGGCATGCGCCACCATGCCCAGCTAATTTTTGTATCTTTAGTAGAGACGGGGTTTCACCATGTTGATCAGGATGGTCTCGATCTCTTGACCTCGTGATCCACCCACCTCGGCCTCCCAAAGTGCTGGGATTACAGGCTTGAGCCACCGCGCCCAGCCAAGGAAGATTTCTATACAGAGAAGCCAAGAAGAATCTGAACAGAAAGGCCTTGCTGGGTTTCCCGTCCTCAGTCTGTTAGCATTAGATCAAATCCTTTATTCTAATCACATTTCTACATGGCTGTCCATTCTTTAACAAACCTAAGCATAAAAACAGGGCCAGGTGTGGTGGCTCATGCCTGTAATCCTTTGGGAAGCCACGGAAGGTGGATCACTTGAGGTCAGGAGTTTGAGATCAGTTTGACCAACATGGTGAAGACCCGTGTCTACTAAAAATAGAAAAATTATTTGGGTGTGGTGGCGTGCACCTGTAATCCCAGCTACTCAGGAGGCTGAGGCACAAGAAATGCCTGAATCTGGGATGCGGAGGCTGCAGTGAACCGCGGTCGTACCACCGCACTTCAGCCTGGCAACAGATCAAGACTCTGTCTCAAAAAAAAAAAAAATCGGTCATTTTTTCTGGGTCTTGGAGTCTTCATTTTCGAGGTTTCCTGTGTCACATAAAACTTCCATTTCTGTTTTCTCTCGTTAACTTGTTTTTGTTATAGGGATGTTGGCTGTGATCCTTATGATGGATGAGGAAAAGTGTCATACCTTCCCACCCCTATGCTCTTCAGCCTGAAATTCAGTCTCCTTCCAGCTTAGTCACCAACCTTATTTCCAGCCTTTTCTTGTACTACTCCTCTGAGGAGCCTTCTGTTCTCCAAGTTCAGATTCCCGTACATAACACCTGGGTTCCTTCCCCTGCTAGTCATGTCGTTTCTCCTAGGTAAAATGTCTTCTCTTCACCTTAAAACACTTTATTCAAAGAACAGCTCAAAAGCTACCTCCACTCTAAAGTTTTATTATCTATCTCAACCTTCAATAATCTTTCTTTCCTTCAAAGTCCTTTAACACTTACTGTAACCTACTTGACTGTCTTTGAAGATACATGCACTCACTGACCCCAAATCTTCTCCTGAGACCTACAAAGGTTTATATCCTAATTCCCTTTGGTAATTATGATTTCATCTTTTTCTTTTATACATGGTTGAATCCACAAACATATTTTGGTGCCTCTACATGTATCAGGAAGTCTCTGCAGGGAAAAAATTATGATTCTTAAGCAAAAATCTGTAGGGGCCAAGGGTAAGTTTCCTTCCACCCTCTGAAGTTTTGCTGAAAATGAACTGACAATCAACAGATTAACGGGAGAAAAGACATACAGATGTATTTAATGGGCTTAGCACAGGGAGACTGTAGGAGACTGATTAGCGAATAACCCAATGAGATGCAGATGTTTATACACCTTCATAAAGGAAAGAGAAATGGAAGGTGTAGCAATGTTGAGGGGTAGTAAATATTCTTTTAAGGGGAATGAATGGACCCAATGTTTGGTCAATGCTTAGCAAATAATTCTCTTTGGGAACTGAACAAGACCTGAGAACAGAGAGTAGTTTGGGACAAAGTTCATCTGGACTCTAGGGGTGGTGTGTAATTTTCAGTCTCTTCCTCTACGATAAGAGGTTTAATCTTCTCTGGTTAATCAAGTTTCAGGGAAGGACAACAAAGGCAATTGTGTTCCTTTAGGGGCGCTGCTTTCTAGGTAGATAAGGGACTTTGGAGAGCAGCCTCACCCTGTGCTGTGGTCTTGTCCCTTATTTCTCAGGGTTTGGTTCTTGCTCCACTTCAAAGTTAGCCTCACTGTTTTCAAGTTAGTTTCTGGAACGACCTGGAGTGGCATTTGTAGGGTACATTCCTGCCTGAAGACAGGGATAGTTTTTGGTTTTGTGTGGTCATTCTACATTATTCACAGCCCACAGAGCATTCTTACGAATTGAAAGAAATGTTTGAGGGGCCGAGAATTTCAGAAGGCACCACTTTTCCATTTGTGGGAAAAGTGGTGAACAAATGAGCTTTCTACTTCACGGCAACGAACTGACTCTTAATTGTTTCCGCTGCTGACATATTTAGAATGCGTGGTTTTATTTACTGCTCTTCTACCATAATATATAACTTACTGAGGATAAGGAGAAACGTAAACAGACAAAATACACTTAAACTTTTGCAAACAGAATGCTGAATCGTGAGCCCACTGTCACTCATATTTGAATTAGGGCAAAGGCAAAGTAGAGAACAAAAAGTGACAAGCAAGGTGCAATTCTTTGGACATTTTATCGCTCATTTATTTATCGAGTACCTGAAACCACGTCCATACTGGAGAGATTACAAAATGAAAAGTCACGGTCCTACCTCTTAGGAGCTTACAAATAAGCTGTTTACAAAGTTAAATGCAAAAAAAGGAGTAAAATGAATAAGACATAGTAGGAGTATAAGGAAAAAAAGATTATTTCACTCCAATTGTGTGAAAATTTTTTAAAACTTGGTGGTAGAGACGAAATTTGAGCAATGTCTCTGAAGGCAGTGAGATGTAAATACTATGTTCATACTGCAGGAAGGTCTATGCAGGATTTGGGAACACTGTTAACAAAAGCAGAGTCTGGCTGGGACAGTTACCTCAGTGAAACGGCGAGAGAGAAGAGCAGGCTACTCTGTAGCCTCCACAGAGAAGAGGCTTTGCTCACTATACTGTGGAAAACTATTGATGCTCTATTCAGATGAGTATCATAATTGGAATTGTGCTTGGCCAGGTGCAGTGTGGCTCACACCTGTAATCCCAGCACTACGAGAGGCCAAGGCAGGTGGGTCACTTGAGGTCAGGTGTTCAAGACCAGCCTGGCAAAACCCTGTCTCTACTAAAAATACAAAAATTAGCCAGACGTGGTGCTGGGCGTCTATGAGGCCAGAAAATCAGTTGGACCCAGGAGGCAGAGGTTGCAGTGAGCCGAGATCACGTCACTGCACTCCAGCCTGGGTAACAGAGTGAGACTGTCTCAAAAAAAAAAAGAATTGTGTTTAAGGTAGATGAATTTGACCACAATGTATTGGTCTAATTAGAATTGAGTTAAGAATTCATCTGGACTTCTTTTACAGGACCCTGATGATAAAGGAGTGAGAGATAAAGAAGCCAGCCAAAACCCACCAAAACCAAGATGGCAGCAAAAGCAACCTGTACTCATCCTGTTTGTTATATGCTAATTATAATGCATCAGCAACCTGTACTCATCCTCACTGTTTGTTATATGCTAATTATAATGCATCAGCATACTAAAAGACTCTCCTGCCAATGCCATGACAGTTTACAAATGCCATACCAACGTCCGCAAGTTACCTTATAAGGTCTAAAAGGAAGAAGAAACCTCAGTTCTGGGAAATCCTCACCCATCTCTTGGAAAACTCATGAATAATTCACCCCATGTTTAGCATGTCTTCAAAAAATCACCACAAAAAGAGCCAGCCAGCAGCCCACAATGGCTGCTCTGCCTGCAGAGTCGCTTCTCTGTTATTCCTTTACTTTCTTTTTCATTTATTTATTTATTTTTTTTTTGAGACAAAGGCTCAATCTGTCACCCAGGCTGGAGTGCAGTGGCGCCATCTCGGCTCACCGCAACCTCTGCCTGAGTTCAAGCAATTCTCCTGCCTCAGCCTCCCGAGTAGCTGGGACTACAGGCACGTGCCACCCCGCCCAGCTAATTTTTGCATTTTTAGTAGAGATGGGGTTTCACCATGTTGACCAGGATGGTCTCGATCTCTTGACCTCGTGATCCACCCTTCTCGGCCTCCCAAAGTGCTGGGATTATAGGATATTCCCACTTTTTAAAACGAGTGGTAGCTTGATATAGTGGGAAAATGGGGAAGTCACTTGAAGTCTGAAGGCATTCTCTGGCTGCCTCTTACTAGCTCTGTGACCTCTGGCATATTAATCAATATCTGTATCCTCAGTTTCTTTTTCTGTTATGCGGAATTAATAACTATCTTGTAGAGTTGCTTTGGTAAATGAGATAAGCCCCAGAAAACAATGCCTCACACATAATAAGTGCTCAATGAATATTTGTTTCACTCCTTTTTGCCTAATTCAGAGCTTTAAAAGCGTTTATTTCTGACTGTTAATATAGCTTGAGTTAGTGAACACCCACGTATCTCATTTCAGTATTTTGGATGGTTCTAAAGTCTGTGCCACAGAAGGCAAAATTGCATCACATTTGCATTTGGGAGAATAAATTTACAATCAAGAAATTAACAGGTACTTCGGGCTCTCAAGAGAGTCTGAGTTTATTCAACATTCACTTGATCGATGTCTGTTGCGCCTCTGTGTCTGTGGCTGTGCGGGGAGACACAAAAGTGGTGCAGCTCAGTCCTGCTCTCAGGGAGTTCAAAGACAAGCGTGAGATGTCTCAACACAGAGATCATCAAAGCGTTTATGGTAAGTCCCCACAGTTTATGCAACTGTTACAGGAGCACAGAAGAATGTGTAATTAGGTGAGTTTGCGGAAGAAAAGTAAGGGAAAGCTTCGCAAGGAGGCAAGGCCTTTGGACAAGTCTTGACGTGTTCATAGCAGTTCACCCACTACACATTATTTCTTCTGCTACACCCATACCAGGTGAGGAAATAATGTGTCAAACTGTCAGAGGCATTTGAACCAGAGTGCCACCATCTTGAAGAGGGGCTGGGTAACATGAGGCTGAGATCTGCGGGGCTGCATTCCCTGTAACTTAGGCAATCTTAGTCACAGGATTGGATAGGCGGTCGGCAAAAGTTACAAGTCAGAAAGAGCCTGCTGATAAAACAGGCTGCAGTAAAGAAGCCGGCCAAGGCCTACCAAAACCAAAGTGGCAATGAACGTGACCCCTGGTGGTCCTCCTGGCTCACTAGATGCTAATTACAAGGTGTTATCGTACTGAAAGACACTGCCCCCAGTGCCAGGACAGTTTACAAATGCCATGGCAACTTCCAGAAGTTTACCCTATATGGTCTAAAAGGAAGAGGAACCCTCAGTTCTGGGAGCTCCCTGCCCCTTTCCTTGAATAATCCACCCCTTGTCTAGCACACCTTCCACAAATAACCATAGTCATAGCCACTAGCAGCCCCTGGGGCTGCTCTCTCTTTGGAGCAGCCTTCTTTATTCCTTTACTTTCCTAAAGAACTTGCTTTCACTTTTCTCTGTCGACTCACCTGGAATTCTTTCTTGTGTAAGATCTAAGAGCCCCCTTTTGGGGTCTGGATCATACCCATTTCCAGTAACAAAAATGTAAAGAAGAGAGGAATTGCATCAGGCTGCATTTACTTGAAAATGCCAATAACAGGGATATAAACAAAGTTTGTTTTTTTTTTCTCACATACTTGAAAATCTAGAGGTAGGCACTTGCTGGTATTGACCTAGTGGCTGAAGGATGTCAGGTCCCAGGTCTTTCGGACTCTCTTGGCCTACCCCTTAGGGTCTCAAGATGCTTGCTTCAGCTCCAGCTTTCAAGTTCCACTCTTCACGCAGGAAGAAATGTCAGAGGCATTTGAACAGGAGCAACTCTATCTTTAATAAGGGCTGCGTAAAATGAGGCTGAGAGGCTGAGATCTTCTGGGCTGCATCCCAGCAGGTTGACATTCTAAGACATGGATTGAGACCAGAGGTCTGCACAGGATACAGGTCATGAAGACCTGGCTGATAAAGTAGAGTGTAGTAAAGAAGCCTGTAAAATAGGTTGTAGTAAAGAAGACTGTAAAATAGGTTGCAGTAAAGAAGCAGGCCCAAACCCGCCAAAACAAGATGGTGACGGGAATGACCTCTGGTCGTCATCAGCGCGGCAGTCCCAGCAGCGCCATGACAGTTTACAAATGCCATCGCCACGTCAGTGAGTTACCCTTTATGGTCTAAAAGGTGAACTGTCCACTTCTTTTCTGGAAAACTTATGAATAATACCCCCATTCTTTAGCATATAATCAAGAAATAACTATAAAAATGGCCAGTGGGCAGCTTACACTGCTGGTCTGCCTGTGGAGTAGCTATTCTTTTATTCCTTCATTTTCTTTTTTGAGACGGAGTTTCGCTCTTGTTACCCAGGCTGGAGTGCAATGGCGCGATCTCGGCTCACCGCAACCTCCACCTCCTGGGTTCAGGGAATTCTCCTGCCTCAGCCTCCCGAGTAGCTGGGATTACAGGCACACACCACCATGCCCAGCTAATTTTTGTATTTTTAGTAGAGACGGGGTTTCACCATGTTGACCAGGATGGTCTCGATCTCTTGACCTCGTGATCCACCCGCCTCGGCCTCCCAAAGTGCTGGGATTACAGCCGTGAGCCACCGTCTTCATTTTCCTAATAAACTTACTTTCTCTTAGCACTGCCAGCTCTCCTCAAATTCTTTCTCGTGTGAAAACCAAGAACCCTCTCTTGGTGGCTGGATCAGGAGCCCTTTCCAGTAACAGAAGGAAGTTTCAGTGCCCATACAAGGGAAGTAAAACTTCCTTAGAAATCCCCAACAGAATTCCACTTAAATCTCTTTGATCAGAGTGGTGTCCTATAGCTGCACCTGCCTCCAAAGGAAGCTAAGGAATAGAAGATTTTCTTTCTTTATTTATTTTACTCTTTTAAAGCTAGACACAAAGTTATCCCCAACAAAATCAAAATGCTGTTAAAATGGAAAAAGGGGAAAATATATCAAATTTATGATGTAAGCAACTTAAGACTCTCTGCTAATGCATGTTTCCTTACGTGATTACAAATAGCTGCTATAGCTAGATGTTGGAATGTCGTAAGAAGATGGGTAAGAGATAAAAGCTAGAGACACAAGCCAAACTGAGCCAAGGACAAATCCAAAAGATTATTTGTGGGGAAAAAAAAGACTTTTGAGACAGTTTCGCTCTTGTTGCCCAAGCTGGAGTGCTATGGCGCCATCTTAGCTCACTACAACCTCCGCCTCCCAGGTTCAAGCGATTCTCCTGCCTTAGCTTCTCAAGTAGCTGTAATTACAGCCATGTGCCACCACATCAGGCTAATTTTGTATTTTTAGTAGAGACAGGGTTTCTCCATGTTGCTCAGGCTGGTCTCGAACTCCCGACCTCAGGTGATCCACCTGCCTCATTCTCCCAAAGTACTGGGATTACATGCATAAGCCACTGTGCCCAGCTTAAAAAAAAAAAAAGTCTTTTTACGAAAAGGTTTACTTTGTTGCCCAGGCTGGTCTTGAGTACCTGAGCTCAAGTAATCCTCCTGCTTCAGCCTCCAGCATAGCTGGACTACAGGTACACATGGTTCATTTGTGCAAATTTTTTTTTTGCAGGAAAATATATTCAAAGTTCCATAATAGGATATTGAGAACATTTGCCTGGTTACAACCATATGGCAATAGGAAAGGAAGGCTCCATGTTCTCATCACATTTTGGCCAGTCAATTAATCAGAAACCTTCCAAGTCCTGGAAATGCAGCCAAGGGCAGGGTTACTGACTATTTTGCGTAGGCAGCATAAGACCTGTTTTTATCTCATGTCCTGTTAATGATAAAAGTCACCAGCAATATTTCCTTTTCTTGTACTCTTTTCTTTTTTTTTTTTTTCCTTTTCTTCTACTCCTTTTTGCTTTGAATTTACACCAATGTGTGCAGGGAGTTCATTTCTTCTCCCTTTTGAAAAACATTCTCAGCAAGATTCCAAGCCCCTGATCGAAAGCCAGGCAAGGTCATTTCTAGACTCCAAGGTTTCTGAGACATGATTTTGCTTTTTATTTTTATTTTTCCTATTTATTTATTTATTTTGAGACAGTGTCTCACTCTGTTGCCCAGGCTGGAGTGCAGTGGTATGATCATCGTGCACCACAGCTTTGACCTTCTAGGCTCAAGCGATCCACCTACCTCAGCCTGCCAAGTCACTGGGACTACAGGCTCATGCCATCACACCCCAGCTAATTTTTTTTCTTTTTTGTAAAGGAAAAAAAAAAAAAAGACATGATGTGTTGCTCAGGCTGGTCTCGAATTCCTGGGCTCAAGTGATCCTCCTGCATTGGCCTCCCAAACCACACCTGGCCGATTTTTCAAGTTTTCTTCATTCTATCACATTTTTGTGACTCCTCTCCCTCTATCCTGGGTGCTTTTTCAACAGTTACTTGTAAGAAACTCTTAAGCTTTCTCCCCATATCTCTCTTGACTCTGTCCTTTCCCAGGTGCTCAAGTAAGTGTTTAGTTACCTTTAGAGTTAAGTGTGTTCTAATATCTAAATAAATCCCTCCTACCACTCACTCAATTATATCTATATCCTATATTGTTGATGTAAATAATAACTTTTGATTATTCCTTTCCTCATCTCAAAAGTAATGCCTATTGTAAAACAATTTAAAAAAAATACAGATCAATCAAAAAGAAATGGAAATTATCCATAATCTCACCATCCAAAAATACCCATGATTAACAATTTGGTGTGCTTTCCTTTCAGCCTTGCTGTTATACATCTAGGTTCTGTACATTTTTTTGATGGTATCGTTCTGTGCATATTGCATTATAACCTGTTTTTCGTTAATAATGTGCTATAACAGTCTTCTTTTCCAGTCATTTTTTAAAATTTAATTTTTAATCTTACTGAAAGTATACACACACACACACACACACACACATATATATATATATATATAGTTTGAAAATCAAACAGTATTGTAAGACGTAATAAAAGGTATCAGCAATCCCCTGCCCCAGCCGTCCTCATCCTTGGTTTTTATCCCCTTGGGTCAGACTTGGAACTATCTTGTTTCTCCTGGAAATATATCAATATATTTCTAAATAATACGCCTTCATAATTATTTCTGGGTTTTAAACTATAAACACTGACAAATATCTTCTAAGGTGAAAGATAAGGATTTAGAACTCATGGACTCTTCCTCAAAGCATGCACATAGTTTTTCTCCTTTTGGAGGTACCTAACAATTTTTACAAAATCATCATTTAGTGTTTGCCTTAAAATAACAATGTGAATGTACTTAATGCCTCTAACTCTACACTTACAAATGGTTAAAATGGTAAATTTTACATCATGAGTATTTTAATACAGATGTTTTTGAGGTTTTTAAACCACGTCTTTTAAAAAGAAACACAAGCTGCAAAAATAGAAAACCGTATATATGTGAGACATCTATATAGATATATAGTATTTACAGACAATATATAATATATTGATAGATGTAATATCTATATATGATATATATTATGTAGATATAGATAGATCTCAGCTTCATTCACAGTCATTTAATGCACTGCACTACATTTTATTTCTAATACAAAGTGTATGTTTCCTGAAGTCAGTAATTACCTCGGTTTTGGCTTCTGTTTTCCTACTGGCTTAGTTTTTTTATGAAAGAGATCCCAAACCTTCCAATAGAACCATAACATTTAAGTCAGTGTAGCTCAAACACAGCAGTTCCCCTTGATTTTTGACTTTAAAAACACCCCTTTTGGCCTCCTCCATAGTCCCACTCCGTTTGAACTGGAAGTTCTCACCCTGAACTTATCTTACCTCTCTCCTATGTTGGATGTGTTATTTCCCAAACTCCAATACTGTACTTTTTTCTGCTTTCCTTCTTCATTGATGAAGCATACATTTGAGTAACTTTCTGAAAAACTCTTTACGAGAAGTAAATCATTTGTGCTCTTAAATGACTAAAACTGTATTTATTTACCCTGACTTAATTTGTAGTTTGGCTTGCTATAGATTTCTAAGTTGCAAACAATTTTACTTTGGAATTTTGAAAGTCCTTACTTCATTGTTTTTTAGCTGTCAGCATTGCTGTTGACTCATCTACCATCTGACTTTTAAAAATTTATATGTCATCTGGCTTGTGTGTTTTTTTCCTTTTAAGATTCTCTCATTATGACTGGGGATCTGAAATTTCACAATGAATCTGCCTTGGCATGGGTGTTTTCTCAGCCTGCATGCTGATCAGCTATTATGCTCTTTATGCACTTTCGATTTGGAAACTTGTATCCTTTTGTTCTGGGGAACTTTTGATGTTTGTGTGATTATTTCCTTCCTTCATTTTGGTTTTGTTTTTTAATGTTGAAACTTCTGTTATTCAGATTGGCTCTCTTGGATTGATAATCTTTTCTATCTTTTGTCTTTCTATATTATATTGTATTTGGGAGATAAAGTTGGAGCTTTACCTTCCAACTCTTCTATTGAATTTCCCTTTTTTTTTTTTTTTTTTGGAGACAGTCTCACTCTGTCACCCAAGGTAGAGTGCAGTGGCATAATCTCAGCTCACTGCATCCTCTGCCTCCCAGGTTCAAGTGATTCTCCTGACTCAGCCTCCCAAGTAGCTGGGATTACAAACACACACCACCACTCCCAGCTAAATTTTGCATTTTTAGTAGAGACAAGGTTTCTCCATACTGGCCAGGCTGGTCTCAAACTCCTGATCTGCCCACCTCAGCCTCCCAAAGTGCTGAGATTACAGGCAACAGTCATCATGCCTGGACTGATTTTTTTCATAGCTGCTTATTATCCAGTAAGCTTTCTTTTCTTTTAGAAGAAGGTGAGTCTTTTATAGAAAAGAGAATTATTTTCTCTGTCATGGAAGCTGAAGGTATTAACGGTTAAAAAAACTTTTTTTTCTTCTCCAAGTATTATTTCTGGGTTATCTGCTTCCTGAGTTGCTTTATTTTTCTGTTTCAGACTCTACCTTATGTTGGAGGCATTCCTCAAATGTCTTATCACCTCGTCTTTTCATATTTAACAAGTCACTAAAAACTGATTTGACTGGAAACTCTGCATGCCCGAGTGAGGCTTCCTAACTTATGAGTCCACTGCTATAAAAGGAATAGAACCTCAAAATCTAATTGCTAGTGCTTCTTTTAGAACAATCCCTTTAACTAGAGAAGAAACTTTCATTCCCATTTTTAGGGAATGTAGGCCTGACCACCAGCCTATCATGTTGCCTTATATATTTTTCTGCAAGTGAGATTATATAATACATAATGCTTTCTAAAATTTGTTTTTCATCTAATAATATATCAAAGGCATTCACGTCTGTAGGCACAAGACTGTAAAATGGCTACCTAGAATTTCATATGACAGATCCTGACTTATGCTGATTTGACTTACAGGTTTTCAGGTTTACAGTGATGTAAAAGGGATATGCATCAGTAGAAACTGTACTTCAAATTTTGAACTTTGATCCTTTCCCAGCCTGTACAATACTTGCAATGCTAGGCTGCAGCAGTGCACCTCAGCTTCCAGTCAGCCATCAATCAAACAGGAGGGCAGCCCACAGATACTCTCCAGTGGACTGTATTGCCAATGATGTTGCCCAACTGGAGACTAATGTCAGTGATCTTAAGACATTTAAGACAGACTAGGCTCACACTGCCTGACTTCAAATTATACTACAAGTCTACAGTAACCAAAACAGCATGGTACTGGTACAAAAACAGATATATAGACCAATGGAACAGAACACAGACCTCAAAAATAACACCACACATCCACAACCATCTAATCTTCAACAAACCTGACAAAAACATGCAATGGGGAAAGGATTTCCTATTTAAGAAATGGTGCTGGGAAAACTGGCTAGCCATATACAGAAAACTGAAACTCGATCACTTCTTACACCATATACAAAATTAACTCAAAATGGATTAAAGACTTAAATGTAAAACCTAAAACCATAAAAACCCTAGAAGAAAACTGAGGCAGTACCATTCAGGACATAGGCATGGGCAAAGACTTCATGACTAAAACACCAAAAGCAATGGCAACAAAAGTTGAAATTGACAAATGAGATCTAATTTAACTAAAGAGCTTCTGCCTAGCAAAAGAAACTATCATCAGAGTGAACAGGCAGCCTACAGAATGGGAGAAAATTTTTGCAATCTGTCCATCTGACAAAGATCTAATGTCCAGAATCTACAAAGAGCTTAAATAAATTTACAAGAAAAAAACAAACAACCCCATCCAAAAGTGGGCGGAGGATATAAACAGACACTTTTCCAAAGAAGACACGTATGCAGCCAACAAACATTATGAAGAAAAGCTCATCATCACTGGTCATTAGATAAATGCAAATCAAAACCACAATGAGACGCCATCTCACACCAGTTAGAATGGCCATCACTACAAAGTCAGAAAACAACAGATGCTGGAGAGGATGTGGAGAAATAGGAACACTTACACTGTTGGTGGGAGTGTAAATTAGTTCAACCATTGTGGAAGACCGTGTGGTGATTTCTCAAGGATCTAGAAGCAGAAATCCATTTTGCCCAGCAATCCCATGACTGAATATATATCCAAAGGATTATAAATCATTCCACTATAAAGACACATGTACACATATGTTTACTGCAGCACTGATAATAGCAAACACTTGGAACCAACCCAAACGCCCACCAATGCTAGGCTGGATAAAGAAAATGTGCCACATATACACAATGCAATACCATGCAGTCATAAAAAAGAATGTGTTCATGTCCTTTGCAGGGACATGAATGAAGCTGGAAACCATCATCCTCAGCAAACTAACACAGGAACAGAAAACCCAACAATGTATGTTCTTACCCATAAGTGAGAGTTGAGCAATGAGAATGCATGGACACAGGGAGAGGAACATCCCACACTGGGGCCTGTTGCGGTGTGGGGGGCATGGGAAGGGAGAGCATTGGGACAAACACCTAATGCATGCAGGGCTTAAAACCTAGATGATGGATTGATAGGTGCAGCAGAGCACCATGACACATATGTACCTATGTAACACACCTGCACGTTCTGCATATGTATTCCAGAACATAAAGTACAATAAAAAAATTAAAAATTAGAAAAAAGAAAGCATACCTAGATAATTGATACAGGAGTACCATAATTAAGACCACATTTTTATTAAAAGAAAAAAGAAGTCATTATGGAGTTGCAAGAATTATACTAACATAAAGTAAAAATAAGACAAACAAAAAAAAAAAACCAGAAAACTTAGGTCAGATTAGGATAATCTTGCCAAAGTTGATAGAGCAATGTATAAGTAACTGATCTTGATTAGTTGATAAATTGCTCAATGTTTTTGTTCATGTCTTCTTAGTATTAATAACCAATAATCATTATTGTTTCTCTGTCAATAAAAAGAAATAGACGAGGCTAAGCTGTGGTGTTCAGTAGATTACATGTTATTAAATGCGTTTTTATTTTATTTATTTTTCTGAGACAAGGTGCCACTCTGTCATCCAGGCTGGAGTGCAGCTGTGTGACCATAGCTCACTGCAACCCTGACCTCCTGGGCTCAAGCAACCCTCTCACCTCAGCCTCCTGAGCAGCTAGAACTACAGGTGTGCATCTTCATAGTCAGCTAATTTTTTTGTGTTTATAGAGATGGGCTCTCTCTATGTTGCCAAGGCTGGTCTTGAACTTCTAACCTTAAGCGATTTTCCTGTCTTAGCCTTCCAAACCCCTAGGATTACAGGTGTCCGTTGTGCTTGGACATTAAATGTGTTTTTTACTTAGGATAATTTCAACTTACAATGGGTTACAGGGGCAAAACTCTGCCATAAGTCACAGAGCATCTGTATATATCAGCCATAATTGATAAACAGTTTCTAACTGATGGGCACTGGGGTATCTTTTTTCGCCATAACAACACTGCAATTGTGTCTGTATCTTTCTGGACTTACACAAGAATATCTGCAGGATAAATTGGATCAAAGTGTGTATATTTTACATTTGTATTAATATTGCCAAATTATTCTCCAAGAAATTTATACCAATTCATACTACCACCACTGGCATCTAAGAGTGCTTACTTACCTATATTCTCCACAACTCTGGGTTTGACTTTTTCCCCCTTTGACAGGATTTATTTTTTAGACTGCATCTCAACAGGACTTTTTTAAGTATATGTAATTCTACTTATGAAATAGACTTCTTTAATTATCAGTGAAGTTAAACAACATTTATTTTATTATCCATTTGCATTTATTTAAATTAAAAAAATTATTTGTCCACTTTTCCATTGGGTGGTTAATTTTCTTATTAGTTTATTCAGTTTTTCTGTACATTAAAGAAATTAGCTCTCTGACCATTATTTACTCTGACATTTTCTTTCCCACTCCCCCCTTTATTTTAGGTTCATGGGGTATATGTGCAGGTTTATTACCTGAGTAAATTGTGTGTTGCTGAGGTTTGGTGTATGAATGATCCCGTAACCAAGACAGTAAGCACAGCGCTAGGTAGGTAGTTTTTCAACCCTCCCTCCTACCCTTCTTCCGCCCCAGGAGTCCCTAATGCCCAGTGTTTATTGTTTCCATCTTTGTGCCCATGTGTACTCAGTGTTTAGCTAATGTGTGGTATTTGGTTTTCTGCTCCTACATTAATCCACTTAGGATAATGGCCTCCAGCTGCATTGGTGTTGCTGCAAAGGACATGATTTTGCTCTTTTTCATGGCTGGATGGTATTCCATGGTGTATAGATACCATATTTTCTTTATCCAGTCCACCACAGATGGGCATCCAGGTAGATCCCATGTCTTTGCTATTGTGAATAGTGCTGCAATGAACATGTGAGTGCATGTGTCTTTTTGGTAGAACGATCTATTTTCCTTTGGGCATACACCTAGTAATGAGATTTCTGTTTTAAGTTATTTGACAAATTTCCAAACTGCTTTCCACAGTAGCTAGACTAATTTACGTTCCCACCAAGAGGGTTTATAAGTGTTCACTTTTCTCTACAACCTAACCAACATCTATTACTTTTTGACTTTTTAATAGTAGCCATTCTGACTGGTGTGAGATGGTGTCTCATTATGGTTTTGATTTGCATTTCTTTAATGATTAACGATGTGGAGAATTTTTTCATATATTTATTGGCTGCATGTATGTCTTCTTTTGAGAAGTGTCTCTTCGTGTCCTCTGGCCATTTGTTAATGGGGCTATTCCTTTTTTGCTTGTTGATTGTTGAAGTTCCTTATAGATTCCGGACATTAGACCTTTGTTGGATCCGTAGTTTGCAAACATTTTCTCCCATTCTGCAGGTTGTGTGTTTACTCTTCAGTTTAATTAGGTCCCACTTGCCAATTTTTGGTTTTGCTGCAATTGCTTGTGGGGACTTAGTCATAAATTCTTTGCCAAGGCTGATGTCCAGAATGGTATTTCTTAGGTTTTCTTCTAGGATTTTTGTAGTTTTAGATCTTATGCTTAAGTCTTTAATCCACCTTAAGTTAATTTTTGTATATGGTGAAAGGTAGAAGTCCAGTTTTATTCATCTGCATATGGCTAGCCAGTCAAGTACGCTCTTTTTCTGGTTGCAGGGATGTTTCAACATATGCAAATCAATAAATGTGATTCATCACATAAGTAGCAGTTAAAACAAAAACCATATGATCATCTCAATAGATGTAGAAAAAGCTTGTGATAAAATCAAACATCCCTTTATGATAAAAACCCTCAACAAACTAGGCATTGAAGGAATATAACTCAAAATAATAAGAGCCATCTGTGATAAACCCACAGCCAACTTTATACTGAATGGGCAAATGCTGGAAGCATTCAATTTAAGAGCTAAAACAAGACAAGGATGCCCATTCTCACCACTACTATTCAACGTAGTACTTGAAGTCCTAGCCTGAGCAATCAGGCAAGATAAAGAAATAAAAGACATCCAAATAGGAAAAGAAGGAGCCAAATTATCTCTCTTTGCTGAGGATATGATTCTATATCTAGAAAACCTTAAAGATGTTGCCAAAAGTCTCCTAGAGCTGATTAACGACCTCACCAAAGTTTCAGGATACAATATTGATGTACACAAATCAGTAGCATTTCTATACACCAATAATGTTCAAGCTGAGTCCCAAGTCAAGAACACAATCTCATTTATAATAGCCACATACACCCACAAAAGAAAACACCTTGGAATTCATCTAACCAAAAAAGTGAAAGATCTCTACAAGGAGAACCACAAAACACTGCTGAAATAAGTCATAGATTATACAAACAAATGGAAGAACATCCCATGATCATGGATTGGAAGAATCACCGTGGTTAAAATGGCCAAGGAAAAGCAATCTATGGATTCAGTGCTATTCATATCAAACTGCTAATGTCATTTTTCACAGGATTAGGAAAAAGTATTCTAAAATTCATATGGAACTCAAAAAGAGCCTGAATAGACAAAGCAATTCTAAGCAAAAAGAACAAAGCTGTGGGCATCACACAACCTGACTTCAAACTACACTACAAGGCTACAGTAACCAAAACAGCATGGTACTGATACAAAGACACACATAGACCAATGGAACAGCATAGAGAACCCAGAAGTGAAGCTACACACCTATAGCCATCTGATCTTTGACAAAGTCAACAATAACAAACAATGGGAAAAGGACTCCCTAGTTAATAAATGGTGCTGAGATAACTGACTAGCCATATGAAGAAGAATAAGATATTCTCTTTTAAATGTTCTTTCTAGATTTTTTTCTAAGGAAATTTCAAAATTAATATGTTTTCACTGTATGGCTTGGATTTTATGTGATGATTAGAAAGGCCTTTCTTATTCCAAGATGACACAAAAAAACTGATATGTTTTTATTAGTTGTTTCATGGTATTTTTCTATTATATGGAGGCACCATAATTTATTTAGACAGTCCTATAACGATCTTTATGTTGTTTCCAGTATTCCAAAGGCCATGTCCTCGTGTTCCATCCTGGACTCCCTGAGAAACTGAAGAGCGACAGACAAATGTCTTCCTTATTGAGTGCATTCGTAAAAATGTAAGTTTTTCTTCTCTCGCTTTAATAATCACCACTATTTCAACCATATTTTATTTCATTTTTTGGTTCATTTTGTTATCCTACTCTCAAACCTTCCCTGCCATTTCACATGTGCATTAAAATGCCAGTGCCCAAAATTGGCATGATACTTTAAGGGTGTGACCAATTTCTAAGTTTAGCAGAAGAATATTTTCCTAGCTCCTGGATGTCACAGACCTATTAATATATTTCACCATCAGAGTTAGCTTTATAAAAACAGCCATACTATACTGCTGACTCATACTCAGCTGGTGGTCTCAAGCCTATCAAATTAATTATGATGTCCAATATGTTAGATGACAGGAAAAAAATATTTTAAAAGATCCTGGGATTTTAAACCTTAGGCCAAAAAATGAAACTTATCAGGAAGACCACAGAAAGTTTTTCATTTATGTTTCTAAAAAGTTAAAAACAACAAGAGTACAAGATAGGGATTATTTTCCTTGACATTTAAACATTGAAACTTTTTGGATTACCATATTTAATATTGGCAACAGTATTGCACAATGTAATGTGTAAAATGCATTACATTTTATGACAGCCACTTCACATTGTTGCCAATGTGAAAAATAATATTAATGGCTAACTGTTCACAGTCTCTCCCTTTTCTCCTTCAGCCAAGGAAAGTTCTTTCTTGGCAAGTTCATTTCCTTGGCGTTGTTAAATGATTGATGGATTGGGTAAGAGGAAAACGGTTTGATTTAATCTCTTAGAAAAGTTGGAGAGTTGCACAAGAAAAAAGATTCTGAGGATGAGAATTTGTTGAGAAAGGCAAAAGCCAATAAACAATGGCTAAGAGAGCAAGTTTGGGAAGCTTATAAAGGAAAGAAAAGAGAAAAAAATTAGATTAGCTGCTATGTTGTGGCAAGGGGGGCTTTTCAGATGAGGAAAGAGATTTTTAATGAAGTGTTATCACGTGTTAGGAATATTGCATTACATTGTACGTGTTCTGAGAGACTTAGGTAAGATTTAAATATTTTCCAGTTATTTTTGGATGTCTGAAATGTGTGTCTTTGGTTTCAGCTTTTTTTGAGCTGAAAAGCAGTCACAGGATACCTCAACTATGTACAGGTTACAAAATCCTCCATTGCATCAACAGAGCTGTGGTGTTCAGTGCAATACAAATGACAGTCATGCCATTTGGTCAAACAACATCTGCCTTAATATCTTCCGCCCTGGGTGACACATTTTTACAAGGTGCATTAGTTTGCTACGGCTGCCAGAACTAAGTACCACATAGTAAGTGGTTTAAATAAACCAGGTTTATTTTCTCACAATTCTGAAGGCCATAAATCCAAGATCTAGGTATGGTTAGGGTTAGGTTCTTTGGCGTCATTTCTCCTTGGCCCATAGATGGTCATCTTCTCCTTGTGTCTTCACCTGGTCCTTCCTCTGTCTGTGTCTTTAATGTCCTCTTTTTATAAAGACACCAGCCATGCTGGATTACTGCAAACTTAATATTGGCAACAACATTGTACAATGTAATGTGCAAAATGCATTATATATATATATATATTTTTTTTTTTTCTTTTGAGACAGAGTTTCGCTCTTGTTACCCAGGCTGGAGTGCAATGACACGATCTCGGGTCACTGCAACCTCTGCCTCCTGGGTTCAAGCAATTCTCCTGCCTCAGCCTCCCGAGTAGCTGGTACTACAGGTGTGCACCATCATGCCCAGCTAATTTTTGTATTTGTAGTAGAGATGGGGTTTCACCTTGTTGACCAGGATGGTCTCGATCTCTTGACCTCATGATCCACCCGCCTCGGCCTCCCAAAGTGCTGGGATTATAGGCATGAGCCACCGCACCCGGCCTGCATTACATTTTTTTGACAGCCATTTCATATTGTTGCCAATGTGAAAAAAAAAATGGCTAACTGTTCACAATCTCTCCCTTTTCTCCTTCAGCCTAGGAAAGTTCTTTCTTGGCAAGTTCAATTCCTTGGCCTTGTTAAGAGATTGATGGAAGCCAGGTGCAGGGGCTCATACCTGTATACCCAGCATTTTGGGAGGCCAAGGTGGGTGGATCACAAGGTCAGGAGTTCAAGACCAGCCTGGCCAAGACAGTGAAACCCTGACTCTACTAAAAATACAAAAATTAGCCAGGCATGGTGGCAGGCACCTGTAATCCCAGCTACTCGGGAGGCTGAGGCAGAGAATTGCATGAACCTAGGAGGCGGAGGTTGCAGTGAACAGAGATCACCATCACTGCACTCCAGCCTGGGTGACAGAGAGAAACTCTGTCCCCCAAAAAAAGAGAGAGAGAGAGACATTGATAGATCAGGCAATAGGAAAAGGGTTTGGATTTTACAATGGATTTACATTGGCTAATGTAAATAATAATTCATTATACTGACCTCACTCTCGCTTTAATTACTTTTTTTTTGAGACGAAGTGTTGCTCTTTCCCCCAGGCTAGAGTCCATTTTCGTGATCTCAGCTCACTGCAACCTCCACCTCCTGGGTTCAAGCAATTCTCCTGCCTCAGCCTCCTGAGTAGCTGGCATTACAGGTGCCTGCCACCATGCCTGGCTAACTTTTATATTTTTAGCAGAGACAGGGTTTCGCCATGTTGGCCAGGCTGGTCTCAAACTCCTGACCTCAAGTGATCCACCTATCTGAGCCTCCCAGAGTGCTAGGATTACAGGCATGAGCCACCACACCCAGGCTACTTACCTCTTTAAAGCCCCTATATCCAATTACAGTCACATTCTGAGATACTGGTGGTTAGGACTTCAACATATGAATTTTGGGGGAACAATTTATTCTCATCTTTAGATCCCTTTAAATTTTATTGCTGGTCTTTAAAGAATCTTAACCAAGTTCTTATAATCTTTAAACAACCAGAATATTCTCAACTTCTTCATTAAGTTGTTAAAAAGTCATGAATTAACCTGGTTGATGCACATTATCGCTATTTGACCCAAAATGATTTAGAATATGGTAGTTTGTTAGGTATGTGAAAATGGTATTATATAAATTGGTCCTTTGGAGATAAGAAATATACACACATGAAAAGAAACAATTATCTCTTCTGTAAAATGAGGCAACTGGACCAGATAATCTTTAAGGTCTCTTCCAGTTCTAAAATGCTACAATTCTGGATCAAGGACAATAAAAATATAACATGTCATTTAAAATAATATTAAAATATTGGATCTGTGTTATAAATTATGTGCCAGCAGGAAAGACACAGATGAAGGAGCTGTAGAAGGTTTTGCTAAAATTTGAATGGGTGAAATAAAACGTCTTGGAGGAAAGACCTTCAGGTTTGACTGCTAACCTGAATTTAGGCCCCAGAACCATAATAACTGATATTGATGGTAATTTAGATCCTGAGTTTTACATTGTTTTGATAACCACCATTTTCTTTCATAGTTGCTTCAAAAGTGATCCAGGAGAATCAACTACATACCCTAATGCCCTGTTGTACATTTCATATTTCTGCAAAACTGCATAAAAAATACCTTATATCACTCATCTCCTTGACTTTTACTTCATAGTTTGTTGCAGAAATAGTAGCATTTAATCAGTTTTAACTGCTTGTCCATGTACTTAGGCATAGAAGAACAGATTGTAAACTTCTGCAGTACACAGATGAATATCTGAATTTGACAGTGTTTTAGACATTATATTTATTCATATTTCTCAAGCTCATGTGGAATATCTATGCATACACTTTTCAATAAGACAGGATTACACAGATTGCCAATCCCTAAAATTAGTTTTTAAAAATACCTTGTACAAGTCAAAAACATGGCTCATCTCTCTGAAGGTTAAAGACGGGCTAATATTTTACTTTTCTTGAAAAAAAAAAAGATGAGGACCAACTATCAGGCAAAAGTTGTGAAAATGTAGCAGTAATACTTAGAGGTTGCTTTCTGTAGTGAATTATTACACTTTGAAAGATTCTCATATACTGCTGAGGCACATTTCTGACTTTAAGTTGAAATCACTTTAGCATGAATAATTTTTTAAAATGAAATGCTTTTTGAGGATGGAAAAGAGCCATATTGGATTTTATCTGGTTATTAAATTCCAAAAGGGCCTTGTATCAAGAAAGTGGATATTGTGCCAAGCATTCTTAACATATTCTGTTTAGAAAAATGACATTGTTACTCATATGAAAACAGATGTTGGTCTAGATAAAGTTAAATGCCTTCATAGGTCTCAAGCATGTGTACATGAAATTATAGAAATTAATTCTAGTACAAGCAAGGACTTGACTCCTCTTCTGCTGTAAAAGTTTGGGTATCTATGGCTGCATGACAAACCACCCCAAAACTTAATGGCTTAAAATAAAAGTTGGCAAACTGTTTCTCTAAAGGGCCAAAGAGTAGGTATGTTTAAATTTGGTGCGCTGTGCAATCTCTGTCACAACTACTCAACTCCACTGTAACCCAAAAGCAGCCATAGAAAATATGTAAACAAATGGATTTGGCTATGTTCCAATAAAATTTTATTTACAGAAAGAGACAATATGGCCGGGTGCGGTGGCTCACACCTATAATCCCAGTGCTTTGGGAGACCAGGAGTTCAAGATGAACTTGGGCAATATTGCAGGACCCTATCTCTGCAAAAAGTAAAATAAAATTAGCTGAGCATGGTGAAGAGCACCTGTAGTCCTAGCTACTTGGGAGGCTAAGATCACTCAAGTCCAAGAGTTTGAGGCTGCAGTGAGCTATGATCATGCTACTGCACTCCAGCCTGGGCAACAGAGTGAGGCGTTCTCTAAAAATAATTACAATTACAATTTAAAACATTTTTAAATGACAGTGGGCCAGTTTTGGCCTACAAGCTCTAGTTTGCTAACTCCTGGTTTATTAAGGCTCCTAATTCTATAGGTTGGTGTTTTGGGCAGGACTCTCAGTGGGGATGACTCGTCTCTGCTCTCCAGGATTGGATGGATGGGCATATGTGTCTGTAGTCACTTGGCAAGGTAGCTAGGGGCTGGCTGGTCCTGGTGTCTGGTGGTTGACTGAGGCTGTTGGCTGCATGCCTCAGTTTGCCTTTACACAAGCCTCTTGTGGTAGGATAGCTCTGGGTTTCTCACACAGTAGCTAGATTCCGGGGAGACAAAGCAGAAGCTTCATGACTTCTGAGGCCTCAGCTAGGAAGCCACACAATGTCACTTCATATTCTGTTGGCCAAAGTCACAACGTCACAAGAGATGAGGATATAGAGTATCCCTTTTAAGGGAAAACTCAAAGAATTTGTGGCTATTTAAAATTCACTACAGTGAGTAAACTGTCAAAACAGTGTGTCAATCCCTGCGAGACTTTTACCAGCAACTTTCCTCCATTGAAACTCACCAGTGCTTTCTGCATTACGGTCACAATTCTCACTGAAAATCACACAGCCATAACTTAAGCAAGAAACAATAACTAATCAAAATTTCCATTCAAAATATTTTGAAATGTTTGTGAAAAGGAAACAGTTATGAAAATTTAAAAAGGCCTTTTAAGACTCAGAATGGAGTTATCTCATTTTTATTTTTAATGGGGAGCTTGGTTAAAAGGGTCATTTGAGGAGGAGACGGTGAGGGAGGATGTGGGAGGTAATAAACAGGGGGTGGCTGGATAATCCTTGGAGGTAAAGAGGTTATTGCTTTGGAGTGACTCCGTTTGTGTTAGAAAATTCCCCTCAATAGTTCGCATAGTGGCTCACCCCTGTAATCCCAGCACTTTGGGAGGCTGAGGTGTACCGATCACTTGAGGCCATGAGTTTCAGACCAGCCTGGCCAAGATGGTGAGCCTCTGTCTCTACCAAAAAACACACAAAAAATTATCCAGGTGTGGTAGTAGAAGGCTAAGGCTGCAGTGAGTTGTGAGTCATGATCATGCTACCACACCCCAGCCTGGGCAACAGAGCAAGACTCTGTCTAAAAAAAAAAAAAAAAAAGGAAAACTCCCCTCAATGAGTCTTTAGTTACATTTGATTAGGTTGCTGTCTGCCAAGCTTTCCCATTATAAATTTACACTTTTTAAACTTTCTCACCAATAAGAGTTTAAGAGGTAATTTATTCCATTCTCCAAATTTTATCCATTAGTTTTAGTATTTAGTGATTTTTTTCTGAATTAAGTATCTCTATGGTGGTTGTCAAATAATAATTTTCTAATTCCATCATTCCTCCTACATTTACTGGTTGTAAGGGAAATCTTTGCCCTTTCTACATATAATTACTTATTTATATCAGTATAGATTTATAAAATCATATTTAATTCAATTTTATAATCCATGTTATTGTTATTTATCTTGATGACCAAATTGTCCCAAATTTTGGCCAGTGGGAGCTTCCAAAACCTGGCTTTTCTGTTCTTTTAACATTCCCATCTTTCTTTGAGCATGCCCTTACTTTCTGACACAACAAGAAGATGCTCCAGGCTCATCTTGTACTTTCCCTGCCTCAACTCTGCCTTGTTGCTTTTACTTAATTTAAAAAATAATAAAAGATCTGAATTCTAAAAGTGCTCATTGCTACTGGGATATTTCTGTTTTCAGGCCCCCATGACGAACAGAACTAGGCGATATGTGCGTATACATATATAAGTGTATATATGGATACATTTACAACTATATCTACCTACCTACCTACCTACCTATCTATTGAAACTCGTAATTTCACCAATATTGTCAATTCAACAACACTGGGTCCATTCTCATTTACTCATTTGTACTTACCTTCCCCAACAGTGAAAATCCTGCCAACCATTATTCTCAATACAGTCAAGTATTTGTTCCATCTCCCAGTACATAAGTAGTTCCCACTGCTGCCATTGCCCTTCCACGTGAACACTCTTCCCGCCCCAGTCATGCTTTGACACATTGTATCTGGCTGCCACTGCCTCCCGTGGATGCCTCCTCATCTGCTCAGGCTGCAACTCTGAATGCCAGGTCACCACCACCACTGCTCATCCCCCTGCCCCAAGCTGCCCATACAGACTTTGGATTAAATCTTGAAGAAAGGAGGACCGGGCGCGGTGGCTCAAGCCTGTAATCCCAGCACTTTGGGAGGCCGAGGCGGGTGGATCACGAGGTCAAGAGATCGAGACCATCCTGGTCAACATGGTGAAACCCGATCTCTACTAAAAATACAAAAAATTGGCCTGGCGTGGTGGTTCACGCCTGTCATCCCAGCACTTTGGAAGGCTGGGGTGGGTGGATCACGAGGTCAAGAGATCGAGACCATCCTGGCCAACCTCGTGAAACCCCATATCTACTAAAATACTAAAAATTAGCTGGGCATGGTGTCACGCGCCTGTAGTCCCAGCTACTTGGGAGGCTGAGGCAGGAGAATTGCCTGAACCCAGGAGGCGGAGGTTGCCATGAGCCGAGATCGCGCCATTGCACTCCAGCCTGGGTAACAAGAGCGAAACTCCGTCTCAAAAAAAAAAAAAAAAAAAAAAAACTTGAAGGAAGGAAATAATGAATGTATTTTCTTGGTTTGTTCTTTCCATTATATGGATTGGGGTCTACACAATACATATTTGTATAACTACAATATAAGGCTTCAAAACCAGCTTTTTTTGTGTCTAATCTGTAGATAACTAAGAATTCTCATAACACATGTGTTACCAGTGACATAGTTGCTGCATTATTGCCAATATTGGCTAATCTACGTCATTCTTTTATGATAGTTGTGCTATTTGGAAGCTATGGTTTTTAGACTTCCAGATAAATAATCTTCCATTGTAATTATCTTCATATTTCTTTTTTTTTTTTGAAACAGAGTCTCACTCTGTTGACCAGGCTGGAGTGCCATGGTGTGATCCCGGCTCACTGCAACCTCTACCTCTTGGGTTCAAGCAATTTTCAATTCTCCTGCCTCAGCTGCCTGAGTAGCTGGGATTACAGGTGTGTGCCACCACACCCGAATAATTTTTGTATTTTTAGCAGAGACAGGGTTTCACCATGTTGGCCAAACTGATCTTGAACTCCTGACCTCAGTTCATCTGCCCACCTCAGCCTTACAAAGTGCGGGGATTATAACGGTGAGCCATGGTGCCCGCCCAGTATCTTCATATTTATATCCCCTTGTACTACACACGTTACCGAACAGTTACTGCCATGGTTCACAATCCTCCTGAAAAAGGAGTCTATGAGATTCTGTTTAATACCATGTAAGTACAACTCCTACAAGAGGCAACGCTGATTAGACACTGACCCAAAGGCCATCAACCTATGATTTGACAGGAATAGGGTTTTTCCTAACAGATGCTGTTGGTTCCCTGCCTAAGTCCCCTCCCACACTCCCTGATCCAGTTTATGCTGACAGCATCTTGCTGTAAGCACCTGCCACTTCCCACTTGAGGGAAATGGACAGGCTAGATGACGTGTAAGTTAAGGCCCCTGGAATTAGCTTTTAGCCACTGACAGTCGGGAGTTGGAGGGGAAATACCCAACTTATTTGCCTCTCAACTGGGATAACTCTGAGAAATATTCTACACTGTCTCCCAGAGTCCCCCAGTGGGACAAACATCCACTTGTCTACAGCAGGAACCTGCTCAACGAGGAATCCTTTATTGGCTTCCTTCCCTTTCTTGTCTCAATTTCCCGCTCCCTTAAAAGTGCTTCCAGGAACTTTCTCCCAAGTTAACTACCAGTCTTAAATCCTTGCCTCCAACTTGGGCTCTGTGGGAAACCAACTTAAGACACTGATCAGCTGTCACAACGGTTATTAGTAAAGCCAAACAGGCATTCTTTCTGGAATACTTAAAAAACCTTTTTTAGCCGGACAGAGGGAAACAGATGTGTCCACAATATTTGAACCACACATTTGGTGGAATGCTAAAGAGAAGATAAAAAAGATTCCTGCCCAGAGGTATCACTCTTTGAATGCAGAACAACCATCTATCCTAATCTTGATAAGACTGTGCCCTATTACAGCTCCTTTTATTTCCATTACATTCCTTCACTCTATAGCTTTATATGTTCCCCGTGTAGCACTCCCAATCCCTTACTTGAGTTTAATTGAGAATTTCTCTTCCTTGACAATGAACTATAACTTGGGAGGCACTATATTTTGCTTTCTGTATTGCAGCTAAAATAAAGCTTTGAACAAAGTAAATACTCAGTTAATATTTGTCTAATGAACAAATGAGAGAATTTTAATGGTAGATGTAGATTTACCAGGATTTAGGAATACTTTGCAAGTCTTAGCTATGAAAAGCTGTGAAAAGGTCTTTTTTCCCCTCCATGGAGCAAACACTTGAAGAAATTTTCATACCTTGTAACTAGAAGGACCAAATATTATTTTTCTGTGCTCAGCATCCCTTTCTACTCTTCTTATGCTTACTGTGTCCCTTCTTCTCACTTCTTTCCCCGTAAACATGGCACATGTCCTTTGTAAAACCACTTGTCCTGTAATTCCTCGGGTTCTGTCCCTACCCCCAAGAAGGTATATGTTCCCTACAACTGATCAATCATAATTCCTTATTTTCCTGGGTCTTGGCACGTGCCTTGCCCAGATAGAACTTCTGCCCTTGAGTTTTATAAAGGAGCTATGGAGAGGAAAGCTCTTTTAATCTCCTGCGTTTGTCATGCTGTGTTAATGTAAGTGTGAATTTGTTAAAGCCTACCCCTCACATCTCATTCCTACCAAACCACAAAAAGAAAAGTCTGTCTTCAGTAGATGTGGTTAGAAGAAACACAGGCAAATACAGCCTGGAGAGAGAGAGGAAGATCTAGCAGTGTTTTATGTCTCCAGAGTTCTCCGAGCCCTCATTACCTTGTATTTCTTTTTTTATAGGAGCCAATAAATTCTCTTTTAATTTTCAGGGGTTTTTTTGTTTGTTTGTTTGTTTGTTTTTTGAGACAGAGTTTCACGCTTGTTACCCAGGCTGAAGTGCAATGGCACGATCTCGGCTCACCGCAACCTCCACCTCCTGGGTTCAGGCAATCCTCAGCCTCCTGAGTAGCTGGGATTACAGGCATGTGCCACCACGCCCAGCTAACTTTTTGTATTTTTAGTAGAGATGGGGTTTCACCATGTTGATCAGGATGGTCTCGATCTGTTGACCTCGTGATCCACCCGCCTCAGCCTCCCAAAGTGCTGGGATTACAGGCATGAGCCACTGCGCCAGGCCAATTTTCAGTTATTTTGAGTTTGGTTTTTATCATTTGCAACCAAATAAGATACTATATACAACAGAAAGATTCTTAGCTAATATCCACCCAAGCTAATGTATTATTGCACATAGAATAAAGGCAAAGTTCTTAATACAGCTTGAAGCACATTTGCATTTGCTGCCTGGGCTCTAGCCACTGAGGCCTACGGTTAGCTTTTTTTCATGCCCTTCCATCTTCCTGAAACCTTTCTGGCCTCCACACACCCAATATTATGCGTTTTATCTTACTTATGCTTTTAGTCTCAGCTCAAATTTCTTTCATGATGCCTTAAACAGAGAAGACCCTCTTAATACTCACTCTGAAAGTCCAGGAAGGATTCAATTTTGGTACTTACAAAAAATATTTATTTGCAAGATTATTTCATGAATATTCTGTCTCTCTCACTTAACTCTAAGTTACATGCGAGAAACTCTCTGTAAGTTTCAGCTAACAACACACTATCAAACGATAACTTGCCTCACACTTGGAAGGAAGAAGAAAGTTGCAGTAAATACACTCACAAATAAAAACAGCTTAATAAAATTTACTTTAACGCCCTCACCAGAGGAATTTTCCTGGTCACATCCAGGCAACTTATAATAATGGGAAATTTTAAAAGCAGATGTATCAGAAATATCTATTATTTTATCTAGAAAACAAAGTAGTCGAATTAACATCTTTTTAGTGTATACGTTAAAAAATAAATTTGTCTTTAATGTAATTCAACCAAAGGGGGCAGAAGACAACCAATGCATTAATTTAGAAGTGAATGGAATGATTTGGAAAAAAAACAAAAAAACAAAAAAAACCAACCAGGATTTCTGGCAAGGTTCCCCTTCTGGTTGAAAGCTGCAACAAAGAAGCTGTTACAATGTTTGCAATTTTGTTTCAACGTTAAATCAAATAACATACAGACGTGCAGCTATTGGAAAAGAGATTCTGAAATGATTTTGTTATATTACTACTTACACAGTCCATCATGGTCAAAAGACCATTTTAGATAAATTTCCATTTTAAGAGGTCATATTACCACATCAGTTTTTTCATGACAGCTATTCTGTCATGCTCACTCCAGAGAAGAAAACAGATGTGTATGAGAAGACTAAACTGATAATGTTGTTGCTCTGATGAAAGTTTTATAAATATAACAACATTTATTATATTCTTTGTTGGACAATACTTAGTAGTTTTCAATAATGGTTGAACAAAATATATACACCTCATGAGTCTAGACTTGGAAGGAGCTGTATTGGCACAATCAGAGACACCTAGAAAAGTGCAGTATTCACGGTATCTGTGGGGGACACGTTCTGAGACCCCCACTGGACGCCTGAAGCCACAGATAGTGCTCAGCATGCAAGTGTACTATGCCTGAATTTCTTTTTCCTTCTTCACAATTTCAGACAGAAGATTCATTCTTACTGTAGATCTTAGCCACCTCAGTAAGTAATTTTTTTCTTTCTTTATAAATGGAGAACTTAAATGTTTTCACTTAAAGAAAGCAACTGATGGATCCTCTTTAGCATATCCAAATTCCCAGCATCACCACTCTGGCACTTTAGGGCCATTAGTAAGTGAAATAAGGGTTACATGAACCCAAGCACCGTGGTACCATGACAGTTGATCTCATTACCAAAAGGCTGCTAAATAACTAACGGACAGGCAGCATCTTCGGCGTGAATACACTGAACAAATGGACGAGTCACGTCCCAGGCAGGATGGAGCAGAGCAACATGAGCTTTCATCACACAACTCAGGATGGAATCCTATAGAAAACTTAGGAATTATTTATTTCCAGTATTTTCTATTTAACATTTTCAGACCGCAATTCATTGTGGGTAACTGAAACCACAGAAGGCAAAACCACTGGTAAGTGGGAACCACTTTAAGAATGCTTATATCTCAGGTGGGTGGATCACGAGGTCGAGAGATCGAGACCATCCTGGTCAACATGGTGAAACCCCAACTCTACTAAAAAAAAAAAAATACAAAAAATTAGCTGGGCACGGTGGCACGTGCCCGTAATCCCAGCTACTCAGGAGGCTGAGGCAGGAGAATTGCCTGAAGAACCCAGGAGACGGAGGTTGCAGTGAGCCGAGATCACGCCATTGCACTCCAGCCTGGGTAACAAGAGCGAAACTCCGTCTCAAAAAAGAAAGAAAGAAAGAAAAAAAAAGAATGCTTATATCTCTAACGTAATTTTTTTCTCCAACCTGAAATGGCCTCCCTTCTCATTTGTGCCAAATCAAGTTCCCCTTAGTTTTCAACAACACAAGGAACTCTCACCTCATAACCTTATTGTTCTGCTTTTTCTGTGTCTATATTCTAGTACACATAGGACTCACTGTATGATATCAGTGACTTCCAACAGTCAATTCAAGGACTACATTATCTGTACTCCAAATCACCTGGAAAACAGTTAAATATATCTTCCAGGCTGGGCACGATAGCTCACGCCTGTCATCCCACCACTTTGGAAGGCCAAGGAGGGCAGATCACAGATCAGGAGTTCAAGACCAGCCTGGCCAACATAGTGAAACCTCATCTTTACTAAAACTACAAAAATTAGTTGGGTGTGATGGCACACACCTGTAATCCCAGCTACTCAGGAGGCTGAGGCAGGAAAATCGCTTGAACTAGGGAGGTGGAGCTTACAGTGAGCCGAGACCACACCACTGCACTCCAGCCTGAAACTCCATCTCAAAAAAAAAAATCTTCCAAATTGCTCCCCACCCCACCTCTCCCACTTCCAAGATTTGAGTCAGTAAATTAGAACATCTAAGGAATCTGAAATCTTTAAAAATATTTTCTGGCCTGGTGCGGTGGCACACACCTGTAATCCCAGCACTTTGGGAGGTGGAGGCAGTTGGATTGCTTGACCTCAGGAGTTTCAGACCAGCCTGGGCAACATAGCAGAACCCCATCTCTACAAAAAATACAAAAAGTAGCCTGGCCTGGCAGTGCACACCTGTAGTCCCAGCTACTCAGGAGGCTGAGGTAGGAGGATCACTTGAGCCCTGGAATCAGAGGTTGTAGTGAGCCAAGATCATGCCACTGCACTCCAGCCTGGACAACAGAAAAGACCTTGTCTCTAAATAAGTAATAAAAACATTTTCTGTACAACCCTGTTGATAGCAGCATTATTCACAATAGCCAAATGGTGGAAGCAACCCATTGACAGATAGATGGACACACAAAATGTGGTATGTACATACAATAGGATATTATTCAGCTTTAAAAAAGAAGGAAATTGTGACATGTGCTACAACGTGAATGAATCTTAAAGAATTACGTTAAGTAGAATAAGCCAGTGACAAAAAGATAAATATCATGTAATTCCACTTACCTAAGGCACATAGATTTGTCAAATCCATACGGACGGAAAGTAGAATGGTGGTAGTCAGGGGCTAAGGGAGAGGCAACAGGAGTTGTTATTTAAGGATATGGAGTTTCAGTTTTGGAAGATCAAAACAGTTTTAAGGATGAAAAATGTTTTGGAAGACGAAAAAAGTTAGAGATGGATGGTACTGATGGTTACTCAACAATGTGAATGTACTTAACAATGACCCATACACTTAAAAATAGTTAAGATGGTGCATTTTATGTTATGTGTATTTTACCACAACTGAAAACAATAGTTAAGATGGTAAATTTTATGTTATATATATTTAACTACAACTAAAAAAAAAATTCTCATGTGGGAAATGCTGGTCTGTTTTTTGTGTTGATTCTTCATTGTTATCATAATATTTTGTTCATTCATTTCTTTTTAAATGGTTGCCATGCACCATGCATAATTCTAGACACTGGAGACACAGCCATGACTAAGGCAAACAAGCTCCCTGTTCTCAGAGAGCCATAATTCTACCATCTATGACATCTTATCTGTGAGGATGAAATGGTATAGCATGGGACGGAAACCCAATTTTACAGTGGCTCTAACACTCAAGATTTTATTCTCTTGTATAAACATCGGTTTGGCAGGACCCAGGATCCTTCCAGCTTTGTTCTTTATGAGCCCTGGGGTATGATGATATAGACACAATCCAGGGTGACTGCTGAATACTCATTACATCTGTATTCCTACCAGCAGAAAAGGTCATTGCACCTGTTTCCTCCCAGAAGAAAGGAGAAAATACAACCAAGGGAATAATCCTTATTTTAGATATACTCTCTGAAAGTGACATCCCACTGACAGTAACAAACAAATGGCCATGCCTAGCTGCAAGGGAAGCTGGAAAATGCAGTCTTTATTCCTGGCAGACATGTGTTTAGCTAGAATTCTAGGGTTCTCTTACTGAAAAAGAGAATGGACACTGGAAGAGAACTAGCAGATGCTACTACACAATTATTTTCCCAGGACATCTTGAATTCTTTGAAAAATGAGAGGTCTCTCAACATGCAGAATTATTATGAGCCCCTAAGAGGAAGGCAAAAAGAGTATTCAAAATGATAACCCCCTAAGGACTTCAGCCCTTGAACAGCCCACTTCCTATTGGCACATTTCCTTTTGATCTGCAGATCTATGGACTAAAGAGACAAACTTTCCCTCTTGCACATTCCCAACATGCAGTAATGGAACAGCTATAAATAAAATAACTTCTATGAACATTGCTTTTTAAAAAGGAACAAAATTGGCAGGGCGCGGTGGCTCAAGCCTGTAATCCCAGCACTTTGGGAGGCTGAGGTGGGTGGATCACGAGGTCAAGAGATCGAGACCATCCTGGTCAACATGGTGAAACCCTGTCTCTACTAAAAATACAAAAAAATTAGCTGGGCATGGTGGCGCGTGCCTGTAATCTCAGCTACTCGGGAGGCTGAGGCAGGAGAATTGCCTGAACCCAGGAGGCGGAGGTTGCGGTGAGCCGAGATTGCACCATTGCACTCCAGCCTGGGTAACAAGAGCGAAACTCGTCTAAAAAAAAAAAAAAGGAACAAAATTGATACAAACAGGATTCACTGATTCACAGCAATTTTGAAGCCTAGCTGGACATATGTTGCCACTTGATAGATTAGAGGATCAATTCTATTGCTTGGGAACAATTCGCTTTCGCTCCTGGCTCTCCCCTCTTGGCCTTCTTCATTTTCCATGGAAAACAGCCCATGTTTATGGCTGCATAATTTTTGCAGCCTATTTCTGCCCACAGAAATTTGGATTTCATTTTGTATTTTCTATATCTTTCAGTTCAAGTTGATATAATTGTTTTAAAATCTTTGAATTTATGGATCTTATTGTAATTCACTCCGTTAAACAGAATTCATACCCAAAGTTCTCCTTCAAGATAAGCCCTTCTCACAAAAAAAGCCCAGGTCCAGATGGGTTCACAGCCGAATTCTACCAGACACACAAAGAGGATCTGGTACCATTCCTTCTGAAACTATTCCAAATAATCCAAAAAGAGGGAACCCTTCCCAAATCATTTTATGAGACCAACATCATCCTGATACCAAAACCTGGCAGAGACTCAACAAGAAAAGAAAACTTCAGGCCAATATCCATGATGAACATAGATGCAAAAATCTTCAATAAAATACTGGCAAACCGATTGCAACAGCACATTAAAAAACTTATCCATCATGATCAAGTAGGATTCATCCCGGGGATGCAAGGCTGGTTCAACATACGCAAGTCTATAAAGGTAATTCACCACATAAACAGAAGCAAAAACAAAAACCACATGATTATCTCAATTGATGCAGAGAAGGCATTTGACAAAATTCAACAGCCCTTTATGCTAAAAACCCTCAATAAACTTGGTATTGATGGAACATATCTCAAAGTAATAAAAGCTATTTATGACAAACCAACAGCCAATATCATACTTAATGGGCAAAAACTGGAAGCATTCCCTTTGAAATCTGGCACTAGACAAGGATGCCCTCTCTCACCACTTCTATTCAACATAGTACTGGAAGTTCTAGCCAGAGCAATCAGGCAAGAAAAAGAAATAAAGGGTATTCAAATAGGAAAGGTGGAAGCCAAATTGTCTCTATTTGCAGACGACATGATAGTATACCTAGAAGACCCCATCACCTCAGCCCAAAAGCTCCTGAAACTGATAAGCAACTTCAGCAAAGTCTCAGGATATAAAATCAATGTTCAAAAATCACAAGCATTCCTATGCACCAATAACAGACTTAAAGAGAACCAAATCAAGAACGAACTGCCATTCACAATTGCTACAAAGAAAATAAAATACCTCGGAATACAACTCACAAGGAATGTAAGGGACCTCTTTAAGGAAAACTACAAACCACTGCTCAACGAAATAAGAGAGGACACAAACAGATGGAGAAACATTCCATGTTCGTGGTTAGGAAGAATCAATATCGTGAAAATGGCTATACTGCCCAAAGTAATTTACACAATCAATGCTATCCCCATCAAACTACCATTGAATTTCTTCACAGAACTGGAAAAAACCACCATGAATTTCATATGGAACCAAAAAAGAGCCCGCATAGCCAAGTCAATTCTAAGCAAAAAGAACACAGCAGGAGGCATCACGCTACCAGACTTCAAACTATACTACAAGGCTACAGTAATCAAAACAGCATGGTACTGGTACCAAAACAGAGATATAGACCAATGGAACAGAACAGAGGTATTGGAGGCAACACAACACATCTACAACCATATTATCTTTGATAAACCAGACAAAAACAGGCAATGGGGAAAGGATTCCCTATTTAATAAATGGTGTTGGGAAAACTGGCTAGCCATGTGCAGAAAGCAGAAACTGGACCCCTTCCTGACACCTTACACTAAAATTAACTCCAGATGGATTAAAGACTTAAACGTAAGACCTGACACCATAAAAACCCTAGAAGAAAATCTAGGCAAAACCATTCAGGACATAGGAGTAGGCAAGGACTTCATGAACAAAACACCAAAAGCATTGGCAACAAAAGCCAAAATAGACAAATGGGACCTAATCAAACTCCACAGCTTCTGCACAGCAAAAGAAACAGTCACTAGAGTGAATCGGCAACCATCAGAATGGGAAAAAATCTTTGCAGTTTACACATCTGACAAAGGGCTGATATCCAGAATTTACAAAGAACTCAAACAGATTTACAGAAAAAAAACAAACAAGCCCATTCAAAAATGGGCAAAGGATATGAACAGAAACTTTACGAAAGCAGACATACATGAGGCCAACAAACATATGAAAAAGTGCTCATCGTCATTGGTCATTAGAGAGATGCAAATCAAAACCACATTGAGATACCATCTCACACCAGTTAGAATGGCGATCATTAAAAAATCTGGAGACAGCAGATGCTGGAGAGGATGTGGAGAAATAGGAACACTCTTACACTGTTGGTGGGAGTGTAAATTAGTTCAACCATTGTGGAAGACAGTGTGGCAATTCCTCAAGGACCTAGAAATAGAAATTCCATTTGACCCAGCAATCCCATTACTGGGTATATATCCAAAGGACTATAAATCGTTCTACTATAAGGACACATGCACACGAATGTTCATTGCAGCACTGTTTACAATAGCAAAGACCTGGAACCAACCCAAATGCCCAACGATGATAGACTGGACTGGGAAAATGTGGCATATATACACCATGGAATATTATGCAGCAATCAAAAAAGGTGAGTTCGTGTCCTTTGTAGGGACATGGATGAATCTGGGGAACATCATTCTCAGCAAACTGACACAAGAACAGAAAATGAAACACCACATGTTCTCACTCATAGGCGGGTAAGAAAAATGAGAACACATGGACACAGGGAGGGGGGTACTACACACTGGGGTCTATTGTGGGAATGGGGGAGGGACAGCGGGGGGGGGCTGGGGAGGGTTGGCCTGGGGATAAATGCCAAGTGTGGGTGAAGGGGAGGAAGGCAGCAAAACACACTGACATGTGTGTACCTATGCAACTATCTTGCACCTTCTGCACATGTACCCCAAAACCTATAATGCAATAAAAATTTAAAAAATTAAAAAAAAAAAAAAGATTTGTGAGATGAAAGCCAAGGGTTGTGGATGGGAACCATCTGAAGTCTCATCACTCACATATATGACACTTAATACAAACCATTCCCTGGGGACCTCAGTCCCTCTCCCTGTGGTCTCTTTGCATGGGCTACTTTTAGGTTCCTCAGAGCACGGTGGCTGGGTTCTAAGAGAGAGTAGCTTGATGATAGCTAAATTGCTTCCTGTGACTTAAACTTGGAAGTCACACAGTGTTATTTCTACTTTATTCTACCAGTAAAGACAGTCGCAAGGCCCACTCAAGTTTAAAGACTCCTCTTCCTGCGGGAGGAGTGACAATATTCTAGTGGAGTGTATGAGAACGGAAATAATGCTGTAGTCATTTTGGAAAATACAGGAGAAGCCTAGGAAGGTACTCCTTTAATTGATCTCTTGCATAATAAGCTCATCTCAGACTCTGCTTCTAAGGAAGCCAACGGCTCTGTTTCAAGGGCTGCTATTACAAAGCAGCACACGCTGGGTGGTAGAAACAAGAGAAACTTGTTGTCTCACAGTTCTGGGGCTGCAAATCCAAGATCAAGGCGTTAGCAGGGTTGGCTAACTCTGAGGGACGTCTTCCATGCCTTCCCTTTCCGACACTCTTGGCATTCCTTGTCTTACAGGACATCATTTCACTCTCTGCCTTTATCTTCACATGGTGTCCTCACTGTGTGCATCTTGCTATATCCAAATTTCTCCTTTTTATAAGGATGCCCATCACATGGGATTCGGGCCCTCTCTAATAACCTCATCTTAACTAATTACATCGCAATGACTGTTTCCAAATAAGATTACATTCTGATATATTGGGGTTAGCACTTTGACGCATGAATTAAAGGATGGACAGAATTAACTGACCTAACGATAGAGGCAGGAGGCAGAGAACTCTCCTAGACATATAGGAGAGGGTGCCCAGAGGACCTCCGACCCCCCCAAGGTCATTGTGTATAGGGGGCTTGCCTAAACATGCCCACGGTGAAAATTTCTGTCCCTTAGCACATGCACAGTAAGGGAAATCAATCAATGTGGAGGGGCTGAGGCTAAGAGCTCTGCGAGTGCACTGGAAGAATGGGGTGGAGCCACCAAGAATTCGTGCCTTATACAAATAGGGAACTGATATGGTTCGGCTGTGTCCCCACCCAAGTCTCATCTTGAATTCTTATGTGTTGTGGGAGGGACCGGTTGGGAGGTGATTGAATCATGGGGGCAGGTCTTTCCTGTGCTTTTCTTGTGATAGTGAATACGTCTCACAAGATCTGATGCTTTTAAAACAGAGGTTTCCCTGCACAAGCTCTCTTCTTTTGTCTGCTGCCATGTGAGACATGCCTTTCACCTTCTGCCATAATTGCGAGATCTCCCCAGCCACATGGCAGTAAGTCCAATAAACCTCTTTATTTTGTAATTTGCCAAGTCTTGGGTATACCTTTATCGGCAGCATGAAAACGGACTAATATAGGAACAGCAGCTATATAGAAGCCCTTGTATTCAACTGTGAAGGGGGCAACCAGCAACCTGCTCTCACGACCCCTCTCTTTGCTGAGAGCTTCCCTTTCCACTTCATAAATTATTTTCCACTTACTCTTTGATGTCTGCGTGACTAATTTTTCTGGTCGTGAGA
Organism: Saguinus oedipus; assembly: GCA_031835075.1. Classification (NCBI taxonomy): domain Eukaryota; kingdom Metazoa; phylum Chordata; class Mammalia; order Primates; family Cebidae; genus Saguinus; species Saguinus oedipus. Next base: position 944,018 of record CM063176.1, read on the forward strand.
CAAAAATCTGGAACTAGCCAAGCTAAGGAGTAAAATATCCTGCATCACTAAGACATAAGAGTATCTAGTCTATGGCCAGGTGCAGTGGCTCATGCCTGTAATCCCAACACTTTTGGGGGCTGAGGCAGGAGGATCATCTGAGGTCAGGAGTTAAAGGCCAGCCTGGCAAACATGGTGAAACCCAATCTCTAGTAAAAATACAAAAATTTGCCAGGCACACACTTCGTGGTGGCACACACTTACAATCTCAGCTTCTAGGGAGGCTGAGGCGGGAGAATCACTTGAACCCAGGAGGCAGAGGTCACAGTGAGCCTAGACTACACCACTGTACTCCAGCCTGGGTGACAGAGTAAGACTGTCACAAAAAAAAAAGAGTATCTACTTTATGCTGTTTATTAAAAAGATTATCTGAAATAATACATGGAAAGTTCCTGGCACCTAGCAAATGATTAATAAATGTCAGCCATCATTATTTATCTTTGCATCCAGACAGACTGGCACAGTGCTTAGCACATGGCAAATATTGACCATCTTTGGGTTTTGCCTGCCTGGCACTCACTCGATCTTTCTCTGGTAAAAACACCTTGAAATGATCTTTTTGCTAGTCTTGGTGAGGCAGTCATTCAAAATGTGCTACCCTGCTCTGCCCTGCCCTGACCAAGAGGTGAGTATATTTGTGACCCACGAATACCATTTAGACTCTGTCTCCCCAAAATTAAATCTCAAGTAGAGTAACGTAGAGATAGAAAATGACGGAGATCATTTATCCTACTAACAGTGCCACGAAAAGACTGACCTTTAGTTCCTGCTATCAGGATCCTTAGAGCTGTTTTGATTCCTGGCCTTTTCAGAGTCTGGTGCTTACTTAGCCTTTCCTCTAATTCTGTGTGCTAGTCCACATCCTTGAACATATTTCTTGTTTTGCTGAAGACAGCCCCAGTGAGTTTCTTTTGTTTGTGCAGAAACAGAAATAGACTGAAATGTAAATTGATTCCTGGACATAGTAGTTATAACTGACACTTAGAATGACAACGTGAAGTTGGAAGGGTCATGGTGAGGTGGGAAAAAGTGCGAACCTCCCCTTCTCTGGCTTAGAAAATGCCTGTCTTCATAAGCATGTTGTATCTGGAAATTCAGGCAATGTGTCAGTCCAGTGGGAGCTTTGGGAGTCAGTAGAAAAATGTCAGCTGGTTGGACCAGGTTGGATACTTTTTTTTTAGCCCAAGATAAGTCACTACAAGTAAGAGACGACTGGCTCGTCAGAAAGCAGAGAGAGAGAACAGAAACCGCGAAGGGAAGCCCTTTCTAATTGTGACCTGTGATCAAAGAGGGATAGCAATCAGATAATCTTCAGCTGAATTCTCTCCCCTGAGATAAAGTTAGTGGAAGTAATGTCTAAGATTCTGAAAACTTAAGAGGAGATAAAAAGGGCTCCCGGAAAAGCCCTACTAAGCACCTCCTTCTGGGCTTTCCCTGACTGATAAGGCTTCACTTAGTCACCACTTTATAGCCCAACCGGTGAAATACATGGGATGTTGGAGCTGAGATTAGTTTTGTCTCTTCCAACTCAAGCTATTGCTTGTCATTGCCCCCAGGAAATGTAAAAAATGGAGGCTTTGTGGCTGAGAGCTGGAGGGAAGAGCAGAACTCTAAGGCCTGTTGCTATGAGAGAGGACATCCTAGCATTGGATGTGCATGGAGAGAGCCTCTTAATTCCTAGGGAAGTTGTTACTTCTAGATAAACACTTACTAACTTAACATAATCTCCAGGCCCCTGAACTCTTCTCAATGGAAAACTGGGTCCTAAATTAGTTTAACCCGCACAAGTGATCCTCTCCACAGTCCTTTTCAGAGGTTACCACGTGGACACTAGGCATTTTTGGCTCTTCTCCCAGAGGAGAGAACCAGAATCAACTACTTTTGCTGATGAAGATATCCATTCTATCACCGGAGCTGAGAGCACTTTTTATTCCTGGGAAGCAGGACGTGATAAATTCCACTGGTCAAATGACCGCTCTAACCTGAGCCGTTTCTACCATTGCGGATCAGGTTAAATGTATCATTTAACCTCAGGTTGCCGATACACAAGGAGCCATTCTGGACCAAGCTGAAAATAATGCCTGTTGCTGGGAGACATAGAAGCTGGATGCAGTAACGCCTAGAACCTGGGGAAGGAGGGAATTTTGAGATGTACATAGAAGAGCTGCACTATTACAGGGGATAACGATGATGGTGCTGCGTGCACGAGAAGAGCATGTGCATGGACATCAAACAGCTCAGGAGATTACAGTGGTCAATGACTGTTTTCACCTGTAAGCATCCCAAGGTTCCTCTATGAAAACTTTCTTCCCCTGTGTTTGAGCCACACAGGTCTAGAGGGGCTGAACCCATACCTCTGCAGCTTGCCTGGAATATCACCCAAAATTGGTGCGTAAACAGATTCCATCTTCCCGGCTCCATGAATGATTAGGAAAGCTTATGTGATCCAAATCAGATCAATAGAGTCAGCCACAGAGTTTTGAAGGAATGACTGGGAAAGACACATTCTTTCCAAGCGATTGCTTGGCTGGTAGAATGTAAGTTTGCAGTTCTCAGGGATAAGCCCGCCACCATTTCATGGAGACAATGCCTGAGAATGAAGCTTGGGGAAAGGAAAGCAAAGGGACAACAGAGTAAGAAAGAGAATGAGAGCCGACAAATATCCTTTTCCCTTAGCCATTTCGAGTAGGGGTAGTTATTTTGTCTGGAGCTCACTCTCCTTTTGGTTAGCAAGTTTCTTTCCCCCCCAAACTAGACGGCAGAAATTATGCTTTCTTCAGCCGCCTTGCAGCAGGCTGGGTACAAGCACGTGACTCCGGCCCCAGCAGACATCTTCGTGAAACTTCTTTGAGATGAGAGAAATGTGACAAAGAAATGCCACATGGAATCCATTTTCGCCAGTGAGAGTGACACCACCGCCACTTGGCCCTCAGAGGTGGCATTGCTGAGTTCCCGTAACAGAGCTGGCAGTAGCTCTTATGTCAGTAAAGTTCCTGCTGACGGTGCAAAATGTAGCGTTGAATGCGAGGAGGTGGAGGCAGTAGCAGTGTCTTCAGGCTGGTCCTGACATCTGTTTGAGGGGCTGACCTGGAAGTTCATCCTTGAGCCTGGCTCTCTAGCCCTCCTGGCAATTCTGTGACCTACCAAATATCCTTTAATAGTTTTCTTTTTGGCTGAATCAACCAATTAGTTTTTGTCGTTTTCAAGTGAAACTTCTAGTACTAATGTAAAAATTTGATAGACGTATAAATGAATGAATGAATGGCAGTTCTGTGAGGCAGACATACTTCCCATTGTACACAGGAAAAATTGGCTCAGTAACATTGAGTACATCCTGCCCAAGGTCATGTAGCTAATAAATTCTAGAGTAAATATTTGAATGTTGGTCCTTTTTAAATCTCCAAAGTTCATGCTTTTGAAATAATTTTGTGGCAGACCCAGTAGATGGGCTTGCACAGAATTCATTCTACTCTTCTTGTAGAGTGCCTTCCCATATTGCAGAAGCTAGAAAGCTAACAGTGACATTTCCCAGACTTACGTACAGCTAGGAATATGATCTAGGATCCGAAAGTAAGATGTACTTATGTGAAAATTTAAGTTAGCACTGACTCAGGTAGGAAGGAAGGCAGTGCCAAGGCTTTCATTTTGATATTACGAATCAGGTACAGCATGGTTTGGGGCAAACAGTTGAGGCTACAACTTTCTGAGTACTGAATTGTGGCAACGTAGTGTGATCTGGGAGCTGGTGAGTGGTACACTGGTTTCCTGATCCCCAGCTTCCTGATTGGTGCAGAGATAGTTCTCTAGACAGATCAGCTCTGCGGTGGTCTTCTGGAAGCCCAGCCCATAGCCCACTCTTCCAGCCCCTGTAACTGTGAGCAAGGAATTCTCCTTAGCAAATCCTTTCTTGCTAAAACTACTAGAATGCTTTCTGTTATCTGCTTCTGAATCATGTTTAGTACGAGCATGTACAAGGCTCAAGTACTATATAACCAAGCAGCAGTACACAGAGATTCTTACCTTTTCTGAGCATCAATTAAAGAAACAAAAAACAGGTATTCAAGGTAAATGTATGTATTTCAGTAATAAGGGACTTTGTGGTCTTGCCACACCCGCAATCTCAAGAAACTGGGTATATCAGTCAGTTACCAGCAGGAAACAGAAGATTCATTCATCCTGGACAATCTGGGGAAACTTTACTAAAGACTAGTTTTGGCCAGGCATGGTGACTCACACCTGTAGTCCCAGCACTTTGGGAGACCGAGGTGGGCAGATCACTTGAGGGCAGGAGTTTGAGACCAGCCTGGACAACATGGTGAAATCCTGTTGTCACCACTGAAAAATAAAAATAAATAAAATGAGCCGGTCATGGTGGTGAGTGCCTGTAACCCCAGCTACACAAGAGCCTGAGGCAGGAGAATTACTGGAACGCTGGAGGCGGAAGTTGCAGTGAGCCAGGATTGCACCTCTGCATTCCAGTCTGGGTGACAGAGCAAGACCATCTTTAAAATATAAATAAATAAATACTAGTTTTTACTTATTTTTATTTTTATTTATTTACTTTTTTAGAGATGAGGTCTCACTATGTGCCTGGGCTGGTCTGGGATTCCTCCCACCTCAGTCTGCCAAAGTCATGGGATTACAGGCAGGAGTCACCATGCCCAGCCTAAAGGAGTTTCTAAAAACATAGACTGGGCATAGAGAACCACAGGGGTTGAACAGTGCCTGCAGACCTGCAGCAACAAGTGGAGGAATGTATTATGGAAATTTGGAGACCGCTAGGTAGAGAGGGTGCTTTACGAGAGCTGTGACCTTTGGTTAAGGAATGCAGACATGGCAACCTCACAGGCGAGGCACAGGGAGGGAGCAATCTCACACTCAACTGCTTTTCAATCTCCTGCAGATTTGCTGAGCTCACCTGGAAGCCACAGGACACGAGCCTGGAGTCCGTATAGGACAGTCTGCCAGGATGGAGAGTGATGGAACACAGATCTGAAGGGCAAGTAAGAGATATCCAGCACGCCATGTGAAGAAATCAACAACCTCAGTGCAGTAAGAGATCATGAAGAACATAGGCTGAAGTATTTTGTGCTGCTGAATTTTATAATGCTCACAGATTGAGTTCATTCATTCTTTTTTTATTTTTATTTTTTGAGATGGAATCTTGCTCTTTGCCTAAGCTGGAGTATAGTGGTGTGATCTCAGCTCACTACAGCCTCCACTTCCTGGGTTCAAGCAATTCTACTGCCTCAGCCTCCTGAGTAGCTGGGATTACAGGCACCCACCACCACAGCCAGCTAATTTTTGTACTTTTTAGTAGAGGCGAGGTTTTACCATGTTGGCCAGGCTGGTCTCCAACTCCTGACCTCAAGTGATCCACTGGCCTCAGCCTCCCAAAGTGCTGGGACTACAGGCATGAGCCATTGCGCCTGGCCTAAGTTTATTCATTCTTTTTAAAGATAGCCAACATGATCTGCTACTGTGATTTGAGGTCATCTTCCTTAGTTTAGCACAGAGTGCCACGGAGTATGAGAAGTGGAAGGCACTCTAGAGACCTCGCTGAACTCCCTAATTCCATAGATGAGGAACTCAAGACTTAGGAATGTGAAACAAATTCCTCCAAAGTCACATATCCAAAAAGTTGCATAACCAGCATGCACACCCACATCTACTGATGCCCGGTCCAGGGCTTCTTCTGCTATTGGCAGCCAAACTCCATGCTGGACACACAAGTTGTGCTCATTACCAAGTGCCAGACTGTGATGTAGCTGCAGTCTGAGCCTGGAGCATCCCTCTGCCTTAGTCTTATTATTCTCTTCATTTTCAACATTTACCTGAGAAGCTGAATTCCAAAGACACTTTTCCTAAAAATAACTCAGAGATATGCAGGAGGAAATTAGCATAATGTATTTTTTCAACTATAATTTACAATGTGTAATCTGAAAATGTGCGACAAAGCAATGCTAGTAGTGCAGAGAAAATTCCCCTGGGATATTTGGTTCCATTTAAAAACACCTCAGTATGGGGGGATGTGGGATCAGCAGCCTGTGACACACTTCCATCAGGGAAAAATGTTATTCCAGTGATTCACAGCAAGAGGCCTGACAAACACTTTGAGTCGATATAAAGGTTCTTGCCATCAGGATAAAATGAGAATTGCAGTGGGTGGTCCCATTCTAGCCTCATGTCTCCTTCTACTTCTGTCCTGGCTTAGGTGGTTGCCCTGGAAACAGTGGGGTAGCAAACAAAACCATTTGGAACAACTTTTAGGAAGCCTCATGCACACAGGCCTAATGTTTATTTGTTGCTGCCTTTTCCAAAGGCTTTCTTCCCAAGAGAGGGTGTGCTCTGTGGACTACCTTGAAAGCCGATTCACGTTACAGTCTTTGGCAAGGTCCAGTTGGAGGGCCGGCCAGAGTTTGGCAGAGAGCAGGAGAAAGGGGCTTTGCTTATCATTATTCGGCTTTGGATCCCCACACAGATGGCCCTGATCTCCTCCTCCCCCACCTAAGAATTTTTCTAAAATGACACCCAAGTTTTTCTTGGCAGAAGTTATAATTCCTGGCAAACAGTTCACTGCAGCTCTAATTATGATGACAGCTTCAATGGAGAAGATAATCATATTAAATGGTTCTTATTCAGTTCCATGTGATGAATTAGTGATTACCATAAAATGCGTTCAGCAGCTGAAAGTGAGGGGAGAGGATAATGTGCTGAGCTACAGTTGAGGTTTGAGGGATTCCAAAATCGGGTGGGAGACGGGACTAAAAGAATTTGATCAGATATAAGGGAGGGTATTCTCAATAAACAGACTTGGCAGAATTCTTCCTGAAACTGCACCAGGCAGGCCGAAGACAGGATGGGGACCAGGGGAAAGGCCCAGGCAAGACGAGGACCCACCACTTGTACAACATACTTTTCCATACTGTGACTCAGATATGGAAAGTTAAGAAGAAAAAGAAGGCAAAGAGGAAAGGAAGAAAGGGAGGGAGGGAGGAAGAAAGGAAAGTTTGTAACATTGCCTTCTGAGTTCAGGCTCTCCTGTACATTGCTATATTTGTTTGGGGAGGAACACATTTGATCTTTGAAACAGCCAAAGGACATCAAGGGCCACTCTTACAAATAAGGAGGAGATCGTACTGAGTATCACTGTCTGACTATAAAGCAATGAGCTGGTAGTTCTTGTATGATTTATGAATAGGGTGATCAAACTCAATCCATTTTGGCTGCAACATGCCCAGCTGTAGGACTGGAAATCTCCCTCAGTTCCAGGTAAATCAAGAAGATCTGCCAAAGACTGTCGCAACTCTACAGTCCCACATTCTGGAAAACTGAAATAATCAGTCGCCCTATTCAACAAAACAGCTCTGAAGTTAGTGCCTAACAGGAAGTTCCAAAATCATTTAGTCATAGCACCTGACAAACTAGGCTTCCAATTATAAGAGTTGTTTAGAAAACAAAAGCAAAACAGTCTCATTCAATTAGTCACATATTATGTGAGAAAATAAATATTCACTCAGACTCCTATTTACTTAGAAGTACCTTTACTGAGACACTTTGATTCAGATAGAGGACCCAAACACCTCTCCACAAATGTTTGGTTGAAGAAAGTTTATTTACCAAATTAGAATATTTACATGCCATCATGCACGTTTTATTTTTATATTAATATATCTCTTTGTGTTTTGCTACAAAAATCTTGCTTTAAAAAAGGCATTCAGATTTGTTTTTCATTCATCTGTAAGCTACATGTAGTTACCACGTGTAGTAAGCAAAGTGTGTGTGCGTGTGTCTGTATGCGTGCATGTGTGTGTGTGTCCGTGTACGTACATACGCATGTGTGTGTGCGTACATACACATGTGTGTGTGCGTGCGTGTGTGCGTGTGTGTGCATGCGCATGTGTGTGTGCGTGTGCGTGTGTGTGCGTGCACGTGTGTGTGGTCTTCCATAGAGAAGCAACCTTCTTTATGCTCATCTTCTGTAAACCCTAATTCATTTGTACTTTCACTCATTTTTCCAAGGAATACGTTATTCCTTTAGCAGGCATTTTTAACGGCTAGAGAAAGATAAAGCTGAACAGCAAAGCGTTGCTCAGAAAGCCCTGTTGTTCCTCCTGCTGCTTTGAATAACACTTTATGGTTACACCATTTCATCCTTCCAAATTCTACTGCACTTGGTTTCTTATATGTGTGAGGACTTCATCCCTGAGAAGTGAGGGCCTGGGCAGGCTGGGAAGAGATGAGGTAGCTGGGAGCCTGGGACATGTCTGAGGCTCATTGGAGCTAAAGAGGTAGAGATTCAGCGGAAACATTCTAGAAAGAAACTGAGTTTAAAACCACTTGGGCCGGGCGCGGTGGCTTAAGCCTGTAATCCCAGCACTTTGGGAGGCCGAGGCGGGTGGATCACGAGGTCAAGAGATCGAGACCATCCTGGTCAACATGGTGAAACCCCGTCTCTACTAAAGATACAAAAATTAACTGGGCACGGTAGCGCATGCCTGTAATCCCAGCTACTCAGGAGGCTGAGGCAGGAGAATTGCCTGAACCCAGGAGGCGGAGGTTGCCGTGAGCCGAGATCGCGCCATTGCACTCCAGCCTGGGTAACAAGAGCGAAACTCCGTCTCAAAAAAAAAAAACCACTTGGGCAGGACCAAAGAACCATCTTTTCTAAAAGGCTGTACAGAGAGAGTATACATCCAAATATGAGAACAAAGTGGGAAAATCCATTGGGAACAAGCAAGTTTAGAACACAGTATAGAGGGGAAGGTAAGAAACATGTAAGGAAGTTTTCTTGATCTTTTTGTCGCATGCCAGAAGTCGTGGCTTGATGTGGGAGGAGGATCTAATTAGGTCTGGCTCTTCTCCCACGTCCCACTCTATTGGGTGGTGTTTTTCACTGGGTGACTACAAAGTCTTAACATATTTGGGTGGGTTTTCAGTTGAGGTGGGGGCATTCCATGTGTTTTTTTCTCCAGCAGACATCCTTTCTCAAGGACAGGGACCAGAGCTGGCAGTGGCCCTTCTGGCAATCTAGAACCTTCTGCAAGATGCACGGGCTGTTCTAACTCAGTCGTCGTGGTAAATCATTGGGCTCTGGGCCTAGGGCAGAGTCTCAGTGAACTGAGCTGGCATGAGCTGGCTGAAACACACCCTATCTCTCGAGAAGACAACTGTAACATTTTCCATCATCATTCTCATTAAGTTTTGTCTTTGCTTCCTCGTCCTGTACTCGTAGTCCTCCTAGACCTTGCCACTCAAGCCCTGGATTCCCCGCCCCCTATTCAAAGACTGCACTTTCGTGACTCACCCTCTCCACCATCTCCACATCTCCCCCTCTGTTCGATCATTCCCATAGCATATACATATGCTCCAATATCTCCTGTCTTCTAAAAACCCGTCTTCCCTAGAATCTACATCCTCCTCCAACCACTCCCTCCTGCTTCTCAGACCTCCCTACATCGTCATCTCTAAAGCAAGCTGCCAGCACTCACTGTCTCCACTTCCTCATTTCATGGTCTCTTTCAGTCTTCTCCAGTCATGTTTTCTTCCCTCTAATTGCAGTGAAGCTATTCTTCTCAGGATCACCCGTGAGCTCCACGTATCTAAATCCCCTGAGCAATTTCCAAGCCCTCTCTTACTCGACATCTCGGTGGATTTGACTTGACTTGCTGAACCACTTGGATTCTGAGTCAACGTACTGTCTTGGTTTTCCTCCTGCGTCCCTGGTTGGCTTCTCCCGGGTCTTCTGGCTCTTTCCTCTTATTCCTCATTCTTTAATTTCTTTAAACATCTTCTGTTCTTTAAATACACTCATTGACTCTGTAGGAGATCTTATCCAGTCCCATGGCTTTAATTTCTATCTCTCTGTCAATAACTCCCAGATCCATATTCTCTAGCCCTGACATTTCCCCTGAGCTCCAGACTTAACATATTCTGCCACCTACTTGACATTTCCATTAGATGTCTAATAAGCATTTCAAACTGAACATTTTCAAAATAGAACTTGGCCTTATCTCCCAAACCTGTTTTTCTTACAGTTTTATATCCTGCAGCTCCTGGCTTTACCAGTCATCCAGCAGCTCAGGATGTAGGCTTGAGGCTCATACTTGACTACTTGAGTCCTTTTACACCCACATATTATAAAAATCCAATTATGTGGGCCCCTTCTAGGCCTATTACCTCTATTAGTGATGGCCAGAACTGGCTGTCTTAAAATTCCCTGCAGATGATTCCAGGATTGGTGCTGTAGTGTTTCTTCGTATGTCTATGGCTCCCAAGATTAGGTATGAAATGGTAAACCCGAAGTGCTAGAGGAAGCTGACTTCTGCTGCAAACTGAGTTTCTGCATCTAATTCAGCCACTCCAGCTCTAAGACAAGTGATTCTTATCCCCAAGGAACAGGAGCAATTAGTTTCCTAGAGAAGGAAAGGTAGGAGTGGAGACTTCAGGGCTAAGTCTTCCAAGCACGAGACGTTGCTCATCTCAGTAGATGTAGACAGTCAGGTGGACTGGCTGGGTCAGGTATGTCAGGGGAAGGTCGGAGGATAAGCCTCGTTAGAAGACTGCATCTGCATCTGAGAACCAAGAAAAGCCTCCATCCCTTTTGATCATGTCAGCTATTTTAACAGCCCATGAAAAGCAATGTGTAAGGAATTTTCTAATAAATTCCAGGAGCTGACAAAAACATTTGATAAAATCATGTGGGCTCTTCCTCTGGGACTACAGACACCTGAAGCATAATGCAGATGTCTTTTTTTTTTTTAATTGCATTATAGGTTTTGGGGTACATGTGCAGAATGTGCAAGATAGTTGCATAGGTACACACATGGCAGTGTGTTTTGCTGCCTTCCTCCCCTTCACCCACACTTGGTATTCATCCCCAGGCTATCCCCCCCAGCCCCCCCCCGCTGTCCCTCCCCCATTCCCCCCAATAGACCCCAGTGTATAGTAGACCGCCTCTCTGTGTCCATGTGTTCTCATTCTTCCATTCGCTGGGACATGCACTTTTCAGGGTTGGCCTGCAGGTGGTGGTATAGCCCAAAGAGGGCTACAGAACACTGTATGGACAAGGGACTCACAGGATGTTAGACTCAGATGTGTATATTAGGATTTTGTCCAAGTAGATCATGCCTCCTTGGTCCCATATGAGAAGATGAATAGGGCCTGCACGGGCAAAATGACACCATAATCTGCCAGGTCTCCCGTTTCCCATTGATGTCAAAGCTCTTGGATCAGTTAGCTGGGGTATCTACAACCTCCTCCATGTCCAGGCAGAAGATAAGAGAAAATCTCCCTCCCAGATATACTCAAAATGTACTTCCCACGTGAGGTTGCTAGTGCCTTTAAAGAGGGCATCTGTGGGTTAAGTAGCCAATTCAGCATGGTGCTGTTGCTCAGTACATCAAGTCAGCATACTCCCTGTCCCTGCACATTCTCTACGTCCACCAAAGCCTTGTAGATAGAATTGCTGTCCATCACCAGCTTGGCAGGAAGTCAAACATATTTGTAGTGGGGTCACAAATTCATTCAGTCTGTACGCAGATGTGCAAGGAAAATGCAGCTTCTATATTTCTCCAGAACTCATCTACTCATCCACAGATAACTGGAAGAAAGGACTCTAAATTTATCCCCTTCAGTTAAACTAAGTTCAGCTCAATAATTCAGATGCCTCCTTTATGTGAATTATCTTTAGTTTCTTGAGATAAAATATCATCTTTACATTTTCTCTCCATCTCTTTGTTCTCCTCCAAGTTACTGTCTCTGTCTCTATATAGTGGGGTCCGTAAGAATTCAGATGACCCACACAGCAGAGACATCTGAGTCCTCACTGACCAATGGTGAAGTGGCTGGATTTTCTGCTTACTGGACTGGTGACTACTGAAGATTGATTTTTCTGGTTTGACTTTTTGAGGTAAAGTAATGCCCTCTGGAATTTGTGGTTCTGGTCATCTCGGAGTTCCTACTCAGGTACCTCTTTGTTTTGACCAGAGTCTTCTGTGTACCTCTGTGCTCTCAAAACCTACGTGTCTCATCAGAACACATGACACTTACTGGATTACCCATACAACATGAAGGCCACGTAGGCCCAGGTTTGGTGGCTCAAGCTCGTCCATCCACCCGCCTACTACACCACCTCCTCACCCTCAGACCTTGCCAAGACTCTGGCCTCTGGCCTTCCCACTTCTTGTTTGTCTTCCTCATTTCTTCCATAATCCCTTGGAACTGGAAGGGGCAGTTTTTGGGCAATTCATCCATCCATGTACTATCTGCCTTCTAGGGCAGAGCAATGAATACTATGACCTAGTTTCATAGGTGGTACGGTTATCTTTTCTTTTCTTAAGAAAAAACACTATGAGTTGAGGGCCCCATCTTAGTTCATGGTATGTCCGAAATCGGAATTTAAAAATCCTTTCTGGACAAAGCCAGCTAAGTCTTGCCAGAGGTCAGTACAAACAGTAATCGAAGCATGAAGGTCAGAAATTGCTTTGTTGTTCTAGAGTTATCCTGTGCAATATGGTAACAGCTCCTTGTGTCTATGTAACTTTAATTTTAAAATAATTAAGACTTTAAAATCCAGGTCCTCAGTCATACTAGCTACAGCTCAAGTTTTCAGAACCCACATGGGGACAGTGGCCACTGTATTGGACATCAAAGATATCAAACATTAATAGTATCACAGAAAGTTACACTGGACAGCTGTTCTAGAGGCTGTCTACGCTTCTCCCTTTTCTGAGGCACTAAAACGCTTTTTCCTTTTTGGAGACAGAGTTTCACTCTGTTGTTCCGGACGGAGTACAGCAGCACATTCTCGGCTCACTGCAACATCCACCTCCCAGGTTCAAGCAATTATCCTGCCTCAGCCTCCCGAGTAACTGGGATTACAGGTGCCCGCCACCATGCCCTGTTAATTTTTGTATCTTTAGTAGAGATGTGCTTTCATCATATTTGCCAGGCTAGTGTTGAACTCCTCACCCCAAGGTCTACCTTGGCCCCCCAAACTGCTGGGATTACAGCCATGAGCCACTACTCCTGGCCTAAAATGCTTTATCTAGATGGGCAGGAGCTCCCCAGAAGAAAAAACAATTACTTATAATAGCTGTTGCTCAGCACTCCCAAGATGCTGGGTTAGTCCACAAACCCCACCCACTTCCCCAGGTGCCAGTGGTATTCTTCTCTGTTTCTCCTAAGGGGAGGCTACATAATTTACAGAACCTAATAAAAAGCAAAACTCTATCCCCCATTCATGCTATCAACACCAGAGCATGAATCCAAGTACAAGGTCTTCTGAGTGCGGGTCCCGGTATGACCGCATAGTGCCTGCATCTAGGAAGCTGGCCTTCTTTGAAGAGAGTCGCACCCAAAAGAGATGTCAAGGCAGCACTGTGGGCTCACTGGGGAATTTACTCATGAGTAGCAATGCCAGAGCCCACAGCTGCACTAGTGCTAGCCAGGCTCAGACATTAACTCTGACAGCTGCCCAGGGAATGCCTGTGGCTAGAGGGAGCCACCCAGCCAAAAAGAATCGACAGGAAATAAGAACCCCAACATGTTGTATTGGAAAGCCAGTTGCTGGAAGCTCTGGGCATGTCAGCTGCTTCCAGCTGCGTATGTTTCTATCACAGCCAGGGCTGTGTCCAGCCAGGAAGCCTGAGACCTGTCAAGTCCATCATTTTAGAAACTACTGAAGGATGGGGAAAAGGCAAAACACCCAGGAACTTCAGCACAGAGAACTATGGCCAGCTTTCTTACCTGGACTCTGGCTGTGAGCCAAGCATGGTGTCCAGGAGTCTGTGTGCAGAGGAGTCTTACCTCCCCAAAGACAAAGAGATTTGAGGGGAGGCCAGAACAACAGCCACTCAGAACTTCAAAATGAATCATCAGTATAGAGGAGCAAGACAGAGAAGAAGAATCTAGGCCAGGCACGGTGGCTCATGCCTGCAATCCCAGCACTTTGGAAGGCTGAGGCGGGTGAATCACTTGAGGTCAGGAGTTTAAGACCAGCCTTGCCAACATGGTCAAACCCTGTATCCATTAAAAATACAAAAATCTGCCAGCTGTGGTGGCAGGCACTTGTAATCCCAGCTACTCAGGAGGCAGAGGTTGCAGTGAGCCAAGATCACGCATTGCGCTCCAGCCTGGGTGACAGAGGAAGACAGAAGACTCCATCTCAAAAAAAAAAAAAAGAACCTAATTGTAAGTCAACTAGATTAACTAGATAGAAACAGAGGAAACCAGACAAAAACAAAAAGATGTAAGGTGGAAGGTGAGACTTGGAACTTATAAACAGTCTGCAGGATAAGTAAATCAACTCCCACAGCTTTTTAGAGCATAGCAGATTGGTACCTACACATAGAAATATTGGCAAAATCCAGTAAAAAACAGCTTTTAAATAAACCACTGAATGCAAAAGGAAGGAAAAAGGTTTTAGAATAAAGAGAGAGGACAAAGCCACAGTGGGTTCACTCTGACGTGACCCCCGCTCAGCTGATGGGCTCCGTGGTTCTTGTGCAGAGTTCTCCTCGGATGCCCGTGTTGCTCATATTGAACCCTGGCTTTTAGGCCTGGGGGACCCAGGTCCTGGGCCACCTTCTCTGTTCAGGTTCAGAAGCTGTAAAAGAGAACTCCCTGAACTCCCTGAGACATAGGCTCTGGAGACCCAAGAGATGTCCCTGGAGGAAAACCTTTGAAGAGCTACCCCTGCCTTGAAGAGGGAAATAGAAGACTCCACCTCCTCAGTCTGAGGAAGTAGTATGGAATCTTGGGCTTTTCATTTCTCCCAGGTGTCTTTTACATTGTAATGCTACCTTCTAACTTCCAGTACAGAGGAAAAGGGAGAATAAAGAAAAAATCAGCTGGGTGAGGTGGCTCACACCTGTAATCCCAGCACTTTGGGAGGCCAGGGAGTCAGATCACTTGAAGTCAGGAGTTTGAGACCAGCCTGACCGACATGGTGAAACCCTATCTCTGCCGAAAACACAAAAATTAGCTGGGTAAGGTGGCATACACTTGTAATCCCAACTACTTGGGAGGCTGAGGCAGGAGGATCACTTGAACCTAGAGGTAGAGGTTGCAGTGAGCCGAGATCATGTGAGAGACTACAGTGAGCCTGGGAAACAGAGTAAGACTCCGTCTCAAAAAAAAGAAAGTCAAAGAAAGAGACTACATCAACCTAAGAGAAAGTAGAAAAGAAGTATAAAGAATCAAAGTTAAAGAATGATAACTAGCTGAAGGAGGATTGCTTGAACCCAGGGGTGGAGGTTGCAGTGAGCCAAGATTGTACCACTGCATTCCAGTATGGGTGACAAAGTAAGATGCTGTCTCAAAAAAAGAAGGTAAATAGAAAACACACCATAAGCCATATATCAATAATCAAAATACATATAATATTAACATATTGAATTTCCCTACTAAAAGATGGAAATCCTCAGGATTTTAAAAAATTCAGCCAAAACACTACTTAAACACGATGACACAGATAGATTACTATGTAAATAGATGGATAAACTGTACTAGAAAAAATATTTTTTAAAATTAAACATAATATTATCATTTTTTAAAACTTTAAGGCAAAATAAAAGCAAGGGATAAAAAAGGCCATTATAAAATGACAAAAGGATAAAAGAATAGTTCACACTGAAGAAACAGTAAGCTGGAACTTCAGCGTGTGTGTGTGTGTGTGTGTGTGTGTGTGTACATATGATACATTGTCAAAATTACAAAGAGAAAACAATAAATCTATAATCACAGTTGTAGAAGACGTAAAGAACATAAGTAATTCCTGCACCCAGAATGACAGGGAACACCTAGAAGGTAAGTGATTCCTGCACCAGAATGACAGGGAACACCCAGAACCTAAGTAATTCCTGCACCCAGAATGACAGGGAACACCTAGAACCTAAGTGATTCCTGCACCCAGAATGACAGGAAACACCTAGAAGGTAAGTGATTCCTGCACCAGAATGACAGGGAACACCTAGAACCTAAGCGATTCCTGCACCAGAATGACAGGGAACACCTAGAACCTAAGTGATTCCTGCACCAGAATGACAGGGAACACCCAGAACCTAAGCGATTCCTGCACCCAGAATGACAGGGAACACCTAGAACCTAAGCAATTCCTGCACCAGAATGACAGGCAACACCTAGAACCTAAGTGATTCCTGCACCAGAATGACAGGGAACACCCAGAACCTAAGCGATTCCTGCACCCAGAATGACAGGGAACACCTAGAACCTAAGCAATTCCTGCACCAGAATGACAGGCAACACCTAGAACCTAAGTGATTCCTGCACCAGAATGACAGGGAACACCCAGAACCTAAGTGATTCCTGCACCAGAATGACAGGGAACACCCAGAACCTAAGTGATTCCTGCACCAGAATGACAGGGAACACCCAGAACCTAAGTGATTCCTGCACCAGAATGACAGGGAACACCTAGAACCTAAGTAATTCCTGCACCAGAATGACAGGGAACACCTAGAACCTAAGTGATCCCTGCACCCAGAATGACAGGGAACACCCAGAACCTAAGTGATTCCTGCACCCAGAATGACAGGAAACACCTTCTTTTGATTATTATTATTGTTGTTGTAGTTATGGGAAGCTCCTGAGCCAGAGGAGGCTCAGAGACTCCCAGAAAACATATTCTTTGTAGCACACATGAAACATTTACAAAAAGCTGACCGTAATATGTCAAGAAGTAAATTTCAAACAAATACCGATGACCAAAACCACATAAAACATTCTCTGACAACAATGCAATAAAAGAAAAAATCAATATAACAGTTACGCTGCTCCATTATTTTAGAAACTTCTAAATAATTATTAAGGTAGCAAAATGAATAGAAAATACCAAATGTGTAACACTGCTCAGGCACTGAAAACATGAGTACCAAAACACATGGCATGCAGTTTAAGTGGTATTTAGAAAAAAATTTAGAGCTTTAAATGCCTATAATAGAAGAGAAGGAAACATATACCCTAAAGGTAAAAATGTTTAAAAGTTAAAACAGAGAAAGTAGAAGGGAAAAAAAAGTAAAAAAGGAGAAAGAGCCAAAAGGGGGAAAAAAATCAACAAGGATTCAACAGATTCAAAATCTAATTCTTTTAGAAGATTAATAAAATAACGAAACCCGGCAAGACTGAGAGTAGAAGAGAAAACTGTGGGAAAAAGGGTTTGACTATAAATTTTTAAAAGCATAAGAGAATAGAATGAACATCATTATATCAATACATTTAACAATATAACCATGAAATGGACAGTTTTCTAGAAATATATAAATCACTAAAAAGTGGCATGAAAAAGAAATGGCAATCTATTTATTTATACCCATTAAAGGAACTGAATCTGTAGTTTCAAAAATCGATTCATTAAGTACTATACCAATCAAGTATTTACCCAATGAAGTGAGTTTTACCAAACCTTCAAAGTTTATTTCCTGTATTGAACAAAGTTTTTCATTCAGTGAAGACAAAAATAGGAGATCTCTCTTTACTTCTTTTACGACATAAGTGTATTTTTAATACCCAAACTGGAAAAAGACAATATAATAAAAGAAAATAGTTGTTTTTCTCACTTTTGAGCACATGTGCTCAAATATTTTAAAACATCATCTAACTGAATTCAGCAATGCATTAAAACCTCATATTAGATAAGGCACAAAGCAAATATAATATAACAACTGTAGAATATGGTCAGTGAGCATATGGGTGGTCACTGTACAGGCCAGATTTTCTGTATGTTTAAAGTTTTTCATACTAAAACCTTGCAAAAAGCAAGAAATAAAATCAATATGTATTTACCACCTGTAAAAACATATCATGACAGAATACCAAGAATGGTTGAATATTAAAAACCTATCAATGTAATCACCTCATTAATAAAGATGAGAGGCCTCGGAGGCAACACAACATATCTACAACCATCTGGTCTTTGACAAACCTCACAAAAACAAGCAATGGGGAAAGCATTCCCTGTTTAATAAATGGTGTTGGGAAAACTGGCTAGCCATGTGCAGAAAGCAGAAACTGGACCCCTTCCTGACACCTTACACTAAAATTAACTCCAGATGGATTAAAGACTTAAACATAAGACCTAACACCATAAAAACCCTAGAAGAAAATCTAGGCAAAACCATTCAGGACATAGGCATAGGCAAGGACTTCATGACCAAAACACCAAAAGCATTGGCAACAAAAGACAAAATAGACAAATGGGACCTAATCAAACTCCACAGCTTCTGCACAGCAAAAGAAACAGTCATTAGAGTGAATCGGCAACCAACAGAACGGGGAAAAAATTTCTGCAATCTACCCATCCAACAAAGGGCTGATATCCAGAATTTACAAAGAACTAAAACAGATTTAACAAGAAAAAAAACAAACAAGCCCATTCAAAAGTGGGAAAACGATATGAACAGACACTTTACAAAAGAAGACATACATGAGGCTAACGAACATATGAAAAAATGCCATCATCACTGGTCATTAGAGAAATGCAAATCAAAACTACATTGAGATACCATCTCACGCCAGTTAGAATGGCGATCATTAAAAAATCTGGAGACAGCAGATGCTGGAGAGGATGTGGAGAAATAGGAACACTTTTACACTGCTGGTGGGAGTGTAAATTAGTTCACCCATTGTGGAAGACAGTGTGGCGATTCCTCAAGGACCTAGAAATAGAAATTCCATTTGACCCAGCAATCCCATTACTGGGTATATATCCAAAGGACTATAAACCGTTCTACTATAAGGACACATGCACACGAATGTTCATTGCAGCACTGTTTACAATAGCAAAGACCTGGAACCAACCCAAATGCCCATCAATGATAGACTGGACTGGGAAAATGTGGCACATATACACCATGGAATATTATGCAGGCATTAGAAACGATGAGTTTGTGTCCTTTGTAGGGACATGGATGAACCTGGAGAACATCATTCTCAGCAAACTGACACAAGAACAGAAAATCAAATACCACATGTTCTCACTCATAGGTGGGTGTTGAACAATAAGAACACATGGACACAGAGAGGGGAGCATCACACACTGGGGTCTGTTGGGGGGAATAGGGGAGGGACAGCGGGAGGTGGGGAGTTGGGGAGAGATAGCATGGGGAGAAATGCCAGATATAGGTGAAGGGGGAGGAAGGCAGCAAATCACACTGCCACGTGTGTACCTATGCAACTATCTTGCATGTTCTTCACATGTACCCCAAAACCTAGAATGCAATAAAAAATATGTATAGAGATGAGAAATTTTATCAGGAAAATGAGATTGTAGTTTACTTCCAGTTTGCCAACAGCTTTTTGTTTTTCATAAATTGCTTTTTCATCAATTATATAATTATATAATTGGGCTTGGCTGTAAATTGCAGAAAACTCCAAACTATATAAAATTTTATTTCTCTCCCAAGTAAAAGACTGATTAGCTAGCCCAGAGCCAAGTAAGATCTTTACTCCTAAGATCACATCAAGTACAATACGATTGTTCCAATTCCATTCCTTATAGGTGCCTTCCAGGTGGCAGGAAGGAGAAAACTGGGAAGTGATTATGCTTCCACTTTAGGGGTATTACTGGAATTTCCATATATGACTTCTGTTTACATTGCAATGGCAGGAACTATGTTATATGCCCCCACCCAGCTGAAGGTGGCTGTGAAATGCAGGCATTTCTCTTGACAGTAATGTCTTCAAATAAAATAGAGATTCTGCAGAGGAAAAAAGGGAGAACCGGTGAGAGGGATGGATCAGCAATCTCGCCCATATATATAGTTGCCAAAAACCCCCAGAAAACGTGATACTTAGTGGTCGAACATTAAAAGCATTCTCTTTAGAGTCAGGAGCAAGTCAGGGGTCCCTGATATCACAGCTTCTCTTAACCCTTGTATTAATATTAAAAGTCCTAGTCAGTGCCAATACTCTTTAAAAGAATAAGAATTAGAAAAAAGGGGAAAAATTGTCCTTATTTGTAAACTATCTGATAATTTACATTAAAAATGCAGGAGAACGTGTAGACAATTCAAACAAGAAAATTCAGCATTCTGGATACATGTTCAGGGTATGGTATGAGAAGAAAAAAATTGTGTGTGTGTGTGTGTGTGTGTGTGTGTGTGTGTGTGTGTGTGTGTGTGTATGTTCTCCCATTTAGAATAGATATCTAGGCAGAAATATATGCAAGACCTATTTAGGCAAAATTATAAAACACGACATGAAAAATGCACTGGATAAATGACGAGACACTGAGGGATGAAAAGATAATTGTGTCAATCTGGCAGATCACCCTGTGAATTTATAATGAATCTGTGAATCATTGTAATTCCAACCAGAATCCCAATAAGGCTTCATGGAATTTAACGATCTAACCCAAAAGTCAGGGTGGAAGACTACAGACTCAATTAGCAGAGAAATGTTTGAAAAAGAAAAGTAAGGAGTGGTGATTTGCCCTACCAGGTTTATTATGTAAGATTATAATTCTTTAAGCAGTGTGGCTTTGGGGTCAGGAATATAAAAATAAGCCAAAAGGGTCTGGCATGGTGGCTCATGCCTGTAATCCCAGCACTTTGGGAGGCCGAGGCAGGAGGATCAAGGTCAGAAGTTCAAGACCAGCCTGGTCAACATGGTGAAACCCCGTCTCTACTAAAAATACCGAAATTAGCTGGGTGTGGTAGCGCACGCCTGTGATGCCAGCTGCTCGGGAGGCTGAGGTATGAGAATCACTTGAACTCGGGAGGCGGAGGTTGCAGTGAGCCAAGATTGTGCCACTGCACCCCTGCTTTGGTGACAAAGCAAGACTCTGTCTCAAAGAAAAAAAAGAATAGACCAAAGGAATGGAATAAAGGGTATAGATACCGACAAATACATATATGGAAAGTTGATGTAGAACATAAGTCCCTTACCTATCAGCAGGGAGTGGTAAATATTAGACAAGTGGTCCTAAGACAACTGGCTATGTACAGGGAAAAAGAATTTAGATCCCCACTTCCTGCCAAATAAAAATACATCCCACATGGACTAAAAACCTTACATGTATGGTAGGGTGGCAGGGGGAATCTTAAAATTACAAAGTAAATACAGGAGAATGTCTTTATTACATTTTCAGGTTTCTTAAATAAAATACCAAAAGCATAAATGATAATAGACATAATTTGAATACATTTAAATATCAAAATTATATTTTAAAAAAGACCAGACATAGTGAAAACGTAAGCCATTGGAGAAGTTAATTATAACATATATTACTGGGTATTAGTATCAAGAATATTTTTAAATCTCTATAAATCAGTAAGAAAAAAGCAAGTGATAGAGTCAAAAATTTGTCAGTGGTATCAATGGTTAATTGTTACAGGGAAACTAGCCAAAAAACATAAAAGATACTCAACTTCAGTAATAAAGGCAAAATAAAACCACAGTAAAGTACTATTCCACATCCATCAGACAGGCAACATTTAGAAGTCTGAGAAGCCCAAGGGTTGGTAAGGATGTGGAAGAAAAAGAAAAAAAGAATGTGTAAATACGGCTGGTATGAATGTGCATTGCTGAAAATCACACTGGAGGACAATGTTGAAGAGTACATAGCCTATGACCTAGAAATTCTGGCTGTGGGTATATATCCTAAAACAATCTCATGCATATGCCCAAGAAGAAATGAAATACAATGTTTTCTGTAGCACTGTTTTTAAAAGCAAAACACTGGAACCAACCTAAATGTTCAAATATATAATTGTGGCTCATAACTGTTATCCCAGCACCTTGGGAGACCAACATGGGCAGGTGGACCTCTTGAGCCCAGGAGCTCAAGACTGGCCTGCGCAACATGCTAAAACCTTGCCTCCACCAAAAATACAAAAATTAGCCTGGCATGGTGGCACATGCCTATAGTCCCAGCTACTCAGAAGGCTGAGGTGAGAGGATCACCTGAGCCTGGGGAGGTTGAAGCTGCAGCGAGCTTAATCCCAAGACTGCACTGCAACCTGAGTGACAGAGCGGGCCTTGTCTCAAAAACAAAAGAATGGTGGATAAATAAATAGTGCCAAAGTCACACAACGAAATGCCAACTATGTATGTGCAAAATATATAATAACCAGGCAGGAAGGATACATGCTAATTTCAGGATAGTAATTACCTTTGGGCAGAGAGCAATGGAATTGGGCAGTGGGCATTATGGTTAAAATGTACCTGTAATGTTAAAACAAACAGGCAAAAACTCTAAAGCCGGGCAAGATGTCGACATTGGTTAAATCTGTGAAAAATGATAAGCCTGGATCATAAGTGGAGACTAATAAGAAATGATTTCCAGAACCACTTTGGAAGAGTGTGGGGAGTGGACGACCACGTGTGTAACACTGAAGAGGAAGATGAGCTTGTTTGTGCAGATTTCTGAATGACACAAAATAAATTGGCAGCAGTGATGGCCTCTGAGGGAGAGAGAGACAGGAGACTGGGACGAGCAGGGAAAAAGAGCTTTACATCCTTTTTCTATTATTTGACTATTTTTATCACTGGCATATATTTTCTTAATAGTAAAAAATTAAAGCAAAAATATATTTTGAATAAAAATGATTCCTACCACAACAATGCACTTAAATGCCAAATTACTATTTTAAGGAACATTTTGCATCAAATATAAGTGTACCCTTATGCTTGCCATCTTCCCAAATGACTTATTTTTCTACAGCATTCCTTATAATAAATTCCTCATGCTCAGTCACACAGAAATATACACTCTGCCTGCTACATCTGTTTTAACTGTGCATCTATTTATATGGGATGACGGATACCTTCCCTAATAAATCTTACCATTTCCCCTGCTAAGGAACTAAGTGCTGGCTAAATGGTTGATGACACAAGGGAGTTATTCCTGCAATTTCCCTACACAGTAAGACAAATCAATGTAGGGCAGAGTTCTTTTATGAACACTAACAGCTTTGGAGCATGTCAGAAGGTGGGGAGGGATACAATGTATCCATGTTTGGAGACTTTCCTAGCAGAGACAGCTTGAGGCAATCTGACAGCAAAGGCAGGGTCTGATGTCCTAAATGTAGACCTTTTATCTCCGTGAGCTAATTTACAACCAAGAGAGCCATGATACTGCCAGTTCTAGAACTCAGCTACTTTAAACAGCAAATTTTGTCTTATATTTTGCATTGATTTTTTTAAGTGTTATATTGTTTAAAAGCTAATTGCCTTCCTAGAGCACTAATTTCAAATCTTTTCAAACCTAGGACCACTTTAGGGAACGAAGCAGCTAAAACAACTGATTCTCACTGCTGTCTTGTTATCCCAAGCCGGACTCACTTGGTGGAAGGTGTAGAATTCCGCTTTATACCAGTGCACAGGTGTCAAGGAGGCAGGAGAGAGACTCAGGGTGGTGGGAGGCAAGAAGATCAGAGTCATCTCTTTTTCATGTCTTTCATTTCACAACTTCTTCCTTCCCATGCCTGCTGGTGCGCTCCCTCGCCTTGTTCTAGAGCCAAAAGACAGGTCAGCTTCACCGCTTTTTATCCAAGTTGGCAGAGGTTGTGGCAGCGGGCTGGCAACTCTGCCCGATGTTCCCAGTTCCCAAGCTGCAGTTGGGACATGTCCAACAGCAAAGTCACCCAGTAAACAGTTCTGTTTCTCTTTCCTCAAGTTGGCTGGAACCTCTCTAAGCCCTAGTACCACCCACTCTTTAATTCAAGACAAGCCCACAGACCAGAAACTTCACAGATCACTCTGCCTTAAAACAGTCTTTTGCTGGGTACAAAATACCACGTATAAAATTATCAATATGCTACAATTATTTCCATTCCAATCCCTACAGATTATCCTTTTTGACGGTTTGGTTTTCTATTTTTATTAATATCCCTCATGCATCATTCAGTTCAAATTCAAAAGCCTCCTTAGATGTTCATTTTGGGCCTAGCTTTGTGCCAGGTGTGGTGACATGGGGGAGATAAGCAAATATTGCTCCTAATAGTTACTTATTTTAAGATGTTTACAAACTAATTGGAGAGAGAAAAGCCAATATGAAGAATAACTCAAGACAAATCATCTTTAAATGCTGAAAGTGGGGGGAAATATCAGAGAGACATGGAGAGGTCAGGAACACTTAAAGATGTTGGCTGGAGCTGGGATTTGAGCAAGGAGCGGAGGTTGAGGAGGGCTTTCCAGGTCTGAAAAGATGGGCAAGCCTCGGAGGCTGATTTCAGCAGAGCATGTTGTGGGACTCTCAGAGGTCAGTTTAATAAAGGAACTCTGACACTGGAAAACTGGTAAACACGGAGGCAAAGAAAACCAAGAACAAGGGTTGATTAATAAGTCGGCTAAGAATTCATTATCCTGCCATACGTTGAGTACTAGGGATCAAAGGGAACTCATGAATCATGTCGTGCACCTTCATGCCTTCATTTCACAGATGAGAACACTGAGGATTAGCGACTCAAAACAAATTCATCATAGCAGGTAACGAGTTAGTGCCAGAGTGGAAATTCAACTCCAGGGTTTCCAACTCCCATGCTTCACACTCCACTTCAAAACCCCACACGGTTATGCTTCAGTGACACAAGGCCCTTTGGAACAGTGACATACTAACAGTAATAAAATGATAAATTCTGAAGTAGAGGTATTACAGAAGGGACAAGACTTATTTTGTGTACAGATACTTCTAATTTTTTCTTTTCTTGAATTGCACTAGGTATTACATCAGTTTTCACCTCCTCTGCTTGACGGTCCTCATGGCCCTACCTGGTCTTATTTCCCAACACTCCCTAGTCTACAGGCTCCACTCCAGCCAGATGTGTCCATTCATGCTCCCCAGCTTTCGCTAGGTTCTTGCCCATCCCTGGGGTGTTGCTCCAGTTTTCCCCTTTTCAACATTGACATAAAACCCAAGGGTCAGCAAGGACCTCCTGTACCTCAAGTCTTCTCTAGACTCCTATTTAATTTAACTCATTTTAATAAAATTTCATGGAGGACCTGCTGTGTGTCAGACCCTCTGCAAGACACTCAGGATTCCAAAATAAGTAAGGGATGGGTGCCACCCTCAAGGTACAGAGTCTAGAAAAGGAACACAAACATGAAAACAAATCGTTACCACCCAGAATCACAAATATAGGTACGGGAGATACAGAGACACTCTAGTCTAGAAGATGGAAAGGGAGAAGACCTCCTGGACAGAGTGACGTCTGAGATCACTTAGCAAATGAGTGGAACTACATCAGGGGCTGAGTTGGGAGAAAGGAAAAGAAAGGATTATTCCAGGAAGAAAAGACTGGATGTGAACATGCACAGCATTTAGCAACTTTCGTTTGGGTACCAGATTCTGGACCAAAGTAGGTTTGAGTTTGGTCCTAGGATTTAGTTTGCCTTCAGAAAAGTAGGTGGATGGAAGAGCTGGTAGGGAAAAGACAAGAGAGGTAGTCAGGGCTCCTCACCAGGCTACAGGGGCTGGACTGCAGCCTGTAGATGATAAAGAGCAGAAGATATTTGAAGAGGGACAATTTAAATCAAATGTTTGGATGCTTGGTTCACAGGAATATGGGCCCCATCTTACATTCAAGAAATCAGTAAAGCTGTAGAAAGGACAGTTCTGGAGACTGATCCTGAAGAATGAGTAAAATTTCAACAGACTGAAATGGAGGGGAGGTTATTACATTATTAGTGGAGATAGCAAAGCAACTGTTTATTTGCTGTGTTCTGGGTACATTAATTTTTTTCTCCTGAGACATATTACCTCAATTCTGCAAGGACAGAAATCATTTTTCCAACTTCTTTTTGTAGCTCCAAGTAGCTAACACAGTTCTGGATACACAGTGGGTGTTCAGTCAGTTCTTAATAACTGCTTGGGGTGTGTCCAAAAAAAGGGAAGAAAGAAAGAAGAAAACCCCTCACATTTGTTCATGACAGAAGCTTGTTTTTATTCCTAAATCCGTTGCTAAGAATAAAAATGTATAAGTTTTCATAAATGCAAAATTTCATATTTGAAGCAAAGACAGTGTATATAATTGGAAGCTTATGGTTGTCTAATAAAGAACATAAGATTCCAATTAAAGCCAAAATCTCATCTCTAAGCAGGCTTTCTCACTGTGTGGGCATCCCAACTGCTATGTTTGTTTAATAGATCAAATTAAACGGATGACTGCTTTTGAAGGGCATCTTAGGGACTTGAGACTTAGCTTGGTTTCGGTGCTAGTTTCCCTAAGTTTACTACTGAGGGGAGTATTTGGTCTTATGATCCCAAAGTCAAATCACTTTTAAATATTGGGGTGAGTGATCATATGACACAAATATATATATATATATGAGTATGTGTGCATGTGTGTGCACATGTGTGTGATTTTTTCTTAATAAGAAACAATGGGCACTGTGTTTCACCAGTTCTCTTTCCCTCCTTCACATCTGATCAGACTCTGAAAAATACCCCACCTCTTCAAAAACAAATGTTTTCAGTGCAAAGGGCAAATTTTGTTTCATAAAGACAAATGTCCTTTTCATGTGTTCTGCAGTGCTCATATTGCATTACATATGTTATTTGTAACTCATAAGTAGTGAGATACTGTCATGAGGAATAATATTCTAAATAGTTAACAATGGTACAGCATAGACACAAGCCATTCAGAATGGACTCCTGAACAAGCTGGAAGGATGCCAGCTGTCTCACTGGACCTGCACATCCAAGCTGCATCTCGTCCCTGGTGTGTAGACAGTTAAACCTATTTTTTGTCTGTCTCTACTTCCCTTCCAGTAACAGCCACACATTTTCCCTTGAAGAATCACACTCCCTGAAAGGAAATGGCCAGCATGGGACGCTACCTTCCCTAGGCCACAAGGCCGGGGCATGTAATCCAGATTTAGCAAATAAAGACATAGTTCAGGCCAAGCAGAGTCCTCCCCAGGACTTTTCTTCTGGAGTTAATTGGGAAGATTTTCTCTACTTTGGAGATTACTTTGAAGGATGTGAGCCTGAGGCATTTGGAGACCAGCCATCTTGTCTTTGTGGAGGATAAATCCTAACCGAAGACTGAAGTCAAGAAGAAATAAGTGAACCTAAGAAAGAAAGAGGGAAACAGAGTCCTGGCAACATGGTTTGAGTCTTTGTAACAGCTGTGCCTACAGCCGGATGCAATCTCCGGACTTCCCAGTTACTCAAATACAGTTTTTTCTTCTTTCTCTTTTTTGTTTTTTCTTAGCATTCAGATAAGAACTGAGTAATAATTATGCCCACATAGTATAATTCTATGTAATTTCCATTACACAATGCTGATGAAATCTTGAACTTAACTGAAAACTCTGCTTTTTATTAGATTGTCCTGAGGCTCCAAACCAATGCATCATGCACCTAGAAACCACCATGTTTCCTTAATCAAAGAAAAGTTTGCCTGGCAAGAGATGTGTGGAAATAATCAAAACAACATATGCTCATAGATGTATTCAGGAATATATATATATATATATATATATATATATATATATATATATCTCCCCTTAATTTTGAAAGATGCCAGATGTCATTTCTTTCCACATTAGTATAACTGAAAAGAACTATTACTTCCCATACCTTAAAAATGCTTTGAAATTTTTCTATACTCTTCATTTAATTATTTATACTGGATCACAGGTTTACCTCATTCATTTTTCGTGTAAGCATATTTTAGGAAGTCGTTATGTACAGGTTGCTGTTATAGGCTCTGGGGGAAAAAGATGAATTAGGCAGTTCCCCTGTCCTCCAGACTCTGGTGAGAAAAGCAGAAGTGCAAATAGATAAATGGTGTGAAAGTTGGCAAGGTAAGCACCTTCCCTGCTACTGGAGGCTTCTTCCTCCTCCATAGAGGCACAGCCAAGAGCTGGACACAGTGGAGTCTAGCAGGTGCACATGGCTCCATAAAAGTAGCTTTCCCAGTGTTCCAGGTTAAGCTGTTCAGCAAATCATATGGTCACAGATTTTCCGGCATTTCAAACATTGAGATGCTTTACTATTGCTTTGATCCTTTTAAAGTACAAAATTTTATCAATGGAAAAATAAAGAGTTTTCCCATCATTGATCAATGTAGTCTTAACTTTCTTTGCAAGGCCAGCTATGATCTTTAGGAAGTTACTTTGGTTGATTAATACTTCAAATTATAAATTAAATTTAAATTCTAAAAAGTTTAATTATGAACAAAATGCTTCACAGCACAGAGAAAAGAACTATTAAATTTACATTTTCAGTCACTGTCAAGCCTCTATTTATTCAGTCATTCTTTCCTTTAAAAGGCACTGTAGCTAGGTCTTTGGAGTGGATTCTGTTACAAGAAATTCCTTGAGGCTGTCTCATTTTCCTCAACTCCTCACTGGAATTTCATAATGATTTAACCCATAGCTAGAATTCACTTAGAAATTCAAAAAGACACTGACCATAATTTCTTTCACTGTTTTTCTTTAGTTCCTAGATCTGCGAGTGTTGTTTTGTTTTGGTGGATGATCGTAGGCTGCATTTCACAAATGAGGAGAAAAAGTAAGTCTTCCATTCCTTTTCCCGTCCTATTCAAACTGCCTTTCAAATTATCCACATGGGTTTTCAGATTAGATAGTCCCCAAAATGGCTTCTGGTTTTTGCTCTAGAAGCAACTCTTATCAGAGGAAAATAAAGCATTCATTTTGTTAGATTATTTATTTAAAGGATTTCATGCCTGAGTCATATATTAAATGATTTGCAGACTAGAGAGCACCTCAGAAATTATCTATTCCAAATTCTTTGTTCTACAAATACTCAGACAAGATAAAAGACTCGCCCGATTTGCAGAGCTAGTCAGTGGCACTGCCAAGACTAGAACTCAGATCTCAGCAAGGAACTCAGCATTGCTAAGTTCTCTGACCATTTCCCATAATAACTATTACAAATATTCACCACTGATGAACCTCATAATACTACCTCCCTGTCACTCTGGCCCCTACTTCACAGAAGACTGGAAGCCACCAAGCAGGAACTCTTTTTTTGTTTTTTCACTTTTTTTTTTTTTTGAGATGGAGTCTTGCTCCGTCACCCAGGTTGGAGTGTAGTGGTAGGGTCCCAGTTCACCGCAACCTCTGCCTCCCAGGTTCAAGCAATTCTCCTGTCTCAGCCTCCTGATTAGCTGGGACTACAGGCCTCTGCCACTATGCCCGGCTAATTTTTTTTTTTTTTTTTTTTTTTTAGTAGAGACAGGGTTTCACCTTGTTGATCAGGATGGTCTCAAACTCCTCACCTGAGGTGATCCATCCCCCTCAGCTCCCAAAGTGCTGGGATTATAGGCATGAGCCACTGTGCCCGGCCCAGTTTCCACTTTTAAACTTTCTCATATCTCATCTTAAAAGAAAAATAACAGATATTATTACCCTTCAGGGTAATCCTCACATTTGCCGTCTGTGTCACACTAAGTCTCTCTCTCTTTTTTTTTCTTTTTGAGACATGGCCTTGTTCTCTCACCCAGGCTGAAGTGCAGTGATGTGAACATGTCTCACTGCAGCCTCAACTTCCTGGGCTCAAATGATCCTCTTGCCTCAGCCTCCTGTGCAGCTGGTACCACAGGTGCGTGCCACTACACCTGGCTAATTTTTTTTTTATTTTTTGTAGAGACAGGTTCTCGTTTTGTTGCCTAGGCTGGTCTTGAATACCTGGGCTCAGCCTCCCAAAGTGCTGGGATTATAGGCGTAAGCCATCATGCCTGGCCAGACTCCCATGTCTTCTAAAACCTTGTTCTGTTAATATTAAACCTCATTCTCTCAGCTATATGGGGATTTTCTCTCCATCAGCCTGTTCTGTTCAGCACATAAACATGCTGGAACATCTGCATTCATAGAGACATTGTGCCCATTCTGAAAATATTCTTTGTTTTCTTTTCATCATAGCCAAACTTAAGAAAGTTTTCACAGTCACGCCGCCCATTCATTCCTTCAGCTTCAAAAATCTGACTTTTGACATTGCTATTCAACCAAAAATGTTTGGGCAAAGGCCATCTCTGTGCCTTTCTTTTTTTTTTTTTTTTTTTTTTTTTGAGGCAGCGTTTCGCTCTTGTTACCCAGGCTGGAGTGCAATGCTTGCCATCTCGGCTCACCGCAACCTCCACCTCCTGGGTTCAGGCAATTCTCCTGCCTCAGCCTCCTGAGTAGCTGGGATTACAGGCACGCACCACCATGCCCAGCTATTTTTTTTTGTATTTTTAGTAGAGACGGGGTTGCACCATGTTGACCAGGATGGTCTCGATCTTCTGACCTCGTGATCCACCCGCCTAGGCCTCCCAAAGTGCTGGGATTACAGGCTTGAGCCACCGCACCTGGCCATATCTGTGCCTTTCAAGGACATTTTTCAATTCTCTCCTTTTGAGAACTCTCTTATCTTCTCCTTTCTTTTTCTCCTTTTACCATTGGGTTTACTTTCAAGTTTTTCTCTCTCTTCATTCCTTCCTTAATTTCTGATACTTTCCAGGGTTCCATTCCTAGTGCCTTTTTCTTCTTATTCTATATTGCAAATGACAACTCCCATTGAAATCCATGCCTCAGTCCTCACACAAAAATTTGTGTAATGTACAAATGTCATTTAAAGAAAAATATCTCTCTGAAGTTTTCAACATTGACTAAAATTTTTTAATTATAATACTATCTACTTACTTGAATATAAAACTAAATGTAAATTCCTTGTGTTCACAGGGTTTTGCTTTTGTTTTTGTTTTGAGACAAAGTCTCGCTCTGTTGCCCAGGCTGAAGTTCGGTGGTGTGATGTCATCCCACTTCAATCAACCTCCACCTCCCAGGTCCAAGCAATTCTCCTGCCTCAGCCTCCCGAGTAGCTGGGATTACAGTCACCCACCACCACACCCAGCTAATTTTTGTATTTTTTAGGAGAGATGGGGTTTTGCCATGTTTCCCAGGCTGGTCTCGAACTCCTGACCACAAGTGATCCACCTACACAGCCTCCCAAAGTGTTAGGATTACAGACATGAGCCACTGGGCCCAGCCATGTTCATAGTTCTTATGAAGTGATACAACTAAAAACTTTTTTCAGTGAATGCAAATAAAACTAACATTCCAAAATACTCATAAAATGAAATGAATATTAATTTATCTGAATAGTTACATTGTTTACTTGAAACTAAATTGTCAACTTACAATTACAATATGAATATAGGACTGGCTGCTAAGAACATAGTTCCCCTTTAATTAAACTGAGCTGTGTGCCATGTGATGATTCAGTTCTCCCACTACTTTTCTCTGTTCAAACTACTGTGAAACCTTCATTCACATGGGCAAGCACACAGTGACACCATTGTGTCAGCACTTGACCTGTTTGCATCATTCACATATTAAGCCTAGCTCTGTGATATTTGGCACCGGCAAGATTAGAAACATAAATATCAATTCAGACACCAAAGTAAGTTGGCAATATTCATTCATGAGGTGGTCATCCAGATAATTCAGATTATTGTTGAAATGAAAGCATGAACGTAAGCACAAATGTAAAAATCAACCTAGTAAACACAGACCACTGAAAACATATCCAAGGAATCTCAAGGATCTGAGGACCCCAACTTTGTGAGTCCCAGATCTATATCCATAGCCCAAAACCCTCTCCTGAGTTTCTCTCCTGTATTTCCAACTGCCTACTAAACATTTTCTCTACCTACATGACACCTCAGAAGCAACATGTCCAAACTGAACTTGTTATCATTCCCCACGCACACACCCACCTTAACCTGTATCCCCAATCTTAGTGAATGACATCATCATCTACCCAGTGACCGAAGCCAAAACCCTGAATCTCATGCTAGATTCCTTCCTTCCCCTCACCTCCTACACCCAAATCTTGTTGAGCCTACTTCCTATACTTGTTTCGTATCAAGAGCCATTTTTCCTTTGACCCAGCAATCCTACTCGGAAATTATCTCAAAGAAATAATTTAAATAGTAATGAAGGAACAAACAAAAAAGCAAAGGTGTTCACTCCACTGTTGTACTTAAAAAGGAAAAACTGAAACAACAAGACCACCTAAGAGGAGGAGAAAGATTAAACTAAATAAGGTACAGGTTGTCCTTATTCAGGAGCAACATAAAATTATGGTTCTTGGCAGACTAGCTAGAAAAAAAAAAAAAAAAACACCCTTTTTAATAAATTGTATTGTATATATTTAAAGTATACAACATGAGCTTATGGGATGCATTAGATAATGATATGATTACCATAGTGAAGCAAATCAACATATTCATCACTTCACATGGTAACCCATTAATTTTGTTGTTACTGCTTTTGAGCAGCTGAAAACTACTCATTTAGCAGGAATCCCAAATACAGTGGAATTTTATTAACTGTAATCCTCATGTTGTGCATGAGGATTATATTAGATCTTGAGCATGCTCATCCTACACATATGCTACTTAGCACTCCCCGACCTACATCTCCCCATTTCTTCTCCACCTTCCTTTTCCCCACTCTGGTTATCACTGAGCATTCAGAATGACAGACGAGACAGAACCTGTGCCCAAGGGAGGCAGGCTACCATTCTGGATTTTGCATAAAGTCAGGAATCCCAAGAAAGCAATATTCTCAGTGAGCAAACTAGAAAACAATCTACTCACAGAGGAAGATAGTAAGGAAAATTGCCTGTCTCAGTCTTGGCCAGAAATGAAGGTCAGAAATAAGTTATTCTTGAGAATTCAAAACTAAAAGCCCGCTCTCAAGTGGATTTAGTGAGAGGATATACAGAATCTGAATGTCCCCCCAAAATACAAGAAACAATTTGTATTTAAATAAATCTTAGGTTAGTAGTGGCCCTAGAAACTGAAGCAAATTTCTCTCAGGAAATTCAATTTCAACTTGGGCTTTCAAAAAATCCCAATGAACATAAACCATAATAAAAGATAGTGAGACATGAATAAGTAAGTCATCAGGAACAAGTCTCTACTTTTAAAAAACTGCTCTACCTATATAACACTATCTGACACTATCATATTCACAAAAGCTTCAGATGTAAAAGTTGCTATAGAATATAAATAAACATATCTAATACATTTTTAAATAAAAGGAAGTATAGCCAAATTATGAGTCTATAAAAAATTAGTAGAGTAGTAAAAGAACCAACAAGAACTTTAAGAAATGTAAAATATATTTATTAAAAAATTTAAACTATGATTTTTTTTTTGGAGATGGAGTCTCACTCTGTCACCAGGCTGGAGTGTAGTGGCTCAGTCACAACTCACTGCAAACCCTGACTCCTCGATTCAAGTGATTCTCTTGCCTCAGCCTCCTGAGTAGATGGGATTACAAGCATACACCACCATGCCCAGCTAATTTTTGTATTTTTAGTAGAGACAGGGTTTCACCATCTTGAACAGGATGGTCTCGATCTCCTGACCTCGTGATCTGCCCACCCCGGCCTCCCAAAGTGCTGGGATTACAGATGTGAGCCACTGTCCCTGGCCAAAAGCAGGACATTTTAAAAGCTGCAAAGATTATATCAATCATAGTCCCTAAAGAAACACATGACACACTGGAAGTGTTTAACTGAAAAGAGTTTAGTGAAGGAAACATTTAATGAGGTGAGGGCAGGGTTAAGGGAACCAGTAAAGGGGAGTGAAAAATACTGAGATGAGCAAGACTGGAAAACTAATACTAACTAGAGAAAGAGATAAGGACTCTGTGAGTGGAGCTCAATCAGAGTTGGAACGAAGAAACAGGCACCTCCCAACAGGAGCTAAAGTCACAACAGACTGCAGCCTCTGACAGATGGGAGCCAGGTAGGGAGGAACACCTTCCCAGTTCTATGGGTTTGTCCTATATATGAACTTAACCCAAAACCAGATGGCAGAGGAACCCAGACGATGCTGTAGAGGTCATCCTCATAGGACACAGAGCAGGGCAGAGGAAGGTATCAGTGAATTACAGGGAGTAGGAGGGGACAAAAGAGGTCCAATAGGACTTCATCGGCATAAGGATAATGGAGATAAATTCAAATATATCAATAATAACAAAGTATCCAAATGGAGTAAACTCTAAGTTACAAGTCGAAGATTGTCAAACTGAGTTTTTGTTTGTTTTTGTTTTGAGACAGTCTAACTGTGTCACCCAGGCTGGAGTGCAGTGGCGTGATCTCGGCTCATTGTAACCTCCGCCTCCCCGGTTCAAGCGATTTTCCTGCCTCAGCCTCTGGAGCAGCTGGGATTACAGGCATTTGCCACCATGCCCAGCTAATTTTGTATTATTATTTTTTTTTTTAGTAGAGATGGGGTTTCTCCATGTTGGTCAGGCTGGTCTTCAACTCCCCACCTCAGGTGATCCACCCACCTTGGCTTCCCAAAGTGCTGGGATTACAGGCGTGAGCCATCACACCCAGCCCAAAATGTGTTTTTTTAAAAAACCAAATATATGCTGCCTTAAAAAGATGTATTTCAACTATAAAGACAAAGAAAGATTAAAAGTGGGAAAAGAAAAACAATGTATCAGGGAAATATAATCCCAAAGAAAGTGGGTATACTGTATACGATTTTATTAAGACAAATATTTACAAAAATTATTAAAAATGAAATGAATCACTAGACATTGATAAAAAGCTATATAGTGTACTGGTAAATATTTAACAGGCTCCCAGGAGAAGGGGAAGACTTATTTCTAGTGTTTTCCCTTTTCTGTGATGAAAATATCCTTAACCATGGCCAGTTTCAAGCCACCAGTGTGAAGTTAACTGACTCACAAAATTATAAAAGTTTAACATCAGCTCTGATGGGTTGCAGTTCTTATGAGTAAAAGTTCGTTTCAGTAACTCCACTCGACAAAACGTTCCATTCATTGGGAAAATAAAGCTATTAAAAACACACTTGCTGCTATACTTTGCATATACTTGATTGGAATAGGAATGGAGGGAAAAGCTATATTGGGATAATTGAGGAAAATTAATAGTAGAATGTATATTAGATAATAACATTGTATCAATGTTAAATATCTTTGATGAGAGAATACACCTATACCTTCTATTTTCCTAAGATATACTGTTGGTGTTTGAGGGAAGGAAGTGCTTTGATATTTGCAATTTACTTTCAAATAGTTCATGAAAAAGGATATATGGTAACACTGGTTAGAACTGTGCAATAAGGAACCTCAAGGGTCCCTCCTTCCACAGAAACACGGATAAATTGAACAAAATCATAGGAATCAACTTTATCTAAACTCTGCAAAATAGTCAAAAGTTTACAGCAAAAAACTGACCACCAAATCAAGAAAAAGATGTTAAAAAGGCCAGAAAGCTTTCCTGAATTTGTACTTGCCTTTGCTCTCAGACTCAGTGACAGTCTTGAAGACAGCAGCCAGTGTTGGACCCTGCACCCTGGCTCCAGAAAAAGAAGAGCAGGTTGTACTCACAAAGAATAGTGTCTGTCTTTCCTAACCTGTCTGAGGGCTACCTAAAGGACTGACACAAGGAGCTTGCTTTTGTTTCACCTGACACAGACTTACTCATGGCAGAAAAGTGACTGTGCGGAGAACATTCTGTGCAAACGTTATAAAGCCAGTAAATAACATGCTTATACCTGGGACACAAAAATTATAATTGAGGCAAACAACAGATATGCTAAAAGCCTGAAAGGAAAAGACAGGGAGAGTTTCTTTGGAAAATTAGGCATTCAAAAGTGCCCATATACACTGGGGAATTCAGCCACGTGCATACCCAAGGTAGAGCACACGCTGGAAAAGACCTGAGAAGATCTGTGTGGAAGATCAGCTTCTGCTTCTGGCTGATCTCTAGGGTCAGTGCAAGCAAGAAATGAAGGCTAGGGCAGAGCTATAAACAGCCTGGCTAAACATTGAAGGAGGGCTCCAATACAGAGCCAATTAAGAGATATCCTTTCTTCCTTTTTTCTTTTTTCTTTGGCCCTCTGTCTCCTCCCAATCCTCTCTTTTTCTTTTATGTCAGCCAAGAATCCAGAAACATAAAACCGTTCTTCAAAAATGAGAGAGAGAAATTAAGAAATCCCCAGATAAAAGCTAAGGAAGTTTGTTCCTAGTGAAACTGCTCTACGAAAATATACTAAAGGAGAGTCCTTTGGGCTGAAATGAAGACAGAAATTGGAAGCCATATGAAGAACTCCAGTAAAGGTAACTATATAAATAAATATGAAACTCAGTATTTTTAGCTTTCAACTCCTTTCTTATTTCCCACATGATTTAAAAGATAAATACATAAAAATTCCTGTATCCTTGCTTCTCCCATGCTTGGTGCTTAAATAACAGAAAAATAAGAAACAAATCTTATATCTTTTTGTTAATGAGCACATAACATATAAAGATATAATTTGTAACAATCACAACATAAAGTATAGACAGACCTGTATAGGAGCAAAGATTTTTGTATGCTATTAACATTAAATTTGTATCAATTCAAACTAGGTTGTTATAAATTTATGATGTTGATTGTAACCTCTGTGGTAACCACTTAAACAATATTTTTAACATACTGATAAGAAAATTAGAGGAGTTTGAGGCTGCAGCAAGCCATGATCATGTGACTGCACTGCAACCTGGGCAACAGAGCAAGACCCTCCCTGTCTCTGAAAAAAAGTCAAGAAAATTAGAAGGGTATTAAACGGTACACTAAAAATAGCAAAAATCAGCAAAATACAAAAGAAGGCAGTAATGGTGGAAATGAGGAATAAAAAAGGTGTAAGACATAAAGAAGGAGTGCCTGGAGAGCAGCAACAGCCCAGCCACCACCGCCATGTCCCAGGCTGATTTTGATAAGGTCACAGAAGACGGGAGGAAGCTGAAAATAGGACCAGATGATGAAGAGCTGAAAGAACTGTTCTTCCTGGGCTTTACAGACAAGCTGTAATTGGAAACATTAATATTGAGTGTCCAGAAATGCTAGAATTAAAAGACAAGGCCAAACGGGAAGCATAGAACCTCCAAAAAGGATTGTCAAAGGAAGATACAATGAGGGCCCGTGTTTCTAAAGCAGAAGAGCTGATAGAAAAATGTGAAATTTAGTATAAAATGTATGCGAAATTTTCCTTTTTGAAGCCTTCATAATGGTATCATGACCAAACATTTAGAGTTAACACTGTTAACTCTGTGTATTGTGTATATTTTTGCTAGTATTATGAATTATAATACTTAATTAGACGTATGCTAAAATTGTATAGTTAACCAAATTGTACTTGCTTAAATCAGGTGTCTCTGAGTTCTTTATAAAACATTTTTTTTCTTTTCATAGATTCGGGGTACAGGGGCAGTCTTGTTGCATGAACGCATCATGTGCTGGTGAAGTCTGGGCTTTCAGTGTCCCTGTTACCCAGATAGTGTACAATTGTGCCTGAAAGGTAGTTTCTCATTCCTCACCCCCTCGAACCTTCGACCTTTCTAAGTCTTCGGTGTCTGTTGTTCCACACTCCACGTCCATGTGTACACATCGTTTAGCTCCCACTTATAGGTGAGAACATGTGATATTTGACTTTCCATTTCGGAGTTATTTCACTGAAGATAACAGCCTCCAGTTCCAACCAAGTCGCTACAAAAGACATGATCTCATTCTTTTTTTAACGGCTCAGTAGTATTCCATGGTTTCTTTGTCCAATCATCTGTGGATAGACACTTAGGTGGATTCTATATCTTTGCTATTGGGATTAATGCTATGATAAACACATGGGTGCAGGTGTCTTTTTGATATCATGATTTATTTTCCTTTAGGTAGGTACCCAGTAGTGGGATTGCTGAATGGAATGATGTTCCGCTTTTAGTTCTTTGAGAGTTTCCATATTATTTTCCATAGAATTTGTACTGGTTTGTGTTCCCATCAGCAGTGTATGAGTTTTCCTTTTCTCTGCATCCTCACCGACATCCGTTGTTTTTTGACATTTTAGAAAAGTCTCCCTTGGTAGTATTTATACAAAGGTTAGGAATTTTTTTTAAAGATATGGAGAAAACAAAGAGCAAAGTGGCATTAGTGGCACCTTTTTTTTTAAGGCAGAGTCTTGATCTGTCGCCAGGCTGGAGTGCAGTGGGGCCATCTCAACTCATTGCAACCTCTCTCCCCGGTTTAAGCAATTCTCCTGCCTCAGCCTCCCAAGTAGCTAGAACTACAGGTGCATGCCATCACGCCCAGCCAATTTTTGTATTTTTAGTAGAGACGGGGTTTCACCATGTTGGCCAAGATGGTCTCCATTTCTTGACCTAGTGATCCACCATCCTCGGCCTCCCAAAGTGCTGGGACTCCAGGAGTGAGCCACCACGCCTGGCCAGGTAGTACTTTCTTATCAGTTATTACTTTATGTAAATAAACTTTCAAATCAAAAGGCAGAAAAATTAGCACAATGTGTTTTTTAAAATGATGCAACTATATGCTATCCACAAGAGACTAACTTTAGAGCCAAAGACACAAATAGTTTGAGTAAAAGGATGGTAAGTGGGTTAAATTATGACTTCTTAAAAGATATGTTAAAGTCCTAATACCCAGCATCTGTGAATGCAGGCTTATTTGGAAATAGGGTCTCTGCACACATAAGGTTATTAGATGGGCCCTAAATCAATATGACTGGTGTGCTTATAAGAGCAGGGGAAGGCTGGGCAAAGCGGCTCACACTTGTGATCACAGCACTTTGGGAGGCCACAGCAGGAGGATCTCTTGAGGACAGGAGTTTAGGACCAGCCTGGGCAGCATAGTAAGACCCTGTCTCTACACACACACACACAAATTAGCCAGGTGTGGTGGCATGTATCTGTATTCCCAACGGGAGGGTTGGGTGGGACGATTATTTGTGCCTGGGAGGTTGATGATTGCATCACTGCACTCCAGTCTGGGCAACAGAGTGAGACCCTGTCTCTAAAAAAACAAATAAAAAACAAGATTTTTTTTTAAAAAAAAAAAGAGAGAGAGAGGAGGAGGAAAAGAGACACAGGGAAGAAAGACGTGTGAAGAAGGAGGCAGAGACTGAAGTGATGCAGCTATCAGCCAAGGAATTCCTGGGACTACCAGAAGCTGGAAAAGGCTCCAGAGGATCCTGCCATAGATGCTTCAGAAAGAGCATAATCTTGTCAACATCTCACTTTAGAACTGCTGGCATACAGGAGATAAATTTGTGTTGTTTTAAGGCACCCCGTTTTCAATACTTTGTTCCAGTGGTACTAGGAAACTAATACGGGGGAAAAAAGATACTTCATGCCGATAGTAATCAGAAAAGACTGGGAATGGCTATACCAACATCAGACAAACTGGACTTTAAGTCAAAAACTGCTACAAGAGAAAAAGAAGGTGGTTATGTATTGATAAAAGGTCAATTCATGAAGAAGATACAAAAATTATGCACATATTTGTACCAAACAGAATAACTCAAAAATATGTGAGGCAAATACTGAGAGAATTGAAGACAGAAAAAGAAAAGGCTACCATATTAGCTGGAAACTTCAATACCCTACCATCAGTAATGGTTAGAACATCTATACAGAGGCCGGGCGCGGTGGCTCAAGCCTGTAATCCCAGCATTTTGGGAGGCCAAGGTGGATGGATCACGAGGTCAAGAGATCGAGACCATCCTGGTCAACAAGGTAAAACCCGTTTCTACGAAAGATACAAAAAATTAGCTGGGCACGGTGGCACGTGCCTATAATCCCAGCTACTCGGGAGGCTGAGGCAGGAGAATTGCCTGAACCCAGGAGGCGGAGGTTGCGGTGAGCCGAGATCGTGCCATTGCACTCCAGCCTGGGTAACAAGAGCGAAACTCCGTCTCAAAAAAAAAAAAAGAAAAGAAAACAATGTACCAGAACCAATGGGAGGAGCAAAAAAGCAGGGGTCAGAGGGGATGTCAAGCAGTAAACATTTATATTTAAAAGGGCCATGGGGGCTCACACCAGTAATCCTAGCTCTTTGGGAAGCTGAGGCAGAAGGAAAGCTTGAGACTAGCCTGGGCAACATGGCGAAGCTCTGCCTCTACAAAAAAGTAGCTGGGCAAGGTGGCATACACCTTTAGTTCCAGCTACTTGGGAGGCTGAGGCAGGAGGACAGCTTGAACCCAGGATGCAGAGATTGCAGTCAGCTGAGATTGGGCCAAAAACAAAGAGAGAGAGAAAGAAACAGAGAGAGAGATTATATCAGCAATAAAAAAACAAAAACCTCTCAACAAAGAAAACTCCTGGACAAGGTGGCTTCTGCACTGCTGAATTATACCAAACATTTAAAGAGTTAACATCAATCCTTCTCAAAGTCTTCCTAAAGAAGAGAAAAGAATACTTTCTACTTATTCTC
Organism: Saguinus oedipus; assembly: GCA_031835075.1. NCBI lineage: Eukaryota > Metazoa > Chordata > Mammalia > Primates > Cebidae > Saguinus > Saguinus oedipus. Next base: position 984,276 of record CM063176.1, read on the forward strand.
TGAAACCAGCATTACCCTGACACCTGAGTCAAATAAAGAAACCACAGGAGAATATGCAATATACTTAGCATATATGAATATAGTTGCAAAACTCCTCAACAAAATACTAGTAAATGAAATTCAGCAACATATTTAAAGATTATACAGTGTGACCAAATGGGTTTTACACCAGGAATGTGTAGAATGCAAGGATGATTAAACACATGAAAATTAATCAATGTAACACATCACATTAATAAAATGAAGGAAAAAACATGATATTATCATCTTGATAGATGTAAAAAAGCATTTGACAAAATTCAACACTCTTTCATGAGCAAAAACACCAAGAAAACTAAAAATAGAAAAGAACTTCCTTAACATAATAAAGGGCATTTATGAATAACCCAAAGCTAATATTGTACTCAATGGTGAAAGACCGAAAACTTTTCTCCTACCATCAGGAGCAAGACAAGGATGTCCACTTTCACAGGTACTATGTAACATTTTACTGGAAGCTTTAGCCAGAGAAATTAGGCAAGAAAAAAGTAAAAGGAATATAAATTTAAAAGAAAAAGTAAAACTATTCCTTTTTGCAGATGACCTGATCTTTTACATGGAAAATTTTAAAAAAAAATCACAGAAGAAATAATAGAGATAATAAATGAATTCATCCAAATTTCAGGTGTAATATCAATACTTGAAATCAGTTGTATTGCTATAAACAAGCAGTAAACAATCTGAAAATGATTTTAAGAATACAATGTTACCATAAGAATATCCAAAAGACTAAAAGATGTCATAATATTATTAATACCCATTTCTTTTAGAATAAAGCAACATTTCCATTCTCTCTCCCTCTTTTTCTTCCTCTCCTTCACTCCTTTCTTTTTCTTTCCTTCTCTCAAAAAAAAAGACGTCATAATAAATTTAATCAAGGAAGTAAGACATCTATACTGAAACATTGATGAAAGAAATTAACGAGGAGCTAAATAAATGGAAGCACACCTTGTGCTGGTGGACTGGAAGACATTTCTACAGCCATAACGTAATTCCTGTCAAAATTCCAACGGGCTTTTCACAAAAATGTAAAAGCCAATCCTCAAATTTACATGGAGCTACAAGGGGCTCCATATGAAAAAGAGTAGCAGGCCTGGCATGGTGGCTTGGGCTTGTAATCCCAGCACTTTGGGAGGCCAAGGTGCGTGGGTCGCTTGAGGTCAGGTGTTTGAGACTAGCCTGGCCAACATGATGAAACCAGTCTCTACTAAAACACAAAAATTAGTCAGCCAGTGGCAGGTGCCTATAATCCCAACTACTGGGGAGGCTGAGACAGGAGAATGACTTGAACCCAGGAGGCGGAGGTTGCAGTGAGCCAAGATCATGCCACCACACTTCAACCTGGGCGATGAAGCGAGACTCCATCTCAAAAAGAAAAAGAATAACAAAACTGGAAGTCTCACACTTCCTGGTTAAAAATTTACTACAAATCTAAAGTAATCAAACCCTGTGATACTGACATAAGGATAAACCTGTAGACCCACAGAGTAAAACTGAGCGTCCATAAGTAAATCCATACATCTATGGCCAACTGATTTTCAACAAGGATGCCAAGACCATTCAATGGGGAATGAATAGTCTTTTCAACAAATAGTACTGAGATAACTGAATATCACATGCAAAAGAATAAACAGGAACCCCCCACATCACAGCATGTAGAAAAGTTAACTCAAAATGGATCAAAGACCTGTAAGAAACTATAAAACTGTAAAACCCTTAGAGGAAAACATAAGGGTAAATTTTCATGTCCTTGGACAATGGATTCTTCGATATGCTAGCAACAGACAACAAAATAGATAAATTTGATTTTATCAAAATGAAAAACTTTTGCAGATCAAAGGCCATTATTAAATGAAAAGACAACAAATACAGTGGGAGATAATACTTGCAAATCATATATGTGATAAGGTCTAGTGTCCAGAGGCCAGTGCAGTGGCTCAGTTCTATAATCCCAGCACTTTGGGAGGCTGAGGATCACAAGGTCAGGAGTTCGAGATCAGCCTGGCCAGTAAGGTGAAATGCTGTCTCTACTAAAAATTAGTCGGGCATGGTGACACACTCCCGTAATCCCAGCTACTTGGGAGGCTGAGGCAGGAGAATTGCTTGAACCTGGGTGGCGATGGTTGCGTGAGCCCAGACTGTACCACTGCACTCCAGCCTAGGCGACAGAGCAAGACTCTGTATTTTTTTTAAAAAAAGGAGACTAGTGTCCAGAATATATTTAAAGAACTTTAACAAGTCAATAACCAAAAGACAATCCAGTTTTAAAATGAGCAAAGTTCTTGATAGACATTTCTCCGAAAAAGATTATACAAATTGTCAACAAACATAAAAAATGTTCCACATCATTAATCATTAGAGAAATGCAAATCAAATCCACAATGAGATACCACTTAACACCCACTAGGTCAGCCATAATGGTAATAATCATCGTTGTCATCATTAGAAAATAACAAGTGTTGGTAAGATGTGGAGACATTAGAACTCTCACAAATTGCTATTAGGAATGTAAAATGGTGCAGTAACTGTAGAAATAGATACTGTTATTTTTTTAAAGTTAAACATATAATTACCATATGACCAGCAATTCCACTCCTAAGTATATACCCAAAAGATTTGAAAACAGGTCAAACAGATACTTTTACACAAACGTTCATAGCAAAATTATTCACAATAGCCAAAAGATATTAATAGAAATGGTCCAAATGTTAATTAATGGATGAATGAATAAACAAAATGTAGTACATACATATAATGGAATATTACTCAGCCATAAAAAAGATGAAGCACTGATACATGCTACCATGTGCTAGAACTTGAAAACGTTATGCTAAATGAAGAAGCCAAATGAAAAGATCCTGTATTACACAAACAGTCTAGAATAGGGAAATCCATAAAGATGTGTTGATTGGTGGTTTTCAGGAGCTGGTGGGAGGAGTGGGAAGTGACTGCTCAATAGATACAAGGTTTTTCCGGAGGTGATGAAAATGTTTTAGAACTAGACAGAGGTAGTGGTTCCACATTGTGAATGTTCTAAATGCCACTGAATTGTACACTTTAAACTGTTAATTTTATGTCAATTTCATATCTATTTTTAAAAATATATACATATATTCATTCATACACAGATAGAAATAGAGAAAGCAATGTGGCAAATGTTAGTGGCTCATAAATCTAGGCCAAAGATGTATAAATATTCATTGAACTATTATTTCAAGTTTCATGTAGAAGTTAATAAAATGTTGAGAAAAACTTATTCATATAGTAACTTACCTTTCGTATAAATAAAAAATCAACAAATATACCATAAAGATGGGAGATTTTAAGAAACTGTCTTAATAATTAACAGGTAAAGTTGATTTTTAAAACTTAGTAAGGATAAGGAATATTTGAACAATTTTGTTTATAGAACATTGTACCAGAAACTGCAAAAACTGCAACCTTTCAGATACGCATGTAGCATTTATGAAAATAGACCATATGTTAGGAGATAAAGCAAATCTTGATAAATTTTGATGCATCAGTATTATATAGAACATATCATGATTATAATACCAGTCACAATCAATAAATTTTTTAAATATTCCAAAAGTTCTATAGTTAACAATTATTCATGGAATAAAGAAAAATATGATGGAAGTTTAAAAAATTGACCTAAATTACAGCAAAAATAGTGAATCAAAACTTGTAGTACTTGGAGAAAATGTATAGCCAAATCTTAGAAAAAAAAGAAAAGGTAAAAACTAGTAAGACTTAATTTTATTTATTTTGTAGAGACTGGGGTCTTACTGTGTTGGCCAGGCTAATCTCAAACTCCTGGCCTCAAGCTATTCTCTCATCTCAGCCTCCAAAAATGCTCTTTTTCTAATGTTAAAAGTTAGGTCTGGCAATGAGCCACTGATCCAGCCTGACTTTTAACATTAGAAAAAGGGTAACAGCTGCATAGCCAAGACAATCCAAAGCAAAAAGAACAAAGCTGGAGGCATTACACTACCTGACTTCAAACTATAATACAAGGCTACAATAACCAAAACAGCATGGTACCAGTACCAAACAGATATATAGATCAATGGAACAGAACAGAGGCCTCAGAAGTAACACCACACATGTACGACCATCTGATCTTTGACAAAAGAGAACAAGCAATGGGGAAAGGATTCCCTATTTAATAAGTGGTGTTGGGAAAACTGGATCCCTTCCTTACACCTTATGCAAAAATTAACTCAAAACAGATTAAAGACTTAAATGCATGACCTAAAACCATAAGAACCCCAGAAGAAAACCTAGGTAATACCATTCAAGACATAGACATGGGCAAGACTTCATGACTAAAACACCAAAAGCAATGGCAACAAAAGCCAAGATAGACAAACGGGATCTAATGAAACTAAATAGCTTCTGCAAAACAAAAGAAACTATCATCAGAGTGAATAGGCAGCCTACAGAATTAGAGAAAATTTTGGCAATCTACCTATCTGACAAAGGGCTAATATCCAGAATCTGCAAAGAACTTAAACAAATTTACAAGAAAAAAAACCAACAACCCCATTAAAAAGTGGGCAGAGGATCTGAACAGACACTTTTCAAAAGAAGGCATACATGTGGCCAACTAACATATGAAAAAATGCTCATCATCACTGGTCATTAGAGATACGCAAATCAGAACCACATTGAGATACCATCTCACACCAGTTAGCATGGTGACCATTAAAAAGTCAGGAAACTTCTTCCGCTGCCATTTTAAATCCAGCTCCAGACAACACGTCGCCACCACTGTGTGCCTGCATCCCTCTGCCAACAGCGCTGCCACTATGGAAGACGTGAAGGAGTCAGCAACACAGAGGAATTCACAGAGGGAGCCAAGATCAATGTGAGCAAGAATCAGTGGGATGATGATTGTAGACTGCACAATTAAAACGCTTCCAGTCACTGGGAGATCAAGAGGATTTGGATTTGTGCTTTTTAAAGATGCTGCTAGTGTTGATAAGGTTTTGGAACTGAGAGGACACAAACTGCACGGCAAATTGATAGATCCCAAAAGGGACAAAAGTTTAAAAGGAAAAGAACCCCCCTAAAAAGCTTTTCATGGGTGGATTGAGCCTGGATGCTTCTGAAGAACAAATTAAAGAATATTTTGGAGTCTTTGAAGAAATTGAAAACATTGAACTTCCCATGGATACAGAACAAATGAAGGAAGAGGATTTTGTTTTACCACATGTACCGACGAAGAGCCAGTAAAATTTGTTAGAAAGCAGATACCTCCAAACTGGTTCTGGGAAGTGTGAAATGAAACGTGCACAACCCAAAGAGGACGTAGGCAGCAACGGCAACAACAAAAAGGTGGAGGAGGTGCCGCCACTGGTGGACGACGTGGTGCGAGGGGTCGTGGCCCGGGTCAGGGCCAAAACCGGAACCAAGGATTTAATAACTATTATGATCAAGGATATGGAAATTACAGTAGTGCCTGCAGTGGTGAATGGTGGATATGATTATACTGGGTATAACTACGGGAACTCTGGATATGGACAGGGATGTGCAGACTACAGTTGCCAACAGAGCACTTATGCAAGGCATTTCGAGGGGGTGTGGTAATCACCAAAACAAATACCAGCCACATCAAAGGAGAACATTGGAGAAAACAGGGGGAGATGGTAAAGTAACCCATCTTGCAGGAAGACATTGAAGATTGGTTTTCTGTTGCTCTAAGATGATTATTTTGTAAGACTTTCTAGTGTACGAGACACAATTGTGTCCAACTGTATATGGCTGCCAGTTAGTTTTGTTTTTATTTTGTCCTTTGCTATCAGTGTTATGACTCAATGTGGATTTGTTTATACACATTTTATTCATATGACTTCATGTTAAACTTCAAATAAATGCTTCCTTATGTGAAAAAAAAGTCAGGAAACAACAGATGCTGGAGAGGATGTGGAGAAATAGGAATGTTTTTACACGGTTGGTGGGAGTGTAAATTAGTTCAATCATTGTAGAAGACAGTGTGGTGATTCCTCAAGGATCTAGAACTAGAAATCCCATTTGACCCAGCAATCCCATTACTGGGTATATACCCAAAGGACTATAAATCATTCTGCCATAAGGACATGTGCACATGTACCTTTACTGCAGCACTGCTATGCCCATCAATGACAGACCGGATAAAGAACACGTGACACATGTACACCATAGAATACTATGCAGCCATTAAAAAAAAAGGATGAGTTCATGTCTTTGGCAGGGACATGGATGAGGCTGGAAACCATGATTCTCAGCAAACTAACACAAGAATAGAAAACCAAACACCACATGTTCTCACTCATTAGTGGGAGTTGAACAATGAGAACACATGGACATAGGGAGGGGAACATCACACACCAGGGCCTGTTGGGAGGTGAGGGGTGGGTGTCCTAGGAAAGGGATAGCAGTAGGAGAAATACCTAACGTAGATGACAGGTTGATGTGTGCAGCAAACTACCATGGCACATGTGTACCTACGTACCAAACCCACATAATCTGCACATGTACCCCAGAATGAAAGTAAAATAAATTTAAAAAAAAAGAAAAAGGGCAACAAAACAAGATATTAAAAGTGAGAAAATAATAAAAACATAAAGAAATGGAAAACAAATACACACCAAAGAGCATCAACAAAGAAAGAGGTTTATTTATTTATTTTGAGACGGAGTTTCGTTCTTGTTACCCAGGCTGGAGTGCAATGGCGCGATCTCGGCTCACCGCAACCTCTGCCTCCTGGGTTCAGGCAATTCTCCTGTCTCAGCCTCCTGAGTAGCTGGGATTACAGGCATGCACCACCATGCCCAGCTAATTTTTTTTTTTTTTTTTTTAGTAGAGACGGGGTTTCACCATGTTGACCAGGATGGTCTCGATCTCTTGACCTCTTGATCCACCCGCCTCAGCCTCCCAAAGTGCTGGGATTACAGGCATGAGCCACCGTGCCAGGCCAGAAAGAGGTTGTTTTGAAACACCAATAAAACTGGCAAACCTCTGGCAAGACTGATCAATACAAAGGGAGACATACATTAAAATACAGAAAATATTTAAAAGTACAGATGCAGCATAATTAAAAAGCTAATGCAAGAATGTTAAGAAAATCTTTATGTCAATAGATTTGATAACTTGAGTGAAAAGCACTACTTAGAAAACAGACTCCAGAAAAAAACGATAGAAGAAAAGAAATAAAGATAGGAAATCATGAAAGGTCTTACAACCAATATTGAAACTGCCAGCCAGGCACAGTGACTCACGCCTGTAATCGTATCACTTTGGGGGGCCGAAGTGGGCAGATCACTTGAGGTCAGTAGTTCGAGACCAGCCTGGCCAACAAGGTGAAACCCCATCTCAGATAAACATACAAAAATTAGCCAGGTGTGGTGGTGGAGACCTAAACTCCCAGATACTCAGGAGGTTGAGGCAGGAGAACCACTTGAACCTGGAAGGCGGAAGTTGTAGTGAGCCTATATGGAGCCTCTGCACTCCAGTCTGGGTGACAGAATGAGAATCTGTTTCAAAAAAAAAAACAAAAAGAAAAAGAAATGTATCAGTGCCTTAAATCTTTTCACAGGCATGTGCATGTGTTCACACACACACACATACGCACACACCATAGCAGGCCCAAATGGTTTCACCAATAAGTTCTACTGGAAAGACTTAATTTCAATTTTAATCAAACTTTTCCAGAGAACAGAAAGAAAGAGAGCAATTCCCAGTTAATTTACAACAATAGCCAAGGAAAAGTATTACAAGACAAAAAATTTCACGTTAATCTCACTCATGAGCATAGATGCAACAATCTACCAAAATATTAGCAATCCAAATATAGCTTCTAGATTCTAGAATCTTTTTGCAAAAGCCATTCATCATAAACAAGCCATCTCCCCAACCAAAACAGCCTTGTTTGTAGTTGCTTGCTAATTCCCATGTGTAAATGCTATAAACTTGGCTGCTTTCAAGGTACCAATGTGACTTCACTGAATGCAGAGGTGGGGAGAGATGCTAACACTTAGCTCTCACAAATCACTACTGTGCACGACAGAGGTACCACCAAATACCAATGGCAAAAGATACTGAGGCTAGGATAATTAGCTATCATTTTGTAATAAAATAAGGTGTCCACCTCATGCTACAAACCAAAATCAATTGAAGACAAACTATGAACTTAACTGCAAATTTTAAACATTTTTAGGAAATAATATAGGCGAGCATCTTTAGGAACTTGAGACAAGAGATTATTTTTACAATAAGACATAAAATCACTGACAATAAGGAAAATATTTAATTACATTAAAATTATGAAATTCTGTCCATTAGAGAGACTCACCATTAAGAGAGTGAAAAACATCACTAAATGAAGTGATGAAAATTTTCACTGAAATAATTCTTTCCCACACAGATACAACCGGACCACTGCCCTAACTTGCTCTCCCATTCTATAGCTTAAATCTCTTCTCTGCTGGAATTTTCTTGAAACACTCCCTCTCTTTCTTGTTCGCAGTCCAGCCTATTGAAAGATTAACATACAGTTATTTTTGCCACTTAATCACCTTACAACTCATTTCTTAGTTGAACATTTACGTCTCATTTTCACTGCACACTGATTTCTCAGTTGACACAGTTCTCTCTAAGGTGACCACTGGTCTCCGTAAGATGAAATTCAGTGAATGCTTTTCAGTCTTTATCTGACTTGTCACTCTCCAGAAGCATTCCATAATGTTGACTATCCCTTTCTTAAAATCAGTTCCCCCTTTGCTTCTGCAACTGTACTCACACCCTATTATTCTTCACTCCTTCTGAATATTCTCTGTAGGTTGCTCCATTCTTTTTGCCTCTTCCTACCACCAGATTAACTACTTTGAAATATATACATGTATGTGTGTACATATATACACGTTTGTATATGCATAATATATGCTTCTTTTTTAAAATTCTAGAACATTTAGAAAAATATAAAGAACAGAATTAAAAGTATCAGTAATCCTAATACCCAAAGACAAGCCTTATTATTAACAACATTTTAATTGGTATACATTTATAGAATTTTTCTAGGAATATATATTTGTTTACATAAAATGGTAACTACTATACATAATGGTGCTTTTATCACTTAATATAATATATACTCTCATAACAATAAATAAATACTGTTACTTTATTAACATTAGCTAATACTAAGCTTTACTAAAGTCACTCTGCCAAACTCTGTATATATATGTTTGTCACTGATATTAAAAACTAATAAAATAAAAACTATATTATTTCCATTTTACAGATGGAAAAACTAAGGCTTTGATAATTGAATAGTTCATGGTGTAATGGTGAGGAGCACTAGGAAGAGCTACCCAAGATTTCAACCTAAGCTAATTCCAGAGTTGTACCTCTTTTCACTGTCTATAGAGCTTTATCAATCAGGTCAATTTTACTTGTAAGTAATGGTGATGCTCAACTAAAAGAAACATTAATAATTAAAAAGTCTGGCATTAGACAATTTCAAAATTGGTCATGACCATTCCAGAGCGAAGGCTTTGGGTGGTTTCTCTGTGACTCTCAGGCTTTCTCTCAGAGCCTCAGATAGCTACATTGCGCCCCAAGCATTACATTCTTACATCTTCACACAAAGTATCCAAAGAAGGTAAAAATAAACAGTTTTCTCTACATACACCTCTTAATACATTGTGTACTTCCAAAAAGTTCCACAAATAACTACTCTGATGTCTCACTGACCGGAAATAGACCATCTGTCAACTCCTAAACCAAATACATAGGTGTAAGGTCACCATCATCAATCACAATTCACTACCTGAACTGCACCCGTCTTCCTTGATTATCTTGCCATTCAATATCATTAAAAATGGCAATTCTGTTAGAAGGGAGAAAAGGAAAATGACTATTAGGGTGGCAGGCAACATGCTGCCAACAGTCATTTTAAATTCTATGTTTGTACCACGATTTAATTAAGCAATCTCATGTTAAAGGATATTTAAGTTGTTGCTAATTTTACACTGTTATAAAGAAAGCTGCAATGAACATATTTTAGATTTTTTAAAACTTTAAAATTTTTCTCCAAGATAAATTCCTAGAAAATTTTTGTATCAAAGCTAATTTTTAAGGTTTAAAAAAATACATATTACCAAGTTGCAATCCAAAATGTACATGCAAATAAAAGCTCTCAAAAACAATATAAGAGCATCCATTTCTTCACACTTTCAAGAATGTTAATTGGTTTTACCGCTGCTTTAAATATTTGAAAATATAAGTAAAAATAATATAGCTGACTTCTTTTAAGGCTTAATTTTTAAATTACAAAAGCAAAAGTTGCTTGTTGACAAAAATGTAATAGTCCAAATATGTGAATAAAGGAAAAAGAAAACATCCTTTTCCTCTCCCACTGCGCTCACTCTCACTCCCTAGAGGCTAATTTTTAACCAGTTAACAATGTATTAACTCCACAATTGCCGGACTTTTTCTATCTTGTACTTTTCTGGATCAGTAGTTAACAGCCCAGTTTTTGACATATACTACATTTAACAAATGTTTGTAAAAATAATATACCTTCCACTATTTTCTAGAACTTGACATTTTTCACCCAATAGCATACTGTCAACACCTTTCTGTTCTTTAAATATATATGTATTTTTATATATATGCTTAATTTTTAAAAAATATAGGGAGAGTGTTCCACTGTATAGATGTAACACAGCTTATCAAACCCTGTACATAGAACATCCCGTATTTTTACTATGATAAGCACCATTCAAATGAGTATCATTGGAAGTATATCTTTGTTTTGTAAAGAAAATATTTCTGGGAAACTTGCCATGCAAATATTTAAAATATTTCCCAAAACATATTCAAGGTCAAAAGATCTGTGCCAAATTGCTTTCCAAATTATTGCACCAATTTACATTTTTAACATGTTCTTCCCTATTCTCAAGCCAGCTTTTGATACCATAAATATTTTTACCTTTTGCTAATCTGAGATATAAATTTCTTCCCATTATTTTAATTTTAAACATAGTCACTTAGGCAGTAGTTTAACATTTTCTCATATTACTGACCATTTGTATTTCATCCGTAAATTGCTCCTTTACATTCCTTTCCTATTTTTCTATTAGATTTGTTTGTCCTTTTATTATTTATCCTAGGGAATTATTAATATAGTTACTATTTTTCTACTGTATATTTTGAAATATTTACTCCCCAGTTTATTTGTTCAGTAATTGTGGTATTTTTACCATACACAAATTTTACATATAAATCTACCTTTTTTTGGTAGAGTACCACAGTGACTTAACTGTTGTAACTTTATAATATAATGTTTTGTGGGGAAGCCCCCACCAAAACTCTTTTCAAAAATATCTTCACTTTTTACATTTCCAATTTAATTCACCAACGTTCCCTGAAATTTGCTTCTCTTCTTATTCGAACTTTTGTGACTGGCCTCCCCCATCAAGTCCTCCAATTCAAACATGTTTGAATCACCTTTAGTTCTTTCCTCTAGCTAGCTAGGAGTCTATCTCTTTAAGAGCAATCCCATTACTGGGTATATATCCAAAGGACTATAAATCGTTCTACTATAAGGACACATGCACACGAATGTTCATTGCAGCACTGTTTACAATAGCAAAGACCTGGAACCAACCCAAATGCCCATCAATGATAGACTGGACAGGGAAAATGTGGCACATATACACCATGGAATGTTATGCAGCAATCAAAAAAGATGAGTTCATGTCCTTTGTAGGGACATGGATGAATCTGGGGAACATCATTCTCAGCAAACTGACACAAGAACAGAAAATGAAACACCACATGTTCTCACTCATAGGCGGGTGATGAACAATGAGAACACATGGACACAGGGAAGGGAATACTACACACTGGGGTCTGTTGGGGGGAATAGGGGAGGGACAGCGGAGCGGGGGAGCTGGGGAGGGATAGCATGGGGAGAAATGCCAGATATAGGTGAAGGGGCGGAAGGCAGCAAATCACACCACGTGTGTACCTATGCAACTATCTTGCATGTACTGCACATGTACCCCAAAACCTAAAATGCAATAAAAAAAAAGATTCCTCACACCTTTCCCCTCTTCACTGTCCCCACAGTCACCACTTTGCAGGCCTCATCACTTCTAACTGAGTCACTGCAATAACTTCCTAACAGGTCTCCTCGTTTCCAGTTCTACCCTTCTCCAACCCATTTTCACACTGATCAGAGATACTCTTCTTGAAAGAAAATCTTACTATGCTTGAAATTCCTTGGGGTGAAGTTTGAACCCTTTAATTTATCATAACGATGTCCACCCACCACTGTGGTCTCTTTCTCTGCCTCCTCTCCTATAATTTCTTCCTGATTGTCTTCCTTTTTGCTTATGACTCTTCCTCCTGCCTAGAAACCTCTCCTTTACTTTCCCATCAGTCATCTGTTACACCCCTAAAAACTCAGCTCAAGCTTCACTTTCTCCAGAAACATCCATGTGTACTCTCACAGCATCTAGTGCGTAGTGCTGTCATATACCCATCAAACCCTCTAACACAAATGTCCATGGCAACTTTATTCATAGTAACCCCTAACAAATCTAAATGTCCATCATTAATAAAATTGGTAAATAAATGTAGTTTGTTTATATATTGGAATGTTAAACATCAATCAATAAGTAACAAACTACTGATACATAAAATAACACAAATAAATCTTACAGATATAATGCTGAGTGAAGAGAAGAATACATAATATACCATTCCCCCAGTCACACTGGAAAACTTTACAGGATTACGTCAAACTGAGAAGCTGCTGCACACCAAAAGAACTAAACAGCAGAGTAAAAAGACAACCCTAAAGACTGGGAGAAAATATTTGCAAACAACACATCTGATAAGGGGTTAACATCCAAAATATATAAAGGAACTCAAAAGTCAATAGTGAGAAAACAACCTGATTTTAAAATGAGCAAAGAACCTGAATAGATATTTCTCAAAAGAAGACATACAAATGGCCAACAGGTATATGGAAAAATAATTAACTCACTCATCATCAGAAAAATGCAAATTAAAACTATAATGAGGCCAGGTACACTGGTTTACACCTGAAACCCCAACACTTTAGGAGGCTGAGGCAGGCAGATCACATGAGGTCAGGAGTTCGAGACCAGCCTGGCCAACATGATGAAACCCTATTTCTACTAAAAATACACAACTTAGCCAGGCATGATGGTGCATGCCTGTAATCCCAGCTATACAGGAGGCTGAGGCAGGAGAATCGCTTAAACCTAGGAGACAGAGGTTGCAGTGAGCAGAGATTGTACCACTGCACTCCACCCTGAACAACAAATCCAGACACAGTCTCACACAAAAGAAAACTACATTGAGATATTAATATTACCTCACCCTTGTTAGAATAGCTATTATCAAAGAAGAGAAAACATAGGAAGTCTTGATAGGGATATGGAGAAAAGGAAACACCTGTGCCCTGTTTGTGGGAAAATAAATTAGTATCGTTCTTATGGAAAACAGTATAGTGGTTCTTCAAAAAATTAAAATATAAGTATCGTATGATCCAGCCCACTCGTGTGTATATATACAAAGGAAATGCAATCAGTATGTCCAAGAGATACTGGCACTCCCATGTTCATTTCAGCATTCTTCACAACAGCCAAGATATGAGATCAACCTAAGGAGGCGGGCATGGTGGCTCATGCCTGTGATCCCGGCATTTTGAGAGGCTGACTCAGGCAGAGCACATGAGGTCAGAAGTTCAAGACAAGCATGGCCAACATGGCAAAACCTCATCTCTACTAAAGATACAAAATTAGCTGGGCATGGTGGCCTGCACCTGTAATCCCAGCTAGTCAGGAAGCTGAGGTGGGAGAATTGCTTGAACCTGGAAGGCAGAGGGTGCAGTGAGCCAAGATCGTGCCTCTGCACTCCAGCCTGGGCAACAAAGTGAGACTTTGTGTCAATTGAAAAAAAAAAAAACTAAATCAATCTAAGTGTCCTTCAAAGGATAAATGGTTAAAGAAATTCAGCCTTGGCCCGGCGCGGTGGCTCACGCCTGTAATCCCAGCACTTTGGGAGGCCGAGGTGGGTGGATCGTGAGGTCAAGAGATCGAGACCATCCTGGTCAACATGGTGAAACCCCGTCTCTACTAAAAATACAAAAATTAGCTGGGCATGGTGGCGCGTGCCTGTAATCCCAGCTACTCAGGAGGCTGAGGCAGGAGAATTGCCTGAACCCAGGAGGCGGAGGTTGCGGTGAGCCGAGATCGCGCCATTGCACTCCAGCCTGGGTAACAAGAATGAAACTCCGTCTCAAAACAAACAAAAAAAAGAAATTCAGCCTAAAAAAAAAGAAGCAAATCTTGTCATTTGCAGCAACATGGACAAACCTAGAGAGTGTTATCATTATGTTAAGTGAAATAAACAAGGTGCAGAAAAACAATTATTGCATGGTCTCACTTATATATAGAATCTAAGAGTCTGAACTCATAGAAGCAGAGATTAGAACGGTAGTTACTAAGGAGAGAGGGTTGAAGGTTGGGAGTGGGAAAATGTTGATGGAAGGATACAAAATTTCAGCTAGGAGGAACAGGTTCAAGAGATCTATTGTGGAACGTGGTGACTGTATTTAATAACATATTGTATACTTGAGGATTGCTGCGAGAGTCGGTTTTAAGTTCTTATCACACAAAAAAACTAAAATCTAATAATTCTATTAAAAATGGGCAAAAGATTTGAATAGACATTATCAAGAGATACACAAATGGTAGAGAGGCATATGTAAACGTGCTCAACTTCATTGATCATCAGAGGAATGCAAATCAAAACTACAATGATCAGCACCATAGGAAAGGTTTACAAAAATACAATGAGATATCATCTCACCCTATTTGAAGTGGATTTGATCCAAGTGAGGCAATAACCAATGCTGGAGAGGATGTGGAGAAAAAGGAAGCTTCATACACTGTTGGCGGGAAAGGAAATTAATACAACTACTACGTAGGACAGTTAAACAGTACCTCAAAAACTGAAAAGAGAGCTACCACATAATCCAGCAATCCCACTGCTGGGTATATACACCAAAGAAAGGAAGTCAGTATATTTCTTCACTCCCATGTTTGTTACAGCTCTGTTCACAATAGACAAGATTTGAAGTAACCCATGTGTCCATTAACAGATGAATGGATAAAGAAAATGTGGTAACTATACACAATCGAGTACTATTCAGCCATAAAAAAGAATGAGATCCTGGGATGCGCAACTACATGGATGGAACTGGAGGTCATAATGTTAAGTGAAATAAGCCAGGCGCAGAAAGACAAACATCACATATTCTTACTTACATGTGGGACCTAAAAATAAAAACAACTGAACTCATGGAGCTGGAGAATACAAGGTTGGTTACCAGTGGGTGGGAAGGGTAGTGAGGTGTGGTGAGGAGGTGGGTATGGTTAATGAGTACAAAAAAAATAGTTAGAAAGAATGAACGAGACCTAATATTTGATAAAACAACATTAGGACTATAATCAAAATTATTTAATTGTACACTTAAAAAAACTAAAAGATTATTATTGGATTGTTTGAAACACAAAGGATAAATGCTTTAGGGATGGATATCCTATTTTCCATGATGTGACTATTACACATTACCTACATCAAACATCTCATATACCACACAAATATATACACCTACTATGTACCCCCCAAAATGTTTTTAATTAAATATTTTAAAAAGATAACTGTGAAATAATGCATGTTAATTAGCTTGATTTAGCCACTCCACAATGTATACATGTTTCAAAACATATCATTAATATATATAATTTATGATAAATATATATAATTTTTGTTTTACATCATAAATATATATATTTTTATCAATTAAAAATAAATAAGAATAAAAAATGTAAATAGTCCAAACACACCAAATTAAAAGTTAGAAGTTATCAGATTGAGCCGGGCACAGTGGCTCAAGCCTGTAATCCCACCACTTTGGGAGGCTGAGGCGGGTAGATCACGAGATCAAGAGATCGAGACCATCCTGGTCAACATGGTGAAACCCCGTCTCCACTAAAAATACAAAAAATTAGCTGGGCGTGGTGGCGCGTGCCTGTAATCCCAGCTACTCAGGAGGCTGAGGCAGGAGAATTGCCTGAACCCAGGAGGCGGAGGTTGCGGTGAGCCGAGATCACACCATTGCACTCCAGCCTGGGTAATGAGCGAAACTCCGTCTCAAAAAAAAAAGAAAGTTGCTATCACATTGAATAAAAAAGCAAGGCAATGATATAATATCTATAAGAAATGTACTTTAAATATGAAAAACACCAAGAGGTTAAGTTTAAAAATGAAAAAAAAAAAAAAAAACATGTTAATCGTAACAAAAGAAAAAATAAATGGCTATGTTAATGACCAACAAACTAGATTTCAGAACAAAAATTGTTACTAGAGAGTTTACAAGGTCATTTTATAATGATAAAGGGGTCAATTAATCAGAAGGATATGACATTATCAAAACACTATTCACCTAAATAATGTGAGCTTCAAAATACATGAGACCAACATTAATAGAACTGGAAGGATAAATAGAAAATTCACAATTCTAATAAAACATTTCAATACCCCCTCTCAATAATTCATATACCAAGTCAGTAGTGATACAGGTTTTCCAAACATTATCAACCAAGATGGCCTAAGTGACATGTATAGACAGGTCCACTCAACAGCAGAATACACATTATTTTCAAGTGCAGGAGGGATATTTTATCAAGATAAACTATATTTTATGCCACAAAACAAGTCACAATAAACATAATGGAATTTAAGTCATAAAGAAAGCAAATTAAACCCAAAATAAGCAAAAGAAAGAAATTAATAAATAATCAGAGAAGAAATCGAAGAAATAAAATCAAAAACAGAAAAAACAGAGACACAATCAATAAAACTAAAAGCTAATCAGGAAAGGTGGCTCATGCCTATAATCCAAGCATTTGGGGCAGCCAAGGCAGAAGGATCCCTTGAGCCCAGAAGTTCAACACCAGTATGGGCAACATAGCAAGAGCCTGTCTCTACTAAAAATTTTAAAAATTAGGTGGATGGAGGCCAGATGCGATGGCTCACGCCTGTAATTCCAGCACTTTGGGAGGCCGAGGCAGGTGGATCACGAGGTCAAGAGATCAAGACCATCCTGGTCAACAAGGTGAAACCCCGTCTCTACTAAAAATACAAAAATTAGCTGGGCACGGTGGTGCATGCCTGTGGTCCCAGCTACTCGGGAGGCTGAGGCAGGAGAATTGCTTGAACCCAGAAGGCAGAGGTTGCGGTGAGCCGAGATTGTGCCATTGCACTCCAGTCTGGGTAACAACAGCAAAACTCCATCTCAAAAAAAAAAAAAGAAAAAAAAAATTAGCTGGATGGAATGGTCCACACCTGTGTTCTTAGCTACCTGGGAGGCTGAGGTGGGAGAATCACTTGAGCCCCAGAGGCTGAGGCTGCAGTGAGTTGTGATCACACCACTGTACTCCAGGCTGGGTGACAGAGCGAGACTCTGTCTCAAAAAAAAAAAATAAAATAAAATAAAGAAAAAGGAAACTAAAAACTGGTACCATGAAAAGATTAATAAAATTCATAAATTTCTACATTGATCAGGAAAAAAGAGTGAGGACACGAATTACCAATGGCAGGAATCAGAGAGATGACATCAATGTAGATATCTACAGATATTCAAAGGATAAGGGAATATTATGAACTATCACAAACTAATATATTTAACAATTTAGATGAAAGGGACAGACACAGCAAAGACACAAACTACCAAAACCCATTCAAGAAGAAAGAGATAATATAAAGAGACAGGCCAGGCACGTGGCTCATGCCTGTAATCCCAGTGTTTTGGGAGGCAGAGGCAGGTGGATCACTTGAGGCCAGGAATTCGAGACCAACCTGGCCAACATGGTGAAATCCTGACTCTAATAAAAATAAACAAAAATTAGCAGGGCATGATGGTGAGCACCTGTAGTCCCAGCTACTCAAGAGTTTAAGGCAGGAAGATCACTTCGACCCCGGGAGGTAGAGATTGCAGTGAGCCACGATCGTGTCCCAAAAGTAAAACAGCAAAACAAAACAAAAATATGTATATCTATTAAAGAAATAGAATTTTTAATTAAAAATCTTTCCACAAAGAAAACTCTGATCTAGATGGCTTTACTGGTGAATTCCACCAAATACTTAATGAATGTTACACTCATGAACATTTAATGAATAATTTTAATTCTTCACCAATTTCCAAAAATTGAAAAGGAAATACTTTCCAACTAATTATGTGAGTTCTTCACTACCCTAATATCAGAACCAGACAGACACATAATGAAAAAAGAAATTTGCAAACCAATATCCTGCATGATCATAGATGCAAAATGCTAAACACAATTTAGCAAATCAAATTCAACAATATTTTAAAAAGGCTAAAACATCATAACTGAGTTAGGTTTAGCCCAGGAATTCAAAATTGTTTTACTTTCAAAAAAATTAATATACGACATCATATAAACAGGAACTTAAAAAGAAAAGTATATGATCATCTCAATAGACATGAATAAAGCCTTCGAAATATCCAACATCAGTTTCTTATAAAAACTCTCAGCAAATTAGGTATAAAAGGGAATCCTCAATCTAATAAACAGACAAGTATGTCTGCTCTCACCACCTCTATTAAACATTTCTGGAGGCTGTAAGCAAGAAAAAGAAATTAAAGGCATCCAGATTGAAGAGAAAAAAGTCAAACTGTCATTATTTGGAGTTGACATGACCATGTATGTAGGAAAGCCTGATGAATCTACAAAACAGGTACTAGAACTACCAATGGGTTTAGCAGGCATGCAGGATACAAAATTAATATACTAAAAAAAATCAATTGTATTTCTATTTACCACTAACAAACAAGTGAAAATTGAAAATATTAATATCATTTATAATTACATTAAAAATAGAAAATATTTAGGGATAAATGTGACTAAAGATGTAAGAATCCTGCATACTGGAAACTACAAAACATTAATGACACCAATTAAAGAAAAATCTGAATAAATGAAAAGATATACCTTTTTCACGCTTCAGGAGGCTCCGTATGGTTAAAATGTCGATTCTTCCCAATTTGAGCTGTATGTTCATTTCCATCTCAGGCAGGTCTTTTTGCAGAATTTGACAGGCTGATTGTAGAATTCATATGGAAATGCAAAGGATCTACAATTGCCAAAACAATTTTGAAAAAGAACAAAAAAATTTAGAGAGCTAATGCTACCTGATTTCAACACATAGAGTAAAGCTACAGTAACCAATATAATGTGCTATTGATATAAGGATTGACAAAGAAATCATTGGCACGGGATGGGGTTCAGAAATAAAACCATGCATACGTGTGTAAACAACAGATTTTTGACAAAGGTGAAAAGGGCAATTCAGAGGAAAAACTATACTGTATTGAACAAATGATGCTAGGACATGGGAAAAACAGATATAGTGTTGAAATGTAGAGAGTTCCACAGGGCACGTCAGATTTGGCAGATTGGGTTACATAAAAATTTAGAATTCATGTATGAGAAAGAGAACCTAAACTAACTAAAAGATATGCAACATATCTTTTGAAGATAAGTTATATTTAAAAGATATACCATCAGGTCAGATGCCGTGACTCGTGCCTGTAATCCCAGCACTCTGGGAGGCCAAAGCAGGTAGATCACATGGAGTCAGGAGTTCGCGACCAGCCTGGCAACATAGTGAAATCCCATCTCAACTAAGAAATACAAAAAAATTAACCAGGCATGGTGGTGCGTGCCTGTAGTCCCAGCTACTTGGGAGGCTGAGGCAGGAGAATGGCTTGAACCCGGGAGGCACAGATTGCAGTGAGCTGAGCTAATGCCACTGCACCCCAGCCTGGGAAACAGAGTGAGACTCTGTCCAAAAAAAAAAAAAAAAATTTAACAAAGGATTAAATTCATAATCTATCAAGAGTTCCTACAAATGACTAAGTAAAAGACAAAGAACATTAACAAATCACAGTAAAAAAACATCAATTGCCAATAAACCTACAAAGAATTGTTCAACATCATTAATGATTAAAGAAGTCCAGGGCCGGGCGTGGTGGCTCACGTCTGTAATCCCAGCACTTTGGGAGGCTGAGGCGGGTGGATCACGAGGTCAAGAGATCGAGACCATCCTGGTCAACATGGTGAAACCCTGTCTCTACTAAAAATACAAAAAATTAACTGGGCATGGTGGCGCGTGTCTGTAATCCCAGCTACTGAGGAGGCTGAGGCAGGAGAATTGCCTGAACCCAGGAGGCGGAGGTTGCGGTGAGCCGAGATCGCGCCATTGCACTCCAGCCTGGGTAACAAGAGTGAAAGTCCGTCTCAGAAAAAAAAAAAGTCCAAATTATTTTCCCACAATCTTATTATTGAAATTATTAAATGTTGACAATAGTCCCCCAAACCCAGAGCAGTTCCTAAATATGTTTTAGAAGTAGATTGTCACTTCTCATTGCTTCTCAGCCTTTCGGCTAAGATCAAGCATAGGGTGTCATTTCTCTAGAAACAGAAACAGAAACATGATCAAACTTACTCTGCTTACATTTGTCAAAATGGCCTTGAGAAAAGAATATCAAAACTCTGGATTTCCACAATCCACTCTGGCAACAACAGAGGCAAACAACATAGGCCTCCAATCTTTGTCAGCTGTAAAATATTGTCTCAGATTGACTTAAAGTCATATTTTTTCTTAATTCTAGGGAAGATGACTTACCTTTCCAAAGTGGTCCATTAGTGACATGCTACACTAGAGACCTTGCATTAATTATTTTATTTAATCTCTACCACAACCCTGCAAGGTTTATTATTATTATTATTATTATTATTATTATTATTTATTTTTAAAAATAAAGATGTGCTTTCACCATGATAACCAGGCTGGTTCTGAACTCCCGACCTCAGGTGATCCATCCACCTCAGCCTCCCAAAGTGCTAGGATTACAGGTGTGAGCCATGATGCCCAGCCACAAATAAGACATTTTATTTGCCACTGTTACAAGTCTGAACTTTAAACAGATTCTTGGACTGGTGGTTCATATCCATCAGCTCGTTCAACTTTAACACCTCTCTCATCCTCAGTGGCTTTTCCAGAACTACTGCCTTCACCATGAAGCTCCATGAGTTTTCCCAATTCAAACTTGGGCTTCTTCAGCATTTTTACTTTTCTAACAAAGACATCATGGAGAGGATAAATACATTGGCAAGACTTTTCTATGTCTTTTCCAGTGCTGTCTGGAATCAATTTACTGACCACTTCTTTTAAGTCATTTGTCTGCACCTCTCGGGTCATGATTTCCATCATCTTCTTCCGGATTTGGTGGACCTGTTGGTGCTGAGCATGAGAGGTCTTCCGTATCTGATCGTTGCGTTTTTTAGTAAAACCAACACAGAACAGACGAAGCAAGTAACCATCAGTAGTCTTGACATCAACATGAGCTTCAATCATTGTCTGCCATTTTTTGACCATGGAACACATTTTGTCACGGGTAAGATCCATGCCATGGAAGTTAGTCAGGCAGTTTTTGCCCTGAACATCTTCAGTAATCAGCTTGAATTTCCTAAACGCAACTTCATCATCCTGCAAATCAGCAAGACTAACTTCAAACACTGGACCCTTGAGGCCATCAGATGCAATTTTGGTTCCTTGGGTCCTGGTGACTAGAGTCTTTCCAGTATTTCTTATATCGAACATAGCGGGTGCTTTCGCATCATACCAATCTTTCTTAGAAAATGGATCAACCACTTTCTTCTTGGCTCCCTTTTTGCCGCCTTTCGTAAGGCGCTTGTTCTTGCCACCTGCCATGGTGCTGCTCAGAGAGCCAGAAAGCCCTGCAAGGTTTTTAAAGATGAGAAAACTGAAGACTCTATGTTAGCATTCCCCAGCCTTTTCGGCACTGGGGGCCAGTATCGTGGAAGACAATTTTTCCATGAGTGGGGAAAAAGTTTGTCCATGGCCCAGGGATTTAGGGTTGCTGCTCTACATAATCAGCCATACACTTCAGTGTCCATGTTTCTTTCCACTGCACTCTAAACAAAGGAGTTTTCTTCTAGATGGGGGCAGACCGAAGTGTGAAAAAGGCCCTCAAAGACACTCAATAGATCAAATGTATAATAATCCGTAAAAATTCCACGTGAAATGCTGAAAACAATTTTAACATTGCATGTGTCTGTGATAAGCACTGATGTTGATGATGTTATTTTGTGCTGCAATTTTAAAGTGACAAGAACGCTGGTGTTAGCAACAGACAGACCTGGTCTCAAACCCCACCTGATTCTCCACATTAAACTCAGGCTTCACATTGTGCCTTTAGAATGCTATTTATAATCCTATGATTAAGTTAATCATTTGACTTGTGTGGGAGTTAGTTCCTAGGACTATCTTT
The DNA here is from genome assembly GCA_031835075.1 of Saguinus oedipus. Taxonomy (NCBI): domain Eukaryota; kingdom Metazoa; phylum Chordata; class Mammalia; order Primates; family Cebidae; genus Saguinus; species Saguinus oedipus. The sequence goes on from CM063176.1 coordinate 1,006,783, forward strand.
TCAACCAATATTCAAAATTATGAGCAGCTATAAGACAATCACTCTGTGTCACCGACAGCACCCAGAAAGTAACTTGTACTTTAAGAGTTTAACACACATATTTATTAGATGAATATTTCATTAAACCCAAGACAAAATAGGTTGACAATACTAAGAGTTGACAAAGATATGGGAAAGCAATCTGGTTAGGAGAACAATTTGCCAGTGTCTACTAAACGAAGTGCTATAAAGAATAATCCCGAAATGTCTGCCCTAGTCCTTTCACACCTTATTTCCCTCCCCTATCAGCACCTTGATCCCTTTACTTTATTTCAATCCTTTAGATTGAGAGAAAATGACTTAAAAACAGGGATTACGCTTTATTCTTTCTTGAATCCTCAGAAATAGCATAATAAGGTGCTCAGATGACTGTTGAAGTGAACTGAACAGTAATTTTGAGAAGCAAAAGATCATTATATGCAGAATGTTCATCTCAAGAGGGAAAGCTAAAGTTTATGTATTTTTGATGGTGACTCTTTCGTAAGTGGGGAAATTCTAAGTCAAAGATTGAAAAAAGCACATCCTAAATCATGGTTCAGTCCAGCCAAGTACTGTTTTAATTTTAGCACAGCATGTGTTGAACTTCAGTGCTCTTGATTCACACATTTCTAATGCAAATATATCAAACTTTCCATTATTCATGTGTGAATTATCAAATTTGTAGATTAGGCTTTTTGCTTCTTCTACTCCCTTTAACTACACAGACCTTCGGGCACCTTCTCCTTCTTCCCTGTGCTTGAATGGCAGCAGGATTAACTCATTAAGAATAAAGGAAACATCTGTGTCGCTTAAAGGGCAGTGAGGATCTTGTAGAAATTCAGTACCACCGGTACGTAGTTCTATTACTGGTCACAAATTTAAATAAAATTGTCATAGTACTCAAAATTCAAAGGATATTTCTTGAAGTAGTTCATCAGAAAACAATTTTTCCTCATGTCAAAGAAAGGGCTAACTAAATGAAGCATTTTATTTACAACAATAAAAAAATATATTGATTTAAATCACCGGCAGTTTCTACAGACACGTGACAGAAAATGGACACAGACATCAAGGAGATATTTGGCCAATCACATTTACCCGAGCTTTACTATGCTTTTCATTTACTTACAGGAAATCTACTATCAGCCCCCATCACTTCAACGGTCAATTAATTAAATATTTTGGTTCTATTCACATCCCTTGCTTTGAGCTGCTTGTAATCATCTCGCAAAAGTAAGAAAAAGCAATCATGTTTATAAATTATGAGCATTTTCAAATCAGGGAAAATTTATCCTTTTTTATATTTTTCTATCACTAATACCTAATGTAGGTGTGAATATAATCTTTGATACACATGAACACATACAACTCCCAGTAGAATGTCAACACCTTTAGAAAGAAAAGACTTGTATAAGCAAAACAATGGGTAAGCTCTACGTGTGTGTCATACAGTGAGTGTATATAAGTACACATACAGTCATGCATTAACGCGGACGATGCATTCTGAAAAATGCCTGGTGAGGTGATTTTGTCATTGTGTGAACACCATGGAATGTACTTACTGTAAGGGTTATTATCTTGTGAGATTTATTGCCGAGTTAAAAATGAGGAAACTGAGGCCAGCACAAAAAAAATTAAATGCCAATTTATTCAGCTCCCAAGTGATGTTCCCGGATCCCAGAAAAAGAGGCCAGGGAAGTCATGCCCGACGCCTCTGGGCATTGGGTTTTACAGGAAGTGAAAGCGTTTGAGTGGCTGTGGAGAAACAGGACGTGGACGTGGCAAGCTGCTATAGGTAGGTAGGTGGGATTTGCAGACGGGGCAATGTGCTATTGGGCAGGTTTTGGCGGGGCTTTCCAAGGACGAGCTAGGTGCTGAGAGCAGAGGGGATGTCCAAGGGCGGGGTTGAGTGCCGAGTGCAGAGAGGATTTCCAAGGGCGGGGTTGAGTGCCGAGTGCAGAGGGGCTGTCCAAGGGCGGGGTTGAGTGCCGAGTGCAGAGGGGCTGTCCAAGGGCGGGGTTGAGTGCCGAGTGCAGAGGGGATTTCCAAGGGTGGGGTTGAGTGCCGAGTGCAGAGGGGATTTCCAAGGGTGGGGTTGAGTGCCGAGTGCAGAGGGGCTGTCCAAGGGCGGGGTTGAGTGCCGAGTGCAGAGGGGCTGTCCAAGGGCGGGGTTGAGCGCCGAGTGCAGAGGGGATTTCCAAGGGCGGGGTTGAGCGCCGAGTGCAGAGGGGCTGTCCAAGGGCGGGGTTGAGTGCCGAGTGCAGAGGGGCTGTCCAAGGGCGGGGTTGAGTGCCGAGTGCAGAGGGGCTGTCCAAGGGCGGGGTTGAGTGCCGAGTGCAGAGGGGATTTCCAAGGGTGGGGTTGAGTGCCGAGTGCAGAGGGGATTTCCAAGGGTGGGGTTGAGTGCCGAGTGCAGAGGGGCTGTCCAAGGGCGGGGTTGAGTGCCGAGTGCAGAGGGGCTGTCCAAGGGCGGGGTTGAGTGCCGAGTGCAGAGGGGCTAGGATTGAGTGCCGAGTGCAGAGGGGATTTCCAAGGGCGGGGTTGAGTGCCGAGTGCAGAGGGGATTTCCAAGGGTGGGGTTGAGTGCCGAGTGCAGAGGGGATTTCCAAGGGCGGGGTTGAGTGCCGAGTGCAGAGGGGCTGTCCAAGGGCGGGGTTGAGTGCCGAGTGCAGAGGGGCTGTCCAAGGGCGGGGTTGAGTGCCGAGTGCAGAGGGGCTGTCCAAGGGCGGGGTTGAGTGCCGAGTGCAGAGGGGATTTCCAAGGGCAGGGTTGAGTGCCGAGTGCAGAGGGGATTTCCAAGGGCGGGGTTGAGTGCCGAGTGCAGAGGGGCTGTCCAAGGGCGGGGTTGAGTGCCGAGTGCAGAGGGGCTGTCCAAGGGCGGGGTTGAGTGCCGAGTGCAGAGGGGCTAGGATTGAGTGCCGAGTGCAGAGGGGATTTCCAAGGGTGGGGTTGAGTGCCGAGTGCAGAGGGGCTGTCCAAGGGCGGGGTTGAGTGCCGAGTGCAGAGGGGATTTCCAAGGGTGGGGTTGAGTGCCGAGTGCAGAGGGGATTTCCAAGGGTGGGGTTGAGTGCCGAGTGCAGAGGGGCTGTCCAAGGACGGGGTTGAGTGCCGAGTGCAGAGGGGCTGTCCAAGGACGGGGTTGAGTGCCGAGGGCAGAGGGGCTGTCCAAGGGCGGGGTTGAGTGCGAGTGCAGAGGGATGTCCAAGGCGGAGCTAGATGATGGGCATATTCTGGTGAAGTAATTTTCAGGCGGGGAGAGGGATGGGCGTGTCCGAGCTCCCGGGGAGGCAACCAGCCTTATACTTACACAAACCTAGATGATATAACCCACTACCCACCTAGGCTAAATGCTATTGCACCAGGCTACAAACCTAGACAACATGTTACTGTACTGGATACTATAGGCAATTATAACATAACGTAAGTATTTGTGTTTCTAAACATAGCTAATCATAGGAAAAGCAGTTAAAATGTTGTACTATAATCTTGTGGGACCACCACCGTAAGCTAAGGCCACAGTCCATCACTGACCAAAATGTCATTATGCATGCATAAAGTTAGGAAATAAAGTAATTGAATTGCGGGCTGCAGAGCTACCACGTATAGCTGCATGGATTGTCCACTGCACAATTTCAGGAACAGCAGTCACCCGACTGCCAGGTGGATGGCGCCTCCTGGAGTTGTGCAATATGGCAGTCTTGGTGAACATTTTTTCTGTGGGATTTAAACATTTGGGTTTATCAAAACAATTGGACTGTGACCACAGCTTCAGATCACACTTCCCAATCTCCTAGCATGCTTAGAAGTGACCTATTCTCTCACAAGCTGATGTGGGAAGGAGAAACCAAAGGAGAAAGGATTGGAAACGGTATCTTTGTAGAGGTAATTTTACAATAACAGCTAATAGTTTTTGGAACTTTATTATGTGCCAACTGTGGTTATTGTACTTTTTACACATTAACGCTTAATTCTTATAACCACCCTAGTGGTAGGTACTGTTCTTATCCACATTCCACAGATAAGGGAATTGAGGCTCAGAGACGTTAGATAACTGGCTCAAGACCACACTGCAGTAAATGGGAAAGAGTGAGGTAGGAGCGAGGGAACTGATCGATTCCTCTCCTTTGCAAAATTGTGACTACAGTTGAAGGTCAATTAGAGGCTCCTTTCATTTAAATTTTTATTTGCTTTTCCTAGAATAACTATTTTTATTGAAAAAAAAAAAAAAAAAAAAACAGTCCCTTAGGAAGATCTGTCTTCAATCATAAAGTCAGATTGGGCCAGGTGCAGTGGTTCATGCCTGTAATCCCAGCACTTTGCAAGGCCCAAGCAGGCAGATCACTTAAACCCAAGAATTCAACACCAGCCTGGGCAACATGGTACAACGCTGTCTCTACCCCCAGAAAATACAAAAATTAGCAGGGTGTGCTGGCGCACACCAGTAGTTCTAGTAACTCAGGAGGCTAAGGCAGGAGGACTGCTTAAACCAGGAGGCGGAAGTGAAGGTTGCAGGGAGCCAAGATCAATCCACTGCTCTCCAGCCTGGGCACCGAGTGAGACCTGGTCTCAGAAATACATTAAAAAATAAAAGTAGGGCCGGGCGCGGTGGCTCAAGCCTGTAATCCCAGCACTTTGGGAGGCCGAAGCCGGTGGATCACGAGGTCAAGAGATCGAGACCATCCTGGTCAACATGGTGAAACCCCATCTCTACTAAAAATACAAAAAATTAGCTGGGCATGGTGGTGCGTGCCTGTAATCCCAGCTACTCAGGAGGCTGAGGCAGGAGAATTGCCTGAACCCAGGAGGCAGAGGTTGCGGTGAGCCGAGATCGCGCCATTGCACTCCAGTCTGGGTAACAACAGCGAAACTCCATCTCAAAAAAAAAATAGTAAAATCAGATTTAAAAATGAAAAAAAATTATTTCCAAATATAATTACTGACAAAATAATAATAAATCTCCAAAATAAGCCCCCAAATTAAAATATAAAATGCCTAGGATTACATTTACACTTAGCACAAACGCTAAAGGGCTACAGAGTAATTCTTAACTGATTAGCTAGGCTTTCTGCAGATGTCTAGCTTTGAGAATGAGTAAACAGCAATGTTAGGAGACGAGGAAACATCACAGAGGCACTGATTTAAAAAAAGGGGAAAAAAGCAGTAAATAAACACAGGGAGAAGTAGTCACAAGAGCTTCCACAGCTAAAGGAAATGGGAATTGGGACAGGCCATGGTTACTAATACACAGCACGGGAGGCCAAGAATATTTCTAGAGTGAGTCATCAGCCTTTGTATACCTAATTGACTCCTTGTGTCATAACGTCTAGATATTCAAATTTCTACACATTCACCTTTTTATATAGAATCTTATTCATGTTAAAATAGTATCAACTTTGGATGAAATTTTAGCTCGAAAAAGCAAATTAATAAAATTATGACTTCAAATGCAGTAAGAAATTGCAACAACAGTCTTTGTGTTTTTGATTCCACTGCCCACCCCAGTGCTGCTGTGTTCACATCAATTATTTGAGCAAATAAAATATTTAGAGTTATAAAGGAATATGGTAAAGGCAAAGATAAAATAGCATTTGTAATATGACCACTATTAAAGCTCTGGCTTGCAGACTGCTGGCAAAGAGTCTATTTTCCAACTTGTCAAAACAACCCATTCTCTGAGCATGTTCAGAGCTTGCAGAGGTCTTCATTTATACCACAATGTCAGGCATTGGAGAAACAAAAACATTTTGAAAATGATCTGGGTGTCTATTGTTTTGTAAAATATCTAATCAAATGGGCGCAGCCTGTGGAAGTCAAGAAATGTTACTTGGCTACCATACATGTGAGGCAGACCTGGCCACCCACTCACCAGCTGCAGGAAACGAATTTAAAGTAAGTTGGTCATTTGTCCTCGGACAAAGTACGACTGCCAAATATTTTATCCCAATTTGTCAGCCCTGTTCTATTCCAGTGAATTCCATCAATCCAAGGCCAGTTGCAGTGTTTAGTCTCTCCAGAACAATAAGCTTAACCCAATAGGTTTATTTGTTTAAGTCATCTGGTAAATTCTTTTAAATTATGTCTTGTTTCTAATGCCGCTTGTATTTTGCATTCATGTAAGCTTCTGATGCAGCTGCTGGAGAAGAAAAGGAAAGGAGGCTCTTGCTGAGCAGTGAGAAGAGACTACATTTTTAAACTTTCCTTTCTTTCTCCTAAAATTAGCACCTGGCATATGGAATATTCAGCAGGTGGCTCAGCAGGGACAGAGTTACTGTTTTTCATACCTGCCATTTGACGTTTTGTCTTGATAAGGAACAAGATTCTTAAGGCCACCACTGTGTGTGTGTGTGTGTGTGTGTGTGTGTGTGTATGCGTGCACACGCGCGCACTCACACACATGTGCACTCATAGGTATGCTGAGCGATGTCCCATAGAGATCTTCTGGAGGAGACAGTGTAAGAGACAGAAGCTACTAACAGACAAAGTTATCCAATTAAGAAAAATTAAACATCAGAGAAGGGAGTATGTTTCATATTGTTGAAGCTGAATAACTAATTCAATTCCCACTAGTATTGGAGAATAGGAAATTGCTTTGTAATTTAAAGAACTCCAGGAATTACACTTTATAATATAATAGGAATGTTCTTTGAAGATTATTTGAAGACTCTGATGTAAAGTTCACTGAGATAACTTCCCCCAGTTGTATGAAAAGTAGCTTTTGAATCAGAATTTTACAAACATTTATAAACATCAACAATCTGTGTCATGTACTATTCTAGGCAATAGAGCATCAAAGAAAAAGTGGAGCTCCAAATGCAAAAGACATTTAGAAAGTATAATAAACTAACCTTGTATATGGACAGTGAGGGAGAGAGAAGCGTCTCAGATAATCCCCAAGTCTCTGGCTTGATGACTAGGTGAATAGTAGGATCATTAAGGATGTCTGACAAGAGATCACTAATTGCTTGCCTCATATTCATTCTACCCATTTTTTACTTAACTGATCTATATAGTATTAATATAAAATATAGCAATATGCCCAGCTAAAAACCACATTTTTCTGTCTCCATTACAGATAGGATTGTCCAATAAGATATAAGCAGACATTTTTGGATGGGGCATCCGTGAGAGCCCTCTAAAGTATACTGAAGAGCAGGGTAGCAGCACTTTTTCCTTACCTTTCTTATTTCTGCCTGTAATGTCCAGGTTAGAGCATCTGCAGCTGATTTGTGATCACAAGGTAACTTGAAGACAGAGCTTCATGGTAAGCATTATAGAACAAAATATAGGAGAAGCCTGGATTCCTGGTAATTGGTGATTCATCATACTGGAATTAGCCCTGGGTTGCCTAACCCTAGAGTCTAATTTTGATAGAAAAATTAATCTTTGCCTTGTTTAAGCTGCTGTTGTTTCAGGTCTCTGTTTAGCAATCAAAACTAATCCTAACTGAAGGCCGGGCGCGGTGGCTCACGCCTGTAATCCCAGCACTTGGGAGGCCGAGGCGGGTGGATCACGAGGTCAGGAGATCGAGACCATCCTGGTCAACATGGTGAAACCCCGTCTCTACTAAAAATACAAAAAATTAGCTGGGCACGGTGGTGCGTGCCTGTAATCCCAGCTACTCAGGAGGCTGAGGCAGGAGAATTGCCTGAACCCAGGAGGCGGAGGTTGTGGTGAGCCGAGATCGCGCCATTGCACTCCAGTCTGGGTAACAAGAGCGAAACTCCATCTCAAAAAACAAACAAACAAAAAAACTAATCCTAACTGATACTCTATGATAGAGAATCAAGTTGCTTGTGGATTTTTGGTAGGTGGGAGGGTTAGGATGAAGTTCAGTTTTGTATGTATTACATGCTAAGTGCTGGTAGAATGCCTGCAAGTCACTTGGAAACTCAAGCTGGAGATGTAAATTCGGGATTGATCCAACTGGGAGGTTAATGTGTACAGTTTATCGTCTCCAGGCAGTGGTTCTTCATTTTCTTCAGATCATGTCTATGGTCAGAACATTCTGTTTTTCATTTTTAAGCATTTAACTTGGGCCTTCCCTTGAATGCAGAAAGTGTAGACAGTGCAGAACCTTAAAAATGAGAGCGCAAGCCGAAACTGTGCAAAGTGATCTAAATAATCAATGGAACACTTATAACTATCCTGTGACCTTTAAAATGTTTGTCAAGGCCGGGCGCGGTGGCTCACGCCTGTAATCCCAGCACTTTGGGAGGCCGAAGCAGGTGGATCAGGAGGTCAAGAGATCAAGACCATCCTGGTCAACATGGTGAAACCCCGTCTCTACTAAAAATACAAAAAATTAGCTGGGCATGGTGGTGCGTGCCTATAGTCCCAGCTACTTGGGAGGCTGAGGCAGGAGAATTGCCTGAACCCAGAAGGCAGAGGTTGTGGTGAGCCGAAATCATGCCATTGCACTCCAGCCTGGGTAACAAGAGCGAAAACTCCGTCTCAAAAAAAAAAAAAGAAGAAAGAAAGTTTGTCAAAACATCAGAGCTCTGACTGCCTATTATCAATGTACAGAGAAATGGAAAAAATAGTCAAGCTATTATTTTGTAGCATACAGTAATCTCTCCTTATCTGAAGGTGATAACTTCGAAGACCCCCCCAGTGGTTGCCTGAAACTGTGAATAGTACCAGACCCTATATGCACTACGTTTTTCCCAAATATATATATCTACAATAAAATGTAATTTGTAAATTAGGCACAGCTGGGGAAGGTGGCTCATGCCTGTGATCCCAGCACTTTGGGTGGCTGAGGTGGGAAGATTGCTTGAGCTCAGGAGTTCAAGACCAGCCTAGGAAATACAGTGAAATCCCCTGTCTCTAAAAAAAATTGAAATAATGTTCTGTCATCAGGGACATAAATTCTCTGTTATCCAATATTTTACTATCTGAATCATCATATCTTCATTCACGCATTCAGTAAATATGCAGTAGACACTGTACACACATTTGGAATATACTGTATCCATGAAAGAAAACAGGCAAACATTCTTGCCTCTGTGGTGCTTACCTTGAGTTGGTAATCACGGCGGGCTGAAACAGGAGGTAATAAAAATGAAAGCTACTACCTTATTTGAGGCAGATAATAATGATGAGCTGATAAACGAGAAAAGTACACACATTTAAATGCACATGTTAAAAAAGGATTAGCAATCTTGATCAGATGATGAATTGATATTATGGACATAATGTGTGCACTTCTAAATGTGATTCCCTAAGAAAGACACAGTATCACTTATGAAGCATTCTGGCTAGATATGCAGAATTTGAATGCATTCATGAGGAAACAGGCAAATCCCAAATAGTAAACATTCTATTAAAAAAAGAAATATTCTACAGAAATGTCAATGTCATACATGCTGAAGGTTTTCTGTTATGTTTTAAATATCAATTTTAGGGCTCTTATTGTCATGAATTCTCAATTTTACTAAAGGAAAACTATTTATATTTCTATATTTACAGCCAATTTTTTGTCTTGTTTATTTATAAAATATCTTTTTAGGCACTTGTTATACTGTTTTGGGCATTATTTTTGCCTGAGTTATGTAGAAAACAGAGCCTAAGCAAATTTAAGAACCAGGACTTTATTGAGAGGTGTAATTTGAGGACATTAAGCGTGAGAAATAGGCAAATAAGTCAGGAAAGAAGGGAAAATTGATGTAAAGTCTCGTTTCTGAGCTGGCTACAGCTTTATTAAACAGCATGGTGGGACATCATTTTAAGATCCCTTGAGGCCAAAAGTTAAAAACCAGCCTGGCCAACATGGCGAAACCCAATGTCTATTAAAAATATAAAAAATTAGCCAGGCACAGTGGCCACGCCTATAGTCCTAGCTACTCATGAGGCTGGGGCATGAGAATCACTTGAACCTGAGGCAGAGGTTGCAGTGAGTTGAGATTGTACCACTGCACTCTAGCCTGGGCCACAAAGCAAGACTCCGTCTCCAAAAAAAAAAAAATAGGGTAGATGTGGTGGCGTACACCTGTAATCCCCAGAACTTTGGAGGCTGAGGCAGGAGAATCACTTGAGTCCAGGAGTTCAAGATCAGCCTGTGCACTATCTCTACAATCTTTTTTTTTTTTTAATTAACCAGGCATGGTGGTGAGTGCCTGCAGCCCTGGTTACTTAGGAGGCTGAGGTGAGAGAAATACTTGAGGCTAGGAGTTCACAGTTGCAGTGAGCCATGATCATGTTACTGCACCAACCTGGGCAGCAGAACAAGATCCTGTCTCTTAAAAAAAAAAAAAAATTAAGACTGAGATATTTGTATTTATAAATTTAATTTAAAATAACAATAACAACATGGATAAATCTTGGAGACATTATGTTAATTGAAACAAGGCAGACACAAAAAGAGAAACATCATATGATTCCACCTGTGAGAGGCACCTAGAGTAGTCAAACTCACAGTGGAATAGAATTGTAGTTGCTAGGGGCTCCAGAGAGAGAGGAACGGAGAGTTATTGTGTAATTGGTACAGAGTTTCAATACGGAGAGATGAAAATTTCTGCAGATAGATGCTGATGATGGGGGCACAACAATGTGAATGCACTTAAGGCTACTCAACTGTACACCAAAAAAATGGTTAAAATGGTAAATTGTATGTTATATATATTTTATCAAAACAAAAAATAACTAATAAATTTGTACATTTTAACACACATATTTTTACATACAACTATATTTTCCAAATAAAAAATTAATATGAAGAGGCATTATTTTAAATCTTTTTTTTTTTTGCGGAGGGGGGGGTTGAGACAGAGTCTCACTTTGTCACCCAGGCTCGAGTGCAGTGGTGCCATCTCGGCTCACTGCAACCTCCGCCTCCCTGGTTCAAGCAATTCTCCTACCTCAGCCTCCCAAGTAGCTGGGACTACAGGCATGTACCACCACACCCAGCTAATTTTTGTATTTTAGTAGAGATGGGGTTTCACCATATAGCCTAGGCTAGTCTCGAACTCCTGACCTCATGATCCATCCACCTCAGCCTCCCAAAGGGCTGGGATTACAGGCATGAGCCACCTCGCCTGGCCACTTTTGCAAATCTCTTAAAGTTTGAATTAATAGAAGACAACTGAGGCTGAGTGCAGTGGCTCATGCCTGTAATCCCAGCACTTTGGGAGGCTGAGGTGGGCAGATCACTTGAGGTCAGGCGTTCAAGACCAGGCTGGTCAATATGGTGAAACTCTGTCTCTACTAAAAGTACAAAAATTAGCGAGGCATGGTGGCAGGCACCTGTAATCCCAGCTACTCGGGAGGCTGAAGCAGGAGCATCATTTGAACCCAGGAGGTGGAGGTTGCACTGCACTCCAGCCTGGGTGATAAAGCAAGACTCTGTCTGAAAAAAAAAGAAGACAACTGGATTTTCTTATCTATTTCTGTTTTCAGTCTATCAAAATATGTTGTTTTGGTTGAATATATGAAGAAAATCTTACCTCACAAAGATATATAGTAGGAAAAGAAAGGATTATTTAAGTAGCCTTTTCAGAAAATTGTGAATAGTATTCTTCAATACAGTATAAAACTTGAAAAGTGGTAGTTTCTTAAAATATTGGTCACTAAATTATGTAGATCTTCCAAATGTTGACATGTTTCACTGTACATCAGAAAAATCACATTTGCTAATATCGGCACCACAAAAAAAGTCTTAAAGTACTGGGAAGATGTTAAGCCCCAGGATACTGAATATATGTTTTTCAAAATTCTAGTTTTTTGTTTAAAATGCAAATGTCATAAATGTTAACAAATATAGTCAGTTGTTTTCCTTGACTTACACAACCTTCTAAATATATATATATATATATATATATATATATATATATATATATATATATATCTGCCAGATACTTAAGTCTAAGTAGTCATAGTTTGTTTTTGTTTCTTTTAAGTAAAAATAATGTTCCATGAAAAGAAGCAACCAGTTCACTTCACAACTCAAACAATCACACAAGTGCTTTTCTTGAGACAATCACGCTTCTGCGCGTAGCAATAGTACATCACATGTACTTCCCATTTCATCACATAGAATACTAAAAGGACACGTACTAATCTCAGCAACCTAGGAAGAGAAGGGAAACTCCCCAACCTGATGAAAGGCTAAGCAAAACCTATTTTTAATATGATGATTAATGATGAAAAACTAAATGATTTTCTTGCTGTTGCCGAAAACAAGGCAAGGACGTCTTCATTCATTGCTTTTACCCAAGAAGCTACTCAATGTAATAAGAAAAGTAAAGAGAAATTTTAAAAAGGACAAAAAATAAAAGCCATGCAGATAGGACAAGAAGAAAAAGGGTGGGTGCAGTGGGTCATGCCTATAATCCCAGCACTTTGGTAGGCTGAGGTGGGTGAATCACCAGGTCAGGCATTCAAGACCAGCCTGGCCAACATGGTGAAACCCTATTTCTACTAAAAATACAAAAATCAGCCACACCTAATGGCAGGCACCTATAATCCTAGCTACTCAGGAGGCTGGGACAAGAGAATCACCTGAACCTGGGAGGCAGATGTTGCAGTGAGCCAAGATTGCACCATGGCACTCCAGCCTGGGCGACAGAGCAAGACTGTCTCAAAAAAAAAAGAAGAAGAAACAAAACTTTCACAGGTAACATATTATGTACATTAAAATCCCAGAAATATCTACATAAAAACTTCTAGAATTAATAAATGAGTTTAGAAAGCTCACAGGATATATCAATATATATAAATATTTGAAACTAACAGCTAGAAACTGAAATGTAAATGTAAACAACAGTATCACCTTCAATACCACCAAAAATGTAAAATACTTAGGGATAAACCCAACAAATTTGTGCAAGATATGTATGCTAAAAGCTGCAATGCATTGACATGAGAATTTGAAGAAGATATAGATGGAGAGTTATATACATTGTTCATGGATCTAAAGATTTAATATGATTAAGGTGGCAATTTTCCCAAAACTAATCTGCAGGCTAATTGCACTCTCCATTAAAATTGCAGACTTTTTGTAGAAATTGGCAAACCATTAAATTTATGTGGAAAAGTTAAGCATCCATAATAATCAGATGAATCTTGTTTTTTTTTCCCCCTCTTATTTTTAAAACATATAACTATTTAAAACAAGAGGAGTTCAAGGAAGCTTTGTTTGTTCAGAGACAAGGTCTTACTCTGTCTTCCTGGATGGAAGCAGCACAGTCACAGCTCACTGCAGCTTCCACCAGCAATTCTCCCACCAGCCTCCCAAGTACCTGGAACTACAGGAGCATGTCACCATGCCCAGCTAATTTTAAAAATATTTTATAGAGACAGGGTCTTGCTATGTTGCCCAGTCTAGACTCAAACTCCTGGTCTCAAGTGATCCTCCCACCCCGGCCTTCCACAGTGCTGGGATTACAGGTGTGGGCCACCGTGCCCAGCCAGACATCAAATGCAAAATAAGAGAACATTAAGCCAACAAATTCAACCACACAGATGAAAAAGACAAATCTCTGGAAATGTACAATGCACCAAAATACACAAGAAAAAACAGAAAATCTGAATAAGCCTATATCTAATAAGCAAATTGAGTGTGTTATGTAAAACCTTCCCAGAAAGAAAACTCCAGGGCCAGATGGTTTCATCAGTAAAAACATGAAAGTTACACAAATGTTTTCCAGAAAAGAGAAAAGAAAAAACACTATCCAGTTCATTTTATGAGGTTAATTTTTATGGACTGAATTGTGCCTCCTCAAACTTCATGTGCTGACGTTCCAACCTTTAGTACCTCAGAATGTAACCACATTTGGAGATAAGGACTTTACAGAGCTGACTGAGTTAAAATGAGACTGTCAGGGTGGGGCCCTAATTCAATATAACTAGTGTCCTTTAAAGGGGAAGGACACCAGGGGCACACATGTACACAGAGGAAATACCAAGGGAGGACAGCAAAAAAGACAGCCATCTGCACACCAAGGAGAGAGGCCTCTGCAGAAAGCAAACCTACTAAGACATTGATCTCGGACTGCGAGCCTCCCGAACTGTGAAAAAATTAATTTACATTGTTCAGACTCCCCATTCTGTGGCAGTTTGTTACAGTAGCCCTACAAATACACTTACATAAGCTTAATACCAAAACCTGACAAAGATTGGATTTACAAAGTAAAACATCCTTTACTGATAGAGGCAAAATCCTTAACAAAACACTAACGAATCAAGTCAATAGAATATTAAAAGACTAACACTTCAAGATTAAGTAGGGCTTATCTCAGGAATGAAAGGTTAGTTTAACATTTTAAAATTGATAAATGTAATTCATTATATAAACATAAAAAAGGAGAAAACCCACATGATCACTTCGATAGATACAGAAAATGCATTTCACCAAAATCCAACATTGATTCCTGATAAAAACTTTCAGCTGATCAGAAATAGTAGGGAACTTCCTCAAATGAATAAAGGGCACCTATAAAATACCTACAGTATAATTAATGATGAAAGGCTGAATTGTTTTCCCCAGAATAGCGACAAGGCAAAGATGCCATGACTACTATTCTAAAATTCGATTCAACATTGTAGTAAAGGTCTTAGTCATCAGAAGAAAAGAAAAATAAAATTAAGATCAAAAGAGAAGAAGTGAAACTGTCACTACTTGCAAATGAAATGATTTTTAATCTAAAAAAATCCCAGGGAGGCCGGGCGCAGTGGCTCATGCCTGTAATCCCAGCACTTTGGGAAGCCGAGGCGGGTGGATCACAAGGTCAAGAGATCCAGACCATCCTGGCCAACATGGTGAAACGTCGTCTTTTTTTTTTTTTTGAGATGGAGTTTCGCTCTTGTTACCCAGGCTGGAGTGCAATGGCGCGATCTCGGCTCACCGCAACCTCCGCCTCCTGGGTTCAGGCAATTCTCCTGCCTCAGCCTCCCGAGTAGCTGGGATTACAGGCACGCGCCACCGTGCCCAGCTAATTTTTTGTATTTTTAGTAGAGACGGGGTTTCACCACCTTGACCAGGACGGTCTCGATCTCTTGACCTCATGATCCACCCGCCTCGGCCTCCCAAAGTGCCGGGATTACAGGCTTGAGCCACCACGCCCGGCCAACGTCGTCTTTACTAAAAATACACACACACACAAAATAGCTGGGTGTGGTGACACATGCCTGTAGTCCCAGCTACTCGGGAGGCTGAGGCCGGAAAATTGCTTGAACCCGGGAGGCGAAAGTGGCAGTGAGCCGAGGTCATGCCACTGCACTCCACCCTGGCATCTGGTGACAGAGTGAGACTCTGTCACAAAAAAAAAAAAAAAAAAAAACCACAGGGAATCTAGAAAAAAATTACTAGAATCCACAAGTGAATTTTGTAAGGTCACAAGATACTGAGTTAATATATAAAAATCGGTTTAAAGCAAACATTAAAATGTATATGCTTATATACTAACAGCAGATTACTGAAAAATGGAATCAAAGGAGCAATTCCCTTTACAATAATACCAAAATGTAAAATAATTTTGAATAAATCTAACAAAAGATATCTACACTGAAAACCACAAAACCTCACTAAAAAAATAAAATAATTTACAAATACATTGAGATATATACCATGTTTATGGACCAAAAGATTCAATATTGTTAACATAACAATTCTCCCCAAATCGTGCCGTTGGCAAAAGGATAGATATACAGATTAATCATGCAGACTGCAAAGTCTAGAAATAGACCCATACATATAAGGTGAATTGAGTCTCGGCATGCATCCTAAGGTAATTCAATGGTGAGAGGAAGAAACAGTAGCCTTTTTAATAAGTAGTGTTGGAACAATTTTAATGGACACCCCCAAAGAAATTTTTTTTAAATGGACCATATAAAACCACAACAAATGTAAAAATAAACTTGAAATTGATGACAGTCCTACATGTAAAACCTAAAGCTATAAAAATTATAGAAAAAGAACATGGGAGTATGTGTTTATGTCTTTGGGTTAGACAAAGATATTCCAGAGAGAACACAAAAAGTGTAAACCTAAAGAAAGAAAATATTCGTGCTAATATGCTAGCAGTTTTAACCATCATTGCTTTTACATCATCAATGAAAATATCAATGCAATGAAAAAGGTGAATAAATAAAATCTGACTGGGCGTGGTGACTCACACCTGTACTCCCAGCAGTTTGGGAGGCTGAGGCTGGCAGATCACCTGAGGTTGGGAGTTCAAGACCAGCCTGATCAACATGGTAAAACACCGTCCCTACTAAAAATACAAAAATTAGTCCAGCAAGGTAGTGGTTGCCTATAGTCCCAGGTACTCAAGAGGCTGAGGCAGGAGAATAGCTTGAACCTGGGAGGTGGAAGTTGCAGTGAGCTGACATGGCACCACTGCACTCCAACCTGGGCGACAGAGCAAAACTCTGCCTCGAAAAATAAAGTAAAATAAAATAAAATAGAAATACATAAATAAAATCCTAAATTATTATCCAGATAAGTTTTACTCCTACACTCTCCCCTGAAAATTCTCACGGATCCCAAGGATCTATAGACCACTTTGAAAATAACGTTTTTGCAACAATTGAAAATAATGAACTGCTAATGGGTGCCTCATATAGGTACAATGTTAGATAAAGGAAGCCAGGCACAAAGGACAACATAATGTGTGATTCCATTTATATAACTTTCAAGAACAGGCTACGCTGCTCTATGGAGGAAGTCACAATAGCGGTTACCTACGGGGGTGGGTGGAAGAAGGGAATTAACTCAGAAAGGTCATGTGGGAAAGGACTTCCGTTTCTATATTTTGATTTGGGTAATGGTTTGTGCATTTTATTGTATGAATGTCAATAACATACTTTAATAAAAATATAAACCCTATATAATATCCTAATGAAACATTTCTATATTTAGAAGTAATTGATTAAACATCTTCTAACACTTTTATGCAACAAAACCTTAGGCAATGGATCAATTTTAGGAAAGAATTCATAGCACTGAGAATCTGAAAATTCTACTTTGAAGATGATGGAGTATAATATTTATTTCACATTTAATACTTAAATTGTTAAATACATTTGTATCTGTGTGTATCTTATTTTAATAGATGGTTAGTTCCTTAAAGGTAGGAATGTATTTTATGTCTTTAATACTATAGAAATGGGTACACAGTAGGTGACTTATTGATTAATTTTCTCATTCATTCATGCAATAAAGATTTTTTTTTTTTTTTTTTTTTGAGATGGAGTTTCGCTGTTGTTACCCAGACTGGAGTGCAATGGCGCGATCTCAGCTCACTGCAGCCTCCACCTTCTGAGTTCAGGCAATTCTCCTGCCTCACCCTCCCAAGTAGCTGGGACTACAGGCATGCACCATCCTGCTCAGCCAATTTTTGTATTTTTAGTTGAAACAGCGTTTCACCTTGTTGACCAGGATGGTCTCAATGTCTTGACCTCGTGAGCCACCGCGCCTGGTTGCAATAAAGATTTCTTTAGCATTTAACATAGGTACTGGACATATAATGATGGGTGGGTGCAGGTCTCAATAAATTCCTGTTGATAACTGATTGATAATTATCAATTACATTTCAGAAAGAGCATAACTCTCTTTTCTCCTGAATTCCAAGTACACGTGCACTAGAGATTTTAACCTTGTTGTAAAAATACAGACACAAAAACACAGATGAATTAACTGACTTCTTAGGGTGATATACTTGGTCATGACTGGGGCAAACATTAAAATGTTTACAGCTTCTTTTCCTGGACCAAGGTGCTAGGGGATTCATTCAGATTGACTTGGGTTCATATTTCATTTAAATGCTCTCATTGCACTTCTGCTACACACACCTTCTCTGACTTATATTTCAGGACCTGCGTCCGAATTGGTTTACTTCCACTTTTGCCTCTGTCAAGATAAATTAGACACCAAGGGTCCGTGATAGCATCTGAAGCAGAACTGCTATTAGTAGGAAATATACAAGCAGTTTTACATTTCAATATAGTGTAGCACTTTTTTGGAGAATGTGCTTTCTACTAAAAATGAAAGTGGATGTAGCAAAACTTGGTAAATTTGGAAACATTAAAAGAAATAAAATTTTATTTTATTCTACATCCTCAGGGAAATTAGCCAAAGGAAGGTAGGTAACAGCAAATATTTTTATCTCCTTTCAGTGCATCTACAAACCATTCTGCTGAATAAGATCTGACAGGTTCCTGACTGTGAGCAGAGATAGGGTAACAACTTGGATGATACATAAACTTGCATCAGATACAGACTCCATTTTTGCTGTAATCATCCATCCATAGACTTGCCTGTTCAGCTGACAAGTCATGTTATTAATAAAGCATATTGTAACACAAGTGCATTGCCCTACATGGTGTTTATCTTGTTGGAAACTAATTGTTTGAAACAATGGCCTCAGTGAAAAGATGTGAAATGTTATGAGCTGTGTAAAAATCAAAATAATAGGTACTAATAATGATAGTTTGTGAAGGATTAAAATGTAGATTATGCTGTATAAAGACTCGGTCTTACTTTTAAGTTTTCTCTTTATTCTAGTCCTGTGATATAACCTTGAATTTCAAGCCAAGCCTGGTGGAGAGACAAAGTTCCCTCATCAGAAAGTAAACTCCACTTTGACTTACTCACCAATGTCTCCCTAGTACATAGCACAGCACTTGCAAGACAGTCAACATGTAATATTTGTTAAATGAAAGAAATGAATAAATGTGTATAGGGAAAAAATGGAACACATTTCAGTTTCAAGCCAAGCCATTACCAGAGTTCCTCCAGGATGTGACTCAAAGAAACAGAGTGGGACTCAATCTCCAGGGGACAAGGACTCCCATACTGCTTCCATTTCACCCTCTCCCAATGCAGCCAATGGGACTCCCACATTGCTGAGCCAGACAGAGAAGCCCCAGGTACAGAACTGGGGTAGGAAAGGATAAAGTGTACCCTTTCCCATCTCCCCACACCCTCCCCTATCCCACCCACTAAGATCTGGATGTGTTCTTGAAGTTTTCAATATGAATTCTCTCAGAACAATAAAAGGGGCTTCAGCTCTCCTACGATTCTCATTAACAGGGTGCCAGGTAGAACAGCCTGCATGTATTTTAGCAGTAATGAGGGGCTAAGAGAAGAGTGAGGTCTTAGGAAGATAGACAAATGGAAGGCCAGGTCTTGAAATGGAGCTGGTTCACCTCTCCATTAAGTTGGTAAAGAAAGAATATGGCTGGGAGCAGTGGCTCAAACCTGTAATTTCAGTAATATGGGAGGCCAAGGTGGGAGGATTGCTTGAGCCCAGGAAATCAAGACTAGCCTGAGCAACATAAGGAGATCCTGTCTCTATAAAAATTTTTTAAAAGTCAGCTGAGCATAGTGGCTCTTGCCTATAGTCCCAGCTACTCAAGAGACTGAGATGAGAGGATTGCTTGACGCCAAGAGGTTGAAGCTGCAGTGAGCAGTGAGCCGTGATCACAGCACTGCACTCCAGCCTGGGCAACAGAGCCAGACCCTTCTGCCCAAAGAAAGAAAAAGAGAAGAGAGGAGAGAGAAGGGAGGGAGGGAAAGAAGGGAAGGGAAGAGAGAGGGGAAGGGCCGGAGGGAGGAAGGGAACAGGGGAAGAGGGAAAGAGGGAGGGAGGGAAGGAAGGAAGGAAGGAAAGAAGGAGGGAGGGAGGGAGGGAAGGAGGGAAGGAAAGAAGGAAAGAAGGTAGGTGTGAGGGAGGGAGGGGAGGGGAAGGAAAGGAAGGTGAGAGAAAAAGAAAGAAGATGGATGAAGAGAGAACAATTTAGAGGTGATGAAGAAGAGAAGATGCAGAAACATTCTGAAGTAGAGGAAAGGAAAAATGAAATTTGTTGGGGCCTAAGCCACCATTTTTATTATGCCAAAATTTGATGTTGTTCTGATTATATCCTTCCATGTATTCACAAAGGGTGATTTCTCTCCGAAGCATGAGTAGATTATGATTATTGTCACTCCTTCCTCTTACAAATATCAGTTTAGGATTCGTGTGTGACACAGTTCTGCCCAGTGGGACTCAGTTCTTCCAGAAGCCTCAAAAAAAGGGTTTTCCTTCCTTTATTATGAGTGAGAGACAGACAAAAAAAAAAGAGGTGGAAATAGCATCCCTCTGCTTTGTGGATACCCCTGACTGTATCTACACCAAGCAGAGCCATGGTGTAGCCATGAAGGGACATGACAGAAGAAATTACCATCATGTGAAGTTCGCAGAGCAGAAAGAAGAATCCCACTTCATTCCTGGGCAACTTCCCTGAGTTATCTGACCAACCAAAACTGGAACCACCTTCTTCCAAACTGATTTTACGAGGTAATAAAATCCTTATTTTTCAAATTTCCACCCCTATTCAGGTTTCCTATTGTTTGCACTTTCCTTGATATCTTGACTTTTTTTCTACTAAAGGAGGAAGTGAGAGCGTATGTTATGAATGTGAAATCTGGAAGTCAGAAAGTTTCAAACAGGTATTTCGGTTTACACTTAAGAGTCTCCTTCCACCTTCTTCCCCCTCCCCAGCTCCTACTGGATTCACACAAGGGCCAGGACACAAGACCGAATGCAAAAGGACCTCTCCCTTCCCCAGACTTTGTCGTTGTTCCTAGCTCAAGCTCAATGTGTCTTGCTCCTTCTTTCCTAAAGATTTTTTCTGTCGCAGGAGGCTCCTCAGTCGCTGCAGTCAATTGGCTTCTAGAGCGTTGCCCCATCAATTCCAGAGATATATCCACACGTCTGAACTCCAGCCATAATTTAGACACAAGTGGGGAGCCCCCACCACAGCACCATTCTGTACCGGTATTTAGCAATGTTTTGTAGCCTTTGAACAGAAATAGAGAAGTAAAACGGCCAGAATTTAGGGATGGAAACTGGCACAGGCATGGGAAACCTTCTGAGAATGCAGGAGTTAGCTGGGCTCACCAGTTAATAACTCTTACGAAGATCACAGAGCACACAATTCAGCATATAAATTAATCTTACAACACGTATATTGAATTTCTTTGAAATGACCAGCTTGTAGGCAGATAAAATGGCTTCCTTTTACAGGATCTTCCCTTCAGTCTTTCGATAGTACCACCTTCCCTCCACCCAAAATAAAAACTTCAACATTTTCACCCTAAGTTTATTTTTATAACGCACTTTGAAATAGGGAGTGTGGTAAGGATAGTTCTATTTAATTTACCACGAAGGAACAAGACACAAAGAGATGATCTGACTTGGTCACCATCCCTCAGGGCATTGGTGGCAGAGAGGGAGGGTCCCTCAGTCCCGGGGGCTCTCAAGCCTTTGTTCTGACGTCCCCGTGTGTAACTGTTTTGATGGCAATTTCTCTGGTTCTCTCTCACTAGCTTACTAACCACGCATGTCAATCACGTTCAGGGACACCATGGGCCTAAGGGTCAGGCACATCTCAGGAGAATGTGACTGAAAAGAGAACACGAGGCATAATGCAGCACTTTCTGCTCCTAGCAAGTATGTCAGCTGCGGCCTCGAAAGTCTGACACTGCGTAAAGAGTGTCGCTTTTTTTCCCTTCCCCCAGACTCAGGAAAGGATCCATCAGGAACTCTGAGCACTGCTTTAAAGCAAGTGGGAAACCCATCCGTGTAAGAGCCTCTACTAGAGAACACCCAGTGACACTGAAGGAGTTGAGTTCTCCACCTCAACTCCAGAGAACCCGGGGAGAGGTCCTGATTTTCCTCCCAAAGATCACTCCCCAGTCCGTGAGGAAAGCCGGGAGGACGCGAGAGACACGGATCCTAAGTCCCCGTGTCCTACGGAGCCCCTGGACTCCTTCCTCGCTTCCCTACCACGTCAGGGAGCAGCACGCAGGGGCCCAGAGGCCAGGGTCCAGGCCCCCGCCCGGAGCAGGCCCGACGAAGAACGCGGACCGGAAGGGCAGCGCGCGCCGGCTGCAAGATGCTGCTGGGAGGCGTGGATTCTGGAAAGTGCGTGTGCGCCCTCCCTCGAGCACCGCCCGCGGAGCCGATTGGCCCGGGCGCGCGGCGGGGGAAGCCCTTGGCTAATCTCCTGCCACTCTTCCCGGCCGACGTCGGCGCCCCGGCCGCTACGCCGCGGACCTCTCGCCGCGCCGGGCCGGGCTGCGCGCGGAAGGACAAATAGTCCCGGCGGCCGCGCCGCGCGCCCGTCCACGGCTCTTCTCGCCCCGCCCGGGCTGCCGGGCTCCTGGCTGGGGCTGCGGGAAGTGGGGGCGGGCGGGGGAGGCCCAGCCTCTGCGGCTCCTCGACCCCGGCTTCTCTCTTTTCTGCCATTCGGGTTGATTGCGCTCCCTAGGGAGGAGTAATTGGATTCCGGGCTCTCTCCAGCCGGAATAAGCAGAAGTCGGCCGCTGAGCCTGGAGCTTGGGAGGGACGTACAGGGAGGAGGGAGAAGTGGGGAGCCGCCGCCGGGAGGGACACGGTGAAGCCACTGTCCCCTTAAGTGCGTCCGCGCTTGTTTCTTTACAGGCCGCAGCGGGAAGCTGGGTAGAGAGAAGGGATTAACAGAGATTGCACCCTGCTGCCCGCCCCCCCCCCCGGCACGTGACTCTTGCCCCTTCCAAGTTATCATCCACATTGTGAAATTCACCTGGTTGCTGATACTCACGAGAGGAATACTTTGGAAGCTTTAAGCCCTCCAGCCAGCACCCTTCTGTTTTTCTCTCAAAGCACGTCTTTGAGCTCAGCGGGAGAAAGAACCCTGTGAAAACTGGTATTGGACATGGCTCTTACTGACAAAGTAATTCTGGAGAAAACAACATTCTTTCCACAATCATCCAGGAACGTATCCCAAGTCCCTGCCTTGGCAGTAGCAAACTTCCCTGAATTCCCTTCCCCCTGTGGAGGTGGATCCAGAAGTGGAAACCTTCAGCAGGGTTTTTGGCTGAAATGATAGGCATGTTCTAGGAATTGTGACTTGACTTGACCCTCTTGTGTTTTCTTTTTCTTTTCATCTTAGTTACTGCATTTCACTCATTCATCATTAAATAAACTCTTATTGAAGGCTTCGTTTGTGCCAGACTCTGTTCTACTTCTCAGAGATTAAATCAGTGAGTAAAACGAAGCCCCTGAACTCTTGGATCCTCATTACAGTTGCTCCAGTGGGGGAAGATAGTGTATTTACAACCATATACGTGGTTGTATAATGTCACCTAGGGAAAAGCGCTATGAAGTAAAAGAGCAGAAGGACAAGGATGCAGACGAGAGTGGGACACTCTTTTATGTTTTAGATAAGTTGATCGAAGAGGGCCTCTTCGAGGAAGTTATGTTTCAACAGAGGTCAGGATGAAATGAGGTAGAAAGCCAAGCAAATATTGAGGGGATGGGGGTGGGGATGGGGGTGTCGGGGGAGAACTTTCTGAGCAGAAGGAAGAGCAAGTGCAAAGGCTCTGCAGCCAGACACAGTTTGGTGACTTTGAATTAGCAAAGGAGGCCAATGTGAAGGCTGTGCAGTAAGCCAGAGAAACAGTTGGAAATAAGACTGAAGATGGGGTGATGAGCATGTGCGTGCTTGGCATTTGCTTTTAACATAATTTGAAACCTCTCTCAGTTCTGTATGCACTGAAGTGTCCTGCACGTTCTGTGTCTCCAGGCACTACATTTCATTCCGAGATGCCACTTTTTTCCTCCTGGTCTAGCACTTACGTGTTCATTTCTGCTTTTCTCTCTCACTCTCTTGTACTCATCTACAACTACCACTTCAAGTGTTTCTTCTGTGCAGATCCTTATCTTTAATGTCACCTTCCCCCCGCCACTTGTATACTTGCCTGTTTAATCAGCGTGTCTAATGGGACATCCTGACATCTTCCGATTTCGACAGGTCCAAAACCAATCTCATTATCTTTCCAAAGTCGCTTCCTTCTTTCTCATTGATACCACTGCTATCTCTGTCACCCAAGCTAAATACATGGATGTCATTTTTTACCCGTTCGTCTCCTTTATGTCTTTTATACAGTCAGTTCTCAGGGCCTCTCGAGTAATTTATCTTTTAAATGCCTCATGTCAAATCTCTTCCTGTCTCTACTTCAGGGTCTCTGTCTAAGCCCTTAATGTTGCCAGCTAGGATTAGTTCAGCAGTTTCTAAGTGGTCTTTCTGACTTTTTTCTCACTCTGCTCCAATCTAACCTGCCAGAATAATTGTTCCGAATTTTCACTCTTAGCACAGCTCTATGTGCTTCAGCACCTTGATGGCTAAATTTTCTATTTCATTAAATTTAAACTCTTCTGATTGAATTTCTTTTTTCTTTTTTGAGACAGGGTCTTACTCTGTCGTCCAGGTGCCCAGGCTGGAGTGCAATGGTGCGATCATGGCTCACTGCAGCCTCTACCTCTTGGTGTTCAAGTGTACCTCCCTCCTCAGCCTCTGGAGTAACTGGGACTACAGGCATGTGCCACCCCACCCAGCAATTTTTTTTATTTTTGGTAGAGACAGGTTTTTGCTGTGTTGCCTAGGGTGGTCTTGAACTCCTGGGCTCAACTGATCCACCTGCCCTGGCTTCCCAGAGTGCTGGGATTACAGGCATGAGCCACTGTGCTGAGCCACCGCCCTAACTGAATTTCAAGCTCTTGCCCTAATCTAGTTCCCTTCTCCCCTGTGAACCACTCCTCAGTCTACCACTTTATTTTAGTTAGTTTTGCCCCCGAAGTACATTTATATTCACTCATTCCTATATGTATTTGCTCATGGATCTACCCTCACATAATGTAGTATTCGATTCAGTAAGGATCCATTGGTTACAAGTGACGTATACCCAAATTGGTGTAAAGTGAGAAGGAATGTATTCTCACATACCTGAAACGTTGAAGATAGTTCTGTTGGATATGGTTTGGCTGAACAGTTCCAATTATATCAGCAAGATTCAGATTCTCCGCTTGAACCTCCGCAGAGGTTGCAGTGCGATCTGAGATCGCACCATTGCATTCCAGCCTGGGTGACAGAGCAAGACTGTATCTCAAAAAAAAAAAAAAAAAAAAAAAGAGAGGGAGAGAGAGAGATTCCGATTCTCCCCAACATGTTAGCATTCTCCTCTGCTGTTGGCTTCATTCTCAAGCTCTACAAATGAGCAATCAGAAGGCCCAGACCATCCTCACTACCAGCAAAAGTCAAGCACTCATTCGTCAGCCACTCACTGTTGCCAAAAGAATGAGATGCTCAGATTGGCCTGGACTGATTCACAAACCCATCCCAGGCATTGAGTCTATCAATAACACATGAATGGCACAAGAAGGTGATTTGACTTAAAACGAGGTATGGCTATCAGAAGATGAGCAGATGTATCTTCAGTAATGGAAACTGCAAACACATACACATCCCTGGTCTTTTATTAATGTTTCCAAACCTTCTTCCCCTATGTACGCCTTCACTGATGTCTATAGCTACTCAATGTAACAATATTTTTTTTTACCACCCAAAATGTACTCACATCTAGGTCCTACAAATAACTCCAAGTGCAGGATAGTAAGGTGATATGCATGCCTCTCTATCATAAAGCAATTTGATGAAGTTCTTCATGGCCTAGTAACCTAAGGCTGTAACTAGAAAATACTTAATACATAATTGCAGAAAAAAGAACAACTGCAATGAAAACTCGTATTTGGAAATATGAATAATGACAAATGCAGAATGGTCCCCAATTCACAGCATATGTCGTATCTGCTAGACAAGGATAGCAGGGCTTCCTAACATGGCGGGAGAAAGCGCCTTGACCAACCAATCTGGCTGCCGTATGTTTTATTCTTGGAGGATCTCTCATTCATCGTTCCTCCATGGTCATGTCTGTAATGGACACTGGGGAGGATAATTCTTTAGGGACTACACCTCTTCAGTATTCTTCTTCCTGATCTAGTGGGAATTGAAAAATCACTTCCTACGGCAAAGATAATTAGCTTTTGCCACCCAAGAATTGTGAACTTCTTCTGTTGTATACAATTGTTGCTGGCAAGTAGCTACCAAGCCAGGGGCTACATTTCCCAGCCTCCTCGTTGACCTTGGTAAAGTCACATGACTTTACCATTGGAATATGAGTGGAAGTGATGTGTACCACGTCTCACCAATTTGGTTAAGAACTAGGTATGCCTTTGCCAGTCTCTTTTTCCCTCTTCCAGATGCACTGAAAGTTCTCTAATGCAGGGCGCGGTGTCTCACACCTGTAATCCCAGCACTTTGGGAGGCCAAGGCGGGCGGATGACGATATCAATAGATGGAAACCATCCTGGCAAACATGGTGAAACCCCATCTCTACTAAAAATACAAAACTTAGCTGGCCATGGTGGTGTGCGCCTATAGTCCCAGCTACTCAGGAGGCTGAGGCAGGAGAACTGCTTGAACGCGGGAGGCGGAGGTTGCAGTGAGCCAAGATCACACCACTACCCTCCAGCCTAGTGACAGACTGAGACTCTGTCTCAAAAAACAAAAAAGAAAAGAAAGGTCTCTAAGAACCTGGAGTACAGTAGAGCCATAAGTTAGAAGGAGTCTGGGTAGTTGAATGATTCTGTAGAAGAGCACCTGCTACTTACGGGCACTGATGTTGGACTTTACAAAAGTGAAAAATAAATATGTATTGTGTTAAGCCTAAGTAACCCAGCTTTTCTTCTTCAGACTTAGGGTTTCTCTCATAGTACAATTTTCTTTAATTCTTTTTTTTTTTTTTTGAGACAAAGTTTTGCTCTTTTCACCCAGGCCAGAGTACAATAGCGCAATCTCGGCTTATTAGAATATCCACCTCCAGGGTTCAAGCAATTCTCCCACCTCAGCCTCCTGAGTAGCTGAGATTACAGGTGTGAGCCTCCATACCTGGCTAATTTTTGTATTTTTAGTAGATATGAGGTTTCATCATGTTGGCCAGGCTGGTCTTGAACTTCCAACCTCAGGTGATCTGCCTGCCTAGGCCTCCCAAATTGCTGGGATTACAGGTGTGAGCCACTATGCCTGGCCTAGTTTTCTTTAATTCTTAGCAAACTTCTGGTCTATTTGTATCTGGCCAATTCCATGGGGGGAGAATTCCAAACCCCAGGAATTTTTTTAAGCTGCAGTCTGTGAATCTAGATTTTGATATGAGAATTTTTGTCTTTTAGTAATAGGCCTTGACATACTAACTTAAAGGCCTCCATTTTGGTTCATGCCTAATAATTTGAAATAATAGCCACTGTGTTTGCAAGGGGAGGGACTGATGGTGGTGTGTTAGCTGGTGGTGAAGGGAGTGGAATGGGATAACTATTACCTTTCTCAGCAGGCAGGAACTGCTTGAAAGAGGCCTGAGTGTATTAAGACTTCTCCCCAGTGCCAGTCTTACCCATTCTTGCCTTCATTAACATTAACATTCTCTTGGGGCTTTTTCAAGCCTTCATGGCTCCAGATTATTGACATTTCTGTCATCTCTTGTTGCAGCCTATAAGCAAAAATGTTCACTCGTAACAAAGTGGCATCTTTTCCTCTCTGCCTCAGATAAATCAAGTTCAGTCCTAAGTTTGAGTCTTTCTCATAGGACATTACTAAAAGCTAACAAGTAATACTTGATATATTTTAGTATCTGACCTTTTAACAACAGCCCTTTTACATTTTATCCTTGAGAGGCATATGTTCTGAGTCCCACTATGCAACAGGTGCCAGTTTAACCTACTGCTTTGCTATTGAAGTCCCAGCCTGATGTTAACGAGGCCTCATCTGAATCAACTAATTCATTATTTTTGGATCTTTCTGTTACTAATCCCACTTCCGGTACCAACTTATGAATTGTTAGAGCTATTTTAGTTGCAGGTGACCAAAAAAATCCCACACAATTCAAAATGACATGCAAAAAAGATAATATATTGGTATCAGCTCATGTAATTAAAAAACTAGAGATAGCTTAAGGCATAGTTTGATCCAAGGGTTTAAGCAATGTCATTACAATTCTCTTTCTTTTCGTCTCTTGGCTCTGTCTTGTGTGTTGGCTTCAGTTTTAGGCTACATGTGGTGGCTGCTGGCAGCTCCAGTTTACATAATCCTTACTGTTAGCAATCTCAGTGGAAGAGTACATGTCTCCTTCCCACAGGTGCCAGCAACAGTCTTCTTACATTTAATTGGCTGTGATTGGGACATGTGGCTGGAGGTATCCAGTATCTCAGGTCTGATTCATGTCATTACTGTTGTTGAAAATGAAGTTCACTCCACCTAAGAGACATTGAGTGAAGTAACAGAAGAGGAAAATCAGGGTGTGGTTATCAGAAGAAGGGTGAATGTTAGTATGAGACAAACAAACGGAGTCTCTCATTAGATACTGATGTGTAGTGTTTCCTAATTGCTTCACATGTGTTGGTTTCATCTCCTTCACTGGGCTGACTGTAAGTGTCTCCAGAGCAAGATCATGTACTGTATGTCTTAACAGTGCCAACTCACCAGGCAGTCCTTAGATACCGGCTGATTATGACGCCTTCTCTTATTACCAAAGATGGCACACTCTGAGAAAGTAACAAGAGCTTAATAAAGGAATGGTTTATAGAGCGTTAGGAATGGTTAAGGGGGCCAACAAGGAATGGTAAAGCACTTAAGGACTGGCAACAATGGAAGACCTCAAGCTTGAAGGAACAGGGGAAGGAAGCTATTAGTGGAACCCTTTAAGAGCTGTAGCTTGGAAAGGGATGCTGACAAAATCTGTTACTATAAATAAATACAGCCACCGCCAAAATGTGGCCCTCGAAAGACTGGGGAATAAACACTTGTCCTCTTTTCCTTCCATCCTCCAAACTTCTGTTTGGTACCTCACATTGGCCAAACCAGTAACCAGAGGGCTTGTGTGGCACAGTCTTTAGAATTCAACTTCCAGTAAAAAGCAAGACAAATAGGGTAAAAAAGTGGATCTGGAAGAGCAAGTGGAAAATTGCCAGTACATGCCTTTTATGTTCCTTGAGCAACCCTAAGTAAAAACAATTCCTTTTCTGTGTTAACCATATAGACTGGATTTATCTGGAAAATATAACTTTAGCCTTTTCAATAAACTTGTTAAATATACAACCAATACAGTTTAATTTTAATAGCATTTTAAGACTTTAACATTCATGAATTCATAAATCATAAAAATTCTTTTGTTAGCCCATATAGTAGAAAAGGTGTCATCTTTGTATTGATATAGAACTCCTCAAGAATATTGTACCTGGCAATCCATCAGAAAGCCCTGGCATAGCACTCATTACAGAGTGACAAATTTGATAAATGTTTGATGATACGAAGAATGATTAAATGAATAAATTAAAGCATTTCAAGCCAGGAGAATGTAAGTGGAAAACTAGATGGGTTTTTCTTGTTAGAGGTTGATGATAACTGTACAACATCTACCAATCCTGTCTCTTAAAATCTGACATCGGCTTCTTAGCTGTTGATCAAGGTCTTATCTCTTACACAAAATGGAAACAGGCTGGGCGCAGTGGCTCAAGCCTGTAATCCCAGCACTTTGGGAGGCCGAGGCGGGTGGATCACGAGGTCAAGAGATCGAGACCATCCTGGTCAACATGGTGAAACCCTGTCTCTACTAAAAATACAAAAACAAATTAGCTGGGCATGGTGGCGCGTGCCTGTAGTCCCAGCTACTCGGGAGGCTGAAGCAGGAGAATTGCCTGAATCCAGGAGGCGGAGGTTGCGGTGAGCCGAGATTGTGCCATTGCACTCCAGCCTGGGTAACAAGAGCAAAATTCCGTCTCAAAAAAAAAAAAGAAAATGGAAACAAATAAATTTTCTTTGTCAATTTTAAGAAGTTTCATAATTAACTATCATGCTAATAAATTCACTATAAAGTCAGTATCAGTTAAGGGACAATTATATTTTCTATCTAAAACTGGGTTTCCTCATAAAACTGTCACTCAGATATAAGAAAAATAAATATTCTTGCTTCAATTTGTAAACTAGGATTATAAAAAACGAGTCCACACTTTCTCTAAAAGATTTTATAGTTAAGCCCAAAATTCATACTTCTGTTCTTTCATAATCCTGTGTATATAGGACTTAAGTTTACAAAATGCTTTCTTATGTGGTACCATTCATTTACTCAAACAAATACTACTGAGCACATGCTATGTGCCATACATAATCCCTGCCCTCATAGAACTTACAATAGCCTAGTGCTTCTCAAACTTTTATGAGACTCTGAATCACCTGAGGACCTTGGGAAACTACAGATTCTAATTCACTAGGTCTGGGATGGGCCCCAAGACTGCATTTCTAGGCAGCTCCCTGGTGATGCTAACACTGCCTGGAGTAGCAGAAGTCTAATGGATTTATTTAATCCTCACCATAACCACTCATAGGAAAAGTACCAGTGTTTTGTTTCTTCTCTGGAGCACTTACTATATACAAAACACTGTGCTTTGCCTTTTGTAGATAAACAATTCAGTCAGATATAGAGATATAGCCTTTAGGAAACTCAGTATACAGATGCTTCTCCACTTATGAAGGGATTATATCCCAATAAGCCCATTTTAAGTTGAAAATATTGTAAATCAGGCCGGGCGCGGTGGCTCACGCCTGTAATCCCAGCACTTTGGGAGGCCGAGACGGGTGGATCACGGGGTCAAGAGATCGAGACCATCCTGGTCAACATCGTGAAACCCCGTCTCTACTAAAAATACAAAAAATTAGCTGGGCATGGTGGCGCGTGCCTGTAATCCCAGCTACTCAGGAGGCTGAGGCAGGAGAATTGTCTGAACCCAGGAGGCGGAGGTTGCAGTGAGCCGAGATCGTGCCATTGCACTCCAGCCTGGGTAACAAGAGCGAAACTCCGTCTCAAAAAAAAAAAAAAAAAAAAGAAAAGAAAAGAAAATATTGTAAATCAAAAAAGCATTTAATATCACCCAGTGAATGTCGTAGCTTATAATCTGAGTAAATAAAGGAAGTTTGTGATAACTGGGCTATATCATTGCTGGGTTACTTCTGGAGACTGCTATTTTACTCATTTTCTTCCTAAAGAAAAGAGTTGGTCAAAAGCAAAAATTGATAAATGGGATCTAATTAAACTAAAGAGCTTATGAACACTGAAAGAAACTATCATCAGAGTGAACAGCAACCTAGAGAATAGGAGAATATTTTTGCAATCTATTCATCTGACAACGGGCTAATATCCAAAATTTACAAGGAACTTAAACAAATTTACAAGAAAAAAAAATCCCATAAAAAAGTGGGCAAAGGACATGAACAGACACTTCTCAAAAGCAGACATTTTTGTGGCCAATAAACATATGAAGAAAAGTTCAACATCACTGATCATTAGAGAAATGCAAATCAAAACCACAAAGAAATACTGTCTCACACCAGTTAGAATGGTGATTATTATAAAGTCAAGAAATAACAGGGTGCGGGCAAGACTGTGAAGAAATAGGAACGCTTTACACTGTTGGTGGGAATGTAAATTAGTTCAACCGTTGTGGAAGACAGTGTGATGATTCCTTAATGACCTAGAACCAGAAATACCATTTGACCCAGCAGTCCCATTACTGAGTATACACCAAAGGAATACAAATCATTGTATTATAAAGACACATGCACATATATGTTCACTGTAGCATTATTCACAATAGGAAAGACATGGGATCAACCCAAATGCCCATCAGTGATAGACTAGATAAAGAAAATGTGGTACCTATATACCATGGAATACTATGCAGCCATAAAAAGGAATGGGATCGTGTTCTTTGCAGGAGCATGGATGGAGCTGGAAGCCACTATCCTCAGCAAACTAATGCAGGAACAGAAAATCTAACATCACATGTTCTCACTTATAAGTGGGAGATGAACAATGAGAACACAGGGACAGAGGGAGGGGAATAACAGGAACTGGGGCTAGTTGGGGGTAGGGGAGCAGGGGGAGGGAGAGCATCAGGATAATAACTAATGCATGTGGGGCTTAATACCTAGGTGATGGGTTGATAGATGCAGCAAACCTCCATGGCATGCGCTTGCCTATGTCTCAAACCTGCATTTACTGCACATGTATCCCAGAACCCAAAATAAAATTAAACTTAAGAAAAGAAAGAAAAGAAGAGAGTTGCTCCCTATGCCCAGGAATTTTAGAAAAATGGCTTTCAAACATTCTGGGAAAGAGGCAAATTGTACGATATATCAATTAGAATTAGAAGTATCACATTCAGAAATTAATGACAACTTTTTTAATTTTCTTTTTGAGACAGAGTTTTGCTCTTGTTACCCAGGCTGGAGTGCAATGGCACAATCTCGGCTCACCACAACCAACGCCTCCTGGGTTCAGGCAATTCTCCTGCCTCAGCCTCCTGAGTAGCTGGGATTACAGGCACACGCCACCATGCCCAGCTAATTTTTTGTATCTTTAGTAGAGACGGGGTTTCACCATGTTAACCAGGATGGTCTCGATCTCTTGACCTCGTGATCCACCCGTCTCGGCCTCCCAAAGTGCTGGGATTACAGGCTTGAGCCACCATGCCTGGCTGACAACTTTTAGTACTATAAAATGTAGCCAGGTGCAGTGGCTCATGCCTGTAATCTTAACACTTTGGGAGGCTGAGGCAGGCCAATTACTCAAGCTCAGGAGTCCAGCCTAAGCAATACGGTGAAAACCTGTCTCTACAAATAATACAAATTAGCCAGGCGTGGTAATGTATGCCTAAAGTTCCAGCTACTTGAGGGGCTGAAGCAGGACCATCACTGGAACCCAAGAGGTAGAGCCTGCAGTGAGCTGAGATCATGCCATGGCACTCCAGCCTAGGCAACAGAGTGAGACCCTATCTCAAAAGTAAAATAAAATAAAATAAAATAAAATAAAATAAAATAAAAGCATGCCAATTACATGTATTTGCAGGATTACTTAATTCATTTTAACATTTAGCTAGGCCAGTTATTTCCAACCAGCCAAGTAGGCAATTTTGGGAGGTGGCAAAGACATTGCCTTTCCTTTTATAAACTTTTGTGTAGTTATCAGTGAACCACCTCCAATACAGTTTACCAATAAAAATTTTCCATTTGGGTGGGGAGTTGGGGAGAGACAGCATGTTGAGAAATGCCAGATATAGAAGAAGGGGAGGAAGACAGCAAATCACACTGCCATGTGTGTACCTAAGCAACAATCTTGCATGTTCTTCACATGTACCCCAAAACCTAAAATCCAATAAAAAAAATTTCCATTTATCATACTACCACCAAGCTTATCTTATCCTTTTGGTGAACAATGAAATGTCCAGGACCGTGAGAGGGATTACAGTTCCAAGAAGGAGAATATTCTCAGGGGCTGATGAGTGTTGGAAACTAAATATGTATATGCCACCCTCTCCCAGAGTTTTTATATCACCTTTGCTGACACCTTTTAATTCATTTTTTGCAAGCCCCACCCTAGAGGCAGATATCTGTGATGTCTGAATGATGGACCCCGGTTTTATAGGGCAGACCACAAATACACTAGTTGACTAGCCTTACTTTTTTTTTTTTTGTAAGATGAAGTCTCGCTGTGTCACCCAGGCTGCAGTGCAGTGCTATGAACTTGGCTCACTGCAACCTCCGCCTCCCAGGTTCAAGTGATTCTTGTGCTTTAGCCTCACAAGTAGCTGGATTACTGGCACGTGCCACCATGTCCAGCTAATTTTTGTATTTTTAGTAGAGATGGGGGTTTCACCATGTTGGCCAGGCTGGTCTTGAACTCCTGACCTCAAGTGATCCACCCACCTTGGCCTCCCCAAGTGCTAGGATTACAGGCAAGAGCAACCATGCCCGGCTAGCTTTCCTTTAAACATTAAATAATAATAGAGAAAACTTTTATAAGTACAGTATCAGTTACCTATGCACACTATTTCTATAAAATAACTAAGTACATTTATGTGTCACTTAATGATGGTATAAGTTCTGAGAAATACATCAGACAATTTCATCACTGTGCAATCATCATAGAAGGTATTTACACAAACCTAGATGGTATAGCCTACTATGCACCTAGGGTATATGTTACAGCCTATTGCTCCTAGGCTATAAACCTGTACAGTATATTACTTTACTGAATTCCAAATGTAACTGGAACATAATGGTAATTAGTGTATCTAAACAGAGAAAAAGTAATGCGTTGTGCAAAGACATTACAACAATTACCACATCACTAGGTAATAGAAAACGTTCAGCTCCATTATAATCTTATGGGACTACCATCATATATGCAACCCACCATTGACCAAAATGTCATTAAGTGGTGAATCACTGTATTTATAATAGAAAACCATTATAAATTATATACAGCAGCTGGGCGCGGTGGCTCAAGCCTGTAATCCCAGCACTTTGGGAGGCCGAGGCAGGTGGACCACAAGGTCAAGAGATCGAGACCATCCTGGTCAACAAGGTAAAACCCCGTCTCTACTAAAAATACAAAAAATTAGCTGGGCATGGTGGCGCATGCCTGTAGTCCCAGCTACTTGGGAGGCTGAGGCAGGAGAATTGCCTGAACCCAGGAGGCGGAGGTTGCGGTGAGCTGAGATCGTGCCATTGGATTCCAGCCTGGGTAACAAGAGTGAAACTCCGCCTCAAAAAAATAAAAATTAAAAAAAAATTTTTTTAAATTATATAAAGCCCCTTCCTCCAAACGGTAGACCTATTAAATAAAGAATAGTATGTGCACATGATACCACCATTAAAAATAACATTTGTGGCTGGGTACAGTGGCTCACACCTGTAATCCTAGCACTTTGGGAGGCCGAAGTGGGAGGATCACTTGTGCTTGGGAAGTCGAGGCTGTAGTGAGCCACTCCAGCCTGGGAGACAGAGTGAGACCCTGTCTCAAAAACCAACAAACGAACAAACAAAAATGTGGGTTCCCTGTCGCATCAAAAGGTAAGTATAAAAGACTTCTAAGTCATGTCAAAGGGGACACAGGAAAAAACTTGAAGATGCTTCCATTGATCAAAGAGGTGAGTAACAGTTTGAGCATGAATTCTGTCCGATAACTGTAATGGATAGATGCACAGTAAATGTGTTTTAGTCTATCAGCGCAGATTGATGCTCTAACACAAAAACCTCTGTTGGTCCCTTTGGAAGATGCAAGGACAACAATTTATTATTTTAAAAACTGGTAAATAAAGAGAATGAATCAAGCATCTAGTTCATGCCTCATACATAAATTGGACCTCAGGGTAACCCAATAGTTGATGGTAGGAGTTTTCTCTTTACATATTTCAGCTAATAATTGATGCAGAAATGATATATTATCATCATATGGTAACCCCTAGTGAAATAATGCAGGTAGGGAATGATCATTAACAACAACAAAAAGATTAACAAGCAGACAGTTGTCTCCTACACGATCACATATCAAATATTCTTGCCAAAAATCCAACTAGAATTTGATCAAGCCTATATATCTAAATAATAAAAAAATACAGAAGATAAAGAAACATATTAAATAAATAACACTAAGGGAGTTACAATTAGAAAATCCACTCTGTGGGCCACGTGGGATAGCTCACACCTATAATCCCAGCACTTTGGGAGGCTGAGTGGGGAGGATTGCTTGAGCCTAGAAGTTTCAACATCAGCCTGGGAAATATAATACGACCTGAATCTGTACAAATAAAAAAAAATTAGCCAGGCATGGTGGCTTGTGCTTATAGTCCCAGCTACTCAGGAGGCTGAAGTGGGAAGATCACTTTAGCCCAGACAGTCCAGCCCTGATTACATGACTGCCCTCCAGCCTGGGTGACAGAACAAGAAAGGAAAGAGGAAAGAAAGAGAGAGAGAGAGAGAGAGAGAGAGAGGAAAGGATGGAAGGAAGGAAGGAAGGAAGGTAGAGGGAGGGAGGGAGGGAAGGGAAAGAGGGAAGGAAGGAAGGAAGGAAAAATTTCACACTATGAAAAGTCCGAAAGGACAAACAACCCAATTTTGCCTCAACAAATCAAATAAAAGATAAGGAGGGAGAAGCAAAAGATTAACAGGCTTAAGACACATATCAAATAATGCAACAAGTGGACTTTATTTGGGTCTCAATTTTGAACAAATTAACTATAATAAACATGAGACCACTGGAAGAAATTGGAACACTGAATACTTGATGATATTAAAACATTTAAATGAAAACTGTGAGATGTGGGCCCGCACAGTGGCTCATACCTGTAATCCCAGCACTTTGGGAGGCCGAGGCGGATGGATCACGAGGTCAGGAAATCGAGACCATCCTGGCCAACATGGTGAAACCCCATCTCTACTAAAATACAAAAAATTAGCTGGACCTGGTGGTGCGTGCCCGTAATCCCGACTACTCAGGAGTCTGAGGCAGAGGACTCGCTCAAACCCGGGAAGCAGAGATTGCAGTGATCAGAGACCGCGCCACTGTACTGCAGTCTAGCGAAAGGGCAGGCTCCATCTCGAGCCAGGCGGGAGGAGAAAGTAAGAAAACTGTGAGCTGTTACAATGGTATCACTTATTGTATTTTTTACAAGTATTCTTATCTTTTAGATGTAAATGAGGAAATATTTGTGAATGAAATGATTTGATGTTTGCTCAAATTAACCTGGAGGTAGAAATGTTTCAACAATTGTTGAAGGAGGGTGGAGGTTCAAAGGGGTTCGTTATACTATGATTTCTACTTTTTTGTGTGTTTGGAAATTTTTGTTAAAATAGTCGGTTTATAAACTTGTATTGAGATCATAATTTTAATTTTAGGTTTGTAATATATATTATATAAGTATACGCATGCATGTATATAAAACATACCAAAACATACAAAACATCTCATTGAAACACCTCGTTTCAATGAGATTATAAATATAATATACAATTTTTTCTTATTTTTATTTTTTTCTTCTTGTTTATTATTTAGGGAAAATAGACTTTAACAGGCACAAAATCCTGTTATTTTCAATTCTTTAAGCTTGACAAATAATGAAGACCAGAAAAAAAATTCTCTCAATTACTAAAAGTTGTCTTTATGTAGTGGAACTACATGAGATTTTATTTGTTTTTATATTTCTGTATTTTTCCATTTTAGCATAAACGCATATGATTTTAGGATTAAAAAATCCAACAAACCTTTAATCTAAAGGGACAATTAATTTATGAAGGATAAACAAAATTACTTATACATGGGGCAAGATTTTTTAAAAATACAGGTGTAGGCCAGGCGTGGTGACTGATGCCCGTAATTCACAGCACTTTGGGAGGCCAAGGTGGGTGGATCGTCTGAGGTCAGGAGTTCGAGACCAGCCTGGCCAACATGGTGAAACCCTGTATCTACTAAAAAAAAAATACAAAAAAATTAGTTGAACATGGTGGCACATGCCTGTAATCCTAGCTGCTTGGGCCGCTGAGGCAGGAGACTTGCTTGAACCTGGAAGGTGGAGGTTGCAGTGAGCCAAGATCACACCATTGCACTTCAGCCTGGGCAACAGAATGAGACTGTCTCAAAACAAACAAACAAAAATACAGGTGTAAGAAACATTATTTACATTTTACATGCCTGTTTGGCAGATTACCACTAAGGCAAGGATGGAAAAACTAATCAGAGCTCTTTTGATTCAACAAATGAATGCAATGAGGCTATATTTCTAAGAAAATTGTATTATTTGGCTAAAAGGGAAATTAAGCACTGAACTGAGAGTGTAGAGAAGGGCTGGCAAAGGAAACCAGGAAGGGGAAAAAACAAAAGGTAAATTTCAGGGTGTTTCAGAGAATGTAACTGGTTGGTTGAATCAGAGAGACCGAATTTTACCATCAAATATAAGAAAGTGTAAGTTCAGAAAGAGGAGATCATGCTTTTATGGGTTCATAGCCTATTTTTTTCTCCATAACATTGATACCAGCCTTTTCCAATTGTAAGAAAAACTTTGTAAATATCATTAAAAAAATACCATGGATAGGCCGGGCACGGTGGCTCACGCCTGCAATCCCAGCACTTTGGGAGGCCGAGGCGGGTGGATCACGAGGTCAAGAAATCGAGACCATCCTGGTCAACATGGTGAAACCCCGTCTCTACTAAAAATACAAAAAATTAGCTGGGCATGGTGGCGCGTGCCTGTAATCCCAGCTACTCAGGAGGTTGAGGCAGGAGAATTCCCTGAACCCAGGAGGCGGAGGTTGCGGTGAGCCGAGATCGCGCATTGCACTCCAGCCTGGGTAACAAGAGCGAAACTCCGTCTCAAAACAAAACAAAACAATACAATACAAAAAAACAAACAAACCACGGATAAAAAAGTTATAGATTTAAAAAGTCTCGATCTACCATAATTTGTTATTAATTGCTCTTTGCTGGATATCTGTTTTTTAATCTTATAAACACAATGTTTTTCTTTACAAATAAAACTTTCCCCCTATTTTCCTGGAAGTAGAAATTGTAAGTAGAATTACTAGATTAGGAGTATGGGCATTTAGAAGGCTCTTTGACATACACTGAATAGTTGCTTTCCATAGTGGTTTTTACTAATTATTAATTGGGGAATTCCAATCTACATTCTATCCAGCAATGT
Organism: Saguinus oedipus; assembly: GCA_031835075.1. NCBI lineage: Eukaryota > Metazoa > Chordata > Mammalia > Primates > Cebidae > Saguinus > Saguinus oedipus. Next base: position 1,045,179 of record CM063176.1, read on the forward strand.
TTAAGGGTGCCTATCACTGCATAATCACCAGCATTGATCATTATGCTTTTTAAAATATCCATGCAAACTTGACAGTTGTAACATGGGACCTCATTTTACTTGCATATCCTTGATAGGTACTCACATTAACTATTTTAAAGCCCTCTTTCATGAATATTCTGTTATATACTTTGTTTTAAAATGTATATCTTTTGAACTGTCTACTGTGTCTAAATCTTCGTTTCTGTTTAATTGACAGAATAAACAATGAACCCACTTAGACATATCGATTAAAAGAGTCAGGTTTTAAGAACATTGCACTGACATCTTTGAAATGCAGAGAACAAGTTCCCATTTGAGCATATGTGTTCCTCCCCACCCCCACCTCTTTACCTATTACTTGATGCTAATCATGCTAATGTTTCAGATAGTTCTGTTAAGTTCCCTATGTTTCTACCTAGCTGTAAATCAGGTCAATTTACAGATGGAGCAAAAAACAACATGGCTGATGTTATTGATGGGCCAGCCACATTCTCATGCTCTGTCCTTCTGGGACCAATACTTTATGAGATGGTGAGGAACAGAAGACTGATCTGTGTAAAGAGACCCCTGCTTCTCTGAGAGAAGTTAACGGATCCTTTGGGCATAAGCCTATGATTTTGATTTCTCATTAGCATTGTGAGCTTCATTCAAGTGTGACTGACAGTCACACAAGTCAATACAGGAGCACTTTGGGACAGCCAAGTTAGAGTTTTTTCTTATAGATTAATGCTTCTGTTTTTACAGGGTTCATTGGAAAAACAAATCAGAGCACTTTTAATTCAACAAATGAATGTAATGAAGCTACATTTTTAAGAAAACTGTATTATTTGGCTAAAAGGGAAATAAAATACTAAATTCCTTGTTCAAATAAAAATGTTACTGAAGGAAATGAAAGTATATTCTAGATGATTATTAATGCTTTCATTTTTACTTTCTTTAACTCTAAGTCTTATGGAAAGACTAAATGCAACTTAGATTTAGCAAGCAAAGAATATTTATTTATTTGCTGGTTTAATCCCATCAAGCATACTTTATGAAAACTTGAATAATGTCAAGATGGAACACATCAGATCGTTAGAAATAGAGTGGAAGAGGTAGCCAAAGACCCAGGAAATAATGAGCAAATCTCTTTTTTTTTTTTTTTGAGATGGACTTTCACTCTTGTTACCCAGGTTGGAGTGCAGTGGCGTGATCTCGGCTTACCGCAACCTCCGCCTCCTGGGTTCAGGCAATTCTCCCGCCTCAGCCTCCTGAGTAGCTGGGATTACAGGCACGTGCCACCGTGCCCAGCTAATTTTTTGTATTTTTAGTAGAGACGGGGTTTCACCATGTTGACCTGGATGGTCTCGATCTCTTGACCTCGTAATCCACCCGCCTCGGCCTCCCAAAGTGCTGGGATTACAGGCGTGAGCCACCGCGCCTGGCCGCAAATCTCATCCATGATATTCTCCAGATTTCATTCCCAGTTCCACAGGAAGCTGATATCCCTCAATGTAAAAGATAAAATATTCAGTGGCATTATTTTATCGTGCTACTGAATACAGTTTGAAAGCTTAAGGTGAACATTTAAGCTTAATGTTTAAAGATTAGAAACAATTTTTTAAAAAAAAAAACCTCTGGTAGGCTTATAATGCAAATGAAATAGGAAAAATTATACCAAGACATCTTGAATTTAAGGAAGAATGTCCCAACCACCAAAACTTAATGTGTAATTGCATAAAAATGCTGGTACAGTGAAACTGGAAATTCAACAGATGGTCCCAAAATAAAATATTTCCGCAGTATGTAAGAACAATTGTTCCCTAACTCTTCTCAAATTAAAGTGTGAATAATTAAGTGCAATTTAAATCATCTAATCCAAATCAATCAATTCATTTTTATGAAATCACCCAGGGGAATCAAGACAAGGTAACTTTCACTGAAAATACAATTTCTGATTTAATTAATAAACAATTAGTGACAGATTATTGGCATTAGAAGGAAGACACAGTTATTAATAAGAAAAAAATAAATATAAGCCTTACCCTTGAAGAGCTCCTAGTTGAAGGAAATTGGTCATATGCAACTAAAACTTGTGAATACTAACCATGATTTTTGGATGAATATTCAAATAAACAACAGATTTACTATTATAATAGACTGAATTTGCCTAAGATGCCAGTGACTTGAAGAAAAGATTTACAAGATCTGACACGTCGGGAGAGCTGAACTTGGTGTCACATAGTGTCCTTTTTCTGGACTTTTTACCAGCATTAACGTTTGCCTTTAGCAACCATTTAAAAATGGTTAATTTAACCAGCCTGGGCAACATACTGAGACCTTGCTACACAAAATACAAAAATTAGCTGGGCATTGTGGAGCGTGCCTGTGGTTCCATCGACTTGGGAGGCTGAGCCAGGAGGATTGCTTGAGCCATGAGTTGGAAGCTGCAGTGAGCCATAATGGCCCACTGTACTCCAGCCTGGGCAAAAGAGCGAAATCCTGTCTCAAAGAAAAAAAACCGAGGTTAATTTAAATGCATTTTTATTTAGCATTGCTGTATCTTGTTAAGTACATTGCTCTAATAGTCTTTATCTATTCAAGGTAAATCTATGCTGGCAGCCCAATTTATGTTCATCTTAATTTTCCTGAGCTGTTAAGGACATCACAGGACCACTACTCTAAAGACACTGTCAAACTTTAGCAGACATCAGAAGCACAGGAAGGGGTTGTTAAAAAATAGATTGCGTCCGGGCCAGGAGGCTCACGCTTGTAATACCAGCATTTTGGGAAGCCGAGGCGAGCGGACCACGAGGTCAAGAAATCGAGACCACCTTGGCCAACTTGGTAAAACACCATTTCTACTAAAAATACAAAAATTAGCTGGTCGTGTGGCGCGTGCCCGTAATCCCAGCTACTCTGGAGGCTGAGTCAGGAGAATCGCTTGACGGGGAGATGGAGATTGCAGTTAGCCGAAATCGTGCCACTGCACTCCAGCCTGTGTGGGGGTCTGGCACGTCTGCCGGGGGGCTTCCGACCAGTGGAGAGCCTCAGCCCCACTCAAATGTTCTCAACCTGGAAGAGGGAGTGCGCGGAAGAAAAGACAAATAGAAAGTGGGGTCTGGAGGACTGCCAGGCAATACCAGGACAGCAAGTGCCAAAGCAGCAAGTTTATTTGTGCAAACCACAGGTTATATACCTTTTAGCGCTTGAGGAGTGACGTACATTCCATTGTATCTTGAAATAAAATCAAGAACAAAAATCACAAGAAAAGGGGTACAGAAAGTATGACTCATAATCATAGGGTGTACAGCAAAGGGACAATAAAGTTTGTGAAAAAGGGGGTCATAAATCTAAACAAATGCTCATCTAAAATAAGTCAAGCAAGCAATAAGATCGTTAATAAGGTACAGCTGGACGTTTCCAAATGTCATTCTAACCTTGCCTATTCATATAGGATCATATGCAAACAATATGATTGAGTTAGCAGAGGTAAATAAAGTCATACAGTCATTGTGCAGAGAAGGAACTAGGAGGCACACAATGTTTAACTATACAATGTCTCATTAGACCACAAGGCCTGAGCTCAGCCATTCTGTTGCAAATGTCAGAGGCAAGAATAAATGATTAAAGAATCAGTGCAACCAGACTTCCTCTTTCCCCTTAGCTCAACAGCCTCCAGGAGAGGAGAAACGTGTATGGGCTCAAGCTCAAGATGGCGAGGATCCCCACAAGCCTGAGCAACAGAGCCAGAACTCTGCCTCAAACAAACAAACAAACAAAACTACATTACTGGCCCCACCCTCAGAATTTCTGGAATGGAGCTCTACTCAGGGAGTAGGTCTTGAATGGAGCCCCAAAATTTACATTTTTTATTAGTTGCCAGATGATAGTAATATTACTTATCTAGGAATCACAGTATGAGTGAGAATCACTGTTCTAAGTGATATCTATCTGCTTGTTCTCAGAAGGTAGTTGAGATCCCAAGAAGAGTTGAGGAAATCAAGAAAGAATTTTCTTATTCCCACAAAAATCTCAGGCCTGGCTCTGTCTATTCATGTATTTAAGGTCAATCTCTTCTCTTCTGCAGGGTTCTAGTATTGGGTGTCTTTTTTATTATTTATTTATTTATTTAGAGATGGAGTTTCACTCTTGTCACCCAGCCTGGAGTGCAATGGTGCGATCTCGGCTCACTGCAACGTCTGCCTCCCCGGTTCAAGTGATTCTCTTGCCTCAGCCTCCTGAGTAGCTGGGATTACAGATGCCCACCATCAGCATTTTGTTGCCCAATTCTTATATGACACACAACTGAGTATCACACATTTGAGGGAAGTCTCTCTCATGGGAGAGAGGAATTGAGATAACAAAAAGTGAATTGGTGAAAACAGAGACTAAAGAAGGAAAATAAAACTATATACAGAGTTAGAAATATATACTATTTGTAGAGTTATGTCTGTAAAATATACATATTCAAGAGAAAGTTGCAACCATGAAACAAAAGCAGACAGAATAATTTTTTTTTTTTTTTTGAGACGGAGTTTCACTCTTGTTACCCAGGCTGGAGTGCAATGGCGTGATCTCGGCTCACCGCAACCTCCGCCTCCTAGGTTCAGGCAATTCTCCTGCCTCAGCCTCCTGAGTAGCTGGGATTACAGGCACGCGCCACCATGCCCAGCTAATTTTTTTGTATTTTTAGTAGAGACGGGGTTTCACCATGTTGACCAGGATGGTCTCGATCTCTTGACCTCGTGATCCACCCACCTCGGCCTCCCAAAGTGCTGGGATTACAGGTGTGAGCCACCACGCCCGGCCCAGAATAATTTTTTTTTAAAAAAAGAAGAAATAAGTGTTCAGGATATAAAAAAAAGAGTCTTAGGATTGAACATATGAGACTGGGTGAGGTGGCTCATACCTGTAATTGTAGCACTTTGGGAGGCTAATGTGGATGGACTGCTTGAGCTCAGGAGTTTGCGACCAGAGCTGGGCAAAACCAGCAAAACCCCATCTCTACTAAAAAAAAAAAAAAAAAAAAAAAAGGAAAAAGAAAATAGGAGAGCAGAAATGAGAAAAAGAAAAAAAGATTAAAAAGAAAAATTAAGGGCAGGGCATGACGGCTCACGCCTGTGATCCCAACACTTTAGAAGGCTGAGGGAGATGGATCACCTTAGGTCAGGAGTTCGAGACCAGCCTGACCAACATGGTGAAACCCAGTCTCTACTAAAAATACAAAAATTAGCTGGGCATAGTGGCGTGGTACACGCCTGTAATCCCAGCTACTTGAGAGACTAAAGCAGGAGAATTGCTTGTGACCAGGAAGAGGCAGAGGTTGCAATGTATTGAGAGTGTGCTACTTCACTATAGCCTTGGCAACAGAGCAAGACTCCTTTACAAAAAAAAAAAGTCTAGAAAAGGAAATTTCCTAGACCGCAAAGCAGAAAGAGAAGACTAGTTCAAGAAGTTCAGAATGCAAATAATAAGAGCTTAAAAAAATCAGAAGTAAATGAAATAATCTGAGAAAAATTCTCTGAATTTAAGTACAAGTTACCAAATTGAATGAATTCATCAAGTGGATACTTTATAATGGATAAAAATAGATCTACACCAAAGTATGTGATCGGGAAATCTGAGTACACAGCACATTAAGGGAAGATCTTTAAGCTTCCAGACAGGACACAATAAAAAACGGCATCCATTGTTTAACAACAACATTGGAAGCAAGAGGGCAATAGAACAAGACTTTCACACATTCTTTTTGTTTTCTTTTTTGAGATGGAATCTTGCACTGTTGCCCAGGTTGGAGTGCAGTGGTTATCACAGGTGCATTCACACCACACTACAGCCTCTAACCCTGAGCTCAAGCAATCCTCTCACCTCAGCATTCAGGGTAGCTGGTACAACAAATGGCGCACCACCACACCCAGCTTCCAATACGCATATCTCAGTTACTCGCTACAATGAGAGAAGCATTCCAAACACCAAATACCTTTTTGGAATACATTTCTGCCACGTATTTGAAAAGGTAGGTGCCTAGGAACTAAGACAACAAATAGAACTATCTTCAAAATCTGAAAAAAAACAAAAAACCTAGTTTACTTATTCTGCACTACCCATTTAACCTGTCTTTGTTGGAATTTGAAAGTTTTAAAATGGATGTTCAGTACCAACAGGGACTGAAGACAACCCATTAGAATGTAAGCTCCATGGAGACAGGAAGTTTTTTCCTCATTTTTCATTAGTATAATCCAAGCATAGCAGACAGTTCTGGGCACAAAGTACGTACGTACTTAATTGATATTTATTCAACTGATAAAAAACTGAAAGAATAAGCAAATGCCAGAGGCAGTTAGGAGTCTACAGAACAGCAGCTGAATTTATAAGTACTCAAGCTTTTGAAAAATAAAATAAAATTTTCATTCATAACTTTCTACTGACTACCTGTACAACCAAACCTGCAAAAGAATGGTAATGTTTATTTGTCATAGTCTAAGATGATGAATGACCATCATTTAAAAAACATTTTTTTTTTTTTAGGCCAAGCCTCACTCTGTCACCCAGGGTAGACTGCAGTAGTGCAACATGGCTCACTGCAGACTCAACCTCCTGGGCCCCAGCAATCCTGTGGGCTCAGCTTCCCAGGCAGCTGTAACCACAGGTGCATACTTCCACACCCAGCTAATTTTTTTATTTTTTGTAGAGATGGGGTCTTGCCATGTTCCCTAGGCTGGTTTCTAATTTGTGGGCTCAAGCAATCTTCCCCTTGTCCTCCCAAAGTGCTGGGATTACAGATGTGGGCCACCATGTTTAAAAACCATACTACATTAAAGGGCATTTCTGGGCTATTAAAGGACATTCTCATTTCAGCCTCAACCTGCTGGGCTCAATCAATTCTCTTGCCTTAGTCTGCTGAGCAGCTGGAACTACAGGCATATAAATGCTCAGCTAATTTTTAAATTTTTTGCAGAGACAGGGTTTCCCAGTTTCTCAGGCTGGTCTTGAACTCCTGGGACTAAACCATCCACCCACTTCGGCCACCCAAAGTGCTCAAATTACAGGCATGAGCCACCGCATCCAACAACATTCTTTTTTTTTTTTTTTTAGATGGAGTTTTGCTCTTGTTACCCAGACTGGAGTGCAATGGCGCAATCTCGGCTCACTGCAACCTCCGCCTCCTGGGTTCAGGCAATTCTCCTGTCTCAGCCTCCTGAGTAGCTGGGATTACAGGCACGCGCCACCATGCCCAGCTAATTTTTTTTTTGTATTTTTAGTAGAGACAGGGTTTCACAATGTTGACCAGGATGGCCTTGATCTCTTGACCTCATGATCCACCTGCCTCGGCCTCCCAAAGTGCTGGGATTACAGGCATGAGCCACTGCGCCTGGCCCCCAACAACAATTCTTTTAACAAGAGCTATCCCTTCCCTATTCTGATCCTATGACTGGCAAGTCACCAAATATTTAAGTTTTTAGTCTGTACAAATTTTACTTTGTTGGCAAAGGGAGGATTTATTCACGTGCTTTGATGTGGTAAGTATTCTTTGCTTTTTTTTCTTAGTATCTATTTTGGTAATCTTTAATCTACAGGAGTAGCCTATACAAATCTGTGTAGCTGACTTGCATCATGCCATTATAAGCTCATGTGAGTTAGGTGCTCCCTCCTTAAAAAGACACCCAATACTGCTGGGCATGGTGGCTCACACCTGTAATTCCAGCACTTTGGGAGGCTGAGGTAGCTGCATCACCTGAGGTCAGGAGTTCTTCACTAGCCTGGCCAACATGGTGAAACCCTGTCTCTACTAAAAATAGAAAAATTAGATGGGTGTGATGGTGGTAGCAGAGAGCAACCAGAGAGTCTATTAGCCATCAACCTTGGATCCTAGTGGATGATGTTAGGGGCCAGTCACTCCATCCAGATAGCAATTTACTACATCCACTAAACACCCAACTTGACTCTCTTCTCTCTCTCCTTCTTTTCTCAGCTTTTAAAATATTTGTCTTCTAAAAAGGGGCCAGTTCAGCAATCTCCCAAGGAAGTAAAAAACTCATTGCTTTGGCTGCTTTTCCTTTTGACTGTAAAGGGTTCTCTGGGCAACTCAGGTGTCCTTGATAAAATATGCCTAAGTGTGTTCAGAGATAAAGTATGTGTGTGTGAGGGGGTGCTCTTAAAAAGCAAGGACTGAAATCATGCTGACAGAATTCCTGTGTCTGTCTAGTAGCAGGTTACAGTGAGTGGACAGTGAACCAAGCTCTATTAGATTGCTGGGCATAGTGGCTCATGCCTATGATCAATCCCAGCAATTTGGGAGGCTGTGGTGGGAGAAGCACTTGAGCACAGGAGTTTGAGATCAGCCTGGACAATATAGTGATACTTTATCTCTACAAAAAAAATTTAAAAATTAGCCAGGTGTGGTGGCATGTGCCTGTAGTCCCAGGTATTTCAGAGGCTGAGGTGGGAGGATCACCTGATCCCAGGAGGCAAACGTGCAATGAACTGAGATTGTGCCACAGCACTATAATCTGGGCAACAGAGTGAGACCCTGTCTCAAAAAAAAAAAAAAATCTATTATAATCTTCTTAAGGGCAATACAGGTTTTAGGCTTTCTGTCCTGAAACATTTGACACCATGCCTTGCATATAAGAAATGCACATTAAATACTTCCAATATTAATTTGTTGATAGTGATTAACTTATACTACAGAAACAGTACTATTAATCAACACTGAATTTGTATCACTTAGTTGTTTCTCTCTGAGCTTTTTGATAAGGGCTTCTGGCTTTATCCAGGTGGGCCAGCAAAGGCCCAGAAATGAGTTGAAAGTGATACAAAACTCCACTTTTTATATTCTTTTTGTCTTTCATATAAATCAGAGGTATTATAGGAGGTTCATTGGTGGGAATCATTTTCTTATTAAAAACAACAGGTGTCTCTGCCAGGTTTTGGTATCAGGAAAAAAAAATGACACCTATAAAGACTGTATTGTGAAAAATAATTTCATGTTATAATGTTAATTGAATGATAGATTTAATTCCAGCTCTTCCTTTTTGGGTTTACTATGCTGTTGGCACTACGTTAGGTGCATGGTACTGACAGATGCATGTTGGTCGTAACCTTCAAGGGGTTCACAATCTAATAAGGAAAATAAATTGCAAAGTAAAACTATATGGGCCATAAGAAGACAAACATCACCAGTCAGTCCCTAAGGAATGAGGGAGCCCCTTTGACTGAAGGTTTGGGCAGATATTCTTCCTCTACACTAGTTGAGTGAGAAGGATGAGAAGAAAATCTTGAAAACAGCATAAATTCTACATATGGGATCACATACCTTCTCCTATCCCAAGATTTCTCTCCATTTTTACCATGGAGTCATAGAATCTTATCACAGTGGAATGGTTTGAATGTGTCCCCTAAAAATTCATGTGTTGAGGCTGGGCACGGTGGCTCACCCCTATAATTCCAGCACTTTGGGAGGCCAAGCCGGGTGGATCACAAGGCCAAGAGATCGAGACCATCCTGGTCAACATGGTGAAACCCCGTCTCTACTAAAAATACAAAAATTAGCTGGGCATGGTGGCACGTGCCTGTAGTCCCAGCTACTCGGGAGGCTGAGGCAGAAGAATTGCTTGAACCCAGGAGGCGGAGGTTGCAGTGAGCTGAGATCGTGCCATTGCACTCCAGCCTGGGTAACAAGAGCGAAACTTGTCTCAAAAAAAAAAAAAAAAAAAAAAATGAATAAATAAAAATAAATTCATGTGTTGAAAACTTAATCCCCAATGCAACAGTGTTGAGAAGTGTGACCTTTAAGAGGGACTTCTAAGAGAGTAGAGCCCTCATGAATGGATTATGCTGTCATGTGTGTTCATTTGCCCTTCTGCATGGGATAACACAGCATGAAGGCCTTTTAGAGATGCTAATGCCATGCTCTTGGACTGATCAGGCTCCAGAATCAGGAGCCAAATAAACTTCTGTTCTTTGTAAGTCACTCAGTCTATGGTATTCTGTTAGCAGCAGCAGAAAATGAACGAAAACACTTGGGAATGGGACCTTAAAAGTTAACTAATTGGCAGGGCGCAGTGGCTCACGCCTGTAATCCCAGCTCTTTGGGAGGCCGAGGCAGGCGGATCACGAGGTCAAGAGATCAAGACCATCCTCGCCATGATGAAACCCCATCTCTACTAAAAATACAAAAATTAGCTGGGTGTGGTGGCACGCGCCTGTAGTCCCAGCTACTCGGGAGGCTGAGCCAGAAGAATCGCTTGAACCCAGGAGGCTGAGGTTGCAGTGAGCCGAGATTGGGCCACTACACTCTAGTCTGGCAACAGAGCAAGACTCCGTCTCAAAAAAAAAAAAAAAAAAAAAGTTAACTAATCAGACTTCCTACCTGACATTTATGTCTTTGCTACTAAAAAAATGGTCATCGGGCTGGTACGGTATAGACCACACCAGATTATAAACAACAGAAAATTCGAATCCCATTGGTCTAATCAATGAATATACACCTGAGATCATAAGTTGCTTGATTAAGAGCCTTAAAAATGTCGCCAAAAGCCAGGCACGGTGGCTCATGCCTGTAATCCCAGCACTTTGGAAGGCTGAGGTGGGTGGATCACTTGAGGTCAGGAGTTCAAGACCAGCCTGCCCAACATGGTAAAACCCCATCTCTACTAAAAAATAACAAAATTAATCGGGCATGGTGGCAAGTGCCTGTAATCCAGCTACTCGGGAGGCTGAGGCACAAGAATCACTTGAACCTGGGAGGAGGAGGTTGCAGTGAGCTGAGATTCCACCACTGCACTCCAGCCTGGGTAACAGAGACAGACTGTTTCGGTGGCTCACGCCTGTAATCCCAGCACTTTGGGAGGCCGAGGCGGGTGGATCACGAGGTCAAGAGATCGAGACCATCCTGGTCAACATGGTGAAACCCCGTCTCTACTAAAAACACAAAAATTAGCTGGGCATGGTGGCGCGTGCCTGTAATCCCAGCTACTCAGGAGGCTGAGGCGGGAGAATTGCGTGAACCCAGGAGGCGGAGGTTGCGGTGAGCCGAGATCGCGCCATTGCATTCCAGCCTGGGTAACGAGAGAAACTCCGTCTCAAAAAAAAAAAAAAAAAAAGTAACCAAGGATTCGATCTCTGTTTGCTTTCTTAATGTCTGCTTTATTTTAACCCAGACCTTGTGTTTGGAAGATGACTACCCACCAGCCAGAAGACCCATTTTTTTTTGAGGACATGCAGAGAGAAGGGGTTGCCTGTGAAAGACCAGAAAATTGGTCCTCTTATTGGCTGAAATGTGTCACGCCCATTGCCAACCAATAACTGTGGCAGGGAATGGGATTATGCTGAGTTAGGCTAGAATTATGCTGAGTTGCTTAGATTGGAACCATATGCTCCTGTAGGTAGGCAAAGGAGGGACGTGACTAAGAACTGGGCTTGTTTACCAAGACAAGGAAAAGTGGGTATTTCGGGGAGTCTAGGCTACAACAGGATCAGTCATAAGGTTCAGGTATTGTCAATGCGAAGCCATGGAAATCCACCTGACAGCTGGTTGTACCATCCGCCCTCCGTATCTGGGGTTTCCAAATTTGAGGATTCTAACAATTGAAATAAAAAATGTAGTTAGGCTTACCAGGATTGCATCTGTACTGAAAATGTGGAGATTTCTTTGGGTGATTGTTCCGTAAACACACCTTAACAATTATTTACATAGCGTTTACATTGTATTAGGTTTTATAACTAATCTGGAAATGATTTAAAAGTATATGAACATCTTGGAAAATGCAGAGTCCGGGAAGCAATCCTACGGATACAAGGAGACGACGGTAATCAGTACAGTAATGGCATATGGCAGGTGAATCTCCGTCCCTTTCCATCCCAGCCCGGAATCCAAGGCTCCTTCCTGCCATGTGTCCTCAGGCGTTGGCTGCTTCCTTCCGTTTGTCACTCTGGAAGTGTCTTCTTTCTCCAGTGTTTCTTCTGAGTGGGCCTCACCGGTCTTGACTACACTCACTTACCTGAGTCAAAACACTGGCTGCCATTCAGGAAAATCTCACTTCCAGCCCAGAGTCGAAGAACTGAGGTTGAGTTATTCTGTCTTCTTTCTACTCCGCGGCTTCTTCGAGGCCAAGCTGAGAACGTGCGCACAAGACAGTGGCTGTGTCTGAGATAAGAGCCTGGGTTCACGGATTCCCAAGAACTCGTCCGACGTGCAGTTCGGCGGCTCCGAATGGGACTCGGGTGGGAGGAGGTGGCTGCAGACGTGGGGTCTGCGGGTATCTGAGGGCCTGCAGCTCACACCGCTTTGTCTGGTTTCAGGGAGATTTGTGCCCTTTCTCCGGCGTTCGGCTCAGCAGCGCATCTGACCGACCGCGCCTGCTCCCGGAGCGGCCGAGGAGGCTGGGTCCCCCGTCCCCCGCGCACAGTGTCTGCACCGCGTGCAGCCCTCCTGGGCCGGAGCCTCGGGTGGCGTCCTGCGTGACCAGCTCTGGAACCGCAGCCTTCGGTGCTCTGCGGCCTCGCGTTCCGGGAGGCTCGGGGGCCTGGGCAGCGGATCCAGATGCTCCCACAGCTGTGTCTTCGTCGCTCCGCCTCGGGGTCCAAGACCCAACAAGCCCAACGCGAGAGGCGCCCGTGGTGCCCGCCGCCCCCGCTCCCAGGGGACCCGGACGAGGGTTCCTCGGCGAGCGGTCGGGGCCTGCCTCCCAAGGTGCCTGCGAGCGCCTCCAGCCCCTCCCCGCCTGCCCCAACTCCGTCCCGCCTCAGCCGACCGCGGGCTTTGTCCACCCGCCGCAGTGCGGCTCCTCCCCCGTCTCCGCCGGCTCCGCCCACCGCCTCGGCCGGCCCCACTTCCTAGGCGGCGCAGCGGCCCGGGGAGGGAAGGGTTAACCCGGGGCTCTTCCCGGCGCGGAGGGATCCGGAGGCGAGCCGAGCGCGGTGCTGAGGCCGCCTCAGCGAAAAAAATGTCCGCCTGAGGAGACCCACAAGTTCTATTCGGGGGGACTGACTGCCCGCCCCGGGAGGAAGGGGCGTCCAGGCCCGAAAGCCGCCTCCCCCGCCCAGACCCAAGAGCTCGTGCGGGGCAAAGTGAACCGAGCCGCTGGGCGGTACACGGGGAAGCCCGAGCCCGCTCTCCTGGCCAAAGTGAACTTTAATCGGGGTGGTTGGATGCGGAGACGGGGCGGCAGGTAATTGCGGGCGAGCGAGCGGGAGGGGGAGGCGCGGCAGGGCCGGGGGCTGCGGGGCGCCGCGGCGTCCCTGCCGGAGCGGGGGCGCCACTGGCCCGCGCCTCAACTCCGCGCCCCTTTGTACAGTGCCAGACCCGGGGTCTCCTCCAAGTTGGGGAGCGGAGTGGGGGCGCAGGCGCGAGTCGCGGGCGCTCAGGCCCGCTGGCGGCGCGCTCGGCCTGTGCGCCCCGTTCTGCGCTCGACTCGGGCCGGCGCCCAGGCTCCGGGGCGCGCGGGAGATCGGGCGGCTTCGGCCGCGGAGCCAGGCTCATTGTTCGTAGGTCCCGGGCAAGGCAGCAAAAGTGGGAGGAGGCCGAGCCCGGGTGGCAGGACGCCGGGCGGGAGCGAGACTAGTTGTCGGCGTTTCTGTTTTCTTTCTGAAAACGCCCCTTGGATGCGCTAGGGGTGCCCTCCGACCCCCTGGGCCCGCCGGGGACATCCGGGCGGCGGCGGCCGCAGACGCGGGCCTGCGAGCGGCTCGTTCCCTGCAACTTGTCAGTTCTATTGTTGCCGAGTGAGTCACTTCGCATCTCCGCTCGCTGGACGCCGAATTGCTCCTCACCCCGCTCCTCGAGACCCCAGCCGCGGCCGGGCCCCGCGCGCCGAGCACTCAGCGGCGGCGCGGAGCAGGGGGCGCCGGGGAGGGGGCAGAGACGGGTTCGGAAACTTGCGGGAGAGGCGGCGAGTTGCGGGAGCCGCCGCGTCGCTCTTGGGCCGCGCCGAGGAACGCGTGGATTCGGGGACCCGGCGCGGGCACTGAGCTCTCCCGCCCCCTGCTCGCGCCGCGGTGGGAGCGAGTCCGGGTCTTGGAAGTCGTACCGGCGCCCCCAGCGCTCTTCCTCTTCACCGATACCTTTTTCTGTCCCCTCACACACTTTGGGCCTCGGTGGTCTCTGGTTGAGCCCGTTTCCTCTGCCCTAGGACTTGCTAGAAGTGGCCGAAGATGAATCCCCAGCAACAACGCATGGCCGCTATAGGGACCGACAAGGAGCTGAGCGACCTGCTGGACTTCAGTGCGGTATGAGAGCTTTCCGAGGCATCTTGGGGTTCTCCAGCGGGTTTTTTTTAAAAAGGAAAAAAGAAAGAAAGGGTGGGGGGAAGCAACGTGGAGACTAGGCAGCGTGAACTCCATCTGCTTTCTGCTTGAGCGGTAGTTCTCAGGGCTGGAGTCCAGCTCCCCCAAGTTGGACACCTGAACTTTGATGTAATGTCTAGACTTGCAGATTTAAAACTTTAATGCCAGAGGGGTCATTTGGTTTAACCAGTTAAAAGGAGAACAATGTAATTGTGAGTTTGGTTGAGTCAACCTCCAACCCGGATGATTATTAGGGATCTTGTACTTTATATGAAACAGTATTGTGTTTTTCTTCAGCACTCCTCACCATTTTCCTCTCTAATATCAGATGTAGTTTATGGTACCTGAAAGATGTCAGCTACAAGAAAGGCAGTCCAGATCTAGAATTTCCAGCCTTCTGAGCAGAGTGCTTTTATTTATCTGTGTGTGTATATATATATATATATTATGTTCTTAACGTAGGAAATAACTTAAAAAAAATCAACTGAAACCGAAGGGCCCACTGGTTTTATTTTTAATGGGTTTAATTCCTTCATTAACTGTTGTTTGGAGATAGCACCTATACCTGATTTATACAACTCAGTTATAATCCTTAATGTATGTAGCAATTTAATTGGCTATGATTCTGACTGTGTATGTATATTAAGATATAATGTAAATGTAATGAGATTCACTTAGCTCCATAGCGTACATCAAGGGTAATAATGTATTGTTTAAATTTAATAATCTTGGAGTCTTCCATGTAAATGATAGGGTCTTCATAACATATGTAACCATTATTTCCAATTAATCAGGAATTAGTATCACTTAGTGTATTTGCCTCTCTGGATCTGAAAGTATCTCCAATTTTATTTTAACTTTCTTCTGAAATACGGTAACTGGTTGATGGCTTTGCTGGACTTTTGTTTGCAAGGAGAATTATTTCAGGACTAACAGAAAACATTTGGATTCTTTTGCAGATGTTTTCCCCACCTGTTAATAGTGGGAAAACTAGACCAACCACACTGGGAAGCAGTCAATTCAGTGGATCAGGTAAGATGATGTCTTAAACCAGAGACTCATATTTTGGTGGTATGACACATTTTAGTAGAAAAATAGAAACCATGACATTTAAATATTATTGAATATATGTATATGAAAGGTGGAATTGAGTCAAGCGATAATTAGTAAGATTTATTAATTTTGAAAGATGACAGTTCCCTCAGATATCTGTAGGAAATCAATGGTTTCGTTGACAATTATTTAAAATGTTAATGGGGTAAATTTTCAAAATGAACAGAAACTTAGATTTATTTTTAAATGATACCTATTAGATTACTGAATTCTGCCCTATATCCGGATTATGTTATGATAATGTTTAGAGTAAGTTAAAGTAGATTCTACACACTAGTGCTGTTGTCTTTAAATTTACTTTTGATACATTTGTGACTGCTGTGCTCCATTATTAAACATTTATCCCATTTTTTTAAGTATTCATTTTTGTTTTTTTAACTTTTAAAAATTATAATTTTGAAATATTTGAGAAGCACGATTCATTCCAGTGTACAAAAGCTGTGATTTTTTATTTAATTTAAATTTATTTCTTTGTGTTCAGAGATGAAAAAAATAACTAAAGCCATGACACCATCATCTTAACCAACTGTCAAATCTCTGGGCCGAAACTCAGTAATTCCTCTTTTATGGGTGCTTTTTATTTCTCCTGGTAAAGTAATAGTTGATTTCTTAAAATACTTTGAGAGTAAAACATCAGAAAATAGGGTTAATTTCATAACTGTCGAAACACTTTATACCACTTTACATTCTAAAAAGTTTGTATTTAAAAATTGCCTACTAATTTAATTTACTAAAATTCATTTTTAATTATGAAATTACAGCTTGTGGGGAAAGTATAGCATGTCCTTAATCATCTCAAGTAACTGAAATGAAGGCATTTTTTGGATTTTAAGTAGGTTAAAGACTAACATTATTCTTAATCAGAAGGACATCATGAAAGGAAAGCCAAGTCCCAACTCTTCTGTCACCTCCTTCCTTTTACTGGTAATCATTTGAAAATTGTTACTTTTTGGGGAGGGTGGAGAAAGTTTAACAATTTTAAAGGTGTGGAAGATGGCTGTATTTCTTCATAATGTTTTGAATACATTTCATTTTTGCAATTAATAGTTTATTCTTGGGAATCTTCAAATGTACTTTGACTAATATATGGTAGATGGTGCTTAGTATTTTTTTAAAATGAGTCATGATATTGCTGTTGCCTACTGTTCTACCTAAAATTGTGGTAAATATATATAACTGGACACTCATTGATACAATAACATGACTGTAGGAACTTGCTATTAGAAGTGCATTCTGTTTTTAGAATAAAGGCAATTATATTTATTATACTTTTTCAAATTAAGAATTATATAGTCTCTGAAATTAAAAAGTATGTATGTGAACTGAGATGTGGATTACAAGCATGGCATTGGAGCAGTCGTTGGACTTCTTTCAGTACCTTGCATTACACAAAGAAAAAATTATTTTTCTACATTGCCAGTGGTCATCATATTTGATTATTTAGGATAGGAACTTTTAGTTTTAAAAGTTAGATTTGTTATCCGTTGAAAAGCTTGAACTTAAAAGTCCTGTATTCAGTGGACTTAACAATATTTATCTGTGGTTTGTTTTCTGCTACAAAAAGTTGTAATAAAAAAGCTGTTACTTTTAATAAGTTAGCGAATGGATATCAATTGGGGAAAGAAAATGGCATGTGATTTTTTTTAAGTCAAGATGTACTGGTAGATAACGATTTTTCTGTGGCCATTTCTTAAAAGGAATGTCTAAAAGAAATTGGTGTAGCAACATTATTTCGCTTATATAGTTTATATTTATATACCTTATTGACATTTGAATAATCTTCTGCCCTGATTTCAAAGGATACTATGTAATACACCCTAATGCCTATGTATTTGCAGCTGTTAAGGAGCTGAAGATCTGACTTTCCTTTTGAAGAGCTGCTGTAGTAAAGATTAGGGTTTTTTGTTTTTCATTTTGTCTTTGGAGTAACATTTGTAAAAACCTCATGCTGTTTAACTTAGGAAAACTAGAGTTTATAGTTGGGTATTGGAATTTCCTTTATTTTTCTTTTTTGAGGAATGCTCAGTTTCACAGTGGGCTGTTTTTGAGAAACAATATATAATACTTTTAGAAACTTTTTTAGCTGTAAGAATGCAATATGTATTATATTATGTGGTGTTATCTTTAATCTTATTCCTGAAGCAAAACAAGTAACTCATGATAGCTGAGTTATTTATCAAAAGTCACTAAGGGAAAGATAAAGGTGTGTTGACTACAACTGATTTGTCTTGAGGAGTCTGTTATGTTATTTCTTCATTAAGATGTTAAAATTTTCTTTGCCTTATGGTAGCACTGAATCTGTTCACTTGGCCTGATAGGCCCTGTGAAGTGTTCCTTAAGTGACCTTGAGAGTAGCTTTTCTTTCTGTAGGAGTGAAAGGTGAGGCACTCTTAATTAGGGCAGTGTATAGATAGAAAGGGCAGTCTATAGAAGGAAAGTTTGTTAAAAGGATTGACAAAATGGAAATGTTCAGATGTTTAAATTCTGTTTTCAACTTCAGGGTTTGAGTGTGTACATCTAAAATTGTCATTTTGGCGTTTAGTTTTTAGTACATAAGTGTTTATATGAAATCTGAAAATTTCCTTTGTTAGATTTTGAATCTAAGTAATAAGTGATGTTGTCATTTTGTAAGCCATCTGTGGATACTAAGTATGTTTTTCTTTTAAATTTCTATCTAGAAAGTAGTTTTAGCTATTAAGTAAAGCTATAGTTTTTCTTATTGAATTCAGACTTTTCTAACAGTATAGGCTTCTTTTTGCCCAAAGTTTTTGAGGATAAATGTAGGAAGTTATTTTCTGGCTTTTAATTTTTTGAAAACAGTTTTTCATTCTAAAGTTACTGATCTTTTTTTTTTTTTTTTTTTGTGAGGGGATTTTTAGATGAACCATATAGGCTCTGAAAATACTGATACACGGCTAGAAAGATGAATCTTATTAAATTGCTCCAGTATTTTTTTATTAAACGAAACTTTATTTTTAGGTAATTATAGATTGATATGCAGTTGTAATACAGAGATACTATATACCCTTTACCTAGTTTCCTGCAGTAACAGCACCTTGCAAAACTAGTATCACAACTAGGTTATTGATAGTGATGCAGTCGAGATACAGAAACTGTTCGGTCACCACAAGGATTGTTGGTGTTGGCCTTTTATAACTGCATCCACTTTTCAAGTAATTAAAAAAATGCTCAGATTACTAAATGCCTTATTACCCTATTAAACTTGGAGTAAGCTTTTCAAATAATCATGGCATTACTTGAACATAACAAGAAAAAAATCAAGAAAGGGAAAGCCAAAATTGTACCAATGTGGGTTTTTACTGAACTGTAATATAAATAGGAATGGTGATTTTAGAGAAGAAACCAGGTTTGACCTTTCACTTAAGGTATTTTAAGGTTATGAGTAGGGTGTGGTTCGTATTATATACCTATTACTGTTGAAATTTATAATAACTATAATTTGTAGTAATACACACTTGTTATTATTGAGCCATGTTAGCATTTGCTTCAGGTAAGCTGCAGTGATTAATGAGAGCTATCACAGAGTCAGCAGGTATGTGGGGAAAAATATATTTTATGACAGATATGGTCTGCTATTAAGTGGCTCATTTAAGGTAAAAGGTAGCAAAAAATTCTTTTAGAGAAAACCTGTATATGAAAACTCAAACTTGGAAAATAGCAAAATTAGAGACAAGATTGTGACCATGAGTATTGCATATTTTTCAGGACAATTCCTGAGCAATTGAAAAACAAGGTCGGGTGCGGTGGGTCTCATGCCTGTAATCCCAGCACTTTGGGAGGCCCAGGTGGGTGGATCACATGAGGACGAGTTTGAGACCAGCCTGGCCAACCTGGTGAAACCCTCTCTCAACTACTATTACAAAAATGAGCCGAGTGTGATGGTGGGCACTGGAATCCCACCTACTTGGGAGGCTGAGGTGGGAGAATTGCTTGAACCCAGGAGGCGGAGGTTTCAGTGAGCTGAGGTGGTGCCACTGCACTCCAGTCTTAGCAACAGAGAGAGACTCTGTCTCCATGAAAAAAAAAAATTGGTGTTTTTTTTAAGTTGTCATTGCTTATAATGGATTTGAAAAACAACTTGATTAGATCACAACATTGTAGAGGCTTGTTTAATATCTGTATTGAGGCATACCTACAGTTACTATTTTTGTCTGTTTAGCCATTTAAACGTAAATTCAAGTTTCTGTCTTCAAGATATCCTTGGAGTTTTTAAACAGGCCTTTTGAAATGGGAAGATAAAGCTGAAGGTATCCAGGCTTGACTGTAAACAGCTTTCAAATTTTAGTCTTAATTGGGTCATAAATAACACTCTCTTATTAAAGCCATATAGTTTTTTCTGCTCTTAAACAATTGGTTTCCTGGAATGTCCTTGCCTACCTAGTATTGTCAAAGACTTGGGTAATCTCACTGAAAGAAAGTAAAAGTAGCACTATCAGAAAGGCTCTCCTGAAAAAGAAAAAAAATACTATTTCTGTACAATGTGTGGAATGCCTTTGTAAAAGATCATTTAATACAGCTGCTTTTGGGTATCACTTAAAAGTATATTTTTGGATGGGAATGTTGAAATTGCAAATCTAAGTGTTTGTGTTTAGGAAACAATAAGAAGACAAACATTTAGATATTTTAGTTCAAAAGTCTGTTGAATGACAGTCTGCTTTATTAAATAGTTGTGCCATAGTATCTAATTTTTATCAGTTAACTCTTTAGTATCTACTTATGAAGTGTTCTAATAGTTTTTGGCAAGATGGGAAATGGAGAAGGTTGTTGTTCAGAAAAAGTGGAGACATTTCGCTGGGCATGGTGGCTCACGCCTGTAATCACAGCATTTTGGGAGGCTGATGTGGGCATATCAGTTGAGGCCAGGAGTTGGGAGACCAGCCTGGCCAAGGTAACAAAACCCTGTCTCTAGTAAAAATACAAAAAATTAGCCAGGTGTTGTGGTGTCTGCCTGTAGTCCCAGTTACTGGGGAGGCCGAGGTAGGAGAATTGCTTGAACCCAGGAGTCAGAGGTTGCAGTGAGTCGGGATCATGCAACGGCACTCCAGCCTGGATGATGGAGGGAGTCTCTGTCTCAAAAAAAAAAAAAAAAAAAAGTGGAGACGTTTAATGGGAAGTAAAATAGTGAGGTAAACTTTAGAAGAGGTCAAAAACGCACATTATTGTAGTTTAAATTGAGTCCATAAGAAAAGGGCTGTGTTGAGGAGTCAGGGAACTGGCTTGAGGAAAACTGAAAAATGTAACGAGTGGCCTTGTGAAGGAGATATGGAAAATAAGGAAGAAAAGAACTTGTCTTTCAGGTGAGGAATAGCATGAGGAGAGACCTTGAAATGTATTCAAGGGCCTGTACGGTTCACAGTGAGAGAAGCTGCTTTTTATTCATCATCACTGCTTAATTCCTGGGGAAGCTCGTGTTTACATATTACTATCTGTAGCTAGATTGCAGGCATTCAGATCCAGAAATTACCAGTGAATAGCTGGGTGATCTTGGGTATGTTTCTTAATCTGTAAAATAAGACTAATAATAGTAGTTATCCTTATGAGGTTGTTAGGAGTGTTCAATGAGTTAATACATGTCAAGTTCCAAGAATAGTGCCTAGCACATAGTTAGCTGTGGTGGAGTAAATTGTTAGCGGTAAGAAACTAAAATAAGGAAGGCATTTATTTACTTTGGAAGCCTTTATGCCAATCTAGGGATGAGCTGGTGAAGGATTAGATGTGGTATTAGTGTAGGGAATAGGAAGGAAAAATACCAGAAGTAAAGGATTGAGAGAAGTCGAAGTATTGGCTTTCTGTAGGTAAGAGAAATGACTCAAGATTGCAGTTCTGACATAATTGGAGGATAGTATTGCGGGAAGTAATAAAGATGCTGAATTGTTTTGGCATTTTATATTTCACATGACCTGGGACTCTTCTGGCTAATTTGTGGATTTATGAGTGAAGAGTGTTGGGTAACGATGTTGCTTTAAAAGAAAACTATCTCTGCATGTAAAGTTAATACATAGTCATTATTGAAAAGAAAATTGGAGACCAGAAAAAGCAAAAGGGGAGAAATTACCTTTATTTCAGTATCCAGAGAAAATTGTGTGATTTATTTCCCTTTTGTCTTTTTTTTTCTTAAAGTTCTGTTGGCAAGGTTGAGAACTTGTTAGTTCATTTATATTCTATTTTTTTGTTTCACTTAATCTTCTACCATTAACATTTTCTCATGTTATTAACTTGGTTTAAAATAGTTGCATGCTCTTAAATGGAATGAATATAGCATAACTTAACAAATCCATTCTCTTATTACTCGACATTTAGGGATTTTTGTTAATTTGCTTTTTGATATGATAAATAATGTAGTACTGACCACCATTTTGTGTATGAATATGTTTTGCTCACATTTTGATTTCTTCAGGTTAGGAGATGCAGATTTGTTTTTTGTGCCTCCAAGTTATAATTAAACCTCATGAATTCTCTTAGGGAAATGAACACAGAGGGAGATAAATTATCAGGCCAGGGATTGATGTTAATGTTGGAGTTACATGTATAAAGTTAGTGACTTTGGTTGATTATTTAATGTAACAGTACAAAACTTTATTAGTATGTGAACGGAATGCGTTTTGACATTTGGAGCATATTTGTGCTTGTATACAGATGTGTTGTGTGGTAACTGGTGGGAACTCCTGTCATTCTTTGACCTGTGCTTATTGAAATGGAGTGGAATCTAATTGGAGTCTTGTCAGTGAGAGCCCTTGACTTCCTGCCTTTTGTGAGAGAGGCGGTATAGTGTAGTGGAAAGAACTGGGCTCAGGAGCGAGACAACTGGATTGGAATCGATGACTTGCAGTTTATTAGCTAGATGGCCCTAGGCAAGACATTTAAATAATCAGAGCCATACTTTTTTCATTTGTGAAAAGTGGGTAATAATCCCTGCTTACAGAATCCTTGTAAAGATTAAATAAGGTTTTGCATATATTTCCTCCTACAAAGCTGCTTCAAAAATGGTAGCTACTGTTATTGTGGTACTTTCTAATTAGTATTCTAGGTAATACTAATGATTATATTAGTAATCTTTATATAGCCAGTATTATAGCTAGTGTTTACTGAATTCCTGTTATATGCTAGGCATTGTGATAAGCAATTTATGGTCAACATTATTTGGAAACTCCACTGTATATATTCTTTTTACTTTGGATAAAATGAAATGTTTTGTCTGTGGTGATGGAAGTGAGGAAACAGCCCTACCAGAGCAATGAATCAAAGTTGCTTATAGTGTCATAAAATTGTGTATATTAAGTCTGAGAAGTAATCAAGCATACAGATAGTTTTGAAAGGTCATGAAGTACCTAAGAACTTTAACTTAAATTTTTGGTTGATTTCTTCTTAATGTTGTTTTCTGGACTATACTTTGTAGAGTGCAGATTAGTGAACAGAATGTATACACCTTCTGAAAATACTTTTCCATGCTAAGGCATCACCGCCACTTAAATGTAGTATTTTGTCCGCATTTTTTCTCCAGCTACTTGAAATTATTTCTGGAGTGAGGAATAGTCTAAATAATTAAGTAAAATAAAAACTACCTGACTTGAAAGGATAGAATGCCTGGGAACAGGTTGGAGAGAATATTAAGAGTCTCTAGGGTAGAGCAGCATCACTTTTTTTCTTAATGCAAAGAAGAAGTAACATAAACTCCCTTGGTAGCCTGAAGCAGCATGTTGCAAGTGAGCAGAAGAAATCTTACTTTAAAAATTCATGTACATTTTACTTTCTACTTGCTACCACAAACATATTTATTGTAATTTAAATATATTTTCATTAATCATTGAGTAAAACTGAAACTCTAAAGCTGTATCATTTTTGGCTTATGGCACTACCTTCCTTCTGTTTTGCTTTACATCTTTGTAAGGGTCAAGGTGCAATGGAATGCTAGCCTATCCTTAATGAGAAGCCCAGCTCTAGAGCATATTCTTAAGCTGTATTTTTTCATGCACCTTTTCCTGCTCCTATAGAAGCCTGTGAAAAGAGATCATTACATCAGGGGGAAATATGGTTTTGGTAGAAAGCAAACTCTTATTTTCATAAACTGAAGCACAGATAGTTTTGTTAATAATGTGACTTTTATTTGAACTTTTCTCTGTTTCCAGCCAGATCATCCTGTAATTTTTAAAGATACCCTTGACTTGGAAAGAAAATGTAGTTTTTATAGAGAGAGCTTTGGTTTTTTTTTTTGTTCCAATGTGCTCTCGTGTGTTCCATGTTAAAAATGTGCTCTCGTAAAGACCATGGTGAGTCATCCAAGCTACTATAAGCTGCTTGGGGACTTAAAGATCACATTTAAAGATCACACAGAAATGTAAACGGATTAGAGATTGGTTACTAATTTTTATTGCATTGGGTGGTGACTCAGGGATAACCTTCAAAATAATATAATAAAACAATTTGAGATGAGGTACAGGACATAAAATGCTACCTTTTTTCCTTAAAAAAAAAAAAAACCACTACCATAACTTACTGTATTTTGGTTATTAAAATTGGGGGACTTTGGCCCAAGATGCCATTTTGTCAGCTCTGTTTTAGGTGTTAGCAAGGTGCCTGAATTTGAACTGAGGGGGTTTCTCTAAATTTGTAGTAATCTGTGGAATATCATTCTAGTTGCTAAATGGAAGTCTTTCTGGAGGCAGCCTCCCTCAAAAATTGTCAGTTTGCTTGCTTCTGGTAGTTTTGCCTGTGAGCTATTTTCAGAGCTATTTTCAGGCTTTAAAAATGAGCAAGATCGGCTTATAATTATTCTTTCATCACTTCATTGGTGGCTGATATAGTTTATACAGGTTGGATTTAATATAATCATAGCTACTCCAATCATGGAATGAATGTGCTGCTGTCAGCAAGAGTTGTGAGTCTTGGTTGGGCGTGGCAGGTATCCCAGCTGGGAGGGAATTACAGTCATCCAACTTCTTGGTCCTAGAGGCATATGTTGTTGTTTTGAGGTGGTTGGGAATAAATAAGAGGTTTGTTTGTGCCTTTGGAGAGGAAAAAAATGTGAAATGCTAGGCCCGCTTTGAACAGAAGCATGGTTTGGCCACGGGTCAGTTCAGAGAATCTGAGCTTATATGGCCACTTGTACCAAGGGTAAGAATCTTTGAGTTCTCCTGCAGCATCCTTTTAGGTTTTTCCTATTTGGAAAGCCCACTATATCTAGCAAACTTTGTCATGTGGTCCAGAGGCCCATTTACTTATCTGCTTGGTACTGACATACTCAGATTTTAGAAGATGTTGCTTAGTGTTGGTCCCAGTTTTGAATAAAGTTAAAGGGAAAAGCATTTCATACTGAATCATTTGATAAGAACATATAACTTGATTGTAACTTTCCAATTGGGTAGGTAATTAGAGCCATTTCCAGACTGTCCTAAATATCCTTAATGTCTTTTATCTAAGCATCAGCTAGTTTTTTTCATTCTAGGTGATAGCATATTTTATTATTGGTCAAGATCCCCTTTTCCTTGTTAGAGACCCACAGTCCCTTTTCTGCAATTTTGAAATCCAAAAAGATCTGAACCACAATTAATTTCAGCATAAAGTATTTTGGTGGCAAAATCTTACCTGAAGGAAGGCCATTGACATTCACTGTTTTCCTAGTTCTTGTGTTGTTGCCAGGAGCTGATTTGTAGCATATGATATATATACCTGTATACCGTGTTTCCTTTCTAAAATCTGAAAAACTGAGTTCTAAAACCCACTTGGCCCCATGGATTTTAGAAAAGATACTATGGAGATCTGTCTCTCTCCCTTCCTCCTCTCCCTTCTTCCTTCACCTCTGACCCCAGGGATTGTTTTCAACTCAGAGTAGGAACTTTTTGTTCTCAGAAGTCTAAACTAGAGACTTTATTATTTTAAATACAGAAAAAAAATTGCAGTCAATTTGTTTATATAAAGCAAATTCTTCTGTGAATATAGATTTTCAGGCCGAGTTTTATCTTTGAGTAGTCCACCCAATGCATTGAGTTAGGGAATCAAGATCTGTTTTGAGGAGAGAGAACCTTTCTCATCTTTTGGGACAATGAGTGTGCTGATGAGTTAAAGCATGCAGGGACATTTTCAGGGTACTGTCAGGAGAGTAGAATTATTTTCATTTGGGCCCCGTTTTATATACATAAGAAGCATTATATAATCTCTGCCACAAGGAAGCCTCAACCCTCATCATACTCTTTTTGAATTTTGACTGAGAGCAAACAGTTAAGAAAATTCTGATAGTTATCTTCAAGAAGAAAAAGTAGAGCTAAGATACTTTGCTATAGGGAACGGACAAATTAGTCTTTGGTAAACTTTATTCTTTTATATTGTGAAAAGTTTTCACAGATTAGTAGCATGATGTTTATTCCTGAATTGTACTCATTACTGGCATCTGAATTAGAAGTTAAGATTCTGCTGAGTGTGAGATTTTCCTTAGGAGCTTGCTACTGGCTTAGACCTACTACTGTTTAATATAAACTATGAAAGTAGTAATGAAGTATGTAATAAACTAGTCTGCTGTAGTCTGTTTCGAGAGGTAGACCACTTGGCCATTGACTTTTCTGGTGGTTTTGCAAACCTCTTCCTTGTACTGTTGCTAGTGTTACTGTCCTAAGAACCACGATACAATGTTAAATAATTAAATCAACTTAAGGTTTGTAGGGGTTTGAAATACTGTACTGCAGGAATACAAAACATGCCATAGTGCCAGGGTCTCTCTTGCCTTCATATTTATAAATCCCTCTTCACAAGCTTAAGAACAGTGCCTATAGTGATCAGACTGTTTGCATTGAGTTTGACTCCAGAGACTTGCCAAGTAAGTTATACTAGCAGTAGGACTTTGTCCATTGAATGACTGGAGGAAGGGGAGGAGTATTTCTGTTTTAAAACAAAATCAGTGATGTTAAGAGTGCTTCATAAATATTTACTCGTATGCTGTTTACTTCATAATTCTTGTAGGAAGTTGGTAACTGTTCTTTTTAAAGAGGAAATAGAGAAATCAACAGTAAAACACATTTGCCTGTGGTTTCTTATTGCCCCTCAGAAGTAGCAAACCCTAATCAGTTGTAGTTGCACCTGCACTGATACCAATCTACAAGAGCATGGTTTGTCTTGAGAAGGAATTTAGTATCTCTGGAAATCTTTGAAATTTGTTGTAATAAGAAGTTGTATCTGAAGCCAAGGTGACAAAAAGAAAAAAAGAAGTCTTAAATGGGGTATTGTTAATATTCTCCTAAACTGCTTCAAGATTTATTTATGTAAACTTTTTTTTTTTGAGACAGAGTCTTTTTCTGTTGCCCAGGCTGGAGTACAGTGGTGTAATCTTGGCTCAGTGCAACCTTGCCTCCCGGGTTCAAGCAGTTTTTGTGCCTCAACCTCCCAAGTAGCTGGGATTACAGGCACCTGCCACCACACCTATTTTTATATTTTTTGGTAGAGGCGGGGTTTCACTCTGTTGGCTAGGCTTGTCTTGAATTCCTGGCCTCAGATGATTTGCCCACTTTGGCTTCCAAAGTGCTGGGATTACAGGTGTGAGCCACTGTGTCAGGCAGATTTATTTTTATTAAGGAGAAAACAGTATAATTAAAAGTCTCCATGAAATAGTTAATTAAGGACTTTATTTTTAGTATTTCAAGACATTAAATATAAACAACTACCACTTAAGATATATTTGTAAGTGTAATTAAGTGTAATTCTTTTTTTGTGTGGTCTTACTGTTAAGCTGTCTTCAGACTTTGTGAGTTGGAAAAAAGATGAAATTTGATAGTTGTAAGATATTGGATTATTCACAGCTGTCATTTAGTTGAGATCAGAAAAGAATGGTTGCTTCACAGTATGGAAAATTTTTATTTTTTTATTTCCCTTTTTCAAAGATTAAGCGTTTACTTAGTTACAGAACAGTTAAAGTGGATGGAAAATATTTATTCTAAAAGTGGTTTAAAAATGTAACATACAGAAGATATTTTAATAGAACAGAACTTTCAATTCATTAAATGAAAGGTATTAATGCTAATATTCCAAGGGGTATAATTAGTTCATTTTATATTTTTATTAGATTGGGCTGCTGTTTTCTTAAAGAACATCTGTGGGTATTTGAATGAGTACCTGCTAATGCACTGTTTTTTATCCAGTGTAGAGTGGTTTGTTTAAGTGGTGGAGAATAAAGATACATTGTAGTGTATTTGAAAGAGGAGCAGTTGGGAGATAGAAAGTTTTGGTTTAGTGTTGCTTTATTATTTACTAGGTGAGTGATCCTAGGGCAGTATGCTTTAACCTCTCTGAGTCTGTTTATCTTGCCTCTAAGATGAGGATAATAAAAGTACTGCCTCAGGGTTGGGTTAATGATCAGATTAAAACATTTTTATGGCAATTCTAAAACGTAGAGGTTTGTGGACTATACAGATATTAGTTATTTTATTAGGTGGCATAGGAACTCTTGAAAAGGATTCCAGGCTCTTCAGATACGTATGGAGAGAGGGAATCTTCATGTAAAACTTAAACATTTCCGATGGTGGGTTATTAAAGATGAAATCAGGTGACTGAGAAGAACACTAGCCTAGGGAACTCTCTGTAATATGATTTTTAGTATATAATTTTGTATGTAAATATTTTTCATAAGAATGAAATATATTTACATATAATTCATCAGAATCTCAGAATTCTGATGAATCATCAGAATTTCTTTATATGTAATTCATCAGAATCTCAGAATTATTCAGATGAGTCTTTTTGGTTAAATGGGGAAATTAAAGCACTAAAGTAAAATAAATTCTCAGACATATGCTTTGTGAGGATTCTGTTAAGTATATTCCAAACTATTGAGCCCCCATGTTAGTGCCCTCGAGTCCTTTTTTCTCAGCTCAGTTTTTAAAAGCTTGTTGAGGATCTGCTGTAGTGACAAGGTTAACCCCGGACTTAAGTAGGAATGTGACAGCTGAATAGTTCTTAGGAATATTCTGCTTTTACTTTGTACTGATAAGCAGTAATCTCAGCAAAATTTTAGTGACACTAAGTTAAACCTTTAAAGAGTTAAAAGTTCAGATATACTTTTATACTCATGAGTGAGGAGGAGAGGGTGTGAAGATGAGGTTATGAAACGCAAGAGGAACTCCTGTCTGCTCTGCTTGTGCTTGAAGCGAGAAAGCCTGACTTAGTCATATCCATGAATGACAGGGTATCAGGGCTTGGAGCTGTCTGCTGGTGCTATGGTTTCCTGGTTCTTTGTAATTAGGGCTTTGTGATGAGGATGCCCTCCAGCATCCAGTGTTGTGTCTCTCTCTTTTTTTTTTCTTTTTGGAGATAGAGTCTTACTCTGTCGCCCAGGCTGGAGTGCAGTAGCCAGATCTCGGCTCCCTGCAACTTCTGCCTCCTGGGTTCAAGTGATTCTCCTGCCTCAGCCTCCTGAGTAGCTGGGATTACAGGTGCATACCACCATACCCAGCTAATTTTTTTATTTTTAGTAGAGATGGGCTTTCACCATGTTGGTTAGGCTGGTCTCAAACTCCTGACCTTGTGATCTACCCGCTTTGGCTTCCCAAAGTGCTGGGATTACAGGCATGAGCCACCATGCCCAGCCTTGTCTCTTTCCATTTAGTGTGTTTGTCTGGGTATATAAAACACCTTTTTAACCTTATATTGAGAAATACTGGGATTTTCCATCACTAAGTATCTCTTTATGGGATCGTATTGTTTAGAAGTTTCACTTTATTTTGAAGAATGGAATTGGCAAATCCTGAGTAAGGAGACTACTGGGTTCCTTTGGAACCTAGTACCAGTAGGGCCACTGAGGTAGCTTTGATGGAGGCCAGTGTACTGTGGCCTTTATAGGAGCTATCTGCTGACTGTTCTTTAGAATAAGACACTGACTGGGTTTGGGAGAAAAGGGTCATAGGATGATCTGACAGTTGCTTGATTGGACTCAAGAAAATTCTGGGGGCGGTTGGGCGCAGTGGCTCAAGCCTGTAATCCCAATACTTTGGGAGGCCAAGGCGGGCAGATCACTAGGTCAAGAGATCGAGACTGTTCTGGCCAACATGGTGAAACCCCATCTCTACTAAAAATACAAAAAAAATTAGCTGAGCGTGGCGGCGTGCGCCTGTAGTCCCAGCGACCCGGGAGGCTGAGGCAGGAGAATTGCTTGAACCCGGGAGGCGGAGGTTGTGGTGAGCCAAGATCATGCCACTGCACGATCAGGGTGCCAGCATGGTCACCTTCTGGTGAGGGCTCTCTTTCTGGCTTGCAGAGGTATACTATCTCACTGTGTCCTCAGTGTATGGTGGGAGGGTCTCCTGTGTGCTCTTTGGTATCTCCTTTTTTGAAAAATTTATTTCTGTAGGTTTTGGGGGAACAGGTAGTATTTGGTTACATGAGTAAGTTCTCGAGTGGTGATTTGTGAGATTTTGGTGCACTCATCTACCCAAGCAGTATACACTGAACCCAGTTTATAGTCTTTTGTTCCTCACCTCCTCTCATCCTTTTCCCTGAGTCCCCAAAGTCTAGTATATTGTTCTTAGGACTTTATGTCTCATAGCTTAGCTCCTGCTTTTGAGTGAGAACATATGATGTTTGGTTTTCCATTCCTGAGTTAACTTCACTTAGAATAATCATCTCCAGTCCATCCAGGTTTCTGTGCATGCCATTCATTCATTCCTTTTTATGGCTGAGTTGTATTATATTTGTGTGTGTGTGTGTGTGTGTGTGTGTATCACAATTTCTTTATCCACTACTTGATTGATGAACATTTGAGCTGGTACCATATTTTTGCAATTGCGAATTGTGCTGCTATAAACGTGTGTGCAAGTATTTTTTTCATATAACGACTTCTTTTCCTCTGGGTAGATACCCAACACTGGGATTGCTGGATCAAATGGTAGTTCCACTTTTAGTTCTTTAAGGAATCTCCACGCTGTCTTCCATAGTCGTTGTACTAACGTACATTCCCACGAGTGTGTAGAAGTGTGTGTGTTTTTTTTAGTGCATCTATGCCAACATCTATTATTTTTTGATTACGGCCATTCTTGTGGAAGTAAGGTGGTATGACCTTGTGGTTTTGATTTGTATATCCCTGATCATTATTGATGTTGAGCATTTTTTCATATATTTGTTGGTCATTTGTATATCTTCTTTTGAGAATTGTCTATTATGTCCTTAGCCCACTTTTTGATGAGATTATTTGTTTTTTTCTTGCTAATTTATTTGAGTTTCTTGTAGATTCTAGAGAATAGTCCTTTGTTGGATGTATAGATTATGAAGATGTTCCTGCACTCTGTGTGGGTTGTCCGTTTACTCTGCTGAGTGTTCCTTTTGCTATGCAGAAGCTCTTTAGTTTCATTAGAACTCATCTATTTATCTCTTTTTTTGTTGCATTTGCTTTGGGGTTCTTGGTCATAAAGTCTTTGCCTAAGCCAATGTCTAGAAGGGTTTTTCTAGGGTTATCTTCTGGAATTTTTCAAGTTTCAGTTCGTAGATTTAAGTTCTTGATCCATCTTCTGTTGATTTTTGTATAAGGTAAGAGATGAGGATCCAGTGCCATTTTCTTACATGTGGTTTGCCAGTTATCCTAGCCCCATTTGTTGAATGGGGTGTCCTTTTCCCCACTTTTTATTTTTGTTTGTTTTGTCAAAGATCCGTTAGCTCTTAAGCATTTGGGTTTATTTCTGGGTTCTCTGTTCTATTTCATTGGTCTGTGTGCTTATTTTTACACTAGTACCATGCTGTTTTGGTGACTATGGCCTTAACAGTCTAGTTTCAAGTCAGGTAATGTGATGTTTGGTTGTTTACTCTATGTATATTAGACTTCTGTTTCTTTTCTTTCTTTTTTTTTTTTTAACCACTGAAGGCAGAGCTAAGGCCAGTATGGCAGCTATGCCCAGTAGATTTTGAGTGCAACTAATTATTGTATAATAGCTGGTCAGCCTCTGGAGTTTTAACGCTATAATTTAAAAAAAGTCTGATGCCTACTTTTGGTAAATATTGAGCAAAGTATTTCTGTTGGGAAATTCTGAGGTTTTACTTATCCTAACATTCTTTAGAATACTGTCACTTGGGGTTTTTTGGTTGTTTACTGTATGCATATTAGACAGATTATAGACTCTGTGGCAGCAAAGATAGTGCTTTACACTTGTGTTTCTGCACAGTTTTGCCAGATTTGATCTTTTTGCTTAGTCTTGCTTTAGCTGTGCTCGGTCTTTTCTGGTTCCATGTGAATTTTAGGATTTTTTTTTCTAGTTCTGTGAAGAATGATGGTGTTTTCATGATAATTACACTGAATTTGAATATTGCTTTTGGCAGTATGGTCATTTTCACAATGTTGGTTCTACCCATCTATGAGCAAGGGATATGTTCCTGTTTGTTTGTGTCATTGATTTCTTTCAGCAGTGTTTGGTAGCTTTCCTAATAGAGGTCTTTCACCTCCTTGGTTAGGTATATCCCTAAGTATTTGGCTGCTATTTTAAAAGGGATTGAGTTCTTGATTTGATTCTCAGTTAGATTACTGTTGGCGTGTAGTAGAGCTATTGATTTGTGTACATACATTACTTCTGTATCCGGAAAATTCGCTGAATTCATTTATCAATTCTAGGAGCTTTTTCTTTGGTTACTGTTTTTGAGATGGAGTCTTGCTCTGTCTCCCAGGCAAGAGTGCAGTGGCATGATCTTGGCTCGCTGTAACCTTCTAGGAGGTTTTTCGGAGGAGTCTTTAGGGTTTTGTAAGTGTACCATCATATCATCAACAAACAGCGATAGTTTGACTTTTTACCGGTTTGGATGCCCTTTCTTTCTTTCTCTTGTCTGGTTGCTCTGGCTAGGACTACGTTGAATAGAAATGGTGAGAGTGGGTATCCTTGTCTTGTTCCAGTTCTTGGAGGGAATGCTTTCAACTTTTCCCCATTAAGTATTACGTTAGCTGTGGGTTTGTCATGAATGGCTTTTATTACACTGAGGTATGTCCCTTACGTGCCTATTTTGCTGAGGGTTTTAATCATAAAAGGATGCTGTATTTTGTCAAATGCTTTTCCTACATCTGCATCTATTGAGATGATCATGTGACTTTTGTTTTAAATTCTGTTTGTATGGTGTATCCTATTTTTTGACTTGTATATGTTAAACCCATCCCTGTATCCCTGGTATGAAACCCACTTGATCATGGTGGATTATCTTTTTGATAATGCTGTTGGATTTGGTTAGCTAGTATTTTGTTAAGGATTTTTACATCTGTGTTCATCAGGGGTATTGGTCTGTAGTAGTAGTTGTTGTTCTTGTTACTTCTTCTCCTGGTTTTGGTATTATGGTGATACTGGCACCATAGAATGATTTAGGGAGGATTTCCTCTTTCTCTGTCTTATGGAATAGTGTGAATAGCATTGGTACGTATTCTTCTTTGAATGTCTGATAGAATTCTGCTGTGAATCTGTCTAGTCCTAGACTTGGTTTTTTGGTGGTCTTTTTTTTAATTACAATTTCAGTGTCGTTCTTTGTTTCTTTGATGTTTCCTGGCACTAATCCTACCTGTCATGAGGGCCCCACTTCATGACATCATCTAGTCTAAACTAACTTTCAAAGGCCCTATCTCCATTGGGGATCCATCACATTCAGGGTTAAGTCTTCCACATATGGAATATGTGGAGAATATGAATTTTGAGGGGATGTAAACATTCAGTCCATAATACAGTCTATTTCATACATTTAAAACGTCTCCTTCCTGTGATTTGTCTCAGGATCTGCTTTGTTCCCTGTTGGCTATCAAAACAATTAGAAATGCAACCTTAGCATTTATGTTCTTTAATAATCTGATGCAGACTTACCTTAGCCAGTCTTATATTCACTACTCTTCAGTCTGATTTGTATGGTTCAGTCACACTGGTCTCCTCACCTGACCTCCTACTTCTAATTATTCTTTACTCCCAACCTGGAATATTCTTTGCCATTCTTATGCCCTTTGAACTCTCTTTCATTTATGAAATCTTTCCTGGCCATTTCAGGTCATAATTTTGTAAAAAATGCAGCATTCACATATTTTAAAGGCTTTTTGGTGGAGGAAAGTTCTAATTCTATCTTTTAACCACTGAAGGCAGAGCTAAGGTCAGTATGGCAGCTATGCCCAATAGATTTTGAATGCAACTAATTATTCTATAATAGCTGGTCAGCCACTTGAGTTTTAACCTATAATTTAAAAAAAGGTCCGATGCCTACTTTTTTTTTTTTTTTTTTTTTTTTGCCAATCATTGAGAGGTTGTAAGGTTGCTGAGGTTGGTTGGCCTTGAACTCTTGGCCTCGCCTTCGCAAGCGCCACGACATCCGGCCGGAGCCACTTTGGGCCCCCGATGCCTACTTTTGATGAATATTGAACAAAGTATTTCTGTTGGGAAATTCTGCGGTTTTACTTACACTAACATTTTTTAGAATACTGTCATTTGGAGTTTTTTGGTTGTTTAAGTATATTAGACAGATTATAAACTCCGTGGTATAAAGATAGTGTTTTAACAGTTGTGTTTCTGCACAGTACCATGCTTTGAGGTAGATAAACACTTGGTAGCTGATTATTTGATTTAGGGTTGGAGATGTGTGATAAGTTAGTGGAAAGATGGATTAAATTCCCCTAATTGCATTTTCTCTCCTAGCACAAGCTGCATGGTGAGGCTTTAAGGAAGCATGGAAACTTATGTTGATTAGCTGACTGGAGACGTGAGGTATTGATTTTTGAGAATGTTCCACTTGTGTTCTTGTTTCTTCTGCAAAGTTGACTTCAGGACTCCATATTTAATCATCAGGGATGAGCAGGAAGTGGCCTAGTGAAGCTGTGGAGGTTTTATGTGAAAACAGCTGGTTCTGTAGAACCACAGCCAGCTCTAGCTCCGAAAAGCAAAAAGAAATGATACTTTCATAGTGTGTTTGTTTTTTCAATAGGGCGTACAGCACTTTTGGTCTTTAGTAATGTCAGACTTAGGGGAGAATGGCTTTTGTGATGCTGGGATTCATTGGGCAGAGGATCTCTGTTTTATGAGGATTCTAGGAAGCCAGTAGCTGGCCAAAACTTTGGAAACAATATTTTTTCTAAAACAACCTTGATTTTTTTTTTTTTTTTTTGCCCCCAATTGAGTTGAGCCAGGCAGGAGAGGTTATATAATCTTGTATTATAGTAGATGTGAGGAAGCAGTTGTAAAAACAAAAAAAGGTAGTCTTATTCAAAGGAATTATAAGTTCATTTTCCTGTTCAATTTGTGATAGAGGTGAACCTTTTATTTAATACTCTAAATTGTCTTTGGTTTTAGATTTTGGGGCCAAAGCTACTTTTGCTGATAGTAGGAGATATGTTGTCCTCATATTTTGAAGTTAAGTTGCACGTCTAGACATGACAATTGTTTCTTTTTCCTTTTTCTTTTTGAAATGGGGTCTCACTCTGTTGGCCAGATTGAGGTGCAGTGGTGTGATCATAGCCTACTGCATCTTTGAACTCCTGAACTCGAGGGATTCTTCTCCCTTGGCCTCCTGAGGATTACGGGTGCATGTGACCATGCCTAGCTACTTTTGTTCTTTTTTTGGTGGGGGTAGAGACAGTGTCTCACTGTGTTGACCAGGTGGTCTCAAACTCCTGACCTCAAGCAGTCTTCTTACCTTGGCCTCCCAAAATCCTGGGATTACAGATGTGATCCATCGTGCCAAACCTTTAAATTATTATTTTCTTTAGGCTGGGTGTGGTGGCTTACACCTGTAATCCCAGTACTTTGGGAGGCTGAGGTGGGCAGATCACTTGAGCCTAGGAGTTCCAGACCAGGCTGGGCAACATGGTGAAACCCTGTCTCTACAAAACATACAAAAATTAGCCAGGTGTGGTGGCATGTGCCTGTAGTCCTAGCTTTTCAGGAGGCTGAAGTGGGAGGATCACCTCAGCCCAGGAAAATTGAGGCTGCAGTGAGCCATGATTCTGCCACTGAATGCCAACCTGGGCAATAGAGTGAGACTGTGTCTCAATTTTATTTTTAAATTTATTTTTATTGCATTTTAGGTTTTGGGGTATATGTGCAGAACGTGCAAGATAGTTACATAGGTACACACATGGCAGTGTGTTTTGCTTCCTTTCTCCCCTTCACCCACATTTGGCATTTCTCCCCAGGCTATCCTTCCCCAGCTCCCCACCAATTTTTTTTTTTTTTTTTAAGTTGAGATGGAGTTTTGCTCTTTTGCCCATGCTGGCATGAAGTGGTATGATCTCGGCTCACTGCAACCTCTGCCCCCCAGTTTTATGTGATTCTTCTGCCTCAGCTTGAGTAGCAGGGATTATAAGCGCCCACCACCACACCTGGCTAATTTTTGTATTTTTAGTAGAGACAGGGGTTTCCCCATGTTGGCCCGGTTGGTCTTGCTCTTGAACTCTGGTGATCCACCCACCCCGGCCTCCCAAAGTGCTAGGATTACAGACATGAGCCACCACTCCTGGCCAGATTTTTTTGTGTGTAATTAGGAGTTGAATTGACTGTTCTGATGTAATTTGGAGAGACACTGTTACTCTTGTATATAGAATTTGGAAAAATCCTGTTTTAGGGAAAGCATCTTTTTTTTTGAGCTACCACGCTGGGCCAGAAAAGCATCTGTTGAAGGTTAAGGCATTTTGTGAGGAGATGTAGCGCTGTATCAATCTGGAGGTATGATTTCTGATAAAGATAGTAATTCTCATCTCAGTAATCTTTCTTAGAACAAAACATTGTTCATTGTAAGCTTCTCATTAACTGAAGGCCATTTGATCTGAGATTTTGGCTCCTAGAATACTCTTCTTCATGTCTCAATCGTCATATGATTTATATCTGAAACATGTAGAGTATATTTTCTTGTGAAGTCTGATAGAGTTGGTTTTGTTTTGTTTTTCAAACAGTAACTTTCATTGATTGTAAAACCTCCAGATTTCTGAGATGCCGCCTTATGAGCTTAAGGTTGATTTCTGAAAGTGCCTGTTGCTATCTGTGAAAAGAGCAGGTTTGCATGTATTCAGTGATTCTAAGATGAGATAATTGGTATTTTTATGATTTGAATGGAGGCTTTGTATTTTTGAATTTTGTGAAACAAAGCTATGTTTGTAAACACATTTCAAAAAATATAAATGCCACTTTTTTGGTGAAGATACTCACTGAATAGCAAGAAAGTTCAGAGAAAGGAGCTTTTGTTAACATTTAATAATAATCTGACTGTTTTCATTGACTATCTCATTGATGTTTAAAGAGTACCTGATGTTTCGAACTTTTTGTATTAAAAATAATCCTGAGGCTGAGTTGTGGTAGGAAAATATTTTCTGATATAAAATGCTGCTTTGCCTGTTTGGAGTTTTTGAACTATTGTCTTGGTTTAGAAAAGTATATTATAAGTAATATATGCCAATGTAAAGATAGTTTTGGGAAACTCTGGGAAAGCATTTGTTTAGTGCTTGATGTAAGATGAACAAGTTGCTATTGTATCATGGATAATATAGAACTATTTTGATATGGCTCAACTGGTTTAGGTGTAAATACACAGTATAAAAGCATTGAGGCAAAAATTTAAAGTCTTCAGTTTTTCTGCTTTCTTTCTTTTTGAGAGAGAGTCTCACTCTGTCACCAGCCTAGAGTGCAGTGTCACGATCTCCGGTCACTGCTACCTCCGCCTCCTGGGTTCAAGCGTTTCTCCTGCCTAAGCCCTACTAGTAGCTGGGACTACAGTTGCCATCATGCCGAGCTAATTTTTTGTATTTTCAATAGAGTTAGGGTTTCACCATGTTGGCCAGGATGGTCTCGATCTCTTGACCTTGTGATCCGCCTGCCTCAGCCTCCCGAAATGCTGGGGTTACAGGCATGAGCCACTGCGCCCAGCCTAGTCTTCAGTTTTTAAAAATTAAAGTGGTTTTAATTTTATATTCCTTTCAGTTTTTTCTGTAAAGACTTTTGTTGACTTTTTAATGAAGTTATCAGTTCAAGTATATAATGTATTAGTTGCAGAGGAAGTGCGTTATATCTATTTGCAGTGGTTTGTGCCAACCTTCTAGGTGACATAGAAAGAGTCAAATTTAAGAAAGCCTGTATCGTGTGACTGAAAACGTTTTGACTACTTCTGAACAATTGCAAGAACGTAAGCCTGAGCTAAAAAATTTAAACAGTATGGAAATATATTTGATGAGAAACAAAATCCTTTCTATTCCTTATTCCCACTCCCTTTGCAGAGATTTTCTTCTGTTCAGTTTCTTCTCAGAGCTTTGCATGTGTATGTAAATGACGCATAGCCGCTTGTTTTTTACGCAATAGGGAACAAATAGTTCTCCAACTTCACCTTTCATTTAACAGGATAATAGGGGATCACTATGTAAAGGGCATTATTGAACCTATACTGATTTTAGTAGGATCTTTGATTTTCTAAAATATGTGTAATGATTTGACCTAATTATATATAATTCTACATACATGCGACTTAAGATAAAAAAATGAAAAGCATTAGCATTTCTTGACAATCATAAGATTTCAGCTTTATCAACTTAATTATTCTCCTTGTTTAGAAAACAAGTCTTACTGTAATAAAAAAACATTCAATAAACTATTAGTTCCTTATGTATAGGCCTTTATACAGGGCACACTTTTATATGAATTATTTAACATACTCTTCATAATAACTCTTGGAGGCTGATTCAGTTTTTCTTCCATCTTTGCACAAAGGAAACAGGCTTCAAGTAGGTTGAGTAACAAAGCTAGTAAGTAGCAGAATCAGGTTTCAAAGTTGACCCGTAAAATCATGCAGCAATTAGTTGAAGTTGTTAAAAAGCAAGTCTCATGGACAGTGGTTTAATATCCTGTTATCAAATATCTCATTTAATATAAAATTTTGGTTAAGTCATCATTTTTATAATGAATTTGATGGTGGGATTGGTCGTAGAAAGAGAACTGGCTCTTGCCTAATCCAAACCCAACATTGTATTAGAGTCACTTGGGGAGATTTTAAACAATTATTCCTGTATTCCCAGCCCCAGGCATTCCAGTGGCATGAAGCTGGTGTTCAACCTAGAAATCCTAATTTTTAGCAAGTTACTTACTTAATTTTTAGGCAATCAGTCTGACTAGTTTAGAACCAGTGAAGTTTTTATCTTTGATTTCAAATTTATGAATATGAGGCTTTTGTTTTCCCTCTAAAGGTAATGAGCCATTACTTTGTAGAAACAAACATGAAAAACTTGAAATTTCATTTCATGTTTTCAGAACAAAAGTTTTCATTTGTTGAGCTGTATATTATATTGTGTTAAATGGATTTGATTATTTCCATAGGGCCGTATTATAACAGAAGGTCAATTAAACTGAAGACTTTATCTTGTCTCTTGCAGAAGCTGTGAAAACACTTTGTAAAACCACTTTGTAAAATGCATAGATTGGAACAGAATTAAGTGATTGAGACTCTGAAGGCTCTAGAAATGGGTTATCAGTTTCATTTTCAGCCAAGAACAGGATAATACTTACCCAAATAAATAATTGTGGATTAGATATGTTGCCTTGTAATTGCTTTAAACACTGAGCCTAGATTACCAAGCTTCTAAGATAAGGGAATTAAAAAATAAATCACTTAGTGGCCTTTGTTTTCTCTATATATGTGTTTTTTTTTTTTTTGCATTTTGGTAAACCTGTATATAATAAGTAAAAAATTGTTTCCCCTTTTTCAGGAGTTCTGCTTGCCAGTAGCCAGAGTAGAAAGATTGGCTGGCAGTATTCCTGGCATTGTAATTTTTAGTGCCCCAGATATTTTCTTAAAATATTGATTGTTCTCTGAACTCTCTTGCTATGGAACAGTGAAGTTAGCAAGTCACAGTACACTAAACAAACACTGCTTACTAACATTAACTGCAGAATAATATGAGAAATAGAGGAATATGATACAGACTGTAAAAAATGATAAATAGAAGTGTTTGGAGGAAGGGGTCAGTTCTTCGATTTGACAGATTAAGAGAGTCCATTTCCATATAAATTGTATTCAGCTTGCCAATTTCTATTAAGCCTGCTGGGATTTGGGGAATATTGATAATCTTAACAATACTGAGTCTTCCAATACCTGAACATATGTCTTACCTATTTAGATTTTCTATAAATTTTCCTTGGTAATCTTTTGCTGTTTCAATTTGGAGGTCTGCACTCATTTTGTTAAGTTTATCCCTGGCCGGGCACTGTGGCTCACACCTGTAATCCGGGCACTTTGGGAGGCTGAGTCGTGTGGATCATTAGAGGTCAGGAATTTGACACCAACCTGGCCAGCATGGCATAAACTGGTCTCTACTAAAAATCCAAAAATTTGCTGGGTGTAGTGGCAGCTGCCTGTGATCCCCGCTACTCTGGAGGCTGAGGCAGGAGAATCACTTGAACCTGGGAGGCTGAGGTTGTTGTGAGCAGAGATCATGCCGTTGATACTCCATTGTGGGGGATAGAGTGAGACTTTGCCTACCAAAAAAAAAAAAAAAAAGATATGATCCCTAAGATATTTATGTTCTTTGGTTCTGTTATATGTGGCATTAAAACATTTCCAGTTGTTTGTTGCTGGTATAGGAAAATGATGATTGATTTTTGTACATTGACTTATTGGTATGAAATTGTTCACAATGTTCCATTATTGTTTTATTGTATTTAAGGCATGTAGTCATGTTTCGTCTTTTCCGCCTGATACTGGAAATTGTGTCTTTTTGCTTTTTCTTAATCCGTCTTAAGAGAGAGTTTATATTAATCCATGTATTTTCCATTACCAGCATACTTCATTTCTTTGTGTATATTCAAGTATTCATCTTGTCTCATTTTCCTTTTGCCTGAAGAATTTTCTTTACATTTTTTTATAGTGCAGGACTGCAGCTAATAAATTCTCTTTATTCTTGCTTATCTGAAAGGTTTTTACTTTGCCTTTGCTTTTGAAGGATATTTTTGCTAGATGTAGAATTCTAGATTGACCTCTTTTATTTTTTTTTACTTTTGGCAATAAAACAATGTCTTTCCATTATATTTTGGCTTTCATTGTTTTTTAAGTCTGCAATAATCATCTTAATTCCTTTCTTTGTAATATTTTTCCTATAGTTGCTTTTAGATTTTCTATTTTTCACTAATTGATTATAGGCTTGCTATGGTGTGAATGTCCCTTCCAAAGCTCACATTGAAATTTAATTGACATTGTAATGGTGTTAATAGATACATTGTTAGAAATGATTAGACTGTGAGGGCTTCACCCTCACGAATTGATTAAAGTCATTATCTCAGGAGTGCATTTGTTAACTCAAGAATGAGTCCTTAGAAGAGTGGGTTTGGCCCTCTCTGTCTCTTTCTTGCGTGGTAGTTCTTTTTCCTCTGTCTTTTCCGTAGTATGATACAGCCATAGCACGAAGGCCCTTAGCAGATACTACTGGCACCCTGATGTTGGACTTCCAGCCTTTGGGACTGTGAGAATACTTTTTAAAAAATAAATTATGCAGTCTGGCATACTCTTTTGTAGCAGCATAAAACAGACTAAGGCAAGGTTTCTCTGTGTATAGTTGTTTGAGATGTATGTTTATGGTGTGTATGTTTATGGTGGTTTATCAGATCTGAAAACATTTTGACCGTTACATCTGTCTTCAAATATTTTTGGTTCCACTCTCTTGCCTTTCAATTTAGGGCTTCAGTTACACATTCGTTAGTACTCTTGATACTGTTCCACAAGTTCTCTTAATTTCTTTTTTAGTATTCTTTCTTTTTACAATTAAGTTTTAATAGTTTTCTGAGTTTGTCTTTGGCTGCAGATCTTTTCTTCTGCCATGTCTAATCTGTTTATTCCATCTGGTAAACTTTTCATTTCAGAAACTGTATTTTTTTTATTTCTAGAAACTCTTTTGTTTTTAAATTGTCTTGCATGTCTTTCCTGAAGATATTCCTGTTTTTCTTTAAGTCGTTGAGCAATTTATAATAGTTGTTTTCAAGTTTTTGCTAATATCACCTTTTTATTCTGGGCCTGTTTCTATTGAGAAATTTTTCTTCTTGTTATAGGTCACATTTTTCTGCTGTTGCGTATGCCTGGTAGATTTGGATTAAATTCTAGACATAGTGAATGTTACATTATTGAGGGTTTGGATTTTATCTTTTTTTTTTGAAAGATGTGAGGCTTTTTTCTTCTGGCAGAAAATTCAGCTCCTCCAAGCCTTGTTTTTAAGCTTTTGTGAGAGTGAGTCTAGAGTACTTTTTTTTTTTTGAGACAGAGTCTCTCCCAGGCTGGAGTGCAGTGACATGATCTTGGCTCACTGCAGCCTTTCTCTCCTGGGTTCAAGCAATTCTTTTGCCTCAGCCTCCCGAGTTGCTGGGATTACAGACACCTGCCACCACGCCCAGCTAATTTTTGTATTTTTAGTAGAGACAGGGTTTCACCTTGTTGGCCAGGTTGGTCTGGAACTCCTGACCCTAAGTGATCTGCTCTCCTCTGCCTTGTAAAGTGCTAGGATTATAGATATATGCCACTGTGCCCGGCATTAGAGTAACTTTTTGCTAAGAATAGTTTAGCTCTATTACTAAGCCTTCTGAGATCTTTAGTGAATGCTTTGGACATTCAGCGTTTAGGCTGTATTCAGACTACTTCAAACTGAAAAATCTCCCAATACTGTTTGAGCTCTGGGAATTGTTGAGTTTACAACTCTGGTGGTTTTTAGGCTACCATTGTGGAGTTCCACCATGTTATGTATGTGCGGTTTTCTATTAGTAATATAGTGGGACTCCAAGGGGACTCCATGCAGTTTTCTGAAATCTTTTTCTACGTAGCTTCCTCCTCTAGACCTCTGCTCTACAGTTTCCAGCTGCCTTTCTTCCCAGAACTCTAATCTCTGTCCCCTCCACTCAGGGTGAGCACTCTGGTCAGAAATCCCTTTTCTTCTGCGCAGTAATCTACAAAGTCTCTCCAGATAGGAGGTCAGGATGACGGTAGAATTCATGTAGTTCCTTTCTTCTCAGGGATCACATATTATTTTATTATTTGTTTTCCAGTGTCTGAAAATTATTTGTCTTATATTATTTGTTTTCCAGTGTCTGGAAGCAGTCATTTGATGTGTGTTTTCTAATTTTTTAATTGTTTACAGTAGATGGTTTATCTAGTCCCAATTACTGCATCATGGCTGAAATCAGAAATCCTCTTTCTTGTTAGGGAGATAAAAATAGTTAACAGAAAATGTGTAGTGGAAGAGTGGAGGGAAGGTACTTCAATGAAGGCATTATTAACGAAGCCAAGACAACCACATATATCTGGTCAGGTAATACACTGCAGTGTAAGTGATGCCCCCGGGTGTGTTGGCTGCACAGCCTAATTGGTGGCCTTGCGTGGAGCAGAGCTGGGTGAGAAAACAAGTGAGAGCCTGCAGATGTAATTGAGAGGAACTCATCTTAATTTAGGTGGTTCTAAGGCAGAGTATGTCATCTGAGATGATGTCAGCCTTGTAGTTTTGTGTGATTTACCACTTTTGTGAGGGTTAAGAAGCCCCATTTATAAGGATTTTGTCAAGTTTAAATGAGATGATACGTATGAATTTTTTTTTTGAGGCAGGATCTCACTTTGTTGCCCAGGCTGGAATGCGGTAGCATGATCATGGCTCACTGCAGCCTCGACCTCCTGGACTCAATTGATCCTCCTGCCTCAGCCTCCTGAGTAGCTAGCACCTGAAAATGCTTTTTAAATGACAGTGCACCATGCAGTATGAAGTATTACTTACTAAAGTCCATTCTTTCGATCTTTACAGAAAAACCTGTATAATGTTTCCCTGATGTCATAATGATCAGAAAAAATGATCTAAAATTACTGTAACTTCAGAGCATCAGAGTTTATATATTTAGAGAAAATTTTTCTTTTCTTACTTTGAAGAATTTAGTATTAGAGGTTACTTAGCCTTAGGAAAATCTTTGAATAAAACAGTCCTTTAAAAACAATATCTTCATTCTACTGGAGCATATTGCTTATAAAGAAAAAGAAAAGAAAAAAACCAATACTTGGACTCTTAGAAGAGACTAGAGTGAATGCCAGTGAAGTAGCAAATACCAGTAAAGTTTTGTGAGTTGAGGAAAACAAACCAGTGATACCAGCTCAGAATGAAGATGGGGCCAGAAGTTTATAATGGAATAAGCTTAGAGGTTACAGCCATAAGTACAGAGGTAACAACAGTTTTTAGACTTCTGTAGAAACATCAAACTGTATCGCAAGCATTACTTGCTTACTCACCTTCCTGCATTTTCCGCTTGCACTCATCTAGCTGTATCACTAGAGGGAAGAAAATGCTCATGCTTTTCCCTGGTAAGGACACTAAAAGTCACACTCTTTCCTCAGAGAAATTATAGCCTAGAAGAAGTAGACAAGGCCAAATAATCAGATTACCTTTAAGTTAACTGATTTTCTTGCTTGATTTCTCTAGATTCCAGGCAGATTTTTTGAGTGACTGTGCATGAGAGAAAATATCCAATTTCATGACTTCCAAGAAAGGTTACTTTCACAGACCTCTGAAAAGGCAAAACAGTTGTTAACTATAAAAAGATATTTAAGTTTTGGATTTTGTCTTTATTACATTAACTCATTTTAAATGTTTGTTTATGTTTTTAGGTGTTCTGAGCTGCTTATCTCATTGGCCTGTTGCATTACTCTGTACCCTAATTAAGCACATTTTATATATTTCTGCATTTGCTGGTATTAGGAACATTTCTTACTGTACAGTTTTATCTCAGTAATTAAAAAAATACCAGAAAGCATGACAGTCTGTTGAATGTGAACTCCTTTTTAAGGAAACTTTGTTTTATTTAATATTTATCCTAAGCACATAGAACATTGTTATACACCGACATTCAGTAATTTTATTATATGAAAATTAAAGATGTAAAACTCAGTCTGCAAAAAGGAAAAAGGCTTGAAACTCAGTTATGTAGGAATTAAAAGCATTTCCTTTAGGCAAGGATGATTTAGTGCTTTTCTTATCATATACACATAGCCAATTGTGATGGTGCTTTTTGGAAAAAAAAAAGCAATGTAAGAAGACTGGCTTATGAAAAACGTTTTTAAAAGAGTTGAGCTGCAAGCTTATTTAACCAGCATTTACTTAACATGTACTTAACA
This sequence comes from Saguinus oedipus, assembly GCA_031835075.1. Lineage (NCBI taxonomy): Eukaryota > Metazoa > Chordata > Mammalia > Primates > Cebidae > Saguinus > Saguinus oedipus. The sequence continues at coordinate 1,089,672 of CM063176.1, forward strand.
CATAATTTGTGCCAGGCTCTGGGCTTGGTTTCCGGGATAGAAGGGTGACATGGATATACCCCTTCTGGAAGAGTTAGTTTGTTGGGATAGGTAGTCATGTGAACAGATAAATAATAATACAAACTGGAAAGTGCTTTAACACAAACGGTTAAAGTGTCATGGGGTTTCTTTAAAGCAGCTACTTGTGTCTAGAGAATTGGTACGTTTTTTGCTGGTGTGCTAGACAAAGGCATGTTTAGTGGGGAAGACAGGAAAATGGAAAGGCTCTAGGTTTATTTTATAGTAGCCCTGGGGGCTACTAAGTAAAGTAGGCATTAGCAATATGTGGTTATTTACATTTTTAGCCACTGTTCAGCATAAGTAGCACATATGTGGTGTAAACTTTAAATGGGAAGCCATCATTACAATCAAGATGATTGAATGTATATATCATTCTCACGACTTCTCCTGTGCATTTGTTAATTCCTCCTGTCTGTCCTTCACACTCCAATCCTTACCTCCACATGACTGCTAATCTAGTTTGTGCCATTAGTAGGTTAGTTTGCCTTTTCTGTAGTGTTTTTTTTTTTTGTCTTCTTTGAGATGGAGCATTGTTACCCAGGCTCCTTCTCAGTAGTTCAGTGGTGTGATACAGGCTCACTGCAACCTCTGCTTCCGTGATTCAGGTGATTCTCCTGCCCCAGCCTCCTGAGTCGCTGGGATGACAGACGTGCGTCACCATGCTCAACTAATTTTTGTATTTTTAGTAGAGACGGGGTTTCACCACATTGGCAAGGCTGGTCTCAAACTCTTGACCTCACGTGATCCACCTGCCGTGGCCTCCCAAAGTGCTGGGATTATAGGCGTGTGCCACCACACCTGGCTGTATTTTCTGTAGTTTTAAAATAAAAAAATCATACAGAATGCTCTGTTTTGTCTAGCTTCTTTAACTCAGCATGGTTATTTTGAGATTCATTTATGTACCAATAGTTTATTCTTTTTTATTTCTTAACTGTAATTCCTGTATCACAATTTGTTTATTCCCTCTTCTGTTAATGAACATTTGGGTTGTCTCCAATTTGGGATATTACAAATAAAGCTATTATGACCTTTCTTATACAGGTCTTTGTGTGACATTCATATGGTAGATATGTCTTTAATATTACTAAGAAACTGCCAAAGCGGTTGTATCATTTTACATTCCCACTTCTAGTGTATGAGAATTTCAGTTCCTCTGTATACTTTCTAATGCTTGGTATGGTTATTCTTATTAATTTTAAACATTGGAATACGTTTGCAGTACTGTCTCACTGTGGTTTTCATTTGCATTTTTCTAATTACTAATGATGTTGAATATCTTTCATGTATTTATTTGCCATCTTTTATCTTGTTTGCTGAAATATCTTCATATCTGTTGTTCATTTTAAAAATTAGCTTGTTTGTTTTCCTATTATTGAGTTTTGAGATTTCTTCATATATTCTGGGTACAAGTCCTTTATGAGATACATGATTTACAGATATTTTCTACTACTTGGTGGATTGTCTTTTCATTCTTCTGAAGACTGTCTTGAGGAGCAAAAGTTTCTAATTTTGGTGCAGTTCAGTTTATCAAGTTATTCTTTTATGGATAGTGCTTTTGGTTTTGTATGTAAGAAATATTTCCTTAACCGGTTACAGAAGTTTTTTCTTAGGTTTACTTTTAGAACTTTTTTTTGTGACCGGGTTTTGCCCTGTCGCTCAGGCTGGAGTGCAGTGGTATGATCGTGTCTCACTGTGGCCTTGACCTCCCAGGCTCAAGTGATCCTCCAACATCAGCCTCCCGAGTAGCTGGGACTGCAGGAATGAGCTTGGCTAATTTTTATCTTATTTTTTATTTAGAGACAGGGTCTTGCCATGTTGCCTAGGCTAGTCTTGAACTCCTGAGCTCAGAAAATTCTCCCTCCTTGCCCTCTCAAAAGTGCTGGGATTACAAGTGCCAGCCACTGCACATAGCCTTACTTTTAGAACTTTTAAAATTTGGTTTTACATGTAGGTCTGTGATCCATTTTGAGTTAATTTTGTAATATGGCATAATGTATGGATTGAAGTTGTGTGTGTGTGTGTGTGTGTGTGTGTGTGTGTGTGTGTGTGTGTGTTTATAAGCCATGGTTCCAACACCATTTGTTGAACTGATTCAATAAATTACTTTCACAAGTGAATTTCTTTGCATGTTTGTAAACAAAAATAGTTTTTCATTTATAAAAAAGTTTTTTCTGTGTATATATACATACACAAATACATGTGTATATTTTTCTTTATTCTATAATTTAGTCCATTCATCTCTTGTTTTTATGTATTGTCACACTTTCTTGATTCTTGAAGCTTTGTAATCTTGCAATCAGTTTGTATAGTCTTCCAGGTTTGTTTTTTTTTTCCAGTGTTATTTTGGCTATTCTAGGTCCTCTGCGTTTCCATATAAATTTCAGTATTTTTGTGTCAGTTTCTACCAAAAGTCTCTGGAATTTTGATTGTAATTCTGTTAAAGTTCTAGATCAATTTGGGGAGAATTGACATCTTAATAATTAAGTTTCGTAACCCATGTAGTTGGTATAGCGTTCCATTTATTTAGGTTGTTTTTAGCCTTTCTCAGGAGTGTTTTGTAGTTTTCACAGTATAGGTCTCTCACATATATTATCAGATATATCTCTGTTTCATAATTATTACTGCTATATATGGCATTGTTTTAAAAATTCAATTTCTGAGTAATTTTTAGTATATAGAAATACAGTTTTATATAGCGGCATTGTATGCTGTGCAAACTAAACTCACATTAATTCTGGTGCTTTCTGTAGATTCCATTCCATGGGACAATCTTCATAAACACTCATGTAGTCTCTGAATAAAGATAATTTTACTTCTTGCTTTCCAATTTGGGTACCTTTTAAAAATTGCCTGATTGTACTTTCCAGAAATTCTAGTACAATTTTAAATAGTGGTGAGAACAGATATCCTTGTCTTGTTATAGATCTTAGAAAGCATTAGTCTTTTATCTGTAAGTATGATGTTGTAGGCTTTTTTATAGTACCCTTTATTAAATTGAGGGAGTTTCCTTGTATTCCTAGCTTCTAAGAAATTTTCCTAGAATAGATGTTGGATTTTGCCAGATGTCTTTTCTTTGTCTATTGAGATGTGGGTTTTCATTAATTGGTTAATATGGGGGATTACAGTGATTAATTTTTGATTGTTAAACTAAGTTTGCATTCCTCAGATAAACCCCATGTGGTTATGAGGCATTATTCTTTAAATATGTTGTTATATTAGATTTGTTAACTTTTATTTAGAATTTTTCATGTATGTTTATGAACGATGTTGCTTTGTAGTTAATTCTTGTAATGTTTTCGTCTGGTTTTGACATCAGTATATTGCTGGATATGTAAAATGCAGACATTTATTTTCTAGAAGATTTGCTGTAAAATTTTTTTCTAGAAGAGTTAATTTTCTAGATGAGTTTTCTTCTAGCTGGTATGTTTCTTTTTTCTAGAAGAGTTTGATTATGATTGGTACTATTTTCCCCCTAAATCTACAACTGTTTGGTAGAATTCACCAGTGAAACCAACTAGGTGTAAAGTTTTTCATTGGAGGTTTTTGTTTGATTTTTGAGATGGAGTCTTACTCCGTCGCCAGGCTGAAGTACAGTGGTGCCATATCGGCTCACTGAAGCCTTCACCTCCCAGGTTCAAGCGATTCTCTTGTGCCAGCCTCCTGAGTAGCTGGGACTACAGGCACCATGCCCAGCCAATTTTTGTATTTTTAGTAGAGATGGGTTTCACCACCACCAGAATGGTCTTGATCTCTCAACTTCGTGATCTGCCCGTCTCAGCCTCCCAAAGTGCTGGGATTACAGGCCTGAGCCACCACGCCCAACCTCATTGCAGGTTTTTAATTACAGATTTAGTTTCCGGAAATAGTTCCGGATCCATGTTCATTAGACAATCTCTTTCTTCTTCATTAAGCTTTGATAATTTGTTTCTCAAAGATTGTTTATATTATCTAAGTTGTCAAATATTTATTTTTGACATTAACTTATTATTTTTTTTAGTATCTGTGAAATCTGTAGTGATTGTTACTGTTCTTATTCCTGAAATTGATTGTTTCTTCTTTTCTTTATCACTCTAACTAAAAGTTTATCTTTTTTTTTTTTTTGATGTTCCCAAGAAACAGGCTTTTCAGTTCCTTGGCTTTTCTTTTTCTCTATTTCTCCCCATTTCTTTGACTTCTGCTGTGATTTTACTATTTGCTTTCTCTTGCTTAGTTTGGATGTAGTCTAGTTGTTTTCTGGTTTGAGGTAGATTATGAGGTCATCAATTGGAGACCTTTCTTTTTTTCTAATACAGGTCTTTAGTGCTATGAATTTTCTCCTAAGTTCGGCTTTAGTGGCATTCCACCGAGTTTGATATATTTCATTTAGTTTAAAACATTTTTCATTTCATTTTTCTTTAAGTTATGGGTTATTTAGAAATGAGTTATTCAGATTCCAAATATTTTGGAGGAATATTCTTTCCAGAGATATTTATCTTAATGATTTCTAGTTTGATTGTGGTTAGAGAACATGCTTTGTATGAACTGAGTCATTCCAAATGTATTGAGCCTTGTTTTATGGTTTGAAAAATGGTTTGTTGTCTTCTACAGCAGGTGAGAAACCTCTGGCTTATTGGGTCATATCTTATTTTGAATTTTATTGTTTATTTCTGGTGGCAAGTATCATTTGGATGATAATATGGTTGTCCCTTTTTAAGTCTGAGACTTTGTCTACGTTCTCCACGTATCCAACACAGTGCCTAGCACAGGGTAGATGGTCAAATATTAGTACTTGTTTATTCAAAAATATTTGAGCATTTACTGTGAGCCTGGCATACTCTTTGGTATATCTGGATGAAAGATTGATTTCTGCTACTAATATAATAGCCTGTGAGTATCTATTGTTTCCATGCAAGGCTACAACATTCTTATGATAGGCATATCGGCATCTCAAAAACTTAAACTGAATTTTCAGTCATTCTCTCACCTGTGATGTGGAATGGCACAGCTGAGCTCCCTTAAAATCTTGAGAAAAATAGTGCTCTCCCTTCCCTAGTAGCTGTTAGCCGTTTCATGTAGAGAACAGTTTCTGTTTGATGACAGCTGTTGAAGTGCTAGGACTGTTTTTTAACCACTCAGGTTCATGAAAAGTAGAAGCAGTAATTCAGTTTTTATAGGAGAAGCACCTTACATACATATTAAACCTTTTTTCCCCAAGTCTAGTCCAATATAAATTGAGAAATTGGGGACAGAGTTTAATCAGTATTCAAGTTTCTTGTTGTGACTTGGCTGTTTAATCTACTTATATAAGAACAATTTTCCATTCAGGTATCAAATGCTTATTTTGTTAAAATGGTTGCGTTTGTTATTTACTGTTTAATACAATTATTTAGAAATTAGTCATGTATTGGTAATGGTGCAAGCAAAACATTCCTCAAATATTGAATTAGAAATTCACAGGCATCTGTGTCAGTTGCTTTGGTTTACAGAAAATTAGCAAGATTATTGTTCAATTTTTTGACAACTTGAAAAAAAATCAAAATAAATAGCCGTTGTAAAATTCTTCGGTTGGTGCAAAAGTAATTGTGTTTTTTGTCATTAAGAAAGACAAAAATTACAATTACTTTTGCATCAACCTAAGATTACGTTTTACAAATAAAATCACTTTGTCTGAGTTGTAACATTTGAAAATGCATTTGTCAAATAAATAATTTATTTGTATTCTGACTTAGTCCAAATAGTTTGAATTGGACTATTTATTTGGTACAGAAATGATTATAGTTTCCTAATGGTGATATAAATTTCTTTTTAGAATAGTGATTTAATTAATAACATGTGGAATTTGGTTTGAGTCATTTTTACAGTAAAATTGTTTTTGTACATAATTTTGAAAGCCCTATGCAATGTTTGCAGCAAAAGTTAGTCTTACAGAGTTTTCTGTCGATAATTTCAGGTATTTTGATAGTTATGTCCCAAGGTGCTTTTCTTGACTCAAAACCTACTCTATTGTAATTTTTTTTTTTTTTTGAGATGGAGTCTTGCTCTGTCACCCAGGCTGGAGTGCAGTGGCACGATCTTGGCTCACTGCAACCTCTGCCTCCTGGGTTCAAGTGATTCTCCTGCCTCAGCCTTTCATGTAACTAGGATTACAGGCATCTGCCACCGCATGTGGCTCATTTCTGTATTTTTAGTAGAGATGGGGTTTCACCATGTTGGTAAGGCTTTTCTCAAACTCCTGACCTCAGGTGATCTGCCTGCCTCGGCCTCCCAAAGTTCTGGTATTACAGGCATGAACCACTGTGCTTGGCCTACTCTAGTGTACTTTACCCCAGTTCTTTGATAAATAAACCCTCTCTCCCGCTTTAATCTTGATTCTTGTTAAAATTAATATTTGGATTCTCAACCTGTAAGAATTAGTTTAAAAAAATTAATTCATTAAAGAAGTGCCTACATTATGCTAGCTAGGCACTGTGCTGATTGCTTTGAGGATGATGAAAGTGTATTGGATATGGTCAATGTAGCTCCTTACAACAATAGATGAGAGAGAAGACTTGTATGCTGTACTAATATTTTAATACAAATATATGCTGTTTTGGATTCTTATTAACATCTTAGAAAAAATACGTAGAAAAAAACTCTTAATGAGTAAATGGATTAACTTGTCTGCTTTCTCAAGTCTCATGTATCCAACCATATTATTAAAGTAAAAACCACCAGAATACAGGGTCCATAGTTACATTTGTGTAAGCAGCCTTAAAACCGCATAGTCCAGTATCTAGCTCAGCGTAGTCAAACACATAGTATTATGCATATAGTAAATGTTAATAAATAAACGTTTAGGAAATGACTGCCTATGAAAACTTATTTTTGAGGCTTATATCAGTAATGTAATTTACAGTAGATAACTTAACCTCATGTTTCAAAATGCTGGTCATTACCAGTTAGTGGGTTGAGAAAAAACTTTAGTGGATCTCACACCCCATGGTAAAGAGGTAGAATAGAATGGAAGCTATGAGAATGCATCACATGTAGTTAGAGGACTGTTTTTATCACGTTTTGGTTTGTTATATAAATATGTCATATATATGTATATTATATGAATACATGCTTCTGTAAACTAGATGATGTTATAAAATATATGTAATGGTGAATTGTGGTTAAAAAACTTGGAAAGCCACAGCTTCAGTACTTAATTTTAGCTACTTTTAAAGTGCATTTTCTCTTTACTACTTTGTAAGATGTGAAAACGATTGAATTTGCGTAACTGTTGCCTGATAGGTTTAGTTGTTGTCAGTGATGCTTGGCGGAGTGCTCTGTGTTGCAGTTTTAATACCACTCCAGAGTTTCCTTTGTGAGATAAAAGTCTAGTATCACTTTTTTTGTTCTTAGCTGACTTTAGAGTTACACTGATCTTCAATTGGTGTTGGATAGCCTCCTTTGAAGAAAGAAAACAGCTTTATTGGCAGTGGGGGCAATCAGCATTATTATCCATATCAAAGAAAAGATTCCAGAAACATGTAGAAAAAGACTAGAGTGTAATTATGTAAAAAACAAACAAACAAAAAGCAAACCCAAACCACCACAGTTCAAGTAAGAGAAAATGCTCCCAAATAGTGATATAACTTACCAAGGCCTCAGCTTTCTCATTTAAAAGAAAGAAGAGGTTGTTAGTAGATCTCTTAGGTTACTTTCTGATACAAAAGTGGAACTCTTGAAACATCTTTATGTCTCTGAGCTGTGGAATCCTACCAAATATTTAAAATGATAATGTGAACAGCTTGACTTTAAAGAATTAAGTTCAGTGGGAACTCCTAATGAAGTGGAAAATAACTGTGTTATGTGTGCATTTATGACTTTACAGTAGCTTGTGTCTAGACTGTTGATTTGATGAATTTTATACAGAAGAATTAAATACTCATGATTTGTATATTTAAAAAATCTTAGAGTTTTCTTGGAAGTGAATGTTTCTATGAAGCAGATTTAATATATGTTAAGGCCAATTTTTTTTTTTTACCCTCTATACAATCATTTTCTGAAATGGTAATGAAAATCAAGTACAAAAGATAATCCAGTATTTAAATACTCTTTATTCTAGCCTGCTCTAGTATAGTACTTATTTTTGTTTTTTACTGCCATGGTATTTTATGTTAACTTGAGGACTAATTGAGCATACAGAAAACTTCTTCAGCTTGGGAATGTGGGGCAGTATAACTTGAAAAGAGATGAAAAAACAATTTCTTTGGGTCAGAAGTATTTTACATCTGGAAACACACCCTTGAACTCTGGCTGTGGTTTTTCCACATGTGCCATTTATTAGCAGATATGTTCTTCATGAAATTTTGACAGCATATGCTGCTTTTTTTTTTCTGAGGAAAGCTATAGTTCTAGGCAGAATTTAGCTTTGTTGGTTTCGATTAAAGCATTAAATCTTCATTCAAGTGAAAGTATAAGGATGGGGGCATTCTTAAATAAAGTACCAGGCTTTGGTTTTTATCTTTGCTGTATTTTTTAGGAAGAGTGTTTTGAGATATGTGAAAAGGGGGAACTCTGATTAAATTTGAGTTGGACTCAGTATTTTTTTCCATTGGCTTTCATACTTTAGAACGTCTGCTTTGTAATATGAAAGGAGGTTCCTCCCCACAACCTTCTCTCACCCTTTTGGGTGCACCTGCTTATTTTTAAGTAGTCTTGGCTGTGAACTATCAAATCCTGTTTGATACCCTGTATTATATAGCAAGTAGAAATTGGTACAGGTGTGCTAGGCTGTGCCCTGTGTCTCAAGGAGGAATTGGGAAGCTTGGACAATGTTCATATATGTGTCATAACTTGGTTCCTGGGAGAACATGAGATTGCTATGACAACAAAGGTTCTTTGAAGGCAAAAATCTTGGCAGAGTGGTTGGATCTTTTGAAGTGCTGGGTGTGTTGATAGGAAAGGATCCAGTCAGTAGTAAGCATACAGCTGTAGGCTGGCAGTCAAGGAAAACAAGCATTTAGTTTTAGCTTTAACTTGAGGGTAAATATATTTTGAGTTTTCCCCTCAGTGTTAATTTGCCTTCAATACATTTATTTGTATGAGGTTTTCTCTTCTCAAGTATGCTGTTTCAAGAACAAGTTTCCAAGCACGTACAATGTAATGTTTTAGCTGGCCTAAAATTGTCTGAAGTTTCGGTAAAATCACTGTGCTATAATGCATTCTGATATGAATGGCTTCCAATTTTAAAAGAGTAGATAAAAATCATTACAGATTACTCAGCTTAGAATTTGATATTGCTTAAAAATTAGTAACAAACAAAAATAAATTCCCAAACTGATCTGCCTGCTGTTTTCTAGATCCTTATCTTCTCTCACCAGCTTTCTCTCTTTTTTTTCCATCCTGAATCAACTTTTTTCATGGTTTTGCTGTATGGCTGTTGATGCTTCCGGCCATTACTCAAGATGCAGTTCCTGCTTTGCGTGTCGTCTCATTTTCCTGCCTCTTCAAACACTACTCGGGTTTTACCTTTGTTATTAAGTTTCCCCTGACTTTTGTAACCAACAGAGATATCTTTTTTTCTCTAACTCTTGATTAACATTTATGTATTGAATAGTTTGGAGCTTAATAAGATTTTACACATTTAGCATTTTTGTTTATGTGTTGTGTGTTGGACGTATTTCCTTAGTAATAAGTTTTTGGTCAGAAGTTGTGTACTCCATTCTTGTGCCTTCTAGTAAAGGACCAGGCGCATAGTTAATACTTAGTAACAACTAGTTGATTGATGGTTTGAATTTTAAAAAATCATATTCAAATAATTGAGCATTTATTTGACATTTTAATAAGTTATATAAGTAGTCACCATAGATAATGTCCTCTATCAGGGATGCTCTTATTTTTAATATTGGTCCCAGAGCCAGTGATAATTTGTATAGATCTTTTCCCAACCACTATTCTTCATTTAAACTGAAGAACCCAGAAAATTATTTAGGTAACTGTTTTTTTTTCAGGTCTCTAAAGAATGACAGTTAAGTAGTAGTATTCTAGATGCTCAGGAGATGCCTACAGTGGATGACTAAAGGCACTCACTAACACTTAATTCTTATGTGAAACCATTCTTGAGAATAGGACATACAGTCTCATTTCTATGTTATATTCAGTTTCCACATACTTTAATGACTTGACTGAATCTTTACATTAATTACATTATTCTCTTATTTTTTCTCAGAAGTAAATATTGGTAAAAATGCCAAGGAAAGTAAATCTAGGGACCTGGTGGAAGTTTTGCTATTTTGATTTATTAGAAAATATTGAAGCAGTAACCCAGTTTTAAGCAACACTACTGTATGCAAATGTAAAATATAGTTCTCACTTTTTAGACCTATTTATTATAAACTGGAAGTTTTTGTTACTACAAAATCTTTTTGAGATTTTTCTCTCTACAATCTGTAAATGAAGAGGAAGGTAAACTAGCTGCTGAGTCAAATATTCTGAGAAAATTTTTCATCGTGTTTGGAAAAGAATCACTAGTTATTTGCATGTATTTTATATCTAGAAATTGTAAATTTCATGATTTTTTTAAAGTAATTATTTATTAAAGAAATACTTAAAATAGGGAATTAACCTGAAAATCACCATTTGCTCTTTGCTTTTGTTTACTGAACAGGTTTAGGGAAATGTCTAGGGCTTTAGGGAGTGCCAGGGTCTTTTGGGTCTGATAACACCGTAGGGATATTCCCCACTTGCAGGTTAGTTATTATTAATGCAAATCTAATAAAAAAAACTCTTGCAATTATTCATTATGGGAAATGGTTTGATGGTTAATAATTCACATACAATTCACTGGCTCTGATAGCATAAGTTACATATAGATGAATTTTCTTGAAGTAATATTTCGTATTAGTGATTTTTGATTGAAATCTTTATAAAATGTATTGCAGTTACGTTTTATTGTTTTCTAAAAGCTTATGAAATATCTGGCTTTATCAGAAATACAGTCATGAATATTTTTGTACTTTGCATCATGAGACCATGTAGTGATAATTTATAGTCCTATGATGAAGGTTGAAAGGAATGTTTGATTATATGCTACTTTTCCATGTTACTGTACATTTATATGTAGCATTTTGATTGTTTCCTTGTTATGTATAGTTATTTCTGAATTTGCCACTTTATGGTTGCCCTTTTTTTTAAAGCTTTTGTTTAGGTTTAGTAATTGCAGCTTCTGCAATTACTTTTTTTAATATTTGAAATGGAATCTTGGTCTGTCCCTAGGCTGGAGTGCAGTGGTGCAATCTAGGCTCACTGCGGCATCTGCCTCCTGGGTTCAAGCGATTCTCCTGCCTCAGCCTCCCAGGTTGCTGGGACTACAGGCATGTACCACTACGCCCAGCTAATTTTTGTATTTTTAGTAGAGACGGGTTTTCACCATGTTGACCAGGATGGTCTTGATCTCCTAACCTCGTGATCCACCTGCCTTGGCCTCCCAAAGTGCTGGGATTACAGGTCTGAGCCCCTGCACCTGGCCACCATTATTTGCAATGGCAAAAGCCACAGTTACTTTTGCACCAACCTAATATTATGCTGTATAATCTAACCTGCTAAAAACCGACCCCCTAAGGATAATAAATTAGGTAAGCCTTGTTAAAATCAGAGATGGTATTGATATATGACAAGAGACCATGGGAATGGTTGTTGCTTTTCTTGTGGAGAAGAATGCATGAGCTTTGTTAAAGCTCTTTTCTAACCTTATTTCTCTGTTAGTCTCTGGGTGTAGTTGATTAATTGCAGTTGTTTGATATCTGACTTCCAGATACATGGGCTACTGTTATTTTTCCTTCAGATGATTTTGATACTAAAAAAACTTATTTTTTTCTCATGTAGCAAAATTTGAAAAAATATAAAAGTAAATGGCTTACATGTATTCAGTGTGTTTCAACCTGAACTGTAGTGTCAACAATTATAAATTAAGATATCAATAACTTACTAAACAATAGAAGTATTTTTGGCATAAAATGGATTACGTTGACTGGGCGTGGTGGCTCACGCCATTAATCCTAGCAGTTTGGGAGACCTAGGCTGGTTGATCACTTGAGGTCAGGAGTTGGAAACCAGCCTGACCGACATGGTGAAAACCCATCTCTACCAAAATACAAAAATGAGCCAGGCATGATGGCGGGCAACTGTAATCCCAGCTACTCAGGAGACTGAGACATGAGAATCCCTTAAAACTGGAAGGGGGAGGTTTCAGTCAGCTGAAATCGTGCCACTGTACTCCAGCTTGGGCAACAGAGCAAGACAGGGTCACCCTTTCCCCCTGAAAAAAAAAAAAAAGGATTAAGTTGATTTGGTTTCATAATTATTGATGGTGATTACAAATATTTAAATAAACTGGATGAAATTATAATATACCTTGATAATGAACATTCTTTTGACTACCTGCCAGCTTGTCCTGGTGTGAAGAAGTTATTCTGTAAATGCAAAGAAAAAAAGAAGCGCTTAAGTTAAGATTTTGATTATTGAGAATAAAGACTGGGTTGGCCAATTGAGAAATACTTGTGGAGGACATTTTTTTTGGTATTGGATAGAACATAATTAATTAGCTTACTGATTTGATGGTTCTATGTAGTTCTTGAAACTCTTGGCTTGTGCCTGCCTTTCTTTAACCCTGGCTTCTCCTTCTTCTGTTTGTGTATCTGTTTAATTCATTGATTGAGAAGGATAGGCAGATCTGTGTCTGCCAAGGACTAAATGTACTTCTTTCCTTACTCTTGGTTTTTCGCTCCCTTTTAAATATAAGGGATTAGTACAAACCCAAAGGAGAGAAAGTAGAGGATCAGATCATTGGGACTTGTTCTGGGTTCAAGAAAAATTAACAAATTTTTAAGGATGGAGAGGCCAGGGTTGTACAGCTTAGCTACACTAGGATACAAATTGGAGATCAAGTATCAAGGCAGATACTTTTTATCCATTGGAGCTTTTCTTATCTGAGAAGAACTTGAACATAGTAACCATAGTAGAATTACCAGAAAACTGTGAATGTTGTTTTATATCAAGCTAGTTAAGTAGAGGAAGTTGTCTTTTAGCTAGATAAAAAAAAATTGTTTTAGCTTCTCATTGATTGCTAATTGAGAATTAATTAATTTGTTTATTTATTTAGAGACAGAGGCTTACTCTGTTGCCCAGGCTGGAGTATAGTGGCTGGATCTCAGCTTCACTGCCACCTCCGCCTCCCAGGTTCAAGTGATTGTTATGCCTCAGCCTCTTGAGTAGCTGAGATTACAGGCACGTGCCACTACACCCAGCTAATTTTTGTATTTTTAGTAGAGACGGGGTTTCACGGTATTGGCCAGGCTGGTCTCAGACTCCTGACCTCAGGTCTTCTACCTGACTTGGCCTCCCAAAGTTCTGGTATTACAGGCGTGAGCCACCACGCCTGGTCAAGAATGTAATTTTGATTCTTGTTTTGTGGCTCGGGTTTCATAAGAAAAAGCTAAAAAAGCTGGTTCTCATTATTTTCCTTTGCATTGATTCATGTTACCGTTTTTTTCTTTTTTGAGATTGGGGTCTTACTATGTTGCCCAGACTAAAGTGCAGTCGCTTTTCACAGATCATTGTAGCTGCTGCAGTCTTGAACTCCTGGACTCAAGCAGTCCTACTGTAGCTGGAACTGCAGGTGCATGCTTCTGTGCCTGGCCTCATACCACTTTTATAGCACTAACCTAAGATTGCCTTTCAGTCAATTTGAGAAACATAGCTATTTGGTTGTACAGAATGGCTTTAGCTTTTACTCTGAGTGAAATGAGAAAACTAATATTTGTGACAATGACATCTCAGTTGCATTTGTGAACCCCAAATATCTGAGACAGGTTTCAAGTCCATTTAGAAAGTGTATTTTGCCAAGGGTAAGGATGTGCCAGTGACACAGCTTCAGGAAGTCCTGATGACATGTGTTCAAGGTGTTTGGGGGGTACAGCTTGCTTTTATACATTTTAGGGAGACATGAGACATCAGTCAGTATGTGTAAGATGTATATTGGTTCGGTTCAGTAAGGCGGGACAACTTGAGGTATGGGCTTTCAGGTAATAAGTAGATAAGAGACAAAAGGTTGTATTCTTTTGAGTCCTTGATTAGTCTTTCACTGAATAGATAATTTAGTCTGGCTCAATTAATCCACATTTTTCCATAAACAATGGCAGAGGAAGCAATCATATGCATTGTCTCATAGGATATCTGAGTTCTGTTTGTCCTTTGTCTGCAGGGAATTTCCTTGTGGGCAAATTGTGAGGAAGGTATGTAGTTTTTTTTATCTTTGCAGCTATCTTATTTAGGAATAAAATGGGAGGCAGGTTTGCCTGACAGTTCTGAGCCTGAGTTTTCCCTTGGCTTAGTGATTTTGGGGTCCCGAGATCTATTTTCCTTTCATACATTTCAGTAGGATCACCCTGGCTGCTGTGTAGAGAATAGGGTAGAAAGAAGAGACCAGTTAGGAGACTATATAAGATGTGATTAATTGAGGATATTGGGCCCGTGCTACATAAAGAATAGAGTTATTATTAATTGAGAATGAAGAAAACTTGAGGAACAGCTTTTGGTTTCTTTTTTTGATGCATGATTGGGAACCTCTGTTTAGATACACTATACTATTAGACATCGAGCTGGAGATTTTTTTTTTTTGAGACGAGATTCATTCTGTCACCGAGAGTGTAGGACAGTGGTTGATCTTGCCTTTCTGCAGCATCCATCTCCTGACTTCAAGCAAACCTCTTGCCTTGGCCTCCAAAAGTGTTGGTATTACAGTTGTGAACCACTGCCCAGTTGGAGATATTAGTGGGGTCTTGGTCGGGTCTTGAGCTCTGGGTAGAGATGTGAGTGGAAGGTATCAGTTTGGGAGTCATCTGAATATATATGGAATTTTAATCTGTGGGATTGGAGTGAGTGTTAGGAGTATAGGATGAAGATGAGATCAGAAGACTGTGTATGCAGTTGAGCATTTAGAAGTTGGGGTAATGAGCAAAAGACACTTGAGAACAGGCATATCCAGAAATATAGATGACCAATGGTGGCTGACTATGGGTGTGGTTTAAGTTTCCTCCTATTAAGAGTTAGATGGAAGGAGTCCTAACCTACATTTAGTCTATCTCATTTTGTGAATTAGATTTTTTAAAAAATGTCTTGGGGACAGACGAGTGGAATGGAATAGAAAAACTGAGGTATAGACCTAAGAGCATATTGAGACTTAGTATATAGTAAACTTAGCATCTCAGAGCACTGGGGTAAAGGTAGACTTTTTTTTTTTTTTAATTGAGATGGAGTTTCGCTGTTGTAACCCAGGCTGGAGTGCAATGGCGCGATCTTGGCTCACCACAACCTCCGCCTCCGGGGTTCAGGCAATTCTCCTGCCTCAGCCTCCTGAGTAGCTGGTATTACAGGCACACGCCACCATGCCCAGCTAATTTTTTGTATTTTTAGTAGAGACGGGATTTCACCATGTTGACCAGGATGCTCTCAATCTCTTGACCTCGTGATCCATCCGCCTCGGCCTCCCAAAGTGCTGGGATTACAGGTGTGAGCCACCGAAGGTAGACTTTTTAATAACTGGTTAATGGTTTGAAAAAAAGATAACTATCTTTGGCCCATTAAATGGAACAGAGATCCCAATGTAAAAGAATGAAACTACAAATATAGAAAGAATATGTGGATGAATTCGTCCATAACTTGGGGGTAAGGAGAGATTTTTTTTTTCTGTATGACTGAAATATCATTGTGAGAAGAGGAAAGTCTGATAAATTTGACTATGTAAAAATTAAAGATTAAGACTTTTTTTTTTTTTTTTTTTTTTGAGACGGAGTTTCGCTCTTGTTACCCAGGCTGGAGTGCAATGGCGTGATCTCGGCTCACCACAACCTCCGCCTCCTGGGTTCAGGCAATTCTCCTGCCTCAGCCTCCTGAGTAGCTGGGATTACAGGCACGCGCCACAGTGCCCAGCTAATTTTTTGTATCTTTAGTAGAGACGGGGTTTCACCATGTTGACCAGGATGGTCTCGATCTCTTGACCTCGTGATCCACCCTCCTCGGCCTCCCAAAGTGCTGGGATTACAGGCTTGAGCCACCGCGCCAGGCCAAGATTAAGACTTTTTGCATGGGGAAGAAAACAGTAATTACAAAGTCAAAAGACAGACATTGGAAGAAAACAGCTGGGCATGGTTGCTCATGCCTATAATCTCAGCACCTTGGGGACTGGAGGCAGAAGGATTGCTTGAGCCCAGGAGTCTGAGACCAGCCTGGGCAACATAGGGAGACCCTGCCTCTTCAAAAAATAAAAAAAATTAGCTGGGCATGGTGTTGCATATATCTATTGTCCCAGCTATTCAAGAGGCTGAGGTGAGAGGATTGCTTGGGCCTGAGAGGTTGAGGTTGTAGTGTTTGTGCTTCTGTACTCCAGCCTGGGTGACAGAGTCAGACCCTGTCTCAAAATACAAACAAACAAAAAACTGTAAGAAAAACATTTATCACAGAAATAAGGGCTATCCTTCATGTAAAAGGACCTTTAAAAATAGAGGGTGGGCCGGGCGTGGTGGTTCACGCCTGTAATTCCAGTACTTTGGGAGACTGAGGCAGATAGAGCACTTAGAGTCAGGAGTTGAAGACCAGCCTGGCCAACATGGTGAACCCCTGTCTCCACCAAAAACAAAAAAAATTAGCCTGGTGTGGTATTGGGCACTTGCAATCCCAGCTACTAGGGACTCTGAGACATGAGAATCTCTTGAACCTAGGAGACGGAGGTTGCAGTGAACCGAGATCACACCACTGCACTACAGCCTGGATGACATAGCAAGACTCCCATCTCAAAATAAAAATAAAAATAATAAATAATAAAAGTAGAGGGTGGAAAAAGACAAAACAGCAAGACACACAACAGAAAAATAGGTTAGAGTTATGGACAATTCCTATCATGGCCTGAAGTACTGTTTCAGGTTTACTTTAGAATGCCCTTGGCCGAGAGGAGGGGTCCATTCAGTTAGTTGGGACCTTAGAATTTTATTTTTGGTTTATGCTGGATGAAGGGGTAATTCATATTCTGTTGGAGTGGGAAAGTGTAAGATTTCATCACGCTGCTCAGACACTACATAAAATGGCACACAATTTTAAACATATGAATTCTTTATTTCTGGAATTTTCCATTTAATATTTCTAGACTCTAAGAAGTCCTCCCTTATCAGGGGTTTCATTTTCTGGGGATTCAGTTACCCTTGGTCAACCAAGATCCAAACATTTTTATGAAATGATCAAAATAGGCAAATACATAAAGACAAAGTAGGTTAGTGGATACCTAGACCTGGGTCACGCAAGTAGATGGAAGAAGCGGGTATGACCACTAGGGATACGGGTTTTTAAAGGACGGGTAGTGAAAATAATATAAAATTGCTTGTGGTAGTTAGATGGTCGCACAACTCTTATGAATATACTAAAAACCATTGAATTGTGTATTTTAAATAGGTGAATTATATAGTACGTGAATTTTGTCTCAATAAAGCTGTTAGTAAAAGAAGGGAGTAACCTGTGCTTAGTGATTTACATCTCATAAGGTTTCTCTCCATCACTAAAATGTCTGTGATTCATTCCTGTACATTGCTAATGCTAATGCTAATTAGTCCAGCCCTTTTGGAAGGAACATTGGCATTATCTAACAGACCTACATATGTATTTACTTTTGATCCAGTAATTCCGCTTCTGGGCATTCACTCTGAAGATTTGCTCCCAGCGATAAAATAATACATATTATTTGTAATTGTAAAATACAGTTATATCTAGGAGACAACCTAGATGTCAGTACATAGGAAAGTGATTATATAAACTATGGTATAGGCACAAAGTACAGATGTGAAAAAGAACAAGGAAACTGATGAATTGATATCGAGGGATTTTAGGATTGTATGATTAAGTAAACAAGCAAAGTACAAAAGAGCCTCTATACCATGCTTCCTTAGGTAGGAAAGAAGCCAAGCTAAGATAATATACATCTGTCTGCAAATGAGACATAGAAAAGAAAAATGAGGAACCACAGACACAATAAGTAGGTTTAAGGTAGAAAGAATGAGGGGTGGGAATCTGACGGAAGGAGATGGAGGAGGTTGGGACAGTACTGAGTGTATTTTTGTGTATAGTTCTAACTTGGAACCATGTTAGTGCTTCTCAATATTAAAATCACAGGGAAAAATGAAAATAGACGGAAACAGAGAGAAATGAACTTATCTGTGTTTCAATTGGATAACAGAATTATGGGGGAGGTGAACAAACTAGCATGACTGTTGAGCGCAGTGTTCGGACTGCACAGCTTCAAGACTGAAGACAGGAGTAACTTTAAAGAACACTGAACTCTAGTTTGTAGGCTTTCCTTTTTCCTGCAGAGCTACGGGCTACCAAATGAAAACTATGTTCTATGGTATACCAGGATTGAGCAAATAGGTACATATTTTATGGCTAATAGTTGCCAGGGTTTTTATTGTTGGAGGAGGGAGCTTTAAAAGTAGAAACTGGGAAGACTGGAAGGAAGAGATCCTGTAATGTTCCACTAGAATTCGAAGTATCAATATAAACAAATTTCCTTTCCTCCTCCCTCCTTCCCATCTGTCAGCCAATCATCAGTCAAAATAGTTACAGATGAGGCAGGTGTGTACATATATGAATGTGTATATATGACTGTATATGTGTATACATTAATTGATTTCTAAGCTGTATCTGATAAGACTTACATAAAGCATTGACATCTAAGACAGTCAGGAGTGCTCAAAGAATAATTAGGATGGGCAAAAGGATCCAGGACATTTGTGGGACTCCCACTGCCTTATCTGTGATACTGTTAGCATCTAAATAAATAATAATAGTGGTGGCTTATAACTCATTAATAAAATAAGAATTTGTGAGAACATACAGATGTAAATCGATGAAGTGGGCAATATTCCTCTTGTAGTCAAATACCAACTAATATATATATATGAAAGGAACAATAGATTAAGAAAATTACCATTTGGCAACCATTATGGTAATAATTGATTCAGGCATTGATTAGTGATTGATTAATGGTTGTTAAAAAGTAGCAAAGTGAAAGTTTGATGTGTAACAAGGTATTTACATAGATTCAAGGTACTGCCTCACAAGATCCTATTTCCAGAGAGAAAGTTGTAACTTACAGTGGAGAAATTTGGCTGACAGGGTTTTAACCATGTGATTAAAGTTTTATCAGTAAAGGGACAAGTTGACACACATCTCCTGATACAAAACACTGAGAAGACACCATCACTTTTGTGTCATTCCTGCCAAAAATGTAAAAGCTGAATCTAATCATGAGAATGAGACAGACTCACATTAAAGGACTTTCTACAGAACAACTGAGAAGTACTCTTCAAATACTTCAATATCATGAAAGACAAAAATTTAGGAATAACTCAGATTAAAGATGCCACAAATAAGTGCATTGAATGTGCTGGGCTTTTATTTTGCTGTGAAGGACATTATTGGAACAATTGTTAGAATCTGAATAAGGCCTATATATTAAATGGTAGTATTGTTTCAGTGTTAAGTTTCCTGATTTTGAAAATTGTATTTCGATTTTAAGAAAATACGATTTTTAGGAAACACTGAAATATTCAAAGTAATAAAGTATCATGTCTGAATCTTCCTCTCAGATGGCTTACAAAACATATGCAGGTAGACAGAAAAACAGAGAGGAAAAAATGGTTATAGCAAATGTGATTTTTTTGGAAAAAGAACAGGATAAAGTAATTGTGGTAAAATGTTACCACATGTGGGATTTAGGCGAAGACCCTATGGGGATTCTTTGTACTACTCTCGCAGCTTTTCTGTACTCTGCAAATTATGTCAAAAGAGTATGTTAAAAATGATACTTTATAACAAGTTTAATGAAACTGCATATGTTTTTGAGAGAAGGAAGAATAACAAAATTATTAAATACCCACTTTGTTCGATTCTTTGAGAGATACTATGCAAAGCACTTCTGTGTGCTTTAGTATTTACAGCAATCCTAGAGGTTAGACATTTGTTTGAAAGTTTTTTTATAGGCGGAAAATAAGAAACAAACGGATTAAAAACTGGTGTGAAGTTGGAAAAGTAGTAAGAGACAGAGTTAGGATTCCAGCCCTAAATACATATGAAATAAGTTTTAAAACTAATTGTAGTGGTCTCCTCTTACCCAAACAGTTGAACCTTAATCAGATCAAACGTCTAAATTCACCTACTAACTTACTAGTTTTACGACTCATTTCATATGTATTTTTTTCTCCACCAACCTTTTACTTAGATCTGCTTTCTATTGATTTTTAGCCAGTAACTTTTATCATTGGTTAAACTTGTGTGGTAAGGTATTACCAAAAAATTCATTTAGAAGCTATCTTTGCTTTTGTAGTTTAGCCATTTAGAGAACGTATTTCATACATTAAAAAAAAAAACAGCCATGTGGCTCTTTAGTTTTGAATAGTAGACCTCTTTAAAATATATTTGGTTTAATTTTGTAAATGATTTCTTATCATTTTCTTTAATAAAAACATTTGCAGTATTCATTAAATGTTAGTAAGGGACAATGTATAGCAAACATTTTTAGCTTATGTGCAAATGGCAACAACATATTTATAATATCTTTTGTCATTAGTAGATTAACTTTATTTTGACATTTGGATTTATGTACCAGTATCTAGCTTATGGCCAGGATCTAATAATAAGGATATGGTAACAGGTCTTTAAAATATTAATAATCAGAATGCTTTTATCTGTAGTTGACAAAATGTAGTATAAAGCAGTAATTAAAGCTGAGTGACTGAATTTGCTATTAAACCTGTGTTTAAAATAGTTAATGATAAACTTTCTATATAATGGCATTCCTGTACTCTGACAAAGAAAATACTTGTGAATGATAGGTCTTTTAATGATTGTTAATAACTAGCCATAGGATGATTGAATTTTCTTTTAGCAATTTCAAATTATTAGAATCTCATTATTCTAAAAAAAAAAAAAAAAAGCAACGAATTTACCTAATGAAGTCTGCCTAGCTGTATTATCTGTGCAAATATGTTAAAAAATGAAATATGCCAGTGGCTAGGTATATGCTCAAAACTAGGGTTTTGTTTGTTTGTTTCCTACTATTTAATGTGAGGCACTTTAAGCTTTTTTTTTTTTTTTTTTTTTACCAACCAATAGCCAATTACAAGTAATAATTTTAATAAAATGTTAGGTTTTAAAGGATAAATTTTCTTTGTATCTAAATTGAGGTTTCTACATATTACTTCTCACCAAATATAGTCAGATACTTGGGCAAATGGCTGGTTTTATATCTGAGGCAAGAAATGTACAAGAGAAGGATGGGACATCTTGTCACACTGGATAATAGGAAGCTTTAAATGCTACTGGGGTATTTCAGAAGGACTCAGGGTCCAATTCAAAAAACTAATAGCTGGCTAAAAATGGGACAACTTAAACAGGAATAAAGATAATATTTGCAGTGGATTGAGCCACATTGTGTATGTTTAAGTGTATGAGTTCATAATGCCACTTTTAAAAATCACTGGTTATACTAGTGGAGGATGCTAATGAAACAGTCATTTTTTTTTTTAAGTGGAAAATGGAAGGAAAGAATTGAACATTTTCTTTTTTATAAGAACTGTACCATTGGACAACTAAATAGTAGATAAAGAGAAGTTTCTTTTTATAGAAGTATTCTGGCTAACAAATGAGGAAGGAATTATAAAATTAGAATGTCACCATTTTGTATTTAAGCCCTAAAAAATCAGTGAATCTAGGCTTTGAGCATCATGAATGCCAATATTAACAGAAGAAAGACAGCCAGACACATTTGCTTCCTGATGTAAGACAGTACCACCCATGAAGTGGTCTTCCCCAACCCAGACAATTGAAACTTAATCAGATCAAACATCTAAATTTACCTACTAACTTATGGGAAATACTGAAGAGGAAAATAGTAAATGATAGCAAGGAGATACAACCTTGCTGTTAGTGGCAAGAAAAATAGAGATTGTGGGACACTGAGTAGCACAGACAACCAGTTTCTTCCTCTGTGCACAAAATCTCAAGGAAAAAATGTGAGGGGACATATTTTAATGAATTTAAGTAGAAATTTAGATCCTCATTTGGACTAGCCACATTTCAAGTGCTCAATAGCTATATGTATCTAGTGGCTACCATATTGGACAGTGCTGATTTAGAACATTTCCATCTTTGTAGCAAGTTATATTGAGCAGTTATATTAGTTTCTTGGGGCTGCCACAACAAACTACTACAAAATGGGTGACTTAAAATAACAAATTTGTTCCTTGAAACTTTTTTGGAGGATGGAACTTCAAAATCAATATGTTGCAAGGTATTGGCAGGGCATACAGAGGAAGACAGTTAAAAAAAAAAAAAAACCAGGCATGGGTGGCTCATGCCTGTAATCTTAGCACTTTGGAAGGCTGAGGCGGGTGGATTGCTTGAGTCCAGTAGTTCGAGACGAGCCTTGGCAACGTGGCAAAATCCTGTCTCTACTAAAAATATAAAATTTAGCCAGGCGTGGTGGCATGTGCTTGTAATCCCAGCTACTTGGGAGGCTGAGAGAGGTTGCAGTGAGCTAGAGGTTGCTGTGAGCCGAGATCACGCCACTGAACTCCAACCTGGGTGAAAAGAATTCGAAAATGGTTAATTAAAAATTTTGATATTGTGCTTGTAAAATTCAACAAAAGGAAAAAGAGTAATCTGTTTTTGGCAATTGAGTATTGGCTTAATTTGTCTGTTCATGTTTATAATATCTTGTGTATACTGATGTTAGGAGACTTCTGTAGAGCTTCTCAAGTTTTAGCACACATCAGAAGCACCTGGAGGACTTAT
This sequence comes from Saguinus oedipus, assembly GCA_031835075.1. Lineage (NCBI taxonomy): Eukaryota > Metazoa > Chordata > Mammalia > Primates > Cebidae > Saguinus > Saguinus oedipus. Next base: position 1,112,574 of record CM063176.1, read on the forward strand.
ACACAGACTCTTGACTTTATCCCCAGAGTTTTTGACTTACTGGCTTGGAGATAGGGCAGACAATTAGAATTTGTATTTCTGACAAGTTATCTGATCTGATGCTACTGGTTGAGGGACCACTCTTTGACAACTGCTACTCAATAATTTTAAAAAAATTAAAAAAAAAAAATAAAATATTTGTGTATGACAACTAAGATCTGTTTTTGATGCATGAAGAAGCTATTCTCATTTTAGTTTATAATCAGTTAAATGTATATTAAAAAACAGTCATTTGTTTGATACAGAATCATTTGGAATCTTAAGGCTTGTTTTTGTAACTTGGACAGCTTCAATTCTCGGATGATTATTTCTTTTTTTTTTCTCAACAAAACTGGGTTCTTTGTACTCTATCAGGTAATAGTAGTATTCATACGGATGAGAATGAACTTCAGAATTAGTGAAAATAGTGAAAAGAATACATAGTATAAAGAAAGTGATTCCACAAATAGAAAGTAACCCAGACAAAGTAGTATATTTTTAGGGAAACATATTTGCCATAATTATTTTTGTTGTTGTTGTTATTATTATTATTTTTTTGAGACAGAGTCTCGCTCTGTCATCAGGTGCCAGGCTGGAGTGCAGTGGCATGATCTCGGCTCACTGCAACCTCTGCCTCCTGGGTTCAAGCAATTCTTCTGCCTCAGCCTCCTGAGTAGCTGGAACTACAGGCATGCGCCACCATGCCCAGCTAATTTTTGTATTATTTTAGTAGAGATGGGGTTTCACCATGTTGGCCACGATGATCTCTATCTCTTGACCTAGTGATCTGCCTACCTCAGCCTCCCAAGCCATAATTGTTTTAAAAAGCAAGGGAATGATAAAAAATAAATTGAGCATTATGGTTACTCCTCCAGGAGAGAATATTTTTATTCCATTATTTGTCTGTACCTCACATAGATGACATAAATAATTATTTTGTTTTTAGTAGTCAGTAAGAATAGTTAAATACTAAAGCAAAATGCTGTTATTTCCTTGGTAGAAAAATCTCTTAGGAAGAATAAAAGCTCCCTTAAGCTCTTTAGTTGGGCCTGTTGTCTCTTAGGCCAGATAGTGCTGGCCTAAGTATTCAGCAGGCCCAACTAAAGAGCTCAGGGGATCTTCATACTTCATAAGAAATTCTCTGCAGTGATGGGAAGTTTTCTTTTTCATTTGTGCTGTCAAATAAATCTGGTTGTGACTGAGCAACTGAATTTTTTATTTTAAATATGTGAATTTTTAATTATGTAGTTTTAATTATGTAAAATGTGGCTGGTGGCTACCTCATTGGACAGCACAACTCTAGACAGTTTAGAACATAGCTTATCACTTGAGTTATTATTCTGTTAATAATTCTTTTGTAGATTACGCAGTGTTTGGATGGCTGACATTTTGCTTAGGTCACTCATTTTTGTTTTCTTGTTTGACTCCTGCTTTTGTTTCTCATGTTTAATAGGAAGTTTGATTTACTTTCTTATACTTTATACTCTGGAAATGGATTCTTTAGAATAAGAAGCTACTGGACAAAGTTTGTTGTCAACAATATGTTCCCATGTTACTTGAGATTTTCATAAAATCATGGTTTTCTTGGGTCAGGTTTTAAAATTTCTTTTCATTGACTTCATTTAAAATATCTTCTCCATTGACTTTTCTGAGCTCCCAAACAAAATTATTTTTATTTAATTTAGTCTGTACCTTGAGTCATTCAGTAAATATTACTTGCCTGTTGTGAACCATGCATTCCTGAGAGATGTGCAATGGTAGAGGAAATAAATCCTGACTTATGATATGCTTATAAACTATGGAAGGCAGACATTCAGTTGTAAGCATGTTTGAAAGCGTTTTTAGGAAGCAGAATGTGTTTCAGAGAAACACATTGAATGGTCATATAATAGGTAAAGGAGTGAGAGTGAGACTGTGTGTAAATCAGAAGCAGCCAATGAAAAATGTTTACAGGTTTTTAGTATTGCTTTTCTTAGAAGAAAAAAATTTATAGCTTCCTACTTGGTATGTTCTTTATTTGGTCGCTTGATGGTCCTGGAGATTATGCATCAAAGTTCTTAGCACTAATGTTCCTGCTATCGAAATGTTGTGAATTCTTAATGCATGACTTCTATGGCCCGTACCCTGAAAATCTTCATAACTTGTATTCATTTACAGAAGTTCTATTGGCTACTGTGTGTGATGTAGCTGAACATTTTCTGTTATTCATAATAGTATGTTTGTGTTTATATTATGTTTCCTTAGTATATCCGGGTTTGAAGACCAGGTCCAAAATGTAGAATAGATGAAGCTATTCCAGATTTATGTACTCATAGTTTGTATATGTATCAGCCATTGGTCATTTATGTCAAAATTTTAGTTTTGGCTGAGCATGATGGCTCAGTAATCCCAACACGGAGGCCAAGATGAGAGGATTTCTTGAGGACAGGAGTTGGAGACCAGCCTGGGCAACATAGAGAGACTGTTTCTCTACCAAAAAAAAAAAAAAAAAAAATTAAAAAAATTAGCTGGGGTTAGTGGCATGCCCTTTGCATCAGGCTCCTAGGTAAATTTCATGTTGAAATTTAATTGCTGTTGTAACAGTATTAAGAGGTGGGACCTTGAAGAGGTTACTAGGTCACGGGTGGGATTAATACCATTATTAAAGGGTGAGTTTGGTTCCTTTTTGCTTCTTGCTTTTCTGTCCTCTGCCCTGTGAGAATCCAGGCAGTGTGCAAGGTTCTGTCTTGGAAGAAGAAGATGGCCTCACAATACATTGAAGTTACTGGCACCCTTACTCTAGACTTTTCAGCCTCCAGAAGTGTGAGCTAACAAATTTCTATTTATAAACCACCCAGTCTCTAGTATTTTGTTGTTGTTGTGCAAAACAGACTAAGACACTTTGTTCATGCTGTGCCTGCTGTTCATAGTCTTTATCTGACACCTTGGACTTAGCATTCCCTCAGCTCCCATGTTTCACTCCCACTGCTGTGATAGCCAGTTCCGTTGTTATGCCGTTTGTGCATGCAGCCTCCCATTTCAGTTGTCTTTTTTCCTGCAGGATTTTGTTTACTCTGCTAGTCATGTTTGGCTGTTTACTCATGTGACTCTCTTCTCTCAGATTTGTGCTTTCCTGGAAGATACCTGTTTATTTGGGATGCCTAGCATAATGCTGGACACACAGTAGGTAGTTGTTGGATAAATTATTGAATCACCTAAATTCTCAATACTTAAGACTGAAGGTTGGTATTTGACCTTTATAGAAGATTAGGTCCTCACTTTTCATAGATTTATTTAGGTTTATAGCAGGAAGCGTCATACTTCTGCATTTTCAATAATAAATTCAGGGCTAATTATGATTTTTCTAACAATATGAACTTGTAATAGTCATGTCGCGGACACTACATTTATCAGAGGTTACTGAAATAATAAACTTGCTTCAGAGATTCTTTACAGAAAGATTACTTTATATATTGGTTTGTTTTGTGCTGCTATAACAGAATACCCAAGACTGGGTAATTTATAAAGAACAGACATGCATTCTCTCACATTTTTGGAGGCTGTCAAGTCTAAGATCAAGGTGTCAGTGGGTTTGATCTCTGGTTCTAAGAGATGTCTTGATGTAGCCATTCATTGATGCCTCTTTGCTCTGTCCTCTGGAGAGAAGCAATGTTGTGTCTTCACATGATAGAAAAGCAGAAGCAAGAGAACAAAACCACTCCTGCAAGCCCTTTTTATTTGTTATTAATCTATTCATGAGGGTGGAACTCTTATGACCTAAACATCTCCTATTAGGCCTCACTTCCCACTCTTGGATTGGGGATTAAGTTTCAGCATGACTTTTGGAGGGGCCAAAACCACTCAAACCATAACACTTATTATGTACAGTTGGTCTTTGAACGACATGGGGGTTAGAGGGACACAGCAAAAAGTCTGCATATAACTTTTAACATTTTATATGTAATATGTTTTGCATGATATATTTTTACAATAAAGTAAGCAAGAGAAATGTAAACATTATTAACAAAATCATTAGGAAGATAATATGTATTTATGAAGTGTAAGTGGATTATACTAAAGATCTTCATCAGTTCATGCCAAGGAAGAAGAGAGGTTGCTTTGGCTGCCTCACAGAGGTGGGAGTGACAGGAGAGGTGGAGAGGGGGAAGGGGAGGCAGGAGAGGTGAGTATACTTGGTGTAACTTTTATTGAAAAAACAAAACAAAACAAAACAAAACATGTGAGTGGACCCACACAAACGTATGTTGTTCAAGAGTCATCTGCAGCTTTTACCGATTTTAAATTTAGGTATAATTGACAAATTCATTCATTTTACAAATACTTATTGACTGTCTAGGAAGCTCCAGAGACTCAGGGAGGCTTTGGAGATAATTGTGGGGAGCAAGACACACATAAGCTCATGGTGCTTATTTTAAAAATAAAAAGAACAAAGTAGGTAAAGAGTGACTATGACGAATAAAACTTTAAGGTTCTCTAGTTTATTTAAGTGAATTTAATTTTAGACAATCACATTTTATGTGTCTATTATTTAAAATGCTCAAAACAAGGTTTAGCATTTCTATGCTTGTTAAAAGTATAGGTAAATTTGGGCTGGGCGCAGTGGCTCATGCCTGTAATCCCAGCACTTTGGGAGGCCAAGGCGAGTGGATCACGAGGTCAAGAGATCGAGACCATCCTGGTCAACATGCTGAAACCCCATCTCTACTAAAAATACAAAAGGTTAGCTGGGCATGGTGGTGCGTGCCTGCAATCCCAGCTACTCAGGAGGCCGAGGCAAGAGAATTGCCTGAACCTAGGAGGCGGAGGTTGTGGTGAGCCGAGATCGTGCCATTGCACTCCAGCCTGGGTAACGAGCGAAACTCCGTCTCAAAAAAGAAAAAAAGTATAGGTAAATTCAAAATTCTTTTGATTTTGATAGTGATTACGTGTAATACAGATTTCCAGAAAGATCCATAATTAGCTTGTTGAATTGGAGCTGACTCACTTTGCAATGACTTAATAACTGTCTGCTTCATTTACCATTGTGAATGAATTACCCAAGCCAGTTTTCAGACAAATTTGCAGTATTAACCTTAGTAACTAGTGAACACATTGCTGCTTTAAACAACATATTATTACATTTTTTAAAGAAAAAAGTTATATTTTTACCTTATTCTGTAAACCATACTTTGCTCTTTTAAGGAGGAAGAATGCATTCTCTGTAGAAAATAGATTAAAAGGAATCTTTTCCTGGTGATTTAAATTGGTTTAATTCAAAACATTCTATATCTGCAAGAGAAACAGTTGCTAATCTCATTCAAAAAGTAACTGCTAATTGAGAAGTCATTTGTATTCTATTTTACAATACATTATCTGATTTCCTTGGAGTAGATAGACATTGTAAATTGTTTTTGAAGTAGCGCTGGGGTAGATAGTAAATGTGTGGTAGGTGTTAGTTTGGGATTAAATATGTAACGATTATTATATGAAATGACAGCGTATGAAGGTCAAATGACATATTTGGAAGCACTTGAGAGAAACAAAATATTCTTATGAAATGTTATTAGAAATAGTAATAGCAGTGAGAATATGGGACATTTTTAATGATTCACGATTGCTGGCATGCCTATTTTTGTGAACCTTGATGTGTCCACAAGATCATTAGGAAGAGAATAGTATTTACTAAGTGTAAGTGGATTATCTTAAAGGTCTTCATTAGTGTCTTCATGCTGAGGAAGAGGAGACGTTGGTCTGGCTGTCTTACAGAGGTGGGAGAGGCAGAAGAGGTGGAAAGGTGGACGAGGAGGCAGCTCTGTCCTGTTACCTTTGTCTCCCATAGTCATTCTTTGGCTGTTGCTGCTGCTGCCTGTAGTCCAGGGTAAGCCTTTCTTGGCAAAAGAGAGATTGGTAACTATTAGAGAAGTTAAAGACATGAGGCTTATTGTGGCTTGCTTCCTCCCTTCTTTCCTTCCTTCCTTTCTCTTTTTGTGAATATAACTGATAGAAGGTTGCATTTCTCTTCACAAGAAAGCTGTAAAGGAGCCTGGGCAACAGAGTGAGACCCTGTCTTACACACACACACACACACACACACACACACACACACACACACACACGAAAGGAATAAAATAATTTTGGATAAAGAATTAAGGACCTTTTTTTTGTTTTGTGTTTCTTAGGATATGTAGAACCTTTTCCTCTTAAGAGAGGAAGATACATTGTTTTCTTTTCATCTTTATGAACCATATATGTTTCTGGTTGAAATTAGGCATATAAATACATGAACACATTTATACATTATACATGTATGTACATACAGCTATATACAAATTCAGGAAAAGCATGTGCGTGGTGTGTGTGAGTGTATGTGTGTTTGAGGGGTGGGGAGGGAGAAAGAGGTAGATGGTTGGGACAAGGGTAGTGGTTAACTGGGCCTGTTAGCATTGTATTGTGCTAGCTCAGGTTTGGTACCTAACGTGGTGTGAAGTAAGACCTTAATTGCAGTTTCACAGCTGTGTTTAGCACGTAAGCTGATCATGAGCAAATTCTCTTGTCAGAGATAAAACCTTGAAATTCCAAGACTACGTAAAATCACAGACAATTACAGCGTTCTGTGTACCATACAAAATAATGGTAAAAAAAATTTAAAGTCAAACCAGAATATGGCTTAAACTACTGTTTTACTAATTCCGAAGAAGTGAGAAATACTTTCTGTAGTATCTAAGCACCCAAAGAAGCCATTTTACCTTGCCTCTTTAAAAATTTGTGCAAGGACTGTGGTTCAAGATTGGGAATGAGGAATATGTGAGCCAACTGCATTGGTAATAGGAGTTTAGGTAAGCAGTTTAGGTAATGGTTTAAATTGGAAAAAGGCCAGACCATAGGGATTAACACCCTACCATTATGAAAAGTCCCATGAGATCTCAGATGACCTCAAGAGGCTTGTACTTTTGTTTGTTAAGAACCTTCGTAAGACTGTGCTAAGACGCGGTGAAAAATACTGAGGCTCTAGTATTGCTTAACCATCTAAGTACCAGTAAAGGTGGTAGAAATTTTCTTTCTACTCAGTTACAGCAACTAAAAGGCCCTGAATCAGTCAGAGGAAATGAACTCTTGGGTTGGAATGCATGTAATTTCTTTTTATATATCAAAATGTTCAGTATTTCTTTAAGGTTCCAGATCTGTACAAACATTATTTCATGAGACGATATACTTTTAATTCTTTCAAGTGCTTCTATAATGCTTTTTCTCCAATCACATGTTCTTTGCTGACAACAGCAAGTGTGTGTTCTTTGAGAGGTCAGTAAATGCTGATTTCTGCAGGAAAACTGTTAGGAAGTGAGCTTAGACATTGTGAAGAGGAAGCACAAAGAATGAGGCAATTAAATGAAGAATATTGCAAGGGATTATTTTAAATTGTGAGTCAGAAGCCAAACTAATTTTGGCTACTAAACTAATTTAGTTACTTCCCTCAGGCCTACCAATCTTCGTATGTGCATCATGGCTTATTTTGACTTAGCTGGTTAATTTATCCAGATATGTAGATGGTAACAAATTGGCTTTATCAGACCCTCCTTTTTCATACCCAAGAGCTAAATAAGTGTGCTTGTAACTATAGTTCTTGTCTTTATAAACATGTACAAATAAATTTGGGCCATGGAAGTTAAGGTTACAGAGTAGATGGCGTTTAGTGAAGAAAAGCTAGTCCTTATTGTGTATCTTTCTTTACCCATAGTTAGTACCTATCTAATGAAATCTAATTTTACAGATTCCTTTTAGGACACCAAAGGTCATGAGGTCTACTACAATAACATATTTAATTCTGAGTAATTGTTTTTCCTGTTTAAATGAAGAACTCAGTGACTAAAAAATTATTTCCTGCAAATTTTCTTAGATAATAGAATTTTGAAGTTATATGTGATAAAACCAATAGGACCAACTGTGGGGCTGAAGGAATTTCAGTTATGAGGTTTTAATTTCTATCAATTTAAACTGTGTATTTTGAGGAGTGGACAGAAAGGGAAGAGGTACATGTTGAGATCACCCAGTGGTTTTTTATCTTTTGTGATACTATAGATGACTGCAGTTTGAAACTTGAAATGTGAAATTGTGTGTATTGAATGATTCACAAACTGTTGTGTTTTCTCAATGGCTTAAGTCCTTTACAGAAAGAGTTTTAAAAAGACATAGCAGGAGAACAGCATAATAATTATTCTGTAACCAGCAATTTGTGTTGGTTACAGAAAATATGCTTTTGTTTAATATTATAAATAAATTACCTTGTATTACTGTTTACATTTCTGGTTTTTGATGTGTATGTTATCAGAGTTGGCCAAAATTAATAGAATTTGGTGACAAAACTAGAGAAAAAAGTTGAGCCTCTGCTGCTAAATGAAATAAAACTTTACGCTTATGGGCTTTTATGTATGATCTGTATTTTCATGAGGAAATGTTGATTAAGTAGTTTCCATTTTGGTATTACAGTATGTCCTGTTATAAGTAGCTGACTGTGTAAAAATCTTTTAAGTCAAAAAAGCAGCTCAGCTTAAACCCCTACTATTTATTATGGCCAGAACCAGAAATAGAAATCTACCAGAAGTTTTATAATCTATTAAATTCCTGCATATCTTTTGTAGTAAATTAGTTTAAAAAGTTTTGAAAAGAGGCTGTTAATAGAACTGTTAGTTTATATATTCTTATGTATATCCTTACATACACAGTATCTTTTAAGCTCACTTTACTAAATACATGTCTGCATTTTTTAAAAAAAGAAAACCCTAACCCAAAATGAGTGGCACAATTGTCTTGTGTTAGTAGATCTGTAAGATGTCTTGTTAACCTATAAAATGTGTGAATTAAGTATAATTCTGACAAAAGTAGTAAATAGTAGGATGGACTTATTTAGGATGAAAAGAAAAATCTTCAAAGTATTCACTAGTGTTTTCTGTTAAATAAGGAACTCATTTATTGATTTATTGAAGATCTTTGGCTAATTTTGATAACACAGAAAAGAATCTGGGTCTATAATCTTACTAATTAATAAATAAGTAATTAAAACAAGTTTTTGAGGATAATGCCAATACTTGAATTTTGATACCTACTTGCATCATGCAGTAATTCAGTATTAAGTGAGCTTAATTGGCTCTGTGTGTGTGTGTGTGTGTGTGTGTGTGTGTGTATGTGTGTGTTTTAGACAGAGTTTTGTTCTTGTTGCCCAGGATGGAGTGCAGTGGTCTCGTCTCACTGCAACCTCTGCCTCCCGAGTTAAGTGATTCTCCTGACTCAGCCCCTCCTGAGTAGCTGGGATTACAGGTGTCTGCTACCACACCCGGCTAATTTTTTGTATTTTTGGTAGAGATGGGGTTTCATCATGTTGGCCAGGCTGGTTTTGAACTTCTCACCTCAGGTGATCCACCCGCCTTGGCCTCCCAAAGTGCAAGGATTACAGGCATGAGCCACTGTGTCCAATCTAATTAGTTACTTTTAAATGTTACTAACAGAGTCTGAGGAGTGTGGTTTGTGTCTTCAGACTAGATGTTTAAGCTTTGAGTGTTTGTTTCTGTCATGAGGAAAAGAGGGAGGGGGAAAATTTCTTGTTGGTACTGTTTTATATGCATTTAAGAGTAGTCATTATTAAGTAATTAATGGAATGTTTGCTGCTTCACAGTTTTGCTTCATGGACAGGTTCAATAATTTTTACTTTAAAAAGTTATTTTTATATTTTAATGAGATTAAATTGTTTACCAATTAACATTGTACTATAAAAGGAACAGAAATACGACTGGCACTGGGAAAGAAAAGCTGTCATTTGTAGATTGATGTGTGGTATTCTAATTTAAATTCGTGGTTTGGCAGAATTAAATTTGGATTTTAACATCATCCAGAAGTAAAACTTATGTCATTTTCAAGATAAACTCAGGAAATAAACCACATAGCAAAGACTTGTTTTTGCTTGAGAGCACAGTAAAGATGAAACTTTGAAAACGCCTTCTAATCATTGATTGTAAACCTTCCATTTACCGTGTTAAAATTAAATTGGTCATGTGATATCTCATATCACTTACGTTAGTATGTTGTTTTATGCCTAAAAAGTGAATGCGCTTAAAAATAACAGCTAAAACATACAGGCAGTGATTATGAAACAAGAACATTAAAATAGTATTCAAAATTGTTTAATTGTACCTTTTAGTAGAAAGACCTTCTAAAAATAGTAACATTTCATTTTCTGTCAGTAAAAATACAGTCATGTGTCACTTGACAGGGATAAGTTCTAAGCAATGATTTTTGTCGTATGAACTTACATAAACCTAGGTGTTATAGCTTATTATACACTAGACTATGTGGTATAGCCTATTGCTCCAAGGCAACAAACCTGTACAGCATGTTATTCATGTTACTATACAGAATACTGTAGACATTTGTAACACAATGTGTATCTAAACATATAAAAAATACAATAAAAATGTTGTTAAAATCTTATGGGACCACTGTCATATATGCAGTCTGTTTTTGACCCAAATGTCATTATATGGTGCATGGCTGTATTTTTGTTTGAACTGTTTAGACTGTCAACAAGAAATTGTACTGTCCAATATGACTTTAGATGTTAGTTGCTATAGTTGTAAAGAGCATGGAGAGTGTTCATAGAATGTATTTAGGATTTTGGTCACAGTATTTGCACTGTGTTTTGAAAGAAACATTGAAGCTAATGTGAATATAGTAGACGATTAATATTTGAATTGAACTTCAAAGTGTATTATGTGTCTGCAACCAGTTCTAGAGTAGTGACCTTGAAAGTCCAGATCAGCAACTCTGATTTCACATACTCTAAACAAAGGGCCTTCTCTTATTTATGGATGGTAAAAGATGTAAAATTAACTTTTTAATTCACCAGTGTAATGTGGTGAATACCAAAGTGTTACTGAAGCTGTATCATATATAACTAAATAACTAAACTTAAGCAGTTGATATTTTTGGTCTATATTTTCTTATAAAAGTATACTATAATCTGTTTAAACTTCTTACTGGTTATATCAATGATAATTCACTTTAGAAAGTACATAAAAAATAAAGGTTTTAAGAATAACATTTACCAAGAGATGACTATTTATTGACATTCTGATGTTGATTTCGTTCTTTTTTTCTATGCATATATTACATATTATGCATATTTATAACATTTAAATTAGGATCATACTGCTTCTGTAATGTATTATATTTTAACATTAGAAAAAATGTTTTAAATCCTGCAAGCAGAGAATTATTTTTGCATTTTAAATGGTTATAGTTTAAATGGTTATCAGACCCTATATTATATCCTCACTTTGCCTCTCAGCCTGCAAAACCTAAGGTATTTTTTTATCTGCCATTTTAAGAAAAAGTTTGTTGAACTCTTCTCTAAAGGAAAAACTGTGTTCTCTTAGCAGTCCTAACTATAGCATTCTCTGTAGGACTTCAAAACAAAACAAAAACAACAACAACAAAAAAACAGCAGGCAGCTGGGTGGATTTGCATATCCTAGTTGTAGTTTGCAAACCTTCACTTTAGAAGGTTATTTGCTTATATTTCATTTATATTTTACTGTGTGTGTGTGTGTGTGTGTCTGTCTGTCTGTCTTGTCTGTCTAAATCTTTTTTGACATTACTGCCTCAAAGGCACTGAGACAGCCTATGTTAAAACCCAAGGACCCAGATTGTAATTCCAGTCTTATTGCTGTAGGAATCAGTTTGCTGGTTTCTAGAGGGTGAGCTGACCTGGACTTAGTAACGTATAGTACTTCTTTTCTCCCCACTAGACGTACTAACTGAGCTTTAAAGTGAACTTAATGCACCCTTTTCAGGAAACAGGAAACTGTTACATTTGGGTGTGATACTAGGAAATGAGGATACTGTGTAGAAGGTGTTAGACCTCCCTAAAGTGTTTGGCTTTGAACTGTCAAGGCTGCTCTCCCAAACCTAGTTTTCCTTGACATCAGAGATGGACTTTAACAATAGAGTTTATTCAATTATATGTCGATGTAAAGATTGAAAAGACAAAAAATAAAGTAGCTAAAAATAAAATGTCCCGCTTTTTCTTGTTAGGATAAAAATTATATTAATATCTTAAAATGTATTCAGCAGGCAAAAACTTCAGTGGTTTTGGTATTGCAGTGATCTGTTTATTTTTAAGCATAGTCTTGTCTTTTTTTTTGTAAATATGATACCATTTTCAACTTAATGTGCAAAGCTTTTTCAGTTAACCTTTATCGTGTGTGTGTGTGCGCGTGCACGCACTCTTGCGTGCATGTATTTGCTCTTCATGATGTTTTCTATTAAAGAAAATGTATTTAAGGCATCACCAGTATAGCAAAATAAGATTTAATGCAGTTATTTCAAACCGTATCCCTAATGATATGATACAGAACTCAAAGTGACCCCTTTTCTAGGACAGATTTACAAACTTACAGACTTGTAGTTATAGGATAAATACATGCCAAAGGTTTATTCAAAGAAAGCTCCATCACAGGTTAGTTTTTCTTTATGGCACTTATATTTTACAGGAACATTTAGAGTGCCATGGTGTTTATATTTTTCTTTGCCCTTCTAGTTAGCAATTAAAAAATATTAGACCTATAGGTTTGAGTGTTAAATTCTATTGCATTTCATATTTTGTGTTAGCTATAATACTGTAAGTACTGATTTTAATAAGGAAGGAGTAATAATTAGTTTCTAACATGAGCAGATTTGTTATTATTAACACTTGTCTGCATATCTGTTGGCCTGTAGCATCATTACTGCAATGTGTCTTGTTAGGCCAGTGTGTTCTTGGGGTATGGTTCTCAAATGTTGCCAGACTTTGAAAACTTGAACAACTTTGTCAGAACAGCTACCTTAAAATTCCTTTATAACTCTTCAGAGTTTTTTTCTTTTTCATTTTCTTTTTTATTGTTTGTTTTTGAGACAGGATTTTGCTCTACCACCCAGGCTGGAGAGTGAAATGTTACGATCATGGCCTCACTGTAGCCTTGACCTTCTGGACTCAAGCAGTCCTCCCACCTTAGCTGCCAGAGTAGCTGGGGCCAAAGATGTGCATCACCACACTTGGCTGATTTTTAAATTTTTTTGTAGAGATGGAGTCTCACCATGTTACCCAGACTGCTGTCAAACTCCTGGGCTTAATCAGTCCTCTCACCTCAGCCTCCCAAAGTGCTGAGATTACAGATGTGAGCCACTGTGCCTGGCCACTCTTCATATTTGTTAACAAATCTCAGGTGTTTGCTTTTAATCTCCCAAGCTCCCCTTTTATAAGACTATATCATGTAATGAAAGATGATATTCCTGACCCACCATCTCACACATTCAGTTGATTTTCACTAACAGTGAAGGATTTGCATTGATGTATGCATGCAATTCTTTCCTGATTTCTTTACCTTTCCCCCCGTTTCCTCTTTCCTCAGCAGTCTTCACTTTCCAGCTAATGACTGATGTCCCACATTGGACAAGATAAGTGGCTGACCAGATCCAGAGGCATAGGAAAAAGCCAAATGCTGAATTTGCACTGGAAGGGCTCAACTTCTGACCTTACTTTATCTTTCATGTAACTCTAATTGCTGCAATATAATGTTTTAATTTACTCAATTCAGATGTCTAATTGGTTGACAGTGAAGTTTGGACCTGTTTATATAAAATTTGGAGGAAATATGATCTCATCAATATGTACTATGGAAAATGTTCTTTTTAGTCTGTGAATGTAGAGATATACTACTGCTTGAATGAAGATGGTCTAAAGATTTAAAAGACATTTTAGGGTTTATAACTTTTCATGGCAAAACATTTAACATTTTTAAACTAAATTAAGATGAGCTACTCATTATTTGTATACCTAAATTCCTTTCGGATACTCTCTTGTCAGAGCTACAAAGTTAAATCTCGATTATAGTGTCTTTTCTCATTTGGGGAAATAATTATTGATTAATACATTGTACAAGAGTTAACATTTATCAGTCATCGTATGGAAAAAGTAAGTTGGTTAAAACAACTTTTTGGTTTATTGTGTAGATAAATACTATTGTCGTATGATTCTTTAGATTTCCTTAAAAATTGATCTCCTGTGCCAGGGATGGTGGCTCATGCCTGTACTCTAGTACTTTAGGAGACTGAGGTGGGAGGATCAGTTGAGCTCAGAAGTTCAAGATCAGCCTCGGCATTACAGTGAGATCTTATTTCTACTAAAATAAAAAGGGAAAAAAATAACTTGGGCATGGTGATGCATGCCTCTGGATCGCAGCTACTCAGGAGGCTGAGGTGGGAGGGTGACTTGAGCTCAGGAGGTCAAGGCTGCAGTTAGCTGTGATCATGCTACTGTACTCTACCCTTTCTCAAGGTAAATAAATAAATAAAAATGTAAGCGTTCCTGGTAAATCTAATCTCCCTTAATTTGCATTGTCACATTCTTTCTGCTTTTGATTTTTTTTGTTGCTGTTGTTAAAACTAAATTTTAAAACTTTTGTTTCTCATGTAGCAACCAGAGTTTGAAAGAGATTAAGGGCCATTCTTTTGGAATAAAATATGTTATTAATAATTTTAATTTGGGTCTACTATTGAAAGTCACATAACATTTTGTTGAATGTTGATTCTTGCCTAATTACCTGTAAATGGTAAATGGATCACAGACATAAATACCCAGTGATGTGCCATTTGTTAGGCCCTTGTGAATTTTATAAAGGCTAAAGAGTGAGGAAGCGAAGTTCTTTTCTGATAGTATACTATAAAATTTTCAGGACCTTGCGGTGATAGTCTGTAGTCATAAAAGCTGTTTAGCGAGCACATGATTAGATTTTGTTAATAGTGTTACGACTGTCTTTTCATGAGTTGGTTATTATGTAAATCAGGGTAATTTTGGTAAATGGAAGAAGAATGCTTAGGACTATTGTCTTATTTTAAACTACTGATATCTTTTTATGAGGATACTTGAGGAGTTCATGTGTCAGTGAGAATTGAATAACTGAGACTAAGTTAAAGGTTAGTTTCATTTTCTAAGTATGATGGATTAACTACATACACCCTGTCTTTCTCACCGAATGCATCTGTAAAACCTGGGCAAAATGGATGGAACTCTTCTGGACCCTGCAGAATAAATAATACCAGGTGGGATTTGAAAGATTAGAATTCAGAGTAGCATCTCACTGGCTGTGAGTTTACCATTTTTTTTTTTTGTTCCAGTGTCCCCAGACCTGAACTTAACACAGTCTAAAACCTAGAAGTAGGGCAATCTGAAACAGAAAGCTCTAAAAGATGCCTGCTAGTTCTGGCTCAAGAAGCAGGAAAGATAACTACATAGTTCTGTATGAAAATTTTATTATTTTTTTCTCTTCTTCATCTCTCATTGGCTATTGCCAAGCAATCCGTGGTAATGGCAGCAGAAGCTATATCAGGAGCCCATGGTCAAACTGAGGGATGAAAACTTTCCTTTACAGTTGACAAATCCCTTTGCTTTTTTTTTTTCCATTCTTCATCTCTCTGTCATTTCATTTCTTGTTTCCAAGTCAGACGCAGTATCAGAAGTGTGACCCAAGCAGAGAATCAAAGATCCAGTATTCTGGATGGAGAAATGAAAAGGGATGCCTCAGGAAATTGGAAAGTTGTGAGACCACATGTAGGAAGAACCTTGGGAAAGCAGTACCATAAAGTTCCTTATGAATTTTCTGAGCTATGCATACTTGGAAATAAAGACTGCCATCCACGCTAATCATTTGGTGATACAAAAGTGGGCCAGATTCAGATGGCGCAGCATAAGCCTTTGAAAGTTGAACCGATGCTGGAACCATGCCTATAGAGGCCATGTTAGAGCTCATGGCCTAAGCCTAACCAAACAAATCACTCGTTGCAACAAAAATAATCCGGGTGTCCACAGGATTTAAGCAGTAACCAGAGTTTCATAGCAGTATGTTAAAATGTCCAGGTTATAATCACAAATACTCGAACATATGAAGAAACAGGAAGATTTCAAGTCACATGGGAAGAGGTGATCAACATATACCATCACGTAATAATAATGTTGGCATTATCTGACAGAGATTTTATAGTAGCTATTATAAAAATGTTTTAACAAACAATTGTGAATACTCTTAAAATGTTTGAAAAAGTCTCAGCAGAGAAAGAGAAGTTACAAAGAAATGTTAGAGCTGAAAAATACAATAAGTGGGTGGAAAAAAGACCACTGAATGGCTCAATAGCAGAATGTAATGACAGGAAAAAAAAATCAGTGAACTTGAAGATAAATAATTACAAATTTTTTAATCTGAACATCAGAGAAGAAAGAATGTAAAGAAATTGAACAGAGCCTCAGGTTGTTATGGGAAAATAACAACGTGTTAGACATTTAAACAAGAACCAGAGTTTTACAACAATATTTTTAGACATCCAAATTATAATCCAAAATTCTCTAACATGTGAATAACCAGGAAGATTTCAACTCACAGTGGAAGAGGTGATCAACATATAGAAAGAACATAGTTGTGAGGAAATACTTGAAGAATTAAATGGCTAAAGATCTCACTAATTTATTAAAAGACACAAACATACAGATTCAGAGAAACTGAAATGGAATAAATCTAAATAAATTTATGCTCAGACATGTCATAATTAATCTGGAAACTAAAGGAAAATAACATGTTGGCAATGCTGTGAAAAAAGTGGAACACATACACTATTGGTGGGAGTGTGTACATTTTTTCAGCCATTGTGGGAACCAGTTTGGAGATTTCTCAAAGACCTGGGAGTTGAACTACCATTTGACCCAGCAATCTCACTACTGGGTATATACCCAAAGGAAAATAAATTGTTCTAACAAAAACATGCATGCACCCATATGTCCATTTCAACACTTCACCAGAGCAAAGACATGGAATCAACACATGTGCCTAATGGTGGTGGATTGGGTAGAGAAAATGTGGTATGTATATATAATTGAATACTATGCAGCCATAAAAAGAACAAAATCATGTCCTTTGCAGCAGCATGGATGCAGTTGAAAATCATCCTGTGGGAACTGATGCAGAAAAAGAAAATTATACACCACTTGTTCTTACTTAAAAGTGGAAACTAAATATTGGGTACACGTGGTCAAAAAATGAGAACAGTAGACACTGGGGAATGCAAGAGAGTGAGGGAGGGAAAGGGGTAAGGTTTGAAAAGCAAAGTACTTATTAGATACTATGCTTATTTACCACCTGGGGGCTAGATTCATTTGTACTCCAGACCTCAGCACCACCCAGTGTACCATATTGGGTGTAGTATGGTATATTGGGGTATAAAGAACCTGTACATAAACCCCCAGATTCTAAAATAAAAGTTAAAAAATTCAAATAATCCAAAATAAGGCAGGAAAGGGGAAACAGAGATCAGTCAGAAAACAAATAATAAAATGGTAGACGTAAGTTCTTACACATCAGTAATTACATTGAATTTTTAAATGTTGTAAACAAATTAATTAAAAGAGTTTGCCAAGAGTATATAAAAAAGACCCCACTTTATGCTACTAGAAACTTACTTTAAATAAGGTGGGTTAAACGTGAAAAGATAGAAAAAGATATAGCATGCAAATAGTATTGTAAAGAAAATGCTATTAGCTATATTAATAACAAAACAGACTTCAGAGTTGAGAGGAATACCCAGCATTAAACAGGAACATACATATGATAAAAAAATTGATTTGCCAATCCTAAATGTGTAAGTAGCTAACAACAGAATTTAAAAATAACGAAGCAAAATTTGATAGAACTTAAAGGAGAAATAAGGAACTCAACAGTTACGACAGAAAATTTTAACATTCTTCTCTTAGAAGTAGAACTAGTAGACAGAAATTACGAATGATATTGAATGCTTGGAGATGGTCTGGGCGTGGTGGCTCACACCTGTAATCCCAGCACTTTTGGAGACCTAGGCAGGTGTATCACTTGAAGTCACGAGCCTGGACAACACAGTGAAACCCCGTCTCTACTAAAAATACAAAAATTAGCCGGGTGTGGTGGCATGTGCTTGTAGTCCCAGCTGCTAGGGAGGCTTAGGCACAAGAATTGCCTTAACCCAGGAGGTGGAAGCTACCGTGAGCTGAGATCACACCACTGTGCTACAGTCTTGGCGACAGAGGCGAAACTCTGTCTCAAAAAAAAAGCTTGGAGACTATCAACCAGCTAAATCCAATTGACATTTGTAGTATACCCAATAATAGCAGAATATGCATTCTTTTCAAATACACAAGGAACTCAGTATTTATAATTGAAGACTTCAACATTCTTCAATTATAGAATAGATAAAACTAGTAGATAGCATCACCAGGGGCACAGAGTGTCCAAACAGCACTATCAGCTGACTACATCTAATTGACATTTACAGAATACTTTATCCAACAACAGCAGAATATACATTCTTTCCAAGTATACATGAAACATGCTCTAAGACAAACAAATTTAAAAGAAGTGAACTTAAACAAAACATTCTCAGATCATAATGGAAATGTATTCGAAATTAGTAACAGAAAGGTAAGAAATCTCTCAGTACTTAGAAATTAGAGGGTAGGCTTTTAAATAATCCATTGGGTAAAAGAATACCTCATGGGAAATAAAAGAATATCTTAAACTGAATGTAAATAAAGCTACAATGTGTCAAAATTTGTGTAGCCAAACAGCGTATAAAAGGAAAGTTAGTGCATTCAGCCCTAATGTTAGAAAAGATGAAAGACCTCAAATCAATAATCTGTGTTTCCCTCTCAGAAAACTAGGCTGCAGTCTCATGCCTGTAATTACAGTGTTATGCAGTTGTGAGAGGATTGCTTGAGACTGGGAGTTGAAGACCATCCTGGGCAACATAGCAAGACCCCCATCTATCTTTACAAAAAAAATTTAAAATAATTAGCTGGGCATGGGTGGTGTGTGCCTGTCATCCCAGCTCTTTGGAAGGCTTAGGTGGGAGGATCCCTTGAGCCCAGGAGATCAAGATTGCAGTGAGCCGTGAGCACGTTACTACATTCCAGCCTAGGTGACAGAATGAGAACTTGTCTCTGAAAAAAATGGGGAAAAAGAAACTAGTCAAAGAACAAAATAAACCCCAGATAACAGGAGAAATCTATGAATTAAAAGCAGAAAAACAGTAGCCAAAATCATTGACATCAAAATCTGGGTTTCCTTTTTATAGATCAGTAAAATTGATCATCTTTAGCAGTACAGCAGAAAAAGGGAGGACATAAAGAACCAGTATCAGCAACCAAACAGGGGTTGTCATAACAAACTCCACAGGAATTCTGAGGATAATAAGCAATACTAAAAAGCTCTGTGGACATATATTTGACAACCTAGATGAAATAGACTAATTCCTTCAAACAGTAAGCTACCAAACTCAGCTAAGATGAAAGTTGATCTTGTATGGTCTTTTAACCATTAAAGAAGTTGAACTCGGCTGGGTGCAGTGGCTCACACCTGTAATCCCAGCACTTTCGGAGGCCAGGAATTCTAGATCAGCCTGGCCAGTGTGGCAAGATCCCATCTCTCCTAAAAATACACAAATTGGCTGGGCGTGGTAGTGCAGGAGGCTGAGGCTGGAGAATCCCTTGAATCTGGGAGGCAGAGCTTGCAGTGAGGCAAGATGGAGCCACTGCCCTCTTGACTGGGAGACAGAGCCAGATTCCCTCTCAATTAAAAAAAAAAGTTGAATTCAGAATTAATAAATATTAAACTCCTGAGCTCAAGTGATCCACCCACCTCAGCCTTTCAAAGTGTTGAGACTGCAGGCATGAATCACTATGCCTGGCCTAAATTTCATTTCTTAATCAAATGCTAAACTTTTTCATTTTTCTCTTGTTCATAATTAGGAGTATTCATTCACTTGTGCAGTGATATTTGAAAGACAAAACATATTTCCTATTCCTAACATTTGTGACCAGCTTTTTTTTTTGACTGTTTGTAATCTGCTTCATTTCTTGAAATCTGCTTTGTTTAAATTTTAAAGACAGGATCTCTGCCTATCACCAGGGATAGAGTGCAGTTGGCAGCATCATAGATCGCTGCAGCCTCCAGCTCCTGGGCTGAAGCAATCCTCCCACCTTGGTCTCCCAAAGTGATGGGATTATAAGTGTGAGCCACTGCACCTGGCCAGAGGTCTGGTTTTTTTTTTTGTTTTTTTTTTTTTAAAACATATAAAATAAGGGATGATAATACATTTCTAAATAACACATGGGTCAACAAAGAAATCTCAAGAGAAAATATTTCAAACTAAATGAAAATTAAAACAGTTTATCAAAATTCGTGGGATGCAACAAAAGCAGTGCTTGGAAGGAAGTTTGTAGCATTGAATGTAGAAACTAGATGAAATATTGAAAATTGATCACCTGAGCTTCCACCTTAGGAAATTAAAGAGGTACAAACTGAATCAAATATAAGCAAAAGAAAAGATGATAAAAATTAAGGCAGAAATCAATGAAATTAAAAATAAGAATATCAGTCAACATAAAAGCTGGTTCTTCAGAAACATAAAATAAGGGATGATGTTTCTGTTGCCACTTTTTAGAGTCTTAATTTTGTTTTTATTATCTGTGTCTCCTTGTTAATGAGTTCTAGTTCTGCACATGAAGCCTGATTATTTTCTCCACTGAGGTATGCTCTGTGTCAAATTTATCATTACCGGGGCTTGGCTAGGTTTTCACTGTTGAAATTCTTCCTTAGTGCTTTATTTTGCAGGTATCCTTTTTATTATGACTCTACAGCTGTATTTTTTTTTTTCTAGAAATAAATTTTACCTTTCTTGTAGTGTAATTATTCTAATGCTTTTCTCTTTTTATTTTTTTTTAAGATAAGAGTCTCACTCTGTTACCCAGGCTGGAGTGCTGTGACACAGTCTCAGCTCACTGCAACCTCCACCTCCCAGGTTCAAGTGATTCTCTTGCCTCAGCTTCCTGAGTAGCTGGGATCACAGGTGTGTGCCACCATGCCAGGCTTATTTTTGTATTTTCAGTAGACAGGGTTTCACCATGTTGGCCAGGCTGGTCTTGAATTCCTGACCTCACGTGATCTGCCCACCTCAGCCTCCCAAAGTGCTGGGATTGCTTTTATTTATACTGCATTGCCCAGGAATCCCACAAACTATATTGGGTTTTGTAGGTTTCGCAGATCTGAATACCAGCCTGCATTATTTCAGTAAGGATTTCCACCAAAAAGAACATTCTCCTATTACCCTGCATTATCAAAGAATATCAACAGCAATTCCCTGACATCATTTCTATTTACATTCGTTGTCCCCAAAATCTCTTCAGAAGATTTAAAAAAAATTCATTATATTTGATTGTTTCATATTTTAGTTTCATTTAAAATACTTTTCCTTATACCTGAGATGTTTCAGAGAAAGCAGAGCACCTGTCTAGGAATGTTTCACATTCTGGATTTGTCTGATTTCCTTGAGGTCATTCATGTGTTCTACTATCTCCCATTTTTCCTGAAACAATTTTCTTTTTGTCAGTAAAATCTAACAATTGATGCTATATATCATTACTTCTTCAATAGGACATATTTTTGAGTGACTTGTTCTTAATTCAACCTGCTTCCATTGTATATTCTAGAGATTGTCTTTTTGTAAGAGTTCAAGGTGAAAGGCATAGAGAAGGATCGCCACTGCCTTTGGAAAGCCATAGGAGTAAAAGAGTGAATCCAGATATAGAAGGTGTTATAACAACCGTAACGTAACTGTCTGAATGAAGGGGAACGTGAAACTTTCTAGAAGGAGAGAAAGCAATAAGCCTTGAATTTGGATTTGAGATTACAGGTATTCCGAAGTTGAGGAGCGTATCTCTTTCCCCAGTTACTTGGTGTGGTTTTCATTGTCCGTGTTCAGAAGTCAGTACTAGAGCTCCTGTGCTTAGTTGCTCCAAAAGACTAAAATTGGGAGTTGGCTCAATAGGCAAAGACATGACGGTGATTGTGTTGTGTATGGGAGTCGAAGAGATGCGGAGGGAGTTGGGAGGGGTATAGTCACCTATTCTCCACATGCCCCGTGAGAAAACAAACACTTCTTCCACCTTTTACTTTCCAACAAATTGAGAACACAAAAGGATAATCAAACATGCTTTCCAAAAAATAGCCCTCTGTGTTTCCTTCCAAGGTGAGAGCCCTTAAAATCTTACTCAATTACAATGTTTAGATTGCTTACCATAAAAAGTCAAACATACTTCACCTAACACATACATCTTCATATTAATGAACCTGAGATTTCTGTCTGTGTAGAGCTATCTACCCATGTTGGTTGACTATAATTAATTGGTTCCTATGATGTATTTTTTGACACAATGCAGAGTACTGAACAACAAGACAGTTAGCAGTCAAGCATGTCATTTTTAGAGCCCCATATAGATATATCCCAATTCAAAAAGAAAACTGACTTGAGAGAAGTTTCTAAAAGCTTTCCTTTTGACTGACAAGCTATCCTACAAGCTGTCAGTCAAAAGGGAGTCTCAGTTTTCATTCTGTATGTCTGTATAAAGCTTTACATTTGAACAGATAAATAAAGCAGATGTAGTCTATGGAGTTTCTCATGCTGTACTCCTGTAGCAGTTTGCAGGTCATGATTGGTTTAGATGAATCCTTTACATACTCGCACCTGGAAAACCAACAGATGATATGAATTCAGCATCTTAGAAAACAGGATCAGTTCTAAAATCAGTGAAATGAATTTACTGGTAAGCTGAGAGTTTACCATTTAAAAGTACTGTACATCTTCCATAGTATGCCACTGCTAGGTTGACAGCAAACTTAGAAAAAGTTCATTCTTCTACAAGAGGAACACGATCATTTCTTAAGGGCTTTTATATGAAAACTCTAACCAACATTTACTCATTTCTGAAAACTTTCTCTGCAAATGCCCACTTTCCATGGGTTAAGGACATCTGGAGGTGATGTAACATAGGGTAGTGGGTAACTATGGTGACTTCTCAGTCAAGGTAATATGGTCTGTAAAGTTGTCATGGGCACTGAATTAGTGAATACTGAACCACTGCTCCTAAGGGGAATACAGGGTTAGGTACCTGTGAGCATCTGGTCACAGCATTTTTGTTAACTGATCAATACGTGACCTTGTTTTATGTGTGTTTCTGTGTAAAGACATTTAATCTTGTTGTTTCATAAACATTGAGCTCATTATCAGCGAAGCAATAACTCAATCCTGAACTAAGCTTATCTGACACAGCTGTTTTCTCCATAATGCGTAGCGTAGCCTTCGTGTGCTCGAGAACACTAGACAACACTCAGAATGACTTGAGGGCCATGAAATAGCGAAATCATCAACAAAACACAGAAATGCAAAAAACATGGCACTAAATAGGCTGCAGAAAGAACACCTGTTTACATTGTAAGAGCTGAAGCAGGAAGGCCTGTTCGCTGTCAGCTGGGAATGTGTATGTTTGGTGACTCAGGTTTTTTTGTTATTCTTGTGTGTGTGCAAATGACTGGAAGGCCCCGCTACTGTACAAACAAATTTTATTAAATAGGCAAAGTTCATGTATTGAATCCATGAATGAAGAAGATCAACTGAACCTAAAGGTCCTTGGTCACCTGTGCAGACTGAAGAAGGAAGCTCGTGCTCTTACTTGTTTCCTCTACTTTCAGCTTACTCCTCTCTCCTCGGTCCTTGGTTGGCCTCATTAGCAAACGTAAAATCAAATAGAACTTTTCTTGGGATTTCATTTTGTAAGGGTTTATTGGCTCAGGCTTCTTATATGGTAGTGCCTCGGTCTGCCGTCATTTTGAGGAGTAGATGGGCTCTTGACCTTAACTGAAGAAAATTGCTTTTGTTCTCAGCGATGTAATTTCTATAAAGATTCACTCTCACTTCAAATTATGATAAACTTTTGACTTTTTCCATTATGATAAACTTCTGACTTCTGCCATGTAATCAATTCTGGCTGTATAATAATTCTCTCATGAGAATATTGATTATTAAAAATTGAATCCATGAACCTAAACATAGAACTTAACAGTTGTTCATGTCTTAAATTGTGAGTTTACATTCTGTTCTCTAAGTTTTCAGGAAAATTTAGGAATTCATTCTGATCTTTAAAGTGTTAGCTATACTATATGCTGTTTTAGAGAACTGTTTTTTCTTCCATTCGTTGAAAGCATTTTATATTCAAAACTTAGTGTCTAGGGGAGAGATACCAGCCAAATACTGTAATATAAATATTTTTCTACTATTTTAAGGGTAGTCTTTCTTTTTAAGACTTTTGATTATCTGTCATTATCAGAAAAATATTATCACTTGATAATTCCTAGTATTTCTGGGTGTGCTTAGGTATTCTTTTAATAAATAAAAATAGATACAGCAACAAAACCTGTGGTGAACTATTTGAAGAACAAATAGTTGATTGATTGATTAAATCAACAAATAGTTGATTTAATCTAACTTGATTAAACAGAGTTTGATTACCTTAGTGTAGGTCTTTAATACTCATGCACATTTTTTTAATCTCCCAGAACTACTCTAGTATTGCATATACCATAGAAACACTGCATTTGTTTCCTAGATTTATATGAACTTGGGATTTTTTTTTTGAGAGGTTGCTTCAGGGATCAGTGGTCTATGGAATAAGCTTGAGGAAATGCTGACTTAGCCTCCCTACCACTGTCTTCCCTACGTGTCATTTCTGCTGTTGTAGTAAAACAAAATGAACCTGTATCCTTTATAAAACACCCTTTCGAGTATTTTATTTTTAAAAAAATTATTTTGATACTTTGTTTGTAGACAGGGCCTTGCTCTGTCACCCAGGCAGGAGTGTGGTGGTGCAGTCATGGCTCACTTTAAACCTTGCCTTCCTGGACTCGAGAAGTCCTCTCACTTCTTCCTTCTGGGTAGTTAGGATTACAGGTGTGTGCCACCATGCCTGGCTAATTAAAAATTTTTTTTTGTACAGACAGGGTCTCACTGTGCTGTTTAGGCTGTGTTCAAACTCCTGACCTCAACCCATTCTCCTATCTTAGCTTCCCAAAGTGCTGGGATTACAGGTATGAGCCGCCATTCTCAGCCTGATTATTTTACAGAAGCGAAATAGTCACCCTAAGCTCTTTCTTTTCCTGGTGAAACGTCCTCTGTCCTGCAGTGGATTCTTATTGTACTCTTATTTGATAGACCTTTTTGCCATACTTACTGTATTTTATTGGATATGTTGCTATCACTTTTATTATGCTTGTAAGGTCATTTATGACAAGGGATGTCTAATTTTTCTGTGGTTTGCAATGTCTGTCAAAGTACCATTCATGTACTATGTGCTTAGTTAATAATAAATTGAACTGAACACTATTTTATGATTTTAATTTAAGTATATTATCACCACAAAAAGTACAAAGAACCAGTGCTGTATTAGATGTTTGGAATTTCACAATGAGATTAGATAAGGTTTTTATTCTCATGGGACTGTTCTCATTTTTGCCAGAAATTATGACTTTGCCAGTACTGGCTTTGTTTTAAGATTGCTATTAATTTTTTTTTTTTTGAGATGGAGTTTCGCTCTTGTCACCTAGGCTGGGGTGCAATGGCGCAGTCTTGGCTCACTGCAAGCTCCATCTCCTGGGCTCAATCGATTCTCCTGCCTCAACCTCCCGAGTAGCTGGGATTACAGGTGTCCATCACCACATCCAGCTAGTGTTTTTTTTCTTTTTTGAGACGGAGTTTCATGCTTGTTGCCCAGGCTGGAGTGCAGTGACGTGATCTTGGCTCACCGCAACCTGTCTCCCAGGTTCAAGCGATTCTCCTGTCTCAGCCTCTTGAGTAGCTGGGATTACAGGCCTGCGCCACCATGCCTGGCTAATTTTGTATTTTTAGTAGACATGGGGTTTCTCCATGTTGTTCAGGCTGGTCTCAGGTGATCTGCCCGCCTCAGCCTCCCAAAGTGCTGGGATTACAGGTGTGAGCCACTGCACCCTGGCCAACATGGTGAAACCCTGTCTCTGCTAAAAATACAAAAATAAACCAGGCCGAGGGGGCGGTGAATCACTTGAGATTTCAGGAGTTTGAGATTGCTATTAATTTAAAATAAGTTTCCCTTTGGAAAATGATTGGCTGGGTGCAGTGGCTCACACTTGTAATCCCAGCACTTTGGGAGGCCATGGAGGGTGGATTGCTTGAAATAAGGAATTTAAGACCAGCCTGACCAACACAGCGAAAACCCATCTCTACCAAAAATACAAAAAAATTAGCAGGTGTGGTGGCATGCACTTCTGGTCCCAGGTACTTGGGAGGCCGAGGTGCAAAGATTGCTTGAGCCCAGGAGACAGAGGTTGCAGTGAACTGGGATCCACCACTGCACTTCAGCCTGGGTGACAAAGTGAGACCTCATCTCAGACAACAACAATGAAATGAGACATGGCAATTAACAAGCTAGATAAAGTGTACCTGGCAGCATGTTAACTAGATTTTTTTAGGTAAACACTTTGAGGAATTACTGCATAGTAATTGTGTCATATATAAGGTTCACGAATGTTTTAAAGTTCTTAGCTTCTCTTTCAGAATCTGTACATTGTATTCTACAGAGTATAGGTATTCACATCATATAATTATGTGAAACATTTCCTCCTGAATTTCTTTTTAAAGAAAATTAAGTATCCTAATATATAGCTAAATATTCTTGTGCAAGGAACAGTAAACCATGTAGTTGAAAATAAGATTATTTCCTTATCTTCTAACATTAAATTTTTTTTTCAGAAAAGTAAGCATGAGTCAGTATTTTCTGTCTTTCCCCACAGTTATTTGTAGGAAGACATCCCTAGCAAACCTACTTTGAGAAGATTAAAAAAGATATGATATGTTCTATTTGACATGTATTCTGTTTGTTTGAAGAGGACAATTAGTCAAAAAGATAAAATGGGGAATTTGCTTAAGAGAGTTTTCTGGAGTACGTTGAATTTTCTTCACTTTGTAATAAAAGAAAGAATTATGTACTGAGGTCCCGCACCCTGCCATAAACAGTTAATATTGGACAAGTCCCTTTACCTTTTTGAGCATATGTTTCTTCCTTTGTAAAATGAAAAGTTAGTATTAGATTATCCCTAAGGTCCTTACCAGCGTCCAGTGATTTTATGTACGATGAAAGCTAACTAATATAGTAAGTCTGAGATACTGACAGATTGAGAAATAACTTCTGAAAAATCAAGGAAAATTATGTACATACATGTAATTTTGTCATGTATATAATTTTGTCATATATATATTTAAGAGACTGTAGTGCAGTGGCATGATCATAGCTCACTGCAGCCTTGAATTCCTGGACTCAAGCCATCCTCATGCTTTTGCCTCCTGAGTAGCTGGGACCACAGGCACATGCCACCAGGCTTGGCTGATTTTATTTTATTTTTTAATTTTTTTATTTGAGACAGAGTTTCATTCTGTGGCCCAGGCTGGAGTAGTGCAGTGGTGCGATCTCAGCTCACTGCAGCCTCTACCTCCTAGGTTCAAGTGATTCTCCTGCCTTGCCTTCCTGAGTAGCTGGGACTACAGGTGCCTACCACCACACCCAGCTAAGTTTTGTGTTTTTAGTAGAGATGGGGTTTTATTATATTGGCCAGGCTGGTCTCGAACTCCTGACCTTGTGATCCACCCATCTCAGCCTTCCAAAGTGCTGGGATTACAGCCGTGAGCCACCTCGCCTGGCCATTTTTTTTTTCTTCTTCTTAGAGATGAGATCTAACTTTGTTGCCCAGACTGGTGATGAACTCCTGGCCTCAAGCATTCCTCCCTCCATATCCTCCCAAAGTGCTGAGATTACAGGTATGAACCACTGTGCCTGGCTATGTGTTCTTTTGGATATATTTTATTGTTTTAATTTTTTATAAAAAAATTGTTATTTGTGATATATATGGTAACTTCACATATGGTAACTTCACTCATTAACCATGTAAAAATTTTTGAAAAAATCTGTTTAAAAATTTTTTTTTTAAGAGACAGGGTCTTGGGGGAGGGACAGTGGGGTGGGCTGGGGAGGGATAGCCTGGGGATGAATGCCAAGTGTGGGTGAAGGGGAGGAAGGCAACAAAACACACTGCCATGTGTGTACCTATGCAACTACCTTGCACGTTCTGCACATGTACCCCAAAACCTGTAATGCAATAAAAATTAAAAAAAAAAAAAAAAGAGACAGGGTCTTTCTCTGTCACCCAGGTTGGAGTATGGTGGTGCAGTCATAACTGCGGGCTCATGCTATCCTCTTGCTTCAGCTCTCAAGTAACTAGGACTACAGGCACACACCACCACACCTGGCTGCATTAACTATTTTTACTCAATTGCTTTCTCTTGAACCCATCCGGATGAATTGGTGTTTATTTAAAAATTTTCTTAAATCCCTGAGATAATAGTTTATTGAAGTCCTTATCATACAAGCATTCATAATCTCAGGTTTTTATAGATAGAGATACAGAGGGGCACAGAAGTTTTCATCTCTACAGTCATTTCCATTCAGACATCCCGCAGCTATAGTGTCTAGCCATGTCCGTTGGGTCAATACAGTATAGTATGAATTGAATACAAAGCAAAATTATAGATAATGGAAAACTGCAATATTTCATGATGTTCATGAAGGAACCCTTGGAGAACAGTTGCAGTGACATGCAAAGTGCCTTGTGGAGGAGAGGCTGTGACAGAGTTAGATTTGTTAACAATTATAGAAGACAAATTTGCCGATAGAATGACTCAATGGAGTCAATAGATGCTTCAGCAAAAAGTGTTTTAGATAACAAAGAATTAAGAGGTAACTTTGTGGAAAAATTACCTTTGTATGGATAAGCAAAGTCAACTTTTGTTGATTCTCCTCAGAATCAGCACATGGTTATAATGACCTAAATTTGTGAAATAAAATTATATAAGCTCTTCTAAAAATTTTCATTTTGAAATTAAAATTCCAATCAAACATTCTTTTCAATACTTAACTATGAAAATTTGTCCTGCTTTTTTGTTGTTGTTTTGAGACAGGGTCTTTCTCTGTCACCTAGGCTGTAGTGCAAGGGTACGAACCCAGCTCATTGCACCCTTTGCTTCCAGGGCTCAAGTGATCCTCCCACCTCAGCCTCCCAAGTAGCTGGGACTGCAGGCATACTTCACCAGGCCTAGCTAATTTTGTATTTTTACTAGATACGGGGTTTTACCATGTTGCCCAGGCTGATCTCAGACTCTTAGGCTCAAGCATCTGCTCTCTTCAGCCTCTCAGAGTGCTGGGGTTACAGCTGTGGCCACTGCGTATGGCCACATGTTCCTGGTTTTATATGGATGAACTAGAAGGCTTTAAAAAAATCCAGTGATAGTTATCTGTGAATATTGAGTGTCCTATAGATTTATAGCCAAAGATAAGAATGATAGAATTTCCTAATACACAGTACTATTTTTACTGTCACCATTAGAAAGCATTTATTGTATATTTCTCTTTACTTTTCGTACACTATGTGATAAATTGATACTCTTACCTTTGCAGAAAGGGAAATGGAGAAAACAGAAAAAACACTGAAGAAATAACAGGATTATAGACAAGCAAAGATTACGTTCATGTAGGACATTCTTAATTTCTCAACTTAAATTTATTCTGTGCCACATAAAGTTCTAGGTTCCACAGAAGATGCCCTTTTTGTCCTTGGGTGGCTCATGTGACCCAAGTTGAAATTAAACATTTTTCATGGAATTTTCTGCATACAATTTGAAAATAACATGAAGCTCTGTGTGAGTCTGTGTAGAACTGTTTTGTGGATGAAATAAGGTATTCGGATTTATATATTTGAGAGTAAATATAAATAATCTGTTGGGGAAAGCACAGGGACTCTGTAAGTATGAAAGTCAGGTTTCTTTATCCATTGTGGGTTTGTATATTTAACATAGGTTTATTAGCAAGTTCTGACTCTTACCTCTGCATAACTATTTTATTTCCTTTTGCATGCATTATGTGTTTTATTTAGTTATCTCCAATCCCAAAGTCCCCTCCACTTTTTAAAAACTCCTTAGTTGTAAGAGAAGGACAGAATGTTCAAAGTCTAAAACTTGTACTCAAGTCGAGAACATTGATAACATTCATTTTATTTGCTGGTGAGGAAGCAAAAGTCAGCCTGTAATTCCAACACTTTGGGAGATTACGGAAAGAGGATCGCTTGAGGCCACGAGTTCAAGAGCAGCCCCCATCTCAACCAGAAAAAGCCCCCCAAAAACAAAAACAACCAAGATATGCAGCCTAACTTTCAGTAAAAAAAAAATTTTCATAAAAGTAAGATTTTTAAAATAAGTCTGCCATAGTACTGATAAGACAAAGAGCAGAAGGAAAAACACATCAGAAGCAGTTCACATTCCTTCACTGGAAGAGAGTTTTTTGACTCTTAGGTGGTCAGAGCTGATCTCTTTTGTAAGAGATAGTTCTTTCTGAAGGGAAGCTTTTTTCCTGCTCTTTAAAGTAAAAATAAGGAAAATTGTTATTGCCTAATTTGCTGAGTATTTAAAAACAGCCCCAGGGTGAGTGAGAAACATGTTTAGTGAAGTTCCTGGAAAGTTTCTTATATGACTGATGTGACCAGTCCAGTTGTAGAAAAAGTCTGGAGACTCTTGATTTTGGACAATAATAAATAACCAGTCTTTTGGTAGGGTTAGCCCTTAGATGTTCTTGGTGTTATGTAACTATGTAACTTAAAATACAATTTCTGGCAATTCATGTGCCCCCATTTTTATTCAGTCATATTGCTGTGAGTTAGGGTTGGACAGGTAGAACTGAACTTTTTAAAATTTTTGTGAGTTGGAAAATTCCCAGGTCCTTTTTAAGGTAAGTAAGGAGGGACTTTGAGTTTGCGCTGGCTTTATACTAGACTCACCTTGACTCCATCAGTCTAGGAGTGTGTATAAAATGCTTAATAAGAATTTTGTTCACCATAGCAATCGTGTTTTTTTAAAAAATTGAATGTTAAACAGAAGAAACTAATGTGATTTGGGTGTTTGTCCTCTTCAAACTTTTATTTGAAAAGTGATTCCCAATGTTGAAGGTGGGGGTCTGGTGGAAGTAATTGGATCAGGGTCAGATCCTTCAAGAATGGTTTAGAACCAACCCCTTGATGGTCAGTAAGTTGGATCAGGGTCAGATCCTTCAAGAATGGTTTAGAACCATCCCCTTGATGGTCAGTAAGGTCTCGTTCCATTGGTTCATTTGAGGTCTGGTTGTTTATAAGTCAGGGATCCTCCCATTCTTGTTTCTGCTCTCCCCATGTGAGACACCTACCCCCCTTTTTCCTTCTACCATGATTGTAAGCCTCCTGAGGCCCTCATCAGAAGCACATTGTGGGTCTTTGGTTATACAGCCTGCAGAACTGTGAGCCAGTTAAACCTCTGTTCTTTGTAAATTCCTCAGCCTCAGGTATTTCTTTATAGCAATGTGAGAATGGCCTAATACAGAAACTGTGTTTTATAAAAACAACTGCATTCTCTACAGTCAGTCACATTTTCTCATTTTTAGTATTGGCAAAAACTGATTTTCAGTTCAGGTATTTATAGTCTGTGGGCAGAGTTTCCATCAATTTTTAAAGTATTTTCTGATTTCAAGAGCTTGTAAGAGAAGTGATTATATTTTGAGAAACAGCTATGAACATGGACCCGGAAGTGTTTTCCTACATTTCTCCATGTAATTAATTCATATGCTAACCTTGCTTCTTGTAATGGGGTATATAGGAAATGATACTCTTACTAATGGGATCTCTAAATCATTTCTAAGTGTTTACATTCTGCTGTTACATTTCAGGATAGCATTTTCTTCTTCTTAAGCAGGGAATCTTATTGAGAATATTTTTCTGATTTTTAATTTGCTTAGAGAAAATGAAATACTTAAATAGAGAATTTCTATTCTGATTAGAAATTACAATAGAAAAATAAAATAAAACGGGCCATGAATAATCTGACATTTAATATACTAAGTTAATATGTTCAGTTACTGTTATTTGGGTTTAGAAGGAAAGAAGTGTCCCAGCCTGGAAAATAATGGTAACAGATAAATACACTGAGATATTTAATACGTTCATAACTTGGTATGCATTGATTTTTTTTTTTTACAGAGAATATTAGAGAAGTATTAGTAGCTTTTTCTTTAGTGCTGTTTCTTCACCTGTTGAGATATGTAGGTAGAAATTATTATTTTAACTCTTGTATGCTGCGTAGATCTACAAGTGTGCTCTCAGGAATTATTGCAGGTTAGATTCCATGGGA
The DNA here is from genome assembly GCA_031835075.1 of Saguinus oedipus. NCBI lineage: Eukaryota > Metazoa > Chordata > Mammalia > Primates > Cebidae > Saguinus > Saguinus oedipus. Next base: position 1,144,787 of record CM063176.1, read on the forward strand.
AGCCTGAGGTAGCGTTTAGTATGCAGGATGTTCAGTAAATACCCTTTAGATCAACATCTGTGAAACAGGGAAGGGAAGTAGAATTGGACAGAGGGAAAAGTTGAGTTGTGATTTGATTCCAATGACGTCCTCCACTAACTCATGAGCTGGACTTAGATTTCCATGCTTTTACAGTTTTGCACTGGATGTGGGCTGCCTTGAGGAAGGAGCGTAATTTTGGGCAAAGCTGCTCAGGCAGCCTGAGTCCTCCATTAAGGGGAACTTGGTGCTTTGTCTACAGGAATATTCTCTAGAATGTGTTTTGGTTTCTTTGCTTATTGTTCTTCCTAGTTTCCCTTGTGCCTCAGGGATCAGTTATATTACTTTTCTTTCTTTTTCTCTAATCAAGAGTAGGATGCTTTAATTTAACTGCTTTAAGGATACACTGGCTGGGCGTGGTGGCTCATGCCTGTTATCATAGCACTTTGGGAGGCTGTGGTGAGCAGATCACCTGAGGTCAGGAGTTCAAGACCAGCCTTGCCAACATAAGAATACCCCGTCTCTACTGAAAATACAAAAATTAGCTGGGCCTGGTGGCACATGCCTCTAATCCCAGCTACTTGGGAGGCTGAGACAGGAGAATTGTTTGAACCTGAGAGGTGGAGGTTGCAGTTAGCCAAGATTGTGCCATTGCACTCCAGACTGGGTGACAGAACAAGACTATCTCATTTAAAAAAAAAAAAAAAAAGATTTACTAAGAGTCTCTAAGAGTCGGTACTTTTAGAAATTGTTTTGAGATCATTATGTGTAAGATACCATCGTTTTTTTTTTTTTAATGTGTGTGAAACTATATGACACTATGGTATTTTCATATACAGCCTCTTCCCAAGGTTTCTTGAGATGATCTGCCTCAGATGGCATTGCAGTGTGTTAGGAAGGCCAGGACAATAGAAATTAATATTTGACATTAGACTTTTATTTATCCAGTAAATATTTATTGAGTGCCTACTGTATTCTAGACATGTTATATAGACTTTGGGAAAAACAGAATTTTGCAGTAAGAAAATAAGCTTGACAAGCAGGTATTGCCACAGTTTAAGGATTTCTTTTTTTTAGATGGAGTTTTGCTCTATTGCCCAGGCTGGAGTCAGTGCTGTGATCTTGTCTAACTGCAACCTCCACTTAACTGGGTTTAAGCAGTCCTTCCGTCTCAACCTCCCAAGTAGCTGAGATTACAAGTGTGTGCCAACATATGAAAATTAGCCCGGCTGATTTTTGTATTATCGGTAGAGATGGGGTTTCATCATGTTGGCCTGGCTGATCTTGAACTCCTGACCTCAGGTGATCTGCCTGCCTTCGCCTCCCAAAGTGTTGGGATTATAGGTATGAGCCATTGTGCCTGGCCCAATTGAAGCATTTCAAAAGTCCTGTGGCTCATCAAGATCCAAATCTGAAATAGGGAAATTATAGAATTTTTTCCATAGTGTAAAGATACTATAATGTAGAGAAGTACATCAGATTTTTTTTTCATCTGAAGAAACTACTGGTGTGTTTTTAAGTTAACAACTAAATTTCTAAATTATAAGTTGAATAATTGCAAAAGATACGATTTGGATATTTGGTATTGACATTTAAAAATAAAATGGTTGCATTGCTCTTTTAAATGTATCCAGTGGAGTTTAAATACCCTAACAATTTGATACGTGCCTTCATCTCTTAAAAAAAAAAATGCTAAGGTGCAAGACATTGATGATATGAAGTACTTTATGTTTCTGATGGAGAGGACACTGCTGTGTTTCAGACTCGTGGCTCTTGCCAAAAATTGACATTGTTATCTTTCAGTCATCTAGGTCACATTGCATGGGTTCCTGTCTTCTGCTGGCATCTTGACTGCATTGGACCTTTGACTCCTTGGGTCTATTGATACTGCCTTACTGCTGTTGATGCCTTTTCACATTGTAGTGTTGATGTACTGGTCTGCTGAGCCAACTTCTCTACACTTACGAACCTTGAAACTAATTTGTGTCATGTGTAACTCAGCTTGTGGGACCATTTGCGTCTCAATGATGGTATGCCTTCTGTCTCAAAAGCCCCTCTACAGTGGGCTGTTAGGCAGGATATTCAGTGGGCCTTCCTCATTCCCTACCATGAGTGGAAATCCAGTATTGTTGAGTGTTGCAGTGGTCACAAAATTGACTCAAAAAAAATTTCTGATCTTCTCTCTTTTCACCCTGGTTCTCCCGACCTTTTTTTTCTTCATCCTTAGTAAGCAGTTTGGTCACTTGAATGTGGCCTTTCCCCAGAGAGAGATCATGTTCTCTTCGCTCCTCCTTGTTAACGATCAGGATGAAAGATCTTGGGAATTACATAGACCTATTTTGAAAATTCCTGGGCATGATGTGTCTTTTTAAATTCTTTCTCTCAGAGGTTGCCACAGGCCAGCCTGCTAGGTTCACCCCCCAGGTGGCAGCCTACCAAATAGGAGATTAAAAAAATATTTTTGGTTCAACCACCCAGATTCTTTTGCAAGATTGACAATCTTAAGTCAGATGTATGATAACCATTTGGTGAATATACAGATAGCTAAGTCTCCCTACAGTGGTCCTTATGGGTTGAGGTATGAGGGTAGTGAGGTATAATGGTTCTCCCGACCTTTTTTTTTTTTTAAATGTTCTTGTTTCTTTTGCACTGACTCTTTACTAGATGAAGGATTTGAGCCTGAGGAGAAAATTACTATCAACAGTCGGAAGTGCCTTAAATAGGCCAGGTGTGGTGGCTCACACCTGTAATCGCAGTACTTTGAGATGCCACGGTGGGCAGATTGCTTGGGTTCAGGACTTCAAGACTAGCCTGGGCAACATGGCAAATCCCTGTCTCTACAAAAAGATACGAAAATTAGCTGGGTGTGGTGGTGCTCACTTGTCAACCCAAGTATTAAGGGGGCTGAGGTGGGAGGATCACTTAAGCCCTGGAGGCAGAGGTTGCAGTGAGCTGAGATTGCGCCACTGCACTCCAGCCTGGACAGTAGAGCCAGGCCTTGTCTTAATTGAAAAACCAAAAACAAAATTCAATTGCTTTAAATATAACATAGTGCTGGGTCTCCCACCCTGTCCAGATGGCTCTCCCCATGGTTTGGTTCTCATTCCTCATAACCAGAGATGGCCCCAGCCCTCTAACTTTACATGCAAAATACTTGTCAGTGTCTTCAGAAGTCTTGTCCACCCCCATTCGTGTAGCCATTGCTCAGTCATTCCATAAAGTGGCTGAATGCCACCTGGCTGTTGTATGGACAAACAGGAGAGGTTTGGCTGAGTTTAGAAGTAGGGCAAAATCTCAGGCCCTTCATGGTTGACAGAGTATGGGTGCTCTCTCTGGAGTGTCCATTTGAGAGCTACATAGCCCCATGTCATGTTTTTCAGACAGTTTCTTCCCTCCCCCCAAAAAAACAAGGAATTAGAGACTCAATTATTTGAACTACAGTAAGAATCCTAAGCCACACTGTTCTGGCTGACAGAAGACCTTGTTGAAGTGCTGTGGGCTTGTGCCCTTATTGATTTAGATCTTACTTGTGGAGTTCCAACAATTGTAAACAACATTTTTCTTTGCAGGGCCGTCTTATGTCCTCATGGTCCCTTAGTTCTTATATAGATACCAGACTTTAATTTGCCCCCTTACCAGAAACATAATGACTTGTATTGGAAGAGTGATTTTAAGAGACCTTGAGGTATTTGAGGAAACATCATGTAGTTCTCATATGATTGCTGAGATTTCTCCAAAATGAGTCTAACCTAGATTATTTGGGGGAATTTGTTGGAGGGGCTGTGACTCATTCATTATTTACGTGTACCCTGCAGGCAGTTTATCTCTAGGATGGAGTCATCTGGTTAGGATAGGTGTTATGAAATCAGTCCCTGACTTTAGCTGAAATTATCAGTATTAACGATTTTATCTCTAAAAGGTATTCAGGTCAGCATCAAGTCACTAGCCAGAATTGTTACCTATGATAAAATTGCCTTGGACTTTTTCATCCAGACAAATTACAAGGTAGATTCTGTGTGATTGCTTATACATCTTGGTATACCTGGATTAATGCTTTAAGTGGAAAGGTCAACATAGAAACATAAGGAGGAAGCCACTTGAGTTTCTAAGGTAGACTTTGATGGTTTATGGGATTTGTTGAGCTTATTTTTTCCAAGACCCTAGAGGACCTAGTGGAAGTCAGTACTGTATAGATTGACCTCATCTTGCTGCTTAGAGATCATGTTTGTAGTAGCCTTTTATATAATTCAGAAGGAATATTAAATACAATTGGTCCTCCCTTTGTTGATCAGATTAATCATCTTAGTCGATAGAATTGCGTGCTTATAGAAAAATTCACTGGGAGCCTAAGACAGTGTAGAAACAAGGGGTGTTAGAAGGTGATTGTCCTTGGGGCTCTTGCATTTCCACACATTTTGCAAGCAGAAGTACTGACTGCCTTTGTTTTGGACTATCCTTTCAGGGATGCTTGTATAGTAAACAGCCGTGGAAAATAGACATAGTTTCTCCCTCTGGAACAAAGGGCAGGTATGTTTACTGTGTATATAATAGAAATAATTTCTCTCTCCAGAGCAAAAGTCGGCCATAATTACTGTGCATTATATATTTGGGCTTCCTAAACTCAGGCTTACTTTCCTGTAAATGCACTGGGTATTCAGACATCCATTTGGGCTCATCCATGTTGCTTCCATGGTATGGGGGATAAGGGGAACTGATGGAAACGTGCTGATATTTATGCTCCTTGCTGGGATGTGACTAATAAAGTCATTTGTCTCTGATCTGAGTGTCATGTCTTCTGCCTTCATCCTTGAAAGGGTGGCAGGCTACCTTCTTAGTTTAGAAGTAGGGCAAAAACTCAGGCCCTTGACACAGTCGACACTGAGATTATGCGTGCTCTCTCCAGAGTGTCCATTTGAGGGCCTCATAGCCCCATGCAAAAAAAAAAAAAAAAAAAGATTCATTTGAGAAGTAAATAAAAATTTCAAAGGCATAAATCCTTCAGCCTAGCAATGCCATGTAAATGTTATGCCCTCTAGCTAACTTAAGGAGAATCACAAGTTAGGGCCCTTGAGACAAATCTGCCTCACAGCTTATTTCTTGTAAATGAAGTTTTGTTGTAACAGGGCCACCCCAATGTTTATTCGTATTGCCTGTAGTGCTTTTGCACTACAAGGCACAATTGGGTTGTTGCAACAGAACCATGTGCGCAAAGCCAAAAATAATTATTATCTGTTCCTTTACGGAAAAGGTTGCAGAGCTCTGCTCTAGCCCTCTAGCCCAACGTTGTTTACTTTAAATATATTTGCAAAAGTGTATCAAAATAGATATACAAAGTTGTTTAGTGCAGAATTATTGGTAATACTGTAAGAAAAAGAACAACCCACCAAATGAAAAACTAAACAACCTCAGGAAATGTAAGAAGGTTTTTTTTTTTTTCCCTGCCTGAACATTGCCGCATTCGTTAGATTTTAAAAAGTCATACCTTGCACTGAACTCCTGGTGAGTCTGGCATGTGGCCTTACATTCTTGTTTTTTAAATATTTCTTCTTCTTGACCCAGTTTTAGAAAAGAAGGGATTGTCAGATAATACAATTTGGGAAAGAAGGCAAGGGACACCAGATTAATTTGGCAAACCTCTGTGTATCACAAACTCCATGAGTGTAAGAATCACCCAATGAGGGTTGAGGTGTTGCTGTTGAATTTTAGATTTTATTTCTAGGATCTTGGAAAGCCAGTCAAAAAGCAACTTATGAAAACAAAGTATTGACCTAAAAGGAAGAAGCTGAGGCAAAATTAATATAGAACTAGAGAGTACATTGGGGCCAAGCTTGAGGATTGCAACCTGGGAGCATAGATTCAAGTTGCTCTCAATGTGCACATTGATTAGCAGCAGTTACAGCTGGATTTTTAGAGGCAAAACAGGTGGACTGTTAGAAAGTTGTTTAGAAATTTTTGTTAGTTGACAGAAATAACATTGATTAGTGATTGGCTATACATTGTTAAGCTGTCTGTGTGCCATTAGGTTAATCGCTAGTTGTTGCAGTAGGAAGCAGTCTGAATACATAGCTCAAAAGTGAGGAAGTAGGGTGTAATTGCTATCTGATTTTAATGCCTCTTTGGGCCTGATTTATTATTATTATTATTATTATTATTATTATTATTTTTTCAATGTTAGTTCACTTCATTTTTCTTGTATAAAAACCCTATGTTGTAGCCACAGCTGGAGCTCGGGTCCTCTGCATGGAGACTCTGGTGTGGGTCTTGACAAGGTGGTCGGTGAATTCCTGATAGGGAGACTTGGTGAACACAGTTTCCTTCCAGAGATCGGGGGTCAGGTAGCTGTAAGTCTTAGAGATGGCATCAGAGGTGGCCTTGGCAAAGTTGCCCAAGGTGGCAGTGCAGCCCCTAGCTGAGGTGTAGCAGTCATCAATACCAGCCATCATTAGCAGCTTCTTGGGCACAGGTGCTGAGACGATGCCAGTGCCCCGGCGTGGGGATGAGGCGCACCAGCACAGAACCACAGCGGCCTGTCACCTTGCAAGGGACGGTGTGGGGCTTGCCAATCTTGTTCCCTCAGTAGCCTCTGCGCACGGGGACAATGGAGAGCTTGGCCAGGATGATGGCCCCACGGATGGCAGTGGCCACCTCCTTGGAACACTTAACACCCAGACCGACGTGACCATTGTAGTCCCCAATAGCAACAAACGCCTTGAACCTGGTGCGCTGGCCAGCACGGGTCTGCTTCTGCACCGGCATAATCTTCAAAACCTCGTCCTTGAGGGAGGCCCCCAGGAAAAAGTCAATGATCTCAGATTCCTTGATGGGCAGTGAGAAGAGATAGATCTCCTCCAGAGATTTAATCTTCATGTCTTTGACCAGGCGGCCCAACTTGGTGACAGGCATCCACTCCTTATCCTCAGCTTTGCCTCCGCGAGCTCCGCGGCCTCGGCCCCGGCCCCGTCCACGGCCGTGACCCCGGCCCCGGATGCCACTGCCGAAACCTCCGCGGAAGCCACCGCGGTTCCCCATCCCGGGGCCCCCGGGGCCTCCAGGCCCCCCCCCGCTGCACCGGCGTCATCCGCCATTTGGTGTTTTATTGGAAAAGAACTGATTTATTATTTTTTTTTTGAGACAGGTCTAGCTCTGTTGCCCCGGCTGGGGTTCAGTGGCAAGATCTCGGTGCACTGCAACCTCTGCTTCCTCGGCTGAAGCCAACCTCCCACCTCAGTCTCCTGAGTAGCTGGGATTACAGGCATGTGCCAGCATGCCCAGCTTGTATTATTTTGTACAGGTAGGGTTTCACCATATTGCCCAGGCTGGTCTTGAACTCCTGAGCTCAAGCTCTCCACCTGCCTTGGCCTCCTAAAGTGCTAGGATTGCAGGTATGAGCCACCGTGGGGCCTGATAATTTGAAAGGGCTCAGGTTCTTCAGATAAAAGTTATTTTCTCAAAGTAAAACAAAACAAAATCAAAAGAGAGAGATTGAAAGTAACAACAAAAGGTGTTGCTTTGGATGCTGATGAGCCACACTAACTACCAGTTACTTTCATAGAGTAAGGGAAACCCTCTGATTCTGTGCTGAGATGTGTGGATAAAAATTTAGAGTGAGGTGAAAAGCCTGGGGTGACTAAAGCTTGTAAGAGAATTAAACTGACTTTAATTTGAATAAATCTTTGGTAAGAAAGTCAAGACCAAACTGTTTTTGGAATTTGGTAGCTGTTAAGAATTAGAGGAGTTGATACCTTGGTAGAAAAGAGTTTTAGGAGTCAACCTAAGGAGAAAGTAGGCAAGGTTCTAATACTTGTAGCCAGCATTGGCTAAAGTACAGCTTGCTAGCAGACAATATTGAAGGTATTTGAGAAGTATTTTACTCACTGCCTTTTGCTATAAATATGGTGACCATGTGTTTTGAACAGATTAGTATTATTTAATTCCTTTGGTTAGACATAGGAATTAAACTTCTTTTATTCACAGAGTCTCACATATTTGTAATCTCCTGATGGGCTCTTCTTACCCACTGCCCAGATAAACCCAATTTGCTGAGACAGTGTTACTGAAGTAAAGAAAGAGTTTAGGGGCCGGGCATGGTGGCTCACGCCTGTAATCCCAGCACGTTGGGAGGCCGAGGCGGGTGGATCATGAGGTCAAGACATCGAGACCATTCTGCTCAACATGGTGAAACCCTGCCTCTACTAAAAATACAAAAAATTAGCTGGGCATGGTGGCGCATGCCTGTAATCCCAGCTACTCAGGAGGCTGAGGCAGGAGAATTGCCTGAACCCAGGAGGCGGAGGTTGCGGTGAGCCGAGATCGCGACATTGCACTCTGGCCTGGGTAACAAGAGCGAAACTCCGTCTCAAAAGAGTTTAATTAATGCAAGCCTGGCCAAACAGAAGGACATGAGTTGATTATTACTCAAATCAGCCTCCCTGAGAACTCAGAGGGTGGCTAAGGTTTGTAATGGGTAATATACTGGCTGGCCAAGAGGATATAGAATTATCCTGTTGCTGATTGGTTCAGAATGAAATTATAGGGGTACAGAAAACAGTCCTCATGTGTTGGGTCCAAAGGACTGGTTGAGTCATGAGTCATTGGTCCCAATGGAGTCAGTTTGTTGTCAGAATGAAAAACTCAGAAAAACATCTCAAAACATCAACCTTAGGTTCTAAAATAGTGATATTATCTATAGGAGCAATTGGGGAAGTCACAAATCTTGTGACCTCTGACCACATGACTCCTGAGAAGCAAAAGATTATAGAAACTCTACATTTTATTAGAATTCATGCCCCTCCCATAATCCTAACCTTGTGACCTTTCATTAATTTTCTTTCTCTGACCAAGGAGGAGGGTTAATTTTAGGGAGGGACTGTTCTTCCTTGCTTCCAAGTTTAAGTATAAACTAAATTTCTCCCTTGGTTATCTTGGCTTATATCCAGGAATGAGTGAGGACAGCCAGCCTTTGAGGCTTAAAGCAAGATGGGGTCAACCATACTAGATTTCTCTCACTGTCATGATCTTTGCAAAGGTGATCTCACATTTATAAAAACCCAGTCATAGTTAAGTATACAGTTGATAACCTCATGAAAAGGAAGAGTATGCGAGATAAGAATCGCATCAGAGAAACTGGGACATGTGTGCCTTATTTACATAGCATAGTTTTAACTGATGTGGTTAGGGGATGAGTGGTGAACCTGCTAATAATTGGGATAGGAGCAGAAGCAGATGTATCGAGCTCATCTTGAGGTCCTCTAGCAGGTCCTCAATTTGTTATAATCCCTTTGTTTATATTTCTTAAAGTATAGAGCTGGAGAAACAGTATTTTGCATAGCAATGTTCACATGTGTTAGTAGGTTAACCCTTTTTTTCCTTTTGGAAAAAATGTGGAAGTAGTGAGAGGGACATTTATTGTTATTTAACCTGTTGCCTAATTTCTGTGTATTATATTTTGCCTCAAACATTAAATTTTCCAACTGTTCAAGCCATCTAAGGTAGACAAGCATTGTAGAGAACCATTGTGTCCTACTCAAAGCTGATATAACCATCTATTAAACAGATGGATGAATAAGGTCACTTGGGAAATGTGTTCAACTAAATAAACATATTGTTTCAGTGTTTTATTTGTCTATATGGGCAGTTAGGTAAGCCTGTTATTTCAGGTGGCATATGTGGAAGCATTTTGGTACTATGTGTAGGTGTCATAATGCTAAGCTTTCTTTTAGTTAATCCGGGAAGACTTCATGGAAGAGCATGAGTAGGTGTGCTTAAGGAACTGAGGGTGGCATGGATTGTTTTTGTGAAGAGCTTCAAAACCAAGGGGAACTATATCATATTTGAAATTAAGAGTAACAAGGTTTAATTTTTATTATATGAGATAGATGGAGAGGGTAAGATACCACTTTTTTTTTTTTAGATTTTATGTATGTTATACTAATTTCATGTTTACTTCTTTCCCCTTATATTTTTCAGTTACATTAAGAACATCTTGAGAGGAGGAATTATATCTCTTCTGCTTCTTTGCTATCCCTTATAGAACAAAATTATAGACATGCTTACAAAAATCTCAGTTTAAAAAAGGAAGTTTAACTTTCTTTTTTTTTTTTTCTTAAAGTTTTTTTTTCTGAGACGGAGTTTCACTCTTGTTACCCGGGCTGGAGTGCAATGGCGCGATCTCGGCTCACCGCAACCTCCACCTCCTGGGTTCAGGCAATTCTCCTGCCTCAGCCTCCTGAGTAGCTGGGATTACAGGCACGCACCACCAAGCCCAGCTAATTTTTTGTATTTTTAGTAGAGACGGGGTTTCACCACGTTGACCAGGATGGTCTCGATCTCTTGACCTCGTGATCCACCTGCCTCGGCCTCCCAAAGAAAAAAAGTTTAACTTTCAAATATGGAAGGTGTGAGCATTTCTAGTTAGTCATTGGGGGGAATGTGGGTCAAGATAGGGCATGGGGTAAAGAACTGGGGCAGAACATTGATAGTATTTCTCGTGTGAAGGGTTAAGCTGAGGCCATTGTGTCATGCTGAAATGGGACGGCATAGGTAAGCTCCTGAGCTGGCAGGTTAAACTAGTGATGGAACAGGAAACAATGACATCAACAGTGGCTTAGCATACAGGTGTGGATCAGGATTATTGCCAATCATAAGGAAACAGTTTGGGAATGCTATTCTGAATGAGCTTTGTGGCTCAGAATCTGTCTTAGGAAAACAGGCTTATATAGGACAGCACCAAGGATAAAATGCTTGTTCTTTACAGAGAAGAACTTGTTTGGACTTCCTACGATTTTATCACAGTGACTAAAACCTAACATATATGAGTTCTTATATTTAGTGCAGTTGTCCATTGAACAACATGGGTGTGAACGGTACGGGTCCATTTACAGTTAGATTATTTTTAAACCAAACGTGAATTGAAAATACAGTGTTAATGGGGTGTGCAACCTGCATATATGGAGGGCCGACTTTCCTATAGGCGGGTTCCACAGGGATATGAGTTTTCGTATGTGCTGATTTTGGTATATGCAGGGGTCTTCAGTCAGTGCCCTGCTTATACTGAGGGACGACTGTATACTGTATTTATTTAGTTTGGTTTGACCTTTAATGGTAGGGAATATGATTCCAGATAGTTTAACAGATTTTTTTAAAATTGTGAATTCTAGTGATCAGTATTTGTCAGACAGATCTTTTCTTGTTAGGCCATGTGACTAGTAGAAGGAAATGGTAATACCCTAATTTAATGAGATGTCTGAATTGAAAGGAGAACAGGTTACTATTTCTAGTTTACACAGGTAGGAGTAGAATAATGTGCACAGTTCCAGGTGGTTTTCCCTCTCTTCTAAGTACATTGGGGCTCGTCCTCTAATGGTTGTATAAGAGACATTAAATGTGGTAATTATGCTATTGAGGAATTTAAAATTTTTGTTTTGGTTGACATACTAAAACTTTAGATGGGATTATAAGAAATAGTCCTAGACAGCATCTCCAGTTTTTATCTCAAGCAGATTATTTGAACAAGACTTGTGTCATAAAGATTTTTTTTTTAAGTATGGAGTTTGGTTTCATTCAGTGCTTGCTTAGAGTATTTTTTTGAGCATCTGATACGTGCCAGATACTTCTAGGTACTTTATGCCTTTTATTTTATTTAATCTTCATGGGAACTTTAAAAGAAAGGTAATGGTATTTTCATTTTTAAAAGATGAGGACATTGAGGCTTTCTTAACGAAACAGAGTAACCACTCCTCTCATCTTCCTTGAAAAATATACCAATTGATGATCACAACTTGCTGATCATTGTGTCTAGTCCATTATACTCTAGTATGCTTTCATACTTCTGCTTCAGTCACATGAGTTGTACCCTTACCAAGAGCCAATTTTATTGGTTCCCAAACTTCTTAATAATTACTTATTTAAAATTAGGCAGATGGATTCATAAAGAAGATTATCTTATGAAAGCTGAGTTGAATGTTTGGAAAGAGTCAAAGACAAGGAGATACAAAACTTGCTATTGAATTAGGTGTAAATAAGACAACATTAATAAATTGGAGAAAAATCTGTATGACTCTGAATTTATTTCTTTGCAAATACATTGGTTTTTGTTATACTTTGAAGTTGAGGTCCCCAGCCTTTTTGGCACCAGGGATTGATTTTGTGGAAGACATTTTTCTGTGAATGATGGGCGTTGCAGGGGATAGTTTTGGGATGAAACTGTTCCACCTCAGATGATCAGGCATTAGATTCTCATAAGAAGCATGCAATCTGGATCCCTTGAATAGTTCACAACAGGGTTCATGCGCCTGTGAAAATCTAATGCGACCTGATCTGACAGGAGGTGCAGCTCAGGCCGTATTGGTTCCTACCCGCTGCTCACCTCCTGCTGTGCAGCCTGGTTCCTAATAGGCCACAGACTAGTAGCAGTCAGGGGCCCAGGGGTTGTGGACCCCTGCTTTAAAGAAGCAAGGTAAGTACTGTGGAGAATGTGTTACAAGTTTGGCTCAAGCAAGAAAGGCAAAGTGGAAAACTAATCCAAGGACCCATACTCAGAAAAGGGTTTTCTTTGTTTTTTTTTTTTTTTGAGACAGTCTTGCTGTGTCACCCAGGCTGGTAGACTGGAGTGCAGTAGCGTGATACTGGCTCACTGCAACCTCCGCCTCCCGGGTTTAAGTGATTATCCTGACTCCTCAGTAGTTGGGATTACAGGCGCCCGCCACCACACCTGACTCATTTCTGTATTTGCAGCAGAGACGTGGTTTCACCATGTTGGCCAGGCTGGTCTTGAACTCCTGACCTCAGAGTGCTGGGATTTCAGGCATGATCCATCCAAAAAAGGTTCTTGATACTGACTTTGGAACCAAATGAAAATAAGATATGAGATAATGACATAGGAAGACTAAAATGTCAGCTTTATTAATGATAAGATGGTAAGAATTCATGGCTTTAGAGCTGCTGCTGCCAAAGGAGCTTGCCAGTACTGCAAAGAAAATACCCAGAATTTCTGTCTTAGACCATTCCATAATTGGAAGAATAGTGCCAATTAGTAATATTGACAGCTTTTTATTACATTAGCTTCACATATACCAGAACCATGCATACCAGGCGACAAGCTTGCTTCCCTTGGGGATAAGGTAGGTAAGGGAGAGGAAGGAGTTCTTTAAGCTAGAAGGCTGAGGTTAGAAAAAGGTTATTCCTAAATTAACGTTTGGTTATGTCTTATATTTAAAGATATTTAAGGTAATTTCAGGCTTATTCATTATATTTTTAATATATTTTGGAAGTTATGAAAATGTATTGCATAGCTGAGAAGGAACATTCAAGTCTAGTCCTATATGATTTATAAGTTTGTGCCCCCTATCCTTTTTGTTTTTTTGAGACGGCGGCTTGCTCTGTCACCCAGTCTGGAATGCAGTGGCACTCATTGCAGCCTCCGCCTCCTGGGTTCAAGCTGTTCTCCTGCCTCAGCCTCCTGAGTAGCTCAGACTACAGGCAGCTGCCACCATGCCCTGCTAATTTTTATATTTTCAGTAGAGACAGGATTTTACCATGTTAGCCAGGGTGATCTTGAACTTCTGACCTCAAGTGATCCACCTGCCTTAGCCTCGCTAAATGCTGGGATTACAGGCATAAGTCACTGCACCCAGCCTGTGTGCATTTCACTAAAATCACATGTATTGAGGTTTCTTTGGGGCACTCTCCTGCTTGCTTTTTCACATTTCTTATCTACGTACCTAAATTTTCCCCTTGGGACTTTGACCACAGAACCTGTTTTGTTTCAGTTAGAATAATCCTCAATCTGGAAATCATGTATTAAACGACATAATGGGATGGAATTGTAGCCTATAAAATGTGAAGAGAAAGAGAAGATTACCACCTAAGAGCTCTAAATACTTCAAATGCATCTGGTATCCAGATCAGAGGAGTCACATTGAAAGAATTTGTGGATAGCTCCTCATACACTGTTGTTTTTTTTTTTTTTTGAAAGTAATTAATGTACATTAATTTGCAAAAAAAAGTTCTTACATAAAAAATGTTAGTCACCAGTGTGGTGAAACATGGAAGTTAATAGATGCAGTGGTTCCTTTGTTGTCTTAGCTGAGATGATGAATTCATTTTTATACTTTAAGAGGATCACTCATCAACTGTAGTGTCTTAGAAAGGCATGTTTAGGATTTGAGCTACTGAAAATGTTCTTGTAGGAATAGTTAAAAAACGGGAATGGGAAGACTAGAGTGTATGGGAATAATACTCTCTAGATTTTTGAATGCTGTCATGTAGAAGATGTTATAGATTTTTCTGGTGTTCCTCTAGAACAGAGGTAGGAATTTTTTTTTGCAAAAGACCAGGTAAACATTGTGGGCTTTGTGTCACCGCTTAACTCTGCCATTGTAATATGAAAGCAAGCAACCATAGAGAATATATGGTAAACAAACGGGTGTGTCTGTAGTTCATCAAAACCTTATTTGTTAAAACAAGGAGTGGGCCGGATTTCACCAGCCAGTAGTGTGCGAATCTCTTCTCTGAAAGAGCATCATTTCCATGTCAGTCTCAAAGTTTAAGAGAACTTTCTGAGAGAACATGGGTTTAAGCAGTGCAGAAGACTGTTGAGGGGCCTAGAGTCATGTTATTACAGCAGCAGTCTAGCATGCTGTTGACTCTTAAGCTAACAAGAAGAGAGGGCCAGAGGACTCACAAGACTTCAGCCAACTTTTCTCCACAAATTTTCTGTGCGTCTCTGACAGAAGTTTTCTGATTTAGTCATTAATATTTACAGTTTAATGGCAAAACATCCAACTCAGTAAATAAGTCTGTATTAAACTTGGCTCTCTGTGATTCTGCTTAACTTATTTTATAGTTTCACTGTATTTTATCCAGTACGGTATTTCATTTTACATATTGTATGTATGCATTTTATATAATAAAGTATGTATTTTACTGTGTATATGTAAATATTGTATCTATAACATACATACATGGGGGATTGGTTCCAGGACCCCTGCAGGTAACAAAATCTGTGGATGCTCAAGGCCCCTATATAAAATGGCATAGTTCTTGCATATAACCTGTGCACATCCTCCTATACAATTTAAACCATTTCTAGATTACATATAATACCTAATACATAAATAGTTGTTATACTGTGTTGTTTTTTATTTGTATTCCTTTTTATTGTTTTAATTTTTCCCCAAATGTTTTTGATCTGAGGTTGAATGAATCTGCAGATACAGAAACTGAACCTACCTAGGGGCTGACTATATACACAATAAAACAATACAAATTTTAATGTATGATAAAATTAGTTTTGAGTTCTATTTTGATAGATGTATACAGTCTAATCAAGATACAGACCATGTCCATCATTCCAGAAATTACCCACTTTGAGTCAGATTTCTTCAATACCTTTGTCTTGGAACCAGTCATCTGATTTCTATCACTGTGAATTACCTTTAGCCTATTCTAGAAATAACTTCATAATAATGAAATTGTACAGGTTAAACTCTTGTGTCTGACTTTTTTGACTCAAAATGTTTTCAACATTCATCTAAGTTGTTGCGTGCATCAGAAATTAGTTATCTTAGTTGAATAAGTTTTCCACATACCAGTGCTTATTTGGCCATTCATTTGTGGATGTATATTTGGACGTTTTAGAGTTTTTAAGCTATTATAAATCTGTTGTGAAATTCTATGTAAGGATTTTTTATGGTCATTTATTATTTTTCTTGGATACATGCTAAGCAGAGGAAATGCCAAGTCATGTTGTTAACTGTGTGGTTAATATTCTGCAGAAGTGGAAAAGTGTTTTTTTAAAGTGGTTGTACCATTTTATAGTCCCGTATTGATAGGATTTGACTGTGTTCCCACCCAAATCCCATCTTGAACTGCAGCTCCCATAATCCCCTGTGTCATAGGATTCCCCATGTGAATCATGGGGGCGGGTTTTCCCCGTGCTGTTGTTGTGATAGTGAATGTTTTGTGAGATCTGATGGCTTTACAAAGAACAGTTCCCCTGAACACGCCGTGCTACTATGTAAGATGTTGCCTTTGTTTCTCCTTCACCTTCCACCATGATTGTGAGACCTCCCAAGCATGTGGAGTTGTGAGTCCATTAAACCTCTTTTTCTTCTTATTTTTTTGAGATAAATTCTCACTCTGTTGCCTAGGCTGGAGTGCAGTGGCGCCATCTTGGCTCCCTGCAACTTCTGCCTCATTGGTTCAGGCTATTCTTCTACCTCAGCCTCCTGAGTAGCTGGGAACACAAGTGCGTGCCACCACACCCAGCTAAGTTTTGTATTTTTAGTAGAGTTGGGGTTTCGCCATGTTGGCCAGGCTGGTCTCAAACTTCTGACCTCAGGTGATCCACCCACCTTGGCCTCCCAAAGTGCTAGGATTACAGGCGTAAGCCACCACATCCGGCTGAAACCTCGTATTTATTTATTAAGTATTTGTGAGACAGATCCTCACTCTGTTGCCCAGGCTGGAATACAATGGCATGATCTCAGCTCACTGCAACCTCTCCCTCCCCAGTTAAAGTGATTCTTCTGCCTCAGCCCCCTGCGTAGCTGGGATTACAGGTGTGCGCCACCATGCCTGGCTATTTTTTGTATTTTTAGTAGAGACGGGATTTCACGTTGGTCAGGCTGGTCTTGAACTCCTAACTTTGTGATCTGCCCAACTTGGCCTCCCAAAGTGCTGGGATTACAGGTGTGAGCTCCTGCACCCGGACCAAAACCTTTTTCTACATAAATTACCCAGTTTTGGGTATTTCTTCATGTAGTATGAAAATGTACTAATATGCACATGTAACACATTACTGTTGCAGTTGCTCAACATCCTCTATCGTACTTGGTATTTTCAGTCATTTTAAGTTTTCATATTTGTGTAGTAGTATCTCATTATCGTTTTAATTTGCATTTCCCTGATGGTTGATGATGTTGAACATTTTTTGTGTGTTTGTTGTTTATTTGTGTATCTTTTGCCTGTTTTTAAATCAAGTTGTCAGCTTTTTATTAAATTTAAAGGGCTCCTTATAATTTTGGATATAAAATCTTTTGTCAGTTATATGTATTATGAATATTTTCTCCCAGCCTTTTCATTTTCTGAACAGTCTTTAGAGGGGTATTAGGTTTTTATTTTGATGGACTCATTTACCAAAGCTTTCACTATCTTGTCTAAAAAACATCTTTGATTACTGCAAAATTGTGAAGAATTTTTCTTGTTTTTTTTTCCCGAAGTTTTATAATTTTAGATTTTACATAGAGTTTCCTTTTTTTTGGAGGCAGTTTTGCTGAGTCAGCCAGGCTGAGATGCAGTGGTGCGATCTCAGCTCATTGCAGCCTCTGCCTCCTAGGTTTAAGTGATTCTCCTGAATCAGCTTCATGAGTAGTTTAAATTACAAATGTGTGCCACCATGCTCGGCTAATTTTTGTATTTTTAGTAGAGATGAGGTTTTGCCATGGTGGCCAAGCTGGTCTTGAACTCCTGGTCTGAAGTGACCTCGAATGACTTGACCTCCAAAAGGGCTAGGATACAGGCGTGAGCCAGTGCACCTGGCTTTACATGTATCTTAACCATTTGAAATTAATTTTTGTTTACAGTGTGAGAGAGTGGTTCTTCCACTACATAGTTGGTTGTTCCAGCACCACTTGTTTGAGACTATCCTGTCTTCATTTATTTATTTGGTGCATTAATTGAATATCCTTTGATCACATGTATTTGAATCTATTTCAGTACTCTCTTATTTTTTCTGTTAGTCATTATGTCTATTGTAATTTATGCCCCCCCGACTTTGTTTTTCCTTTTAAAAATTATTTTGCCTGTTCTGAGCCTTTGTACTTCCATATGCACTTTAGAATCACCTTGCAGTTTCATTTTAGAAAGGCTTGCTCGAATTTTGGTTGGAATTGCAATTATTTGTTTTATTTTTTGCTACTCCTCTACTTTATTACCTGGAGAAAAGTTTACTTTGTAATATGCTTTATGGGTCGTTCAGATGTGTTGCTTTTATTTTATTTTTAAAATTAACTTGGAGTAAAATTGACTTTTTCTGGTGTATAATTCAGTAAACTTTAATACATGTGTAGTTCTGTGTAACTCATACTACGGTCAAGATATATACAGTGCTATCACCCTGTAAACCATGTTCAGGCTGTTACTTTCCTCTTTTCTCACCTGTTAATCCCTGGCAGCCATTCTGTTCTCTATTACTGTAGTTTTATCTCTTGGAGACTGCATATAAATGTAATCATACAATGCAGTATGTAATGTTTTGAGACCGGCTTCTTTCCCTACACATAATTACCTTTGAGATTCATCTATGTTGTGTATATCAGTAGTTCATTCCCTTTCATTGCTGAGTGGTACTACATTATATGGATGTACCATAATATGTTTATTTATATCATAGGACAGTTGTGTTGTTTATAGTTCTTGGAGATGAGTAGAGTGGCTATGAACATTTTTGTGCAGGTTTTTATATGAACATAAGTTTTCAAATCTCACCTAGGAATAAGATTACTGGATCATATGATAATTTGTAGAGTTTGCTTGATTAATTGATTGATTGATCAGTTGATTGATTGATTGAGTCATGGTCTTGCTCTGTCACTGAAGCAAGAGTGCAGTGGTGTAGTCATAGAAAACTGCAGCCGCAAACTCCTGAGCTCAGCTGATCCTTTCACCTTAGCTTCCTGAATAACTGGGACCACAGGTACAAACCAACACACCTGGTTAACTGGCTAATTTTATTTTTATTTTTTATAGAGATGGGATCTTGCTATGTGGCCCAGGTTGGTCTCAAACTTCTGGCTTCAAGCGATTCTCCTGTCTCAGCCTCTCAAAATGCTTGGATTATAGTAATGAACCACTGTGCCTGGCCTTGTTTCTTTTTAATAAGTGTTTGTTTCTCATGTTGAAAGTAATCACATTCATTAGAAAGATTTGGGATATGTGGACTTAAATAAATAATTGGAAAACTATCGCCATTGTCTTCCTGCTGAAACTCAAACACTAGAAATTTCAGTTTGTCTCCTTTTCTTCCTCTTCCTCCTCCTCTTTTTCTGTTTGTACCTAGTGGTAATCGTATTGAAAAACATAATTTCCATCTTTATCTTAATTGCTTATTTATATATAAGACTCACTTCTTAACAATTTTCTGATTAGTATGTGACACATTAGCTGCCATGTGTATAACCATAATTCACGTTTATAGAAGTGAGTTACTGTGGTGGTATTTTAGACAGTGTGACTGGCTCGTGTGAGATAGTTTTCACTGAATAACCTTTATTTATTTGTCTATCCAACCAGTTTCCTATCTCAAGGATTATACAGTTGATGCCATCCACTTGATTTGCCATTCAGACTGAATAAAGCCTTAAGGCAGCTACCTACTTGTCATTTTCTTATTGTGCGAAAGATTATTTCTGTAGTAAACTTGCCTTCTAAATTAATAATGTTGTTTGTATTCTTGAATGGAACAGCATGCAAATATTTCCATGTAATTTTAGAAATAAGATGCTGCTGTCTATATTTTTCTACCTCTTACCTTTATTTTTAAGTGTTGTGGGCTACTCCTCTGTTCAGAACATTGGCTCCTGTCTAGTGATTGCTAAGTCCTTGACCTGGCCTTGTGGAACTCGAATAAACATATTCTTTTCTGCATTTGGTTGAAGTGTTTGTCAGTGATCTTCCTATCATCTTTGCAGCCAGTAGCTTGGCTAAAAGGACTGTTTGGCTTGAGGTTTAGTGGATCAGATCAGTCTTCCGAGGCTTTCTGACCTGGCTTCTCACCGTGGTTGAATATTAGAGAGTACCATTAAGCTAATAATCAGACCCTATAACTCAGAATTTAGACATGAAAAAAAGCAGCTTCTTTACTCATTTAGTGGGACAAAATTCTTTGGTTCTGGGTAATGTGGAGTGAACGCACGCACTCTTTCTTTAGAAATGAATGTAATTATAAAACCTGGACAGAATACGTGGTCAGTAGCTGCAGGCAGATTGTGAAAGAACATCAGATTTAAAAATACAAACAAACCTCCAGGATCCTCTCAGTACAGCCAAGAATCTAGAAGTGAACACTGTAGAAAAACATAGCCAGATCCAGAAGCCCTCTAGCTCTGGCTTCAGCGGTGAGAAAGGATGAAAAGCTTAGAGGGAGTTGAAGTCATCCCTTGTTATTTTTTCCTTTCCTTTTTCCCTATTTTCTTACAGCTCAGTTCCAGGCAATTGCATGGTAATGACACCAGCTGGCAGCTGTTGGGTGCAGGAACCAAAACTGTGGGAGGGTAACTTCAGCTCTGTTTGATGGAACCATAGTTCCAAGAAGCAGAGCCAAAGCCCATTGCTGTTTTTACTGTATCCTTTCAGTGTTTTACACCAAACTAGGGCAGTTGTCAAAGTGGCCTCTTCCAGGCAGCAGTACACAAAAAACATCCTCAGGAAATTGGAAAAGAGAGGAAAGAGCTTGGGAAGAGACCTCATGAAGTCGTATACAAACACCTTGGCTCATGAATCTGATCTTAATTAGCATATTTTACAAAGACTTTAAAAACAGGTATGGGATGGAACTCCATCCAGGTTGCAGACTTACCATTGGGTGGCACAACCACAGGAATAATCCAAATAGCAATGCAAAGGCTTTGAAAACTGAATCGACGTTGGAACTACAACCTCCAGAGGGCATATTGGAACTTGCAACCTGAACTAACCAGGTTGATTGCCTGCTAAAAGAAAAATATAAATACACTTTGTAGGATTTAAGAATATCCTAATTTTTTTTGTTTTGTTTTGGTTTCTTGAGACAGGGTCTTAATTCTTTCTTGCAGGCTGGAGTGCACTGGTAGTCAGGGCTCACAGCAGCCTGGACCTCCCAGGATCAAACGATCCTCCTACCTCAGCCTCCTGAATAGCTGGGACTACAGGCACATGCTGCCACACCCGGCTAATTTTTAAATTTTTTGTAGAGAGGAGGTCTCACTGTCTTGCCCAGGCTGGTCTTGAACTCCTGGGCTCAAGTGATCCTCCCACCTAGGCCTCCAAGAGTGCTGTGATTACAGGCATGAGCCACTGCCTCTGGTTCATCCTTAGTTTTACAGCACATTATTCAGAATGTCAAGGATATAATCCAAAATTACTTGATATGCAAAAGGCCACAAATAATTCACACTGATAAAGGCAGTAACAGATACCAGTGACAAGATAATATAAATATTGGAATTATTTGACAAAGACTTTAAACTCTCCATTATGAAAATGCTTGAACAAGCAACTGTAAATATTTCTGCAGCAAATGTTACACTAAAAGTATGAGCAAAAAAGTAGAAGGTAAAGAGGAAACTAAATTTTAGAACTAAAAAAGTGATAACTGTAATTGGAAGAACTGTGGATGGACTCAGTAACAGAATGGAGATGAAAGAGGAAAGAGTCAGTGAATGAAGATAGGTTAATAGAAATTTTTCAATCTGTGCAATAAAGAGAAAAATGAAAAAAGGCAAACTTTAGAGTTTCAGAAAACTGTGAGCTACTGTGATGCAGAAAAAAATATTTGAAGAAATAAGTGCTGAAAACTATTATTGTGTTGAAAGTCATAGAAGTATACATTTAAGTGAAAAAAAGTCAATTTACTGCATGAGAATTTAAAAAATAATTTGAAGAGGTTCTGGCGCGGTGGCTCACGCCTGTAATCCCAGCACTTTGGGAGGCCGAGGCGGGTGGATCACGAGGTCAAGAGATCGAGACCATCCTGGTCAGCATGGTGAAACCCCGTCTCTACTAAAAGTACAAAAAATTAGCTGGGCATGGTGGCGCGTGCCTGTAATCCCAGCTACTCGGGAGGCTGAGGCAGGAGAATTGCCTGAACCCAGGAGGCGGAGGTTGCGGTGAGCCGAGATCGCACCATTGCACTCTAGCCTGGGTAACGAGCGAAACTCTGTCTCAAGAAAAAATAATAATAATAATATGAAGAAGGACTGGTATTATATGAAGGCAGTAACATGGAGTTTTTATTTTATAGTAGTTAAATTCTGACTCCTGTGACTTTGGGTATTATTGATTTCAAAGTTAATGATGGCAAATGTTTTTCCCATGTTATCTGAACTGAATCAAAACTTGGTGTGAATAGTGGTGGCAAGATACTGACTTTTTTAAGAGCAGTTTGGTTATGCACAATAATTTGGCTTATTATGGCTCTTCTTTTCTTTTCTTTCTTTTTTTTTTTTTTTGAGACAGAGTTTCGCTGATATTACCCAGACTGGAGTGCAATGGCACGATCTTGGCTCACCGCAACCTCCGCCTCCTGGGTTCAAGCAATTCTCCTGCCTCAGCCTCCTGAGTAGCTGGGACTACAGGCGTGCACCACCATGCCCAGCTAATTTTTTTTTTTGTATTTTTAGTAGAGACGGGATTTCACCTTGTTGACCAGGATGGTCTCGATCTCTTGACCTTGTGATCCACCTGCCTCGGCCTCCCAAAGTGCTGGGATTACAGGCGTAAGCCACTGCGCCCGGCTTATGTCTCTTATTTTCTAAGCTATAGAAGTTTTCTACTTGTGAGGGACTGCAGGGACATGAACAGCTCTGAGAAAGAAAGCAGGTTTTTACTTTTCTACTTAGGGAATTTTATGATATATTAGTAAAAATTACTAGCTTTCTTGCTTATTTAATTCTAAAGATGTACCGTTAACTCGAATTTCACAGCTCTGTAGACATTTGGTAGGGATTATACAGGCCCAAAAGGAAAGCAAACACCGGAGTATCTACTGCAAGGGAACACAAATAAGACTGGTTTAGAAATGGGTATGATGAATTGGCATGTAAGAGTACACGTAAATGCTGTTTGCTCTCTAAAAGAAGGTTCACTCAAAGCTATTCATCCTGCAGACGTATTTAATGATATGCTGGTGATGAATTTCAGACCCCAGTAGTATATAGTTCAATTTAGTTTTATTGGTGAGCTACTTTAAATCTTTGATCAACACATTAGTTTTGATAGTACCTGCTTGGATTTGGATACAATTTAACACTTGATTAGGCAAATGGCTTCTCTTTTCTTAGGGGTACGTGGATCACCTAATTGATATATATTGGAATTGATCACATTTCAGATTTTGCTTGAGTCACTAAGATTATTTTTGTTGTTTTGGGGTTAAACTATTATGTTATGAATGGAAGAATCTTTAGGTTTTTGCTTTTCTTGTTGATGACTTTCTTTTTCTTATTTTGCCATATGTTTTGTCACTACACTTGACCACTCTGGGTAGTCAAGAAGAGCTTGCCCTTTATTGAGTTGAGCTTGTAGCTGAATTAAATAATATTTGCCACCTGTGAAAGGGATTTCAGTGTTGGAGAAACAAGGGAAATTAATAATGTTTTCTTATAAGGTCATATATGGTTTCATATGTTCAACCTTGTTTCTTACGGTTGTAAACAGGTTCATATGTTATGACAATGAATTTAACATTTAAGAGAATACATTTTTAAAGATACACACATAAATATACATTTATAAGGATATGTATGTAGTTATAAAAGCACTCTCATACATGTATATTTTTCATTTTATACTCATGATACAGTGAATTTGACAGTACAATTGTCTCTGTTTTACATATGAAGGACCAGTACCTAATTTAAATGACTTCCCAAAGCCACATATTTAATAAGGAGTAAATAGTGACTTAAACCTAGAACTAGGACACTGTTTTCTTGGTCAGTGTTATATCCATTTCACAATGTTGCCTTTAACAAACAGTAAGAAATAAGAATCTGTAAATTTTACTATTTGAACAGGGGATGTTGTCATTTAAAATTCTTTTGCTTTGATTTCTCCTTTTTTTTTTTTTTAGGAACATACAATTTCCAATTTTGTGGGTATCATAGAAGAAAGAATGTCAACATAAAATATTTTTCTCAACATATAAGTTTCCAGACCACTACACATGTTAGAAACTAACATATTAAGATTTTCTTAGTGCTTTTATGTGTATTTAACATGAATTCTTTTATTCTTAACAACCTCCCAATGAGATAGGTATAGTTACCTTAATATTTTTCTCAACATATAAGTTTCCAGACCACTACACATGTTAGAAACTAACATATTAAGATTTTCTTAGTGCTTTTATGTGTATTTAACATGAATTCTTTTATTCTTAACAACCTCCCAATGAGATAGGTATAGTTACCTTAATTACCAGATAAAGAAACAGTCTTGGGAATCTGAGTAATCTGTATGGGTCATAGTGAATGAATTGGGAGTTTAAACTTCCAAAGTGATTAAAGGATAGTGTTTACTGAAAGAGTAATTTTATGTTATTTTATTTTAGAGATAATTTCTTGCTCTTTCACCCTTCTGGAGTGTAGTGGCATGACTGTGCTTACTGCAGCCTTGAACTCATGGGCCCAAGTGTTTCTGTCACATTAGTTTCTCAAGAAGCTAGGACTACAGGCATGCACACCATGCCTGGCTGATTTAAAAAATGTTTTTGGTAGAGGTGGGGTCTCATAGCCTCGGCTGGTTGCTAATTCAGTTGGCCTCCCAAAGTACTGCAAATATAGGTGTGAGCCACTGGTGCCCAGCCTCTGAAACAGTAATTTATAAATAAGAGTGTGAAAAATGTTTGTAGTCTCGTCACAAGGTGCTTTTAATGGACTTTGACGGGTGGTTTAGATAAGTTAAAAAAATTTAAAATTTTTTCTTCATTTTTTTGGGGAAAAAAACACCAAAAGCCTGGTTGTCAGGATTAGAAGACTCCTAACTGAGGTCTTGTGGAATTAGAAAAGTGAATCAGGATGAGATTGTGAGAAGCCTTGACTCAGGGGTCGCCATCCCCCCCGCCCACCCTGGAGAACCCGGTTGCACAGCAGGAGGTGAGTGGTGGGCAAGCAAACATTACCCGGTAAGCTCCACCTCCCAGATCAGCGATGGCATTAGATTCTCATAGGAACGCAAACCCTATTGTGAACTGTACGTGTCGGGGGATCTAGGCTGCACACTTCTTATGAAAATCTAACTAATGCCTGATGATCTGAGGTGGAACAGTTTTATCCCGAAACCATCCCTTCCCCTACCCCTGGTCCCTGGTGCCACAAAGGTTGGAGACTGCTGCCTTGACTCACACATTGAATAGTTTTGGGCTTTGAGAGGTTCTTGAAAGATTTTGAGCATTTTGGTTTTCCCTAAGTGTGTTGTGGAATTCTTTGAACAGCACACCAGTGATAATGGTAATGAAGGCATCTTGATATAGATAAAGGTTTTATTTTTTTTAACTGAAGAAGTCATAGGAATGGAATAAAGGTTGGAGAAGAGACATTTTAAAGGGGAGGTTGACTGCATTTGTAATCTGGCATTTCTCTTTGGTTTATACTAGAAGTAAAATTGCCGGGTCATGTAATAACTCTGTTTACTATTTTGAGAAACTGCCAGACTGTTTTCCAGAGTAGCTGCACCATTTTACACTCCCACCAGTAGCATATGAGGGTTCTAATTTTCCAAATCCTTGGCAGCACTTGTCTTTATTTGTCTTTTTAATTATAGCCTGCCTAGTAGTTGTGAAACATGGTATCTCATTGTGGTTTTGGTTTGCATTTCCTTAGTGGCTGCTCATGGTGTTAAACATCTATTTTATGTGCTCGTTGGCAATTTGTTTATTTTCTTTGGAGAACAATTTTGATTATTTGCCCATTTTTTAATTGAAAATTTAAAAAAAGTACTGAGTTGTTACATTTGTTTATAAAATATTCTAAATACAAATTCCTTATGTGATTCTGTAGATTCTTTTTGGTTTCTTATAGTTTTCGTGATGTCCTCTTTACCGTTTTTTGTTTGTTTGTTTTTAATTATTTCTTTTTTTTTTAGTACCACTTCTCAGGGACTTTTAAGTAGAGCAGAGAACAGAGAGAAGGAAATTCTGTAATATTTTCCTCTGTGTAGAAGAATTTTTTGAACATTTCCTTATTGTAAATCAAAGGATTGGTAGAGCTGCACATAACTAGCATGTTGGGATGATATGGTTATTTCAATTAAGAGAAGTCAATTGTTTTTAACTGGAAGTGAAAAGATTTAAAGTAAGATCATTTTCTTATTTTGATTGTTGTGAGGTGATAAAATCTGGTAATAAAGTAGTTTAAAAAATGACATCCTCTGCAGATTTAAAAAAGTAGTATAAGTGGCCAGGCACAGTTATACTACAGCTCACGCCTGTAATCCCAGCAATTTGGGAGGCTGAGGCAGGCTGATGACCTGAGGTCAGGAGTTCGAGACTAGCCTGGCCAACATGGTGGAACCCCGTCTCTACTAAAAATATAAAAATTAGCTAGGTTTGGTGGCCCATGCCTGTAATCCCAGCTACTTGGAGGCTGAGGCAGGAGAATGGCTTGCACCCAGAAGGCAAAGGTAGCAGTGAGCTGAGATTGTGCCAGCCTGGGTGACAAGAGTGAAACTCCATGTCAAAAGAAAAAAAGGTTGTATAAGCTGCCTAACTGTAGGATGAGGTAAGTGGACAGTAGAAGATCAAGAGATAGAGTGAGAATAGAAGATAAGGAGATAAGGAAGCCAGTCTGGATTGTCCTCTTCTATTACGTTGGGTCTTGGTAGCAATTTTGACTGCTTTGGAAAATGGTTCAGTTTTTTATGAGCATATGTTTTATTCCTTTAGTTCTCTGATGTTGTAACAAGTACCCTTGCTTTTTAATGGACAAATTAACTGAAAGGTAGTATCAATTTTAGTATTGATTTCCGTTTCCTTTTTCATTCTTATGAATACGTAGTTGATCTGTCTCACACATATGTACTTACACATGTCATTTAATTAGATGTGGCAGAAAATCAGTATTCCTTTTTCAGGAAGGACTTTATTTCTCATGCTTGTGCTAAAACACATGTGTTTATTGAACCAAATCATAGCACATTACTACATTGAACACTGTAAAGTGAAATAAGCTGTCTTAAAAACAGTTTGATGGATTTCTAGGGGTAAGAAGTTTTAATTACAAAATTAAATAGGCTTTAATATTTGTAAGAGTTTGAGGAAAAAAATCAAGTGAGAAAATTTCTGTTCTGATTTTATTAGAAAGAGATTAATAGCTTTTTATTCAAAATGTCTGATTAGGAAGTTCTGGGGTAGGGCAAGCTGTAAATAAGAGTGTGGGGCAGGTACGGTGGCTAATGCCTAGCACATTGGGAGGCTGACGTAGGAGGACTGCTTGAGGCTGGGAGTTTGAGACCAACTTGGGGAACATAGTGAGATCCATCTCTATAAAAATAAGAAAAGTAGATGGTGCATGCCTGTGGTCCAAGCTACTCAGGGGGCTGAGACAGGGGGATTGCTTGAGCCCAGGAGTTGGAGATTGCAGTGAGCCATGACCATTCCACT
The DNA here is from genome assembly GCA_031835075.1 of Saguinus oedipus. Taxonomy (NCBI): domain Eukaryota; kingdom Metazoa; phylum Chordata; class Mammalia; order Primates; family Cebidae; genus Saguinus; species Saguinus oedipus. The sequence continues at coordinate 1,172,160 of CM063176.1, forward strand.
GCACTCCTGCTGGGTGACAGAGACCCCATCTCATAAAGAAAGAAGATATGGGAAGGAAGAGAGGGAGAGAGAAAAAGAAAAGAAAAAAGGATCTGGGTACTGTTTTGTAATATCGCAGATTGAGTCTTTGGCTTCAGAGTTCTACAGGTGATTCACCTGCCTGAAATACACTATTCTTATCTTTGCATTCTTGCCAAAGCATGTCCTTTCTTTAATTAGGATAATAAAGTATAACTTGCAAGGTAAAAAAAAAAGTGACAAAGAAGTCATAGAGTTTATGTAAAAGTTTTTTATAGTAAGCGCTTTTGTTATTAGTAGGAAACTGTTACTTTGGGAGCAGGGGAAGGAGGATAAGGGAGATCTGCATTTTTCTTTAGCTAGTCCTTGTTCAAGTATATCAAGTATATGGTAGACATAGAGATAGAAGTTGGAATTGTATTCAAGTGCAGTGGTTTCTTGGGCATATGTAAATACATGCACGTTATTTATACTGTAGTTAGCTGAGAGTTAGAACACTGGATAGGTGATTAGGCCTTTCTCTGATGTTTTTTTCTTGTGTGAATGAGGAAAAAGAAAAAGGTACTCCAATTGCTGTGGTTTCTGTGGTATGGTATACGGTGCCTAGCTCAATTGTCAAATGATACTTTCCCCTTAACTTCTCTACATCTGACCCGTATACTCAACCTCATTGTGTAGCCAGACTGCTTGGTGTATCTCCATTTCATACCATTAATTCACAAAACTTACAAAGTGTTCTTCCACTTGTTACCTTTTTGATTTGATTAATTTTTTAAAGGTACATTGAAGACTATCTTCTAGTGTGTCAAGGTTGAGTGAACACATGCGTGTTCATTTTTCTGTGTAATTGATAGTTCATTAATTAATGCCTGATGTCTTATAATAGAACTTGGGTTTTTTTTGGTTACATATTTGTTCAGTGACATATTTTTGTTTGGTTACATATTGAAAGTCATCTCCTGCTTTACCCTCTTTCTGAGGCTCTGTGAAGTATTTCAACCTCAGTCTTCTTATATTGTTAGCAGTTCCTTAATTGTCATTTATATACCCAGGTATTTCACTTGGTTTCCCATTCAGGTTGTTTATGTTTTCTGATCATTTGTGGAATTCATTCATACCTCTCCATCTACTTCAGCAAATGTTTTCTGGTCCTGGGTTTTGTTTCTCTGTCAGACCCTTCCTTACCCATGACTAAAAAAATTCTTAATTCCGTCATAACTTGCGCTTTTATTTTTAGAAGATTCCACACGGACCACATGGACTATTACTTCGAATAGTCCGTGTGGAATCTTCCTACCCGGCCACCACATAAATTTTGTTCCCTGTCTGTGGGTTGTGCTTACTTATTGAGTTAGTGTATCTTCTTGTTCCAGACTGGCTTTTCAGAATTCATGAGACTCATTTATCTGTACAGTTTTAGGTTTCTTCTGGACCTCCTAAAGGACAAGAAGAGTTACTAGTAATATTCCTGCCCTCTACCACTTAGGTGCCACGGTTCTTTGAGATTGTCAGAAGTCATTATTGCCTGTCATTCAGACCTAATAATTTCTTTATATTAGTATAACTATTCATTTATTCCATTAAATACTGAAGCAGAGTCCATGAGTATCTCTGTTGTCTCACTCTCTTTCCTGAATAGGAACTTTTATTACTGGCTTTTTGAGTAACTTGTAACTAATCTTCAGGATTTTTCTTTCTTTCTTTTGAAAAAGTGTCTTCTGTCTGCGAAAACATGATTATATGGATTATTTTTTATCTTCCCATTATCAAGTACATTTTTAATGCAACAGAACAGCAAAGAATTCTGAACTGTTAATTTCTTGTTCAATCTAGATTCCTTATTTTATTTATAATATGGACTGTATATTTGACTGTGGAGCCTATCTTGACATCATGATGGCTGTTTATACTTTAATTGTATTTGGTAAAAAGTAAATTGAACTTACTCCATTTGTCTTCACCAGTGATTCAGTATCAGAAAAGCTCTTTGGCAAGTGCATAACCTGACTGAAATGTCAGGGAACAGATGGAAAGGAGTTTCATAGGAATTGGCTGAATATTAGGAGTTTGACTTTCTGAAAAGTTCCTGACTTTTCTTTCCTGCAGAAGTGATATGAAGAAGAGCCCAGCTTTCAAAAGAAGAGACAACTGTTTTTAGGCTGGTATTAAGTAGGAGAAGATAAAAGCCCTTTCAAATGAGGTCTTTACCCTATGATTTATTTATTTTTGAAGAGACTTGAGCTCTCAGAATATCAGGAATATCTCATGATCAGATGTAGACACAAAAAACAGTTTAGAGCCAATATAAATAGTTCTTTTGAATTTTCCTGATGATACTACTGCCTTGATTAGGGTGAAAAATTACATTTAAGGTAATTAACTTATAATATGAATATGAAAGCAACTGACTTTATTTGTGATTATATAGTTGGGTGTTGTGAATGTTATTACAGTCAGAATTTCTGCTTAAGTGCATATAAGCTATTTTTATACGTTTTAACATTTCATCAGAGAGTTCTGAAGACCACACTGAAAAAAAATCTTTTTAAAATTACTGATTTTCATTGCCTGATTAACTTATGTGAATCTATAATGAGGCTGTCAAGTATTAACTTAAAGAAATTAAGCTGTCACCTTTACAATTACATGAAGAATTTGAGGCAGGACATCCTCCTATCTGACACTGGATACTAATGCATTTGATAAAACTAAAAATGCATTGGAAGACAGATGCAATACTTTGGAAGATAGATAGAAAAGTACAATAGAGATTAAAAGAAAGGTGGGCAATATGGTGGCAGTTAAACAGATTTATTTCTGATTGATGGGGTCTCTGTTTTCTGATTACTCAGCTTTTAATATGTTAAAATTGGATGTTAATCTTAATGATGAATCGTTTCTTCGTTCTGTTGAACCAAATAGTTCTTTCTCTTCTTTACTTTTTATGTCATCTTCAGGTGGATAAATTAGGTGATGTCTGTGTTTTTCCTTTTGTATTCACATAAGCATATTTGCAAAAAAGCCTTTGCCACAGTGGGAATTAATTGTGGTGATGAAAGCTAAATTGTTCTTTTATGCTAATTTTATAATGTGTATATACTGCAAAGTTAGACAAAGAAACTAAGTTAAACAAAGATCTAGAGCTACTGCCAAACCTAAAAACAACAATGACACAAAGAAGAGAACAGCATGCAGGGTCCAAAGCCAACAAAATCCAAATGTAAATTTGCTAGTTTGCGGCCATCACATGTAAATGGACTTATTCTGGCAACTCTTGGAGTTAAAAATACAAAAGACATCACTTATACAAAAGCAAAAATGATTGTTTTCTTTTTAAATAGGAAAATGGTCTTTTGAAATTTATAGTAGCCATTTAGTTCGTAGGAAGAATGCTGTCTTTCACTTTTGTTAAAATCCATTTGTTTACTTAATCCCATTACTAGTATACTGTGTTTCTTCATGTTTTTGAAAGTTATTCTGGATGACATAAGAAGATGATATGAACATTACATCAAAAATTTACTGAACAGATTTTTTTTTAAAGCCTTGGATTGGGACCCATAGTTAGAATCGTTTCTTGGTATATTGGCAACATATTTTACATTGGTAATATAATTGTCATTTTGTAACTGCTGTTGCCTGCATGCCCATTTACTTGATTTAATTACAAAAATACCTTTTATCTTACTCTACTTTTTAGTTTTTATAATTATTATTATTATTATTATTATTATTATTATTATTATTATTTTGAGACAGTCTTGCTCTGTTGCCCAGTCTGGAGTGCAGTGACATGATCTTGGCTCACTGCAACCTCTACCTCATATGGGAGGAAATAAAGTGAATCCTTGGCAAGTGTGGGTCTGGCTCATTTGTGGTTCATCAGATGGACATGGATGAAGGGAAACAAAGGTAGTAATGTTTCTTTGAAGATAAAGGACTGAAAACAGTGTTCTTCCGGAAATTAAAAGGTAATGCCTGAAGAATTGGGCATCACTGTTTGGTATATGCAAAATAACATGATTTCCCTGCTCTAATATACATAGGCAAAGTCTTATTCTGTTGCCCAGGCTTAAGTGCAGTGTTACAGTCATAGCTCACTGTAACCTCAAACTCCTGGGCTAAATTGATCATCCTGCCTCGGGCCTTCTAAGGAGCCAGTACTATAGGCAAGTACCACCATGCCCTGCTAATTTTCAATTTTTTTGTGGAGATAGGGTCTCACTATATTGCCCAAGCTGCTCTTGAAGTCTTGGCTTCAAGTGATCCTCCTGTCTCTGCCTCCCAAAGTACTGGGATCGCAAATGTGGGCCACTGCACCTAGCCTTACAATAAATATTTTTTTCTTATGATTTTTTTTTAGGTCTACGTTTTTGTTTTTTATTGTGGTTAAGAAAAGAAACATGAGATCTGCCCTTTTAAATTCTGAGGTGTGCAGTATGGCATTGTTAACTACCTATATGCATGTTGTTTTACAACAGATCTTTAGTAGTTTTTCATCTTGCATGACTGAAACTCTGTCCCTAATGAATAACAGTTTCCCATTCTACAGTAATCACCATTCTACCTTCTGCTTCTGAGTTTCGGTACTTTAGATACCTCAGATAAGTAGAATTACGCAGTATTTGTCCTTTTGTGTCTGGGTTACTTTATTAACATGTCCTGCAGGTTTATCCATGTTATCACAAATGATAGAATGTTTCTTTTGTTTAAGGGTAAGTAATATTTTATTGCATGTATATACCGCATTTTCTTTATTTTTTTCATCTAAAGACCCACTAAAACAACATTTTTTAAAAATTCATAGACATTTAGTTTATTTCCACATTTAGGCTATTCATATTGTAACAAACATGGGAATACAGATATCTTTTTGAGATCCTGATTTTAACTCTTTTGGATAAATATCCAGAAGTGGGATTGCTGGATCATTATGGTGGTTCTATTTTTAATCTTTTAAGGACCTGCCATACTGTTTTCCATAGCAACCATGTTGTTTTATATTCCCTCCAACAGTGTACAAAGGTTCCAGTCTCTCCACATCCTGTCAGTTATGTTCTTATATTGTGTGTGTGTGTGTTTAAATAATAGTCATCCCATTAGGTGTGAGGATATATATCTATATCATTGTGGTTTTGATTTGCATTTCCCTGATGATTAGATTTGTTGAGCACATTTTTATATACCTATAAGAATATGCAAAAAAGGTACCTGTATGTCTTCTTTGGGGAAAGAGGGTATTCTTAATTCTTTTAAAGCAATATTTAAACTAACAGAATGTTAGCAAAGTAAGAGATACTGAATTTCTAGAAGTCTTTGTGACTGTGTTTTAATTGTTATGAAGTGTGAGGCTAGTAGTTTTGTATTTGTCCATTGTTGTTTTTGGTTTATTTCTTAAAAAAATTTTAATTTATAATATAAACTTCAGAAATTTTGGAAAATAGTGAAAGGAAGGAAATAATTCAGCTTTGTAAATAAAATTACTACAACTTTTTAAGTTCCCCCTTTATACATTGTTTTTAAAGTTACCATGTTAAACTTTTTTTGTATCTTGCTTTTTTACTGAAAACTATGATGGAAAGAAAGTTTTCATTTAAAAAAAGCTTAACAGATAAAGATAAAGTAGTATAATATTTACATTCAGATTGGACACTTCCAAATTGGAAACAAGAAGAATTGATTTTTGAGTTAAATGGGAAAGTGAAAAAACAAGGATAATAGGAGCTAATACTGTATTACTGAATGTATGCACTCTTAAAAACATGGACAGAGTCAGAACACATAGTAAATTTTATGATAATGAGCCACATGACTCTAATATAAGCTCTAGTATTTGAGTTTTAAATTTTTCACTGTTTAATAATTTACCATCCTGGTGTGGTTGCTCACACTTGTAATCCCAGCACTTTGAGAGGCCAAGGCAGGCGGATCACTGGAGGTCAGGAGTTTGAGATGAGACTGGCCATCATGGTGAAACCCCGTCTCAAAAAAAATTTACCTGTGGATTCTTTTAAGTGAAGTCACTTATATCATCATTTAATTACTAGATTTTAAAATGAACTTTTTGTTCATTAGAGAAACTTGGCGTATATTATACTTGTTGAATGAATCTTCATGCACAGAGAGAGTTCCAGATTTGTGACTGATTCACCGTACCAATTTTTTTTCTTTTCTAGCTTTTCTAATTATTTTTTCAGCCTTGCTTTTATACATTTTTCTGGTCAAAATTTTATAGATCTTTTAAGTAGAGCTTTTATGCTGACTTTATATACGTGATTTTTCAGGTTCATTTCTTTATAAGACTATGTTTAGGATGACATCTTCTGCTTAGTAACAATTTATTATTTTCAAGTGTTCATGGGTTTGTTATGTTTTCCACACAAATACATGTCTTGAGGTTAGTGAGCATACAATGGAATGGGGCATTTTGGGAGAAAATACCTGTTTAATTGAGTTTAACTTTCTTGATCATTTGTGGAACTGATGAACCTACCATACAAAAAGCAATGAAGATAAACTTAGTGAGGGAGTGAATGACAAAGTATCCTGACTCATACTAGATTTTCACTAACTGCTTATTGAGTAGAAATTGTCGGGTAGTGGAAAGCAGGTATAATTAGATCATTGTAGGAAACTAACATATTTTCTGTCATGTGTTCATCTTTTAAAACGACTCAGTGAAACAGTGCAGGCAGACTGTTATGTGATCGTAAGTGATTATTGACACATAGAAATGACCACATGTAAGATGTGTTCCAGGCACATTATGTGCTGACCCATTTAAGAAGGCAGAATCTATGTTATCTTCTTTTCACAAAAGAGGAAACTGAGGAAAAAAGGGTGTGGCATTCAAGACAAACAACTTGAACTATGTATGGATTAATAACTCAAATTCTTTTTTTCTCACAAGATGAATACTGTTTGTTTCTTTTCTAGGTTTTTATTCTCATGAAAGTAAGAAAACAGTTGATTTGGGGTAAACTTGAATGAATATCTTTGCAGCCTGACTGCCTTTAAAGAACAGTGGGATCAGGATTGTGTCAGTATTACACTCTATAGTAATATCTTCTGTATTTCATGCTATAATAAGTCATTCATGTTGAGTTTTTTGGTTTGTTTTAATTTGTTTGTGTTACTGTTTTTGTTTTTGTGTTTTGAGGTATGATCTCCCTCTGTAACCCAGGCTGCAGTGCAATGGCATAATCATGGCCCACTGCAGCCTCTACATCCTGGGCTCAAGGATTCCTCCCATATCAACCTCCCAAGTTTCTAGGACTATAGGCGCATGCCATCCTGCCTGGATAATGTTTTGCATTTTTTGTAGAGACAGGATTTCGCTCTGTTGCCCAGGCTGGTCTTGAACGCTGAGACTCAAGAGATCCACCCTCCTTACCGTCCCAAAGTGCTGGTGGGGCTACCGACGTGAGCCACTGCGCCCAGCCACGTTGACAAGTTTTATGTATAGAGGATATTTGCTCCAGCAGGCTGTCAGTGTCCCAGTCAGAGAGGAGCTGATCCTTGAAGAGACAATACCACAAATGGGAAATGCAACTTAGACCCAGCAGCTTCAGAAGCAGCAGATTCCTGCCTCCCATGATTTTCCTTATTGAAAAATTGCCAAATGAATTCTCTAACAATAGGAATGAAAAGCCTTTCCTTACAGTTTCAGATATTTATATTTATTGGGCATTTAACTGGATGACAGACATTGTATTTAAACGCCTCACCAACATCATCTTATTTAATTCTCAGCCTCACTCTGAGTTACGTACTATTACCAGCCCACATTTAATAGAGGAAGAAGCAGACTTAGACAGGGTAATCATATAGCTAGCAAATATCAAAATTTGGCGTCGTACCTGGATCTAGCTAATTCTAAATCATGTTTCCTTGCATTTGTCAACTTACATAGTTATTACGTAGTTCATTATATTCTGCTTGCTTTGTTGACTTGAAGACACAGATTCAGAAACTAGTTTAAGAAATTAGATATGGAAGGATATCAATCAGATTCATTTTTTCTGACATTCTTTTTTTTTTTGAGACGGAGTCTTGCTGAGACTCCATCACCCAGGCTGGAGTGCAGTAGCATGACCTCTGCTCACTGCAGTCTCTGCCTCCTGGAATCAAGCCATTCTTCTGCCTGAGCTTCTCGAATAGCTGGGACTACAGGCGAGTGGCACTACGCCTGGCTAATTTTTGTATTTTTTATTTTTAGCACAGAAGGGTTTTATCATGTTGGCCAAGTTGGTCTCCACCTCCTGACCTCAAGTTTTCTGCCCGCCTCAGCCTCCCAAAGTGCTCGGATTACAGGCGTGAGCCACCGTGCCCAGTCGACATTCTTAAACTATTGGAATACGTACATTAAATGTTTTGAATCTCTCAAGTTTCCTTCACACTATCATTAGATATCTTCTTTTAACTAAAGGCATACCAAGAAGGAACAATATTTTTCCTTCTTCTTTCCGAAAGCTGCTCTGAACAATTTATAAACTCCTCATATTTTACCCATCTTTTCCCCAGTCCTGTTAATGATATAATTGAGGAAATTAAGCCAAGTCTAGTTTCTTGCTCATAGGCACAGATGTATCTAAACTATGCCTTTCATCTTTACAAGTTCTTTGGTTTGAAGGTTTTAAAGGGAGGATCAGGGCTAATTTTGCTAAAGGACGCAAAGAAAACTCAGAATAAATTCTTACTTAAGGAAATATATTATCAACTGTAAGTACGTTGCCAGCCTTTTGCCACTGACATTGCTTTCTCTAAAGGGGTGTACATACTTGATAGGTATTCTGTGTAATACTTTGAACATTTTAAGTGATGCTTAGTAGTGCAAACAAGTTACTTTATCGTAAATGTTTATAGAATTAATGGTGAGATTTTAGCGCTTCATTTGTATTTTATGGTTAGCAAAGGGAAGTGTGTTCTATAAATAGTTCTGTTAAGTTGATTACCATCTTTCAGAAAGACCTTAGAAGATACATGATTTTGTATACTTAAAACTACTGAACAGTAATAATTTGCATAGTTTAATAATTCTTAATCTAAGAAATTGTAATGGAGGTAGACGTGCAAACATTGGTTGACTTATGGACATCTCTGCTTTGAGCAGCTATTGAGTATCTTGGAATACCGCAAAAATGTCAGAAATGAATTCTTGATTTTTTTTTACCCTTTATTTGGATTTTGAGATCAAATAAATATTTCTGAAAATTTTATAAAGAAAATATTAGCCTCAAATGTAAAAATCCTTCTTTCCTCTTGAATATCGAGGTAAATATATAATATCTCAAACCGTTTCCATTGTTGTGTGTCGGTTAACAATGGGGTTATGTTTTGAGAAATGCCTTGTTAGGCGATTTCATTCTGTCGCTAACATCGTAAAGTGTTACAGTGCCTACGCAAACTTAGATGGTATGGCTTACTACACACCTAGGTTGTATGGTATAGCTTTTTATTCTTAGACTACATACCTGTACTGTGTTACTGTACTGAATTCAGTAGGCAGTTGTAACACAATGTTGAGTATTTGTGTATCTAAACATAGAAATGGTACATTAAAAATACAGTATTGTTGGGACCACTATCATATATGCATTCCATAGTAGTTATGTGATACATGACTTTATTTACATATGAATTTTCTACCTTTTGTCTGCATTAAATTTCTGAAAATAACATTGCATTTACCTTCTCACTGTATAAATTTAATTGATTTCCTAGGTGTAATTGGGTGGGTGGGTTTACCAATCATAAGCTACCACTCATATTCATCCACTGAACTTTTAATTGTGGTAGAGGACTAAGTTTTGTTTTCTATCTTGCAAAAGACATGGTACTCTATATCATTTAGGTAGGGTTTTTTTTCAACCTATCATTTTGGTTTGTATCAAGTTACAGTGTTAATGAACATAATTTGCTGCTATTTGTTTGGTATCTGTGTGTTCCCTTTATTCTCTGCAAACTCAATGTGAGTAAAACATAACTATTGGGAAAAATTTATATACAGTGAAATAAGTGCATCTTAAATATATAATTAAGTAAGCTTGATAAATGCATACACCCAAAATCAATATTTATATTATCAAGATATAAAATCTTTCCCTTACGACATGTAGTAGATACAGTGGAGGGCTTCCAGCATTGAACACTCACTCCTCTAGCTGCAGAAAGTGTTGGTGGATGACTCATCACGGTTGCTCTTCATGAGTTGCCCTTTGCTAAAGGAAGCCAGCTTGACCATCGTCATGTCCACTTTCTGGGGCTCACCTGTCACCAATGACTTGCCATGGGATGGAGGGAGAGGTAAAAGGTCTTGGCCCACTTGCAGCAATTTGGGACAGTTCTCAAATGACTGTATTTATCTATTTACATACAGCTTCAGAACTTCCTATGTGATAAACTGAGGCATTTGTTGCTATGTAATTCAATTCAGCATCTCTTTCTACCCCTTTGTGCTTCCTTCAACTCATAGGTTGAGCATGAGAGCATTTTTCAGTGGATTTCTTTTATAGAAACTTAGACCTGCTTCCCAGGAACCTACCCAGCAGCACTCCAGAAAGATCTTCCATGTCTCCTTCCAGTCAACCCTTACGCACCCCAAACAACCATTGTTTTGATTTCTGTCACCAGAGATAACTTTTGTTGCTTCTAGAATTTCACATTAATGGAATGAGATAGTATGTCCTGTTTTGTGTCTGACTGCTTTTGCATTTGCTCACAAGATTTAAGTTGTGTGTAGCAGCAGTTTGTTCTTTCTGTTGCTGAATAGTGGTATTTCATTGTTTCAGTAACCCAACATACATTTATCCCCTTGGTTACCTTTATAGACGTTACGTCTGTTTCAAGTTTTTGGCTATATGAACAAAGCTGCTATAAACAGTCGTGTGTAATGTGTGGATATATATTTTCATTTACCATGAACTGGGATTTCTAGGTCAGAGTGTAGAAGTATTTTAATATTCTGAAAAATTGCCAGTTTTCCAGACTGATTTTACCGTGACAGTTCTAGTTGCTCTGCATTCTCTCCAACACTGTGCTGATTGATGTATTTAGTTTTGTAACATAACTATTTGTTTTCTTTTGTGCCATTAATTATTTTGTGCCTGTGTTTTGCCCTTTCTGACTTCTTTTTGATGAATCAAATATTTTTTTGTATTCAGTTTTAATTCCTCAACATGGCTTTTTAGCTGGACCTCCTTTAGTTCTTTTTAGGGATTCCTCTGTGGATTATAGTAGACAGTCTTATCACAGTTTACTCGGAGCTTATAGTTTACTATGTCGATGTAAAATTAAAGATCTTGAAAAGTATTATTCTGTATACCTCTTCTTATTCTTTGTCATAAAAATGTTATAAGGTTTTCAAAACAACTTTATTTATAGATTCTGCTTTAGACAGTCGTGCATTTTAAAGAAAATAGAGGAGAAATCATCTTTATTTGTACTCACATATTTACCATATATATGCTTTCTTTTTTCTCGTAGTTCTGAATTTTGTCTGGTATCATTTTCCTTCAGCCTAAAAACTCTGCTTAGTATTTCTTGTAGTTTGGGTTTCTACTCAGTGATTTTTAGGTGACGTTCTTTTTCCTTCTTCATGCTTAAAGGATGTCATTTCTTTATAGTTACTGACAATTTAAGTCTTCACATCATTTTCCCATTGTGTAATTTGTCTTTTTTTCCTCCGGTGATTTGAAAATTTCTTTCTTTGCAGTTGCACTTTAGCATTTCGACTGTTGGTGCATTGGTAAGGTTTTGGTTTGTGATTCTCTCCTACTTAGAGACTGCTGAATTCACTGGATCTGCAAGGTTTTTTTCACTGATTTTTTAATGATTTGGGGAGATTTTTGCCAGCTTTTTTCCCTTACATACTTTTGGGACTCTCATTACATGCATTTAGGTCATTTAATTTTATCTAACAGGTAGCTGGAACCATTAATTTTTTTCAGTATTTTTTATGCTTTAATATTGAATAATGTTATGTTGATGTGTGTTCCTTTTAACTTACCATTTCTTCTGCTGCTCCAGTCCATTGTTAAGCTAATCCAGTGAAATTTTAATTTCAGATACTGTACTTTTCAGTGCTAGAATTTCCTTTTTGTAAATGATTTTCTCTTCTGAGAGCCTCCATTTGTTCATTCATTTTTACTATCTTTTTCTTAAATTGTTTGAATATTTATAATATCTGCTTTAAAATCCTTTTCTAATTCCAGCATCTTTGTCATCTTGTGGTATGTTGACTAATGGCCACGTTTTTATTTCTCCACATATCTAGTAATTGTTAATTTCATATTGGAAAATATAAATGATATGTTGTAGAAGTTATAGCTTTTGTTACTTTTTGCAGAGTTTTGTTTTTTCTCTGGTAAGTAGTTACATTATTAGTTGATGACCTCGAGGCATGGTTTTATGCTTTGTTAAGACAGGTCTGTAGAAAGCCTAAATCATTTACCAAGCCCTTCTAATTAGTCTCTGCTGTGGTACGCAGCATCTGAAATCTGTGCTCAGTTATTTTAGACTTCCAGCTCTTGCTTTTAGTTGGGATTCTTGTATTCTTCCTCATGTTTATGTTGAGAGGTTATACAGATTGGAGGGGAAATTAAATATAAATTTCTGGTGCTTCCTCAGTCGTGGCTTTCTGCTCCCTTATGTTTCTCCTCCATAGTTTCCAGTCACATTGGCATTCTCAAATTCTGTTTTCTGGATGCTGCCTTTTTTTCTTCCTCTTGTTTGGGTACCATACCTTGTACCCAGGCTGGTCTCGAACTCCTAGATTTCAAGTGATCCTCCTGCCTCCTCTTCCCAAAGTGTTGTGATTACAATCATGAACCACCATGCCCAGCCTATTTTCTAACTCCTTAAGCAGAGAAGACACTGGCTTTCTGCTTGTCCAGCCACCACATGCCATGTTGACTGGGGAGTGGTTTCATTTAACAAACGATATAGATTTGAATCTTACCCAGAGTCTGGTTTTGTTCTTTGCTTTATAGTTTCAGGTCTTATGTTTAATCTTTAATCCATTTTCAGTTGAATTTTTCATAGGGTGTGAGATCAGCATCCAGTTTTATTCTATTGCATGTGGATGTCCAGTTTTCCCGTTGCCATTTGTTAGAGACTGTCTTTCCCTATTAAGTATTCCTGGCATCCTTGTCAAAGAGCAGTTGACCATACATGCATGGATTTCTAGATTCTCTAACATGACTTTAAGTCTAGACCATACTTTTAATTACTAGAACTTTATAATAATATTGTGAAATCAGGAAGGTTTAGACATAATTATGAGAGTTCAAAATTTAGAAATCTATTTGGCAATTTTGGCTTACATATGTGCACTAATACATACAACAAATATGTATGAATTTTTTAGTCCATTTCATGAGAACAGTTTGCTGGTATCAGGTGTCAGCTGAATGCCTTCTTAGTGTGGTTGCTTTTGTTCTGTGCCTGGTCATGAGTTGTGTCTTTATGAAGGCTGCCTGGCAATGTCATGCCCTTCACCAGGAAGACTGGGAGAGTGAACGTTAAGTGGATAAGTAAAATACTATAGCTAGGCCGGGCATGTTGGCAATCCCAGCACTTTGTGAGGCTGAGGCAGGTGGATCACCTGAAGTTAGGAGTTTGAGACAGCCTTGGAAACATGGTTAAACCTCTTCTCCACTACTATATTTTTAAATATAAAAATATTCTCTATGACTATATTTTTAAATATAAAAATTAGCTGGTCTTAGTGGCGGGTGCCTGCAGTCCCGCTACTTGGGGGACTGAGGCCAGAGAATCGCTTGAACCCAGGAGGCACAGGTTGCAGTGCCATTCTCACAGTTGTGAGGTTTTAGCTTATTGTGATTTTGATTTACATTTTCCTGATATTTATGATGCCTTTTCATTTACCTGTTAGTCATTTGTATGCCTTCTTTGGAGAAATGTCCATTCAAATTTGTTGCCCGTTTTAAAATTGGCTTATTTGGGTTTTTCTGCGGTTGAATTGTAGGAGTTCCTTATATATGTTGGATGTTAACCCCTTATTGGAGTTACGGTTTGCAGATATTTTCTCCCATTCTGTAGATTGCCTTTTTATTCTGTTGTTTCCTTTGTTATGTGGAAGCTTTATAGTTTAATGCAGTCCCTTGTCTGGTTTTGCTATTTTTATTTTGTCACATCCAAGACATTGTTGATAAGACCAGTGTCGTGAAGGTGAGGTGGTTAACAGGATCAGGCACAGGCCCTGCGTAACAGAGATAAATAGAAACTGTAGCCTATTGCCTTTTTTTTTCATTTGTAAATAAAGTTTATTTGAATACAACCACTCCCATTTGTTTGCATTTAGCCTATGGCTGCTTTTTTGCTCTAGAGTATAGAGTTTAGTAGTTGGTACAGAAGTGATCGGCCCCCAGTCTCCTAAAGTATTTATTATCTGGCCCTGTACTGCAAGTTTGCTGACCTCTGCTATAGAGATCTAAGAAATGATGAATAAGAGTAAGAGTTACATTTTATGACTAGGTGCCTTTGATGACCTGAAATAATTCAGTTTTATTCTGTAAACAAATGTTTGCTGAGAGCCTGCTGTGTGCCTGGCATTTGTTTTTGCTGATATGATCCAGAAAATGCTAGATAGCTAGAGACTAATTAATGAGTGAGTAAATGGAAAGTAGTGAAGGTGATGAATATGAATTTTTCTTTTATGAGTATGGAAAAAATTGAGTGGTAGTTTGGTACTATGAGGGAGATTTTTAAATATAGGGAAATATGAAAGGAAAATTTTTAGAGTTCCTCTGAGAGAGGCAGAGTATCTTGTCATTATAGGAATTAATGATCTAAGACTTGAACCAGGGAGTACATGGGCCTCATTACAGGAAATGAATAGAATTGTTAGTGGAATTAAGTTAATAATAGTAATTGCTCACACAGCTGTTTTTCAGTAGCAAATTGTGTTAGGTAATCAGCAAAAATCCAGGAAAATGTACTTGAGAGTTATACAGAAACTGCTTTATTGGTACTGACTTACGATCCTAACGGGTACCATAAAAACAAATAAACAAAAAACCTTTGTTTGCACTTTCACATTGGTATAGTTCGTATATTTTTTGTTTAATGTGTAACTGCATTTGCAATGTTTTCATCTTCCTTTTCCGACCACAGAACCCAAATATAATTGTCTTGTTAAAGAAGAGCAGCAACATGAACTTTGTGAGCTCACAGAGCAGTGCGTTATGTTCTCACTGAAAACAGGAGTATCTATTTGATTGCTTTTCCTGTATTCTTTCCCAGACAGAAAGGGATGTTTTATTGTGTGGTTGGATTTATGTCTGCTAATTTGTTTGTTTTCTGTTTGTTCCGACTGTATTTTGTTTTACTGTACCTCCATTCTTCCTTTGGGGTGAGATTTTCTTAGGACTCCTTTTATTAGCTGGCTTTTTTTGCAATGCCTCTGCTTTTTTTTTTTGGTAGCTTCTCTAGGGATGTTAATATACATCATTAACTTCTCAGAGGCTATTTAGAGTTAATATTGTGCCACTTTACGTAAAACCAGAATTTTTGACCTTTTAGGTCTATTTACTGTATTCCTTTATGCTGTTGTTATCATGTGTGTTACATCTAAATGCATTGTGACTCTTAGGAGAGAAAATTATTTTTTCTTTAAGTTGCTCTATGTGTTTTAAATACATTAAAGAAAAAGTTAGTCTTTTTACTTACTATATATGATACTGTTCCTTAGGATGCAGGTTTTCCTCCCATAACATTATCCTTCATCCTGGGCCAGGTGCAGTCCCAGCACTTTGGGAGTCTGAGACAGGAAGATCGCTTGAAGTCAGAAGTTTGAGACCAGCCTGGCCAACATAGCGAAACCTCGTCTCTACTAAAAACACAAAAATTAGCGTGGTATCTTGGTGTGTGCCTGTAATCCCAGCCACTCGGGAGTCTGAGGCAGGAGAATCGCTTGAACCTGGGAGGTGGAGGTTGCAGTGAGCCAGGATCGTGCCACTGCACTCCAGTCTGGGCAACAAGAGCAAACATCCGTTACTAAAAAAAAAAACAACAAAAAAACGACATAATGCTTCATCCTGAAGAACTTCTTTTAATATTCCTTATACCAAAGTTATGCTGGCAGTGAGTTCTTAATTTTCTTTTATTTGAGAAGGTCTTTATTTCAGCTCCATTCTTGAAGGATATTTTTGCTGAGCATAGAATTCTGATTGATAATTATTCTCCCACATACCCCAAACCCAAGCACTTTAAAGGTATTTTTTTCACATTTGCTGTCATTCATGGTTTCTGAAAACAAGTCCTTAGTTATTTGAAATGTTGTTACGTTCATTGTAACATTGAACGTATTACAATATTTCTGCCATTTTCAAGCTTTTCTCTTTATTTTCGGGCTATCAGCAGCTTGACTCTGCTATGCCTATGCATCTTTTTCTTCTTTATACTCTGTGGGGTTCACTGAGTACAGGTATAATCAGTAAATTTGTGTCTCTCACTGCACTTGTGAAGTTTCTGGCATTATTTCTTCAAACACTTTTTCCACCCTATTCTCTTAGTTCTCTCATTATTACCTGTGTTAGTCTTAAACATCTCCTCTCAGGTCCCTGAGGACCTGTTCATTTTCTTTTAGTTCTTTTTCTCTTTTTTATTAATTGGATAATTCCTGATGGTCTGTCATCAGGTTCACTTACTGTTACTCCTGTTATCTCCATTTTCTTTTAAGACCATTCAGGAAATTTCTTTTTAAATTTCAAATATTTTGTGTGTGTGTATGTGTGTGGAGACAGAGTCTTTCAGATATTTTGTCTGTGTGTGTCTGTGTGTGTGTTGAGACAGAGTCTTGCTCTTACTGCCCAGGCTGGAGTGCAATGGTATGATCTTAGCTCACTATAACCTCTGCCTCCTGGGTTCAAGTGATTCTCCTGCCTCAGCCTCCCGAGTAGCTGGAGTTACAGGTGCCCACCACCATGTCTGACTAGTTTCTTGTATTTTTAGTAGAGATGCCATGTCAACATGTTGGTCAGGCTGGTGTTGAACTCCTGACCTCAGATGATTCACCCACCATGGCCTCCCAAAGTGCTGGGATTACAGAAGTGAGCCACTGTGCCTGGCCCATTTTAGCTATTTTTAATTAATTAATTTATTTATGACACAGGATGACGTTTTGCCACCAAGGCTGGAGTGCAGTGGTGCAATATCAGCTCACCGCACCTCCGCCTCCTGGCCTCCAATCAGTCCTCCAGTGTCAGCCTCCCACATAGCTGGGACTACAGGAGTACACTACCATACCTGGCTAATTTTTATTTTTTTGTGGAGATGTAGTTTCCCCATGTTGCTCAGGCTGGTCTCAAACTCCTGGGCTCAAGCAGTCCAGCTGCCTTGGCCTCCCTAAGTGCTGGGATTATGGGAATGAGCCACCACACCTGGCTTAATTTTAGTTTTTTAAAAAATGTTTTCTTTTTCTTCGTGAGATTTTTCACTTTTTTTTTTTTTTAATTAAAAGGATTTTTTTTTTTTACGTCACTGAGCATAGTTACAGTATCTGCTTTAATGTCCTTGTCTGAAAATTGATTTTGGGTCATCTTGAGGTTGGCCTCTGGTTTTTTTTTCCCTTGAAATTGGGTTACATATTACTTTCAAAGAATTTTGGATATTATGAATGTTATTTGTGGAAATGGCTTATTTCATGTTTTTCTAAACAGTTTGATTTATTTGTTTTAGCGAGTCATTTGCTTTTAGTTAGACTCATGGTGAACATTATCTCTTGCCTAAATTTGGTAGCTGCTCAAATCTGAACTCGATTATTTTATTCTCTGCTGCAAACTGCCTTTGCCTGGCCTGTGAATGGTGTTCTAGGGCCCAGCCAAAGATGTGAGCAGAAATCAACCAAAAATTTGGGGCTTCGCTTTCTCCCTTTTGGGATTCTACCCTCAACTTTCTGGTGACAGTGGTTTTGCTGTCTCTGTCCTCTTTTCCTTCAGGCCAAAAAGACAATGGAGTTTGTATTGGAATTTTAGTTACTATAGGTTAAGGCTGCTTGCCTGCAGGACAAAGCTTTCAGAATGGGAAACTTACCTGTGCTGGGCCCTGAGAGCTGATAAAAAGAGAAACTCACCAATTTTGTTCTCTTCTTCCAAGTTTATGTTTTCATTCAGAATCAGCCTGGTTTTGTTTACTCCCCAGAGCCTTTATGTAGTTGATAGCAAGCTAGCTAGGTATTTTCTTTCCTCCTGCCCTAGGATTTATAGTAACTATTGTAAGAGAAAGAATAATAAGAGATTAATTCAGAGAGGTGGGAGGCAGAACCTCTAGAATATTGCAGACCATTGGGTTTATTAATAATTCTGAATGAGTTAGGAAGCCATTAGTAGATTTTGAGCATAGGATGGACATGATTTGGTTTGTTTTTAAAAGAATGAAGAAGAGAGATAACATTTGGGAGGCTATTATAGTAATGCATATCAGAGATGATTTGATTGTGTTAGAAATAACATCAAGCTGCCCTTTTAAAAAAAAAAAAAAAAAACTCTGTTCAGGCATTGGTCTTGAGGTCCAGATGGGGCTTTGGTATTTAGAATGGCAGAATACTTGCTTCTCAGGTACATTGGGAGGGCTCTTCCTTCTTTCCAGAAATTTGACAGCTTTTAAGGGAGCAGTTTTAAAGGTAGCTTAAGAGCTTTTGTCAAGGTTAGTAATGTCTGTTCAGGTAGAACAGTCCTCCAGATACCACCAGATCACTGTATAGTTCACATTAGACAATTCCCAACTTGCCCTCTAGAAATGTATTAGTATTTTGTATTTTCCTTTTGTATCTTTACAGTGCATTTATATGAGGGTGATACGGCTAGTAACAGTAATAGAGCAAAACCTATGTTTGAAAGTCATTTTCAAAATTAGTCATTTTCTTGAAATTAGCTGTGTGTTCATTGCCTTATTGTACTGTGTTTTGGCACTAAAGACTTTAATGGAACATCTGTACTTGTGAATCTTTGGTCTCAACAATGCCCAACAAAAATTCTGATTGAATTATCAAAGATGGCCTGAAAGGGTGATTTCTTCTGATATTTCTACTGGACACACTTTCTTACATACATGTTTTTTGGTTTTTAGACTGTTTTATTTGACAATTCACTGCACAGAACCTAAACTTTTTTGTAAGTTAGACAAAACTCTGTAATGTTATATACTTTAGATGAGGTAGCATGTTTTAACTTCTGTTCAATTCCCTTGCAGTTTTCATATTTTCCTCCCTTTTCCCTTTTCTGTTAATGTGTAGCATGATAACAAAGCACTTGTTATTATATTCTAATTGATCCTATTTCACAGTTAATTTCTATGAAATACATTTGTAGATTTCATGAGCATCTAAAATGCGAGAAATACAATAAAATCTCTCGATGTTAGGATTTTAGATGTATATTACTTTACAATTGATGGCAACCTTTGATTCTTATCTAAAGGAATATCCTTACTCTAGAAATAGAATTGAATAAAGAAACTATTGAAGATAGACACATTTATAGCTTTGGTTATCTGACGTAGCTATCTGTAACCAGAATTCTTTGATGAAGTCATGTATTGGATCCCCTACAGCAGATGGCAGTCCTGCAAAGTGTATTATGTTTTCCTTATTTATGACAGTGCTGAGATTTGATATTTTTGGAGTACATTTTACTTTCTAGGATAAAAATCTGATTTCAGTGCTGCTAAAGGGAGAGTGCACATGTGCACCAGAGGGTGAAGGGAGAAAAGGAGAGAAATGTGTATGTAATTCCCTGTGCCCTTGCTCCCAACTATATGTGTGTCTCTTTCCCACAGGGAATGTTACCCTAGCAGTATGGCCAGATTGAATTGCTTTTCTTACTGCTTTTGCTGCAGGGATAGCCTAACCATTTCTCTCATTCTTCTGTGCTTCCTGTCTCCCTGTTTCTAACTTTCATTCTTTCTTGGGTCATCAGACTCACCACTGCTACCTGAAATAGTTTCCCATTTCCTTTCCTGTTTCTCAGTTTACCCTCCTCTTAGTTCAAGGTGGCAGAGTCTCTAGTGATAGATCTGGTAGTGGCAAGCGGGAAGAGAAGGAACTCGTGTTCATGTTAGTAGCTTTGCTTTTGAATCTTCCCTTTTACTTTCAGGCACGTCTTGTGTAAGTCTCACCAAATATTCAGACTCTGCAGTGTTAACCAACTTTGCTTACAGGGCCCGTATGGGGAGTAAGTGGAGGGAAACACAACAGGTGCTTAGGGCGCAGAAAAGCATCTCCTCCCACCAGAAAAAAAAAGTCTGTTTCCAGTTTTTGCTAGTGGATCAAAACCTAGAGATGCCTGTAGGACTCTGATAGCTTGATGAAAGGGAAGAGGTATGAGAGAGGCTGTGGGATAGGTTTTTGATTGACACTAGAAAGAAAATGCTCTGAGTCAAATCCTAAGTTGAAAGTAGAGCATAAGAAGGTAGTCTAAATCTGTGTTCTTCCTAGAAAAGGGAGTAATGCCGTATGTTGGGCTTTACTAAGTTTACCTGGTCCTCTAAGAGTCTTATTCTCTGAAACTGCGGAAATGTTAATTTTACCTTTTTTTCCTTCTTTAGGGTCCCTGGCTTTTAGGGAACTGCCTGTTTATAATTGCTCTTAGTTACTTTCCTTGTTAAATGTTTTTGCAAAAGAAGGAGGCAGATTGATTTTGTTAAATTCACAAACTGTTGTTTTTAGATATGAGGTCTAGAATTTAATGTTTCCTTACTGGAAAATACTAAGTCAAAATAACATGCTTTTAAAAATGGAGCACATGGAATTAGAATATATTACATTTTATTGAATTGGTTCCATTCAGAAAAGCAGATACTAAGAGATTCTCTATATAAAAGATTAAGAAGGAAGAGGATAATATGTCTTTCTGTAATTGATTACTGCTTTTAATCCTGTTGAATAGATATAGAAAAATATTAATTTATTAGAAAGTCAAATAAGATTCAAAGTGTTTCCATCATTAATTATTGCTGAACTTTCTCTTATATCTATCATTTAGTCTATAAATCAAGGAACTAGCTTCTCTGAAACTGTTGAATTGGCATCATATACTAGAAATGGGAATGATGAAAATAATATGGGAATGATAATTCAGGTATATCTTAACAGAAAAGTGGTACCGCTCATCACTGTATTGCAACCATGGTGTATTTTCTTCCCAATAAGTTTTTTTTTTTCAGATTTTGGTCAATTTGTATAATATTTACGTTAAGTTTATCTTCTGTGTGTAATTTCCTTTTTCTGCTTACCTTGGTCTTATGGCTGAAGCTTTGGAAAGTTTATTATTCCTGTCATATTTCTGTGTTTGTACAACCATTGTCTTTAGCAGAAAGGAGTCATTGATGCTAAAAGATGACTCTTGTCTTTGTCAGTGCCAGCCACGACCTTTTACTCAGAGTCTGGATATGTTCACAATAAAACCACAGAGCTTTGAGTTTAAAACCTAGCCAGATTCTTGTTATTCTGTAGCATTCTTTGATCCCCTTATCATGTCCAACGTCAGTGGTATATATACCACTCTTTAGCTGCTGACTCCATCATGTAATTAATTACCATTTTATTTAATTATTCTATGCCTTTTCTTTATAGAAGGAAGTAGAGTCACTTGATGAAAATTGAATATGTAGTTTCACATAATTTTGTGTATCTCTTAAATTTTGTTTCATATGTTCTCTGTAATTGACACCATCTTTCCTCTCTCTATATATTTTTACAAATATATTTAAGATTTGCACGAAGCTGGATATAGTGGTTCACACCTGTGATCCCAGCATTTTAGGAGGCCAAGGTGGTAGGATTGCCAGAGGCCAGGGGTTCGAGACCAGCCTAGGAAACATAGTGGAAGACTCGGTCTCTACAGAATTAAATAATAATAATAATAATTAGCTGAGCATTGTAGCATGTTCCTTTAGTCCCAGCTCCTGAGGAAGCTGAGGCAGGAGGATCACCGGAGCCCAGGAGTTCGTGGTTTCATTGAGCTGTGATCATCCCATTGTACTGCAGCCTAGGTGACAGAACAAGAACCCTGCCTCCAAATGAAATAAAAATGAAAATACACATAAGCCTTATATTTATTAATCATTCGATATAAGAAAATACAAAGTCATAAAAAGACCGTAAGTTATGGTTTGATTATTTTCGTTAGGACAGTATTCATCAAGATAACTTTCCATTATGTGTTCAATAAAAGTAAAAAATACAACTTTTCATACAGTTATTTGCAGTTCCATGTATTAGTGGATTTTGTAGATTTATAATCGCCTTTTTCTTGGATTGAGTCTGAGAGGAATACTAGCTGCTATTCTACAGTGTTGGTTGCAGAGAAAATGCTTGCAAAATAGCTCAGCGGTATCTAATGTTACTGGAGAGATGGTAACAGTGTTTTTTACATGACATTCGCCAAACTCATCTATATCTCTTAAATTTGGAACTTTAATACAGGCTCCACAGGAATGAACAAAACACTGTTCACATTATCCCTGTGTTTTCAAAGCTTCTGGTTCACTTGAAATACTCACGTTTCCTATTAACTCTTTTTTAAAAGTAATTAAAATATTTGTTAATCGTTTGATACAGGAAGTACAGATTCATAGAAAGAATAGGTCCTAATAACTAAGTTAGTAATTAGTACATTCTACTTTGGAAACTGACGCCCCCCCCCCCCTTTCCCTGCTTTTTGTTACCCATCCTTTCAATTTGGCAATTCTGTCACTGTAAAAGACCCTTGGTAATCTCTGCAAATTAGTGGAGAATTTGTGGCAATTAATTTATTACATACCACATTCTCACCTAAATTACAGAGAAATTACAGTGGGACTTCCAAGAATATTTTGAAGAAAAGGTGATTTCTGAACTTAGCAGAGTGTTACCATTGTGATGTCTAGGCTGTTCTCATGAAAGAGTGAAAGAAGTCACCTATTTCTGTGCTGATGGAGTTCATCACAGAATGAAACTCAGAAGGGGTTAGAGAAGTATACCCTCCTAGCAGTCAGGGATGAAGAAGACTGGTGGCTTCAAAACAGAAGAGGTAGAAATGGCTTGAGTGAGAGATCTCCAAGTCTTCCAGCTTTTTCTGAAGACTGACTGTCAGAAGATAGGTTAAGGATGCACAGTGAATTGTTTTGTTTTTTTGGTTATGGTAACTAATTCTTTCTCTGTGAATTTTCCTTTGTCACTCTCATAAGAATAGAACTGCTTATTTGAAATCAAATTGTGTGTAATTTTAGAAGAGTTTGAAGTGCTGCCCACAAAATTACTAGGGCAAGTTGTCGTGTCATTTTGATTTTATATGACTAATGTTGATTTGATATGGTTGACAGGTATATTCAGTTTTATGTCTTCAGTTATGAATATCTGATCACTGATCAGAAAGAAACCAGCTTTATTAAATTGAATGGTTACTATGAAAACTGAATTACTCATGTTTTCATATAGGCAGTACTAAACCAGAGAAAGTTTGGGGATTTCTCTGCTCCTAGAAGTAGCAGTGCAGGGCGTGGGGCAGGATGGAGAGACTATTCCCCATTCTGAAGTCTGCAAGGAAGTATTTTCCTTCTGAAATTCTATAATTTATATAGGGTATTGCATGAAGATTGATGGAGCAGTGATGAAGATACTTTGAAGTAACTTATATTTCACAGGTTTCTGAGGCAAGGATTGATACTTAACGGTTCCTCAAAAATGCAAATACCACTTGCTGAATTGTACTTTGCTGTCCTGTACCGAAAAGAATCCACAAAAGCATGTTTTTAGATATATCTTTGATTCTCTTCTCTTTTTAGGTATGGATGAACGAGGAGGTACAACATCTTGGGGAACAAGTGGTCAACCAAGTCCTTCCTATGATTCATCTAGAGTAAGTTTGCTGCTCAACGCTTGATTAAAACTAATTTGGCAGACTAAGTAATTTCTTTCATATATGCTTTGTTTCTTATGAGAAATGAAGATTGTTTTCATGGAGTATAGTAGAATACCCATTAATTTTATGATAGACTTAATTCTTTTTATAAACTCTCAAACTTTGGAGATTTATTTCCTACAGTTAAAATTTTCTTGGTGTTATTTGCGCACCTGAACTGTGTACAGTACTCTTTACTAAAGAGCTTGGAATGCCTAAGTGCTCTCCAAATGTATTTAGCCATTTTTCTTTATGTGTTGTTTATTTGCTTTGTGAGATGGCAGTGGCTTTCAATGTACCAACTTCTAGCCTTTTCCCCTCGTCCTTGTTCCAACAGTCTTCAGCCTTTTGCATCAGGAATAACAGCCCTGCCTCTTCGAAGCATATTAAAACGGACATAACTGATCACACTCCTTGGTTGACAATTAAGAGAAAATAGGACAAGCTAACTCTGTACACACTAAGATCCCAAGGTTAAAGCCTTTTCCAGCAAAAAAAACAAAAAATTAACAAAACTTTATAAAATTAGATCAGGAGATGGAAAATTAGATCAAAGAATTGGAATAAAATTAAACACTCTGCTCCCAGACTCCTGGTAAACTGATGATGTTAAGAGACACTTTTCCAGGCCGGATGCAGTGGCTCATGCCTGTAACCCCAGCATTTGGGAAGGTCCAGGCAGCTGGATTGCTTGAAGTCAGAAGTTTGAGAACAGCCTAGCCAACATGGTGAAACCCAGTCTCTACTAAAAATAGAAAAATTAGCCAAGGTGGGTAGGCACCTGTAGTCCCAGCTACTCGGGAGGCTGAGGCAAGAAAATTGATTGAACCTGGGAGGTGGAGGTTGCAGTGAGCAGAAATCATGCCCCTGGACTCAAGCCCAGGCCACTGATTAAGGCTCCGTCTCAAAAAAAAAAAAAAAAAGAAAGAGACTTTTCCAAAAGGCCATACTTTGAATGAATAAATTTCTCATTTCTCTGAAGGACAAGCATAAAATTTAGAGGTAGTTAACCTTAGAAGTAAATTGTCTTAATGTGAAGAAAACTGAATTTGAGATTGAAACACGTAGTCTCGGTATGAATTACACAAGTTTGCACTGAAAAGTGCTGGCAAGGCATTGTGGCTCATGCTTTCATGCCTGTAATCCCAGCACTTTGGGAGCCCTGGGCGGGTGAATCATGAGGTCAAGAGTTGGAGACCATCCTGTCCAACATGGTGAAATCTCGTCTGTATTAAAAGTAGAAAAATTAGCTGGGCATGGTGGTGCATGCCTGTAGTCCCAGCTACTCGGGAGACCAAGCAAGAGAATTGCTTGAACCGGGGTGGCAGAGGTTGAAGTGAGCTGAGATCTCTCCGCTGCATTCTAGCCTGGCAACAGAGCGAAACTCTATCTCAAAAGAAAAATGCTGAGTTAAAATACCTTTTTGTTGTTGTTGTTGAGACTGAGTCTCTCTCCTTTGCTTGTGCTGGAGTGTAATGGTGTGATTTTGGCTCACTGCAACCTCTGCCTCCTGGGTTCAAACAACTCTTCTGCCTCAGTCTCCCTAGTAGCTGGGGTTACAGGCATGTGCCACATGCCTGGGTAGTTTTTTTATTTTCTTTTTAGTAGAGACAGGGTTTCACCCTGTTGGCCAGGCTGGTCTTGAACTCCTGACCTCAAGTGATCCACCCACTTCAGCCTCCCAAAGTGCTGGGATTACAGGCGTAAGCCACTGTGCCTGGCTAAAATACCTTTTGAAATACGGGGTTTTACTGTTGTATTTGGCTGTAGCCTATGTTTAATTTATTTTAAATCCTTTGGAAAGAACTGGGATAGTCATATGGAATCCAAAAAGATATATAAAAGGGCTGGTGAAGGTGGGTTTTGTGTTTCCTGTTTGGGAATCAGAGGTTGAGAAAGCTACACTGTGGTGTGAAGAGCCCGATACTGAGTAAAACTCTGTTGTGAACCAGCCATTTAATCTTGGACACGTTATTTTTGTCTCGAGGCTACTTAATTCAACCGGTTCGTGTCCAAATTGCCTTCCACTCTTAAAAGCTTCTGATTCTTTGAGTAATATAATGAATATGTGAGGTAGGATCCAGTTTAGATTTTGAAGGTAGGAGTTTTAGGTACTGGGAATCTCACAATACTATTTATTAATATTGGATTATTTTTTCCAGAGGCTTGAGTTACTTTGTAATAATCTGTTATTTCTTAGAATGTATTAAATGGTGCCTGAGTGCCTTATATTTATCTCTTTTTCAACCCCCCACCACCGCCGGCCTTTGAGTGTTGCATAGGATTTTAGAAGAAAAAAAGCATATTAATGTATCCAAATACTTAGGTAATACATGATCTTGAAATTAAGTTTACCTTCAGAGATGGAATTCAAAGCAAATCTTGCTTGTCTTTTTTGCTATTTATGGGTCAAATGTGAAATGCTGTATTTTACTCTTTATTTATTTTTAGTGTATATTGTGTACAGTAAGCGGTTAAATTGATTATATAGTAAGTTAATTTTCATAGAACCGTAGCACCATGTATGTATTTCTATCTGTCTATTGAGAGAGATCAGATAGAGGATTTAATACTACGCTTCTTTATTTTTGTTCCCATTGAAATCCACTCTTCCACTAATTTTTTTTCTTCTATCCTAGTTATTGTCTAACTCTAAAAGGTTTGGTGAGATAGTTAAGAGGTTTGTGGTGTTGTCTTCAAATAAAATTTGGATTGAATTTAAAGTTATTATTCCCGTTAGTTTTTCTTGCCAAGGAGAACTTTCTGGTTGTCTCTGAAGCCTCCCTCAATACCACTTTATAGGAAAATTATCAGCTTTTGGGGTTTCATCTTTTAACATCATTCACCATCTTGATCATTTTTTTTTATAATCATAAGCGTAAATGGGTATAATTGTGTTAATAAGAATATCAACTAAAGTACTTCATTCTCCTATTTCAGTATTACTGAATTTCTTAAATTCCTATTTAAGTACATCGAGGTTCTTAAATTCACAAATAAATATGGAAGCTGGCTAAAGACTAGTTTTGACTTTAGTTAAAAATGTGTCAGCTTAAACTTTAAAGAAATTACAGATACTTCTGTACAAAGCGTGTAAATGAAATTTATTTAGACTTTATTATATTGTATAAATATTACATTTTCATCAGCAAATTGCATTATTTAAAAAATAACTTGATTTTCAGTAACATCATTAAATAGAATTTTTTAATTTTATTTTTTATAAAATTTGAAAATGCCTAGTAGGTAAAAAAAAGCGGGGGTGTTAGAAACTGCAGAATGATTAATTTATTGGAGATACAAAATACATGCTTTAAACTTACATGCATTGAACTATCTGAGCTGCCATTCTATATGCCCCTCCTATTCTCGTGCAAAACTGTAAGGGAGAGACAGTAAGTTCTTAACAATAATATGAAACCATATTTGGCAGATGAACCCTATTAATATTATATAACTATATGTTACTGTGTGAAAGTATTTACACAAAATCATGTTGATTGAACTTACTTTTTATTTAATAGCTTTTCAAGGAAAATTTTTGCTATGTATAATATTTGCCTTACAGGGTCTTGACTTAAATTGTAAGATACCATTCTACTGTGTAGTCTTGATGCATAAATGAGCTCCACCTGAGTCATGAAGTTAAGTGGTCACAAACTTTCCATCTTTGCTCGGCTTGTATCCATTCTTTCAGAGTTAGGGAAAGTCACACTAGCACAGCCTCAGTCTGTGTGTCTGCCCCTGCTTTTACCAAATCCATCAGAAAAGTAGCTTCACAGTGTAGAGGTGGTTAAGTTTCTAGTTATCAGAAACCCCTACAGCAGACCATTCGGTGAAGAGGTTTTGCTAGGTAGACATAAAAATAGACGTTGTACCTAAGAGTGGTTATAGAAGAAATGGTAGGCATGGTCAGCTTTCTTAGGAAATGTGGATTTCACATTTCCTGTGTGTGTCTCAGCATCTTTGAGACACCCAGAGGGAGCAAACATTTGTGTGTTGTAAGCTGCAGACGTCGCTACTTTTGTTAGAGTCCTGGTTTCTGCACTCTTCATCTGCTGCCCACCTGTGCAGAGAAAACACACACACATGAACCATGTTGCAGATGGCTCTTTCAGTTTTAGAAATTTGTGAATGTGGTGATCAAGGTGACACACCAGAGACTGAAAGGAGCAATTACAATCTCAGGTAGTTTAGACGTGGGCAAGAGATCTAAGTAATGAGTTTGTTCCCTGCCTCCCTGGTTTTTATTCTTTATTACATGGAAATGTTGGTTCTACCAGGCATAAAGGCCAGAGAATATTCTGGTTGTTCTTGTTCACTAAAGTGTTAATGACTTCTTCTAGCTGCAGATTTTTTTTTTCTTCAGAAGGCTGTGCTTAAGAGCACAGTCTGTGAAATCATACTGCTTGGGTATGAATCATAACTCTGCCACTTAATACCTGTGTGATTCTGGACAAGTTATTTAAATTTAGTGTACTTCAGTTTACTCATCTGTGAAATGGGGATAATGATAACTGTTTCATGAGGTTGTTGAGGATTAAATGAGGCAATACGTGGAAATTGCATAGATCAATGTCTGACATATGGTGAGTGCTATATAAGTATTGGCTTTAAACCTATGTATCTCAAAATTCATCTACTAGATCTATATTTAACAGTTACACAAATTTAAATGCATGGATACATTTGTAAATATACTCTATTCTAAATGAAATAAATAAGAATTATTTACCGACTCAGTCATGCTTAATCTACTTTTACTTCTTTTAAATATATGAAGGATATAAATAAAATCAATTTGTCTTCTACTTCAACTGTTCATTTCTTTCTTGAGAGGGGAAAAGCAATAGTTTCTTCCTGCCAAACTTGGATATAAGAGTTTTCAGTCTCTCTAGTACAACACCTTATACATAATGGGTGCTCTGTACGTGTTTGCTGGATATAATCAAATTGGGGAACAGTCATTAGATTTACTAGATTAATTGGGCAGGGAGGTTGAGGAAGGAAAGAATCAAAGTTGATTTAAGATGAAGCTTGAAGTAGGTGTTGGTGGTATTAATGCTATTAAAATGATTTGGAAACTTGTACTGTGGAAGAGTTACTTCACTTCTATGTATCTTAGTTTTCTGATTGCTAAAATTATAATTTTACATACATTATATAGGGGTTTGGTGAAGAAATGTAATAACAGGTATAAAGTATTTATATAAACGAAAGCTGCTATTACCATTATTTATAATAATTTCAAGTACATTTTCATGGTTATATTTCTTGATGTACAAATTCTGTTTCTAGAAGGTTGTGTAGTTATTTGAGTTTGTGGAAATTTCAAGAGGCCATGTCATGTTGATTTATCTGCCTTTTTAACTGTGTTAGCCAACCTAAGCCAATCTCTAGAGTAAAATATTTAAGTACCATTGAGGTTTAAGAACTGTGGCAGGGCTCTCAGGAGAGAGAAGAGTATATTGATACTCTTTTCTAAGATACAGAATTGGTCATTCATTAATTTAAAATACAGACTTGAGTTTATTAGTAGGAAACCGCTGATAGGAATTATGTTCATAGGCACTGTCAGTGATCAAGAATTGACATTTTAATTATGAGCATTTTTCAGCCTATATATAATCGATTATAGTAGTTATTTTTTAAAAAGAAGCAACGTTATATTGAGTAGAGTTTGGGGGCTTTTTAAAAAAATAAATTGTTAAATTTCCACCATGGTTTTCTCCTCTCTGTACTCTGGCTTGCAGAATGAAACAGTCACTTATCTTTTTGCTCTTTCTTTCCTCTGTTGTACAGTATCATAAAATTTTCAAAACTGAAAGATGCATTGGCTATTTATGTTCTTTCTCTTTATTTCATACATGAGGAAACTGAAACACAGCGTTGGAGATTTGGCCAGGTGTAGATCTGTGCTGTATGTAGAGATTTGAGTAGGCTGTGTGACTAGCAAATGACAGGCTCTGGTATGACAGAGCTAAGATATTCTGAATCTTATGTTGGTGCTTTTTAAACCCTTTAGTACTTCCCAACTCCAAGAAGAACTTTACATTTTCTGCCCTATACTGAAGGAATGGGGGAAGAGAGAGGAGAAAGGTGAAGAGAAGAGGACCTGCAGGTGATGAAAGAGGGCCTGGGACATGATATGATACAACAGCTTACCTAACAAGTACAGTATATTGTGAGGTGGAATAGCATAGAATTTAAGAGTTTGAACATTAAAATAAAGCTGTCTTGGGTTCTGTTTCTGCCACTTCTACCTTCTCACTTTGTGGCTCTGGGCAAGATCCCTCGCTCCCTCCCTCCCTCCCTCCCTCCCAGCCTCTCTCCTTCCCTCCCTTTTTTGACGGAGTTTTACTCTTGTTGCTCAGGGTGGTGGGCAATGGTGCCATCTCTGCTCACCACAACCTCTGCCTCCTGGGTTCAAGCAATTCTCCTGCCTCAGCCTCCTGAGTAGCTGTGACTACAGGATGCTCCACCATGCCTGCTAATGTTTTCTATTTTTAGTAGAGACGGGGTTTCTCCGTGTTGGTCATGATGGTCTTGAGGTCCCAACCTCAGGTGATCTGACCACCTCAGCCTCCAAAAGTGCTGGGATTACAGTTGTGAGCTACCGCGCCCTGCCAAGTTACTTCTTTTTACCTTAATCTACCTTCTTTTTTTCTTTTTGATTAAAAGGGGGTGGGTACTAATAATTACCTCACTAAAGTTTTGGGGTTATACTTGTGAGTGCAAAGGGGAAAACCAGTTGTGTGGTGATGATTTAGCTTTAAAATACGTGATTTAGCTGTTGCATATGACTCAGCACAAGATGATTTCAGAGTTTTATACAATTAAGGGATAATAATAGGTATGTTCTGAGGCTTTTTGTTTTAGTACGTGCTATGACTTCTGATACCTATAGCAATAAAGGGATATGAGGATTCAGTTTCTTTAAAAAGCACCAGCAGTGGTCATTTCACAGACCAGTTGTGAAAAACACACATGGACAGCAAGCAGCCTTATAGACCGAGCTAGGTTAAAAATGAAAATATGTGGGCATAAGGATTTAAGTATTTCTGCGGTCTTCAAAAGTTCATAGACAAAGCCCTAGATTGGGGACTTGGGATAAGGGAAACAAAATAAACAAAAACTCAATGAAAGTAAACATACAACTTTCAGATTCTGTGGAAACTAAAGTCAGCCTATAATATTATCTGGAAGAGATTAATGGCATTTCTCTTGCAGATCCTGGACCATTCTTGCCAGATATAGCTAAAGGGAACTTTAATTTTATTTAGTGCTCTCTCCATTCCTCACAGGTATTATTTGTTTGTTAGTATGGAAGAGTTTGGCTAAGAACCTCTCTGTAGTTTGGAGGTAGTGAGTTAGAAATAGGCTAATAGACCCTTGGTTTCTCTTACGTACTATCTATACAAAAACACAGAGATCGTTCTGACCTCAGCAGGGTCTTACTGGCTGGAGGTTTAGAAAGAACTGGTGGGTTTCATTTACATTTGACAGCAGATGCCATAGAATGTATCTGTGAGCAGAGGCAGCCTGTAGTTTTCTTCTTCCAGCAGAGCCCAGTGGCATAAGAACAGTATAGTTTACCTGCTTTTAAGTAGATGGGACTTACCATGGTCCTTCAGTTTTAAGATGCTGAGATTTGTAAATGTATTCAGTTTCTTAAATGTTAAAGCTGAATAAATGTATATCTTAGAGTTCTGGAAATATGCTTAGACATATTAGTTATATTTGATTTGATCTAAGCAGTCAAATATGCTTAGACATATCAGCCTAAAGAGTTACTTTTTACTCTGGGTGTGGTGGCTCACACTTGTAATCCCAACACGTTGGGAGGCCAAAATGGGAGGATTGCTTGAGCCCAAGAGTTGGAGACCAGCCTGGGCAACAAAGTGAGACCTTCTCTCTACAAAAATAGGAAAAAAATTAGCCAGGCCTGGTGGTGTGCACCTGTGGTCCCAGCTAGTCAGGAGGCTGAAGTGGGAGGATTGCTTGAACCCAGGGGTTGAGACCAGTGAGAAAAAAAAAGAAAGTTACTGGTTCACACCTGTAATCCCAGCACTTTGGAAAGCTGAGGCAGACGGATCACTTCAGTCCAGGAGTTTAACACCATGGTGCCTGTGCAACATGGCAAAACAGCTACAAAAAAAAAATTTATCCCAGGTATGGTGGTGTTGACTGTAGTCCCAGTTACTCGGGAGGCTGAGTCAGGAGAATCTTGAGCCTGGGAGGCGGAGGTTGCAGTGATCTGAGATTGCACCACTACACTCTAGCCTGGGTGACAGAGTGAAATCCCATTAAACACACACACACACACACACACACACACACACACACACACACACACACACACACACACACACACACACTGTCGTGCTCTCTCTCTCTCTCTCTCTCTCTCTCTCTCTCCCTCTCTCTCTCTTTTTTACTTTTCAAATTCTTTTAAGACGGCAGTGGAGAAGCTATAACTAGGCAGCAAATAACTATTTACCAAGATAATTTTATTGGTTATCATGGAATTCCAGAGGAGGGAGCGATTACTTTGGATGGTCAAGAAAGACTTAACAGACTGTTACAGGACAGATGGCGTTTGAATAGGGCTGGAAGGAGGTCTCGAAATGTGGGTTGATGGAAACAGTACAGTGGTCTCATCACAGAATTCAGATCAGCTTACTTTGTAGCTAAATAGTATGAGATAAGGCAGGTAACACTTCTATAGAAAAAACGTTACCTATTATTTGGGAGCCAATTAAAAATAGATTTTATACACAAAACGTTTTATAAATATTAACTTACTGTGATATGAAGAATGAATCCAAGGTGAAAGAGGGACAGAAAATAGGATGATCTGGAAAGGTGGTACATAGACCCATTCGTAATGAAATAAGACTTGGATTAGGATAAGGAGCCAGGTTGCAAAGTTATGGAAGAAATTTCACAAAGGGTGAAACAGAAAACTGATAACTAGGTGACTGGGAAAAATACAAAATCATATAGACTCACTTCACCCACCAAATGATAACTCCTGAGTTAAACTTCATATGTTTTATTTAGGGTTTGTCACGTTAGCTATGGCTGTATTAAACCAGATTGTTTGATTTTGGTAAATAGTTTTCCTTATATTAATACATGGGAAAATCGAGTTGTGTGAATAAAGAAATGTAAAATAGCTTTTATTCAGCTGTCCCATTTGTCGTTGATAAGGTTAGTGTTACTTTTTCTTCTGCAGTGTAGATATTTTCTCAAAATTGTGTATTTGCTATTGTTTTTATATTTGAAGGGGAAAAAGGTATAAATTTTATAGCTACTAGGAGTTCAAATACAGTAATTAGAAAGGACACACAAATTTTGAAATAGTATTTTATGCCTCTTGATCTCAGGTACAGTACACGAGATGAAGCAGTTAAATAGCAAAGCAAGACAGAAGGGACAGAGAATTAAAGTAAGTGTTTTCTATATATTGCATCTATGTTCCCATTAATCTCTGTTTTGTTATGTAACTGCTCCTTCTGAATGTTCTGAATGTGAAGAAAGCTATGAGTAAGAAAAGGGGTGTGTTTTAAAAATAGGTTTAAATAAAGCCATAAGAGTAAAGTGTTTTTACTCTTAGTTCTGTTTGAAACAGCACCTGCCTGTAAATTATAACCTAAATGTTTTTGGATAAGAAAAAATTGGGTTGTGATGATGTAAGTGCCTTTAAATCTCTTGCCAGCAGATAAGTGAAAGAAAACACATACTGATCACATTGCCCATGTTTCCGTTTTAAACCAATTAAAGCTTCTATTTTTTTCAGACTAGCCTTTCTTCCTGGGAACAACACTTACTGAGATGCTTTGCTGTACATCTTTTTAGAAAAAACCTTCGTGTCAGTTTCTCACTTTGCTGTAATTAGTAGGCCCATGAAATAACGTCTTGATCAGGACTGATCTAACCTTTATAGTTCGCTTTTTTAATGATCTAATTGTTGAGATTTTTAAATTCACAAGTAAAAATCAAAGCATACTAATCTTTGAATCTTTATGTCCCTTTTTGTAGTTGTTGAGATCTTACTTTCTTGACAACCCGTTTAGTATTTTTTTTCCCCTAAGTTTGGAGATTGCTTATTTGCGGAAATAAAAAGTAGGATAAATTCTGACTGAACACTTTTTTGGACCCACTTAGGTTTTTAAATTAATAGGGATGAAATAATCAGCCTTTGTCACAATTTAGCTTACAGACTTTCACATGTTACCTGTGTTGATCTTCACACCAGATCACGAAGAAGCCATTTTAAAAGTCCTCTCCATTTTAGAGGTGAGGGAATTGAAGCTCAGAAAAGGTAGATAACTTCACAGATACTAAATACTTAGGACTTTACCCAGGCCGACTCTAAATTACTGTTCCTTTCTACTATGTTGCATTTGCCAGATTATAAAAGAGACCCCCAAAACAGTTGTTTCTACTTGTACAGGACTTTAAGGACAGAGTCTCTAGAAAGTTTACAATAGTAATACTGCCATCTTACTTCTTATAAAAATGTTACTTACATTTTACACATTTTAAAAAAGCCATAGGATGAATCAGACAGGCTTGCTGCTAGTTTTCACCACTCTATTTTACGTTGGACAAGAGAGTTAATTTCTGAGCCTTGGATTGCTCATCTGCAGAGATTTTTCTCATAGGAAGTAGGCAAGAATTAATAGAGGAAGTTTTATATAGTATTTAGCTCATATAGAAATCTGTACATTGTTCTTTTTACATTCTCATGAGGAGTTTCCTGCCCATTTTGATTTTAAAGAAAAAAAAAACTATGTTGGAAATTTTTCTAATCTTGGATGGTCCTTGGAGAGGCAGTTGTTTTGAATTCCTGGAGTATATCCTGAAAAGATTGATGGACTGTTAGGATTTTTAAATGCCCAACAAGACGTTTTTCTGCTTGTTTTCAGACAGGATCTTGCTCTGTTGCCCAGGCTGGAATGCAGTGGCACAGTCATGGCTTACTGCAGCCCTGACTGCCCAGGCTCAAGTGCCTCTCCGACTTGAGTCTCCTGAGTAGTTGGGATTACGAAGTTGTACCGCTACACTTGAAAGTTCACTGTATTACAGATCTTGGGATTTAGAGATTACTAGGAAAAAGGAATGGGGCAACTCACATTCTTTTTTTTTTTTTTTTGAGACAGAGTTTTGCTCTTGTTACCCAGGCTGGAGTGCAATGGCGCGATCTCGGCTCACCGCAACCTCTGCCTCCTGGGTTCAGGCAATTCTCCTGCCTCAGCCTCCTGAGTAGCTGGGATTACAGGCACGCGCCACCATGCCCAGCTAATTTTTTGTATTTTTAGTAGAGACGGCGTTTCACCATGTTGACCAGGTTGGTCTCGATCTCTTGACCTCGTGATCCACCCGCCTCGGCCTCCCAAAGTGCTGGGATTACAGGCATGAGCCACCACGCCCGGCCAACCCACATTCTTATGAATGTAAATTTATACAAATCTACATTCTTATAACAGATTGTAGATTAATACATTCTAGGAAAGGAAGAGGATTCAGTTCCTCAAATCTGTTTAAAAGAATATGTATCTTACAGTGCATTTAAGAGACCTAAATTAGCTTATGTAGGTCAAAGGATTGGTGTCATCAATAATTGTTAGTTTTTTGTGTCATGTATTTTTGTTGTCATATACTCAAACGCTTATTCTGAGAACAAGCTTGAAATATTTCCCTTCAACATACTGAACTGATGCTTAAACCTTCTTATAAAATGAAGTAATTATTTAAATGTCATTTTATATCATAATCAGTTTGTTGCTTTGTGCATGGAGCAGAGCATATTCTGGTGTTTAGGACTGGAAG
The DNA here is from genome assembly GCA_031835075.1 of Saguinus oedipus. Lineage (NCBI taxonomy): Eukaryota > Metazoa > Chordata > Mammalia > Primates > Cebidae > Saguinus > Saguinus oedipus. The sequence goes on from CM063176.1 coordinate 1,207,916, forward strand.
TTATTTTGTGATTAAGCAGTTCAATGCCAGCTGTCCTGAACCAAATAATCGTCTCCATGTTGGTTATGCGGCTGCATCTCATTGAGCTGACTTTCCTGAGTTTTGCTGTGTTGTGACTCTTGATTCCCACTGATTTTTGCCTTACTTCCTTACGTCATTTTTCCTTAGTATCTTTCTTCCCTACTTGAAGTTTTGTAGTCTCTTGGGCTTCTGTATGTACGTCTGTGTGTTGTTAACATGGAAACCTTTTCTTTTTCCAGCTCCTTTCCTAAATGTAGCTTTTACTGAGATACTACTATTTTCTTGTCACTGAAATTAGTTGGACAAAACAAAAATCATCAGTTACTCTTTAATAAACAAAAGGAGTCCTCATTCTTATGGGAAACAGAGATTATTATACTGTAAAATGATAAAAGCTTGATAAGAATGGCCTAGGGGAGAGTGAAAGTCCAGAAATAGAAGGAATATTTGCTTAGGAAACCTCCAGGGCATATCGTATACCACGTGAAAATGATCATCTGTTTCGTAATACAAGGAACAGAGAATTTAAGCCTGAGACTTCTTTCATTAGACTAATGAACTTGGTCAAACGGGTCGTTTTTGTGGACATGACATGAGGTATCTTTTTCTCTCTTTGAGACAGTGTCTTGCTCTGTTACCCATGGTGAGTACAGTGACATTATGGCCTGCTGCAGCCTCGACCACCTGGGCTCCAGTGATCTGTCACCTCAGTCTCCCAAGTAGCCGCAGCTGTAGGCCTGTGTCAGCATGTCTGGCTATTTTTTGTAGAGACAGGGTCTCACTTTTGTTGCCTAGGCTCTTACCAAACTGCGGAACTCAAGTGATCCTCCTGCCTTGGCCTCCCAAAGTGCTGAGATTATAGGCATGAACCACTGCATTCGTCTCGGCATCAGATTTCTAATGTGTAAAACAAAAATTTTGAGTAAGATCATAGTTTCTCAAACTCTGCTTAATAGGCTATTAAGAAGCAGTGTATAAATACAGAGCTTCGTGGTCCAAAACATTTATATATTATTGAATTAAAATTAAATAGGCTTTTTTGTTGTTAGATTTCTCAGTTTTTAATAGGGTATAGTAAATTATAAATCTTTAAGAAAGGAATAGAATAAACATCTTCCCACATTTTTTTCCCCCATTATAGAATTCCCTCCATAGCACTTAAGGAATTTAGTTTGCTAGTAGCAGTCTCAAGAAATAGTAAGTTAGGCATTGTAAATCTTTAAGTTTTAACTTAGATCTGTGATCCATTGTGAGTTTGTTTCTGTTCAAGATGAGAAATCAGAGTCAATTGTTAATTTTTTTTAATAAGGCTATCTAGTTTGCTACCACCAATTGTTGAAAAGATTTTTCTTTCCTCCCATTGAGTTAACTTGTTATCTCTGTTAAAAGTCTCTTGACCATATATATGAGGATTAGTATCTAGGCTCTATATTCTGTTTTACTGATTTTATCTTGACACCAATACCATAACTGTCTTGATTTCTGTACCTTTAAAATAAATCTTGGTATCAGGTAATACAAGTCTTCCACCTTGTTACTCTGTTTCAAAATTGTTTGAACTATTCTGTGTTCTTTGCATATACATTGGAAATTTTAAAACCAGTATGTCAGTTTCTACAAAGCTGTGTGGGTTTGCATTGAGTCTGTAGATCAGTTGGAGGGGGAACTTAACATTTTGGAGGCTTTTGATTCATATATACGATATATCTCTATATTTATAAAGTCTTTACTTTCAATATATATACACACACGTGTGTGTGTGTGTGTGTGTGTGTGTGTGTGTGTGTGTGTGTATACACACACATACGTTTTTTCTTCTTTTCTTTTTTGGCAAAGTTTTCTCTAGTGCCCAGGCTGGAATGCAGTGATGTATTCTGTGTTAGTATTTTTAGATAGTTTTTAGTGAACAGCTTCTGTTTAATTTAATAACTCAGTATTTCATAATTTTTGATGCTGTTATAAGTATTTTTAATTGCAATTTTTGCCTCATTTCTATATATGACACAGTTGACTTTTGTATATTGTCCATGTGTCCTGAAACCTTGCTAAACTAATTAGTTGTGGTAGCTTTTTTTGTACATTCTGGAGGATTCTGTTTGAACAATGTGTTGTCCGCCAATTATGAGAATTTAACTTTTTCTTTCTAATACAGTTTTTTTCCTTATGGAATTGGCTATAATTTCAAGTATGATGTTGAATAGATGTGGTTAAGAGTGGACTTGGTTCTTGATGTTAGGAATGAGCAGTCTTTTGTCATTAAGCATGATGATTGCTATAGGTTTTATTGATGTGATTTATTAGATTGAGAAAGCTCCTTTGTAAATCTGATTCATTGAGAGTATTTAAGAAAAACTGATGTTGAGTTCTGTAAAAGGTTTTTTCCTGCATCTGTTGAAATGGTCAGATGATTTTTCCTTTCCAGTGTGTTACTGTAGGAATTGTATTGATTAATTTTTTAAAAAATACTAAAGCATTGTTGCATTCCTGGGATAACTAGTACTGGGCTATTATGTATTGCCTTTTTTTAATTGTCTGATTTAATTTGCTAAAATATTAAGAATTTTTACATCCAGGTAATATTGATCTGTAGTTATTTATTTATTTATTTTGAGTTGGAGTCAGGCTGGAGTGCAGTGGCGCAATCTCTGCTCACTGTAACCTTCACCTCTCAGGTTCAAGTGATTCTCCTCTCAGCCTCCTGAGTAGTTGGATTTTTACAGGCACCCGCCACTATGCCCACCTAATTTGTATATTTTTAGTAGAGACAGGGTTTCACCACTTTAGCAGGCTGGTCTCGAACTCCTGACCTCAAGTGATCTGACTGCCTCAGCCTCCCAAAGTGCTGGAATTGCAGATGTGAGCTAACATGCTCAGCAGATCTGTAGTTTTTTGTTTTTTTTTTTTAAAGTTTCGTCTGTACTTTCTTTGTATGAATTTATTGACAAGCTTGTTAATAATATTTTCTTCTTTTTTTAATTTTTGTATTAGTTACCTTTTGTTAACTAGATGACCACAGACTTAAATAACACATTTGTTGTCTCGTCTATGAGATGGGGGAAATATAGCATTCAATATATACGTTAATAGAGGTTAAATTAGCTGACACAATGCATGGAAGTCCTTAACCCAGTGCTGGCACGTGGTATGTACTCAGTAAAACTTAGTGGTGATGATCAAGATGACATCAGAGGTGTGCTTGACACTTTATTTTCCAGTTATCAATATGTTTCATTTTGCTTTAGGGCATTCTTTAGCAAATCTTAATGCTACTTCTTCTGCCTGCCTAACAGTATTTGTTCTGATTTTGATGTTCCCATTTGAAGCTGTGCTGGTGTATTAGCATCTTTTAAAGTATTCATACAAAACCCAGCAAGTTTAACTTGTAATTTGGCAGACTGACTTATACTTCATTTAAATTTTTACTGGTTATTGCCATCCTGCCTGTTAGACTACTAGAGAGTCCAGTAGTACTAATCAAACTTTGGAAGCTGTAATGTGGTACATACACCTCAAGCCTAGACCTCGTGAAAAGATTATTCATTTTATTAAAATATTTTCAGATGATGTGTCTCTTTTCTTTTGAACTGTGAGTAGCTCCTCGAAGGCAAAGACTTTTGTTTATTCTTGCATCCTGGTATCTGGCACAATGCTTAATGTGTTATAGGCAACACTACACATATATACATATGCATTGTCACACTTCCATATGCATATTTTTATCTCTTTAATTTCATAAGTAACTACATTAACATAATATGAAAAGATAGGTTAAAAAATAAGATGTGTAATGAAGAAGAAAATGGGGGGTAAACATTTAGAGAAGGTAAGACGAGAAGATGAAGTATCAAAAAGCACACCTGGCATTTATGGTAGAGATTGACAGTATGCATTGAAAATACTAGAACTTAAAACAGACAGAAAATCCTTTTTGGTTATTGCTGCTGAAGAAAACCATCACGTTTGATCACATAGATAATTCAGTCTGTGTCACAATTAGCTTTAATATTAAAATGGCTCATCTCCCAATCTCTCTTAGGAAGGGTATAAAAAAAGAAAGGTAATACTGTGACCCATTGTTATCAAAGGAATGCTGGTCTTCTCTGTTTGTAAGTATCTGAAATTTTTATACTATGTGCAAATGTAATTAACTCAGTTCTGTAAGTATCTGCAAAGTCTGCATTGGGTGCAAATATAGTAAAGCAATACCAGTTTGGACTACATGTCTGAATTGAAGTGTAATTTTACTTTTTAGTAAATAACTTTTTAAAAAACTTTTATTTACATGTGTTAGCTGACACTATTCCAATAAAGTAATGCCACTTAAACTTGTTTCACAGTTTACATATACACATCAGAATAGAGTTTTTCTCTGGTAATGGATCAGATAGCTATTCCTTTGGTTGTATACCAGGTGAAAATGCGGACTTGGGTCTTCATACCATGTTATATGAAGAATACTATTTTTAACACTAGAATCATGGCCATAGAAGGAGATGCTTCTGTTGAGAAGCATTCAAAAATCCATATGAATTGCTGGCAGAGTAGATTCACTTCCACATCTCATGTTCACTGCAGGATACAAATCTATGCTTTTTCGTAGAGTAGGAATGGAGTGGAATAGTGGTTCTTTTCTGCTTTCGTTTTTCGTAAATTCGCATAGTTTGATTAGATCAGTCGACCTAAGAGACGAGTCAGTGTATCTGGACACATGAATAGCCACAAAAGCCCTCCTCTCTGTGATTTCATTCACTTCCAGTGCATGTTTCTCACCCTGGGAAGTGAGTAACCCCTGGTGGTTGTTCCTCAGCCTTGTTCTCTAATGGATAGAGAAGGAAATGCTTTTTCCTACTGATTTTTAAATGAAAGGAGACTTACAACCACACAGAAGTAAGTAAAATGGTCTTTAGTTACAAAGTGCCATGTAAGTGGGAGGGTGGTGTCTTTAGAATTTAATTCCTTTGATCCTCACAGTAAGGGCTAACCTGAAGAGACATTTTCTTTAAATACATCTGTAAAGTATTAACATATTAACAGGAAGACTCACAGATTCTAAAGCTGTGATTTTGGGATAAAGAGACTTAGGCCAGGTGCAGTGGCTCACGCCTGTAATCCTAGCACTTTGGAAGGCCGAGGTGGGTGGATCACCTGAGGTCAGGAGTTCAAGACCAGCCTAGCCATCATGGTGAAACCCCATCTTAAAAATATTAATAATAAAAGGAAAGAGACTTAAAGACCATTTGAAAAAATTCTTTCTCAAGTTGAAACAGCAGCTTTCTAGAAAAATAATGCAGATGCTTTTTCAAAAAAATGAGGAATTGTTTCAAATCCAGGAGAAACATGATGAGTTACTTCACTAAGCTGTTCATTTAAAATAGAAGTCTCTGTTGACAGGATTATATTTTAGTTTTAAGAAGCCCATTTGTCATTAAAAGATTATCTCTAAAAGTTAGATTTTGTATATCTAATATACGCTACTCATAACCTGATAGTGAAACCTTTCTGTGTTTGAAAGGGAGGTCCAGCATTTTAGCTGCTGAGCACTCTACAAGAGAAACTATATACTGTATATCAGAAAACAGGGGGTACTGTCTGCCTTTGGTGTTAAGTAGAAATGAAGACTTCCTTCATTGTCCATTCTTTTTTGGGATATTCACATGGCACTTGTGTCCTTTAGCCAGATAATCACTGTCAGTTTCAGAGGTCTAGGAATTGAGGAAGGGGTTAATAGGTCTGTCTCTTAACAAGTCTTTTTGCATTCAGTTGCTATTTCTAGGAAGCTTCAGTGCTGCAGAACAAATCACAGAGTCCTTAGGAAGACTAGTGCCTCCTATGGTGTGGTTTCTCTGACTGAGCATTCAACTGATGTTGAATTTTGGTGTTTGACCCTAAAGATTTTGATATATATGCAAATAATTACCTTTTCTACAATTGTCAATGCATTACAGCTAGGCCATTCAGATGCCTTTTATTAGAATAGAGTTACATAGCCTTTCCCATTTAATTATAATGAACATTGATTCTTAACTATAATTGCCAAATCATTATCATAAACTTTATCTAACATAAGGACACTCTAACTGCTGGCTCTACTGCTGTAGAAATTTGCCTTTAGGTTTTTTGAGGCCTCTGTTTGCATTCTCCATGGGAATTCTCCTAGTGTCCCAGAAGACTAGTGTACCTTATTCCCACCTTGGGCAAGAGAAAAGTTCTACAGGAGATAAGATTGTCTGCAGTAGATGTCCACTTTGCAGTAGAGATTTTTCTATTTCCCATTTTGTTTGTGGCTTCATCAGAGTCCCCCAGTCCAAACAGTTCATTAAAGCTCTTATGACTGCCTCCACTGTTTTGGGCACCATTTGCCAAACTGCGTAGTTAAAAATTTTGGGGGGGTTTTGTTTGTTTTGTTGTTGCATTTTCCTACTTTCTATCACTATGAATTGCTGCTTGAACAGATTTATTCTTCATTTTGTATGGCTTCAGTCTATCATCGAGCCATTCAATTCACGATAATTCTAGGGAGGAGCAGTTATTACTAGAAAGGCAACATAACATGGTGGGCTTTGGACAGAAAGCCTGGATTGAAACCCCCATCCTGCTATTTACTGTTAGACTTTGGGTGCACTGTGTAAATTTTCTGTGCCTCTTTCCTTATTTGTGGAATGAGAATAATAGTAATTAATTCGTAGTGTTGTAAAGATTAAATGAGTAAAGCCTTTAGCCCAAGTTCTGGCAAATGGTATCACCAAATGTATGCTCATGCTATTATTATTGTTATTACAGTTATTATTATTATTATTCTTGAGACAGAGTCTTGCTCTTTCACCCATGCTGGAGTGACATCCTAGATCACTGGCACAATCTCAGCTCATTGCAGCCTCTGCCTCGTGGGTTCATTTTTGAGACAGAGTCTTGCTCTGTCACCCATGCTGGAGTGACATCCTAGATCACTGGCACAAACTCAGCTCATCGAAGCCTCCGTCCTCATGGGCGATCCCCCTGCCTTGTCCTCCCAAGTAGCTGGGACTACAGGCACATGTCACTACGTCTGGCTAATTTTTTTTTTTTAATTAATTTTTAGTGGAGACAGGGTTTCATCATGTTGGCCAGGCTGATCTTGAACTCCTGACCTCAAGTGATCCACCAACCTCACCTCCCAAAGTGCTGGGATTATAAGCAAAAGCCACGGCACCTGGTCCTTCCGATTATTGTTAATGCTGTTACACAAAACCTCAAAATGGGAAGGATGAATGAAGATTTGATAACATATTCCTGGAAGGAACCACTGATCTTTCAGCCATGGCTTATCTACTTTCACCTTTAAAGAAGTGAATCTAGGCCAGGGATTTACTACATATATGAGCCAGTTATTAAAGAAGTTTTGTTTCAATATTATACTTTTAATTGGAACTTACCCTTAAAGATGATCGGCTTAAGTCACAGGGACTGTGTAAATAAATGGCTCATGGTCAACTGCCCTGGCTGGTAACATAATTCAAAAGTACTGTCTTATGGTTCCTACCAAGATACACTGTACTATTTTAGTCATGAACTATGTATTATTAGGGCCATGGGTCAAAATCTATAAAATTAGCAGCAGCCAACCTCTTTGCCGGGACTGTAGCAGTCAACACAACACTGGCTATCAAGATGGGATACCAGTTACAAACTAAAAATATGTGGTATTTCTTGCAGATTTTTATCTCCAGTATTGGTGCCTGGAGTAATGTGTGCAACTTTATAGAAATTTAAGAGGAACTGAAGAGGCTAGCAACAATTAACTCATTTAACAAATGTGTCTTGAGCATTTTTTATGGCAAAAGACTGCCTTTGGACCCAGGCCAAACCAATTCAGACAAGAATGTAGCTACACTAAGAGTTAAGTGAACAGATAAGGAAATGTAATCATGATTGCTTTGCTTTTTACCATTTAAGAAGTGTGTCACAAATTACATACAACTTATAAGGGGATTTTGGAAGCCGCCTTTCATAAGTTTGGTGCTTTCGGTATACAACTTTATGATGCAGTAAGAGATAGGAGACTTTCCCCATAAACAATAATTTATTTCTATTCTAGACGACAGTTTGACAATATCTAGTAAATTTGAACATGGGCATACCCTGTAAACCATTAACTTCACATTTAGATAATTGACCCCTAGAGAAAATTTTATATAAATTCTCACATATCTACAAGGAGACATATTCCTAAAATGTTCATAACAACCTTATTTATAATAGGGAGAAATTAGAGACAAGCTGAATGTCAGTATGGAATTGGATAAATTGTGGTATGTTTATAAATAGAATATGATATAGGAGTGGCTTGTATATACCAGTGCTATACATTGTCAGTGTACATCATTCTTATATATTGAATGTTGACTGAGTAAAGGAAACATAGTAGTATTTAGAAACGTACAAAATGATGCTATATATCAGTTAGATAACATGTATAATGAAAGTATTCAATAATGTGTGAAAATGATAAATTTAGGATAGTGTTTGCTTCTAATGGGAATTAGAATTACATAGGGGTTAAACTATACTGGTAATGTTGTATTTATTGAGTTGTGGGCACATGGCTTTTTATTATGTACTTTTCAATATGTCTGGACTAGTTTAGAAACATTTAAAAATTGAAAGAAAATGTGTCAAGTGTTTACATTTGACTTTCAATGGAGATACATTGAGAAATTTTTCTTTTTCCTGCTTTGTTGATACTTTCTGTACATGCTCAGTTTTCTACATTGGATACATTTAACTTTAATCATGTTAAATGAAAAACTGAGAAATAACATACCTTTTAGAAAAACAAACTTGTTTTAGGAATTTTTGGAAAATATAGACAAGTTAAATGAAAGAATTCTTAGTACTTTTTATAATTGATTTTCTAATGTTTGTTGCTCTGGCTCTGCTGTCTAGTCTGGAATGCAGTGGCGTGATACATGGGCTCACTGAAGCCTCTATCTTCTGGGCTTAAGAGATTCTTGCACCACAGCCTTCCAAGTAGCTGGGACTATAGGAGTATTCCACTACATCTGACTAATTTTCCTGTATTTTGTAGCAGCAGAGTCTCACTATGTTGCCCTGGGCTGACGTGATCCTCCCATCTCTGCTTCCCAAAATATCGGGATTACAGGTGTGAGCCACTGCACTCAGGTCTATAAATTTTACAGAAGTTAAGCATTATTACATATTCTTTGCTGCTCTTATCTTTCCCACCTGTTGTTATAAAATAAACATTTAACATATAGGAGTGGTATTTTAAAGTTTTAAAATATGTTATCCTCTGAATTTAAGAACATGGTTTTGCTCATTGGCCAGTGTTCTCTCTTCTTGCAGTTAGTCGTTGCTTCTTAAGCATGGGTTTTAATATTGTTTGATTATTTTAACTGACTTTGCAAATATCAGGAAATAATAAAAATTTGACTGAGTAGTTATATGCCCAGTCATAATACTGCTGATTGTAGAAGATAGAAGCTTTAAATTTTGTAAAATGTGAGATTTTCTTGGGAGGGGAACAGTAACATTTTAACTCTTAATTTTACTGGTTGCATATAGTATGTGATAGGCAGATTTATGAATGAGACAGTGGAATTATGGTTTTAAAATGTAAGCTCTTTAGGATTTGATGTAGTACTAGTGGTACTAGAAAAATAAATAATGGGGCTAATATTGTTTTACAGTATACCAGACCCAGTGACTTACAGGATGATCTAAACCAGTTCTTGTCAGTTTATAAATCTCCTGTAAATCTTGTTAAGTAAGATGCAGTTTCTGGATTCACTAAGTCTAGGACTCTGCCAGAGCTTCTGCATTTCAGCAGACTCCTAGAATTTGCCAGTAAGTCAGTTTTAAGGACCACATTTTTAGTACTGAGGATGTAGGTTTGTGCTTCTCAAACTATCTGCAAAAGACTAGCTTTTAAAAAATATCTAGTATTTAGTGGAATGATACTTCTTGGAAATAAAGAATAAATATATAAAGGCAAAGAGAGAAAATTGTATATTAATGTGAATGTAATTTCTCAGTAAACCTTTTACAGGTGTAAAGTCAGTATGTTAGTTTAGGATAAACTAATACTTCCTAAAAAGTGTTTAGATATGTCATACTATGTAGTACGGTTTTTAAGGACAATTTATTTTATAAAAATACTTTCCCTGCATAAAGCAGCATCTCGTGTATCCATCATATTTTCTGAATATTCTTTCTATTTCTAAAAGCTTTTTATTTTCCTTTTCCTTCTGCCTAGGCCATTTCAAGACTCACTGTTCATTCTTGGATTAGAGTAATTCTATAACACTGCTTAGCATTCATGAATAAAATGTTACCCGAGATTATTCATCCTCTCAACAAAAATTTAAGCACTTCATTACACACAAAATTTTGTGCTAGTCTCTTTTGGGATTATGAAAAGGAATAAAAAGTTCTTGCCCTGCAGAAATTTATAGACCTGGATGACAAAATTCATTTCCCTGTTAAGAAATTTTACTATATGTTAGTATTGACCTATTAAAGGATATCAGAACCTTAAAATGCTATTAAGTAACTTTTTCAGATGTAGACCTGATTCATTAACTGGGAAGTCTTTATTTTTCATTCATTGATTACATTAACAGATATATTAGTCACCTACTGCATGCCCATTAGTGTGTTTTTGGCCCTTGTGAGAGAGTAGTGAGTGATAGAGACACAATTTCTGCTCTTTGCCAAGAGCCCATTCGTGATCAAGTCATCGCATTTGGCTTTTTGATTGTTGTGTATGACTGAGAGAGACAGTCACATTCAAGTATTTGTTTTAGAAAGTATAACGTTATTCATCTAGACATTATTTTTGGTAATTTATCATAGGGATAAGTAAAGAAATACAATGAGAACACTTTTCTGTCTTTGAAACTTCATTTATTCTTACTTTAAAAATTTTTTATTTTATTAGTATTTCACTTTGAAGCATAACCACTCATTGATACCCTCGTCCAGAGCTTTCTGAGAGCGTACGGGTTTTGGGTGATTCTGCTGAGTTTTGGCTCACCTAGAGGCTATAGGGATTTCAGTAATTCACGGGATGTCTTGTAGCTTTTTGAATAACAGAAACTTGTGGATACTTGTTCAAGGCAGTTATGTAAGCTAGTTTCTTATTACCCTTCTTTCTTATAGTTACTGTGAGGTCTGTGGAGAAACTGATTGAACGTTTATAGTATCTAAAACTCAGCAGCATTTTAAAGATGTAGCAAGTAAAACCTCCTCCCATTCCTCTTGTCATTTGTTCAGCACCAGCTATGTATGTGAGAGGTATCATTCTGAAGATGTCATTCTTGGGGGAGAAGAAAAAAACATAGGGTCCCTGTACTCTCAGAATCTGTAAGACATAATAATCTCTATCTGGGACAATAATAATGACTAGAATTTATTATGTGCTTACTATGTGCTGGAAACTTTTCCAAGTGCTACGTATATTAACTCATTTAATCCTTTTGTAACAACCTGTGAAGTGAAGGTATTATTATTAGCATCATCTTCATTTTTACAGATAAGGAAACTGAGACAAGAAAGTTTAATATGCCCCATACCACACTGCTTGTATGTAGCAAAGATGGAATTCTCACCTGCCAAGTCTGGCTCCAAAAATTCCACATTTATCCTACACTGTGCTGTGCAGTTATAACAGATAATTATGATTTAATTTAAATGGATAATTAAATAGGCAATTTTAAAAAGTAGGAGCTGTGCAGTGATGGAATGCTCACTGCTGTGGGAGCACAGAATAAGCCCACCTAACTTGGTGGTGTTAAGGTCAGGGAAAGCTTTCCTGGGAAAGTAATCTTTATTCAAAGAGACTCTGAACCTCTTTTCCTCCCTTAAGAAAAGAAAAAAAAGCCATTGAAAACAATTGAAGAATTTTTTTAAAAGTAGAATTTTAGAAACAGTGGTTTATTGTTTTTTTAACTGATTTTCACACAAAGGAATAACATAGGTTTGTAAAACTGTAAGTGTATTCTGAACTGAGGTCCTTTGGTGATGATACTCTTTAAATTGGATGAGATAAATTTTTTAAATGGCCATTTAAAAAAATTAACCAAAAGAAAAAATTCTAGTATTTCTGAGGTGAGAAACCAGAGGGGAGTACTACTTTATAAATAATACTAGGTATCTTCTCTCTCTATCTCTGTATCTCTCTGACACACATGCTCTCTTGCTCTTGCACACTATCTCCCTCTGCCTCCCCCTCTGCCTCCCCCTCCCCCTCCCCTTCCCCCCTCTGCCTCCCCATCCCCCTCCCCTTCCCCCCCTCTGCCTCCCCCTCCCCCCTCTGCCTCCCCCCTCCCCTTCCTCCCTCTGCCTCCCCCCTCCCCTTCCCCCCTCTGCCTCCCCCCTCCCCCTCCTCTTCCCCCCTCTGCCTCCCCCTCCCCTTCCCCGGTCCCCCTCTCCCCTTCTCCCTTTCCCTCTCCTTCTCCCACAATGTGTCTCTCTCTGTCTTTCTCTCTCTTCTCCCCCACCCCTCTTTGATAGAACAAAAGATATGATTGCCCACATTTTGGCAGGCCAGAGTGAGTTTGCTTGAGCCCAGGAATTTGAGACTAGCCTGGGCAATATAGCAAGACCCATCTCTACAAAAAATAAAAATACTGGCTGGACATGGTGGTGTTTACCTGTAGTTCCAGTCAATGAGGAAGCTGATGTGGAGGCATTGCTGGAGCCCAGGAGGTTGAGGCTTCACTGAGCTATGATCGTGCCACTGCACTCCAGCGACAGAGCAAGACCCTGTCTCAAAAAAAAAAATTGATTATGTGTGGTTTAGTTTAAATATGGAAGTTGCTTTGATCACTTCAGGTCTCTTGTCATACTGTAGCAGAGGTTAACATTTCTAAGGTCCGTTGGTGGTGGGGGTAGGGGAGAGACAGCGGGGAGTGGGGAGGGTGGGGAGGAATAACATGGGGAGGAATGCCAGATACAGTATGCAGCTAAAGTTAACAACAACAACAACCAAAAAAACATTTCTAAGTTCCTGCATCAGGAAATGAACAGAGAGAAAAATATGAAATCTACTTTATAGACTACATTTTATAATACCAAAGCTTTTATAAAGTATGCATTCATAGATGGAATTATTTAAGATTTGCCAACTAGATTTTAATTTAGGCAGATTTTAAGTATAGAAATTAATGGTTTTTGTAATCTTGTCATGCATCAACTTACTTTATCAATTATTAATATCTTGAATGCTTTTCATTTTTATAAAATGGGAACAGTGATAGTTTAGGGTGTATTTGGAGATATTTTTGTGTTCAATGCCATATTGTGGCTAAAGGGTTAGTATAAGAGATAATTCTGATAGCATTGCTCTGTTCTTCATGATGTATATCATCTCATGTATTGAAAAATCTCGTTTTTCTTAATGGCTAGTAACAGAATGCGAGATCTCAATTAGGAGTCCCAGGGGCCAGATTTGACCCCTTTATTAGCATAGTAACTTTTTATCAATTTAAAATGTGCAACATGATAGTTTTCTATTTAATGATCTCCCTGATTTACTTCCTTTATATTTCAAAATTGAAATAGCATTCACTTACCAGTTCCGTTGTTGGATCCACTTGGGTTCCACCTTAACCATTGCTTGTTTGGTTTTTGTTCTTTTCTTGTCACTGCAGCCACTCCCTTAGGCCATTCACCTTCAACCAGTGTTCCGCAGCCTGTTGAAAGTTACTAGTTATTTTGCTTTGTTCTCTGCTATTCTGTCTTATCCATGAGTGCTCTGCATTATAATATTTTTCCCTTTGCCCCATGATCACCCATGCTTCAAGTCTGATTCTCTGTGGTATTTAAGAAGACTTGTTTAAACTCCTGGTCAGCTCACCCATTTCTTTCATTGAGGGGCTCCATTTGACAGCTGAGCTGTCTTCTACTTTAAAAACTACATGGATGAATACACATACATAAAAATATTTTGCTATTCTAATTGCTGTAGTTTTTTTTTTTCTTTAAACTGTGGGGTTTCTCCCTAATTTATGCTTATCTAGAAGCTTCTGGTGTTTTAATATGGTTCCAGTGGTAGGGGCAGTGCCTGGCTGTCACCTTTCTTGACCTTTTTACTCTGTATTTATGAAAGAGATCTTTATTCCAGGTTGTCTCAGTTCTTGCTACTAGAAGTGTAGTCCATGGGCCAGCGGCACCAGCATCACCTATTTGTTAGAAATTCAGAATCTCAAGTCCCACCCCGCAGACCTTATGCATCTTAATCTGCATTTTAGCAAGATGTCTGCTTAATAACGTTGAAATTTGCGAAGCACTGCTCTAGGTATCAGCCAACTACATGATACCTTGACATGCTCATAGTTGTACATTTCTAGAACTGATTTTAAATATATGACTTGTAATCTTATTTAAATATTTGTGAGTTCTCTCATAACTATTCATCTTGTTTCACCAAAAGTTATACTGTGGGTGGGTATTGCTACTGTATGAAAGGAATGGCAAGCATAAGCCCAAACAGTAGCCACCCCCGGGCCTTGAAGTGAAGTTTTGGTGTACAGTCATAGTTGTGGAACTGTGACAACCGTTTTGCAAGTCTCTCTGTGCCTTCCCCCACGTCACTGTGACAACCGTTTTGCAAGTCTCTCTGTGCCTTCCCCCACGTCACTTTGTACCTGTAGATGATGAACTCCTCCTTTCTTGTCTCTTGGACAGTGTCTTTTAAGCAAAGTTGCATTTGCTAAATGGAACTTGTAAGGTGTTGGGGAAAATACCTGATTTTTATCCTTAAATGAGAGAAATTCTGCCTTACTAATATTTGATATGTAGATTAATAGTATGGGCATATAATCAGTCTTGAGGATTCATATACAAGTCTTGCCTGTTTTTGAGGAAAAACGTTTATAGACTCCTATTCTGGTGCACTATGACAATCCTAGTCATTAGCACTGGGAACAGAGAAACGTTAGGTTAGCAAGATAAAAGACACTACATGCAATTTATAAAGTTAATAAATTGCATGTAGTCAGTTAGCGACACAACAAATGTATTTCAGACTTAGATATATTTGTATAGTGGTACTTTAGGAAATAGTTTTTTTTAAAAAACTGTAGTGTTTTTACTTATAGTTGTTCAAGAATGAAGAGAACTGAGAGAATACAAAATTACTCTTTCATTCTTCTTTAGCATTCACATGTAGTGTGAACAATGTAGCTGATCCAAAAGCACATTTTAATTCGCATTTTTCTAGAGTAATATTCTTTTAGGATGATGAACGATATTTAAGTGAGCATTTTTAGGGTTTTGATGCCTTCTTTTGACTTTGACTGTGTGCCTAAGAATGGCAGTGAGAAGGATGGCAGAGAGAATACCCAGATGTATGTGAATTAGTGGTATGTCACTTAGTATTATTTTAAATAGTAAAAGTACATTCAATGGGTGAGTTGTGGTGGCTCAGGCTGTAATTCCAGCATGTTAGGAGGCCAAGGCCAATGGATCTCTTGAGGCTAAAAGTTTGAGATCAACCTGGGCAATATAGTGAGACCCTGTCTCTTCAAAAAAAAATTAAAAATTAGCTGGGAGTGGTGGTGCATGACTGTAGTCCCAGCTACTCCTGGGAGGCTGAGGTGAGAGGATCACTTGAGCCTGGGAGGCTGAGGCTAATGAGCCTCCAACCTGGGCAACAGAGCAAGGCCCTTTCTACAAAAAAAAAAAAAAAAAAAAAAAAAGGTAAACTCTGTGGAGTTACCTTAGCTGAAAGCCATTCTATTTTGTATATAGGTTCTACTAAATGTGGCTATATCAGATAAGACTTATGGTTGTGGTTACTCGTGGTCATAAGTTGTGAATATACAATTACTGATACACACGTGATCAACATTCACATTCTTCCTGAATGTATCAGTAATTCTAAATTACGTAAATATGAAACAAAGCTTCATTTGGGAGGTAGCACTGTCAGAAGATTAATTTTAAAACAGAATAGCAGGAGTTGTGACATGCATCTATAAGCAATTGTAATAATTTGACAGTTATTTAGCCCTTGATCCCTAGCCCTTTCATTGACAGCCTGCCTGCAAAGATAGTAAGGCCTGTTTCACCCCCATTAATGTCCTGGTAAATGGTAGCCTGCAGTCTGCGTAAGGATAAACGTTCAGTGATTGATGATTTTTTTAGTCCTATGGGATTCTGTGTGGTTTCTAGTTTCTGTGAGCCAGCTTAGTTTTTTCTCTTACTTGGGCTTTGTATACACTTGTCTGGTCTTTACCGTGTTGGTTTTAAATTGGCAGACTTAGGTGTGACCTGCAGTTTTAATTAATTAAGTTCAAAGCCTTATTTAGAAAAGAGTATGATTTTGAAGGTGATGATGTACTTAAAACTGTGTCAAAGTGAGAACCAGGACAGATTTTAATACATTGTAATTTTGTAACACTTGTTTTTATTTGTAAACTTTATCTTTTTTCCCCTTGGCTTAAAAAAATAACACGTTTTAAACTATAAGGAGAAATGTAATAACAGCTACTGTAAAAAAAAATAGCATTAGCTTTATTGTTTTTATGGTATTTGTAATTTCATTCTTAAGAATTTTAATTGGCTATTTTTAGTAATCGTTTTCTTTTTTACATGGCTCGGTTTCTATAGGAGTATATATTGTTATACTACAGTAGTATTAAAATTAGTATAACCAGACCTTTTGGTTGAATTTTTGCCATTTGGGAAAGGATTCATTTCTAGCATATTGATTGTGGATTAGTTTTAGTATTTTAAGTCTTAACTTGTAATTGTCTAACTTTATTTTTAGGGTATGGGGGCTGGAATGAATAGGAGAATAAAGTTAAACATTTCCCTAATTTAGTACAACTGAGAAATATATTTTCCTAATTCATTTTTTAAAAAATGATTCATTGTACTTTCCTTTTGGATGTAATCTTAGAGGTAATTTTAATAATCATTTTCAGAATTTTTGTAGCTCCCCATCTGGTCAGAAGAGATATTGGTGCTCATGGTTAGTATGTATTTACGGGAACCTACTTTTCTTTATGATCGATTAAAAAATGTTTTTTGACAGTAAAGTCTTAAAAGGAGTAAAAGAAGCACTTCTGCTGTTTGCTTTCCAAATAGTGAACGGGAACTTGGTTAGAAATGACCATGTGTAAGTCTGTATATTAATTAGGTGAGTGTCATTATGCTCAATTAGCAGGGCTGCCAAATAATCTCTTTAATAATCTGATCTTTTTTCCCCTTAGGGTTTTACAGACAGCCCTCATTACAGTGATCACTTGAGTGACAGTCGATTAGGAGCCCATGAAGGCTTGTCCCCAACACCTTTCATGAACTCAAATCTGATGGGTAAGTTGGTAATTCTCTGCAAGTGGTCTTTCAAAGCTTCTTTGGTCAGAGACATTTTTTATCCCTTTGTCCAGGAGGGACAGGTAAGTATCTAGAATAAAGTTCTGGAGTTTCTATGGGCAGTAGGGCTTTTCTTGTTCAGCACAGCTTGAGGATCAAATGTCCAAAAAATTTGGGTTCTTCTCTTAAAGCATTATTGGTGTCAAAAAAGGAAGCAGCAGTGTTTTTTGACTGTCAGTTTTGGCAATGTCTTTGTGACCTCAAACTTTATGTGTTTTCTGGGGCAGAGAAGTACGTTTTGAGGGCATTTGTGATACTACTATTTCTCTTAGCAGTCGTATTCATGTCAGAATTAAAAATGTGATTTTAGGCTTTACTTGCATTGGACAGTGTTTCTCCTGGCACAATTTGATTAAAACATAGTACATTTAGATATTGCAGTACTTGTTTAAACACTTGGCTTCATAGTGGGACTTTTTTTAAGTTTTGGTTTGAAGAAGTAAAGTTGTACTTTGAGGAAGGATATAAACTACCATCTAAACCTGATATAGCAAAACCTTTGTGGTGAATCATTCTGTCTACCCTATGCTTTGCAAAACAGCCCTCCTTTCCTTTCTCTATCTTTTCCCGTCTCTGTCTCAAATGAAAGTTTAAAGTTGTTCTTCATTCTAAAATTATAAACCCAATCTTGTTTTTTTTTCAGTTTGCTTACCGTGTGTGTGTGTGTGTATGTAAATATTTTACCTTTAAACCTGATTGAAAAGAATCTATGATTTGTGACATTTTTTTTCTTGCTCATACTGGGACTGAGCATATTACAAAAACTTTCATCTGTTATACCAGTTGTTATTCGCATCATATAAATATAAAAAGTTTGTGTAATTGACATTGATTTCATTACTTATTTTATTTCTTAAGAACATGACCTATATTGTGGTCTTAGAATTGTCCTTTTAAGACACAGCCATGCTAATCTAAGTAGATTACCCAAATCCGAAATCCTGGTGGTCTGCAGTTTCTTTAAAATGATTTGCTTTATGCAGTCTTTGTTTCCCTCATTCTCTGTAGTGTTGAGGAGACAGAGTCTGATATTCTAGTGTGGATTTTGCCTAATGCGGTTGACAGTTTGAAGCCAGAAGAACCATTAGAGTATGACAGAAGAGTGAGAAAAATCTAATCAGCAATAAAACTTGTGTTTAAAAGCACAATTTGTTTCAGCATAAATAAATGCACACAGAAAATCACAATATTAAATGTATTATCATTCCAGATAAAAATCAGAGTTAGGTTTAGAGTAAATTATTTGGCTAGGGAAAACTTTCTAATTTATTTTTTAAATTTTCAGTTGAGCTAGCCATCAAAGTGAAATTGATGTAAGACTCCAAATAATTTCCTTTTGCAGTATAACTTTTCCCCACGTAGGATTTGATTTATGTTAAGTGTAGTAGGGTAAAAGTCAGTGTTTTTGTAATTTGGATTAAACTAAGCTTTATTAATTGAGACTATAACTCTGAACTGTAAAAAATCAGAAATAGCTCTTTTTGTATTTATGTTCTTACTTTTTATTCTTCACTCATAGAGACGACTTTTAGACCCAGTGGAATTGTGTCATTAGCACAGCTTTGTGCCAAGGTGACTTAAAATTTGGTCGGGGACAAGTGTGGAAATTAAATGAATCCTAAGAGGTATGCATGTCCGTCACTTGCTCTGAGCAGATGTTGACTAACAATATTTCTGTAATTCACTCTGAGGTAACATTTTCTCAGTTGGAACAATTAAGAGCACGTGCTTGCTGGTGTGTTCAGTTTTCAGATAATTACTAGAGTACTTTTAATAGTCATCTGTACCCTATGTATAAAATCAACATCTAAAAAAAGTCATGAAGTAAATAATTATTTGTAAATAGATTGATCTCTTCATGATTCAAATGAAAAAATCTTCATTCATCTGAACTACATTGTTGAGGTATGACTTTATATCAGATGCAGATGTACAAACCATACATTTTCTTTTCTTATTTTTGAGACAGGGTCTCACTTCGCCACTCAAGCTAGAGTGCAGTGGCATGATCATGGCTCACTACAGCCATGAACTCCTGGGCTCAGGCCGTCTTCTTTCTTTAGCACAACACCAGCTAATTGTTTATATTTTTTGTTTTGTAGAGATGAGATCTCATTATGTTGACCAGGCTGGTTTTCAACTCCTGGCCTCAAGTGATCCTTCTGTCCCAGCCTCCCAAAATGTTGCAGTTATAGGCATGAACCACCACGTCTGGCCCAGACCATAAGTTTTATTTATGCACTACTTAATGTAAAAGTGTTTACTTATATATAAAGGACAGAGAGAGAACCTTGAAATAATGAAGCAGATAGGTTCAAAAGAAATTCACTGGTCATAGGCAGTATCTGATATACTTCACTTCCTTACCTTTTTTTTTGGTAAAAATGATCGAATGATGTACCTTAGTCCAGCAACAGTGTAAGCAATCTGCATGGCAGTAGCTTGCTTTTGGAAATCAGTGTTTTCTGAATCACAACACAGTTCCATACAGCAGCAGGCAGTCCAGTTTGATATGAGCTGAAGTAATTGAACTGACACCCAAACATGGTTTTATAGCAGTATGTAGAGTTACAATAGATAGACTGACTTTTCTGGCTGTTTGAGAATTGAAGGGAGTTTCTATCTAAAAACCTAAATTGTTAAAGTCCTGCTGATACGTATATGGTAACGGCCGAAACCTACATTGTTAAAGTCCTGCTGATACCTGTATGGCAACGGCCGAAACCTACATTGTTAAAGTCCTGCTGATACCTGTATGGCAACAGCCGAAACCTACATTGTTAAAGTCCTGCTGATACGTGTATGGTAACGGCCGAAACCTACATTGTTAAAGGCCTGCTGATACGTGTATGGTAACAGCCGAAGCATTTGGCACTGTCGATACCCTCTCATCACAACAGGTAACAGTTGTGGTGCTGTGAATGATGAATGCTCAGAACAGTTAAAACCAACAGGATAGCGGTAACATGTCACGTTGCTGTCAACATACAAAAGCACCATTAAGTGGGGAGGGGTTTTATGTCTAGGGAATGTTGTTATTCTGAGTATTATGTTCAGCCATAAGCACATTTGCCTGAAGTAATAGTGGATTATGAAGCACCACTGTCTTCTGTGATAGAGTTTTCAAACACTTCAGTGATTTTGTACATTGCACAAACTAGAAATTTTGTCTAACAAGGTTGATAATGATTCAGTAGTGAACAGTTTGCATCAGAAAGTGCATTTATATATTCGTTTAGATATTTTGAAGTGTTTTACACAGGAAGTAAAGCTATTATGCTGAATCAGCTAATGTTTCTTTTTATGAATTGCAGAATTATCCTGTCGATTTGTCACTATGGGAAAGAGGGCTTTTCTTATATTTCAAGTGAAATAAGTACATCGTTTTGGCACATTGCTAGGTAATTAGCATCAAACAGTTCTGTACTCTAGTATTAAAACTATATGAAAAGCTCTGACCATAGCAGTGAATTCCATGGTCAATTCAAGGCTCCTGTCACCAAATAGCCTTGTCTATCTCAAGCTTCTTCCAGCTCTGGTCCATTTCTCTACCCTTGATCCTCTCATTAATTTCAGTAATACTTGTTTTCCTTTACCTGTGGGTAATTAGTCTTATTTTTGATGATGTCAGGATCAGTTTACTGGTTGAACTTAGAAACAAATTATTCTCACAGAATTGCTTACCTTTCATCGTCAAGTGACTGTGTAATAAACTACTGTTACCGTTCCATCCCTCCAAGTTTATAAGCTTTACTTATTTTTGGATGTATTTATGTGTATATGTGATAAATGGAAGAATGAAGATACAAGATTATCTTTAGTTTTGCTTGTTTTCCAAGACCCTTAATTGTGTTCCTTTCTGAGACTCCTATTTTACCTCTACAAATGGTTTGTTAATAATTTTTATTTTAAAGAACGAGTGTAATGTGTGGTGATACGGGGGAAATTGCAGGGCTGAGAGTTAGGAGATGTGGATTTTAATCTAGATTCTGAAAATAACCTTTACCTTTTTGATAGGGTAATGCTGGGAATTCTCAGAGGTCTTGTATCAGCTCTAGAATTTTACAATTCCATAATCTCGTAAATTTAATAAATTTATTCAACCCTGAAAAAGGCTGCAACTGTAATTATAATTGCTATTTTGCAAATGATTAAAACTAAGGCACAGGACAGTTGTTTCTTTCTGAAGTCACAAAGCCAGTTAATGTCAGAACTAAATGTGGAACTCATATCTCCTGACTCTTAGTAGTTGAATGCTCTTTCCATTAGACCACACTGTTTAGGTTAAGATACTTCTTCTATCTTCATATCTCAGGTTTTTTACTAGCTTATTTTCTTAATCCGTAATTATGGAGACAATGGTCTTGAGGGATGACCGTGGGAAAGAAGGTTCCACAGTGAAATAAGTTTGAACACCATTTTGTATCAGTTGTTCCCTCTTAGAAATTCAGATTGTACTTTGGCATGTTAAAGACTCTGAAAAAAGAAAAAGCTTATTTAACTTTGTTTAGCCTTCTACACCCCCAAATCGTATTAGGCACAGAAGACTTTTTGTAAAAAGAATCATTAGCTTCTGAGAAACTAGTTTCCCATGGGACACTGGGAAGTGTTTCTGGTTGTTTAATGGAAAAAAGAAGATAACTAAAAGTTCTCTAGAAAGTAAAATAGAATTGCTCTATGGTCATCCCTTAGTGTCTGTGAGGGTTTGGGTCCCCTGATGCTCCAGTCCCTTATATATATAAAATGGTGTAGTTTCTGCATATAACCCACGCACATCCCGCTATGTACTTTAAATCATCTGTAACTTACATATAATACCTAACACAATGTAAATGCCGTGTGAATAGTTCTTATGTTGAATTGTTTAGGGAATGACAAGGAAAAAAATGTCTGTATACATTCAGCACAGATGCAACCATTTTTTCCCCCTAAGTATTTTCAAATTGTGATTCATTGATTTCATGTATGTGGAACCCACAGGCAGAAGGCAGACTATATATATTGTTGTAACTTCTTTTAGGCATGTTAATTGATGTAACGGGTTGGGTCTAATTGTCCAAATATGTTACTGTCAGACCTCTCTTACAAGCATTTGACTTATAAGCAAAGCAGGTGTCTTGCCATCGCTGCTGGAGTCACTGCTTAACTCTACCTTCTCTATCTCAGAACTTAAAGGGCCCCTCTGGCAAAGCTTCTGTGTTTTATTTCCATTTCATTTGGGATTAAATAGGTTTCTGTGGATTTGTCTGGGAATTTAAGCCCAAGTACACTTTTTTTCCTGAGTATTTGGTACCTCAAACAACCAACTTTAAAAGAAAATTCTTTTGTAAAGTTGATACTGCTTACCCTATAACTTATGAAAAATCCAGAAATGTGCTAGTGTTACAAAATATGTAGAATCACCATTTTCAGACGATCAAAGCATAATACAACCCTGCCCTCAAAAGTTATCTTTTTGGCTGAGGTGGGTGGCTCATCTTCCCAGTACTTTGGGGGGCCAAGGCAGAAAGATTGCTTTAGCCCAGGAGTTTTGAGACCAGCTTGGGCAATATAGTGAAACGCTGTCTATACAAAAAAATACTAAAGATTAGCCAGGCGTGGTGGTGCATGCCTATGATCCCAGCTACCTGGAGGCTGAGGCAGGAGGTTTGCTCCAGCCAACGATGTGGAGGTTGCAGTAAGCCAGATCACTCCACTGTACTCCAGCCTGGGCAACAGAGCCAACCCTGTCTCAGAACAAAACAAAACCAAAAAAAAGTGTGTGTGTGTGTGTGTGTGTGTGTGTGTGTGTGTGTGTGTGTGTGTGTGTCTGTATACATACATAAATCTAAGTTTGATATACTTGAAATCTCTTCACTAGATGAGATATTGAAAATGATTATAAATGTGTTTAAGGGAAATAGTATCTGATCTGACAGTATTTCATAACGATGAGGCCTTTATACTTTTTCCAATATTTTATTAACCGTTAAGTTTCATGAAAGAATATGGTTGTATATTCATTGATCTACATTCTCTGGCCTTTGGCTGTACTGACAAACACAAAACGTTGGCACCGAGACTAACTTGAATGAAAGGAGCCTGGATACAATTGAAAGCACTGAAGCCAAGAAAAATTAAACGACTCATTAGTTTGAAAGATGGCTCTGGCCAGGCATGGTGGCTCATGCCTATAATCCCAGCATTTTGGGAGGCTGAGACAGGTAAATTACCTGAGGCTAGGAGCTCAAGACCAGCCTGATCAGCATGGAGAAACCACATTTCTACTAAAAATACAAAAAAAAAAAAAAAAGCCAGGTGTGGGAGTACATTCTTGTAATCTCCTCAGCTATTTTGGAGGCCCTAGGCAGGAGAATTGCTTAAATGCAGGCAGGAGAGGTTGCAGTGCCAAGATCATGCCACTGCACTCCAGCCTGGGTGACAGAGCAAGACTCCGTGTCAAAAAGAAAAAAAAAAAGAAGAAACATGGCCCTTACTCTCTTAATTCTAATTAGTGCACAGTCCCTTTCTACTACGTTGCTTCCCTCCTTTGTAACTTGTTGTGTTCAACCGCTTGTTTCATTTGCTACCTTTTCCTACATTATAGTCTGCTGTCTTTTTCTTTCACTACTGCTTAAACTCTCGTTAACTAGTCTGAATTGTTGAATACCTTCCTTCATCTTTTTCATGTATTCATTTATCCATTTTTTCTGCCCTTTACCATGTGAAAGTACTATATGGTCAAATATTAAAGTGAATAATATTCCATCTATCTTTACAGACTTCATTATTTTAGTGTGATAGAGGGATAAGAGTTTCAATAATTATCATAGATGGCAGAATGCCAGTGATATGGATAAATTCTTACAGACGTTCAGAAGAGATTATGTTCAGGCACAACGAGAGGTGATCAGGAAAAGTTTTGTTGTGGGTAGCATTTAATCCAGTCAGCACTCTTTCTGTTATAAGTGACAGAACATAACTTAAATCAGGTTAAATACAAAGGGGAGTTGATTAACTCATTTATCTAAGAAGGCTTGAAGGAGATTGATTTGTAGCATGGGGGACCTAGGGCTTTAAATAGTGTCATCAAGCCTCCCTCTTTCACCTTACAAATGTTTTGTTGAAAGAATAAGATAGAACTAACTCGCTTCAGCAGCACATATACTAAAATTGGAACGATACAGAGAAGATTAGCATGGCCCCTGCACAAGGATGACACGCAAATTCGTGAAGCGTTCCATAATTTTTATTTAAAAAATAAAGAACAAGATAGAACTGGAGAGGCAAATTGGGCCAAGGAGAGGGGATTTGAGAAGTGGGAAACGGTAGGAGTACAGTGTTCTGGTCTCCCCTTCTCTCGTATCTCTCACTTTAGTATTTCTGAATTGCTCTAAATTGTTCTTCTGGGTTGCTATATTGTAAGACACCCTTATTCCTTAGTGGTATGGAATGTTTTCTTTCAGTGGACTTGTGCACTTAATTTATAACATTCGGTTCCTAGCAGTATCATGTTTTTCCATGACCCTGCCCTGCCTCTGCCGCCTAAAAACCAGTTCTCTTTCCGTAATTGGAATGAATTTTGGTAGCCATTCTCTGTAGCTGTTTCTGTGGGCCAGAGATGACCTGAAGGCTTCTTTTCTACCCAGTCTGAGAGAGACAAAAGTAATACTAACAGCTTAGTTTCAAAGACGGTCCACACTTGCCAGAGTACTCCTATATGGGCTCAGATCCCGCTTATCTTTGGAGAATTTATCTTAGGATGAATTACTTGAAAGAGTAGGATTTCAGAAAATACAGGGAAAAATGTTTTATTTGAATTTTTAAAAAAACTTTCAAAAATTAAGACTAAAGTCAATGTAATATTAAAAAGTGAGCTATGTATTATTCACTAGGTCTTAGAGTAAACAGAGAATTAGATTTTTTGGTGTATTTTTCTCAGAAAATTTACATGGTAGTACATACGTTCTGTATTTCACATTTGAATCTTACTGATTTTTCTCCTTTGTTATTAACCTACTGAGTCTAACTCAGATCTTAATCCATTAGTGATTTTGTATTTGATTAAATGGTTCTTTAACATCATTTCCATGGACTTCATGAAATCTTCAGTCTTTTGCATAGTATTCAACTTACAGTGGATTTGTTTTGTTTATGTTATGGGATATTCAGCAAAAGATTGATCAAAGTGATTGACTTCAGCTTGAGACAGCTGTTCTATCTGTAGAGGATAGTTCACAGAGGTGGTTTGTTTGTT
This sequence comes from Saguinus oedipus, assembly GCA_031835075.1. NCBI lineage: Eukaryota > Metazoa > Chordata > Mammalia > Primates > Cebidae > Saguinus > Saguinus oedipus. Next base: position 1,233,552 of record CM063176.1, read on the forward strand.
TTTCAAATTGTCTGGTATCGGAGGCAGATCCAAGATGGCCCTTTCAGGAGCAGCTCAGGATTACAGCTCCGAGTGAAAGCGCAGAGGGTGAGTGGACGCTGCATTTCCAGATGGATCTTTATTGCCCACAGAGCAGGAAATTCCTAGGTGGAGGAGCCCTACGGGTCGCCAGCGCAGCTGTTTTGGCTGTTTTAGCCGGCACGGCTGTTTTGCTGGCGCTGCGGTGTGGCGGATCGCCGTACAAAATACACTGGTCTGGTTGCTCTTTTAAGCTGGCCAGGAGATTCCCAGGCAGCGCTGTTGTTTCAGCAGGCGCAGTGGGTCGCTGCACAGGAAATCACACAGATCCCAGTGCCCTTTTAGCAGGCGACTGGAACACACAGTTCAACTTAAAAAAAAGGCTCTGAGGCAGGGAGCCAGGTGATCAGGCTCCGTAGGTCCTACCCCCACAAAAACAAACAAAAAACCCCAGCAATTGGAAATGCTTGGGGTTGAGAGTTTCACGGCAAGCACAGCTGAACCTAGGACGGTGCTGCTCGGTGGGGGAGGGGCGTCCGCCATTACTGAGGCACTCCATCCCTATGGAGGTAGTCCGCCATTGCAGAGGCACCTTGCCGTTGCCGAGGCAACCTGCCATTGCTGAAGCAACCTGCCATAACAGAGAGAGTCCGCCATTACAGAGGCGGGCCACCATTGCCGAGGCAGTTCTAACCACACCCATATAAACAGGACTACAGGGAAGCTCAAAGGCAGCAGGACGGAGCTCAGCAAAACCTCTGCAGGCAGACAGTGACTAGGCTGCCTCCTTGCTGGGCAGGGCAGCCCTGAAACAAACAAACAAAAAAGGCAGCAGCACAATGGACACTCGTAAATAAAGCCCTAACTCCCCGGGACAGAGCACCTAGGGAAAAAAAGGCGGTTTATGAGTTCTGCTGCAGCAGACATAAATGTACCCACCTAGCAGCTCTGAAAGAACAATTGAGCTCACAGCTCAACACTTGAGCTCCTATAAAGAATAGACTGTCTCCTCAAGCAGCTCCCTGACCCCCATGTATCCAAAGAGTCACCTCACAAAAGACTGATGAGACATTTGGCGGGCATCATTCTGGGACAAAGATAGCAGAAGAAGAAACTGATAGCATCCCTCACTGTTCCACAGCTGCTACAGGTGTACTCCAGGCAAGCAGGGCCTGGAGTGGACCTCAGCAGTCCTACAACAGAGGGGCTAGACTGTTAGAAGGAAAACTAAGAAACAGAAATACTTCATCATCAACAATCTGGACGTCCACTCAGAGACCCAGTTGGAAAGTCAGCAGCTACTCAGATGACAGGTGGATAAATCCACAAAGATGGGAAGAAACCAGCGCAAAAAGGAGGAAAACACCCGAAACCAGAACACCTTGCCTCCTGCAAGGGATCACAACTCCTCAGCAGCAAGGGAACAAAGCTGGATGGAGAATGAGTGTGATGAAATGACAGAATCAGAATTCAGAAGGTGGGTAATGAGAAACTTCTGTGAACTAAAAGAACATGTTCTAACTCAATGCAAAGAAACTAAGAACCTTGAAAAAGGATTTGACGAAATGATAACAAGAATGGATAACTTAGGAATATGAATGAATTGAAGGAGCTGAAAAACACAACACGAGAACTTTGCAAAGCATGCACAAGTTTTAACAGCCAAATTGACCAAGCAGAAGAAAGGATATCAGAAGTCAAAGATCAACTCAATGAAATAAAACAAGAAGGCAATATTAGAGAAAAAAAGCGCAAAAAGGAATGAACAAAGTCTCCAAGAAATGTGGGACTATGTGAAGAGACTTAATCTACGTTTGATAGGTGTACCTGAATGTGACGAAGAGAATGAATCCAAGCTGGAAAATACTCTTCAGGATATTATCCAGGGAAACTTCCCCAACCTAGCAAGGCAGGCCAATATTCAAGTCCAGGAAATACAGAGAACACCACAAAGATATTCCTCAAGAAGAACAATGCCAAGGCACATAATCATTAGATTCATCAGGGTTGAAACGAAGGAGAAAATGCTAAGGGCAGCCAGAGAGAAAGGTCGGGTTACCCACAAAGGGAAGCCCGTCAGACTCACAGCAGATCTCTCAGCAAAAACCCTGCAAGACAGAAGCGAGTGGGGGCCAATATTCAACATCCTTAAAGAAAAGAACCTTCAACCCAGAATTTCATATCCAGCCAAACTGAGCTTCATAAGTGAAGGAAAAATAAAATCCTTTGTGAACAAGCAAGTACTCAGAGATCTTGTCACCACCAGGCCTGCTTTACAACAGCTCCTGAAAGAGGCACTAAACATAGAAAGGAACAACCAGTACCAGCCACTCAAAAAACATACCAAATGGTAAAGAGCATCAACACAATGAAAAATCTGCATCAACTAATGGGCAAAACAGCCAGCTACCATCAAAATGGCAGTATCAAATTCACACATAACAATATTAACCCTAAATGTAAATGGAATAAATGCCCCAATCAAAAAGACACAGACTGGCAACTTGGATAAAAAGCCAAAACCCATCGGTGTGCTGTATTCAGGAAACCCATCTCATATGCAGGGATACACAAAGGCTCAAAATAAAGGGATGGAGGAAGATTTACCAAGCAAATGGAGAGCAAACAAGAAAGCAGGAGTTGCATTTTTCATCTCTGATAAAATAAGACTTTAAAGCAACAAAGATCAAAAGAGACAAAGAGGAACATTACATGATAGTAAAAGGATCGATACAGCAAGAAGAGCTAACGATCCTAAATATATACGGACCCAATACAGGAGCACCCAGATACATAAGGCAAATTCTTAATGACTTACACAGAGACTTAGACTCCCACACAATAATAGTGGGAGACTTTAACACTCCATTGTCAATATCAGATCAACCAGACAGAAAATTAACAAGGATATCCAGGACATGAACTCAGACCTGGAACAAGCAAACCTGATAGACATTTACAGAACTCTCTACCCCAAATCCACAGAATATACATTCTTCTCAGCACCACATCACACCTACTCCAAAATTGACCACATAATTGGAAGTAAATCACTCCTCAGCAAATGCAAAACAAATGAAATCATAACAAACATTCTCTCAGACCACAGTGCAATCGAGTCAGAACTCAGAATTCGGAAACTAACTCAGAACCGCACAGCTTCATGGAAACTGAACAACTGGCTCTTGAATGTTGATTGGATAAACAATGAAATGAAGGCAGAAATAAAGAAGTTCTTCGAAACCAATGAGAATGAAGACACAACATACCAGAATCTCTGGGACACATTTAAAGCAGTCTCCAGAGGAAAATATATAGCAATAAGTGCCCACATGAGAAGAGTGGAGAGATCCAAAATCAACACCCTATCGTCAAAATTGAAAGAGCTAGAGGAGCAAGATCAAAAAAAACTCAAAACCTAGCAGAAGACAAGAAATAACTAAGATCAGAGCAGAACTGAAGGAGATAGAGACATAAAAAAACCCTTCAAAAAATCAATAAATCCAGGAACTGGTTTTTCGAAAAGATAAACAAAATAGACCACTAGCCAGATTAATTTAAAAAAAGAGAGAGAATAACCAAATAGATGCAATAAAAAACGATAAAGGGGAAATCACCACAGATTCCACAGAAATTCAAACTATCATCAGAGAATACTACAAACAACTCTATGCACATAAACCAGTAAACCTGGAAGAAATGGATAAATTCCTGGACACTTGCATCCTCCCAAGCCTAAACCAGGAAGAAGTCAAAACCATGAGTAGACCAATAACAAGATCTGAAGTTGAGGCAGCAATTAAGAGCCTACCACACACAAAAAAGCTCGGGTCCAGATGGGTTCACAGCCGAATTCTACCAGACACACAAAGAGGAACTGTTACCGTACCTCCTGAAACTATTCCAAATAATCCAAAAAGAGGGAATCCTTCCCAAATCATTTTATGAGACCAACATCATCCTGATACCAAAACCCAGCAGAGACTCAACAAGAAAAGAAAACTTCAGACCAATATCCATGATGAACATAGACACAAAAATCTTCAATAAAATACTGGCAAGCCGATTGCAACAGCACATCAAAAAGCTTATCCACCATGATCAAGTAGGATTCATCCCAGGGATGCAAGGCTGGTTCAACATACGCAAGTCTATAAATGTAATTCACCACATAAACAGAACCAAAAACAAAACCCACGTGATTATCTCAATTGATGCAGAGAAGGTCTTTGACAAAATTCAGCAGCTCTTTATGCTAAAAACCCTCAATAAACTCGGTATTGACGGAACGTATCTCAAAATAATAAAAGCTGTTTATGACAAACCAACAGCCAGTATCATACTGAATGGGCAAAAACTGGAAGCATTCCCTTTGAAATCCGGCACTAGACAAGGATGCCCTCTCTCACCACTCCTATTCAACATAGTACTGGAAGTTCTAGCCAGAGCAATCAGGCAAGAAAAAGAAATAAAGGGTATTCAATTAGGAAAGGAGGAAACCAAGTTGTCTCTATTTGCAGATGACATGGTTGTATACCTAGAAGACCACATCGTCTCAGCCCCAAATCTCCTCAAACTGATAAGCAACTTCAGCAAAGTCTCAGGATACAAAATCAGTATGTAAAAATCACAAGCATTCCTGTACACCAATAACAGAAAAGAGAGCCAAATCAAGAACAAAATACCATTCACAATTGCTACAAAGAGAATAAAATACCCAGGAATACAACTAACAAGGAATGTAAAGGACCTCTTCAAGGAGAACTACAAACCACTGCTCAACGAAATAAGAGAGGACACAAACAGATGGAGAAACATTCCGTGTTCATGGTTAGGAATAATCAATATTGTGAAAATGGCTATACTGTAATTTACAGATTTAACGCTGTCCCCATCAAGCTACCAATGACATTCTTCACAGAACTGGAAAAAACTACCTTAAACTTCATATGGAACCAAAGAGAGCCCGCATAGCCAAGTCAGTTCTAAGTAAAAAGAACACAGTGGGAGGAATCACACTATTGGACTTCGAACTATACTACAAGGCTACAGTAATCAAAACAGCATGGTACTGGTACCAAAACACAGATATAGACCAATGGAACAGAACACAGGCATTGGAAGCAACACCACATATCTCCAACCATACAATCTTTGATAACAAACTGACAAAAACAAGCAATGGGGAAAGGATTCCCTGTTTAATAAATGGTGTTTGGAAAACTGGCTAGCCATGTGCAGAAAGCAGAAACTGGACCCCTTCCTGACACCTTACACTAAAATTAACTCCAGATGGATTAAAGACTTAAACATAAGACCTGGCACCATAAAAACCCTAGAAGAAAATCTAGGCAAAACCATTCAGGACATAGGAGTAGTCAAGGACTTCATGACCAAAACACCAAAAGCATTGGCAACAAAAGCCAAAATAGACAAATGGGACCTAATCAAGCTCCACAGCTTCTGCACGGCAAAAGAAACAGTCACTAGAGTGAATCGGTAACCAACAGAATGGGAAAAAAATGTTTGCAGTTTACCCATCTGACAAAGGGCTGATATCCAGAATTTACAAAGAACCGAAACAGATTTCCAGGGAAAAAAAAAACAAGCCCATTCAAAAGTGGGCAAAGGATATGAACAGACACTTTACAAAAGAAGACATACATGAAGCCAACAAACATGAAAAAATGCTCATCATCACTGGTCATTAGAGAGATGCAAATCAAAACCACATTGAGATACCATCTCACACCAGTTAGAATGGCGATCATTAAAAAATCTGGAGACAACAGATGCTGCAGAGGATGTGGTGAAATAGGAACACTTTTACACATCTGGTGGGAGTGTAAATTAGTTCAACCATTGTAGAAGACAGTGTGGCAATTCCTCAGGGACCTAGAAATAGAAATTCCATTTGACCCAGCAATCCTATTACTAGGTATATATCTGAAGAATTATAAATCGTTCTACTATAAGGACATATGCACACGAATGTTCATTGCAGCACTGTTTACAATAGCAGAGACCTGGAACCAACCCAAATGCACATCGATGATAGACTGGACAGGGAAAATGTGGCACATATACACCATGGAATATTATGCAGCCATCAAAAACGATGAGTTTGCGTCCTTTGTAGGGACATGGATGAACCTGGAGAACATCATTCTCAGCAAACTGACACAAGAACAGAAAGTGAAATACCGCATGTTCTCACTCATAAGCGGGTGTTGAACAATGAGAACACGTGGACACAGGGAGGGGAGCACTACACACTGGGGTCTGTTGGGGGGAATAGGGGAGGGACAGCGGTGGGAGGGAGCTGGGGAGGGATAGCATGGGGAGAAATGCCAGATGTGGGTGAAGGGGAGGAAGATAGCAAATCACACTGCCACGTGTGTACCTATGCAACTATCTTGCATGTTCTTGACATGCATCCCCAAACCTAAAATACAATTAAAAAAATAAATAAATTGTCTGGTATAATGGATTTTTTTCATGAGCTCACAACATTGACTTAACTGTGCCTCCTTGCACACTCCAGGGACGTAAATGAAGTGGACCAACTTTATTTGTTTATGCAATCCATTTCCTCATTGTCATTTGAGTGTGCATTGTCTATAATCAGTAGTCATCTTTAGGGATCCTTATTGTTTTATAGTGGGCCAGTTGCATAGATCTGATAAATGGTTCTTCTTTGAAACCTCCCATTTTTGTGTCTTGTTCTAGCCAAGTGAACATGAACTCTTGACCAGAGATGTTCTGAGTTCTGCCTGTAGTGAGGTGGATGACAGGGGCTGTGGCTACATGGTTATTAGAGAACAAGAGAAAGATTGGTTTTAAGGAGCTTTTGTAACTTTACAGTTCTGCTATATGCATAGAATTTCAGAAGCACGCCATAGGACACTGTGGAGAATTTTGGACACTGTTTTGATTAGGAAAAGTCCTGGAGCAGCCTTAACAGATCATACCTCCTCTGTGGTAACATTTCAGATTAGCTGCCTCCACCTCCCTGTCTCCCCACAGTTTGGATTCCTCCCTTCTCCTCCTCTTTCTTCTTCTTTCTTCTTTTTCCTTATTTTTCTCCTTTTCCTTATTCTCCTCCTTCTTCCCTTTTCTTCTTCTTCTTCCTTCTTTCTTCTCCTTGCTCCCTTCTTCTTATTTTTTTTTTAAATAGAGATGAGGTCTTGCTGTGTTAACCTCTTGAACTCCTAGGTTTAAGTCATCTTCTTGTCTTGGCCTTCCAAAGTGCTGGGATCACTCTACCTAGCCCAGACTGACTTCTTATAGTAAAGATGATACCTTCATCATTTAATAAAGGCTTTCAAAATGTTTTATTTCAAATAAATACTTTAACCTTAAAATTCTCATAGATGTTTGAACTGGAATGGACCTTAGCCATCATCTACCTGAGTGGTTCTCAATTGGGAGTATTGAGAAGTAATACGTTGTAAAGAATAGAAGTAGGGGGCAGTATTACTGGTACTCCTCATATCCCGAAAATTCTAGAACCTCTTTCTAAGTGAAGAATTAGAAGTAGCTTGATTAGTGGTCGTGATATTTATATAAGTTTCAATTCGCCACCAAAATAATTTTTTAGAAAAATTTGGAAGTATATACTGAATTGCTTTGGTTTAAATTGTACAAATTATTACTATCGTTTGAAGGTTGCATATTGATTCTTTAATTGTATAGGTTTTTTACTACATTGCTATAGTTGAATAAGCCTCACATTTTAAGTGAAGCCCCACAAAACAGTTGGTTATTTTGAGTTTCAGTTTATCATCTTTGTAATCTCCTTATTTCTACATCTTAGCTTCTTTTTTTTTCTTAGAAAATTCAGCCTTTACCTTTCATAACTCATGGTTTTTATGACTTACAGTTTGGGATGTGTCGTTTTTATTTGTGTTTTAGATTTTAGAGAGGTTTTTTGTTTGTTTGTTTTGTTTTTGGTGGTACTGGTTTTTGTTTTTTTGTTTTTATTTTTTGAGACAGTATCTTGCTCTGTTGCCCAGACTGGGGTGTAGTGGCACATCTGTGACTTACTGCAGCCCCAACTTCCCAGGCTGACGTGATCCTCCCATTCAGCTTCCTAGGTACTAGGACTACACGTGAGTGCCACTACACACCCAGCTAATTTTTAAAAAATTTTTATTTGTAGAGACAGGGTCTTGCTGTGTCATCCAGGTTGGTCTTGAACTCTCAGGTTCAAGAGATCCTCCAGGCTTGGCCTCTCAAAGTGCAACAATTACAAGCATGAGCCACTATTACTGGCCCCTGATTTTAGGTTTCTGTGAACACTTGAACTTGCCATTCTACCTGTATTTCACGACATTCTGATACACACACACACACGCACCCACACATATAATATACAGGGGGCTGAGTTTTTAAATAATTCTTTATCTTGAAAAATGTTTAGTTGGGTATTTTCCATATACGTGGTATGGATTGGTAGTTCCATAGTCACCCTTGTCTTACATAATTGTTTTTCAGTTTGAGTATACTTCCGGAGGATTATCACACTTCCCAAGTTCCATGAGATTTCTAGAGAGTCACAATTAAAAGGGAGTACATTACAAGGCCACTTCCCAGCAAATTAAATCAATGAATTTATTTATAGTTAATTGTAAATTTTGTTAACTTCTCTTATATACGTTTCCACACTTGTCCCTGAAATTAGGGAATAGCAAACTGTACACAAAGAGTCAGATAGTCAATACTCTAAGGTTTGTGGCCCAGCATACAAAATCAATGATAATCACATAGGTACTTTTATAGCTACTTAAACATGTAAGTAGTTACATGTTTATGAACTAAGCCACAAACATAAAACTACTTACATGTTTATGTAGCTATATAAGTACTTTTGTATCATTGATATGGGGCTATAGAAATGACAGTTGGTGGCCTGGATTTGCTCCACAGGCTGTATTTGCCAGTCTTGCTTGAGGTAATTTAACGAAAATACTTTAAATAGTAGTAACTGTCAATTTTTTGAAGAATTAATATATATGGTGGCTGGGTGTAGTGGCTCACATCTGTAATCCCAGCATTTTGGGAGTCTGAGGCCGGTGGATCACCTGAAGTCAGGAGTTTGAGACCAGTTTGACCAATGTGACAAAACCCTATCTCTACTAAAAGTACCAAAATTAGCCAGTCACGGTGACATGTGCCTGTAATCCCACTAGGGAGGCTGAGGCAGGAGAATTACTTGAACCCTTGAGCTGGAGGTCGCAGTAAGCCAAGATCATGTGACTGCATTCCAGCCTAGGTGACAGAGGAAGACTCTGTCTTTAAAACAAAAAAGTGATATATGTGAAATTTTATGGGAAGCACCAGGTTTTTTCTTTTTTATTTCAAAAACAAAGACATGATGGTTGGTGGTTGTGGTGGTAGATTATTTCTAAAGTTTCTAGAGCTTTTCTGGCTCTATACAGAATGGTAACTTACTAGGTGAGTTTTTCCGTTTTCACATATGATATTGGCAAATTTTTAGGCAAATAACAAATTTTCTGCATCTGAAATTCATGTTTCTCTTACTTTTGTATAATCAAAAGTGTTTTAGAAAAAACCTACTTCTTAAGATAGGAATGTAAGATTGCAGCTTTAGTGTACATTGGAAGAGGAAAAGGTGAAAATTTGGCTTCTCAGTAGAGGTATGGCAGTTGGGCAGTCACGTCACTATTGAGCAGCAGAGAACAGCCGTAAAGAGTGTCGAGGGAATCTGTGATAAGAGCATAGTGTGAGAATAGCCCAGGAATGAAAAAAATACACCGTTGCTCCAGTGAGAATCTACACTATCCAGCATATGAGAATCTCTCCAAAGAGTGTGTGCGATAAAAATACAGCATTTTCTAGGCTTATGTGTAAATAATTTTTGTAAGATAAATGTAAATTATGGATTTTGATGCAGTTTATAAAATACGTATTTTTAAAATTTCATGTACAGTGATTAATGGTTAGTGTTTGAGGAATTTTCTGATTATTATATGCTATTCATATTCAGTTTAAAGCTGTCTTCTGTCTAAAGGGTTTAACTGGGACCCTGTCTCTACAAAAGGTGTTTTTGAAACATTAACCAGGTGCAACGGCACGTGCTGTGGTGCCAGCTACTTTCTAAATGTATATTTGGAAGAGTTAAATGCAAATTGTATAAAGAAAACGGTCCCAAACACACTTATGCAGATAGTTTTTTATACCTAATAAAAGAAGACATTGTATCTTAGCTCTACCACAATGGAATTTAACCCAAGAAGGTAATTGAAAATACACATAAAGATATGTATACAGGAATGCTTGCCATACATAGTATTTTATAAAGAAAAATTAACATCACCCAAATGTCCAGCAGTATGGAACTAATTAAGTTATAATATGGTCTTATGATGGATAACATTGCACTCATTAAAACTTACCTTTCAGGCTGGGAGAGGTGAATCACTTGAGGTAAGGAGTTCAAGACCAGCCTGGCTAACATGGTAAAACCTGGTCTCTACTAAAAATAGAAAAAAAATATTAGTTGGGTGTCATTGTGGGTGCCTGTAATCCTAGCTACTCAGGAGGCTGAGGTGGATAATCTCTTGAACCTGGGAGGCAAAGGTTACAATGAGCCAAAATTGCACCGCTGCACTCCAACCTAGGTGACAGAGCAAAACTCTGTCTCAAAAACACAACCAAAAAAAACACTTACTTTTCAAAATAATACTTTGTGATATGATTTTTCCGCAGCATTTCCTAGTGGAAGGGCAGAGTAACGTATTACTGCAATATGCAGATTATAAAATTGAAAGAATAATATGAAAAAGTTAACATTGGTCTGATTAGAAGTATCAGGAGATACACCGTATATGTGTGAAAATATGCTATATTTTCACAATGAGCATGTATTATATTTATACAGAAATTTAAATAAGACTACTTAAAAATAATTGGAAGATGAGAGGAAGGAAAAAAATGTTTAGCTACAAAATTCAAAAATATTTACAGGCTTTTTTGGGGAGGCTTAATAAGATAGTTGTCACAATATTAAGTACACAATCTTAGTACTGAGATCAGTGTGCTAAGCACATTGATTTTTTTTTTTTTGAAAACAGTCTTGTTCTGTTGCCCAGGTTGGTGTGCAGTGGTGTAATCTTGGCTTGCTGCAACCTCCACCTGACGGATTCAAGCAATTCTGCCTCAGCCTCCCAAGTAGCTGGGTTTATAGGTGCACACCACCACACCCGGCTAATTTTTGTATTTTTAGTAGAGACGGGATTTCACCATGTTGGCCAGGCTGGTCTCGAACTCCTGACCTCAAGTGATCTGCCAGCCTTGGGCTCCTAAAGTGCTGGGATTACAGGTGTGAGCTCAGCCTTGAAAAGTTTTTAATGAGAAATCCTGGTTCAGTCTTTATTTATGCTCTTGAACAAGTCACTTACAGTCTTTTCTCACTTGGAAAATTGGGACATCAGTGCAAGTTTACAGGACTGTTGGATTGAACATTGTGGCCACTTCATAAACTATAAAATGTTTGATAAATTTGAGTTGTTATGTTCGTTATAAGGGGTGTTTAAAAAGTGGTTGATTACTGTCAGCATAGAGATAAAAAGGAGATCACATAGGAAACAGCAACAATTCCTGTTTACACCCAAAGCAGCCAGAAATTAGAGAAAAGGTTAAGTAAATAATTACTCCACATCCATACATGGCATATTATACAGACATCACAGTCATATACTTAGGTGTTCATGACCTAGCCTTAGGTGTTGAGATACATTAAATAAAAAAGGCTAAGCACAGAGAAACTTGTTCTGATTTGTTTTAGAAATGATACATATCTAAATGCAATGTGGTATCTTAGATTGGATCTTGGAACAGAAAAATTGCATAGGTGGTAAAATAGTGAAATTCTAATAAAGTCTTGGGTTTAGTTAATAGTAATGCTCTAATGTTAATTTCTTAGTTTTGACAAATGTAACATGGTTAAGTAAGATGTAGGGGAAACTAGATGAGATATGGGAGTTTTCTTTACTGACACTTTTCTATAAATGTAAAATTATTCCAAAATAAAAAGTTTGTTTAAAAATTAGCAGGCACTTTTGTGTTTGAATAGAGTATCTCTGAAAGGGTACATAAGAAATCACCAATAGTTATTGCCTTCTGGGAGGAGAACTTCCAGCAGGCAGAAGTGGGAAAGAAACTTCACCATATACCCTTTTGTATTGTGTACCTTGTGCCTGTTGCATGTAAATTGCTCAAGATAATGAAAAAGACAAGCCACAGAATGGGATATACAAATATTTGGAAAAGACATGTCTCAAATAAAGATATAAAGAACTTTTATATGTATATAAAATATATAAAGAACTTTTAAAATGTAGCAATTAGAAAACTTTCACTTGGTTAAGAAATTGGTGAAAGACCTGAACAGACACTTTACCCAGAAAGATAATAAGCCTTTGCAGAAATGCTCAAAATTGTATGTTATTAAGGAATTACAAATTTAAAAGACAATGAGATATCCCTACACATGTGTTAAAACAGTCAAAATCCAAAACATTCACAACACCAAATGCTGCTAACAGGTATTCTCCTTCATTGCTGGTGGGACTGCAAAATGGTAGTCACTTTGGAAGACCGTTTGACAGATTCTCATAAAGCAAAACATGCTCTTACCATACAGTCCAACCGTTGTGTTCCATGGAGTCTACTCAACAGTGCTGAAAATTAATTCACACAGTAATAGGCACATAGAAGTTTTTAGCAGCTCTGTTCATAATTGCCAAACTTGGAAAGGACCAACATGTCCTTCATAGGTGAATGGATAAATCATGGTACATTCAGTGAGTGAAATATTATTCACTGCTAAAATAAAATGAACTATCAAGCCATGAAGAGAGATGGAGGAACCTTAAGTGCAGATTACTCTGTGACAGAAGCCAATCTGAAAGAGTATATATTGTATAATTCCAGCTACATGACATTCTGGAAAAGGCAAAACAACGGAGACAGTAAAAAGTGATCAGTGGTTACTAGGAGTTAAGGGAGATGGCGAGATGAATAAGATTTTTAGGGCAGTGAAACTACATCTGTATAATACTTTAGTGGTGGATCTATGTCATTATATGTTTTTCCAAACCGATAAAATATACAACACCAAGAGTGAATCCTAACGTAAACTATGAACTTTGGGTGATAAAGATGTGTCAATATAGGTTCATTGGCCGGGCATAGTGGCTCACACCTGTAATCCCAGCATTTTCAGAGGCCAGGGCAGGAGGATCACTTGAGCTCAGAGTTCAAGACCAGCCTGGATAACCTAAGGAGACCTTGTCTCTACAAAAATAAAATAAAATAAAATAAAATTTTAAGAAATTAGCTGTGTTGATGGTGCACGCTTGTTGTCCTGTCTACTCCAGAGGCTGAGGTTGGGGAATCCCTTAAGCCAGGAGGTCAAGACACAGTGAGCCATGATTATGCCATTGCATTCCTGCCTGGTGACAAGAGTGAGACCCTACCTCAAAAATAAATAAATACTGAAGATTTGTGGATTTCTAAGTCAAGAATATTTTTAAACTTTTATTTTTAAGAAACTGCAATTGTAATGAGTGAATTAGCAAGTGAGAAGAGCTTTTTGGTCAACATTTAGTCCTTTCCCTTGAGTGTACAGTACTTTGTGCCTTTGGGCATTAGGATATGGGAAGCATCAAAGCATCAACAAGCTGAGAATATTCAAAAATCAAGATAATCTGTACTTCAGAATTTAATATTTACATAAAACATCCTGGTAAGAAGACATACTGATGTCTGGGGTAAGGGCAAGGTAGTAGAAGAGAAAAATTCTGGAACATCTCAGTCCATTCTTTAGTGATAAAATCTCACCTAGGGCTGATTCCTGTCACCTTTCTTCTTTCTCCACTGCAACCCTAGAGGCTAGAAAGACGCAAAAACAAATTATATCTGGGTCAGTCCTCAAGTGGACTTGGGCGAGAAATGGAGTTTGAGAATTAAGTTTTGACTGTCTTTTATAATTTCAATCAGATCCTTTTTCTCCCTAAAAGGATAATTCTCTTAGGAAACCTACACAATTTCAGTCTTTTACTAGCCAGAGGAAACTGGCCCCACAGGAAGAGTTTGAGAATCTGGGTGAGGTTGTTCTGATGGTCCCCAGGGTTGGGTGTTTTAGGCAAACAACTCCTTTGAGGGAGATCTGGCTTGAAGGCTCTTGATGTAGGGGTGAGGGGCATTGTTGTGGGGTGGGAGTGAGTTCTTGGAAATAGAGTTGAGAAAGATGTTAGTGAGCTAATTCATAACTTCCCCTTGGTTTTTTAAAGATTCTGCTCTTTTTATGTACTATTTTAAAAATTCTACTATTTTTTTTAAATGTATAAAAAGAGCCAATAACATGGAAATATATTTTCCCCTGTGTTGTCAAACATTTTCTAGTCTGCAAAACAAAACCTATAATTATGGCTCTTTTAAAATCATAATAAGCTATGATGCATTATAAATTTAAAGTTTTCAGAAATATTTTTCAAATGGTTAGTATTTATTAGTGAGGATGAGTCATTAGGACAGGTTTTTGTTGTTGTTGTTTATGTTAAATCTGAAGTAAAAATAAACCTCCCCTTGCTTAAAAAGAGGTTCAGGATGAAGCGGCTAAATCTTAAATTTTCCTTTTTGCTTCAGTGTGTCAGTTAATCTGGCTGTAGGATATATTTATCCACTGTGAAGCCCACTGATGCATGCAAAGCTAAGCAGGGTACGATTTTCCCTAGTGGGTCTATTTTCTCTGGGCATTTGTAACTATGCCTCAGTGTGTGTGGTCAGCTGGGGAAAGCTAGAAGGGCCAAGATGTCAGCTATTACAGAGGTACTGAGATCCTGTTTTAGGAAGGGAATAAGACATCTGGTCTTTAAAAATATATGTAGTTCTTATTTCTCATAAGGCAGAAGTCTGCACAATATAATAATTATTAATATTGTGTTAATAGGATATCTGTTAATTTCTGTGGCATTGAAATAATTTTTTATTTTGTTTATCCTTTTTCTGTATTAGAATTTCTGTTTATCTTATCTTAATATCAGGATTTTAATTTGTTCTTATAGTTAGTTAACTAGAACCTGTGGCCTAGGTTAGCCATTAACTGAACTAGTTCAGATTATTTATCTTAACCTGTTGTCACATGTGATATTTCAGGTTTTTGTTGAGATGGATACTGTATATAAAAAAAAATGCATAGAACTTGTCAGAGGTAGCTTAATTGGACTTCCTACCTTCATAAAAATGTTAAAGTTAGAGGATTTAAAAAATATCATTAAATATTCTTATCTAAATCATTTATATATTACCATAAATCAGCGTTGTATTTAAGTCAGCCATAAAGATTTCCTACTTATTGCAAATTAATACGTAAGTTATCTAGAAAGCAGTTATTTGTGAGGGAACAAATTAAAGAGGTTAGCATGGCTATTGAGCTGTATATGATGGATGAAATATTTTAATCGAAGACACAAATAGTTCTAATACTTCTAATGAGAAAGTGTGTGGATCATTTAATGTCATAGGAAATCAACTAGAAGTTTGAAAAAAGTAAAAATGACTCCTAAATTACCCAGCAGTTTGTAAAGACACACCTTTCTCAGCACGCATTCTTGTGGTAACGTAACAATGTATAATATATCTGATTAGTGTCATAATTGACTCCCTTGAAATATAGTGGTTCTAACGGCCAATAAAGCACACAGAAAGAAAGATTTATTAACGTGATCAAGGCAGGCTAAAAAAAACTGAGTGTTAAGATTTTTTTATTTTAAGGAATTTTATTTTAAATATTTTGTAGTCAGGGAAAAGAACCATGCTTTTGCCTTGAAAGCACTGGCGGAATAGATTAGTGTCACAGATAGTGTGAAACTATGACACTGAATCTTTTTGTCTTGTGTTAATAGCTTTTGCCCTAATGTGTATCACATTTTCATTTTTAATACAAACTCTAAACAAATGCTGTGCCACTTGAGAAACTGGAGTCCTCTTTCCATGGTGCTCATTACTTCTTTTCTCTGACTGGCTCTTAGGAATTTGGTTGAAAGTTTACCTTTAATTGGAGAAGCTGAGATTTTTTGTGTACAGGAAAGAAAATAATGCAAGAGTAATAATGAAGGCTGCTGCTTTCTGTCTAGTTTCACAAAACTCTTTCCTTTGGAAGCTCAGTCTATCTTTACAGGTTGCTTGGGCTGGGCCTTGGTAGAATGCATACATTGGGTGTGAAAACTAGAAAGGGACTTGGTTCATCTCATTGTACACATGAGGAAACTGAAAGTGAGCCTCTGTGTTTGGTTAGAGTACTAACTGATATTAAAAAGATTGAAACACTCTAAAAGCTTTACCTTCAGATTATTGCCAACTTCAGTTAACTTGTTAAGTGAAAACGGGGAAAAGTTTGATATGGTAGTAGGAGATTCAAATGACAGAGCTTCCTGGGCTAAAATGGGTCAGAACACAGAAATGTAGAATTCCAGTTAGTGAGGAAGACATTTATATCCTGTCCTAGATGCATTGTGCCCGGTGTTAGTCCCATACATTGGATTTGAAATGGAAGCATCTTTTTATCGTCCTCTCCTACTCTACTCTAGCTTTTTTCTTGTTTTAAAGATGGAGTTTGTGATGAGTAGCTAAAGTTGAATTGACTTCTGGTTGGCTTCTTGGTGGAAGGAATGTGTTATTTCACCCTGGACAGAGGCGTGGAGTATCCAGATCCCAGGGAGTTTCCATCCAAACTCCATGAAAACATAGCGTCTACAGCTTTTTCTGGGTATTCATTGCGTTCATGAAAGAGAAATGTTGGGATCACTGTGGGTAGGGACGATTCCTTTTCTCTCTAAGACCCAAGCAAGCGAGATCGTTTAGGCTGAGGTCCTTGGCCTATTCTTGTTGAGGGAAGATGACACAGCGGGGAATAGAACTGATCAGTAGGCCTTGCAGCCCAATTTGGTCATCACCAGTGACAACTGTCAGCCACAGAAGGGCCAGCTCCTGACTCCTCTCTTAGTTTGCCTTTGTGGTGCAGAGAAATAGGTAGGTTTGATTTGTTTGTTTGTTTGTTTATTTTTGGAGGCAGGGTCTCACTTTGTCTCCCAGGCTGCAGTGCAGCGGCACAATCCCGGCTCACTGCAACCTCTGCCTCACGGGCTGAGCCCCACCAAGTAGCTGGGACTACAGGCATGAGCCAGCATGCCCAGCTAATTTTTGTATCTAGAGTTGGGTTTCACCATGTTGTCCAAGCTGGTCTTGAACTCCTAAGCTTGAGCAATCCACTCACCTCAGCCTTTCAAAGTGCTGGATTACAGGCATGAGCCACCACACTCGGGTGGCTTGTTTATCTTGAATAGAATAAACAGTTTCTAAGTGGAAGAGGAGAAAGGGAAGAGTTACCCCAGAGTGCCATATGAACAAGATGCTAACCCCTGTCTCCTCCACTTCTTTTAGATTACCAAAGAAAACTAATGTCATAGTGATCACAGGAATATTTCTGGAGTATAGTTTTTATTTTTCACGTGATTTACAAAGAAAGGAAATCCTCTGCCCCACATCCAGTCTTAAGAAGGTGGGAATGAGAATCGTTCTTGAATTTTTTTAGTCCAGAAACATGATCCTGCTGACAGCTGAGGGCTCTAGCTCTCTAGATTTGGGTAGAAAGGCCTGGGGCTGGGAATATCCTCTAGGCAAGACTAACCGTGTGGCCTGATCTCACTTGAATTTTCAGGTGATCTGATTTTACAGTGATCTAAGACTAACACAAAGAAGCCAGGTCTCAGTTTTTTTCAGGACAGGCATTGGGTTAGCTCTGCCTGAAGATGGATGACTACTTTGGCAGATAATGTGGAGGAAGGAACACTACTCTTTGGAATGCCCTCAGCTGTCTAACTGTGACTGATTGTGCCTGGCCCAGCTGCAACTTGATCTCAACAAATGTTCAGGGAAAGAAGCTGTGATAGGGCCACTTAGATTGCTGTCGTTTTGCAATATAACAGTTGAGGTTCCATCCTTCCAGCAAGGTGTAGGTGGCCCAGATTTATTTGTGGAAAACCAGTGGACAGGCAATTCATTTTTGTGAAATTGATTTGGTATAGCACAAATTCTAATAATTTTTCTCGTAAGAGTTTTCCTATACTCATATTTTATTGAGTGCCTTCTATTTGCTAAACCCTGTGCTTAAGAGTGTGGGAAATATCAAGATGAAGAAGACATTACCTTCAAAAGAATTACTAAAGACTCAAGACTCTGTACTTAATAAGCTTATGATGAATATAAAAATGCATTACTATCTAGACATTATATTCCATATTAAGCTGTAGTAATATAGAACATTTTATTTGAGTAGGAGAATAAAAATAATATCCAAATTCATTTAACTAAAACATGATTTTCAATTCGAATACTTTAAGTTTCAGTTAAGAATTCTGCTTTTTCATGACAGGGAAGCTATCATGGATCTCCTGCATGTCATTGTTCTGTGTGTCTTACTTCCAAGATACAGCCTCTAGGCTTCTTAGTGTAGCACTTAAAGGCCTTCATTTTCTGGCTCAAGCACTGTTTTTTTCTCATCCTCATTTCTACCAGGTTCCCCGCACTGTGGCCATATCCCAGTGACTCCCTGTTTCTAGAACTAATACTCAGTTTCACAGGTTTTTGCCTTTGCTAGATGACATTGAGTTTCTTATCCATCAAAGATTAACTTACGTTTGACATCTATAGCTTCAGAAATAGGCAATCCTATTTCCTTAATAATTTGTGCAGCTTGCTGAGTAGCGTATCTTACTACCTTTGATCATAGACATTTGTGTACACCTCTGTCTTTTTCTGCCGAATTATAAATTCCTTAAGGGCAGTCTCTTTGTTATTTATAATTATAACTGTATCATCTGCAATATGCCTGAACTGTAGCAATATTCAGTAAATTAGCATTTCTTGAATGGCTCTCCCTTACCTTTCTTTTGCTTCTTTTTTCTTTTTATTTCTTTTTATTTTAATGCTCATTTTCTAACACGCCCCTTACCTTTCAAGAAAGGAATACTGTCATTCGTCTGTTGGAAGATACAGAACTCCTTTTGAAAAGGAGGCTGGGCTCAGTGGCTTATACGTGTAATTTCAGCACTTTGGGAGGACAAGGGAGGAGTATTGCTTGAAACCAGGAGGTCAAGACCAGCTTGGACAAAATAACAAGAGGTTGCCTCTACTTAAAAAAAAAAAAAAAAAAAATCAGCTGGGCTTGGTGGCCTGCACCTGTAGTCCCAGCTACTTAGGAGTGTGAGACGAGGAGGATGGCTTGAGCCCAGGAGGTAGAAGCTGCAGTAAGCCATGATAATCCTACTGCATTTCAGCCTGGGAGACAAAGTGAGACCCTGTCTCAAAAAGAAGAAAAAAATTAGTAAATTTAGAGATGAAACCTGGCTAAGGCCTCAGTCTTGAAATAGAATCTTGGATCTTCTCAGTAGTGATGGAGAACTTTAGTGAGTGGCTTAAATTTTAAGAACCATATTTAAGCCTAACAACTAATTTTTTTGTGATCCCTTTTTGAAATCTTGTTTATTTCAGTAATATGTGATTATTTATTACTTTTTGGCATAGGAGCATATTACATGTTCTATTTATTACTCCATCAGGAGCCTGTTACTTGGGGAAATGGTTGTAGTTGGCAGTCATCCCAAGGTATTTTCAACTAGTAGAAGAAAATATAGGTGGTTAACCTATTGTAATTGTTTGTTGAGACAGGATCTTGTTCTATTGTCCAGGCTGGAGTATTGGCTTAGTGCAGCCTAGACCTCCTGGGCTTAAGTGATCTTCCCACCTCAGCCGCCTGAGTAGTTGGGAATACAGATGCACATCACCACATCCAGCTGATTTATTTTTATTTTTACTTTTTTGTGGAGACAGGGTCTCAGTTTGTCGCCCCTGCTGGTCTTGAGCTCCTAGAATTAAGCATTCCTCTCACTTGGGCCTCCGAAAGTGCTGGGATTACAGGTGTGAACCACCATGTCCCACATATAATGTTAAAACAGTTACTATTTTAAGTGGAAGTAGTGGTAGGACAGGTAAGGTGGAAAGAGTTAGCTTTTGTAAGCATTTTTAGGATACGTGAAATCCCGTCATTTGTTTCTAGTGTTACAAAAATTCATTATTTATATTTCCAAATAGACAACATTTTGGTTTCAGAGTTGCTTGAGTTTAAAATAGTTTTATATCTTTGACATCTAGCATAATGCATTGCCTAAAGGAGGCACTAATAAATATATACTGAATAAGTGAATGAATGAAAGCTGTTTTTTGTTTTGTTTTGTTTTGTTTTTTTACCAAACTCAGGACTAAAATGAGGTGTTTTTTTTTTTTGTTCTGTTTTATTTTTTTTTTTTGTAATGTAACGAAGGAAAATTAATAATTAACAGGAACCATCTTCTTTATTTTTATCTCTGTTGCATAACAGCAGTATTAATTCTCAAACAATTAAATATCTTATTGAGCTTTGGTTTAGGCTGACAGTACTTTGAACTTTTAGATTTGTTTTCTTACTGTAGTTTTGGAAAATAAATATTCTTTTGGGTTTTGCTTACCTCATAGGATAATGGTTATATTACCCTTTAACTGGAAAAATTAAAGATTGGGGGTTCAAAGTTCTATTTAAAAATTATATTTTAGTTCCTCTTGTTGCAATTACTTTAATGTACTTCATTTATTTATGGAGTGAGCTACATAAACTAATAAATGAAACGTAAGTGTATTTTAGTCTAGATGTTAGCTTCTGATTATAAAGAAAAACATATCATTTCTAAGGTTTCAACATCAAAATTACATTCTAGTAATATTTGGTGAAATTGGCAGTGATATTAGTAGGTAGCATTAGCATCTTACAAACAACTATTATTATTTGCATACTGTCATAGAAGCTATTTTGAAAATACTTAGGACTTGGCAAAGATGTGAATTATATTGGAAGAATCTGTAGTAAGTAGAAATAAAAGTACAAGCCCGTAGTCAGATTTTTAGGAAAGGCCATACTGTCTGTTTTTGCCTAAATTTTAATTGTGTTTCACTAATGCCTTGTATTCCACTAGTGATTGATTTGGATTGATAAACATAATCTGTCAGAGTGTTAATATATTATTATAAATTAGTCATGTTCCATTGCTTAATTTGTAGCAGAGAAATTTTGAGCGAGGAAGGTTGCTCATTTTGGAGTTTGGTGTACTATGGATGACAGATGACTGAAAAGATGGGACCTGTGGTAAAGAGTTATCACCCAGGGTGTCAGGTAAGCAGAGAGATGCTAGGCAGTAGGAGAAGGCTGTAAGATGAGAAAGAAGAGGAAAACAAAGGTGTATTCCTTCCAGGCCTGAACTCAGAAAAATGGGAAGAAAATGCCATTTTCCTTCTCTCTTCCGTCCAGTTCCCAGACTACCGTTTACATAGTTCCTTACTGTTTTGAAGTCTGTCCTGATTGTTTCCATAACGTCGTCTCATTTTATCCTTAGGAAAAAGTGTGGGGTACGTATTATTATCCTCTTTTACAGATGAGGAAACTGAAGCATGACAAGATTAAGTATCTTTTTACTTGGCACTATTAGGAGTGGTAAGGAAATATTGGTGTTCTTTTTCTTTTTTGAGACAGAGTTTCGCTTTTGTTACCCAGGCTGGAGTGCAATGGTGGATCTCGGCTCACCACAACCTCCGCCTCCTGGGTTCAAGCAATTCTCCTGCCTCAGCCTCCCAAGTAGCTGGGATTACAGGCACGCGCCACCATGCCTAGCTAATTTTTGTATTTTTTAGTAGAGACGGGGTTTCACCATGTTGACCAGGATGGTCTTGATCTCTTGACCTTGTGATCCACCCACCTTAGCCTCCCAAAGTGCTGGGATTATAGGCGTGAGCCACCGTGCCCAGCCGGAAATATTGGTATTCTTGACTCTAGAGCCTATTTTAACTATCATGTTTACTGACCCAGGGTTCCACATACACATTCTCACAGGTCATCAATAAGTTTTAGATGACTTTCAAATAAGGTGATAGATCTCAGAGGTTAATAAATAATCTCTCATTTTTTACTGTGATATATATATATGTATATATAATATATATATATTTTATTTTCTTTTTAAGACAGGTTAAAAACTGCTTAAGAGCAGTGGCACAATCTCGACTCATATGCAGTCTCTGCTTACCAGGCTCAAGAGATCCTCCCACCTCAGCCTCCTGAGTAGCTGGGACTACAGACACGTACCACTATGCCTGGCTAATTTTTGTAGTTTTTTGTAGAGACAGGGTTTTGCTATGTTGCCCAGGCTGGTCGTAAACTTAAACTCCTGGGCTCAAGTGATCCACCTGCCTCGGCCTCCCAAAGTGCTGGGATTATAGGAGTGAGCCACTGAACCCAGCAGTAGATATTATTATGTAATATTTTCTAAGTAGAAATTTTCTTTTAATAATTATTTAAGTGATATATGAGAGCTATAAGATCTTACCATCTGGGGGGTTATAGTTTATGTAATAATTGCCATTCTCATGTCATTTACAGTGCTTCATCATTTATTTTTCCTCTATATAATTTAATAGCTGAGAAGGAAGTATTTTGGTTAATTGTGATAGGGTAGTTGAGAAGAAGCCTGGGGACAGTATAATGAAGTAATTTATTAAAAACTTTTATTTACTCCCTTTTTTGGATGTGAGTTGATTTGAATACTAAAAGTTTCCAAATTTCATCATTATTTGTCATCAGTGTTAAACTGCTAATGATGTCATGTAGGTTTGTTCTTTTAATGGCAGTTTTGTTTATGGAGAAAAACAGCTAAAGTAGAAAAGCATGCCTTATGTTAAAATTCAACTGTTAAACACCGTCTTTTGTTTTTTGTTTTTTTTTGAGACAGGTTTCGCTCTGTCACCCAGGCTGGTGTGCAGTGGTGCGATCATGGCTCACTGCAGCCTTGACCTCCTGGGCTCAAGTCATTTGCCCACCTCAGCCTCCTGAGTAGCTGTGACTGTAGGTATGCACCACCATGCCTGACCTTTTTTTTTTTTTTGGGTAGACACAGAGTCTCACTAGGTTGCCAAGTTTGGGCTCAAGCAATCCTCCTGCCTCTGATTCCCAAAGTGTCTCTGATTACAGGCATGAGCCACTGTGCCTGGCCTTCTTAGCATCTTTAAAACCCAATAAATAAGTAGAAAAAAAGGATCTTAGCCTCTTCTTTACTAATAAAAATAAGGTCTAAATTAGATATTATTAACTTTGACAGAAAATAGCCTCTAAAGATAAAAGAAAATAACCTCTTATGTTGCTATAATTTTAAGCTCTGCCATGAATGAGCAAAACTTCATTACTATGGATTATAGCTACTTTCCTGCAGGTGTGATCTGGGATCAAATTGTGGCTCTTGTTCCTGAGCATCAGGTTCTTACTTATTTATTTATTTTGAGACGGAGTCTTGCTCTGTCACCCAAGCTGGAGTGCAATGGCTTGATCTCAGCTCACTGCAACCTCTGCCTCCCAGGTTCAAGCGATTCTCCTTCCTCAGCCTCCTGAGTAGCTGGGACTACAGGCGTGTGCCACTACGCCCAGCTAATTTTTGTATCTTTAGTAGAGACAGGGATTCACCATTTTGGCCAGGCTGTTATCAAACTCCTGACCTCAAGTGATCTGCTCTCCTTGGCCTACCAAAGTGCTGGGATTACAGGCATGAGCCACTGTGCCTGGCCAGTTTCTTAGTATATAAATGAGGATAGTAATTATACTTACATTAGTATTGGTTTGAGAATTAAAGGACATGCTTGATGCAAAGAGTAGTACCTGGCACATTGATAGTACTCAACCCTTTTCTGTTACTGGTAAATTAAAATTTGTAATACCATTTCCCCCAGCTTTGGATGAAGATCATTTTATTTCGTTTAGAGTCTTGCCATTCTTAATAAGAAAACTGTTACTAAAATACTTGTATAATTTCCACAGCGGTTTATAGTCTACAAACATAGCTTGCAGATATTTTATAAAAACTTTTTATTTTGTGAAGAGACTATATTTCAGTAGTCTGTCCATAGACATATAAGTGGGGGAAGGCTTATTAAATAAAGTTTTGTTGTTGATAGTTTCATTGAGTCATTTTTGTCTGTTAACTTTGTTCTGTCAATTCTCGCGTTGCAGAAAGCTTATCTTGTATTCAGTACAATGATCAATTTAATTGGATCTGCAGTGTCTAGGATGAGGTTGCTTGGCCAGGATATATTTGGCAGTATGAGGAAGGCAAGCTTCTATGTTGATTATAACTCTGCCTTGTCACCATTGTGTTCTTTCTAAGCACAGACACAGCTTGGTCCCCTGGCAGTGATATACAGCAAACGTCAATAACAACCTTTGTAAATGTGAAATAAAAGAGCAGATTGAAGGGCAGTGATTCATTAGGAAAGAATTTTGTCTGAGCAAATTAACTCTTATTTATTTCTGTTAACCCATGTTAAAGAATCACTGGCTGTCTCTTGAGACTTTGGATGCAGTAGAACTAGAAAACTGTACAGATGAAGGGTCTCTCTTCCCTTTAATGGATACTTTGGATCGGCAGTGTGTGCTTTTTATTTGAAGTATCTTTTTTAAAAAAAATTTCGAATTATATTTTGACATCTTATCAGTTAGCTTAAGCTTTAGACAGTGCTGTTACCCTTAACGTGCCTCCCAGTTATCAAAAACCATCTGAACTTTACCTGTGGAAAATGTTTACCATAGATTTTTCAGTTAGTGGTTGCAGTGTGCACATATGTATTACTTCTTGAGACTTACCTATCTGGATCAAATCACGGGTCGTTCTGCCTCAACAACCAGACATAGACATCCAAGCAGCCAGTATGTTTTCAGATTTTTATGTCTAATATAATTTTCTTTTTCAGTTTTTCTTGTCTTAACCAGTGTAAAGGCAACCTAAGTGTCTTTAGAATTATTATTAGCTAGAATTCCAGAAACTGACTTAATTCTTCTACTAGCCACACTTGAATTTCATATCTGTGTGTATACATATTTGCTTGAAGATAATTTGATTTTTTTCCTTAAGGTAGAGTTAAAAAGAAAGTATTCATATTTTCAAAGCTAGCATTTTTCCCCCAAAGGAGATAATGTATTATCTATCAACCACTCTCTCAGAATTACTCCTTTGTTTTATCATGTACTATGATAGATTAGTCATGAATTTGCAGTTAATGAAGGGCTATTTATTTCATGCCTACCCTCATGGGTTTTCTTTTTCTTTTCTTTTCTGCTTTTTTGAGACAGTCTCACTCTATTGCTAGGCTGGAATGCAGTGGTGCAATCTCAGCTCACTGCATTCTCCACTTCCCAAGTTCAAGTGATTCTCCTGCCTCAGCCTCCCGAGTAGCTGAGACTACAAGTATGAGCCACCATGACTGGCTAGTGGTGGGGTTTTTTAAGGCAGCAGGTCAGGAGGTGGGCAGTATTTGTAGCGACAGGGTCTCACATTGTTGTCCAGGCTAGTCTCACTCCTGATGTGAAGCAGTCCTCCCTGCTCAGCCTTCCAAACTCACTGGGATTTTAGGCATGAGCCACTGTACCTGGCCCACAGCTTTTTGTTTTTTAAAGTATCTTCTTCATACTAGACATGATACTAAATGCTATATTTGAGACTCTCTAGTCTAGTATAGTTGTAAACCAGCTAGTAAAATTTAAGTTTCTTTTGTTAATGCTTGTATTATTTGGAAACCAAATCAAGAAATAGAGTCTCTTTTCTTCCTCCTACTTTAACCAACAACCTTCACTCCATATGGATACTGTATACCTTGGATTTTAGAATATTGTAACTCATAAAGGAATGGGCAGTGGAATCACAGTAAAATCGCTGATTTAGCAGATCCTTGGTAAATATTCATCTTGTGATCCTTTGGCAATACTAACTAGGAATTAATCTCTTTCTCTTATGCTTTCCCATAGTACTTTGTATCTCTTTCTAACAAAAGTCAGTTGTTTACATTACTACATTACAATTTTTTTGGACCACCAGCCTTGTTTCAGTCTCATGACCATAGTTAAATATAGGGTATTCAAATATCCCATCCTTATTTTCTGTCATTTCTTGTCATGAGTCTTAGGTCCTACAACTATTTACCTGCTTATAATTACCCATTTAGTTAGAAGTGTTTTATATTTGCATGCCTTTCTTTCACACTATTTCCCCAACCGAAATGCCCTTCACACCTTTCTTTGCCTGATTAAATCTGACAGTTCATTTATCAATACTTACTACATTTCTGCAATTTGCTAGACACCATGTTAACTATTCGGATATACATTGGTAATGAAAGCATTTATGGCTTTGCTGTCCTGGAGTTTTCACCCTATGCTTTAGCGTTTCCAGAAAGCCTTGCCTAAACTCCCAACTTGGATTCAGTGCTCCCTTGCTGTTATGTCTATGGCTCCCTATACACATCATGCTGAAATTTGCTGTTTGTGTGTACTTGCTTTTAGACTGGAATTTTCTTGAAGACAGGATGTGTTGATTCATTTCTTCCCTTGGCCTTATCCAATACCTGATATATATCAGGTGCTTAATAATTCTTTGTTGAACTGTTTTAAACTGTAGATTATATGTTCCCTGCCATTGATGAAATCTCAGGGTTTACAGTCGTGTGTATGTTTTTGGCTTTCATTACGGTTATTTGCGTGCATGTCTGTCTCTCCTATTAAGTTGCCAGCTTCTTGAAGAATACAATTTTATCAGTATATTCTATTTATATTATTTTTCTATGTATTTATATTTTCAATTATATTTCTATGTATTTCAATTATGTATTTAAATATTCAATTATATTTCTATGTATTTTTTACTATGCCCCACCATACCTAATTTTACATTTAGGAGCTGTAAGATTTTGATTGTTCTCTTAAAATGTTTTTGGTAAATGCTGATCTCTAGTGAGAGCCACCTGAGTGAGCAATCGCAGTGTCTAGGGAAGTCAGACAACTTTAATGAGAGACTGGAAGAGTGATTGTTAAGTGGGCTCAGAAAATGTCTGTTCTGACAAGCCTGTGGCCCCAGCTACTTAGGAGGCTGAGGTTGGAGGATCACTTGTATCCAGGAGATCGAGGCTGTAGTGAACCATGATTGCACCACTGCACTCCAGCCTGGGTGAATAAGTGAGACTCTCTCTCAAAAAAAAAAAAAAAAAAAGGAAAGAAAAGAAAATGCCTTTTGTCTGTCCTCTGCAAATGAGCTGATACTGAAAGATAACCTGGAACAGGAGTTTTGTGGATGTCAGTTTTTCATACTGAAAGAAGTAGCGTTTTGGTATGGTCTGGAGCTGACATACATTCCAGAGGCCATGTCGATGATGACATCTACCAGTGAGGCTACATGACTGACACGGAAACTGACGTTATTTTGCTAGTCTTGAATTATAGTGTTTGCCATGGTTTCAATGATGGTGTCTCCTCCAAAATTTATGTTGAACCTTAATCCTCGTTGCAACAGTTATCAAAAGGTATAGCTGGCCTGCGGGAGGTTACTAAATTATGAGAGAGCTTCACCATCGTGAATGGGATTAATGACTTAGAAAGTGACTCGAGGTCCAAAGGCACACCTTCTTACCCTTCCTCTCTTCCACCCTGTGAGGACACAGCATGTATCTCTTGGCCTTCTGATATGTGAAGATACAGTATTCCTCCCTCTTGAGGATGCAGCAATAATGCGCCATCTTGGAAGCAGAGAGCAAACCATATCAGATGCCAGTCCTGCCATTGCCTTAATCTTGGACTTCCCAGTCTATAAAACTGTGAGAAATAAATTTGTATTGTTTATAAATTACCTAGTGTATGGAATTTTTGTTATAGCAGCACAAATGGTCTAACAGTGTTCTTCTTTTAAAAGGAATAATGTTTGTGGATACCTCTCTGTTGTTCCTGGAATGCTTGGGAAACATTCTTTGGAGTTGTGTGTGTGTGTGTGTGTGTGTGTGTGTGTGTGTGTGTATTTATATATGCATATGCTATTCTATCTAAAATGTTTTCACTTTTCCTGCTTTTCATCTCCTTGTTCCCTTGTACAAAAATAAAATTAAAAAAAAAAATAACCTAAACCTGCCCATGCTTCATAATCCTGTTCAAACATCACCTCATTTTTAAAGTCTTGCTTGATTTCTTTTTCCCCTCATGTTTTTTTCCCATGGCACCTTTGAGGAAATACAAAATTTGACTTGTGTTACAGCTTTAAGCCCCTTTCATCAGAGCTTAAGCAATCTTAGGAGAGGTGCATGTTTGACTTCCTGAAACATTATCACTGAACTTCTTGTTTGTGGCCTAAAAACAAAACAGAAAGAGATTGTAGTTCTCATAATAATTATCATATCCTAGTAACTACAGTTTGTTCAGCACATACCTGTGAGCCAGACGTTCTAAGAAGTGTTTATATTCATTATTTCATTCCGTTCTTCTACCAGCAGTATTTTATGGGTATAGGAACAAACTTGAGAGGTCAGCTAACAGACTTGCCTCAGCAGCTATTAAGTCGTACTGAGGAAGCAGAAAGAACTCAGATTTCTCTGACTCCAATGTACATGTTGTTAAAATACAGTGCTGTACTACTGTAGATCCTAAGCTTCAACAAGAACCACCAGAAGAACCAATTCATTGCAGCATTTTTTTCCTGGTTTCGTTTTAGGACCGTTGAAATATATATGTTAAATAAAATTAAATTTGGAATGAGTTTTTTAAAAAAATGTGTATTCATTATATCTGTTACAAACTGGTCATAAACTAAGCCTCGCAAGAGTGAGGCTCATAAATTTGAGGATGTGTTTGTTCATTAGTTCTAGGAAAACAAATAGAGATTTGAAAGTGGTTTACTTTTTCCGCATAAAATAAATCAAACGGCAGACTAAAAAACAGCTTTTTAAAATAATTTAATGGAAAGGGGTCTCAAATTAATTATGGAAAGGAGATTGAGTGGATAAGAAAATAAGCATTTAAACTATGCAAAATAATGACTGACATTGAAGCAAAAAAGACATGTCATTCACAGCAATGAAAGATGCAGTAAGAAACCTGCCTTTATGTGTGTTTCTTTCTGGTTTAACATAAACTTTAGTTCTTTGCTATGTCAGAACATTTTTGCGTTTACGTGACTTTGATGATTTAAATGAAGTGAATGAGTGTGAATGAAAAGATTTTTAAATGAATGAAAGGCTGAGGCTTTTGCAATGGAAAGTATATAATTAGCATTATTTTTGGTAATGAGCTTTATTTTGAAGCTGAAACCACTGCTAACAATGTTTAAATTTTCTTATTTCTTTCAATGATTTATTTGGGATACTGACACGGAGCTAAATAACTGCAAGTTCCATAGTAAGATTCTTTTAGTCTTTTATTTGAAAGTCTGTCATTTCTTCTAGTTAGGTAGACAATCTCCATTTGCTGCTAAGGCTGCTCTACCACTTCTCAAGTTTTTTTTTCTTTTTTTGAGAGAGGATCTTGCTTTGTTGCCCAGGCTAGAGTGTAGCGCACAATCTCAGCTCACTGCACCCTCAGCCTCCTGAGTAGATGGGACTTACAGGTGAGCACCGCTATGCACAGCTAATTTTTTAAAAAGTGTTTTTTTGGGCCAGGCGCAGTGGCTCACACCTGTAGTTTCAGCACTTTGGGAGGCCGAGGTGGGTGGATCACGAGGTCAGGAGATCGAGACTATCCTGGTCAACATGGTGAAACCCCAGCTCTACTAAAAATACAAAAAATTAGCTGGGCATGGTGGCGCATGCCTATAATCCCAGCTACTCAGGATGCTGAGGCAGGAGAATTGCCTGAACCCAGGAGGCGGAGGTTGTGGTGAGCTGAGATCGCGCCATTGCACTCCAGCCTGGGTAACAAGAGCAAAACTCCATTTAAAAAAAAGTAATAATAAAAGGTGTTTTTTTGTAGGGACACAATCTCATTATATTGCCCAGGCTGGTCTGAAACTCCTGAAGTCCAGTGATCCTCCTACCTCAGCCTCCCAAAGTGGAAATTACAGATGTGAGCTACTGTATCTGGTTTAATTATGGAGTCTCCCCTCTAAAGGCCTCAGGCTCAGAATCTAGAGCAGGAAGTTTCCGTTAGTGGCAAATGCTGCTGATTTTCCATTCCGTTCTAGTGAAGCTTTTCATATACTTTGGTTTCCATGTTTTTGATTCCACTTTGTTCCACAAAGATTTATCATTTTCTTATTCTATTACTTGATTTAAGCAAAACATTGATGTGAGGAAACTAGTCAATAGTACGGCTATGGCAAACATATGAGACTGGCTAGAGAATTAGGAGCCAGCATGTTTGGGTGTCTTTGGCTCTGTAATCCTTTGTAGAATTCTGGGCACTCTGGTTGACTTCACCTTGGCCAGCATGCTAGGAGCCTTCTTCATGGAGCCAGTTAGATTGGTGGCCATGGATGTTACCATGCATCCCAGGTACTGCAGGTAACAGCTACATCTTTCCACAGAATGAGGAAATGCAGGCAGTCATGTTCGAGAATTCCCTATGCTGGCCTCCAGCTGCCAATACCCTGTTAGTGCACTGACATTTTTACCAGATGCAATGTCTTGGCTCTTAAAAATACTTACTTTTTCTTAGATTAGTCACATCAACCTGATTATATTTCTTTTTCCCCCCACTTATGTATAAGCATTGCCTTAGCAGCAAGAAACTATCAACTGAATGGGAAATTTCACTGGGTTGATGATACATAACCCACTGAGGACAGTTAACCAAGCTTTCATGCCCAGGTTCAGCATCCTCACTAGATTGCTATGAAAAATTGCTTGAAACTTTTATATGCAGGGAAACCTAAGAAAACCAAGTATGATTTGAGGCCTGAAATGTAACTGGTCTTGCTCACCTTTATCCAATGGTAAGGCCTAAAAATAAAATATTGACTAAAGACTTTAAAGTTTTATTATAGTTGTTCCAGCTATTAAGCCTGAGTAAAATCATACGACTACTGCTATAATCGGTAATACGGTGCACCCAGTTAACTTAAGGCAAATAACAAATGAAGCAATTACTAACTTACTGTTACCCCAGGCAAATCTACAGGTAGAATGAGTGATGGGATTCATGAAATAAATAAATAGAAAGTTATCATGTATTAGACCTTAAACTTCAAAATACTAGACAAGCTAACAGTGAATTTCTGAACAGCCATGGTAGTGGACTAGTTAAGTTTGACCTTTTTACTTTGTAACACATAGCTAATTTCTAAAAAGCAAGAAGTTCTCTCTTTACAGTGGTGAATTTAATACTTGTGTTTTTGGTAAAGACAGAATGTGCTGTACTTAAATTTTTCCTGCTTACTGTTAAGGACATTTAAGATTATTTCTTAACCCTCTAAGTAAATGGCATACATTTCTGTAAATAGAAGCTATTCTCAGCTTGTTTTCTTCACATATAGAATCTGATTTTAGGTCTGGGGGCAGTGGCTCACGCCTGTAATCTCAGCACTTTGGGAGGCCAAGGCAGGCAGATTGCTTGAGCCCAGGAGTTCGAGACCAGCATGGGCAACATGATGAAACCCCATCTCTACTAAAAAAAAAAAAATAGCTGGGCATGATGGTAGGCACCTGTAGTCCCAGCTGCTTGGGAGGCTGAAGTGAGAGGATTAGCTGAGACCAGGAGAGAAAGTTGCACTGAGCCAAGATTGTCCCACTGTATTCCAACTTGGGTGACAGAGTGAAATCATATCCCCCCAAAAAACAAAAGCATCTGATGTTTTAAATTGAGACCTCAACAATCTATAGTAATTTGTTATTCATGCGGTGTTTCTTTTTCAAAGATGCTTCCTTGTTGAGTTTTATAATGTTTTTAGGAAACATTATAAACATTTTATAACATTATAAAAACATTAATGTTTTTAGGAAACATTTTCCTTTATAATGTTATTAGGAAAAATTTGGTCGAAACTTCCTTTCTACTTAAAAAACCAAAAAGCTAACTGAGTTTTTCAGATTTCGTAATCTCTACTCTCCATCCTTTCCAGTATAAGATGGTCTGTTCAGTCCTATTGGAGAATCATTGCTCATGCATATTGCTCTAAGAAACAAAAAACCAAAACTCTTCCTTTAATCTACATATTGGCAAAACCTCAGTTGCTGTAAGTTAAATATGTTTCTCTGATAATGTCAGTCTTTGGCTCCTTGGTCAGATTCCATCTTTTTATCATTGATGTACCTGCCCTAAACCAGCCTGTATCTACCAATTTTGCTTTATTATCTGATGTCCCTTAATATCTGGTCTCCCCAGTGATTCCCAAAAGGTCACAGTGAAGATCTCTACGCTACCTATTTGTTAATATTTCATGGAAATTTTGTGTGACAAGACAGTATACAAAAACCATAGATTATCAAGATTCTTTGTAATTGGCCATAATTTCATCTGTCCATTGTAGCTATTTTGTGTTGTGGGAGCATGGGTAGGGTCCTTTCTTCATGGAAACAAATCAAAACAGTAAATACATTCTTAGTCTTCACTTGTACTCTTTCTTTTCTCTTTTTTTTTTTTTTTGAGCTGGAGTCTCACTGTGCTGCCCAGGCTGGAGTGCAGTGGCTCAATCTCAACTCACTGCAACCTCCACTTTCCAGGTTCAAGTGATTTTCCTGCCTCA
Source organism: Saguinus oedipus (assembly GCA_031835075.1). NCBI lineage: Eukaryota > Metazoa > Chordata > Mammalia > Primates > Cebidae > Saguinus > Saguinus oedipus. The sequence goes on from CM063176.1 coordinate 1,266,209, forward strand.
GCCTCCTGAGTAGCTCGGATTACAGGCATCCACTCCCAGACCGAGCTAATTTTTATATTTTTAGTAGAGAAATGGTTTTCACCACGTTGGCCAGGCTGGTCTCGAACTCCTGACCTCAGGTGATCCATCTGCCTCTGCCTCCCAAAGTGCTGGAATTACAGGCGCGAGCCACCTCGCCTAGCCCTCTTGTACTTCTTCTTCTTTTTTTAGTCATACATTAAAAAATACTTATAAAACAACTACCGTATACGAGAAGTTGTGCTAAACTTTGAGGAGACAAAATGGTTAATATTTTCATTGTTAATAGTTTTTGGTCATCCATAGTTCACACAAGTAAAAGCAACCTGTAATAGAGTAGCATTTATCATATAAATATTGTTATTGTTTATATAGAAATTTTTTTCATATCCTTACGTTTCAGGATTCTATATCTTCCCAGTGCTTCCTACACCAATTTAAACAAAGTGAGTGCACTTACTGAGTATGAGAAGTATTTGTGAAATGTTGAGTGAATGAGAGTGATTATGTAGTTAGTAATTAGTAGTAAAAATTGTTTACTTAATTAATAGCCACTCCCAGTGGGAGTGTAAGAATAGGTACAGAGAACTCTTCTTAGAGGTTATGGTGCCCCATAGGAAGAGCTGTCTCTTCTTATTCTTCACTATTAACTAGGTTGATGATTTAATTGGCATTAGGGTGCTGTTTTGATCACTGTTAAAATTCTCAGGGGCGCCATCTAATGGGATGGAATACAGATTTTTTTGCTTATTTGTTTTGGCATTTAAGTACTGTTCTTGGGCATCAAAGTATCTAATTCTGGAATTAGAAGAACCATATTATTAGCTTACCAAATTCATTTAACAACAGTGTTCTTTTTTAAAAAGGGGGGATATAGTGTTCATGGATACAACTCCATTGTTCCTGACATGATCCATGACTGACTCATTTGGAAGGGATTCCTTGGAGTTTTGTGGAGTTGTACGTAACTCCTTTGTCATATTTTCATTTTATTTATGTCAGCTTGAAGTGTGGGCTGTTAATAAGTCCATTTTCTTTTATACTAATGGTAGGTATATACTGACTTTCCTACTATACACCTATAAACATGTAATTGTATTCCTTTTTTCCTATTCAGATGACAAAAACCAGGTAGCTTTATTAAGCTGTCGAGTTAGAATCAAGATCATATTTAACTTCTTTTGTTTCTGCATTTGACAGAGGAAAAAGGAGGTCACATTTGATTAAGAACCTTCAGTTGTCTTAGGCACCATGCGAAGTGCTTTTGCTCTGTTCATTTAATCTTCACAACTCTGTGAGAAGTTTTGCTATTTTTAAATATTTAGAATTCAGTGGACTTTTTGTTCTTTCTCAGTAACTACAATTCTCTCTACTTCAGTGTTTTTAATAATAGTTTTATTGAAAAACATCACATCATAAAATTAGCCTTTTAGAGTATACAGTTCAAGGGTGTTTAGTGTATTCAGAGCTGCACAGCCATCACCACTAATTTCAGAACATTTTTTTACCCCATGAGGAAACCTCATACCTATTAAAGTCAATTCCTGTTATCCCCTCCACCCATCTCCTGGCAACAGTTTGTCTTTCTGTCTCTATAGATTTGCCTATACTGGATATTGCATATAAATAGAACACATAATATGTGGTCTTTTGTGACTGGCTTTTTACTTAGTGTATTTTCAGGATTCATCTTTGTTATGTCACATAATCTACTTCATTTCTTTTTATAGCTGAATAATATTCCATTGTATGGATATACCACATTTTATTCTTACTCATCAGTTGACTGAGATTTGGAGTGCTTTTACTCTTCAAATATTAGAGTAATATTGCTGTGAACTTGCTGTACAAGTTTTTGTATGGACATATTTTCAGTTCTCCAGGGTGTATACCTAGGAATGGAATTACCGGGTTATATAACTCTGGTGTTTAACCATTTGAGAAACTGCCAAACCTTTTCCCAAAGTGGTTCTGCACCACTTTCCAATCCCACCAGCAACTTATGAAGGTTCCCATTTCTTCACATCTTTGCCAACATGTGTCCGTTTCTTTTATTTTAGCCATCCTAATGGTATGAAAACTTCATTGAGGTTTTGCATTTCCCTAATGACTGATGATGAATCTAGGCCGGATGCAATGGCTTATGCCTATAATGCCAACACTTAGGGAGGCTGAAATAGGCAGATCGCTTGAGCCTAGGAGTTTGAGACTAGCCTGGGCAACTTTGCAAAACTTGATCTCTACAAAAGTTACCCAGGTGTGGTGGCACACACGTGTAGTCCCAGCTGTTTGTGAGGCTGTGATGGAAGGATCACCTGAGCCTGGGGAGGTCAAGGCTGTAGTGAGCCCTGATGGCGCCATTGCACTCCGACCCTAGGCAACAAGAGTAAGACCCTGTCTCAAGTATATATTGAGCATAATTTCATGGATTTATTGACCACTTGTATATCTTCTTTGGAGGAAACCCTATTTGAGACTTAGTGAATTTCTGAAATGGAGGTAGTGGTTCTGGCCTTGCCTTATTTTTGAGAATGATGTAATAAAAAGATGTATCTAATCCCCAGCACAGGGCCTAACACTTAGAAGACATTTACTAAACGTTAATTTCTTCTTTCCCATTCCTTCTCCAGTTTCACAGATGAAGAAACTGACTTAGAGAGAAGGCACACAAGTAATTCACCAGGGTTCACCTCACAGTTAGCTTGTGAACGCTAGATTCAAATGCAGATTTTTACATTCCTACTAGATTCAACACTACTCCCCCAACAACTCCTCCTTTTGGCCTATGCTCCTCTACTGTGAAATGGCTCCTTGGAGTAGGTAAAGTTAGTTACTATATGTGATACCGTCTTTCATATCTTTGCTATAAAGGCAAAAGTAGCTGATTTGTTTTTAAAAACTTTCAGTGTTGTGCAGTGGCTCATGCCTGCAATCCCAGCACTTTTGGAGGCTGGGGCAGACGGATCACAAGGTCAGGAGTTTGAGACCAGCCTGGCCAACGTGGTGAAACCCTGTCTCTACTAAAAATACAAAAAACAACTGGGCTTGGTAGCGGGCGCCTGTAATCCCAGCTACTCAGGAGGATCCCTTGAAACCAGAAGGCAGAGGTTGTGATGAGCTGAGATCATGCCGCTATACTCCAGCCTGGGCAAAAGAGTGAAACTCCATCTCAAAAAAAAAAAAAAAAAAAAAACTTTTCAAGGAATTGGATTTAATAGACTCTCTCTTTAGATTCCTTTGATATGTAATGTACCTGAGGATCTGTGTTTTCCTTACATTGACCTCTACAGGATAAATGTCTCTAACAGATGAAAGGCTCAATTTTGGATGAATGTCTTGATACATGACCACCAAAGGCTGTTTCAGCTTGAATGGTTGAAGACCAGATGATGTTATTACCTGAAAACTAGCCTGTTTTTAAATGTTGTTTATAGTGAGAAGGACAGCTAACATTGATTGTTGGCCATTTGGTGTTTTTTTGTGAATTCTAGAGAGGCAGCATCTGTAAATTATGTGCATGTTGACTTCTGTTTATGTTTTTTTAACTTTGCACAACTCCAGAGAAATAAAAAAATAGGAAACCTTTCTAGACAAAAGAGAAACCTCTACTCTTTTGGCAGGATTTTGCAAACTCAGATTCTCTAGCATGTCTTATCAGGGGACCAGCTGAGGAATAGTGACCAGTCTGCAGTTATTGTTGATTACCAGAAGAGAGCCATCTATTTTCTAGTGAAGTACTGTAACTTAAACAAGAGTTGGGATCAGAACTGCTTATGAACTCAAAGTAGAGCATTAAAGAGATTCATTTTTTTCTGCTTTTAATATTTTCAAATTAGTCTGTTTTTAATTATTCGTATTAAATGATAATGGAAAATGTGCTTGTTGCATTACATATGTTGTTAACTACTACATATATAAGCTTATAAAATCTTCGTAACTTGTGAGTTATATGTATTGCCTGAATTACTATTTGTATTTTTCAAATCAGAAAATTGAAGTTTAGAAGGTTTAGGTAACTGGTCCAAAAGTCACAAAATTAATAAGTCATGGAAATGGGATTTAAACCAAATTTTATCTGACTCCAGAGCTTCCCTCCTCACCTCTCTGTGTTGTTTTTTATTTAATTCTGTATTCAGGGTAGTTAAAAAGTGAGGGTTCCATTTTCTATTTTGCTTTTCAGAGCATTATTGTTAGACATTTTTAATAATATGTTTTCTATGTCTTTGGGGCAAAGGGTTCAAACATAGGTACTTTCACGTAGGATTGTATTTGGAATCAGAAAAGAGAGAAAAATGTCTTTTGGTAGTCACACAAGATAAACCTGGTGGTTAACAGCTTTAAATGCTGTTTAATTCTGACTGCCGATTTCATGAGATCAGTCACTGCTCTTTATGTTTTTCAATTTCTGGTAAATGGGTGTAATCTACATTATCTTGAGCTTTAACCAAGCTATTGCATGGAAAGCTCAACCTGTGTGTTAGTTACTACAGAAAATTGTTTGGAGAGGTTTTATGATCTTTATATTATGTTGTTTGGGGGATGGGTGGGTAACATGATACCATTTTGTAAATGGTGGTGTTACTCTGTTTATAAAGCAAGAAAACTTCAGCTCCAATATTGTTTTTATTTACTAATACTTCTATAAACTAAAGGAATGGTTGTCTTTATATCCTCATAAGAGCAGTCAGTCATCATCAATTTTAAATGACCGCTTATAACAACAAGTATATCCCATTATGCTTTTCCTGCTGTACTTTTGGAACTGGCACATTTGATCTCTTCTTCCCTACATGATACTCTGAAGATGACTAGACAGAGCCTTTAAAATTATGTCAGGACACAAAGGGAGATCATTAATGACAAGAAACTTCAGGGTCCTCTCTGATCGTTCTACAGATTAATAAATTGAAGTCTTTGGTATAATTTCATCTCACGAAGGCTATGCAACAAATAGTGAAAACCTTAAGTAGAATCTGAGTCTTCTAATTTGAGTCTTGTATCTTCTTCTAGTCTTAAGTTTTACAAACAGAAGTTAGGTACGCTTTTTAAAGTGAATGGTTTATAGTAAACCAGTGAGTTTATCTTGCCAGCTGTCTCTTTGTGGAATAAGAATATCGTTCAGCCTGGCATGGTGGCATATACCTGTAGTCCCAGCTACTTGGGAGGCTGAGGCTAGAGAATCACCTTAGCCCAGAAATTCTAGGTAGTAGTAAACGATAATTGTGCCACTGTACTCCAGCTTGGATGACAGCAAAACAAACAAACCAATAGTAATAAACAAAAATAATAATAATAATACTTTGAATGATCACTAGATTTCTTTCCCAAAGGGAAGCTCTGTTATAGTGGGCATATTTTCATAAAATATGTACTTACTTTCTTTTAGACTGTAGAATATATAATCACTATTAGCCTTTTTTGCAAAGTGTAGTATTTTTATCTACGAGTAAATACTTACGTATCTGGAATCCAAATCTGAAATGAGAAATAATTAGATTTTCTAGATGATGTTGTTGAGAGAGAAAAAATAAACATATTGGCAACAAAAATTAAGCACCCAAGTCAACTTCCGGGGTTGTCAAAGGGTCGATTCAGATTCAGCTACATGTGTTACTCTGGTGCCCACATGGTCTCTGGCTCCGATGATTAATGTTCCTTGTGGAATCTCAGGACCTGTAAGGTGCCAGATTGCCCTCTTAATTATCAAAGAAATCTACTGGTTAAAAACATGTATGCCCATTTTCATCCCACCAAGGATTTGAGTTTGCTGGTTTGCTTTTTTTAAGATGAAACCTATTTTTCCTGGTTTTTCTTTTTAAGTTGGGTCATCTGTATATGGCATATAGTGAATCAGTTATTTAAAATACTAAGTTTTCCAAGATATCCTTGCCTACATCGTCTCTGAGTGAAAGGAGCTAACAGGAGCTTGGTGGATGCTACCTAACAGAGCATGGAGCTCTGCCTTCGTAAAATAATAGCAATGTTTGCTGAAAATTGTTCTATTTATCTTCTCTTGTAATTGTGCACTATACAGAGTCATTCCACAAACACCAAGAAAATGTGAGGAAAACAAAGCCAAACTATACATTTAAATTTTATTCATGGTCACCTGATTTTTATTTGCAATTTAGTTTCAGTTAGGTCATTTTAGAAGGATGCAGAGCCTTTTTATTCTTCATACAGGGTTACCAACTACCATTTTTACTTTCATCCTCCTTTGTCCTTTATCTCTTCAAGCATACTATTGTTTAACAGTTGTTTTCTGTAGGATAGGAGCCTTGCATGCCAACTTTGATGTGGCAGAATGAGTCCCGTTACCATTGATCTCAGCCTGAACAGAATAGCCATCTTCAAATCGGAAGAAGTTTCTAGCTTCAGGTTGTTTCAGCCCTGCATGCCTCGCCTAGCCTGCCATGTAAAGTCAGTTGCTTCACTCCAAATAGCCCTGTATTAATATGCACAACATGACCATTTTCAGTAGAAGGTTATTAGAATGCTAGTTTGTATCCTCTAGTGAATGAAATGATGTGTGATTATGAAGTCATCAGGCATGGACCAGTAAGACTCCAGAGAGTCTGCCCCCTCCGAGGTCCTCAGGGTGCCATTGATTGGTGGCCATGTGTTTGTGCCCGATAGACTGTGAAATGGTGTGTTGCTACACGGCTGTGTTGCACCTGCGCCCCACCGAGGTGATTGATTGGTTTGGTCATGTGGAATGTTCCCATCTGGTCTGCAGTAATGTGTTTTTTTTTTTTTTTTCCATCTGTGAATAGCAAGTGCTGGCTGAATAGTTACAGCAAACAGTTTCAGAAGCTAAATAATCCTTTTCCTCTAAGAACAAATTGGGATATGAAGGAGTTTGTTTTTGCTTGCCTTGCCTTGTGTAAAGGTAGTCATTCTTCATCACGTTCGTACTCCTTCTGTCTATGATATTACATGCCTTTTTCTTTTTATCTATTTCTACCTCCTCTTCATACTAGATTACACTTTCTATATTTGTAGTTTGTGGAAGTTTAAAGCAAAATCTGTTCTTTTTTGCTGTTGTTTTGACATGCCACTTGAAGTGATGTGCAATTTTTTAAAAGATGGTTTTTGTGATCATAATTGGATTATCAGAGTACTGATGTATTTTTAAGCTTTCATTTAACCTCACAAGAGTAGTGTTTTATTTATTGAAAACTACTGATGTTGCAGTTTAAATGTCAAGAAATTATTTATTAAGTTCTTTTTTTTAAAAGATTCTATAGTTATATTGGGTGGTCTTGTTTGATATTTCTTAATCTTAGTCCTTTTTCATAATTGATCTATTCATTCCACCTAATGACTAATTACATATCAGAGCACATCATCAGCCACATTCATCATAGTAGAATGTAATAATCAATGACATTTCAACAAAGGAAAAAATAAATATGCAAATAAGGCCTCATTAACATTTGCATGAGTTGTTTGAATAATCACGTTGCTGACAAGGCTGTAATTAACAGAAATTGATGCTGAGTTCAGTATTTGATAGTGTGTTTTCTCAGCGTTTTATTGTTGTCACTGCGGGGGCTGAAATGAAGTTCTGCTCTACTTGTACCTTGACTGGAATTTGATGTGCAGGGCTGTGCCAGGTACCAAAGGCTTCTGGGAGCCCTTGATTCACTTGTGACCTACACTTAATGCATATAAAGATACTTTATTTAAATTGCCTTATTTTTTTAATGAAGCACCATTAGATTTTAGCAATTATGAGACAACTGTAGAAAGAAAACAAACATGAAAATTCAGATCATTCATTATTTTGCCAGAACTGCCTTATATGAATCAGATACGATTAAGACTTCAAGATTTAGATTTGCTCATACCATGGAAAATTGATGCTATTAATTTTTTTCTCTCTCTCTCACTTAAATCTGGCCCAGTGGATCATTGTCAAGAGGTTGGAGCTTACTGTAATTGAAAATCACTTGCTTAGGGAAAAAAAAAAATCAAATTATAAAATACACAGTTTGAGGGGTTTTTTGTGTATTTTTTAATAGCTGTGCACCCCCACATTCCTCCCCCTTTTCCTGTACTGTTTCCTGTTTTTGTCATGGATATTAACTGAAATGCACTAAACACAATAAAGCTGTTTATGTCAGTTTTTTGGATGACTGCAAGTGCTGATTATAACAAGTTTAAGGAATTTCCTTTGTTGAATGTGTACCCGTGCCATATGGCTCAACATGGAACATTAACTTGACAGGGATAATGGATTGTGGTATATGGAGACAATTTTGCCTGCAGCTTTACTATAACTCATTCTGGTTGGGGATCACAGGTTTATAGTATGGGATGCAGCAAACATCCAGATGGATTTACTTTACATAAAAGAGTTGCATTTCTTTTTATTTCCTTCCTGTAATTGGAAAAAGAACTTTTTTAAAAAGAATCAAAATATTAAAAAGTAAACAAAGAAGGGAAAATTGTTCAAATGAAAACATGGATTCTGTGCAGTTTTGTCTCTCTTTTTTTGTCAAATGCTATGAAAGAGACTAATTGTGTATATTTAGCACATTGAAGGCATGGTGTATTTAAGCTGATACTGCTTTTGTCTTTACAGTAGTACCCAAAATGAATTTTCCTCTCAAGATTAGAAAATTGTATCAACCTTACAAATATCTCAGGTTTGTAGACATAAATGATCAAGTAGTGTCAATCCCGAAATTAGTCGTGCTTATTAAATAATAGCCCTCTCTGAGTTGAGTTGGATTTGTAAGATTTGAGATAGAAAACCCTTTTTAAAAAGTATCCAGTCTTTTCTAAACTGCAGTATATCACATACAGTATAGAAGATAAGGTTTATTATTTTGCTAAGCAGTAATAAAATTGCTGAGTGTAGGCTTCTTGGTTTTGTATGTATCCCTATGAAAGTTACTCTTAATTTATCTGGTGGGAATAAGGAAACTAAAAGCCACTTTGACAGAATGATCCTTGTAGCCCAAGGTTAGTTACCCAGAATGTTTAAATACTTTGTTGTTAAGAACTGACATCTATTCTAGCTCAGTTAGAGGGGAAAAAAATCTGGAATATTTTCTTCATTAAATGGGCTTGAAATGCTAAAATACTAGCTGACTTGGTTATTTTAACTTTCTTTTTAAATAATTTAGATCTTTGTTTATCTTCCACTCTGTGTTTAGGTAGAATATAGAGTTTATGTCATCAATTAAATTATGTAGAATTCTATAATTTGTCTAAATAAAATCATTGATCTATAATATTGATCCACAATCTACTTGAAACATTAGGTAATGTGCTGTCTCTGAGCACAGTTGATAAGACAGCTATTTCTTGCACCCTCTAAATACTAAAAATTGCTAACATCTTTGCAAGTTTATTTTGAGTACCTGGGCCATATACAGAAGTCAAAGGCCAAGCTTTTTAACCATCTTTGCTGTGTCAGAAAACACTGGAAGTAGGAAGGAAACTAGGCTGGGAGGCCGTGTGGAACACCATGCTTTCTTTTTTATCTTTGCTCTTGCGAGATGTTTTCTCTTTATGCCTCTTATGAAGTCACAGTAGCCTATCATAACCATGGATTAAATGTTTGAACATAAAAACAATAATTCCCATCATTTAAGTCACAACTTTTAACTGGTCAATGTGTATTTCTTATCTCTACATTCCAAGATATGAAAAATAGCTATCAGTTTCTAATGTATTATCTCACACTAATACATATAAAGGAAGTATGTGAATTTACCCTCAAAGAAACAGTACAATTTTCAGAAACATCAAAAATAAGTATTTTAGGTTTGAAGATCCCTTTGTCTCTCTTTCATAATAGATGTTTTCTTTTTTTAGAGACAAGGTCTCACTCTGTCACCCAGGCTGAAGTGCAGTGGTGCTATCATGCCTAATGGAAGCCTCTACATCCCAGGTTCAAGTGATCCTCCTGACTAAGCCTCCTGAGTAGCTGGGAGTACTACACTCAGCTAATTTTTATAGAGATAGGATTTCCCATGTCACCCAGGCTGGTCTTGAGCTCCTGGGCTCTAATGATATGCCTCCCTTGTCCTCCCAATATGCTGGAATTACAGACAGTAACTACTGTTCCTGGCAGTGTTTTCTTAATGTGATACCCAGCATTGCTTGTAAATGAAACACATTTTCCCCGTGTATTTTAAATATTGTAATTTACAAAGGATATGTTAATGAATAATTAAATAATTTTTTTTTTTACTATTTAGGTAAAAGTTTGACAGGTATAAAGGGCTTATATTATATTGAAAAATATCTATGGTATTCAAATAAAGTATTTTAGAAGTTGCTAATCTAAATTGCTTAAAATATTATTTCTAAAAATATTTGTAGATTAACCTAGAATGTAGGAATAGTTGAAGAATTTAATACAGTTTATTGATATTTGGTGGTGATGGCATTGCTTCCATAATACAGTGACTCTGCAATTGCTGTCTACATTTGTTTCACTTGCGGAGTGTAATAATATGCAAATGTTTTGTTTATTTTTATATTGGCAAAGATTATAATTCTGAGATATTATGCTTATAAGAAAGACTTAAAGAATATTAGGCCTGCTGCCGTGGCTCATGCCTGTAATCTCAGTACTTTGGGAGGCTGAGGTGGGCAGATCAGGAGATCAGGATTTTGAGACCAGCCTGGCCAACATGGTGAAACCCTGTCTCTATTAAAAATATAAAAATTAGCTGGGCTTGGTGGCGGGTGTTTGTAATCTCAGTACTCGGGAGGCTGAAGCAGCAGACTTATTTGAGCCCGGGAGGCGGAGGCTGCAGTGCATCAAGATTGCGCGATTGCATTCAGGCTGGGTGACAGGGTGAGACTCGTTCTAAAAACAAAAAAGAGAATATTACCACCAGTTCTACTTGTTCTTCTCTTTTCAGTGGCCCATCTTTAAGCCAGTTCTCTCCTTAGTAGAGAACAAAGATGGGCAGAAAGAGAATTTCCAGTTTTTCCATTTTACTTTTGCTTGCTAACATTACTGATGGCTGAATATTTCATGAGATTAAACTTTGATGCTCATGTCTAAAATGACATTTTAGCATTACCTAAAGATTTCTGTTTTTTTGTGTTTTTTCATTTAACACTCTGAGCCCGGGATTCACTGTTTAAATCAGATCTTGGAAGAAACTTTCTCTAAGCTTGGAATGGGCCTTACCTTAAAGCCTTCTTCTCTTAAACACTGTTGACTAGTCCTGGCTTAACCCCTTCAGAAGTCATGGGATGTGGGTTTGCTTGGGGAATATACTGCCTCCGGTGGAAATTTGGGCAACTGCTATGGCTATTCCAGACAAGTACCTCACAGATAATTGTATGTTTCCTATCTAACCATAGGAAAAGTGTAAAGCTTAGAGGAGTAATCGATATATTCCACTTTATAAGCCATTCTAGCAACCAGTTGTAGGAAGAGGGCAGCTGCTTGTTTTTAAAATGACTTATTCTCAAAAGAGTTCACTTGGAGACAGTTAAAATAAGGCAGCTGGCAGAAAGAGGTAGGGCCAGAAGAGACCTAACCGTGTTTATTGGGGCTAATAGACGAAAAGCAAATGAGCAGGTATTTTCATTATAAGCCATTCTGTGGTTGTTTCTTTTTCAAATGTGTGCTACCAGTTGATGTTTTCAGTTACTGGGATTTTTGCCATTACTAAATGATCAAAATTTTAGGATTAGAGTATTGTAACTAATGTTTCAGAAATTGGAGAAAATTTAAGTAAGCGAATATATGATTAATATCAACCAGTAGCTGCGATCATTTACTTATTTCAGTTGAGAAGTTGAGTTAAAATTAAGCTTTTTGCATAATTCCGGTTCCAGAAAGGATGTTGAGAAGTCTTCTAGATAAGATCATATTTAGACTGTCCTAGATACATTAGTCTATACTTTAGAAAAAGTTACTCTCTCTCAGTCAGTCTCAGTCTGACTTTCTCTCTCCCTTCTCATCCCTCCTTGACTTCTCTCTAGCCACTCTTTCCCCTCCACTATCCTTTTCTCTTGCTCTTGTAATCTTGTAATCTCTGTCCCCTTATTTCCTCTGCTCTAAAATTTCTTACTCATTGTACCACAAGAGTGATGATGTTTTATAATCCATTTTATGGCTATTAATTGCATACACTAAATTTCCAAAGCTAAAACCTAATGTCTGACTGTATAGATGTTTTAGAAATCGTAATACGTATGGCTAGATTTCACCTGCCTGTTACTATCAGTCCCTAAACAGTTTAAGGGGCTTAGCAGTGATTCGGATAATTGGGAGCAGAAGATAGATTATCTGAACTAGGCAAACTTTAGTGAATCTTAGTACTTTCCCTGGAAGAATTAATATTATCACTCATTATACAGGGCTTTGCTTCTGCCTAAGTAAACCACCAGGGAGATCTTCCACCTTCCTAGGAATCACTTTTATTAGCAAACTCTAAAAAAATCTCTAATGTTTACTTCTTTCAACAACAACAAAAAAAAAAAGAGTTAGAACATTACAGCTGTGTCCTGCACTCACGGAAAAAGTATGCTTGCACTTATGTTTAGGGGCTAGGAATATTTAAGCATTTTGCTATGGCAAAAGAAAAAAGTAATAGTAGCAGAAAAGCTCTATATGTGATTTCATTCTTTTGTTTACGTACTAATGATCTGGAAACTACAGTAAGTCAGAAAAGGAGACAATAAACTTCATTCGCTCACAGTCCTATCATTCAGTCATTATCAGTATTAACATTTGGAGTATAGTAGGAGTCCTCTTTCCCACAGGAATCGGACAGGCAGTTTGCCATTTAATTAAAAACAGTTTATTCCTCAAAAAATCAAACAGAATTACCATATGATCCAGCATTATTACTTCTGGTTACATACCCCAAAGAATTGAAAGCAAGATCTTAAAGAGACGTTTGTACACCTGTGTTCATATCAGCATTATTCCCAGTTAACCAAAAGATGGAAGCAACCAAGTGTTTGTTGATGGATGAATGGATAAACAAAATGTGGTATATGCATGTAATAAAATACTATTCATCCTTTTAAAGAAAGGAAATTCTGACACATGCTTTTAACATAGATGGATCTTGATAATGTCCTAACTGAATGAGTATGCTAAGTGAAGTAAACCAGTCCTAAGAAGACGGATACTGAATGATTCCGTTTCTATGAAGTATCTAGAGTAGTCAGATTCGTAAAGACATTATTGGGATCAGAAGGAACCTTAAAAGGTCCATAATCCAACTACCCTTTAATATTTTAATCTCCTTTTATTCAACAAATAGTTATAAGTCATGTGCTCAGTGCCAGGCATTATGCTAAAGACTAGGGAAACAAAGGAAACAAGTTTGGTAAGGTTTCTGCATTCATAGAGCTAAGGTCTGATAGTAAAGCCTTCCATCGCTAGGGCTTGCTGATTACAAAGTGTCATGTAATTATTATAGATAGCATTTATTTAAGTATTTATTTGGGACACATAGTGGGCTAAGCCTTTGTGTATAGTAATGAGTTAAATTCAAATTCTGTGAGATATAAATAAATTTTTTATTTTACGTTTGAGGAAACGGATGCTGAGGTAATTGGTTTGCTACATTGCAAATCTTGGTCTCTCTTACTCTGCAATCTGGTTTTAACTAGTATGTTATGACCTCTCACCTCAAGTCCAGTACTTCTCCTTTTGCCATTTCGCATGCTTTTACGTCTCTGTCAAACTATTGTTCAATCTGTGCTTTGAACATCTCTAATAATGTAGTACTTATTCTCTCTCCAGGTAGTGATCTAATCTTTGCATATCTCTGCTAGGTGTGTATGATGTGTTTTTTAAAAAATCAGTCTCTAGAATTTTCCCAACACGTTTTAAGGATCACACCAAACTGTGACGGCCGGTCCTTCAGATATTTAAGTCAGGCTATCACCTTTTTTCTCCAGAATTATTCTCCACTGATACCAAAGCCTGTGATTTCAAATGTATTTATTTTCTTAGTCACTGTCTGTCAACAGGTTTTCAATTGTTTGTACTGTGGCCCCAGATATTGATGCATTTTCTTCAGATACGGAGGAAAGACAGCAAACATGCTTCAGTTAAAGTGGTAAAAGCATTAACTAACCATTCCCCATTCTCCATTATTTTTAATTAAAATAACAATTATTTCACTGGAAACAGTTGAACATTTTGCAACTCAGAAAAGAAGTGTCTTTTTCTTTTAAATTATGTGGACCTTATAATTCTGTAGTCAAATATCAGAAATCAGTCAGTGTAGGCACATCTCCCTTAATTTGTAGTGGTAGGGCATGGACGGGCAGTTGCTGGGGGTAGGTAGGAACAGAAATATTAGCTAGATTGTCGGAAAGTCAGGGAAGTGTTTAGGAACTCTTGGTTGAAGAATATGTCAAGCTTGAGTGCCGTAAAGAGAAGCAGCGCAAACCAGAGGAATAGTTGTGGGTGTTGAATAGCTTAAGGGAGAAAGGATATAGATACAGTCCTTAGTTTTGTACAGCACTCTCTTTGAAGTCAGTGATCACAGCAAAAACAAAAGGCGGTGAGATAAGAGCTTCTGTGCAGAAGAGTATCCACACAGAAGGATGCAGGATGCAGCAGCAAATGGAAGTTAGTTGTATACAGGGGAATTGACGAAATATGTGAGCATAGATTAAAAGGCCCATTCTCACTATTAGAGAAGGAAATCTCAAATATGGGAAGGAACAAAACTAGAATGAATCCTGTGGTGTTTGATGGGAATTGATTATATCAGTATTTATTCATAGTTTATCTATCTATCTATCTATCTATCTATCTATCTATCTATCTATCTATCTATAGTAAGACATAGAAATACAGTATAACTGTGTTGTGTATATATGTTTTTACACACACACACACACACACACACACACACACACACACACTCACACACACTCCCTCAGCTGTGTTCACCGAGAGAGCCTGGGAGGAGCAAAACCCCAGTATTAGTATCCTTCTCTAGTGTCCACGACTTGGTTTTAACATACTGTTCTCCACCAAAAGCAACCAGGGCTCCTTGGGGAGAAATGACTGATTCTAGAGCTCAGGCAAAGAGAGTACAAGATGAGCCTGGAGCATCTTGTTTTTCTGGAAAGTAAGGACAGGCTCAAAGAATGATGATGAATTGTTAGAAGGTAACAAACGCCAGGCCGGGCATGGTGGCTCACGCCTGTAATCCAGGCACTTTGGAGGCCAAGGCGGGTGGATCACCTGAGGTCAGGAGTTCAAGACCAGCCTGACCAACATGGTGAAACCCTGTTTTTAAAAAAATAAAAAAGAAGGTCACAAAGGCCAGATTGAAAGGGGAGCACTGGCCAAATCTGTACATTTTAAACAACAAAATAAATAGTGATAGTAATGTATTTATAATTCTTCGAATAAAGTAGGAAACTGTGAGTCTGTGCTGATACAAAATAAATTGTGCTGATAAATGAATAAAGTTTTGTGAGAAACAGGATTTTTACCTAGTCTCAGAATACCTTGTCACAAAATGCTTGTCAACTATAGTGGGAAAAGGTAACTTTTCAGATCAAGAGCATTGGCAGACACCAGCATAATGAAGTGATCAATTCAACATCAATGGTGGGATAATTCAGATTCATGTGCCATGTAACAGGGTACATTGAGAACACAGCATCACTTCTGTGATTCTCTTTCCGGTCTAATCTTAAGGAAATATCTTACAAAATAAATTGAGAAACATTCTAAGCTATAGTATCAAGGATGTTAAAGTCAAGAAAGTTAAAGAGAATGAGTAAGACTAGCATTCGATAGCACTGCAGTCAATAATCTAATTGTAAGTTTTTAAATAAGTAAAAGTATATTTGAATTGATTGTAACACAAAGTATAAATGCTTGAGATGATGGACACCCCATTTACCCTGATATTATTATTATGCATTGTCTACCCATATCAAAATATCTTACATATGCCATAAATATATACACCTACTCACGCCTGTAATCCTAGCACTTTGGGAGGCCGAGGTGGGTGGATCACCTGAGGTCAAGAGTTCAAGACCAGCCTGGCCATCAAGGTGAAACCCCATCTTAAAAATATGTATATGTGTGTATATATATATATATATACACACACACACACACACACACACACACACACACACACACACACACGTATTATATACCCACAAAAATTTTAAAAAAAATGTAAATACATGATTCCGAACTTGGTCCTTTTGTTAAAGGACATTATTGAGACATTTGGCAAAACTCAAATAGGGTCTGAAGATTAGAAGATAGTACTATATAAATGTTAATTAGATGATTCTGATGGTTCTCTCATGCTTATTTGTACAGTACACATCAACACACACACGCTAAAGTATTCATAGGTGGTACAGCATTATGTCTGCCATTTATTCTCAAAATAACTAAGGGTTAAATTTCATTTACTAACAACTGTTTGTAAGCATGGAACATTTTAAAAATTAAGGCAAAACAGCAACAGAAATGGATTGTTTTGAACCTGAACGTGGAGCTCTCAATGTGAGGATATTTTAAAAATGAATTTTGTATTCTATGTAGAGAGAAGGAAAAAAATCTTTTAGGTTTTAAGCTGGGTTTTAGGTTTTCTGACTGGGGCCTTGTAGATATGTCTGACAGTAGACAGGTTAATAAGAGAAAGGCAAGCAGAGGTTTATTTGCATATGCATCGCATAGACACAGGAGTGTACCCAGAGATGAGTTACTCAAAAGGAGGTTTAAAATTTTGAGTTTGTAAACCTAAGTTGATAGAGGAAAGAGTGGGGGAAGTACGGGCACTTACAGAAAGCAAATGACTTTTTGTAGAAATAAATGGGTCTTTAGGATAATAGATTGGAGATAGGCTCCTTTGTGACAGTGTCTCTCTGGGTGTGGTGCTGGCCTCCATCTCTAAGAAGAGAGATTAGAGTTTCTCCAGGGGAAGGTTTTTATGACAATTGACTTCTTTTAGGAGGCTCTGCTTTTAGGCAGATAAGGATTTCAGAAACTGAAATGCCTTCAGCACAAAATAATTCTTATGTCAAAGTGGAATGTTTTAGGATAACTTATGCTCACCCACCTTCACATGCACTGGGAAACTTTTATTAGGTTTTAAACAGTGGAATGTAATGATGAAAGTGTTCTTGTATGGATAGATGGAAGCGAAGAGAAACTAGAGGCAGGGGTATCAGTTGGGAGCCAAATGCTTATGTTTTCATCCGCAGGAGTCTGAACCAAGATGGTGGTGGTTATGGGCAGAAAGAAGGGAATAGATCTGAGGCACATACTAAGGATTATCTTTTGGAATTTATTCACTCTTGAAATGAAAGTGACAGAAAGAAAAATAGATGATGCTTAATCCAAATAAGTTGACATTCCGGACCAGAGTAGGGCAGATTCCTGGACTTACTTGAAAATAACTTGATGACACGTTGCCATTTAATGTAAGTACTTTTAATATAAACAAGTAGCATTCAATTACATAAATCACTTAGAGCTCTTATACTTCATAGGCCATGTTTTCTTACACTTATGTTCCTATACTTGTGACTGTTTTGTACTAATGATTGGGTAAGTCAAATCATCAAATGACATAACTTTGTTTTATCCCTCCTCTGTTTTTGAGAGAGGGTCTCACTCTGTAGACCAGGCTGGAGTATGGTGGCAGGATCTCAGCTCATTGCAACCTCTGTCTCCTGGGCCCAAGCGATCCTCCCACCTCAGCCTCCCAGTTAGCTTGGGAACATAGGCACACACCACCATGCCCAGCTAATTTCTTTTGAATTTTTTTGTAGAGATGGGGTTTCGCCATGTTGCCTAGCTGGTCTTGAACTTCTGAGCTCAAGAGATCCTGCCTGCCTCAACCTCCCAAAGTACTAGGATTACAGGCATGAGCCATCATGCCCAACAGACTTAACTTTTCTTTTTTTCTTTTTTTGAGATGGAGTTTTGTTCTTGTTACCCAGGCTGGAGTGCAATGGCGCGATCTCGTCTCACCGCAACTTCTGCCTCCTGGGTTCAGGCTTCTCCTGCCTCAGCCTCTTGAGTAGCTGGGATTACAGGCACGTGCTACCATGCCCAGCTAATTTTCTGTATCTTTAGTAGAGATGGGGTTTCACCATGTTGACCAGGATGATTTCGATCTCTTGACCTCGTGATCCACCCGCCTTGGCCTCCCAAAGTGCTGGGATTACAGGCGTGAGCCGCCGCGTCTGGCCCATGCCTGAATTCTTTTAAAGGTTTTTGCATGTCTATAAGGAATATGTCATTTACTGTATGTGCATTTAAAAATACTTTTCCTATATTAAATACAATGTTTATTATAGAAAATCAAAGTATGGATGAGCCAAAAGAAAATAAGAACATCCCTTATTTAAGAGCATTGAAACATCTTAGTAAGAACATTTCCATATGCCCAGGGCTACTGTGCTGCTTTGTCTTCTGCTCTAAAGTCATCCTGCAGAGTTCTCTGTCCATAGTTACCTCTTTTTCTCCAGTTGTTTACTAGAGCCGAAGTATAGCTGATCTCAGGTAATATTGGGAGAAAGGCAGTCTAATTAAGCTTATTTACATTAATGAGTATTGGTAATGTGTTACAGTGCAGAGAACCTACGGTTTGAAATCAGGACCCGAATCTTAGCAATCTCCTCAACCTTCACTACATTTATGGCCTTGGGTAATTAGTTGACCTCAGTGATTCTCATTTATAAATGATTTCTCATTTATAAAATGGGAATAATAAAACTTGATTATCAAGGGATTAGTTGTGTCAAATAAGATAGAAAATAGATATTAAATGTAGTTTTGAAATATATAAAAAACATACTTGCTAGGGATCATTGATAATGAGTGATGGACTTCTGACTTTTACATTATTTGCATTTTGAAGTTTCTTGATCACCCATATTGACGACAGATGATAGAATCTTACATGTACATTAAAAAAAAAATTATTTCAGCTAATAGAAAAGGGAAAAATGGTTGGTGTACGAGTCACTTTGGTTAGCAGGCCGACCTAGCCCCAGTTTATATATACAGGGATGCCTCTCCAAAGCTGTTTTTGATTCTTTCTTTGAATCCACCTAATTTTTCAAAGAGATTATGCTCAAATGGTCTATTAGTCTCTCCTCCTTGCTCTACTCTGCTCCTGCTGCATGATAGTTGAGGTAGGAGGGCATTTGAGTTTAGAGCAGTGTTTCTCAAACTTTAATGCTTTTGAGAATCATTCAAGGATCTTTGTAAAATCCAAGTTATAGTTCAGATCATCCAATATGGTACCCAAGAGTCTTAATTTTTTGCAGACTTCATGGCCTTCCCTCTGGTCTGAATATTATACTTACAGTGGGGTTAAAACATGAATAATGTTTTTATGTGATTGTTTTATTTCTAAAGCTATTTCTGACTTTTAGGGTATTACTCATATTGTTATTACATATGCCCTTTAAGATTTTATGTTAATTTCTTTCATTTAATACAATCTTGTACTCTGTGTAAGCAAAGCTTCAAACTCATTAGTTGCCCCAGGGTAAACTAGTACTAGCATAAAGTAACTGCAGAAGAGGACCACTACCAAAGGACAGTGTAATCGGTGGTAGCAGGATTTTTCTTTCATTCTTAAAATTTTGTCAACATTTCTCACTAATAGTAAATTAAATGTTAAATTTAAAATAAAATTACTAAATGCACAAATTTGTTACATTTTCACCCTGTTACAGAGTATTCATGTAAAAATCACTGATATTTAATAGCCAGTTTATTCATATTATTTTAAATTAGGATTTTGTTTTAGGAGAGTTACCAAGTTCTCTTTATTTCTGTGATAGAAAAAATGATCAAATCTGTATCATAGAACTCTAAAGAAACGAATACTGGATTTTTAGTTAAGGCAGAAATACCAAGACACAAGGGGGCACTGTCTTACCATAATCTGACTGAATTTAATTTAGCTTTTTGTTTACTGTGAATGTCTTTCATTTCCAAAAATCTGTCTTCTCTGTAATCATGAAAGCTTAAATATTATACATTCCTCTAATGCTGCAGTACTTACATCAAGTAAGCTTTCAGAGTTCACAAATCAGATGTGCTCCTAACAACATTTGGGAACCTTTCATTGTATTTGGCATTAAATTGGGAAGAGTGGATGATAATTAGAGATGGTGTAACGTGCTGTTAGTGTTTAGGTCTGCGGTGGGGGAAATCACTGTAAAAAATAATTCAGTTGCTTTAGAGAAATATAGTGCCTCTGTTAGGCAGAAAAGAGTTGGGATAAAGATTGAACTGTTAGAAGCTGCAGCTGCATTTGCCATAAAATACCAAGTTGGTTCTGATGAATGTTTTGTTTTTATTGTCATGGAAACTTGGAACTGGAGAATGGATATTCTATTCATCTGGGAAAATAGCGGTTCCTTGCATAAAACATAAGGGCCTTCCAAAGCAGTTCCTTAAATAGATATTGGCTGAATATAATCCAAAAAGTTGAGGAAGTAAAAGTGAAATAAATGCAGTCATTTCTGGATCACTTCTTCTGTTCTCAGTACTGACGGTGTAACTGTATATTCAGTTATTAAGTGTATTACCACTAGAAAGTTGAATTCCAATAAGCATGGTATTTGTTTGACATCAGTATAATAGTGTCCAACCCTTTAGAGCTATCTTTGTATTTTATAATAGTGTCCAACCCTTTAGAGCTATCTTTGTATTTATTTCCTTAATCTTAAGATATCTGTTGGGAACTCTAAACCTGTATCCTATTAAACAACTACTTCTGATCCTCAAATCGTTTTTTTTTGTAAATTCATGCTGCTTATCTGCTATAATGTTTCACTGAAACATTTTAAAGCATTTTATACTCTTTTTAAAGTATAAAATTTTTATTTACCCAAAATAAAGAAACTATTACTGAAGCACTAAGTGAGATCATTGTATGTTCTGGGGGGAAAAAAGAAAGTATAAAACAAAAAACATATAAAGATGCAGTTAAATTCTTGTGCATATTTTATAAAGTTGTAAATGGAAAGAGACAGTCAAGGGAACAGAAAATGCAAAGGAGTTGTGGGTTCAGTCATCGCAAGTGTGATAATACAAAAATACAAATACAGAAAATGATAGTAAAATGTAGATAGAGTGGCAATACAATATAAAGCAGAGTTCCTAAATTTCATAATTTAATACAGTCTTGTTCTCTGTGTAAGTAAAGCTTCAAACTCGTTAGTTGTCCCAGGGTAAACCAGTACTAGCATAAAGTAGCTGCAGTGGAGAACCTCTGCAGTTATAATGGTTCCCTTTTCTTCATAATAAGAAAGGAGGTTATAATTGTGAGTTATAATGGTTTTACAAAAGGTTACTGGCCAAGTTTTATTATCTCTATAAGGGAAACTAGATATTTTTTTTTTTTTAAACAAAGTATTGACCTGCTGCTCAGGCTGGAGTGCAGTGAGATATTTTTTTTTTTTAAACAAAGTATTGACCTGCTGCTCAGGCTGGAGTGCAGTGGTGTGATCATAGCTCATTGCAGCCTCCAAATCCTGGGCTCAACAATCCTTTGACCTTAGCCTTCAAATAGCCAAGATATAGGTGCATGTCCCCATGCCCACCTAATTGTTTATTATTTGTAAAGACACGATTTTGCTATATTGCCCAGGTTGGTCGCAAACTCCTGAGCCCAAGCAGACCTCCCATTTTGGCCTTCCTTTCTGGGATTACAGGTTTGAGCCACTGGGCTAGGTCAGTTTTTCTTTTAAACATTATAATAAAAAAAAAGAAGGGAAGGTTAGAGTGGCGTTATTTTAAATAGTATAGACAGAAAACACTTCTCAGGGGAAAAAAACATTTGAATAGAGACTTAAATGCTGTGACAAAAGAACAGTTCATACAGAGGGGCTAACAAGCCAAGCCAGCAGCCTTAAGTGGGAGTGAACTTGGAAACTTGGAATGTTTAAGAAAAATGACAAAATTCAAGTTTACAAAAATTGTTTTTTAAAAAAATGTTCAAATGGCCACAAAGTGGCTCATGACTGTAATCCCAGCACTTTGGGAGAGTAAGGTGGGTGGATCACTTAAGTCTAGGAGTTCAAGACTAGCCTGGATGATGTAGCCAAAAAATTAAAAAATTAGCTGGACATGATGGCCTGTGCCTGTGGTCCCAGCTATTCAGGAGGTTGAGGTGAGAGGCTAGCTTGAGCCCAGAGGTAGAGGCTGCAGTGAGCCAAATTGTACCACTACACTGCATCCTTGGCGACAGAATGAGACCTAGTCTCAGCAACAACAAAATGCATAAATGTACTTACAAGCATTGTAATTAACAACATGACCAGTTCTCTCAGTGAGACAGTCTAGGTGTAGTCTTAGGCTGAGGCAGGAGAATTGCCTGAACCCAGGAGGCGGAGGCTGCGGTGAGCCGAGATCGCGCCATTGCACTCCAGCCTGGGTAACAAGAGTGAAACTCTGTCTCAAAAAAAAAAAAAAAAAAAAAAAAAAAATCTATGTTTACGTTGCCAGGTTATACGAATCCCTCAGAGAAAGAACAGGAGTGCTTAAAAATTTTTGAGTATAAATTTTACTGTTACTTGGTTTGGTTTATTAAAGTATTTTAATGAAATCAGTGAGTTTTTAAATTATTGAATCTAAAAGTATCAAAATAAATGTATGACTTAACTTACACAGTGAGAGACAGACCTCTATGTTAAGAAGCAGTAACCTCTAAAAGAATATAATTTAGTAATGGCAGTTTTCACCAACATTTTTCATGCCCTATGCTTATCTGTAGCGTAAGAGTATATGTATGTCAGGGGAGGGGTTGGGGCCAGGAATTGAAGACCTATACAACAGAATACATGATATTGAATTTCGAGAACTGGTCAACACCATGCCAAAGAAAATACAAGAGAACTAGGAAGTGGACATTGTATTTCATAACTGAAAAGATGAGAAAGAAGTGGAAAATTGCCAGCCTGTTAGCCTTTTAGAAATAGCTTTGTGGTGTAGTTAGTGCAGGAGATCATATTCTTAGAGCAGTTTGTTCTAAATTCAGATATGTCAGCAGACTTAGAAGAATTCAAAGTATTTTAGAAATAAAACATCTAATGTTGGAAATAAAAGAACCTCTTTACAATATCATAAAAACAGAAGCAGTTTAACAAAGTTTCTAGATTATCCAAGAGTTTATCAAACCTATTATCTGTGATGGTAAAGTCTAGCTGAGTAGGATGTATTTAATATAGGCGACTTCAAAATGTAAAGATAGTAACAAATGTAGATCCGTCCTTTCAGGTTCTACCTTATGCAACTCTGAGCAGTCTGTGTTGGTTGGAGAGTCTGATTCTTTACGGAAGTCAAGTTTTGCTGTGTTCTAGCTTTTTCTGATCTGTAAAAATGGGTTTGCTAGAGAAAGACTGGGAGAAAGCTTTTGTTTTTTTGTTCCTTTAAAGGGGGTGTTTGGAAGGATTTCTAAGAGGTATAAAAGCCTTAGGAAGATTCATAGTGGTCCTAAATTATTACTTTTCGGACATTTGACAGTAGGCACTCCATGAGAGGAGGAGAAAGAACAAGGTGAGTCTTAGAGTTACCCCCACTCAGTCACTGCCTGTCGGAACATTCTGGGCCATAGCAAAAAGACAAGGAGATACTGTAACACAGCCTGGCAGTCTTTGTGGATTGAGGAGACAAAGATCAGAATTCAGAGAAGCAAAGGGACTAGGATCTGCAGGGTAAAAAGGAGGAAGCAGAGAAAGCAAGGGGACTCAAGATCTTCAGAGTTTGGTTCCAAGTCCTTGGTCAAGTACTGACATGTACACGCATGAGAGGAAACAACTTGAGTCCGGGGAAGGCTCACACAAAGCTGGAAATAATTCTTCCTCCAACCAAAGTGGAAAGATCTCATAATTAATAGGGCATATGTAGTCTTCAAAAAGGTATTGTGTTGGTGGTGCTGAATTAGACCTGGACTAAAGGGTACTCTTGACCCACTGTTAGAAATATTAAAGGCAGACCTGGAAAAGGAATGAACTGATTCCAAGTCACTTAACTGCTTGCCAGAACAAAGTCTGACGTTCTTTGAAGGAATACAGCAAAATCTAGCACCCAAAAATGTAAACTTTTTAAGGTCTAGTGTTGACTTAAAAATTACTAGGCATGAAAAGAATAAGAAAATATTCCCTGTAACCAGGAGTAATCAGTAGAAACAAGAGTCCAAGAAATTAGAGAGTTTATGTAATCAAGCAAAGATGTTAAAATGGCTTTTATAAATACGCTTAATAGCTCAAGGATGTAGGGGAGAATATGAATATGATGTAGGGATAATGAATGCTATGAAAAAAACCTGAATTTATGTATATACCTCTCTTTCTTCCCTCCCTCCCATTCCCCTTTCCTCCCTTCCTTCTTTCCGCCTCTTCCCTCTGCTCCCCTCCCCTTTTCCTTTCCCTTTCCCTTTCCTTGTTTTCCGTTTCCTCTTTGCCCTTTTCCCTTTTTTCTCCTTTTTTTTGGAGGCAGGGTCTCCGATACACAGGCTAGGGTGTACAGTGGAGTGATGATAGCTCACTGAAAACTTGAACTCTTGGATCAAGTAAACTTCCTGCTTCAGCCTCCCAAGTAGCTAGGACTACAAGGAATGCACCATGCCTGGCTAGAGTATGAGAGAGAGAGAGAGAGAGAGAGAGACAGTGAGAGTGTGAGAGTGTGAGAGTGTGTGTTTTGGTAGAGACACAGTCTTACTACATTGCTCAGGTTGATCTTGAATTCCTGGCCTCAAACCATCCTCCTGCCTTGTCTCCTGAGTTGCTGGGATTATATGTGAGCCACCACACCCAGACCCCTAAATGTAATTTCTAGAGAGATGAAAAATGCACTGGATGAGATTAACTGTACCTTTAGCTTATTCAATTCAGAAGAGAAAAATCAGTGAATTTTTAGGCATAGAAACAGAAACTATTCCAAATGATCAGAGTACTTACACCTTTTATCTAGGGTGTGGAAAACTGTAAAGAATTCTGGTTTTGGCTAGGCATGGTGGCTCACGCCTGTAAGCCCAGCACATTGGGAGTCCTGAGGCAGGTGGATCACCAGGCCAAGAGATGAAGATCATCCTGGCTAACATGGTGAAACCCCATCTCTACTAAAAATATAAAAATTAGCTGGGTGTAGTGGCAAGCACATGTAGTCCCAGCTACTCGGGAGGCTGAGGCAGGAGAATTGTTTGAACCCAGGAGGCGGAGTTAGCAGTGAGCTGAGATTGTACCACTGCACTCCACCATGGCAATAGAGACTCTGTCTCAGAAAAAAAGAAAAGAAAAGAAAAAAAGAATGCTGCTTTCATTCTTATGGTGAGGGGGGATAGCCTGATAAACTATAAACTTTTAACTTTTCTGAACCCTTTAGAGAGGCCCAAGCAGACAGTTTCTATAAGTACTGAGGCTGGACCAAAACAGCAGAGAACTAGGTCCATCACAGCCTAATGAATACTGAGCAATAGCAGTCTACCACTGAGGGAGGGGCAAAAGCATGGAGGGAGACTCACTCTAAAGCACAGGTTTATAGCATCTGTTGAAAGCTGAGGATGAAATGCTAACAGAAAAGCTTTACAGTACCCCAGTCACATGCTAGGCACTAAGCAAAGCAGGTGAGCACTAGATAACAACAACAGCCACACCAAGCTAAACACCTAATTAGATTGTCTGAATTTCTCACTCTAAAGGCCTTATATGGGAAGAGGCATACCCATTTCCAGGCCTAAATATGCTACTGTTCTACCCATGGTATCTTGCATCCATCAGAATTATAAGACATGCACATAAACGAGAGAAACAAAACAAATAATGTCAAGAGGCAAAATAGTTAACAAAACAAGACTCAAAGATGGCCCTGTTGTTGGAACTGTCAGATAAAGATTTGAAAGTTGCTCTGGCTAAGATACTTAAAGGATATAGTGGCAAATGTAGACAGCATGTATGAATTAAAGGGGAATTTAGCTGATAGATGGAAATAATAAAGAGTCAAGTTGAAAAGGTAGTAATAAAGAAAAACATATTAGAGGTAAATAATTCGTTTGTGAGCATCAATAGACAACCCAGTTGCTGAAGAAATTAGTGAACTTGAATATAGGCCAGTATAAATTATCCAAACTAAAACACAGAGAGAACAGAACTGAAAAAAGAACAGAGCGGCAGGACAATATCGGTATAATACATGTATGATTAAAGTTTCAGAAGGAAAGAGATAGATAATAATGCAGAAGAAATATTTGAAGAGATAATAGCCAAGAATTTCCCAAAAGCAATGAAAGACATCAAACCATAGATTCAAGATTTAAGAAACAACAAGAACTCCCCTCCCTGCTTTTAGACATATTTAAAGTGCAGAAAACAAAAGACAAAGAGAAAATTTTAAAGATAACCAGAGGCAGAAAAAAAATCGTTTATAAAGCAACAAAGATAAACTACAGCAGACTTATCTTAGGAACTCTGCAAGCAAGATAATTAAATCTAATGTATTAAAATTTTTTAAAACTCTGTCAACCCAGAATTATTTATCTGTTGAAAATATTTTTTAAAAAAGAGGTATAAAGACTTTTAGATACATGAAAATATGAGAAAATCCATTCCTAGCAGATTTGTGCTGCAATAACTGTCAGAGTAAGTTCTTCAAGCAGGGGGCATGTCACTCCAGACAGTAACTTGGATCTATCTACACCAGAACTCAGCAAACTTTTTTTGTAGGGTGCCAGATATTACATATTTTAGGCTTTGTGGGTCAGACAATTTCTGTCACAACTACTCAACTCTGCTATGCTACTCTGCTATGGTAGCACAAAAGCAACTATAAACAATACATAAACAAGTGAGCATGGCTGTTTTCCAGTAAAACTTTATTTACAAAAACAGGAAGCAGGCCCTGAGTTATAGTGTGCCCACCCCTGATCTATACAAAAAAATGAGAGCTCCAGAAATGGTAATAATGAAATAAATATGAAAGACATACGTTTTATCCTTTTAAATCACACTATAAAATAACTGTTTAAAGCAAAATTAGTACATTATATTGTGGGTTTTATAAAATATATAACAATAGTAACTTGAAAGATGGGAAAAAGGATTTTGGAAGGTAGACTCTGTTAAATTAAAGATGTATATTGTAAACTGAGGGCAGTCACTCAAAAATTTAAAAAAACTGTAATGTATGTACCAATAGTGGCTACTAAGTGGAATGCTCAATCTAAAAGCAGGCTGAGAGCAGGGCAGAGTGGCTCATACCTGTAATCCCAGCACTTTGGGAGGTGGGAGAATTGCTTGAGGCCAAGAGTTTCAGACGAGCTGGGGCAAGACTTGTCTCTACTACAAGCAAAAAAGAAATTGGGGGACAGGGAGAGAAAGAAAGAAGCTGGGGCAAGACTCTGTCTCTGCTACAAAGAAAGCAAGGCAGGTGTAGTCTTAGCTGAGATGGGAGGATCTCAGCCCAAGAGTTCAAGGTTACAGGGAGCTATGATCACCCCACTGCACTCCAGACTGGGTGACAGAACAAGACCCTTTCTCTTTAAGAAAATGAAAAATAAAAAAATAAAAGTTTGAGAGCCGGGCACAGTGGCTCACGCCTGTAATCCCAGCACTTTGGGAGGCCGAGGCAGGTGGATCACGAGGTCAAGAGATCAAGACCATCCTGGTCAGCGTGGTGAAACCCTGTCTCTACTAAAAATACAAAAAAAAAATTAGCTGGGCGTGGCGGCGTGCACCTGTAGTCCCAGCTATCTGGGAGGCTGAGGCAAGAGAATTGCTTGAACCCAGGAGGTGGAGGTTGCAGTGAGCCGAGATCGTGCCATTGCACTCCAGCCTGGGTAACAAGAGCGAAACTCCGTCTCAAAAAAAAAAAAAAGTTTTAGAAAGAAAAAAGAACAAAGAACAGATGAGACAAATAGTAGACATCTAACGAAATGGCAAACATAAATCCAGTCCTATCAGTAATAAAATGCAAGTTTTCAAAATGAAACAAAAGCCGCCAGATAGAGGAAATAAATGTTTGGCGTTTTTCATTTTCAGTTTTCCAGTGGTTTTTGCACATAATCTTAAGAATAGGGCCTTCCCTAGATGAAAAAATTTAAATAGTGAACTTCTTAACATCTGTATTTACACACTAACACTGGCCCTCTTTTTCACTTAATAAAAATGGTCTGCTTCTCTTTCCCCTATGAGCTTCAAACAACAGCCAAGCTGTCTTGAACTAGTAACTAGGAACCATATTCTACTCAAACACACTGTGACCTCAATTTACTTGTGTATCCAGTTAGAATAAATTAGCATATAAGATTTTTATGTTGACTTTTGCCTTACTCACAAATGAACTTTGGATTATGACCCATTAAGAAGTTGAGACTGGACTGGGCACAGTGGCTCGCGCCTGTGGTCCCGGCACTTTGGGAGGCCGAGGCCGGTGGATCGCGAGGTCAAGAGATTGAGACCATCCTGGCCAACATGGTGAAACCCCGTCTCTACTAAAATATATAAAAATTAGCTCGGCGTGGTGGCATGTGCCTGTAGTCCCAGCTACTCGGGAGGCTGAGGCAGGAGAATTGCTTGAACCCGGGAGGTGGAGATTGCAGTGAGCCAAGATTGCGCCACTGCGCTCCAGCCTGCCGCCTGGCGACAGAGCAACACTCTGTCTCAAAAAACAAAAAGAAGTTGAGACTGGCCTTTACCTATTTTCAAACTCAAGCATAGAATGGGCAGTAAATAGCAGTACTGGAGACAGCTCAATGAAAATTGAACATGTCATATTTTATCCTCATGTAGCCAGAACCATATTTAAATTTTAGCAGGCTAGGCATGGTAGCTCACCCCTGTAATCCCATCACTGTGGGAGACTGAGGTGGGAGGCTGACTTGAGGACAAAAGTTAAAGACCAGCCTGGGCAACATAAGGGACCCCATCTCTATAAAAATGTTTTAAAATTGATGCACGCGCCTGTAATCCTAACTACTTGGAAGGCTGAAACAGGAGGATTACTTGAACCCAAGAGCTCAAGGCTGTGGAGCACCACTGCATTCCAGCCTGGACAACAGATCAAGACCCTGGTGTTCATAAATAAATGAGTACATAAAACACACATATGCAGTCTTAGTAGAACATAAACGGGATTAGGGCTCTCTTCTGGGCTTTCTCCACGTGTTTCAACAAAATGGAATAGTCACCATACGATGGCTATGTGTTTTCTGTACACCCAAAGTATACAAAATGTGTTTTGTTTCTATATTATGTAGGCTGTTGAGTCTTGGCAAAAAAATTTATTGGCATTTAGAGTTTTCTTCATCTGAATAGAATTGAGTCTTGGTAATTTTTAATGTACTGACTTCAGTTTGCTCTATTCAGCCTACCATATTTACAGGTAAATATCTCAAAATATGTTAAATGTTTACACTTTGTTTTTATAACTGCATGTCGTCATTATTACAAAAGTTCCTACATTAAACATGTAGGAACTTACCCTAAAAAGGGTAAGCAGCTTACCCTTTTTACTACATGCCGTGCCCAAATTAACATTTTATCAGAAAGGTATGTCTGATTAATAGCAAAAGAGTTGATCAAGATATCAGTTTCATGGCACATTAAAAGAAATCATCTAGTGCAGACTTATCCTACCCGACTCTTTTTTAAGTAAAAAAACCTGAGGCCTAGAGAGATGTAATGACTTGTGTATCTCACGTAGCTAGTTCACAGCAGACAGAAATAGATCCCTTTGACTCTTATTTCCATGTTTGTTTCATTCCATTGCCCTGTTTTTCACCAGTTAGTTGATGAATGGTGGCGGTTCCATTGACTAGTTTCTTTCCTTCTCTTCCAATTCTTGCCGTCAGGGGAACTGGCTAATTAACAATCATTTATTATCCACTATTTTAGAGCACAGTTCTCTTAAGCTGTCTCTCTGCCTTCACGTGGCTCTATGCCATAGATGGAGCCTTGGAGTAGAATCTGTCCCTGGCACGCAAACAAAACAAGTCTAGAATTCCAGACCAGTGTTCTCTGAACAAGTGGCATCTGCCTTCTGGTCCCTGGGTGCCATAAAAAACAGACTTAGACACTGACCTTGCCTGGTAAGGTCATGGTCTAAATTAAATAGTCGAAATACAAAAAGATGTGAGAAAATCATGGGAATTAGCAACAATGAGCCTAATGTTCTGCTTATCATCGTATAATGCAAGAAATTTCTTAGAGAAGCATTGATACGAGGATCTGTTGGAAATAGAGTCAGTGTGTCAGAAGGAGTAGTTTGTTTAAGTGTGTGAATACCAAGATACATTAATGTCAGGAAGGAAATGAGATGCCAAAAGTAGATGTATTTGATAATTTTCTCCCTCTGTCTTCCTCCCAATTATGTGGTGGTGTGATTGTTGCCTGACTTTCTTCTTCTTTGTTTTGGAGTAAGTGGAGTAAATAGGGGTAAGGCATTGAATGATCAGCTCAGTTTATGTAGTCCTTAGAAAGTTGTAAACCACGAAATTATTTTAAATTCATTTTTTAAGAGTGAGAAACATTAAGATATGAAGGTACCAAGGTGAGTTGATTAAAAAATACACATTCATGATGTTTTTGTCCTGAAAAGCTGCCCCCTAGTTCTGTAATCTATTGAATTGCCATAAAAAATGAAAATGTCTTTATTTCTAAATTCTAAACAACATGTGGTTGGGGAAATGTGATGACATTAAGAATAATACACTTTAATTATGAACTTCGGTCAAAGCAACAGTACAATATAGGCGTAAATTATGGTATCAGGGACAGTTTAAAATCCAGTTGTTGAGTAAAGTTACTCCAAAGTGGAAATTAGACTTTTAGCTACCTATAATTAAAGTGTTTTTTTTTTTTTTTTTTCCTTTTTTTGAGATGGAGTCTTGCTATTTCACCCAGGCTGGAGTACAGTGGTGTGGTCTTGGCTCATTGCACCTACCACCTGCCAAGTTCAAGTGATTCCCCTGCCTCAGCCTCCCAAGTATCTGGGACTACAGGCATGTGCCACCACGCCCAGCTAATTTTTTATTTTTAGTAGAGATGGGATTTTACCTTCTTGGCCAGGCTGGTCTCAAATTTCTGACCTCAGGTGATCTACCTGCCTTGGCCTCCCAAAGTGCTGGGACTACAGGCATGAGCCACTGTGCCAGGTCTGGAAAGTTCTGATAAGTGACTGAAACTGATCAAAATGTATTTATTTAATTTTGCACTGTTCATTCCTTTATAATTTTCAACTACCCACCCAACTCATCCTCTCAGATGGAATTGTGCATTTTAATGTTCTTTTCTGGCCATCTTCATGATGGAAAGGCAAACTGTTGTCTATAAACCTTCTCATCCTCACCTATTTAATTTGCAAATCTGATGTTAAGGGGAGAGAAGTGGAGAGCATGGGGAAGGGTAGGTGGGTTGGTAAATGTTTGCATCCTAGAGTACTTCATCACAGATTTTAAAGTCTCAGAAAGTCCCTTCCTTCCCTCCCTCCCTCCCTTCCTCCCTCCCTCCCTCCCTTCCTTCCTTCCTTCCCCTCTCTCTCTCTCCCCTCCCTCTCATTCTCTTTCTTTTCCCTCCTTTTCTTTTCTCTTTTCTTCTTTTATTTTCTTTTTTCTTTTCTTTTCTTTCTTCAGTATCTCACTCTGTTGCCTAGGCTGGAGTACAGTGGTACAGTCATGACTTCCTGGGCTCAGGTGATTCTCCCATCTGAGCCCCCCAAGAAGCTGGGACTACAGGTGTGTACACCATCCCCAAGGAATTTTTTATGGAGTTGGGTTTTTGCCATGTCGCCCAGGCTGGTCTCAAACTCCCAGGCTTGAGTGATCCACCCGCCTCGGCCACTCAATGTGCTGGGATTACAGACATGAGCCAGTGCACCCAGCCTAGAAAGTCATTTCTAAAGCCTATTCAAATGGCCTAGGTCTGACTGTGCTTTTATTAGGATAAGATACACCATTAGCACTGTAGCAGTTCTGCAGGAATTATTGATTGGGAAGCTGCTTACAGTTTTGATGCATGTCACACAGGAAGTGGGTGCAAAATTAAGACGGCATACGTGATGAGATAAAGGCTGGGTTAGAAAAGTGATTACAACTGGGAACTTGGTAATCACTGACCTCCATAGGGATCCTGGTTTATCACTAATCTCGCTCACACTTGGCATTTTCCTATGCTGCTGCCTCATCATTCATAGCTGTGGGAGTAATTTGGCATGGAGTGAACAAGAGGAGGGTATAGAGAGTCCAGCAGCTGTGCTTGTTGGCACTGGATATTCAAATATCTTCAATGTAGCCAGCAGCGTGGTTGGCACAAATGTTAGCCAATAATGCTTAAACAAATTGTTCTGAAGAAAATAGGCAAGGGTTTATTTTAAAACCCCCTTTTTCTTTATTTAAAAAAAGATATGGTCAATTAAGATCCTTTTTTTCTGTACATTTGAGCAGATTGCTTCGAAATTGAGGTCTACAATTCTAACAGTATCTTCTAGACAATTTCTGAATACTTTATAAACATTAATGAAATTGTGCAGGGTCTCTGTGAGGTACATGTTATTCAGTTGACTTTCCTAAAAGAGTAAGTGAGGTCATTGATGTTAAATGACTTGTAACTTTCCCAGTTCACTCAGTGAGAGAGAAACAAGAGCCAAGACATGAATCCAGTAATCAGAATTCCCAGGTCTCTGCTCTCATACCCTACGGCATTGCAGATTTGCCTACTTTGTAAGTTAGCATTTTGTGTTTCTTCAAATGTTTTAGTATGATTCAAATCGTATGAATTTTTGTATAGGGTTTGCCCAGAAAAGGGGAGTAGCTTTTCCATGAGCAAAAAGGTTAGGTAAACAATGAGTTTTCCAAGACACTCAAGGGGGAGGAGGATAGTCTGCTCATAAAACTTTCACCAAATTTGATTTGTGCACAAATATTTAGATTTGCCTATGTAAGGATTTCATACTGTTTTTCTGAAAAGTAAATATGGAAAAGCTCACATGACTTAAACATTGAAATATTTCATTTTGAACATAGTAATGTTGATCTCATTAACTTTTTTCAAACATTCAGGAATTGTTTCTAGGTTAAGCTTTTAAGAAAAACCAGTTTAATACTAACTATATTATAATACATGGAGTTTTTCTTTGTCAAAGATGCTGAATTCAAATTGATAAATGCAAATCAGTATGTCTTACAAAAATGAACAGAAATAATACTGGCTTTCAAACAAATAGAGAAGCTATTCTATTTTGTATTGTTACTTGCTAAGTCAGCAATTATTTCTTGAATAGTATCGATTCATTGAAACTAATAAACTTTATTTGACTGGAAATTTTTAGGTATTTACTAGGCTGCTGCAGAAATAAATGCTAAGCAGGCTTTGTATTCCATAACATCGTTATCTCTGGCTGTTTCCTCATCGATACAGTATTTTCTGTTGATAATAATAGTGCACACACCATGAGAGTATTGTAGAGCTGCTTTGGTCTAAATTTGCATGTTGAAGGAAGAATGAAACGGAACACCATTCTCCCAAATGTGGATTGTGGCTACTCTGGTCTCAGGTTGGTAATAAAGACATACCTGGGACTAGGAAATGTATAAAGGAAAGAGATTTACTTGAATCACAGCTCAGCATGGCTGGAGAGACCTCAGGAAACTTATAATCATGGTGGAAGGGGAAGCAAACATTCTTCACATGGTGGCAGCACGGAAAATTGCAGAGCAAAGGGGGAAAAGTCCCTTATAAAACCATCAGATCTCAAGATAACTCACCATCATGAGAACGGCATGGAGGTAACCACCCCCATGGTTCAGTTACTTCCCACCGGGTCCCTCCCACAGCATGTGAGTATTATGGGAACTACAGTTCAAGAAGAGATTTGGGTGGGCACACAAACCATATCAGGCACTATCTAACCTTTACGGTTTTTTTTAATAAATACATATTATCAAATACTTAATTTATCTCACGAAAAAAAACTAAATAACAGGCATAGCAGAACTTCTAAAACTTCGTCATCCATTAGGCTATAAGCTTTTTCATTGTTTGGCACCTATTGAGGGCGGAGCTTGTACGGGTTTTTTGTTTGTTTTTTTGAGGCAGAGTCTCACTCTGTCTCCTAGGCTGGAATGCAGTGGCATCATCATAGCTCACTGCAGCCTCAAACTCCCAGGTTCAAGCAGTCCTCCCACCTCAGTCTCCTGCGACTGCAGGTATGCACCACCATGCCCAACTAAGTTTTTTTATTACTAATATTTTTTTATAAAGACCAGATGTCTCTATGTTGCCCAGGCTGGTCTCAAACTTCTTAGTTCTAGTAATCCTCCCACCTAAGCCTCCCAAAGTGCTGGGATTACAGGTATGAGCCACAACACCCAGCCAGAAGCTTGTGTCTGACTCATCTCCTAACCTCTTTATCTGTCACTGACTAGCCCATAAATGTTTGATAGAATGTATGGATCTTAGATTCTTCTGTCTAGTCAATGCTTGGATATTTGTAACTGAGATGGGGGGAAATGGGAATGTAGAACTGTGCCTGTCCACTCCCAGTTTCAATTTGACTGCTGATTGTATCCTATGTCAAAATAATAGCATTCGTTTGTATTTCTGTAAGCACTGGAGAGTTGTAACTTAAGTATATTGGTGGTAGAGAGCAAGATAACTTTTTAAGTCCAAGAATATTTGTTAAGGTAACTAATGCCTCTAATAGTTTATGTGTCTGGAGAAAATAATTTCTTGAACTTCAGTCATTTGCTGTTTCTTGAATAAAGGTTTTAAATACTGTGTAAGTTAGTTATCTTAAGCAGTTTTTAGTTTAGGTCAGAAAATGCTAAATCTGGTTAATGTAAACCATGTACGTTTAGCTACTTAAAATACCTTTGCACACAAGTTATGTGTCTGATGACTATATATATATATATATATATATATATATGTATTATACTTGTATATTTTCCAATAATATATTGCTATTCTACTGGAGTTGAGTTCCTTAACCTGGAGTATAGAGACTCCCAGGA
Organism: Saguinus oedipus; assembly: GCA_031835075.1. Classification (NCBI taxonomy): domain Eukaryota; kingdom Metazoa; phylum Chordata; class Mammalia; order Primates; family Cebidae; genus Saguinus; species Saguinus oedipus. The sequence goes on from CM063176.1 coordinate 1,301,194, forward strand.
CAGAAGGAAAATCACTGAACTTGAATGGGAAAAAAATTGTCATCTTTATTTTTACCAATCTTTAAGTGAAATTTACCATGGCCTTCAATTTTGAATAAGGATAGCAAAATTGTTCAATCATTACCTATAGTTTTTGTCACCAGTAGAATAATAGATATTTTCATATCATAATTGTTGAGATATCTTAAACTATCATTTATGCTTTCAAATTATCATTATTAGGCCTGCTGCTAAATCTTATTTAATTTGTTGATAAATTACAGCAAGTTTGGTCTTTAAAAGAACATCTTGATGATTACATGTCATTGTACATTAAAATACTTACATTTTGTTTCATACATTTAAAAACGGTTCTGAAAAGTCTGCTGAAGAGGCCCATGCACACGTGCACACACCTATACACACCCATACCACCGCAACACAAGGGTCTAGTGAAAACTCTGTACTAGAGGGTCCCAGATAATTCTTTGTAATAATTTTTCATGGGTGTTTCAAGGAAAATTACATATATGTTACATTACTAGTAGTTCTTAAACTGTGTTCAGCTGAAGTTGACCAGTTAAAATTGTCTGTATACTCCATTTATATATTTTTATGTTAAAAAGTTGGTAGAAACTGCTAATACAGTGGCCAGAGATTTTTGTTGTTTCTCAGATGCCTAAGATAAAGAGAATATGGATATGATTAATTTTAATTTATGAAAATAGTTCTTGTGAAAAGTAATTTTGAAAGAATTAAAAATGAATGCCTTCTAAGTCTTAGACTGAGTATGCATTATTATATTTCAAGGATACTCAAACTTGTAAGTCCTTAAGAAAATAACTGATTTCTAATAAATGAAAGGTGAAATAAAAATGTATTTACAATTCAAAATCTTATTTAAATAGATTAAGTATCATTTTGAAAACAAGCTATCAACTTTCCATTTCAGAATAAACTTGTACTTTGTAACATCTTCAGCTTATGTTAAATCAGTTTTCCTTCTCTCTGAATTTGGTGTTCTTTATGAAAGGAAAGGGAATTTTAGGAATTTTAATAAGCACAGGAAGTTAAGTTTATAACTTAAGTGTTTTAAAATGATCAAAGGGGTAGCCTCCACATAGATAATTAACATTGTATTTAAAAGCTGTACATTATTAAAAAACAGAGCTGGCCAGGTGCGGTGGCTCACGCCTGTAATCCCAGCACTTTGGGAGGCCGAGGCGGGTGGATCACGAGGTCAAGAGATCGAGACCATCCTGGTCAAAATGGTGAAACCCCGTCTCTACTAAAAATACAAAAAATTAGCTGGGCATGGTGGCGCGTGCCTGTAATCCCAGCTACTCAGGAGGCTGAGGCAGGAGAATTGCCTGAACCCAAGAGGCAGAGGTTGCGGTGAGCCGAGATCGCGCCATTGCACTCCAGCCTGGGTAACAAGAGCGAAACTCCGTCTCAAAAAAAAAAAAAAACAGAGCTAATATACATCTCTAACCTTGTTCCTTTTTCCGCCTCAACATTTATTTTGAGTTCTTACTAGGACATATGAGTGAAAATACAATACATTATTAACTTGCGATTGTCTAAAAATGTAGTTCACTAATAAAAAAAGCTCTGCACATGAATAGGATGTTCAAAATTGTTTATTGCTATGGTTCATAATTATTTTTTTAAAACCTTAGAAATAGACTAGTATCATTTTTGTTAAAGTATATATATCATGCTGGCTTAATTGATGTAGAAATCTTACAACTCTAAATCTGACATCTATTAACCCTTTAGATATGCAAAATAATCCTTGTAATAATAATGCTAGGCCACTATGGTAGCTTATAACTGTAACCTCAGCACTTTGGAAGGCTGAAGAAGGAGGATTGCTTGAGCCCGGGAGTTTGAGACCAGCTTAGGCAACACTGAGACCCTGTCTCTACTAAAAATAAAATTTTTAAAAATTAGGCTGATGGCAAACGCCTGTAGTCCCAGCTACTTGGGAGGCTGAGGTTGGAGGATTGCTTGAGCCCAGGAGTTGGAGGCTGCAGTGAGCTGTGATTATGTAACTGCACTGCAGCCTGTGTGACAGAGCAAGACCTTGTTTCTAAATAAATAAATAAATAAATAAAACAAGTTATTACAAAATAAAACCATTAAAGGATTATACACTTGGAATTCTGACACACACAACCTTTCCTGCATCTCATCAAAGTGGATCAGAAATCCTCTTGGACCAAGAATATGGCAGAGACTGAAGGGAAATGCCAAGTTAGAATGACTGGCATAGAAGGAATTCTTGAAACTCAGGGAAGGCAATTTGTGCTTTGACAGGTCCATTTTCTAAGTAGATAGGGAATTTCATAAAACAACTTCATCCTATGCTTTGCAAAAAACAGGATTGTGGGGAAGGGTCTGGTGGAGAGGGCATGAGTTAGAGAGACCTTAAGGGGCTGCTGCTTTGAATCCAGCATGTCAAACAAAGCACCATGCTTGGGGGGATTAGTTTCTGAGCCTCGGAAGTACCACATTTGCCAATTCACTTTACTGAACATACTGAAACTCTAGTATATTGAATACAAGTGAGTGAGCACCCTACTACTTTAATGGTTAGTGCTGTGAGACTAACATCCATTCTCCGTCAAGAACTGACCCATACTATTCCTGATACTTGGCCATGAAAGTTTTGAACTGTAGGTGTATGAGTTCATTCTTACGCTGCTAATAAAAGCATAACCCGAGACAGTGGTTTATAAAGGAAAGAGTTCAGCGTGGCTGGGGAGGCTTCAGGAAACTTAAAATCATGGCAGAAGGGGAAGAAAAATGTCCTTCACATGGCAGCAGCAAGAAGTGCCGAGCAAACAGGGAAAAGCCCCTTATAAAACCATCAGCCTCATGAGAACTCATTATCACAAGAACAGCTGCACGGGACTAACTGCCTTCATGATTCAGTTACCTCCTACTGGGTCCCTCCTACTAAACATTGGGATTATGGGATCTACAATTCAAGGTGAGATTTGGGTGAGGACACAGCCAAACCATATCAGTGGGTATAGTCACAATGAGAATTATTATTTTTTTTTTTTTTGAGGGAGAGTCCCATTCTGTCACCCAGGCTGGAGTGCAATGGCGCTATCTTGGCTCCCTGCAACCTCCACCTCCTGGGTTCAAGTGATTCTCTTGCCTCAGCCTCCCGAGTAGCTGGGATTAAAGACGTGTGCTACCATACCTGGCTACTTTTTGTATTTTTAGTTGAGATGTGGTTTTACCTTGTTGGCCAGGCTGGTCTCGAGCTCCTAACCTCAGGTGATCCGCCTGTCTCGGCCTCCCAGAATTCTGGGATTGCAGGCATAAGCCACCGTGCCTGGCCATAAGAAGAATTCTTAATGTTGCTGGGAAAAATAAAAATTGGCATGATGACTTTTGAGAGTAGTAAGGTAATCTATAAAGCTGAAAGTTTGCATCCTTTTATCTACCAGTTTCACTTCTTTGTGTGTATCCTGGAGGAGGAGGAGGGGCGGGGAGGGGGAGGGGGAGGGGGGTATCTGTACAAGACGTGCAAGGATTTGTTTCAATACTGCTCATGAAAAAGAAATGTTAAAACTATTGTACAATAGGAGACTATATAAACTGGTTTTATTTGTATAATGGAGCACTGTATAGCAGTAAAGATGATCAAACTTGGGCTCTGATAATCAATACATAGCTCAAAAATATAATATATGAAAATGCAAGTTTCAAGATAAACACCATGTAATTCCATCTGTTTAAATGTTAAATGCAGACAGTAATGTATATTGTTTGAGAGCGTGAATATATATTTAAGAGTAAAAAACATAGATGGTAATCATGCACATCAGTATTCGGATAATGGTTACCCTGAGGTGTGGTTTCAGCTGTATCCATACTGTATTAAATTTTTTTTTTTTTTTTTTTGAGTCAGAGTGCAGTGGCTCAATCCCGGCTCACTGCAACCTCCACCTCCTGGGTTCAAGCAATTCTCCTGTCTCAGCCTCCTCAGTAGCTGGGACTATAGGCAGGTTTGGTAGCACCTGCTAATTTTTTGTATTTTTAGTAGAGATGGGTTTAACCATGTTAGACAGGATGATCTCAATCTCTTGAGCTTGTGATGCACCCACCTTGTGCTGGGATTACAGGTGTGAACCACCGTGCCTGGCCCAATACTGTATTAATTTTTGAGAGAGAAAGAAGGTAAGAATGTTTAATCTGAAGCAAACAGGAAAACATTCTGACTAGTGGTACATGGATCATATTGTTGGCTATATAAAAGTCTTTTTCAGTCTTCTAAATGTTTTTTAAAATACTATATGTTGAAAATAGTGTTTACTTGCTACTTTATGTAGCTCAAGTGATCCTCCCACCTCAGCCTCCTAAGTAGCTGGGACTGCATACGTGTATCACCATGCTAAGTTTTAATTTTTTTGTAGGGACAGGTTTTTGTTATTGCCCAAGCTAGTCCTGAGCTACTAGGCTAAAGCAGTCCTCCCACCTTGGCCTCCCAAAGTGCTGAGATTACAGACACGAGTCACGACATCCTGCCCAGAATTTGACTCAGACTGAAATGTTAGCAAGTTTTTACAAATTATTGGACTGTATCCTCTTATTTCTAATTTGTTCTTTATATTTTTAAACTGCAATATAATTACCGTGAATAGTCTACTAGTTTAATTGATTGTCAGTAAATGAGGGGTTTTTTATAAAGTTAATGTCTTTGTTTTATAGGAAAAACATCAGAGAGAGGCTCATTTTCCCTGTACAGCAGAGATACCGGATTACCAGGCTGTCAAGTAAGTTTAATGATTTTTAAAAATGCAATGAGATGGTTTTTAAACACTTAAATAAAAATTCTTTTAATAGAGGAGATAGAAATTATCCAGTTTATTCTACCAGGAAATTTGTTTCCAAAGAAATAAATAACAATTAATTTATTTAATTTGTAACTAAATGTTGTTTTCTAGCTGTTAAACTTTTTTTTTGCTCTCTTTGCTTAAAATTGTTTCGGTTCCCCAGTTTACCAGGGTATCTTTATCATCAAAGGTTTTCATAACCCGCCTCCGTTTTAACTGGGAACCAAGTAGCAGTTGTCGTTTCTGAGAATTTTTTTGCATATTTTCTCACAGAAAACATAATTGCTGGTATCTAAAGAATATACGATTGATCGCATAGCTTGTATATCCTATAATGTCAGACTGATCATTAATATTAGAAGTATTTTGTTTTTAATCCTGCATCTAACCAATTTTTAGGCTTCACACCCTCTCTGACTTGGAATCTTTGTTTCTACTCTTTCACCTTCTCTAGCATTTTGTGCTTCTGCTAATGGGCATCTTCTCTGCCTTTTTCCTCATATCTTTAGACTGAGAATCCTGAATACACAGTTCACCTGCAGATTCCCATCAGAATCAAAGCCAAAAAGAATAGAAAGGAAAGGCAGAACATACTAAATTTGTTTTCTGCCGTCTGCATGCTTTACATGAGGGCCCACCCTAATTTCAGGCATGGGCATGTGAGCCAGTTTTAACTGTCATAGTAATAATATTAATCCATTTAATACATATTTCATAATTTTACCTCTAGGAGAGTTTTACATAACATTCTGTTTTGTGATATGCCTTCTCATTATAAAATAATATATTGTAGGCTGGTCATGGTGGTTCATGGGACACTGAGGTAGGAGGATTGCTTGAGCTCAGGAGTTTGAGACCAACCTGGGCAACATAGTGAGACCTTGTTTTTACTTAAAATACAAAATCAGCCAGGTGTAGTGGTGCATGCCTGCAGTCCCAGCTGCTTGGGAGGCTGAGACAAGAGGATCACTTGAGCCCAGGAGTTTCAGGCTGCAGTGACCCGTGATTGCACCACTGCGCTACAGCCAGTTGAATCGTGAGCCTCTGTCTCAAGAAGAGAATGGGTCAGGGGCTGGGGGAGAGAGAAAATAAATATATTGTAAAAATTAAGTACCATCTATTCCCATGTCCTTAATAGCAAATAGGCATGGTCTGCCTAAATGATTAGTTTTTGTTTGTTTGTTTGTTTTTTGAGACGGAGTTTCGCTCTTGTTACCCAGGCTGGAGTGCAATGGCGCGATCTCGGCTCACCGCAACCTCCGCCTCCTGGGTTCAGGCAATTCTCCTGCCTCAGCCTCCTGAGTAGCTGGGATTACAGGCACGCGCCACCATGCCCAGCTAATTTTTGTATTTTTAGTAGAGATGGGGTTTCACTGTGTTGACCAGGATGGTCTCAATCTCTTGACCTCGTGATCCACCCGCCTCGGCCTCCCAAAGTGCTGGGATTACAGGCTTGAGCCACCGCTCCCGGCCGTGATTTGTTAAATATAGAGTGAGAGGTAGTAGCTGGATCAATACTAAGATTTCTTGGCTTCAGACCAAGCAGTATTAACCTATTTTTATCCAAGTAATTTTTAAAAGTTTTAATGGTGCTAATAATGATTGCTTTTGTTTCTGTTTATAAGCTTTATTTTATTCTAGTCATCTAAAATACATATTAGCATCGTGTCATAGCCATTGTTTTGCTTTACCAGCTCTTACTAGCTCGCAAGAGCCAAATCTGTTAAATTTTTTTGGAATTTAGCAAGTATGTTTGATAGTACACTGGAATCTTTAAATTGGCTGTCGTGAGCTGGGCCCTGTGGTGCATGCCTACGGTCCCAGCTACTTGGAAAGCCAAGGCAGAAGGATCACTTAAGCCCAGGAGAACAAGTCCAGCCTGGGCAATGTAGCAAGACTGCATCTCTTAAAAAAAAAAAAAGAAACAAACAAAATGACCATCAGAGAAATATTTATACTGTGAAAATCCAAAAATGTTACGGGGGGGGGTTAATTTTTTAAACAATTGTTAAACATGTACCAGCATACTGCTCATGCCTAGTTAAAAATTGCAGAGAACCAAAGAATGTAAGTGGTTATTCAGATCACAGTAAAGAATAGAAAAGCAGCAGTTGACCTTCTATCCTCTATTAAGGTACTTTTCTTACCCTCTTCAAAGGTAACAGTGCTTTAATGCCAACTAAGATATACCATTTATTATGTATAGGTTTAGCAGTATCCGTTGATGAAAACTGAAATATCCTCTTTTTGGTCCATATGAAATGTGAATGGGTGATTGTAATATGGGTGATTGTAATTATCAATTCATAGTTGATATCAGAACTCTTTCTTTTCTATAATACAAGTTACTATTTGAATTTCATAGTCTGAATTTTAGTTCTTTAATGACTTGGGCTGGAGGCTCTGGTTCTAATTTTTTATCTCGGCCACATTACTCATTGTAAGAGTTTCACAGGTCACCTAACCATCACTCTTCTGAATCTCTTCAGAGTAAAACAAAATTTTAAAAACTAAGTTATGGATGGGCGCAGTGGCTCACGCCTATAATCCCAGCACTTTGGGAGGCTGAGGTGGGCAGATTGCCAGAGGTCGGGAGTTCAAGACCACTCTGGCAGCATGGTGAAACCCTGTCTCTACTAAAAATACAGAAATTAGCCAAGCCTGGTGGCAGGTGCCTGTAATCCCAGCTATGCAGGAAGCTGAGGCAGGAGAATCGCTGGAACCTAGGAGGAGTAGGTTGCAATGAGCTGAGATTGCACCATTACTCCAGCCTGGCCTGGGCAACAGAGTCAGACTCCGACTCAAAAAAAAAAACAAAATGAAACACTAAGTTACATCATTTGGACAATGAATGATGGATAAAAGTAACTACAAAGAATCCTGTAGGTATAAGCTTATAAGCACTGCAAACTGCCTCTGTGACAAATCATTAAGTAGATTTGTCTGCCAACCTGCTTCAGGGCCTTAGAAGTCTTTTCATCTTCCTCTTAAACCTAAGACAGCAGCTTCGTTAGGCAGTACTGAATCACCTCATAACACCATAACAGATATGTGAAAGTGGTGGTCTCAGTTCCTGATCATACAGTAGTAGAAGGTCAGTAAATGTCAGTTGAGGAGGTAAAACAGAAGATACGTAAGGTTCAGAGGCAAGAGGCCTAGGTTCCAGTCTCATCTCTGCACTGACTTCTTACCTGAAAGATAGGATTAGCAGTCTCTGCCTCCACCTGCTTGCTAGATCTCTGAGGGATAAACTGTATGGGCTTTTGAAAACATTCCAATAAATAAATACATAGTTTCAAATTTCTCAATTCATGTAACTCACATAATAAAAGGTATTTGGAATCTTTAATATTATTTTTAAGAGACCTAAATGTTTCAGAGCCACTGGTCTAAAGTTAACATTACTGCTAAACTTGAGTGGGGAAAACACTTTTGTAAGCTTTTTGAGACTACAGCTACATCTAATAAATCATAGCTTGTACTTATATTAATGTTTTTATTACGTTCAAATGTTTTCACTCACATTTTTTATACCCTCTTGGCAAAGGTATTGCTGTTAAGTTAGAATCAGCAATAAGTTCTCATAATGTAATTGTCCAGTTTTGCAAAGGTGAATCTTAATGGTTTTTTACTAAGGATTAATGTACATTTGTACCAGATTTTTCTATCAAAAGACATTTATTTTAAACCTAAATGTGTAGCAGTCTGGTAACATTTGCTACCATTGGTTGAGGACTAACTGAGCCAATCATTGAACTAAAGATAATCACATGTAATTGTTTTAACAACTCATTTTGCAGAGTAGTAAACAGGTTCTCCTAAGGTATTATGCTTAAGGCTAGAATCTAGCAAGTGGTAAATCTAAACTCATGAGTTTTTTGACCACATGACTACACTGCTGCATAGGAATCCCTCAGATTTCAATTATTTGCTCTTATTCCCTTTCTTCATTTTAATTTGTTTGAGAAGGAGACAGGGAATTATTATTTTTTTCTTTTTTTGAGACAGGGTTTCACTCTGTCATCCAGGCTGGAGTGCAGTGGCACTCCCATGACCTCCTCAGCTTAAGGGAGGTAAGGTTTACAGTCAAGAGACCTAGGTTCACGTCCCATCTCTGCATTGGTTTCTTTATCTGAAAGATAGGATAGCAGTTTCTGCTTGTACCTACATAGTAGGTCTCTGAAGATTAAAGTGTATGGGCTGGTGATAACATTTCCAAAAATAAATACATAACATTAAATTTCTCAATTCATGTGGCCCACATTACAAAAGGTATTTTGGGTCTTCATATCCCTCCCTGAGTAGCTGGGATTACAGGTGTGCACCTACCATGCCCCACTAATTTTTTTATATATTTTTTTAGAGATTGGGTCTCACTATGTTGCCTAGGCTGGTCTCAAACTCCTAGGCTCAAGCATTTACCCTGCCTCATCCTGACAAAGTACTATAATTACAGACAAGAGCTACCACTACCGGAGGGGATTTAAGTTTTTAACAAATGCTCAGGTGATTCTGATTCACATGGACTGGAGTTCATGCTTTAACAACTCCTCTGTATATGCCAAGTATAAGCCTATAGGAGTTATCCTTAGAGGAAACTATATGGTTACTATTTGATGAACAGTTTTTAAACATTTTGGAGAAATCAGGAAGGCCTATGGAAGAGAGAAGAACAAGGTTACTAGAATGTTTGATGCAAAATAATGATATTGCTGTATACAAGATTTAAAGATATTCAAGTGAGAGAAAGATGTGTTTTTGTTTTTAAGAATTTTTTAAGAATTCATAGAGCCCCAGAAAGGAAGCCCAAAATTCAGCAGAGTGGAAAGATTATTCTGCAGCAAGGACAAACTATTCAAAGAAAAACATGTATTCCAACCAGTATTTATTATAATAAGTCAGAGAAGGGGAAAAAATTCACTTTAACTAACTGGCTGCGATTTTGTCTTACCTATTCACAAGTGACATAAAAAAATCCAAGGAAATACAGTGACTCCAAAATTATACCCTAACACCACCTTGAAACCATTTCAGAATCCCCCAAGGAACATTAACTCTGCTATTAATGTACATAAAACGCTGCTGACATACTGCAAAATTCAGGCTAATTTAATAACGCCTGATGGGCCTTACTTCATGTTAAGATGATGTAATAATATGTTGCTAACGGAGTCTTCTAATATTACATTCACAGCAATCACATTGACTGATGAGCCATTAAAAGGAAAGTCACGTCACAGTATTACTGGAAACACTGATAGATCATTTGCAATTAAATTTTTTATTGATCAAACGCAGAGCATAGAATCCAGCGTCTTTATTTACAATAGGTATATTACTTCAAAAACTATCACAGTTAAGTGAAAAATCCTTTTATAGTATAGCAGAGTTTTTTATTTATACCTCTTAAGCAAGTATTTGTTCAGGTAGTTTGATACATTTTTCTCTAAGTGTTTAAATATAGAAGATGGCAAGATTTTGGTTTTTTTTGGAAAGTGTGAAGTTTCATCTGAGTTCAGATATTACACCCTTGAGAAAGTGATGGCTATATAAACTATACCTTAGTTAACTCTTAGTTATTTGGATATACACTTATACCATTCCCTTTTTCCTTGTTCTTTTTTCCTGTTATACCCAATCTCATTATATACAGACATTTATAATAAAATAATACAAGAGTTGATATATCAGAAAGACATAACAATGAGAAATGGATATATGCCTAATAAGGCTTCAAAACAAATGAAGCAAGGCAAAAACTGATAGAATTAACGAGATAAACAAATTGACGGCCGGGCCCGGTGGCTCACGCCTGTAATCCCAGCACTTTGGGAGGCCGAGACGGGTGGATCACGAGGTCAAGAGATCCAGACCATCCTAGCCATCATGGTAATTCCCCCCATCTCACCTAAAAATACAAAAAAATTGGCTAGGCGTGGTATTGTACGCCTGTAGTCCCAGCTACCCGGGAGGCTGAGGCAGGAGAATTGCTTGAACCCAGGAGGCGGAGGTTACAGTGAGTCGACATCCCACCACCACTCCAGCCTGGTGCCTGGCAAGAGAGCAAGACTGTCTCAAAAAAAGACTATCTTAGTTGAAAAATTGAATACTTCTGTCTTAGCATTTTATAGATTAACTAGACAAAAAACTCAGTAAAGATGTAGAACAAAATTAACCATCAACAGCTTTGACCTAAAGGATAATGTGTAGAACTCTGTATACAACAATTGAAGGACATAAATACCTTTCAGGGGCACACATCACACTAACAGGCGGGAAACATGTTCTGTGTCAGTCAATTGAAAAGGTTTGAAATCATACAAAGTATATTCTCTGGACACAAAAGACTTACATAAGAAGTCTGATGAGAACTCAGGGACACAAAGAGGGGAACTATAGACATTGGGGCCTCCTTGAAGGTAGAGGATGGGAGAAGGGAAAGGACCAGGAAAAATAATGAGTGCCATGCTTACTATTTAGGTGATGAATAATCTGTACAACAAGCCCCTGACATGAGTTTATCTATATCACAAATCTGAGCATGTACCCTAAATCTAAAATAAAAGTGTAATGAAAAGCAAAGGTACATTAGGAGTCAGTAAGACTGGGTGTGGTAACTCATGTCTGTAATCCCAGCCCTTGTGGAAGGCCAATTCAGGAGGATCGCTTCAGGCCAGCCTGAGCAACACAGTTAGACGGTCTCTACTGAAATTTAAAACAAAACAAAAAAAAGAAAACAAAAATCTAGTCAGATTTGGTGGCATGAAGCTGTGGTCTCAGCTACTCTGGAGGCTGAAGTGGGAAGATTGCTTGAGCCCAAGAGGTCAAGGCTGCAGTGAGCTATGATTGTGCTGTTGCACTCCAGCCTGGGCAAGAGAGCAAGACTGTCTCAAAAAACAATGTTAATAAGAAGGTACCTAGAAAAACACCAAATGTTTAGGAGTTAAAACAACGAGTTTAAATGACTCATCATTTTAAAAGGAAACCACAGGTAATTTAGAAGGTATTTCTAATGGAATAATAATGAAAATATGATATAACAAAATTCGTTGGTGCAGCTAAAACAGTGCCTAGAAGGAAAGTATACCTTTAAATGCTTCTATTAGAAAAGATCTACAGTGAATGACCACGGTTCTGCCCTAAGAACTTAGCTGGAAAACGAAGCACCAAGTGAACCCAAAATAAATAGAAAAAAGGAAATACTACAAATAAGAGCAGAAATCAGTGTAATTGAAAAAAACTAACAAAACCAAAATTTGGCTATTTGAAATAAATCTTAAAGTTAACTCCTAGCTAGACCAGTTAACACAAGTGGGAGGAGAAGGGAGCAAGAACACGAATTACTAGTGTCAGGAATGAATGAAAGAGAGGTTACTGCTATAAATCATGTATACATTAAGAATATAATATTATTCATAACTTAATTCAGTAAATTTGACAGATTAGATAAGTGAATTTCTTGAAAAATACTTACCAAAAGGAGACAAATTGAAACAAAATCTGAATAGGTGTATATCTGTTAATGAAAGTAAAATCAAATAAAAAAACTTTCCCACAAAAGAAAGCATAGGGTCATATGGCTTCTTTCAAAATGATTAATGGTTTGAAATGCTTAGGATAAAAATAATACCAATCTTATACAAGTTAGTTTAGAAAATAGAGGAGGAGTGAACATTTCTCAACTCTTTTATGAGGTGAGCAACATTCCATTAATACTCAAACCACAGATGTGGTTTGTACCAGAAGTGAAAGTTTGGTTTGAGATTTGAAAATCCATGTGTTTAGTGTACCAAATTATAATTGAATCAAGAAGAAAAACACTATGATCATTTCCATAGATACAGACAAGATATTTGATAAAATTGAATACTCAGGACAGTCTCTCAGGAAGCTAATAGAAGGTAGTTTCCTCAATTTGATAAAAGACAAGCATGAAAAATGTCTGTGGCTAACAACATACTTAGTGATGAAAGACTAAAAGCCTTCCACCTAATGTCAGCACCAAGGTAAGAATTTTTATTCTCACCATTTTATGTCTCAGCCAGTGTATGAAGGCAAGAAAAAGGGGCGTAATAATTGGAAAGGAGTAAGTTGAATTTGCTGATAACGTGCTTGTGTACATAGGAAATCTGAAGGAATCATCAAGAAAATTTCTAGAACTAAGTAGTAATTTTAGCTACATCACAGGATACAAAGTCAATCTAAAAATTAATTGTATTTCTGTAAACCAGCAGTGAAAATCAGAAAATTAATAAAATAATACCATTTGTAGTAGTATCCAAAAGCATGAAACACTGAGGGAAAAATTTTACAGAAGATGGTTAAGCTTCAGCAATGAAAACTTCAAATGTCCATTAAAGGCTTGCTGTCACTTAAATGTCAGTTCTTCCTAAACTGGGTTATAGATTTCAGGGCTAGCATGGGCAACATAGCAAGACCCTGTCTCTTTAGGGGAAGAAAAGAAAAACTACAGACTCCTGCTTATCAAAAGACGTAGGTTGAAAAAAATAAACAGGCAAGCCACAGTCTACATTTTCAGAATTTGCAAAGCATATATTTTAAAAAAGAACGGATATCCAGGATGTATAAAGCATTCCAGGCTGAGGCAGGAGGATTGCTTGAGGTCAGGAGTTCAGATTGCCTGGGCAACTTTGCAAGATTCCCATCTCGACAAAAAAGTTTAAAAACTAACTGCGGGTGATGGTGTGCAGCTATAGTCCTAGCTACTCAGGAAGCTGATCACTCAAGTGATTGAGGGGATAACTTGAGCCCAGCAGTTTGAGATCACAGTGAGTGATGATTATGCAACTTCACTTCTTCTTGGGTGACAGAGCCAGATCCTGTCTCTTTAAAAAAATTTTTAAAAATCCTAAATCTCTGTAAAGTTACCCAAGGCCTCTACAGTGTTTCTCTTCATGACAAGACGGTTAAGTACAGTAGATTAACAAGTTTCCAGTCTTTTCTAGAGTTATGTTTTATGGTAATGACATGAACAAGATCGTTTCTGCTTTGTAACATGATTAAACTGGCCTGCTGTTTCCCCAAAAGGATTAATGAAAACTAGTTATTTTGAATAGGAGTTTTGATTCTTTTTTTATGTAACAACAAACTTAATAGTAGGGACCTCAGTCTTGGGCAGAATTATTAGAAACATGATACTAAGAACAAGAAAGTTGACTCTGCATTCTATTCTGAGTAGTGTTTCAAAACAGGCATAAGTAAACTCATTCAGAGAAGAAGTAAGAAATTAGTTGCTCAAGTAACATGAAGAGCATCTTTTAGTGTTTGAAGCGTAATTTGACTTTTCTATAAATTTGAATGGTAAAATATTGGACAATGGGTGGAAATTAAGCATTCCACATCTCAGCTTAATTTTAAAAAATATTATCGTGTGTTGAGCTGTTAATGGGGTAGAATATTAAACCTTGGTAGATAAATTACTTTCCTCTCACTGGATGTTTCCAAGAAAAGGGCAGACATCCACTTTACTGGTATTTTATAAGAGATTACAGTACCTATTGTTAGACAGAAGTAAAAAACCTTAAAAGGGGCATAGTATTGCCTGCCTGTATTTTCACTCCTCTCTGGAGGCTGAGGCAGGATTGGTTGAGCCTAGGAGTTCAAGGTTACAGTGAGATATAATCGCACCAATGCACTCCAACACAGGTGACAGAAACCCCGTCTCTAAAGGAAAAGAAATCGAAGACCTTAAAGTGTTCCCAAATTCCATGAGCTCTCTAGTGACAAGTAAAAAAACCTTTCCAAATGGTGTTATGATCCATCTGAGGTTGGTGACCAGAAATTACTGTTGACACTAACCTGTATGTTTGTATATGTGCTTCGACTTTTATTCTGTTGCCACCCAGCGGACTAAATGTATAAGCACAGACAGCAAATGGTTGAATCAATATAGTGATCAGAATTGCAGTCCAGTTAGATAGGTTAACAATTATGATACTATGTAATGACTAGCATGTATCAGACACTTGACCCTGTAAGCATAATTTCATTTTGTCCCCGCAGAACTTAAGTGGTAGTATTGTTGCTGCTGATGCATCTGTTATTATTTCTCCCATTTGATAGCTGAGGAACCTGAAGCCTCAAGAAGTTGCATGATTTACACAAGACTTCAAAGCTGATAAACATTAGGAAGGAGAATTGATGTAGTGGTAAGAGAATGGTTGAAGTAATGAACCATGTGTAGTCCAGGTTTCGAAGGAAGGAAATGAAACGATGATTAAACTTCATTACTGGAAGAAAGGTCAAGGTATTGGTTGTCATGCAGGGAAAGAATGTGTGCAGTAAGTAATAAGAGAGAGATGGCGGCGTAAGAATAGGAGGCTATGTCAAAGAGTTGAATTCAATATTGGACTTAAAATGTCACAAGTCAGGTGGTTTCTATCCTCCTTTACGGAGTAGACTGGTGATTTAGACATTTTTGGAGTCACAAAGGTTAAGAAGACATAAGACTAGCTCTTGGATTGATGCAGAAGCTATCCAAAGATGATTGACTCATAGGTAGCATGTGAAAGGGATGTGCCCACTAGTTGACACACAGTAGGCATTGAGAAAATGTTGTTTGACTCTGAACCATGTCATCTAGGAAAGAGCATATTGGTAAGGGGAACAAGCCATCAGCTGCCTGCAGAGTGATCTGGGTTGTTTGGAACATTGGTAAATAGTTTTGTGGGAAGAAAGTCTGATCTTGAAGTATCAGACACTAGCTACTTTTTCGCTCTTGTGGCCCAGGCTGGCGTGCAATGGCGCAATCTCAGCTCACTGCAATCTCTGCCTCCCAGGTTCAAGCGATTCTCCTGCCACAGCCTCCTGAGTAGCTAGAATTACAGGTGCCCACCACCACACCAGGATAATTTTTTGTGTATTTAGTAGAGACGGGGTTTCATCATGTTGGCCAGGCTGGTCTCGAAATTCTGACCTCATGCGACCACCTGCCTCAGCCTCCCAAAGTGCTAGGATTACAGGCATGAGCCACCGCGCCTGGCCAGTAGACACTTAATGTCCTATTTCTGTTAAAAGGCTAGAGAAAGAGAGTTGGATTATACAGGATTTACTTGGCAGGGAAAAGGCTTCATTCATTCTTTTATTTTTATTTTTTATTTTTATTTTTGTGAAACAGGGCCCTTCTTTGTCACCCAGGGTGGAGTGCAGTGGCATGATCACAGGTCACTGCAGCCTTGCCCTCCCAGGTTTGAGTAATTCACCTCAGCCTCCTGAGACCACAGGCATATGCCACCACAATTGGCTAATTTTTATATTTTTAGAAAGTAGAGATGGAGTTTTGCCATGTTGCCCAGGCTGCATTCATTGTTTCTTTGTTTCTATTCTCTCCATAAAAATTGATGGTTATACTTCTGATGATACTTAGTGGTCTTTGGAAGCAGTTTCAGAAATTCCCATTTATTCTTTTGCAAACTTATTTGAGGAGAAAAGAGCCTACAAAATAATGGGTAGAGATTTGATGCCATCTCAAAACAAAGGAAAAAGAGGTGGCAACATAGTGGCTATTACATGGTAAGGGATTACTGTCACTTTTGGAGGATGTAACAGGGGTAGGAGATGGCAGAACAAATGAAGCAGGAACAACAGAATGTCGACAGCTGTCGAAGCTGGGTGAGAAGTACACGAAGGTTAATTTTACTGTTTTCTCCTACTTTTGTGCATATGAAATTTCTAGACTAAAAAGCTTAATGTTTTGAAGATGTCAGGTATGTAATGTTTCAGTTTATAAAGTATTGGATGCCTAACTATATGCCTACTCTTAATTATACTTATGAAAATGCAAGGGATTGAGATGAGAAGGTGCTTAGTTGCTACATTAAAGCTAGTATTAAAGGAAAAAAGTGGCTTCAAAGTATTAGAAGTCTTCAGAAAATATTAGGACTACATAACACTATTTCCATAAAAACAAAAGAGAGATAAGATTTCATCTCCTATTCTTCTAATGTTAGTTAGTACCTCACATAGCTGGCTTCTTTGTATTCAATAAAGAAAAGGCATAAAGGCATTCTGGTAACACATAGGAAATCATTTGGTTAGCCCTTTTTAATAGGAGAGTTATAAATTCAGACATTCAGAAAAACAGCTCACTTTGAGGTAGACATGCTTAGAGTATGCCCACTGCTAACTTCATAATACTCTGCTTTCAAAAAAAACTCTATAGGATTTGTGGAAGTTGGACTTTTTAATGGAAGCCTATGCATTCCTAAAAGAAAGTCATTGTTACTGTATATTTGTAATTATTCGAATATTAGATATATTTAAATGACATTTAGCTTGTTCTCTTCATATTTCTTTTATTTCCAAGTCTCTCTTTATTGATCTACATCCCAGATCTCTCTGCTATGATATCTTCTCATTGGCTGATAAAAGATTTGGGAGAGACATTGAGAAAAAAAAAATGGTGAAAAAAAACAAAATTCAGATGGTAAAATGTCCTATGGCTACTAATAATTAAAGAAGATTAGGAAACAAACTGCTGGATTATCATGTTTTAGCAATGCAATGTTACATGCATTGTTTATTCTCTTTTTTAAGCTGGAAAGATTGGACTGATTGACCATGCGCGGTGGCTCATGCCTATAATCCCAGCACTTTGAGAGGCTGAGGCAAGAGGATCACCAGCCTGGCCAACATGATGAAACCCCATCTCTACTAGAAATTTAAAAAAAAAAAAAATCAGCTGAGCGTGACGGCACACACCTGTAGTCTCAGCTACTCAGGAGGCTGAGGCAGGAGAACTGCTTGAATCTGTGAGGCGGTGGCTGCTGTGAGCCAAGATGGCGCCATTGCACTGCATCTTGAGTGACAGAGCAAGACTCCGTCTCAAGAAAAAAATATTTTTTTTAAAAAAGATTAGGCTAATTTTGTTGGCAGGATCCATTTAATGGATGAGTGTCATTTTCTCCTCAAACCTGCATGACACTTTAAGTATGGACAATATTTATTAGTCTTCGATGTTGAGATTATAAGATTTGGAATTTGTAAAAGAACCAATATAGCAGTTGACTAGTGGTGGCTGGTGTTTTTTGATTGACCCAGGAAAGGATTAGAAGCATCTCAGTTTTCTTTCACTTTGTTTTTTTTGTTTCCTCCACTCCCTTCTGCCCCAAATTAATATATTGTCCAAAGTGTTAGTAATGACTTGGACCTATTCAGATTGCACAAAGCATTTAATGAAATCGTGTCTTAGACAAAACACTAGAGATGATCATAATTAATGTCTCATTTTCTGCCAGTTGCTATTGATTACTCATTCAAGATCCCTTTGTTCTCAGAATGATAACTGTAGTTTGCATCACTATCTAATGAGATTCTCAGTATAGAATTCTTTAACAACATGCTGATAATTGCTAACATATCCCTGAAATTTCAGTGTAAATGAATTTGCATCATAATACAATTATTTCACAAATGGTGATATTTTCCAAATTTGAAATGTGTTAGATTTCTTAAATTATTTGTAGAAAATTAAAGGAAGACTGACATACTATTAAAGCCCAACACTTATTTTTTGCCCTGAGTTGCCCTCACCCTTTCATTTTGATTAGATTGTGACTTGGGTTAGTCTGTCCCTGAAACTTCAAATGGACTTACAGCTAAAACATATGGTGATGTTTGGAAATTAGAACACCGGCAAATACGGTAATACTGTAATAATTCTGCTCTTAGAGCAATTTTGTTTCTTGATCCCTCAGTGATAAAAGAAATATGTGGTACTGTAGCATAAAGAATCTAAGAAATCTTAACAGTTTATATATTCTGTTTTAATTGTGTTTATACCTTTCTGTTTCTTTAATTTCCCTCACACTCCCTCCTCTAAAAGATAAATCTTTTGAACAGCTATTTGCCTTTATTTATTTTAAAGTGCATCGCATTTCAGGGGTATAAGATAGACTTGAAATAGAATTCCTTAATAACACAGCAGAGCTTCCATGAATTCATATCAATATTTTAAATTTTTTGAAATACGTGACTATAACATATTAGGTACTCTTCTTATTTTTAAAATAAATTAATAGGTTAGTACTTCCAAACTTTAATCATAAAATGATGGTAATAATTTTTGACCTAGAGTTAATTAGGCCCTTAGTTGATGTGAAGTTATGATTGGATATTACAGTATGTTTAATATGGCATTTAAGCAAAGCCATTTAATAAAGCCCAGTTCTGAGAAAGCAAGCCTGTTTTTCAACACTTAATTTTCCCTTTCTGTTTTTTTCTGTTGGTTTTTTTTTTTTTTCTTTTGGTCTCACTATGTTGCCCAGACTGGCCTCAAACTCCGAGGCATAAGCAGTCCTCCTGCCTCACCCTCCCAAGTAGCTGTAACTAGACGCACATCACTGTGTCCGGTTTATTTTCCCTTTTGAGGATAAAGAATATCCAAATTATTGCAGTACGATTCCGAATCCTCCTGGCTTACTGAACAGCACCATTTTACATAGGATATTCTTCTGTCTTCCGTAAAATCATATTTAGAGTACCTTCTAATATAATTAGCGAGAGTTACCATTAATAAAGGATGTAGGCCAAGCCTCCCTGCTGCTTTATTCCTGTCCTTCCCTTTTGTTCCTTACCACCTCCAAGGCTGACACTCATCAAGTTCACATTTGAGAATTAGACGGATTTCTTACAGATGAACAGAGAGAGAAAACTTAAAATATATGTATCACATAGGCTGTTGAATTTTCCTGTTTTTAAAAACTGGGTGTTTTGTTCACAGGCCAGAGGTTTGTCATATGTAATTCAAAGCAAAACTCACTTATTGTAGGTTGGATCACTTAATCTACGCCAGTTAACTACGCTGCATTAGGGTTTTGGAAGACAACCCTTCGTTAATTTTCCTCTGTGAGAAAAATTAATGAAGGGTTGTCTTTTATATATATGGTCATATATATTTTGAGAAAAATACATCTAAATATAGATATAGTCACCTAGACTATATTTTATAGTCTAGATGACTATAAAAAAACTGTTTTCCAAGAATATGGTTAAGAAATTAATACATTGTAATTTCAGAGTACTAATTCTGCCTTGAATAGGATAGCTCAGCACAATGAAACTGCTTTGTCTAGTCCTGTAACCTCTGGGATGTTTTTGTATTCTTTTTGCCGAAGATACCTCCAGGACAAGATCAGTGGTAATCAATAATGCTTCTCATTTGTTTTAGGACGACAGAAAAATCAATAATATGAGCTGATACCTAATTTTATTTTAGGAGGAGAAAAATAAAATAGTTTATGTGGCTTTAGTGTTGTCTAAATGTTTGAATACTCAAATGAAGAAAAATACATTATTTTCTTAAAGTTAGAATAGCAACATCTTAGGCTTTTATAGTTTAGCACTTGATTTTTTTAATTGTATTTTTTTCATTGATTTGTTAAATATTTGTAGATTGTCAAGTTCTTGTGGAGAAAATTTTATTTTAAACTTTTTGTAATTCTTAGAGTACTGAACATTTTATTTTAGTTAACAGGATAAAATATGGTCTTATATTCTTAAAAAGGAGCAATTTTTTCTTTGCCTAATCATGTGGATCATGATACAGATTAAACACAGGAAAATGGCTATTGCTGTGATTAGGAGAGCTGAGTGAAGTACGGCCTGTGCATCTTTTTTGGCATTAATACTCACTATGGAACAAGAAGACGGCATTTCCTAACCACATATCCAGATTTGTGCATAGTGGGGAAAATATCAACACTAAAACCGGTAGCAAGTAAACTTGTTTCTTTCCTAAAAAAGATTTGTTTTCCTTTTTTTCTTTCTTTACTATCGATTGCATAGATAGAAAATCTACCATTATGTGTTCTGTAGCCCCTCAGCCTTAGAATTGTAATGCACAAGTTCATTTGTAAATTACTTACGTTTTCACCTTAACAATCTTAAAAATGGTATGTGTTCCCGAACTAATATAGAGGTCTTGTTGTATTGAGGAAAGGGCTTTCTGAGCAGACCTCGATTCACATAATTAGGGTGTCACTACTTGTTATCACTGTAATATATGAAATCTGTATAATACTTAAGATTGCAAACAATGAAAAGATTGCTGTAAATCATAAATGAGATGGTACCTTTGAAAATGTATGAGGGAGTCCTCAATATTGTATTCTTCTCTCCTTCAGCTCCTTATTTTGAAAAGCTACCTACCCATAGAAAAGGATGAAGAATAATACAGTGAACATCCATGTGCTTTTCAGTGAGAGTCATCAGTTCACGTCTCACCACATTCCTTTTCTTTCTGCTCATTCTGTGTGTGTGTGAATGTGTTTGTGTGCTGCATGTGACTTTATATACACAAATGCACACACTTCTAAATCATTTGAGAATAAGTTGACATTTTCCTGTTTATTCTTGATCTTAATTGATATTGCTTGAATCTGTCACACCCTCTTTGGATTTAGCATCTGTCAGTCCTCCCTAGGGATCTGTCACTTCTGCCCCTATTCTCTTACCTATTTCCAGCGTCCTTTTCTACCATAGCCATTGGGAGCTGTAACCCAGTCAGCTTGAATTCAAGGCAGACAGAGTCTCCTGAAGACTTAGATTACTTACTTAAGACAAAGGTTTATGCCCAGGACACAGAATAAAAGTATCATTCATCTGAGTCATTTTTTAATAATTAGAATGTGGTGAGTTGATGGGAAAAGAAAAAATGAAACTGAGTAGTTTTCTATTTACCAAGGCCAGTAACAGTGCTGTATACTTCTCTTTTAAGCCTTGTTTACGTCTTCCAACAACCTTGTGAGCTATTTGTGGAAGAGGAAACAGGTTCATTAGTGTTAAATAGTTTGTCCAAGATTACCAGTCAGGATTTGGACTCAGGATGCCTAACTCCAAAACTAGTGCTGTTTCCAGAACATCAGTATTTTTGTAGACTTTACACTTCCTTTCCATCTTTTAGATTATTTCATTCCTCTCTAGTTCTTATTATGACCACTATTTTATTTCTTTGAAGAAACAGCTCACAGGCTAAATTTTACTTGTCTGAAATTTTATCTTTACCTTACTAAGCAAACAGATTTTTCTTAACCACCCTCCAGCCTTAGTCCTTTGTCCCTCCTCTGACATACTAGATTAGCAGCCAAAAAAAGAGTTCAAAAAGAGCCAAATTGTAGGTTTTAAGAGACCATACTTTTTCTGTTGCAACCCCGAACCCTTACACTGTTGCATGAAAACAGCCATAGCCAATACATAAATACATTGTGTTTCACTTGAGACTGTATTTCAAGAAGAATGTTTTCAAAAACAGACCCACTTTCTCCTCTATGCTCTGGTTTGTTGATCCCTAATATAAATCGTTATCTTATATTGCAATTAGAATATATATTCCAGGGAACGTTAGTGTAAGGGACACTGTTGAGAGACACACACATGTCCTTCCTTCTGATATATTTATGTGTATATCATGACCAGCTTCGTATGTGCCTTCCACTTGAGGAAATGCAGGTGAAGTAGTAAATGCAGCAGGTTCCTCAAAACATATCAATGAAAGTCAGTTTGGCACTGAGTAGGAAACATCCTGTTGAAATACCAGATGTTTAAAGGAAAACTTCAAGGCACTTGACCCCTGCCCTTAAGCATGTGGTGATAATATGTTCCATCTAGTGTACTACGAACCATATTCTGATCTTGCCATTTAAGCAATGTTGAATGTGCCAGCATGGGCAAAATAAAAGAAATAAATGCAAAACAGACGTGACAGTGGCCATTTCAGCATAACATCTATGAGAGGCTTAATGATTCCTAGGACATACTACTCTCAGACAGATCACACCGTCAGAAAATCCATAGCTCGTGGTCTGTCAGATAAACAGAATACATATGCCTATTGTTTATATTTATATTGATCATTTTTTGCCTTTTATCATTTCTTCTGAAGGTTATTATTTTAACGGAGACTATTTCTTCTTTATGTCTGATAATCACATCTTTATCTCCCAATCTATCAAATGTTGTATCTATTAGAATTCGTACAATTAATGCTAAATAATTAAATTAATATTATATAGTCTTTTCATAGACACATTATATTGCCTGGTAACTGAAATTGTCTTCTCTCTACTTTCCTCCTTTGTACGGGAATGTATCAGCTATTCTTTTGTACACTTTGGGGAGTCTGGAAAATTACATTCTTAATTATGAGTATTTCTGAAAGATGTAATGGATGACCTTTGGCTGGTGTAGTATATTGTCTGCTTTAACATTGTTGAATAAGATTTAAAGAAACTGAAGCATTATATGGAAATGAAAAGACAGCACAGCAGAACTTAGGAGATGCAGCAGAAGCCATAATCAGAGGGAAATTTATTATTGTAAATGCCTACATTTGAAAAGAAGCAAGCTCTGAAATCAGTAACGTAACTTCCTACCTTAAGAAACAAGTAAAAGAAGAACAAACTAAATTGAAAATCAGCAGAAGAAATGAAATAACAAAAGATTGCAACAGAAATAAACAAAATAGAGACCAGAAGGACAATAGAATCAACAACATCAAAATTGATTCTTTAAAAATATCAACATGGTGACTCACACCTGTAATTCCATCACTTTTGAGAGGCCATGGCAGGAGGATCACTTGAGGCCAGTTCAAGAACAACCCCGGCAACCTAGTGAGGCCCCCATCTCTACATAACAGTTTAAAAAGTAGCCAGGTGTGGTGGTGCAAATCTGTGGTCACAGCTACTCAGGAGGCTTAGGTAGGAAGATCACTTGAGCCTGAGAGGTTGAGGCTACAGTGAGCCCTGTTCATGCCACTGCACTCCAGCCTGAGCAACAGAGCAAACTCCTGTCTCAAAAAGCTAACAAGAATAAAAGTAAATAAAAGGATCAACAAAATGGACAAACCTTTATCTAGACTGACTAAGAAAAAAAAAGAACAGTGTCAAACTACTAAATGGGAATACAGGATATTACTACTGACTTCACAGAATAAAAAAAAATAAGAGATTGCTATCAATAATATGTGCTAAAAAATTAGTCTGGATGAAATGGACAAATTCCTAGAAATACACACACTATCAAAACTGGCTTAAGAAGTAGAAAATCTGAACAGAGCTAAAACCAGTAAAGAGATAGAATTAGTAATAAGAACCCTCCCATTAAAGAAAAGTCAAAGGCTGGACCCATCGGCGTATGCCTATAATCCTAGCATTTTAGCAGGTTGACGTGGGAGGATCACTTGAACCCTGGAGTTCAACACCAGCCTGGGCAATGTGGTTAGATCTGATCTCTATAAAACAGTTTAAAATTAACTGAGTGTGATGGCATCCGCCCACAGACCTAGCTCCTCAGGAGGTTGAGGTGAGAGGATCAGTTGAGCCCAGGAGGTCAAGGCTGCAGTGAGCCACGATCAAGCCACTGCATTTCAGCCTGGGTAACAGAGCGAGACCATCTAAAGAAAAAAGAAAAGTCCAGGACCAAATGGCTGCACCAGTGAATTCTACCAGTCCTTTAAAGAAGAAGTAATGCCAGTTCCTCTCAAATACTCCTAACTCATTCTGTGAAGTCAGCATAATCCTGATATCAAATTCAGACGAAAATAATAGAGGAAAAAGGAAATTATAGATCAATGTCCTTTTTGCATATTCCTCTACAAAAAATGTTAGCAGAGTGAATCCGGCAACATATTGAAAAGATTATACATCACAACTAAGGGAGTTTTATTCCAGGAATGCAGGGATAGTTCAGCCTATGATAATTAGTCTCTGTAATTAACCACACTAATATAATGAAGCGGGGAGAAACTCATGTGATTATCTCAATTGATGCCAAAAAAGAATCTTGGCTGGATGCAGTGGCTCACCCAGTAATCTCAACAGTTTGAGAGGCCAAGGCGGGCAGACCACTTGAGGCCAGAAGTTGAAGACCAGCATGGCCAACATGGCAAAACTCTGTCTTTACTAAAAATATAAAAATTAGCCAGGCATGGTGGCACACACCTGTAATCCCAGCTCCTTAGGAGGCTTAGGCAGGAGAATTGCTTGAACCTGGGACGTGGAGCTTGCAGTGACCCGATCACACCACTGCACTCCAGCCTGAGTGACAAAGTGAGACTCAGTCTCAAAAAAAAAAAAAAAAAAAAAAACTAACAAAATCCAACACTCTTTCGCTTTCACGATCATAGCATTTAACAAGCTAGAAATAAGATTAGAGAACCTACTCCCTTTGGTACAAGTCATTTCCAAAAATCCGCAGCTAACATACTTGAGGTTAACAGTGTGAAAATTACCTCCCTAAGATTGGGAACAAAACACTATTGTCTATGTTTACTGCTTACACTCAGCACTGTACTGGAAGTTCTAGACCAGGGGTATTCAGTCTTTTGGCTTCCATGAGCCACATTTGAAAAATGATTGTCTTGGGCTGCACATCAAATACACTAACACTAATGATAGCTGATGAGCTCAAAAAATAAAAACCTCTTAATATTTTAAGAACGTTTACGAGGCCAGGTGCTCACACCTGTAATCCCAGCACTTTGGGAGGCCGAGGCAGGCGGATCACAAGGTCAGGAGTTCAAGACCAGCCTGACCAACATGGTAAAACCTCATCTCTACTAAAAATACAAAAAATTAGCCGGGCATAGTGGTTTATACCTGTAATCCCAGCTACTCTGCAGGCTGAGGCAGGAAAATTGCTTGAACCCAGGAGGCGGAGATTGCAGTGAGCCAAGATCGAGCCATTGCACTGCAGCCTGGGCAACAAAGCAAGACTTTGTCTCAAAAAAAAGTTTACGAGTTTTTGTTGAGCGACATTCAAAGCCATCTTGGGCCATGTGGCCCAGAGGCTGCAGGTTGGACAAGCTTGTTCTAAACAGATTAGTGGCTGGGCACTGTGGCTCACATCTGTAATCCCAGCACTTTGGGAGGCTGAGGTGGGCGGATCATGAGGTCAGGAGTTCAGGACAAGCCTGGCCAACATGGTGAAACCCTGTCTCTACTAAAAATACAAAAATTAGCTTGGCGTGGTAGTACACGTCTGTAATCCCAGCTACTCAGGAGGCTGAGGCAGGAGAATAATTTGAACCCAGGAGGTAGAGGTTGCAGTGAGCCAAGATCGCACCGTTGCACTCCAGCCTGGGAGCCTGGGAGATAGAGCAAGACTCTGTCTCAAAATAAGAAACAGATTAGTTAGGTGAGAAAAAAAAAGTTATCCAAATTGTAAAAGAAGTAAAACTATCCTTATTTGCAGATGTTACGATCTTATGTATACAAAATCCTAAGGAATTCACAAAAAACTATTAGAGTTAATAAATAAATTAGACTGGGTGCAGTGGCTCACGCCTGTAATCCTAGCACTTTGGGAGGCTACAGTGGGTGGATCACAAGATCAGGAGTTCAAGACCAGTCTGACCAACATGGTAAAACCCTGTGTCTACTAAAAATACAAAAATTAGCCAGATGTGATAGTGGACAGCCTATAATCCCAGCTACTCAGGCGGCTGAGGCAAGAGAATCACTTGAACCCACAAGGCAGAGGTTACAGTGAGCCAAGATCGTGCCACTGCAATCCAGTCTGGGCAACAGAACAAGACTCCCTCTCAAAATAAATAAAATAAATAAATTTAATAAAGTTGCAGGATGTATGGTTTATTTAGTAATAAACCAAAAACAAAATTAAGAAAACACCTCCATTTACAGTAGTGTTTAAAGGAATCAAATACCTAAGAATTAGTTTAATTTCTTTAATTTTTTTTTATTTCCTTTGGAAATCACTAAAAATTAATTTAAAAGTGAAGTATTGTACACTAGAAACTAAAGAACACTGCTGGAAGAAATTATAGAAGATGTAAATAAATGTAAATAAGTTTGCAATTCAGTCCATTGGAGCACTTAATATTAAGATGTCAGTACTCTCAGAGCAGTCTGTGGATTCAGTGCAATTCTTATCAAACTTCCAATGGCCTTTTTTGTTTAATGTTTTGTTTTGTTTTGTTTTGTTTTTTAGAGATGGGGTGTCACCATGTTGGCCAGGCTGGTCTCAAACTCCTGACCTCAGGTGATCCACCCATCTCAGCCTCCCAAAGTGTGGGGATTGCAGGCATGAACCACCGTACCCAGCCATTTTTTTTTTTTTTAGTGACTAATGTTTGTTTCTAATGAATTGACCTCTACATTACCGAAGTTATGAAATGACCAACAGAACATAGAAAGATAATTCTTTAAGTTCCTGCTTGAAACCAACAGCAAACTGCTGGCCTTGATTCAGGGCCAATCCAATGGCCTTTTTTTTTTTTTTTTTTTTTTTTTTGCAAGAATGAAAATGTTGAACTTTAAATTTATGTGGAATTTTTTTCTATTATACTTTAAGTTCTGGGGTACGTGTGCAGAACATGCAGGTTTGTTACGTAGGTATACACATGGCATGGTGGTTTGCTGCACCCATCAACCTGTCATCTACATTAGCTATTTCTCCTGATGCTGTCGCTCTCCTAGTCCCCATGCCCCTGACAGACCCCAGTATATGATATTCATCTCCCCGTGTCCATGTGTTTTCGTTGTCCAGCTCCCACTTATGAGTGAGAACATGCGTTGTTTGGTTTTCTGTTCTTGTGTGTGTTTGCTGAGAATGATAGTTTCCAGCTTCATCCATGTCCCTGCAAAGGACATGAACTCACCCTTTTTTATAGTTGCACAGTATTCCAGGGTGTATTTGTGCCACATTTCCTTTATCCAGTCTGTCATTGATGGGCATTTGCATTGGTTCCAAGTCTTTGCTATTGTGAACAGTGGTGCCATAAACATATGTGTGCATGTGTCTTTGTAGTAGAACGATTTCTAATCCTTTGGGTATATACCCAATAATGGGATTGCTGAGTCAAATGGTATTTCTGGTTCTAGATCTTGAGGAGTCGCCACACCATCTTCCACAATGGTTGAACTAATTTACACTCCCACGAACAGTGTAAAAACATCCCTGTTTCTCCACATCCTCTCAAGCATCTGTTGTTTCCTCACTTAATGATCGCCATTCTAGCTGGCATGAGATATCTTCTTGTGGTTTTGATTTGCATTTCTCTAATGACCAGTGATGAAGAGCTTTTTTTTCCATGTGTTTGTTGGCCACATAAATGTCTTCTTTTGAGTAGTATCTGTTCATATCCTTTGCTCACTTTTTGATGGTGTTAGTTTTTTTCTTTTAAATTTGTTTAAATTCTTTGTAGATGCTGGATATTAGCCCTTTTTCAGATGGATAGATGGCAAAGATTTTCTTCCATTCTGCAGGTTGCCTATTCACTCTGATAGTTTCTTTTGCTGTGCAGAAGCTCTTTGGTTTAATTAAAATCCCATTTGTCAATTTTGGCTTTTGTTGCCATTACTTTTGGTGTTTTAGTCTTGAAGCCTTTGCCCATACCTGTGTCCTGAATGGTATTGCCTAGATTTTCTTCTAGGTTTTTTATGATTTTATGTCTTATGTTTAAGTTTTTTATCCATCTTGAGTTAATTTTTATGTAAGGTGTAAGGAAGGGGTCCGGTTTTAGTTTTCTACATGTGGCTAGCCAGTTTTCCCACCACCATTTCTTAAGTAGGGAATCGTTTCCCTACTGCTTGTTTTTTCAGGTTTGTCAAAGATCAGATGGTTGTAGATGCATGGTGTTATTTCTGAGGACTCTGTTTTGTTCCATTGGTCTATGTATCTGTTTTGGTACTGGTACTATGCTGTTTTGATGAGTATAGCCTTGTAGTATAGTTTGAAATCAGGTAGCATGATGCCTGCAGCTTTGTTCTTTTTGCTTAGGATTGTCTTGGCTATGTGGGCTCTTTTTGGGTTCTGTATGAAATTTAAAGTAGTTTTTTCTTATTCTGGGAAGAAAATCAATGGTAGCTTGATGGGGATGGCATTGAATCTATAAATTACTTTGGCCAGTATGAGAGAACATTTTACAATTCATATATCTGATAAGTCTAGTATCCAGAATATGTAAGGAACTCATACAATTCAACAGCAAAATGATAACCCAGTTAAAAAAATGGGCAAAGGACTTGACTAGACATTTTTCCAAAGGAGATACTGTAGCATACGTCAAGCCCATGGAAAGATGCTCAGTATCATTAGTCATTAGTGTTATGCAAATCAAAACCACTACAAATGAGATACCACTTTGCCCTTTAAGGATGGCAATAATTTAAAAAGCAAACGGAAACTAGGCAAGGATGTGGAGAAATTGGAACCCTTGTACATTGCGAGTAGGACTATAAAATAGTCCAGCCACTGTGGAAAACAGTTTGGCAGTTCCTCAAAAAGTTAAACATAAAATTACACATATGACCCTGCAATTTCAGTGCAATTTCACTGTCATTTACCCAAAAGAATTTAAAACAAGTGCTCAAATACTTTTGTATGAATCTACATAGCAGTAGTATACACAGTAGTTAAAAGCTGGAAACAAGTAAAACATCCCTCAGTGGATGAATGGATAAACAGTTTGTGTATGTCCATATTCAATGGAATATTATCCTAAAAAGGAATGAAGTACTCTGATACATGCTGTATAATATAGAAGATCTTCTGAAACACTATTCTGAATGTGGGAAGACAGACACAAAAGGTCATATATTGTATGAGTCCATTTTTGTTAAATATCCTGAATAGGCAAACTCATAGAAACAGATTAGTGGTTGCCATTCGCTGGGGGAGGGTAGAATGGGGAGTAAGTGCTTAATGGATATGGACTTCCCTTTTGTGGTGATGAGAATGTTCTGGAACCTAGAGAGTGGTGATGGTTGAACAACATTATGAATGTACTAAATGCCACTGATTGGAAATATTCAGTGTTTATGTTATATAAATTCCACCTCACCTTTTTAAAAAGCTTAAACAGCAAAGAAAAGTCATTTGAATGATGGTTTTTCTTGACTGTTAGACTGGAGGCAGAAATTGGGCAGTTAGGGCTACTGTTCAAAAGTTCTGCTGATTCTTTTTGACCAGAGCTGAAGTTTATTTCTCAGTTCGTTTGTGATACTCAGTGGCTGAAACAACTACTGCTAAGAGTACGGTGATGGCAGTAAGGGGTATTAAACATATGGTGGGGGTTAGTAAATGTGCCAGAGGAATTACAGCTCTTTTCACTTGGGAAAGAAGATACTTCTCAAGTGTATATCAACCCGCCTTCCTTTTGAGGTCTTCTTTCTCTCTCCTCTCTTTCCATTCTGTGATCCCATTTCATCTCAGCTACCAGAAATCTCAGAGCAAAATTCTGCCCAACTAACCTCGTTTGTTTTGTAACAGGGTTACTGGGTTAGTAGGTTAGGGCTGCTGAATCTGAATTAGAAATGAAGCACTTGACAGTCTCATAAGGTCGCTGTACTACCTCAGGTCTCTCTCCTCATCCTTGCCATCCTGGTGGGTTTTCTCTTAGTCATATTTTCTATGTCTAAGACATTAAAAAGGCTAGCAGATACATTGGTTGACAGACTAAGAATCTGAAAAAGATAGGAAAGGATGGATGATTATGGACGAAGTATAATAAGATGAATTTTTTTAGAGATAAATGTTAAGTCTTGTATTTGGGACCAAAAAAGCACAAACTATACAAGTATAACATTGAAGGGACGTGAGTTAATAGCAGCACGTGCACCAAAATGAAGACCCACATAAGCATGTGACCACTCTTAATATTAGCTGACAAATACAGTGTTAAAAAAGACATGGTGAGGAGGACTCTCAAACTCAATGTCATGAGATACAATGAAGAAAGCAGGAATGGGCCAGCTGCAGTAGCTCACCCCAGTAATCCCAGCTCTTTTTGAGGCTTGAGCCTAGGAGTTCAAGACCAGCCTGGGCAGGTTAGGGAGACCCCATCTCTACAAAAAAAAAAATTAAAAATTAGCTGTGTGTGACGGCATGTGCCTGTACTTCTTGCTATTTCAGGAGGCTAAGGCAGGAGGTTTACTTGAGCCCAGGTTCCAGGCTATAGTAAGCTGTTACCAAGCAACTGCATTCCAGCCTGGGTGGGAGCAGGATCCATCTCTAAAAAGGAAAGAAAGAAGAACAGAATTTTTGCTGCCTTATGTGTTCATGAGAGTATTAAAGCAAAGACTAGTGACCATTTTTCAAAATACTGATGATTAAAAAGTGTGGGACCACACAGCCACTAAAGTGTCTTTAAACCCTAAGATTGTATAGATCTACATAATTATTAAAAAGCAGACAATGTGGCCAGGCGTGGTGGCTCAGAGCTGTAATTCTAGCACTTTGGGAGCCTGAGGCGGCTGGCTTACCTGAGGTCAGGAGTTTGAGACCAGCCTGGCCAGTAGAGTAAAACCCCATCTCTGCTAAACATTCAAAAATTAGCCAGGATGGTTGTGTGCACCTGTAATCTGAGCTATTCAGGAGGCTGAGGCAGGAGAATCACTGGAGGGGTTGCAGTGAGCCAATATCTCACCACTGCACTCTAGCCTGAGTTAGTAACTGAGACAACTCTGTCTTAAAAAAATAAAAAAAATGCAGACAATGTGAGGGTGGAGAAAAAAAGAAAGTCTGGGCTGAAATCACTGGTCTAATTAAATTCAAAAAGTACATTACTGACGTTACTATAAATAATTCATAAGTGATGAAATTTTCAGGTTTGGGTCAGTATCAGCAGGAAAATAACTTGTTTCCTTGGACTTGTTTTATAGTCTAGTCTCCTGAGACAAGATATAGGGCTTGGGAGCCCAGCACAGCTGTCGTCTTCAGGAAAACCGGGGACAGCCTACTATTCATTCTCTGCCACAAGTTCTAGGAGGAGAGCACTTCACGACTCTGCAGCGCTTGGTGAGTGTATCACACGACAAATCTCGTCCCACAGATGTTGTTGTTGTTGTTTCTTTCCTTAGTCTGTACTTCTTGGTGTGCTTTTTTTTCTTTTTGTTTAAGACAGGATCTCACTCTGTTACCCACGCAGGAATGCAACGGCACAATCTTGGTTCCCTAAAGCCTTTGCCTCTGTGCTCAAGCCATCCTCCCACCTCAGCCTCCCAAGTAGCTGAGACTGTAGACATGTGCCACTGTGCCTGGCTGATTTTTAATTTTTTTGTAGAGCCAGGGTTTTGCCATGTTGCCCAGGCTGCTCTTGAACTCCTGAGCTCAAGTGACCTGCCCATCTCAGCTTCCCAAAGTGCTGGGATTACAGGTGTGGGGCACCATGCCCAGCCCTGGCTATGCTTTTAATTAGAAGATATTTGGATTCTTGGGTATCATGTTGGTGTCAGGGCTTATTTGCACAAAAATAATACATCCATTAGATATTTAATAAATGAAATTATTAAAAATATTACTTTTATAAATGCATTACAAGTTTTTAATGGAAGGTGTGCCCATGAGTAATTTTGGATGACTGTTCAATTTGTAAGCCATAATTATAACAAGTTTCAAACAACCAGTTTTACTGGTAAAGTAAAAATGAGACTTCACTACTTTTTATTCTTATAATTAGAATTTCCTGTTCTAATGTTAATACCTTATTCCTTACTAAAAATGATACAACACAATTTGCAAGGTGGTTTTATATACATTCTCATCTCATCAATTCACCAATCCTGTTAGTCAGTGGATATAATCCTGGATTTAATATAAAACCTGAGGGTCCAAAGGGAGGACACATTCATATAATCAGTATTTAGAATAAAATTTAAGATTTTCTGACTCCAGGTTCATTGTCCTTTGCATATTACTTGCTTCTCCACTCCACATTTTTTTGAATTGAGGCAAAGTTTACCATATTAAGTTGTACAGTTGAGTAGCATGTACTACATTCACTACATTATACCCTCACCCCTATCTAGTTCTGAAACGTGATTGCAAAAGGAAACTTTGTGCATATGAAGCATTCAAACCCCATTATTTTTTTACTTGCTTCCTTCTTTTATGTCTTGTACATAGCCTGACGAGGCCAGTCTATTTTGCGTGCTGCTTACGGCAAGCCTTAGGTGTTCTCTAATGCTTTATCCAAACTGTGTTTAAATGTCAGAATTTTTGGTGATCTCTACCAAAGATCTTTTAAACAAGAAAATTAAATTAAACCTCCAAAGCATTTTTAAATTAAAAATAGGCCAGCTTCTAAAATGTAGTCCACAAAAAATCACGTCAGTTTTTTATTGCACAGACATTTGTTGATTGCTTCATATTTATGTATCTACTTTCTGTTAAGCTGTGTTTTGGTGAAATATTCCTGGTCTCTGGGGCTAGGGTTTGCTTGAGGGTATCAAAGAGCCTGATGATGGATCATCATACTCAGTGTAGAGGACTCTGATTAGATGTGTCCACTTCTCAGTATTAGGGATGCTTTAGTATGTATACTGTCAAGTCAGCCCAGGTGCGCTTTTTGTTATTAAAGAAATGATAAATTGTAAATGCAGTTTTTCATCTCCTGTCTTGTTTCCTACCTACTGAGTTAGTCAGGATAGGACATTAATTGGAGTCTAGATTCAATGTTAGTCAGTGTTACCCTAGAAAAATACCTGGTTAGTATGCTCTGTGACAGAAAGCACTAATGCAAACTAATACTCTATTCAGTTCAGGGGAAAATTAATTATTGAAATAACTAGGAAAGAGGGGAGTACATTTTAGAAAAATCCAGACTTAAAATTCAGGTTTTTCTATACAGTAAAATTTATATCTTCTTCATTTTCATTTTGATTATGATGATAGATGCTGTTGATTGTCTCCTCCATGCCAGGAACTGAGCTGTGCACACTACATTTTTACAAACCTCTATGAGGTTGTAATGGTAACTTCATGTTACAAGTGAGAAACCAAGACCCAGAGAAGCTCAATAACTTGACTAAGACTGGGTTGGGATGTGGTAGTTCTCTTGATGCCCAGGGTCGCCCACCTATCTCCTGCATAAATGTCATTTCGTGGGTTCTTAGTACATTCTTTAAAGCTGTTTCTCAGTGTTAGCCATTCTTTCTTAGCATTTGCAGTTATTGATAAAGTCTCACAGTTTAAAAGGACTCGAGATCATCTACATCAACCTCAGCATCTTCACGAACTATTTAGGTGCTTTAGGAAATCAATATGCTGCACAACAATATCTAATTACCCAATTTATAATAATTTTCCCCCACAATTTAATGGAAACCTAATAATAATGGCTAAAATTTGTTAAGTGTCATGCTTTTGTTAGGCACTCCCCTAAGTGTCTTTCATGTATTAACACACTACATGAAATACAGAAAAGGATGTGTTACCCCCCTTTTTACATGGAGGTAACTAAAGCTCAAAGAGAGTTAAGTAATTAACTGCTGTATGATGGAGCTGAAATTAGAATCCAGCCAGCCTCCTTTATTTTATTTTTTGAGATGGTGTTTTGCTCTTGTGCCACAGGCTGGGGTACAGTACTGTGATCTCGGCTCATTGCAGCTTTGGCTTCCTAGGCTCAAGTGATTCTCCTGCCTCAGCCTCCTGGTATCTGGGATTACAGGCACATGCCACCATGACTGGCTTATTTTTGCATTTTTAGTAGGGACAGGGTTTTACCATATTGGCCATGGTAACATGGTGGTCTTGAGCTTCTAACCTCAAGTGATCTGCTTGCCTTGGCCCCCCAGAGTGTTAGGATTACAGGCGTGAGCCAGCACTCCCAGCCATCTCTTAACTGTTATACTTTGCAACCTCCCAGAAGTGATGTGTGAATCCCAGGTTCGTGATTTTAAATTGGACATTTTATATTGATTGTGTAGTGCTGGGTAACCAAATAGAAAAATTTCTATTCACGTGGCAATGGAAAACCTGGTGTAAACTAAGTAGCAACATCCTTTACTAATAACACCTTCAAAGTAGAATGAGAGGCTCTAAACTGGTAGGAGCAGTTCAGTTGACTGTTTCGGTACAGAGTGTGGCTTTTGCTCAAGGGAATACTGTATTAGTTATGAGTAGTTGGGGTTTTATAAATACAGAGTGTGCCAGCTGTTGGTTATCTTTGGTACTTCCGTTTTAAGGAAATACAGGCCTGCCTTTTGGGGTAGGGAATGAATGCTTCACCCTTTGCTCTTGTGTACAGTTTTCTTCATATGCTCCATATAAAGTTGCTTTTTTAACTTTGCATCCTCCTGGGATATTCACTGAAGAGAATTCCCAGCTCAAAATTTAAATGGGTTAAACTGGGGCCGAGCATGGTGGCTTATGCCTATAATATTAGCACTTTGGGAGGCCAAGGCCAAAGGGTCACTTGGGCCCAGGAGTTCAAAACCAACCTGGGCAACATAGCGAAACACTATTTAAAAAATTGAAAATTTTTAATGAGCTGGGTGCAGTGGCACACACCTAAAGTCTAGCGACTCAGGAGACTAAGGCAAGGGAATTGCTTGAGCCCAGGAATTCAAGGCTGCAGTGAGCTACGCTCATACCACTACATTCCAGCCTGGCCAACAGAGCAAGATCCTGTCTCTGAAACATAGATGGGTGATTGAATGACATTGCCTGTGTCAGTGCCCATATTTAGTAGTTCATGTATCATATCTTGGCATTATTATAACCTTAATTTCATTCCTTTATTCAGTGTCTTACTGTATGGTGTCATTTATGGCCCAGGAAAATATAATCCCAGCACTTTGGGAGGCCAAGGCCAGAGGATCACTTGAGGCCACCTCTACATCCATAGGTTTCTCATCTGTGGATTCAGCCAACCACAGATAAGAAAAAAAAATTTTACTGGGTGATTGTGTCTGTCATGAACATGTATAGACTTATTTTTTCCTTGTTATTATTCCTTAAACAGTATATATAATAACTATTTACATAGCATTTACATGATATTAGGTATTATACATAATAATGTAGAGATGATTTAAAGTATATGAGGATGTATATAGATTATATGCAAACACCACATCATTTCTTTTAAAGGACTTGAGCATCTGTGGATTTTTGTATCCTTGGGGATCCTGGAACCAATCCCACTGATACTGAGGAATGATTGTGCTGTTATTAATTCTCATGTTTACAGCTTTCAGAATTATAAAGTATAAACTTTACATCAGCTTCCTCATGTGTTCTCTATTCCTAATAATGAGCCACTCAGAAAATCCTGAATTTGAGCCATTATTTGTGTAAACCTGGAACACTGAGTTTATCACTTTGTTTTACAGTAAATCAGATGAACAGGTTTTATTATATTTTACAGATAAGTAAAATTACATCACATGAGACAGATTAACATATAAAATACTCATGTTTTTATTTATATTGATAAATTCTATCTTAGAAAGAAATAAACTTTCTGGGTCAAGTTATTTCCTGGAAATAAATATAAACATTCAGGGTCAAATTATAATTACTGATGTAGTTGTGGTTGAAGCCACATAATGTTAGTTGTAACTGTGGTTAATACTGAATGACATTGCATATGTCGATGCCCATATTTAGTAGTTCATATATCTTGACTTATAACCTTAATTTTATTCCTTTATTTCAAAATTTTTAAAAATTACAGCATAGCATTAGCTTTCAGTTGTTAAAATATACTTTTAAACCTAATTCTCAATGTGATGCAGATAACCAGACATGATTCTGCTAGAGAGTCATACTGTTAACATGACCTATTGCACTAATTGCCCCTCTGCAAATGAAACTGGAAAGTCCCTAGTATAGTACGTGGCACAGAACAGCTTTTTTTTTTTTTTGAGGTGGAGTTTCACTCTTGTTGCCTGGGCTGGTACAATCTTGGCTCACTGCAAACTCCATCTCCCAGGTTCAAGCAGTTCTCCTCAGCCTCCTGCGTAGCTGGGATTACAGGTGCCCGCCACCATGCCCAGCTATTTTTTTCTATTTTTAGTAGAGATGGGATTTCACCCTGTTGGCCAGCTGGTCTCAACCTCCTGACCTCAGGTGATCCACCTGCCTTGGCCTCCCATAGAGCTGGGATTACAGGCGTGAACCACTGCACATGGCAGAACAGTTTCTTAAGAAATGTTTTCTGGGGGGCCGGGTGCGGTGGCTCAAGCCTGTAATCCCAGCACTTTGGGAGGCCAAGGCAGGTGGATCACGAGGTCAAGAGATCGAGACCATCCTGGTCAACTTGGTGAAACCCCATCTCTACTAAAAATACAAAAAAAAAAAAAATTAGCTGAGCGTGGTGGCGCGTGCCTGTAATCCCAGCTACTCAGGAGGCTGAGGCAGGAGAATTGCCTGAACCCAGGAGGCAGAGGTTGCGGTGAGCCAAGATCACGCCATTGCACTCCAGCCTGGGTAACAAGAGCGAAACTCCATCTCAAGAAAAAAAAAAAAAGAAAAAAGGAATGTTCCTTCTGTTCTCTCATACGTTTACCAGTTTGTTTTCTTTCTTGTATTGGTTCATTTGCTGTCATCTTCCCAAATTTATGGGGTATGTATTTTCAGAAGGTGTCACTTTATTTGGAGAACCTGTTTTTTACGGGGATTAGTTAAAAGAAAGGAGCAGTACTTTCCGATATTTTGCTGCTTACTCCCAAATACTGGAAAACAAGAAAGACATTAGTGGAAAAAGTTCTGTTCATTTGAAGTCAGATTTTTTTTTCAGTATAATGTGCTGATGAAATGTACTGTTTTTCCATGTGCAGATCCTTTGCAAGCAAAAAAAGTCAGAAAGGTGCCTCCTGGTTTGCCTTCTTCTGTAAGTACCTATTTTTTTTAACTTGATGGTAAACAAACTGATTTAAGGTGTTCAGTATTTCCTTGCTACAAGGGTGCATTTGATTGTTGCCAGTAGGCATACTTTACATAGTAATTGTTCAGTGCTTAACAAAATCATTGATTGAGGTAAATCCACATTTAATATTTGGTTTTTAGATTTTCTCTACAATGATTTGTAGCTTACTCATATGCTCTTATTCTGTGTCCCTGTCGTTTGAATTCCCCTCTTGGGAAAAGGACTAGGTCGGTAGCTGTCAAAGATGATCTCCTATACAGGTCTTTTGATGTTTAATTAGTCATTATGTTGCTGAACAGGAGGACAGACAGAGATTAATAGCTGAAAATCTTAGAAATTTACATTTGTAATAATCCCAATGGAGCTAAAGACATTAAGATTCGAAGTACATGTTTGGCTCAGCTTGCCTCAGTAGGACTGAGGTTATTCATATGCATAAATCACCAAGTCAGATGTTCATTGTGAAGCCCTTGTGGGTTTTAAAGCCTTCATTAAGCCTTTCCTAACTTCAGCCTAGTATCAGGAAAGCTTTCAAGCAACTAGTTTGTTGATCCCTCTTTCCTCAAAAATGTATCCTTTGAGAATAAAGGGCTTTGAAGAAGAAGGTTGGAAAGGTTTGGTGGAACAATCATTAATGGCCATGATAATTTAATACTGTAGGGCGACAGTGCTGTTAAATATACTTTATTCTTTAAAGAAGTAAAAGTATTTGTAAATGAACCTACAGGATAAATCCACCTACAGTTTTTAAATCTGTGGTGCAAAAAGGAAGTTTTTTTTCTTCTGCCTTTGCTTAGAATAAATGGGGAGGGAGGCTGTTGGACTGAGGCCTCAGTGCCTTGTAGGGTACATCTTTTTGTTGTGTAAATGGATGTTGGGCTTTTATTTGGCAGTACTTAACACATGGGCGCAGGTGCTGCCGGATGAGTCAGCTCGTCGAAGTATAGACTGAATGGAATATCCGCCTTGGCAAGTAGGAATCTAGAAGGAGCAGCAGGGTCTGAGCTTTTTATTTTAAGGCTAAAGTACAGATACCATCCTTTTGGTTGTTTGCCTTCCATCTTTTCTGTGTTCTTCTCCCGCCTTCTCTTCTGTGTGATACATGAAAAGTCGAATTTGAAATCCTCTTTGAAACTCACTTCCAGATGGATCCGAGTTTTATGACGCCTAGGGCAGCTGTGCTCTGAACCTGCAGCCTACCTGGAAAGTTGGATTGCAGCTGCAGGCATTCTTAAAAGCTTTTGCTTGTATAAGCACTTGGGCCCACTAGAGGCTGAATAGCTGCTTGATAAACAAAACGAACACAATGCCTCAAATCATTATTCCCGAAGACAGGAATTTTTTTTCAGCAGCAGCTAAAAATAGTTGGGCAATTTACATTTTAACAGTTATGTGCTGTGCAGGGGTAGGTGGTTCAACAGTGTAAGAGATGATTTCTGTTAAATTAACAGAAATCATATTAAAACTGACAGAACTGCTAAAACATGTAACAGTGCAATTTTCTTGTAATTTGTTGCTGTAATTCAATGAGAGCAGTGAAAGTTGAATTACACATTAATATTTAGAAGAACTATACAGGTTAAAAAAAACAGATTAGTGAATAAAAATTTCATCTCATTTCTTAACCTGACATTAAGAAACAGTGTATTTTCAGTGTTCCATAGTTCTTTGATTTTTAAAGCAGTGGGCAAAATGGACATAACAGCCTGGAAAGAAACTAGACAGTGGAGGTCACCAGCGTTCCTTACATTCGTAATCATAATTGCATTCATTACTTGGAGGTGGTTAGTTCTCTGTATTGTCTCAGGTATCTGAACAAGTCATTGAATTTTGATGAAACCTTGATTTCTTTGAGAACCATTAGGAAATTTTGCAAGCTAAGCCTACTTTTATATTGTATTTTACTAGTTATATTAGTATACATTAAATGTTATTAAGGATGTATAAATAATAAATTCATTCATTCATTCATTCCTTTGTATTGAGACAAGGTCTTGTCTGTCGCCAAACTGGAGTGCAGTGGCGCGATCTTGACTCACCACACCCTCTACCTCCTGGGTTCAAGCAGTTCTCCTGTGTCAGCCTCCCTAGTAGCTGGAACTACAGGCGCATGCCACCATGCCCAGCTAATTTTTGTAGTTTTAGTAGAGACGGCGTTTCACGATGTTGGCCAAGACGGTCTAGATCTCTTGACCTAGTGATCTGCCTGCCTCGGCCTCCCAGAGTGCTCAAATTTTTTTTTTTTTTGCCAATCAATGAGAGCTTGTAAGGTTGCTGAGGTTGTTTGGCCTTGAACTCTTGGCCTTGCCTTCGCAAGCGCCACGACATCCGGCCGGAGCCACTTTGGGCCCCCCAGAGTGCTCAAATTAAAGGCGTGAGCCACTGTCCAGCCAATACATGCATTTTAATTAATTGAAATTATGTTTTGGATTAAATGCTATGTTGAAACCTCGGAGCCTTTTTGTTTTGTTTTCTTTTGGCTTGGTTTGGTTTGGGTTTTTTGAGACAGGATCTCACTCTGTCACCCAGGCTTTAGTACAGTGACACAATCACTGCCAACTGCAGCCTTGACCTCCCTGGCTCAAGCGACCCTCTCACCTCAGCCTCCCAAGTAGCTAGGACTACAGGGGTGGGCTACCACGGCTGGCTTTTTTTTTTTTTTTTGGTAGAGAAGAGGAAGTCTGTCTCCAGCTCAGGGTGGTCTCAAGCTACTGGGCTCTGTGCTCCTCCTGCCACAGCCTCCCACAATGCTGGGATTGTAAGCATGAGACACCACACCCAGCTGAAATCTCAAGTATTTAAAAAAGAAAGCAGAAAAACTTTAAAGACAGATACTTTTCCCACTGCTAGGATTAACTGAAAAGATTTTTAAAGAAGATAATTTAATGAATAATGACCAAATAAGTCCTGAGAACACTTAAGGTTATATTGTTTACCTTCTCACTATCTAAAATGGAATTTTAAGTTGTGATTTCCTATTTCAGAGCTTTTATTGAGAAATATGCGAACTACGAACTTTTGACATGTAAACTGTAAGAAAAATTGAGTATAAAAATGAAAATTTACTATCTATGTTTTATTTTATGATAATTTGAATATTATACTTTCTAAATTATACTGGAAATTTGGCAGTAACATTCGGATTTCATCAGTTTGCTACTTGTTCATTCTATCTTTAATCTGTAAAATGTGTATTACTTTTTCTAAAGAAACGTGAAAAGACTAGGTTAGTATCATTGCTCATACTGATACAAAAAATAATAGGCAGGGTTACTTAGCATGCAAAGCATTGATAATCCATGTAATCTGATCATCTAGCATTAATTAGAGGGCTTTCTTTTGTAAACTGTGATTTATATTTAGATATCATAAGTGCATACCTCAACTTCTCTGTTCCTCTCTGCAGAACAACTGAATAGTAGCTTTTGTTTGTGGATGAAGGTCTAATTAGGGTGTTTTAAACATCATTGGAACAATACAGTCAGTAACACTGAGTGAATGGTTCGCCCAGATCTGCCCAGCTCAGTTGCTGTTTGGTTGTATAGCCTTAAACTAGTTAGTTAGTCCTTAGGAAGTTTGGAGTGGGAAATATGAAGCTTCTTTCAGGTCTAAAATGCTTCATAATCAATGATTTTAAAACTGATACGCTCAATAAATAACCAAAAAGAATAGTGTGCATAGTTTTCTTCCTCCTCATGAATAAGTAGTTTTTTTTTTTTTTTGAGACGGAGTTTCGCTCGTTACCCAGGCTGGAGTGCAATGGCATGATCTCGCCTCACTGCAGCCTCTGCCTCCTGGGTTCAGGCAATTCTCCTGTCTCAGCCTCCTGAGTAGCTGGGATTACAGGCACACACCACCATGCCCAGCTAATACTTTTTTTGTATTTTTAGTAGAGACGGGTTTCACCATGTTGACCAGGATGGTCTCGATCTCTTGACCTCATGATCCACCCGCCTCGGCCTCCCAAAGTGAGGCCGAGGGATTACAGGCTTGAGCCACCGCACCCGGCCAGAAGTAGTATTTTTTAATCATGTGAGATTCCCCATTTGCTTCTCTAGACAGGTTAAGATTGGGCAAAGTGGACTTCTATAGCAGCAACAGTAGAATAATGCTTGGACATTGAGAATTCAGACATACAAACACCATCACTGTCTTGGAAACAACATTCAGGAAATTAATTATATTGCATTGAAGCAAATATAAGGGTGGGTTCCAAGTGCTCTGGTGACAAAAGGTAGGTAGAACTAACCCTGTTATGGTGGCTTCAGGAAGAGTTGACATTTGAGATGTATCTGGAAATACATGTAACAGTTCATCTGTTAAAGAAGGAGAGAATGGACCAGACAGGTAAAAGGCATGGAAGTATGAAAAAACAAACATGTTGAGGCCACGTCTAAAAGTACAGTATTACTAGATTCTATACAAGCTGCATCCTTTGTAATTTTCCTATAGCTGACCCACTGTCCGACCCTGGAGATGGATTGAGTGGGGAACACATAAAATCAGCACAGATATGAGAAGGGACAAGTTGTCCTATCAGTCTACCCTGGATAAACACCTCAACCATTCTGGCCAAGTGATAATGGACGGCATTTATAATTGTTACAGTTTTATCTGGGAGTTTCCAAAGGTGTGGGTGGTACTTCGCTGGGTGTTTTCCTTCCCTTTTAGGGTCCTTAAACCTCCCCTCCCATTTTCTAACTGCCAGCTCTTGTACTTGTTCTTGAATGTGCATCAGCTGTTTTTCATCTATATCAGATCTTTACTAAGATATAAAGTAAGGGGAAGTTTGAAGCCCTGGGTGGGGTTTTGGGGCAGGACTTTTTCCTGGTAATTTGTGGGGGGCGGCGGGGGACGGAAACATTCGTAATATATTTGTTAGCGTCCTTTACAGCCTCAGTGTCAGTTTTAGTGGACAAGACTTCATGTGTGAGGAACTTTGTTAACCATTGCCCATAGCCTAATCTTCAGCTTTTTTGCCAAACAACTCTATACCTAGTATTTCCTACCTTCAACTAAGAAAATATAAGACTCCAAGACCATAAATTAAGTTGCCAAAAATCACACATAGAGCCAAAATAACAACCTAATTTAATGTCAAAGACCTTTTTTTTTTCAGTGTTAAAATCTGATTCTGTAATACCTTGGTTTATTCAGAAAATGTTTTGCTTAGTATGTTAAATTGAAACATAAATTCTGTCAATTTTTTCTTACTGATCAAATTTATTTTTGTTTGGCTTTGTTGTTTAAGGACCTACAGTAGTAGGATACCACAGACTTCCCAATTAAGCAAATAATGGTTATGTGCGACAGCTTTTTATTTTATAACCTTGGAGAAATTGCTTTTAAGTTCTCGGAATCTCCGGGTTCTGTTTGTAAAAGGGAATGATAATGCCTATCTCAAATGTTACTGTGAGAGTAGTAAGTACCTACTATGTGCATGGTGTATTCTAGATACTCAGAGTAAATGTTCATTCTTTATTGTATCTAGTTCATACCACTACAGCCTGAATTTAAAGAAGTTTAGCATTTCATTTTTACCAAATTTTGTTGAAAAGCAAACAAAAAAAAGTTTGAAGATATAAGAAGGGATAAGTATTATAGTAAAATAAAACATTATCATGTTACCTCCACTTGCGTCTGTAATGTATGTGCCTGGCATCTAATTACTACATGGTAAATTGTAGCTCCTATTGTTGTTCAGAAAGCATTCACTTGCAGAAAAACAGTCTATGAAAGGAAGGAAAACTTGATGAATCAAATCTGGCTGCCCCTAGAATTCATTCTAATTATTTTTTCTTAACTCTCCAGAGTCTATGCTTTTTTTTTCCCTTTCTTAAATCATTGGTTGAACATCTTTATGGCCCTCTGAAGCATTTCTCAGATGGATAAAAGTTTCTTTGTTCTTTATTCTTCATTTCTTAAGTTGGTGTTAGTATTTCCAAACATAGATCATTTTCTTTTATATGCTGCAGTAGATACAGAATTCTGAAGTAAAGAAGCAAGATGCAGCAGAAAAAGTCTTTCCACAAGGGAAGCAAATACCTAGAGATTTGAAATGCCTTCCTAGACCCAAATACCTAAAGTTGTATTCTTGTTCTATAGCATTTGTAAATATCTTTGCATATCAAATAGTAACTCTGCATCAAAATGATGTGTCTTACAGGTTTTGAATATAACCTGTTTGCAGTCCCATGCATAGCCTGATGACATGATTATCTGTTTCTTCATCAAATGTCATGCTATCTTTTGTACGTTGTTTTGAAGTGTGTATGTATATATTCCCATAAAAGGTGTTACTGAAATTTCTTGGTTAAACTCTCAAAGTGTAATTTGCCCCATCAAGAAAAATATTTTGTCGAGGCATGGTAACTGTAATCCCCAAAGCAGGAGGATCTCTTGACCCCAAGAGTTCAAGACCAGCCTGAGCAACCTAGTGAGACCCTGTCACTGCAAAAGAATTAGCCAGATATGATTGGCACCCCCTGTGGTTCCATCTATTTGGGAGGCTAAGGTAGGAGGATCACTTGAGCCTGCCACATTCACTCTACTGCACTCCAGCCTGGGCGACAGAGCAAGACTCTGTCTCAAAAAAAATTTTTTTTAATTGCTAACTCGTCTCCACCAACATAAGGAACTTCATTGTTTCTGGCATGAATCAAAGCAGCATAGACTCTACTTTTTGTTGGTTTCATGTAGACAGATACAGAGTTCAGTGACCTTTGAATTAGTCATTGACTAATTTAGAAAGTGATGGGGCCAGGCACAGTGACTCATGTAATCCCAGTACTTTGGGAGGCCAACATAGGATTATCCCTTGAATTCAGGAGTTTGAGACCAGCCTAGGCCACATAGTGAGACCTTGTCTACACACAAAAAAAATCTTTTTAATTGGCCAGGTATGGTGATAGGTTCCAGTAGTCTCACCTACTTGGGAGGCTAAGGCAGGAGTATCTCTTGACCCTCAGAGTTCAAGGCTGCAGTGAGCCATGATTTCACTACTGCACTCCAGCCTGGGTGACAGGGCCAATACTCTATCTCAAAAAAAAAAAAAAGTAAGAAAGTGATGCCTTTCTTTCTCTTAAAAGTTTTATGGAATTTCACTTTGTTGGGAATGCCTTTTTTTAAAAAATGTAAACTTTGAGTCATTTGTTATATTAAATTTGAAAATTTAGGGGTACCGTATGAGACAGTTGGAAACATCAGAAGTGTTTCCAAAACCGTGAAGACTACTAGACCATGTCTGATAGTCTAGCATGTTCGTGTACATACTAAATAGAATAAGAATATTCAAAAGAAAAAAAATACTAAATCCTGAGGGTATCTAAACTGAAGATTATTTTAATAGGAAAGAGATGACAACTTCCTGGGGCAGGTCGAAATGAATAATTAAAAAACTGATTTAAGAGCTTGCTAGCCATCTGAACTAGTAAGAAAAGGTTGAGAGTT
Organism: Saguinus oedipus; assembly: GCA_031835075.1. Classification (NCBI taxonomy): domain Eukaryota; kingdom Metazoa; phylum Chordata; class Mammalia; order Primates; family Cebidae; genus Saguinus; species Saguinus oedipus. The sequence continues at coordinate 1,346,104 of CM063176.1, forward strand.
GAGACGATAGAGAAATTAACACCTCCAGTTTTATCCATGAAAATAATAAGATGAGCAACAAGAAAAATACTCTCAGTAGCATCCTATGAAAGTCAGTAGGAGGCCAAGATAACAGAGAGTGTTTATAGACAGTTATCCGGCCCAGCCAGACGCAGTGGCGTACACCTTGAATCCCAAAGCTTGTGGAAGCTGTGGCAGGCAGGTTGCTGAACCCAGGAATTTGAGACCAGCGTAGCCAACATAATGAAACCCGGTCTCTACAAAGAAATGCAAAAACTGGCCGGGCATGGTGGCTCACGCCTGTAATCCAAGCAACTTTGGAGGCTAAGGTGGGCAGATCACCTTAGGTCGGGAGTTCAAGACCAGCCTGACCAACATGGTGAAACCCTGTCTTTATAAAAAAAAAAGAAAGAAAGAAATACAAAAATTAGCTGGCATGATGGTGTGTGCCTATAGTACCAGCTGTTCTGGGAGAGGATTGCTTGAACCTTGGAGGTTGAAATTGCAGTGAGCTGGGATGACACCACTGCTCTCCAGCCTGGGTAACAGCGAGACCCTGTCTCAGTCAATTAATCATCAATCAATAAACAGACAATTATATCTAAGGCCCTTAAGACTAGCAACAAATCTACTGATTCTAGAATAAATTGTATTTACATGAAGTACCTGTTTCTGCTGAACTTCATGAGTAAACCCTCCAGATCTTGAACATGAGTTAGAATAGGTGTTGGATTAATTCCTTTGGCAAACAGCATAGAGGACACACAGCAACTGTATGTACTTAAGAGTTTCTTATTTCGGGCTGTTAGATAAGGTATTTCTATTTAAAGGCTACTGTGATAGAAAATTTCAAAAGTGGCTTATTCATTCTCTGTCTTTATAGGTGGTTAGACTAGCAGAAAAATCTTAGTATGTAAAGTACGTAAATATATTATCCTATAATCTATTCCAAATTTATATTCAGTTTGCTCATTGAGTGAAAGATTTTCTTCATACATTAATAAGAGTAGCCACCGTTTATGCGGACAGTAACCACTGTTTAGAACAGTGTCAGAATTAACAGTCTTTAATGTGTAGTTCTAAGATGTTCATTTTTGTGAGAAGTCAATAATGTCTTTGATGTAATTTCAAACCAAAAAGCAGAAGGAAGAGTAACCAGTGAGTGAATCCTGTGGATCCAGTTGTTTGTACTGATATGGCTGTATACAGTCTAACTTATTATTTGTTATTTTCTCACTTTTCTATTCTTTTTAATTTTTTTTTTTTTTAACTAAATTTTTCTTTTTTTGAGACGGAGTTTCGCTCTTGTTACCCAGGCTGAAGTGCAATGGCGCGATCTCGGCTCACCGCAACCTCCGCCTCCTGGGTTCAGGCAATTCTCCTGCCTCAGCCTCCTGAGTAGCTGGGATTACAGGCATGCGCCACCATGCCCAGCTAATTTTTTGTATTTTTAGTAGAGACAGGGTTTCACCATGCTGACCAGGATGGTCTCCATCTCTTGACCTCATGATCCACCCGCCTCGGCCTCCCAAAGTGCTGGGATTACAGGCGTGAGCCACTGCGCCCAGCCTTCTGTTCTTTTTAAAAGAAGAACATGGCTACATCTTATTTACAGGTAGCTTTTAAGTTTTATTGAATTTTTGGCTGCTGGTAAGATCTTTGAGACTTCACAAATCAGTGTGTGTGTGTGTGTAACTCGTATGGTTTTTAATATGTGTGTTTATAACTCATTTATTTTTAAAGGATATATAGTTGAATTATGTAAATGCTTTTAGAGTTTAAGGCCACTGTCAGGTGTTCAGCATTAGTAGAACCATTATATGTTTTTTTTTTTTTTTTGCTTTAATTTTTACCTAGTATGATCAAGGATTTTTTTTTCAAGTATAGGAAAGAAAGATTAGATTAGGAAATTCAGGTTTTTGTCACCAGAGCTGTTTGGGGCTCTAGATTTCTTTCTAAGTCAGGAAAGTCATTTACATCCAGAGTAATTTGCTTACACTGATACTCCCTTTGTAATGATTTTGTTTTGAAAAGTTATTTGTTGTACTTAATATCTTATTCAAGGACTGTGATGTATGCTCTATAGCTACATTTGTAGTTAAACTTCTAAGCATTTTAAAAACATTGGTAGTCTCAGGGTGGTTTCTGATTTCTCTCTTATGTTTATATTAATTTAATAGATTTCAAAGACATTTTAAAGTACTGACCATTCAAAGGTTTTGTCTTTTTATTTTCTATAATAGTTTACTACCTAATCCAATATCTGTAATGTGCCAACATTTTATCAGTTTTCAAAAATAATTTGGTTCTAGAAATTATGTTTTATGTAGAATGTGCTAGAACCAACTTATATCTTTGTTATAGCCTGTATTTCCACTCTTCCTCAATGCATTAGATCAGGGTATATAGTAAATATATTTGATTTTGTGGGCCAGTTGTCTCTGGTGTGGCTCCTGAACTTTGCTGAGCACAAGAGCACCCACAAATGATACATAACGCATGGACATGGCTGTATTCCAGTAAAACTTCACTTAAGAAAATAGGTGACCCACAAACCAAAGTTTCCCAAGCTACACTAGATTTAAAGAAAACTAGTATATGTCTGAAGTATATACCTTCTTCATAAATGTAGTTTCAGTGAAAAACAGACCTAAAGAGATAAAAATAAAATTAGAGACTTCTTACGCCTGTTCCTTGGTTTTATTAAGATCCATTATCAAGTTTGTTTGTTTGTTTGTTTGTTTGTTTTTTGAGATGGAGTCTCACTCTTTTGCCCAGGCTGGAGGGAAAGACTTCTTACGCCTGTTCCTTGGTTTTATTAAGATCCATTATCAAGTTTGTTTGTTTGTTTGTTTGTTTTTTGAGATGGAGTCTCACTCTTTTGCCCAGGCTGGAGGGCAGTGGTGCAGTCTTGACTCATTGCAACCTCCACTTCCCGGGTTCAAGCTATTTTCCTGCCTTAGCCTCCCGAGTAGCTGTGATTACAGGCGCGCGCCACCTTGCCTGGCTAATCTTTGTATTTTTAGTAGAGACGGGTTTCACTATGTTGGCTAGGCTGGTCTTGAACTTCTGACCTCAGTGATCTGCCCACCTCAGCCTCCCAAAGTTCTGGGATGACAGGAGTGAACCACCACACCCGGCCTCATTACCTGTGTTCTTTAGTCCCTTTATCATTTTCTTAAGGCCTTGGGTTTATTGTATTGACAGACACTTTCCAGGACCATTATTCTAAAATATTCCTAACTAGGATAATGGTGAAGCCTCAATTTATAAAGTGGCTGCCACAGTGTTGTTACTTTTCTAGAGTTTAAGTGTCATGTTAATAATATGCAGGACATCAAAAGCAGCCTGTGAATAGATATATTAATAAATGGTTATTTGAAACAATTAGATTTAAATTCCAATCATTTGTATTTAAATAGTGTGACTTTGATATAAACAATGCTAATAAAATTTTTAAGTTAAACTTAGATATATTTGTTCCAATCACCATCTTCTTTCCTGGTCCAACTCTCTTATAGAACCTAAAGCTGGCCCATGTGCCCAGCAGCTTGGGAGGTCAAGATGGGAGGAGCACTTGAGCCTAGAAGTTCAAGACCAGCCTAGACAACATAGCAAGACCCTGTCGCTACAAAAAAAAAAAAAAAAGACAAAACACATTAGCTGTGCATGGTGGTGAGTGCCTGTAGTATTAGCTACTCACTCAGGAGGCCAGGGTTGGAAGGACGGCTTAAACCTCAGAGGTTCAAGTTGTAGTGAGCTGTGACCACACCCCTACCCTCCATTCTGGGTGACAGAATGAGATCCTGTCTCCAAACAAACAAAAAACAAAAACCACAGAAGAACCTAAAGTTAAAGTCAGTTGCTAGCAGCAGCTTGGGAATCAGTTCCAACCCAAGTATGACTGTGAAACAGATTCTTTTGAATCGTGTGACATGTTTCTGGTCTAAACATAAAACCTTCATACAAAAATTAAGAGTATCTTCCATCCCTATAAAATTCATTTTTTCAATATTAATCTCTGAATTTAAGTAAATTTTTTATGGTTCTTATATAGTTCCCTTTTTTGCTCTTAGGGGACTAGTATTAATAATAAACAGGCTGGGTGTGGTGGCTCACACTTGTAATCTCAGCACTTGGAAAGGCTGAGGCAGCTGGATTGCTTAAGATCAGGAGTTCGAGACTGGCCTGACCATCATAGTGAAACCCCATTTCTACTAAAAGTACGAAAATTAGCTGGGCCTGGTACGGCATGCCTGTAATCCCAGCTACTTGGGAGGCTGAGGCAGAAGAATCACTTGAACCCAGGAGGAGGAGTTTGCAGTGAGCCAAGATCAAGATTGCGCTGTTGCCCTCCAGTCTAGGCAGTAAGATCGAAGCTTCATGTCAGAAACAACAGCCATGACAAAAATAGTAAGAACTGAGAAAACCAAAGTTGTCTGACTTGAGCTTGTTGATTTTATAAAGAGTCACACTCAACATTATTTAAAATCATGGTTTTCAGTATCTTTTCCAGTATTACAAAAGATACTTTACAACTTCAAAAATCAGTAACTTAAATGAGAATTAGAAAAATTATTTGCTACTAGTATGGTCTCCATCTAGTAGATTCACAGTGAGGAGAATACGAATCCCTTCTGTCAAAATCAGTAAATATATATTAAGTCCTTATTGTGAATTAAAATATGGACCCTGACTTCAAGATCCTTATAGTCAAAAGATAACTTTGTCCTTTGGGGGAAAAAAAAAAAACTTTTTTTGAGACAGAGTCTCACTCTGATGCCCAGGCTGGAGTGCAGTGGTATGATTTTGGCTCCCTGCAACCTCCACCTCCTGGGCTCCAATGATCCTCCCACCTCAGCCTTCCAAGTAGCTGGAACTACAGGCACGTGCCACCACAACCAGCTAATTTTTGTATTTTTTGTAAAGACAAGGTTTCGCCATGTTGCCCAGGCAGGTCTCAAATTCCTGGACTCAAGAGATCCACCCACCTTGGCCTCCCTAAGTGCTGGGATTACGGGCATGAGTCACTGTGCCCAGCCTGGAAAGAAAGAACTTAAAAAAAAATGTTTTTGAAACAGGATTTCAGTCTGTGGCCCAGGCTGGAGTACAGTGGTGCCATCGTAGCTCACTGTGGCCTCAAACTCCTGTGCTCAAGCAGAGAGGCAATCCTCCCACCTCAGCCTCCTGAGTAACTGGGAATACACATGCTACTACACCCAGCTACATTTTCTGTGTTTTGTAGAGAAGAGGTTTTGCTGTGTTGCCAGGGTGGTCTCAAATTCCTGGCCTCAAGTGATCCTCCCGTCTCAGCCTCCCAAAATGCTGGAGTTACAGACATGAGTCACTGTGTCCAGCCCAAAATGTTTTTTGTTGCGTAATTGTTGTTCTCCAGACATATGATGTAGTATTCAGGAAATGCTTTTTGAATTTAAGGGATAAAAATAAGGTCTACAAGGCCATTATTTTGTGTGTCTATAATAGGAAACATCACCGTTAATGACTTCCTGCTCTAAGCTATACTTTATAACTTCCGTTTCCTCTGATTGTTCAAACCTTCAATATATTAACTGGCTTTCTTTGTATAAGGAACTGAATTATTTATCCAATTTCTCCCATCAATTATGCTGTTAATTCCTAGTTACCAAAATAGGAGTATTTTACCAAAAACAAAACAAAAAGCAGGAAAATTACAGGTAATTCAGCCATCAGCATTAATTCTACATTGTTTTAAGATGACCTAAAATAAAAATATAGGGCCATGGTACTAACGTCACAGAAAAGTATGGAAAACCACAATACAGGAAATCTTCTAAAGAAAATGGTTTCTTTGACATAAATGTGAAACAGAGATAGTCTTATATCATATTTCTCTGACTACAGTTGTCTTTAAGAATTTAACCATTGTCCTCACCTATATTGCTATCATCTTTGTCTAAACCACCTTTATCTCTCTTTCTCTTTCTTTCTCTCTCTCTCGTTCTTTCTTTCTTTCTTTTCTTCTGGGGGGCGGGGGGAGGCAGAGTCTCCTTCTGTCGCCAGGTGCCAGGCTAGAGTGCTGTGGCACAACCACAGCTCACTGCAACCTCCACCTCCCAGGTTCAAGCAATTCTCCTGCCTCAGCAAAGCGAGTAGCTGGGACTACAGGCACATGCCACCACACCCAGCTAATTTTTGTATTTTTGGTAGAGACGGAGTTTCACCATGTTGGCCAGGATGGTCTTGATCTCTTGAGCTTGTCATCTGTCCGCCTCAGCCTCCCAAAGTGCTGGGATTACAGGCATGAGCCACTGCGTCTGGCCATCTCTTAAATTATGGCGACAGCTTTCTTTACAACTGGTCTTCTGGTTTTATTTTTTCTTTTTCTTTTTTAAAACAGGAAGACCCTTTTAAAATGTAAGTCAGATCATATACTCTTCTGCTTAAAATCCTCTAGTAGCTCCCCTTATTGTAAAATCAGCTTCTTTAAAAATGGCTTACAAGATCCCTGCTACCTCTCAGACTTCATCTTAATCCTACTCTACTTCACTTCACTCTAGCTACACTGTCCCTTTTACTGCTTCTTAAATATGTCAGGCACACTCCTACCCCAGGGCGTTTGCGTTTACATTTCTCTCGGGTGGAACACACTTTCCCTAGTATCTGAATGTCTGGTTTCCTCTTTGATTGCGTATCACTGTGTCAGTGAAGGTCTTTTGTTACCGTCCTATATAAAATGTCAGCATACCCTAGTATCTCCTCACTCTTTTCCTGACTTTTCTCTGTAGTACTTCTTAACATTTGATATGCCCTAATTTATTTATTCTTTATCTGTATTACCCAGGAACAACATGATAAAGCAGGAATTTTATTTATGTTGTTTTTATTGCATCTGCAGCGCAGAGGTGCACAACAGATACTTAATAACTCTTTGTTGAATAAATGAACAAAGTCAAATGAATTGCAAAGCCATACCTCTTCTTTCTGGACCATGCTCAGCTGACTCAGAGAAGGTATAAACTACATACTAGATAATCTGAGTTATCCTCAGGAGGTAACCACATAACTGTATATTTTAACTCACTGTATTATAAAATGTATAACATAGTTTGTAAACACTTTTTGGGGAGGAAAGGAGAAAGCTCCATTATTCATAAGAAACGTAAAAGTCTTTCAGCAGCAAAGAACACTGTAGTTATTTCTTTTTACATGGAGAGTGTGCCCCTTGGTTAACTACATGAGAGCTAGGAAGTCATGCATTTGTGTTCTGATGTGAGGTCTTAGCATTAGAAGATGGTGTTCTTAAATTCATATAATCTTTATTCCCATTTTAACAACAGTAACACAGTTTGAACCTTTTAATAAACGAACAACCATTTCAGTGTGAAATTACCAATGTTATGCCAAGGAAGTGTCCCCAATATCACACACCTGTAAAGTTACTCTAGTGTTGCCACCCACTTTTCACCCTTTACTCTCTTACTTTATCCTGTGCAGTTTCCAACCTACGTATTCATTACAGCCACATTTGTTTATAGTAATAGTCTTGTTTACTACTTTACTAAATTCTCCAGCCTAAAGGAGCAAAAAACCAAGTCATAGATGGGCACTGCATCTTTATTACATAATAGTGCAGGAGCCACACCCCACTTACTTAAGATGAGCTCCCACATTGACTCCTTAACTCTGTTGCTTGCTAAAATTATAACAAAGCCATATCTGGAGAGGGTTATGTATTATTTGAAGGGCATAGCCACAAACATTTTATTTTCCAGATGATGCTGTATTAAACCTAAAATATCTGACTTGTACCATATTATTGAGAAACCGAAATTGTTTTTGAGTAAATTAAACAATGACAAAGTTAGGTGAGAGTTGTTACCTCTTGGTAAGATGTCACTGCATTGCTTTATTTTGTTTTACCATTTTGTTCTAGGTACTACATATCTTTTAAGAAAGATAGTAGGGCCGGGAGCAGGGAGCAGTGGCCCTCGCTTCTAATCCCAGCACTTTGGGAGGCTGTGGTGGGAGGATTCCTTGAGCCCAGGAGTTCAAGACCAGGCTGGGCAACAAAGTGAGACCTCGTGTCAGTTGTACTTAAAAAATAAAATAAAAAGAGAGATGATAGTTTTAAATGAACATATTACTAGGCAATGGAGTTACATATCTAGCCCCTTAGATAATTCATTTCCTGGCATAAATGTTATTAGAATACAAAGCATTTGGACTCCTGTCTTAGAATTGAGAAGTTATAATTATGTTTTTAGATTCCTTTTTTGGTTCAGCCTTTCATTTCATGTAAGCTTTTAGATATTTAATTATGCCTCTTGCAGATATGATTATGAAAATACATTATAAGGCTGGGCATGGTGGCTCACACCTGTAATCCCTACAGTTTGGGAGGCCAGAGTGGCAAGGCTGGCAGATCGCTTGAGGCCAGGAGTTCAAAGACCAATGTGGCCAACATGGCAAAACCCTGGCTCTACTAAAAATACAAAACCTAGCCAGGTATGGTAGTGTACACCTGTAATTCCATCTACTCTGGAGGCTTAGGCACAAGAATTGTTTGAGCCCGGGAGATGGAGGTTGCAATGAGCCAAGATTGCACTAGTGCATTCCAGGCTGGGCAACAAAGCAAGACTTTGCCATAAAAAAAAAAGAGAGAAATAGGTGTGGACACCAGGCATCATCTCTGCCAGTGGGTCACAACTTGAATCTTGAATCTTGACTACCACAAGATCCAAAATATAGCAGAAACACCTAACAGATTCTGTGAATTCTGTAGTTTAATGAAATAAAATGGGAACCTAACATCAGATTTCTTTCACTGGAATTATTTCATCTCAGCACGGCAATGCTTCATTGACCTTTTAATCTGAAGTTCCTGAACTACAGTGACATGGCTTTGAGTTTTCTTTTTTGTTCATTTTTGTTGTTGTTGTTTTTCTAGAGACAGGTTATTTCTCTGTCACCCTCACTAGAGTACAGTGGCACAATCATAGCTCACTGCAGGCATGAACTCCTGGGCTGAAGTAATCCTCCCACCTCAGTGTCCAGAGTAGCTGGGATTACAGGCGCACACGACCACACCCAGTGAATTTTCAAACTTTTTGTAGAGATAGAGTCTTGCCATGTTGCCCAGGCTCGTCTCAAACTCCTGGGTTCAAGGGATCTGCCCACTTCAGCCTCCCAGAGTGGTAGGTACAGGCACGAGTCACCATACCCAGCCTTGATTTTTCTTTTTAAGAGAGAAAAATAATCATCATAATGGAATTTAAAAAAGAGTCTGGGAGACAAAAAACTTTCAAAATGGGAATTCAGAGATTTGGGGTGGAATACATAATTAAATGTTTTATTAGTGGTGAAATGGCTAGAAAGTCTTTGGCCTAGTTTAATACCTGAATTTTACAGAAATGGAAAATTAGGCTCAGGAAGAGCGAACGACCTACCCTAAGCTCTCATGCCTCTTGAAAGGCAGAGTTGAAACCTGGATCCCTATCTCCTGACTCCCGGTTTAGTGCTCTTTTGAGTTACAAGATAAAACTCCATAGTGTTCTGGGACCTGAGTAGCCCATCTTATATTACACAGAATATTAATGAATGATAGGGAGAATACTTCTGCCTTGCTGGATACACATGTGCTACAGCTACATAGAACAAGTAGCTTAACAAGTTTCTTCCAAGTTTTGTGTCTGTCATTGTTAGGAATAGTGGAACATACCAAGTACTGGTCGAACAGTGCATATTTTGCTTTGTTCTTTGTGGAAAATGTACTGACACCATCTCCCGTCTTTTTCCCTGATGATTTTATTCTTCTTAGATGTGTTTTCAAAGTGAAGTATTATTTGGCTTTTTTTCTCTATTTTTATTTTATTTATTTATTTATTTTTAATTGCATTTTAGGTTTCGGGGTACATGTGAAGAACATGCAAGATAGTTGCATAGGTACACACATGGCAGAGTGATTTGCTGTATGTGGCTTTTGTTGAGAATGGTCACCAGAATTTAGTAATGAGAAACCATGCTTAAAAGATAGGTCTTTTCCTCTCCTCTCCCCTCCCCTCCCCTCCTCTCCTTTCTTTTCGACAGAGTTTCACTGTTGTTACCCAGACTGGAGTGCAATGGCACGATCTCAATTCACGGCAACCTCCGCCTTCTGGGTTTAAGCAATTCTCCTGCCTCAGCCTCCTGAGTAGCTGGGACTATAGGCGCGCACCACCATGCCCAGCTAATTTTTGTATTTTTAGTAGAGATGGGGTTTCACCTTGTTGACCAGGATGGTCGTGATCCACCCGCCTTGGCCTCCCAAAGTGCTGGGATTATAGGTGTGAGCCACCACGCCCGGCCAAAAGATAGGTCTTTTCATAAATTCAAGATCTATATGATTTCTTCTACTGAATATAGCAAAAATTAGCTTTGCTCTTATATTTTATCACAAATGTGAAGTAGGATGTTTTGACAGACTCAGTATTTAAGTATTTAGAGGTAGGAAGTGTTAACATTTTGCTACTAGCAAGAATTTTTCTTAAACAAAACTATAGATTAGGGACCAAAAATGACTTAGTGTATAAGTTATTTACAGTTTTGGATTACACATTCTTGAAATGGCTCTGGGTTAAGATGCAGATGTTACTTCTGGTCTTTTTAAAAATAAATTTGAGGGCCAGGCGCGGTGGCTCAAGCCTGTAATCCCAGCACTTTGGGAGGCCGAGGCGGGTGGATCATGAGGTCAAGAGATCGAGACCATCCTGGTCAACATGGTGAAACCCCGTCTCTACTAAAAATACAAAAATTAGCTGGGCATGGTGGCGCGTGCCTGTAATCCCAGCTACTCAGGAGGCTGAGGCAGGAGAATTGCCTGAACCCAGGAGGCGGAGGTTGCGGTGAGCTGCGATCGCGCCATCGCACTTCAGCCTGGGTAACAAGAGCGAAACTCCATCTCAAAAAATAAATAAATAAATAAATAAAAATAAATTAAAAATAGAATATCTTGGTGCTGGTCATAAATTAAAAGGATCTGGCGTTTTCCAGCTCAGAAGAAAAAAATGCACAGGCCAAAAGAAAAAACAAAAAGCCAGTGGCACTTCCTTCAAGGAACAGATAATCTGACCCAAGACATCATGATCACAAAAATTATTTACCTTTACAGATGATTTAAATCATAACTCTGTTTGCCTACAGTTTTGTTTCGTTGTTAAATTGCCTAACAAGTCAATAGTGCAAAGTCTGTGTCAGTCTTGAAAGCTCTTCAGAGGTACTGGTGTATTGAGGAATTTAAAAACCTGGGGGTCATCCTCATAGTTTTTTTTTAATGTGTGCATACACACACCATTAGGCAGTCCTGTGATTATAGAGCCATCTGCAGGAAAATTACCAAGTTGCAACATAGTTAATGATTCTCTTACTGTGTTACTTCAAGTGGTAAATGAGAAGTGACAAACTGCAATTCACATGGGGAAGGATGGGGAAAGAAAGGGATAGCCAAGAGATGCAGGGGCAGGGGGACCCCCCTCTTTAATTTTTCAAAGAAAACTGCTTTGTCATCATGAGTTTGTGATCAAAAGAAACATGCAATTTGCTTCAGATTTTGCATATTCTCAGTAATTATATAGTTCTGTCTCATTTGAAGGGTTATCTAATGATTGCCTTTTAGAAGCTTTGTATGATCTGTCAGTTCTGTTCATGTTGATGTCGGAGGGATACTATTTATTCACCTCTGAAAAAGATTTATTTGCTTTTTCCTCCAGGAGGTATGGCTGTTTTTACTTATCTTCATTATAGTCATGTGGTTGTCAAAAGGAAATTAATTGTTCTTTTGCCTTAAAAATGCAGTTTACAGAGGTTCTTGTTTCCATTGGCTATTTAGATAGGTGTTTTCTATTTTGTTGATCATTAAGCATTTCTAAAACTCAATTTAAACATGAGATATTTGTAAAGAAACAGGAAGACAGCTGATATTCTATATCTCAGACAGATGCTATTTTATGAATTTTAGTATATGTCTTTATACTGTGTTGAGAAATGTATGTTTATGTGTGTTCATATCCAAATAAGTTGTTTACCAGTGCTGAGGCTAATCTTTAATGTCCACTGGTTATTGGTTTGGTTAAGATTTTGGTAATCACAATTAAGGCTTAATTGGAAAAGTTTTTTCATGGAGTGTCACTTGAGTAAAGATCACAAAATCAAGTCTTTGATTTTTAAGATTTTCATACAGTGGAAAGATAGTAATTAGAAGCCTTTTTACGGATAGACTGGGTATCAGCAAGATGGGAGTCATTGTTGAATTAGAAATGCGCTATTGATTTTAGATCAATAACACTATTAACTTTAAATAATATGCATTGAATGCTAGTGGATTGATTTGAAAAGGATGCATTGTTTCACTGGAGTTTTATATTCTTGATTTCTTTCTTGCAGAAGTAACTTTTCTAAAATGTGAGGATATTAGAAAATCAACTTTCTGAACGTTTAGGAATGACTTTACTTACAAAGTAGTATATACTAGAAGAAAAGTCTGCAATATAATGTTCAGATATAAAACCTGGAATTTTGATGTCTGACTTAATTAGCGAGGCTAACTGAAATACTGCACATTTAAGAGACAGCATTCATTCACACGTCATCTCTTTACAAGATAAATAAGGGAGAAGAGGCATTGGGGAAGGTTCCTTGGCTTTGAATTTGTCCACTTATAGATTGTCTCACTTATTATCCTCTTAAGTCTATCCTCACCCCTACCTCCCTTGCAGCCAGTAATTTATTATTTACTGAGTTCATCCTTTAGGAAAGTATAGAGTTCATTTGTAGAGTTATTCATGTGTCAGCTTTTAAGTTTGGCTTCGTTTATTACTTTGAAAGTCTGTTTTCCAAGATTTGATTCACTTAGAAATAATGTTGAAACTTTTCATAAGGAATCTTATGAGTGGGTTTTTAGGTTTACTTTTCCAGCCAGATCTTCTGGCTTTTGGGACAGTGGAATGTTGCCTGTTTGTTTTAGAAGAATATACAGTAAAATTAACCACTAACTGGCCTGTGTTAACTAATTCCAGATACATAATTCACTTCAAGTAAAAATTTTCTTTTGAAAACTATTTGGAATTTAATGTAACCTTTTGAAACATTCTTGCTTAAGGATCATTTAAAAGTAGCTATAACTTATAGTGATCCAAGTATCAGGATAAAAATTAGCTAATAAAATCAGTACAAATGGCTCTCCAAGGAAGATCTGTTTCCCAGTCAACAGAAAAGTAAGATGGAAGAGGGAACTTTTGCATGGAAGCCTGGAATTTAAACTGAAGTTTCCAAAGAGCTCTTACTTGGTAGACTTTTTTTTTTTTTTTGAGACGGAGTTTTGCTCTTGTTACCCAGACTGGAGTGCAATGGCGCGATCTCGGCTCACCGCAACGTTCGCCTCCTGGGTTCAGGCAATTCTCCTGCCTCAGCCTCCTGAGTAGCTGGGATTACAGGCACGCGCCACCGTGCCCAGCTAATTTTTTGTATTTTTAGTAGAGACAGGGTTTCACCTTGTTGACCAGGATGGTCTCGATCTCTTGACCTCATGATCCACCTGCCTCGGCCTCCCAAAGTGCTGGGATTACAGGTGTGAGCTGCCGCGCCCAGCCAGACTTTTTGAAAACATCTTTTCCTAAATCGTAAAGAAGTAACTTGCTTAGGCAAAGCACATTATGGCTTTTTTTTTTTTGCCTAGTTTGGGTCTGTGCTTAGTGATTACTGGAATAGCAACAAACATAACATCCTGATAACATTTGGGAGGAAAAGGCATATTTGAAAATTAGTGAAATGCAATAACCTTTAAACCAGGAATCATCAGTTTGCTAATAAAATATGTATGACTACAAGATACGTATTATTTCAGGGTCCTCTGGCATTTTCGTTAATCATTTTGCCAGTGTGTATCATAATTCCTATTTTTCTGTAAAACTTGGTGATTTTTTATATCATTGAACTAGGTGACATGAATAGAGTCAGATAACATAATCTTAGAATTACACCTAAGTGATTATGCTGCATTGTAGGTGGAAACAATTCAGGATAAAAAGTACATGACAGTTGAGAACTCCTGTGCAGACTGCACGCCTGTCTGAAATCAGATTTAAAAATTGGCCCTGTCTCCAGCTGACTCATTTTGTCATACTGAGTCACAGGATTAACCCTTGACATGTTCCTTTAAAAAAAAAAAAAAGCAAAGATTAAACAACTGCATTGACTAAAGCAGCACTTGATCCGTCTATATGCATTTTTTTCCTGTAATATGATTCTCCTTAGGAAAAGAAATTTGTGACAGCTGTTACGTAGATTAAAATAATTTTTAAAAATTTGGGGAGCAGAGAAAAAAGGTTTTACTATAGAAGGTAATTCATAATTGCAATCAAGCAAATGACCATGTACATCAAAGAGTTGTAGTTTTGCGGGGTAAGGCATACTTCAAGAAAAATGCTGTACTGGAGCGACAAACTTAAAGACTTTTCCATAGTATTCAAGTAGCATATGGAGGCATTTTATTTAGATTACCACCAGTTTTCTTAATGATTTACTGTTTTCGAAGAATGAGTTTTTAATATCATACAGTTATAGATACAGGCATGGGTTTTTTTTTTTTTTTTAATGTCTTTATATCTACCCTTAATTTAGGCAGTAGTGTATACCAAGTGACTGTGATATATATTGGCAGGGGAGGTATTACCTACACATGTACACGTTTTATATTTATCTTTTTGAGAGGAATAATGAAAAGTAGAAGCAAAAGCTTTTAATTAGTTGCTCAACTCTCTTTAGAAATTATGTTTCATATTCAGGTTTCATGTTTAACAGTAAATCTTACCTAGGTGTTTAATAAACTTATTTTATTAGGTTGGTGCAAAAGTAATGGAGTTTTTTTGTTTTTGTTTTCATTAAAGAAGCTTGATTATACTGTTTGGCTTTTACACTGAATTTTTTTTTTATCTGAATGTATGTTTATTCTCTTTAGATTATCATATAATTGCCTCTAAAATAAAAACTCGTGTTAAAATATTAAAATTTTCATTGTGCTTTAATAACGAAGGTTGTCTAGTGGGTACTATGTTGTTTGTTTTATCAGACAGCATAGTACCCTCTGTTTTTTGCCAGGCATCAGAGAAATGGGCTTAAAACTGTCATAGGTTGATCTTATTTAACCAATATAAAAAGATTTTCTCAGATTGGAGCAATGGTTATAAAATGTGGAGGCTCTTCTTTCTATTCCTCCTCAATTTCTATTGAAAAGTAAGTTTTATTATTAATGATTAATAAAGAAAAATTTTTTATTTGATTTTGTTTGATTTTCCTTTTTTCCTGTTTTGAGAATAGTTAATCTGTCAGTAGAAAAAGACTGTGTATAAAAGACTAAAATTTACTTGAATGGTTTTAAGGCGTGCTATTGTTAATTGTAAATCAAAGCTTTATACACAGTTCTCCAAGGATTGAAATGGGTCTTTGTGGTCTCTCAGGAGGGAGGAAGTTACAAACCACTCTGCAGACTGGCATTTTAATAGTCTGCTGTACAGCGATGTTCTTTTGCAGCTGCTGCTTAGCCTTTTCTATATCTGGAGAATGTGGGGAGGTTTTATTGTTGTTCCAGTACTATATCAGCTTTTAAAACATGGTGAAGTTAGTTGGTCTTATTGTCTGATTTAGTTTTAGTACTATAATTTGATCAGTATGTTAATAAAAATGGGGTTTGGGGAGGAAAGGGGGGTCCTTTATAGTATATTCCTAGAATATTTCATAGAGGTTTTCTGCTTCATGAAAGGTACCTTTAAAAAACAGTGGCATGCCCCCTTTTGCAGCTTGTGAGCTCTGCTCTGATTAATACAATCCCTTTAGAACCTACAAGTCACAGAGGGAAGAGATAATACAAAGAGATTTTGATGAAGGGAAATGAAACAAAAAGGGAAAGTTGCTATTGTGTTTTTCCAGGTTATAATTACAGAAAAGAACGATGGGAAAACATGTAAATAGCAAAATGTGTCTGCGTGAGAGACAGCTTTTAAAACCTTGTGACTTCAAAGTATGAGTTAGAAATATCCGTAAGACATTTATTCCCACGCTGATTATTTTTCCTTTCTGAGAAATGTGAGCATTAACATAAAAATATGAATATACAAAGTATTAAGAACAATAATAAACTTGGAGCAAAGACTTCTAGGAAACAGTTTATTCTTTCATACTTTATATGAAGAAAAAGAAACTTTTGTGGATTTTTTTTTTAAGAACAGTTCTATTGTAAGACATTATAAACTTGTAATTGGTGTATGAGGAAATCAAGGGGCTTTATAATTGAACATCTGTATTATTAAATGTTTCCATTTTAAAAACAGGTAATTTATTTTCAAGATAATCTGTCTTATTTTCGGTCTAAACTTTTTAATAAAATGTGTTTCTTTCAATTTTCCTCAATACAATTGTTGTAACTTAAAGTACGTTTTGTTCTAGTTAGTGAAGAGGTACTCACATGATGGTCTCCTTTCTCCAGGAAGTGATTTTTTATACAAGGCTTAACTGTCTAGATCCTTCTTATTACACATGATTCAGTGTTTCCAATTCCTGATTACTTGATCGTGTGTTTATCAAAGTTGAAACAACTTTAGACCATGCCAGATGGTAACACTGGAGGTGTAACAAGCTAGGTTTCTCTGCCACAAGTGCTCTAATTTAGCTAAAAGTAAAAATAGATTAGCCGAAAATCTGTCATTGCCTTCCTTTGTGTGTGTATACATGTATATATGTGACAAAACTAAAATTCCTTGGGTTATTTTTATTCAGGACATTTCTCTTTATTTAGCACTTACAAATGACTTGTATTTTTTTAATACCTCAGATTTTGTCTTATTGGTTGGTATCCTCCACCAATGCAAGGACTTGATGAAAATTGAAAGAGGTTACTTACAGCATAAACCCTCCCTCTGTGCTCTGTGAGTTGGTTCAGCCCTATTTTGCATAAGTTCCTTTTGAGTAGATCCATGTGTGGATGCATAGTACTGAAGACTTACTCTCTTTGCCTGTGTGGATGTATGTCTTGGAGAGAAGCTGTGTGCATTAGCTACAAATAGTAACATTTTCAAAATCAACATGTATTGTGCTTATCCTGTCCCTGGAATGGGCAGCAGTTCTTTGATGTATTACTGCAATGGGAAAACGGTAAGCCTTTTTCTTTGTTCATATAGCTTCTGACTGACTTGTTTAATGGAAAGCTGTGTCGATTAATTGCTTTTTACTAAAACCTTTGAAGTTTTGGCTTTTCCTTTTTTGTAATGTGTTAGATTATAGATTTTTTTTCTTTTCTTTTCTTTTCCTTTTTTTTTTTTTTTTTTTTTTTTTGAGACAGAGTGTTGCTCTGTCGCCCAGGATGGAGTGCAGTGGCACGATCTTGGCTCACTGCAACCTCCGCCTCACGAATTCGAGTGATTCTCCTGCCTCAGCCTCCCTAGTAGCTGGGGTTAGAGGCACCCGGCACAACGCCCGGCTACTTTTTGTATTTTTAATAAAGACAGGGTTTCACCATGTTGGCCAGGCTGATCTCGAACTCCGGACCTCAGGTGATCCACCCACCTCATCCTCCCAAAGTGCTGAGGTTACAGGCGTGAGCCACTGCGCCAGGCCTAGATTGTAGATTTCTTTAGAAGTGGTGTCAGTAAAGTCCTTTGTGCTACATAGGACATAGTTGTTGTTGGCTTTTGTTTTATTTTTAAGATAGTGTAGAAAATAAACTTGAATTTGTGAGTTATTATTAGTCTGATATCTTTACTAACGATGAGCTTGAAAGTACATTTGTTTTTATGTTTTTGTATATTGTAAACAAATCTTTATGTAAAATACATATATACACACATATGTATTGAGAATTATTTGTTGCTTTGTAGATGGAAGGTAAAGATGAAAGTCATCTAGGATATTCATAAAAATAACAAGTATGAAGCTCTGGTAATGATTAGGGAAGCAGTCAGCTAGTAAGGGCCGTATTTCCTGTTTGGAGTTTCAGGTCCAGAGCCTGACTTTTCTGGAATACCATCTGTTTCCAATCAAACTAGAATTTTGACCTTGTGTGGATTCATGAAATAAATCACTATTTTTTAAAAGAATGCATTTATACATTTTCCAAAGAATGCACTGTACTTCTGCTTGATTTATAGGAAGCACATGACTAGGTGTTTTAAAATAATGCTTTTCTGTATTGCTAAACAAAAATTCTATTCTTTAATTACCTAGTATTAATAATATACTTTGTTTCTACAAAAAAAAAATCTGTAGGATTTTTTCCAGAGGATTCTGTGTATTCTAAAAAGAGGGAAAACTCTGAAAGATTTAGTGGGAGCTATCTTTGTAAGATACTTGATAAATATTATTAAAATGTACACTATTGAGTAACAGTGTTGGTTTATGTCAGAAATTCAATATTTTCTTTCTGAATTTTTCAAAAATAATTTTTCCCTCAATTGTCTTAATGAAAATGTTAATGTTTTAAGTTACAGAGAAAATTCAGTTGTTGTCTTTTTTCAAATAGGCCTAAAATTAGACATGTTTGTCTCTTCCCTTTTTATCACTTGGAAATGGTTTAAAGTAGCCTGTGGCTACAACTAGGGTACTGAGAACTAGTAAAAGCACGTTTTCATTCACTGACTGCTTTAGGGAGGACTGTGTGCACTGGGCCAATGTTTGGTTATGAACTTTTCGGTAAACTTTCAAGAAAGATAATAAGCAAGCCAAAATATCTTTAAACTCAGTAAAAAGTGTATGTTCCAGCTGCCCATATAAGCAGAGGTTTGGATAATGTGAGAGGTAGGTTTAGATAGATGAGTGAAATTATTTAATCTTTATATAATTTTCTTGCCTGCTGTCTTTCAAATGTGAAAATAATTTTCTTTTGTGTCTGAAATTAAGTAAAACGGTCTGTGGGTGGGGGTGTGCATGTATAAGTTCAGGACACTGAAACAGAGTGACTCAAAGTACGTTTAGATTTTATTCTTTTGAAAGCACAGATTATTACTTTTCTCTTTGTTCTACATTGGGACGGGGGGTGGAGGGAGCTTTGAAAGTGGTTATTTCCAGTCTTATGGTGGATGGCATAGCTGATATAGTAGAGAAGTGTGGCCTGGAAAAATTGATAGCCTGTGGCTAATACAGGTCAAAGGTGACTTTTACGTTCTGGAAAAATATATGAAGAGATAATATGTTGTCTTAAGTCCTTCAAATCATAAGACCCTGGACTTGTATGATTTTTATTTTTACCCACCTCTAGTTTTTAAAATTATTCACTAGTAATTAGAAATCATTAGTAACATTACTATTTTGTGATGACTTCAGTTTTCTTCAATAAGAAAATCCAAGATTATATAAATGTATCATTTTAGTGTATATTGAGAAATATCTCCCTGTCATTGCGTCAAAGTAAAACTAGCACTTTCATTAACATTTTTAGACTCAATGAAATAAACTTCTTCACTTAAGTTACGGAATTTTAATATACTTCTTGTGAACAGGTTAAATTTAAACTCTTTAGTCTCATTTTATAGATTTATTTTTAAATGATAGAACAAATTAATATTTCAGAATGCTGATAGGTTCACATTGATTCATTTTTAGCATCTCACAGGTTTTATGAGAGTGGCAAACCCTAAGTGGCCCTGGACTTAAACAGAAAGCTTTCTTGCCCTTTTTTCCAGTTTTTATTTTTTAGTTTTCGAGTTGATTTCATATGTTTAAGAGTATTTCGAATCTTTTAATAAAACTCAGCAAACTCTAGAAAAAGACCAAAGAACTTTTTTAATATTGTATTACCTAAAATTATATGGCCAGTATCGTATTGTCAGTTATTTAACAGACTTGGGCATATAGGTGTAGAAAGGAAAAGCCCAAAATGTGAGTGCTATTTTTCCTACTGCCTAAAAAAAGAAGGGCTTAATGTTTTGTATGATGTGTAATTTTTGTGTAGCTATATTCTGTATCATGTTGTAAAGTAATTAAAAACTATTTTGCACCTTATACTGTTTTGTGATTTAAAAAATAGGAGAGAATAATGGATTTCTGAGATTCCTTCTTTATAAAGAACTCTGCCTACATTCAGTTTTCTCATTGATTTAAATAAATTTTTTTCTGTACACAGAAAGTCAGAAAAGTCTTGAGAGCAAAGGAAAGAAAAGTTTTGGGGCAAAAAGGATTCCCATGTCTTTTCTACCTTTAAGATTGTGGACTGCCTTCCTCCATTTTTCTGCTTGTCCTCCATTTTTATTGGTTTTGGACTAAAGACGCTACAGAGTATTCCAGGTATAAAAATTGTCACACAGACATGATGGCCTTTTCAGTGTATGCAGAAATTATTTTAATCTTTTGAAAGCAATACAGAAATCCAAGTTGTAAAACTGAAACTAGAAACCCATTTTGAATATTAAGATTCTTTGAATGGAATCTGGAAAAAACAGAAAGAAACTAACGTGACTGTAAGGGCTGTTTTGTGCCAGGAACTGTGCCGGGACCTTTATCTCATTGAATTTTCACAACCACTCTGTCATTTAGCTGTTACTAGCTCATTTTTTAAATAAGGAAAATGAGGTCCAACCTCACCTAGTTTGTAAGTTCTGAGATCAGAATTGGACCCCAGGTTTATCTTCCAAAAGCAGGTTTTCTCCTTTATATCGTCCAAAGACATGTACATTAGTCTCCATAGCGAAGGACCAAACTGAATTTATCTTAATTACTCATTTGCATTAAAATATACTACAGTGGATCCAATGTGTATTTGGATATATAAAAATATATATGTATATATATATATATATACACTACATTGGAAAGAAAATGTAACAGGGAAAAATACGAGGCCATTCTTACAAATCACTTTGCATGTATGATTAGAGTAACAATTTCATGAATATTAATTGATGTGGCTAGTCAAGAAAATTTTTATCAGTTTTTTAAGAATTTAAAATTAAAACTTTCAGATACATTTCGGCAAGTCTCCTCTTCTAATAGAATTATACTGAAAATTGGTTTACCTATGGGTTTGGCACCTGCTTACCAATGAATTTTTTTAAATAAGAATCAGAGTAACAAGTAAGTAAAATTACATTGTAAATACTTATAGGACTTATTTTTAAAATAAACATTTTATACAGCTGCATTTCTGTTCTGTTGGGGTATTTATTACTAGTTAACATGAGAGGAGAAAATACAATTAAATTAATTCAAATTTCCAGACTGTACATGGGCGCAATAGAGTTAAATCTTAACATTTTTATCATAAGGAAAATATGAAGTCATTTTTAAAATCTCTTAATATAAAATGCTAACGTCAGTGAATGACAAGGACTTCACATAAACCTACTTCACATTTTTCTCCTTTACAAAAATATCTGAGACTATAGTGTATGAGCCCAAGAAAGTTTTCTTCTCTTGATTCAAGTGAGTACAGTTACTAATGAGTTAAAACTAGCTCTTGCTACAGTTTTACATAAAGAGGGTCTGTTGTCAGTGGTCAACTTTATAAATGTTTTTGAGAGAAATTCATGTCCCTTTCTACTTGTATATCAGAGGGGATCAGGTTCAATATTGTTGAACCTAAATTTTTTTTTAAATGCAGGTAGGTAACATGTCAGCCATTGATTTGTTAAGTATATTATCCTAGCAAACAAGTTTTCAAACTCTGTTTCTTAGAAATTCCATAATTCAAGAAAAACATTGAGACTATTAGAAAAATGATAGCACTTACTATAGAAAATCAGTTATGTGTTCAGTAATGTTAATTTAAGATTAACTAAAATGTGCTTGATTTGCTTAGAAAACCAGTGATATGCCCAGTTGATTTAAGATTAATTTAAATGTGCTCATTTTACCTAAGAAGGAATTTTTCTCACAGTTGAAAACCAGTAATATTCCACTCTTTGTTACACAGTGGGAGTAGCAATTGATTTTAAAATGCTTTGTACTGAAAGCTACATTTCATTTTTCTTATTGTTGTTAGGAAAGGAATTTTGTTATATTTTCCCTGGAAATTTTTGGAAAGAGATATTGGTCCTTTTACTAGGAAACTGTTGAAAACATAAATACATATTTATCCCTTTTACAGAATTTCAAGTTGTTTTTTAACAGGCCAGTTAGGTAAAAAGAATCTTTTGTAGAGATGGCTTGTATGTGCCTGAGTCAGTCTTTGTACTTCAGATGTTTCGCCTTATAATACCTGTGGTTTCACTTCTTGTGGTATGTTTACTGGAACTATCTAAATATTTTCCCCCTCCGACTTGAAATTACCCTTAAAAACTCTAGTAGCAGATTGGATTTTATGGCAGAATTTGCTGTTTTGTGTAATATGAAAATATTTATCAAATTCGTCATTTGTTGAAATATTCTTCGATATTAAGGAATTGGTAAATTAGACTGTCATTTTAATATTTACCTAGATATTTAGGTTTCCTTTGGGAGTACATTGTTTAAATTTTGATTAGAAAAGGAACAAGGAAAGTGAGAAGGCCTAAGTTTCAGAAATGTTTAAATGTTGTCATTTAGATTAAGGATATATGCTTTTTATCTGAGGACATATATGAGATCAGTATTCATACAGAGTAACAGAGCCAAATGATCAGAAGTGTGTAGGAAATGATTTTTGGCAAATGTCTTTAATTTCCTCTGATATCTTCCTAGCCCTCTTATACAAATGGGTATAGTTATTAAAGCAACATTTTATTTACTCTTTTGAAGACAGCCTCTTTTTACTAAATTCTTATCCCACAAAATTGAGAGAGAAGTTGATTATATATATTACTGTGTAGAACTTTCGTAGATTGTTCAGTTTAAATTAATAATTTAAACACTAAAAGTCTTATGATTACCTAGTTTTGTGAGTGCTGACTCTTAAGTGTACATATTCTTAAAATTATAGGCCTAGAGTCTTGATTACTGTTTCTTGATACAGGGTTTGACATGGATTGGGGTATTCTTTTATAAATGTTTCATTGACCCCCGTTTTTTCTTCAAGTTTTAGGTACGTAGCTAGATCTTGTAAAGTTTTTGTTGTTTAATACTGAATGTAATTATATAAGAGACCAGATAAAGTAAGTGGATATTCCTGAATATATCATATTTTTGTTTTAAAATTATCATGTCAGGGTAAGTTAGGCAAATAATTTTGTTATGTTTTGTTATTTTGGTAAATTGATGTAAATTAGCGTGAATATAATTTCTGTTATTGGCATAGACCTTTCACATATTTGAGGCCCACATTAGTGTGTGTTAGTGTTTAATGATACTGAACATATTGGAACTTACAGAGAACTGCTATTCAAACCATCTTGACAGAAGATCTAATAGAAGCCCAAACATAACGAAATTTTTGTAATTAGTTCTGTGTTGGACCATGTTCAGAAAAGTAGATAACCTTCTCCATACTTTCTTATTCCAAAATAGGTGAAGGTGTTGTCAAAATGTTTTAGAACTGACTTTGGTTTTCATAGGCCTTGGAGCTTATAGGAAATCTAGAATATATTTCAGAATAATTTATGCAGTCTTAAACTGCTGGGTAAGAAGGATCTAAATCTGCCTTGTTCAGTATAGTAACCAGTAGCCACAGATGGGATTTAAATTAATTAAAATAAAATTTAAAATTAAGTTTCTCAGTTGCACTATTCACATTTCAAGTGTTCAGTAGTCATATGATTCATAGCTACTGTATTGTACAGCATAGATACATAACATTTCCATCATCACAGAAACCTCTATTGTACAGTACTCATATAAAGCATTCTTCTCATTTTCTGTGGAAGGATATCTCAATTAGGATATATAGCTATTCTCACATACTAAAGAAAATTTTCATCTCTTCATCATTTTGGACCTTAAAAAATAGCAGCCACCACACAGGCTGTGGATCTATTTTTTTTAAATATTGGTAGTCACTTTAACTCTGTCGTATCACTGAATGAAACTAGATAAAAAAGACAAACTATCTTCCTTAGCAAAAACCTCTGCTTCTTTGCATTTTTTTGTCAGTAACTATCAGAAAGTCATTACACCTCCCTGCCTCACAGCAATGTTTCCAGTATTAGTTACAGGAAAGACGTACTGAAATCAGGAGCACAGTCCACAGCTCCAGCTTCTAGAGCTGAACAGAGTATATGCCCTGAATTTGGGGTTATCCATATAACTAAACTGAATCGTCCGAGCAGGAAAAAAGGGATCTGTCTATGCCAGTTTGACTCAAATTAGTTGTATGAACTAAAACATATCAAGCATAATTGTGTAATCACTGTAAATAGTAACTGTAAAGATTCGTCCCTAAAGTATGCTATCCCTTTTTAAAAGTTGCTTTAGTGAGTACGATGAGGACATTCAAAATATTATTAATGTGGGTTTATTCTTTTCAACAGACTTAATAATGAGAGGGAGGTATCTGTTAGATTTTCAGTTCTATCCTTTCAGGTTAGAACTGTCTGTTCACCCACATTCAAAATTTCTCTTAGCGCCATTCTTAGAGGGGAAACCAATGCTTGGGAAACGAGTTAGTCCCATGAGAGCTACTGCGAGCTTGGCATTCTGAAAAGGAGGATAGAATTCTAAAGAAAATGTCTACCACATTTTAATAGAACATCTTAAATTACTTAATTTTACCCTTTTTCTATTCTCTTTAAAACAGTTTAACTCCTGGTAGATTTTAATAATCATAAAGCATACCTATTCCTTTCTCTTAATTTTAAGATTGATTGTCATGGTACAAAATCATCCTTCAGATTTAAACGAGTGATTAGATCATTAACTAGGGGGAAACTGGCGTCTATGTTCAGGTGATCAGATGACATAAGCAGTCTGGTTTTAATTTGTAGCCAGTACTGATTGTAACTAAGAGAGACTTGCTCTTTTCGTGGAAGTGGGTGACCGTTTCCCTACATCTGGAGTTAATAGTCTTTGAGACCACATCAGTTGTGCTTTGCCGCAAGAAGTCTTTGATCTGAAAAATCGAGACTGGCACAACTGCTGCTTCATCACATTGCATCTGTGTTTTTGCAAGCTATAGTTAAGATACCAAAAGTAAAGTTATTTAGCCTGTATTAGAAATGCTGGTAAATGTACCTCTTTGAAAGTCACATATTTCAAAACATTCTTAGGATAAAAATTTTGAACTTGTGTTAGTACAGAAACAATATAGTAGATGTTTCTTTGGCATTTTCATTTATAAGGTCTGTTCTTTAAAAGTCCATTGTTTTCAAAGTCTGTTTGAAAGGACTAGCATTCAAAACAAACTTTACCTCTAAAACGTGCCATTTTCTCCATACAGCTTCAAAATTTTTGAGTGAGGGAAGGCAAGTCCCCTTCTCTAGTTTGTGTGGTTTATCTTAGTTTTCTTGCTTTCCATGACAGCCATCAATAAACCATTATCCGATCAGAGTATTTTTTTTTTTTTATTTAACAGCAATTTGTAAATCAGTAAAGTTCATTCTTTTACTTCCTTTTGTAATGGTAACCATTTTCAAAATTTAAAAGTGTGAGTATATTAATTTGTGAAATACAGTGAATTGAATGGGAATAAGGATAAAGAAACACAAATTGACAAATTATGTAGAAATTTAAACTGACAAATTATGTGCTTTTTTGTGTGTGAAATAACCTATCAGATTTGGAGCTTTTTCGTAATTATCAAGTATGAGATTCTTATATACTGTTTCAGTCTATAACGTGGATAGAATTAGATTATTTTATATTTCATACTTATATATCAAGGATGATGTGTATAGTAATTACACATTTGTGATAAAAAGCTTATGTTCGGGTGCTGTCTTCTAAAATTGATTCTCTTTGTATTTTCTGCCTAGGTCTATGGATTAATTCTGTTTCTTGGTTGTTCGTGGTTTTAGCTTAGCTTGAAGAAATGTATACAGAAGGGACAGATGACTTCTAGCTAGGGCTAAGTTTAGAAGATGAAACTTGATTAAAAGAAAATAGTCCGAAGTTCCTTTCCTGAAAACTTTATCTGCCTGTCAGCCTGTACAGTACATTGCAGACACATTTGTATATACTGTTATTTTATTTCAACACAATAATTTGTGAAATAGCTTTAAACCAGAAAAGTATGTTTAGTATGTATAATGACCCAACTATTTTATCTGCCATATTCCCCAAACTAGAGGATGCTTCTAGATAATTCTTAGGAATATACTGTATTTTGTCCAAGATGTCTCAGGTACCATAGATGTGTCTTTTTATCTCTGGGATGTGAAAAGTAGGAACAAACCTGAATGGCAATCCATTAAGACAAAAAATCACCTGTGATAGTGTTTTCAGGACTAGCAAGAGGAGTAAAGATTGACTCTGCAATCTTTTATTTAGGACAGGCTGTATATATAACTAGGCTCGTGTCAGACAAAAACTGTAAGGAACAGCATTTGAGTATTGAACAGGTAATATTTAGCAATGTAATTGCTCCTACTAGAATGAAAGATGATACTATTAGCTAATACTTATTGCCTGCATACTTTGTACAAGGCACTGTACTAAACATTTTATATATAATCTCATCTGATCTGCTCATCAGTCTCCTCATGCAGGTGTGTTAACACCATTTTACAAAAGAGGGAGTTGAGTTTTGGGAAAGTTAGGGTAATTTGCAAGGGGTCTTTACAATTAATACCTCCAAGAAAGAATAAATTAATATAATTGTCAGTTTATGTAAATAAAAAATTGGGATCCCATTTTAATCTTGGTGTGCTTCCTTAACTCTTTTTCTATTAGTGTAGAGAAATACATGCTTGAGGTAAAATATCAAATTATGTAGAACATAAAAGTCCTCCTTCCCAATTCGAAGTCCAAAGATGTAACCGTTGTTAGGTTTCTTGTGTGTAATTCTAGAAGTTTTCTATGCTTATGTAAACAAATAGGTGATTTTTAAAATACATACTTCCATAATTTTAATGTTAGTCTCTTTCAATCAGCACTTAAAATTTTTATTTTGCTGAATTTAATGGATGTATCATTTTAAACTAAAACAAAATAGTTTGTTTCACACACTGCTCACAATATACCTTTCCCTTCTTCCTGACTCCTGGTTTACCTTTATAGACTGTATATCGCTTTAAATATTATTTGTTTTCCACCTTTGTTTCAGTAGTTATGAGACTATTTTAATAGATCACATTTTGATCATTAAGGTTATTTGGCTGCCCATTTAGTTTTGTAGAGAAATACATATGTTAGCCATTTGCTAATTCAAAATGTTTCTAGTTAGCTTATCTAAAGCAAGGGTTTATCAAAGGAAATTAATACTACTCTAACAAATTAAATGAGATTTTTTTAAAGCTTTGCCAGACTTGAAAGTGTATTTGAAATGTTTTTTTAATTTATTTGCTAACTCTACCAAGTTAAGGAAGTTCCTGAACAATTGTGTTATGCCTTTGATAGTTACTTTTTAATTGTAACAAAGATACCAACATTTAATCAATCTCATTTTGATTTTATTTGATGAATCTTATAAGTGAAAAGAATGAATTTTATGAACCCAAATTTTATTTCATGCTGTATTCAAAGAACATTTGTTCGGTCCATCAGATTTTGAATCATGAGCCTATATGAGGTTGTGTTTGGTAAGCCAAGTTAACACTTATTCAGTCACTTGGTGTTACTGTCGTAGCAAGATGCATTACAGAGATATTTGGATTAGTATTTTTCTCTAATAACCAGCTCAAAAAAACGTCGATGGTATTTAAGTTTGATATTATTTGGATTTAGGCAGTATTCTTTTCATTTGTGGTAGCCCTTCATAAAAATTAGATAGGCCTTTGTAAGCCCCTTATAGCATATAGAATTCATTTTACATAAGTAATGTGATAGTCATTTACATTTTAATTAAATTTACTGTTTAATTTTAAGGTATATGCACCATCCCCAAATTCAGATGATTTCAACCGTGAATCTCCTAGTTATCCATCTCCTAAGCCACCAACCAGTATGTTTGCTAGCACTTTCTTTATGCAAGGTAAGTACTACCAAACAGTTGCCCAATACTACTGCAGTCATCTGTGTATCAGCCAGTATTTTAAAGTATTAAGAAAGAGAATACCTATAGAGGAATTCAGGCCTATTTAGATACTTTTATTGGCTAAAGTAAATTAAAATTTAGCTTTATAATTTTCCAGTGCTGTTTATTGCTGAGTGCAATTTAATTGAATTATCTGGCAAACCTTTGGAGTGCTGGTCCAGTAATAATTGAATTTATAAGGTCTTAAAAAAAAAAAGAATAGAACTGTTCTTGTTCATTTTAGAATTTAAATGTATGAAAGCTGTCAACTCTAGTTTCTTGTTTAATTTATGGATTCATATCATACCTAGAATTACAAATATAAAAAAAGGCTGAATATCAGAACAGTAAGACTTGTCAAGAGAAAAAGTATTGCAGTTTTTTTAATTCATGTCTAGCAAATCATTTTTATTTGGTTTCCTGTGGTTTTGGACTATGAGAAGCAAATATATGGGAGCAATAAATTATTACATAAATGGTTCCTTGACTTTCAATTGTTGAGTGAAGTCATTGCTGACACATTTCGTTTGAAAGCTAACTATGATATGGTAATTATCAATTACTTACTTTTACTATTAGAGAAACTTTTTAATTCCATGATTTCAAAGTATTTGGTATAATGCACATTGCATGTTATAGATTTATAACTTTCTGTTTATTTACAAGTATACCGTTTAACTAAAAATAAATCTAGCCTATCCCCAAATTTGGAATTTTTATTATCTTTCTTGATAAGAATTTAGATCTTCTGAAGATTTTTATAATGGCCTGCCTATTACAGCTAGAATACTTTTTTTCTAACTAAAGTGTTTATTTCTTCCTTTTAAATAGTAATTTTACTGTTTAGAGGGAAGAAAACTGGGTAGAAGTCTAGGTTGGAAATGGGAGGAAAAATACCTGGAGGGTACCCCTTGAATTTTTGTAAGCATCATTGAAATACAAGAAAAAATTTAGCTAAGGAAAATTTTATATTTCTCTTTTTGTCTTAGATGGGACCCACAATTCTTCTGACCTTTGGAGTTCATCAAATGGGATGAGCCAGCCTGGTTTTGGTGGAATTCTGGGGACCTCCACTTCCCACATGTCTCAAAGTAGTTATGGCAGCCTTCATTCACATGACCGCTTGGTAGGCTATGACACATGACTAGGGTACAGCAACGCTTTGTCCTCGCTTTTGTTTCACTTTGGATTCCAAGTGTAAAGTCTGATTCTGCCAGTACTTCTGAAATTTGAAGTACTTCAAGGCTTGCTGCATTTACCGTGCCTTTTATAAAAGTAAATGACAGTAGTAGCTCTCTTTAGCTGCTAACTCGTAAGTGCTTTTCTTGACCTGTTATCATAGTTGTCCATTATATGTACTTATTATTCAGAAAAGATACTTAATAGATCATATCTCTTTCCCCTCCTCATCTAGAGTTATCCTCCACACTCAGTTTCACCAACAGACATAAACACGAGTCTTCCACCAATGTCCAGCTTTCACCGCAGCAGTACCACCAGTTCACCTTACGTTGCTGCCTCACACACTCCTCCCATCAATGGATCAGATAGCATTCTAGGTGAGCTTTTGCAGTTGGCAAAACTTCCTAAAACCTACTTTGGGGATTTTCAGTGACCCCTCACCATCTTTTTATATATATATTTGGGGTTTTGTTTTGTTTTGTTGAGACAGAGTCTTTGTCAGTGGGCTAGAATGCAGTGGTACAATCATGGTTTCCTGCAGCCTCAACCTCTGATCCTCCTTCCTCTGCCTCCCCAGTAGCTGGGACTACAGGCATGGACCACCATACTCAGCTAATTTTTTCACTTTTTGTTGAGACAGGGTCTCATTATGTGGCCAGGGGTGTTCTCAAACTCCTGGCCTCAAGCGATCCTTCCACCTCAGCCTCCCAAAATGCTAGCATTATAGACATGACCCACCACACACGTGTGGCTCCTGTTTGTTGTTTTTTTTTCTCCCTCCCTCCCTCCCTCCCTCCTTCCTTCCTTCCTTCCTTCCTTCCTTCCTTCCTTCCTTATTCTTTCTCTCTCTCTTTTCTTTGTTTTTCTTTCTCTCTCTGCTGTCTTTCTTTCTGTCTCTCAGCTCTCTCATTCTGTGGCTGCAGTGTCCACCTCCAGGCTCACGTCATCCCCCAACTTCAGCTTCCCAAGTAGCTGGGACTACAGGCACATATCACCATGCCTGGCTGATTTTCCATTTTTAGCAGAGATGGGGGTTTCTCCATGTTTCTCAGGCTAGTCTTGAACTCCTAGACTCCAGTGATCCACCTGCCTCAGCCTCCCGAAGAGCTGGGATTACAGGCATGAGCTACCACACCTGCCTTGGCCCCCTCTTTCAATATATCTTTTGTGTTGAATTTAAAAATGAAAGGCAGGAAGACAAGAAGCTTTTTTATTTTCATCAATATGGAGACTGGTAAGAAACTCATTTTTAGTTTATTATTAATAAGTACAACACATGCAGAGTATTTCCTAGTTTATTGTAACAGATATGAGATGACAATAGAGAACACCCTTAAAATAATGCAGAGTGCTAAAATAGCATTCTTGCTGCTAACATTCTTAATTCGTTTCTCTGTAAAATATCTAGGAACCAGAGGGAATGCTGCTGGAAGCTCACAGACAGGTGATGCACTTGGAAAGGCTTTGGCATCTGTGAGTATTGATTTTTCACGTTCTGCTGAATGAATTTTACACTGCTGAATACAGTGATTAGATCTGGTAGGTGATACGTGTCTAAAGAGTATAGATGTAACAAGATCAGTTTCATTACACATTTAGAGTTATTCTATGTTTGTATTGACACTTGTCCTTAAATGCTGTGCCTATGGTATAGCAAATGCTGATAAGAGGAAAAAGAAGCCATCTAAAACACAAACTCGAAGATTAATCATCAAATCTGTTTCTTCTAAATACATACTTAGTAAGTGACCCATTAAAATAAGTCAAGTGGAACCACAAAAGATAACTCAGTATTCTGATCCAGAGGGTGAAATGCCTTTATGAGAAGGTTTTCCCAAGATCAGCAGCATTTTATGTACTGTATGTTGTTGTTGTTGTTTTAAGTCACTTGCACCTGATTTACTCAAGGGATAGGAAATGAGAGCCTTCTTTCCAAAAAAGCCACATTCATTGAAGGATTCATGCTAAAATGAGTAAAGCTGATTAGAAGGAATCTGATAGTATTTTCTTGAGCAACTAGTTTACATACATCACATCAGGACATTAATATCAAAGCAATGATTATGTTTTAGTATCTGATTCTTAAGACATTAAGATTAAGATTAAAAACTCTTCTTTGGGAATGCTAAAGCTAGAAGGGAGAGCATTTGTCAGTAAATCTGTAGAATTTTTGTAACAATTTCAAATCTAATTATTAAAAAGACGCACTTGTACTTTGCAGTTCCTAACATTTTACTTTAGATGATTTTTTTCTTTCTTTTTTTCTAAGCACTATGCTTCTTAGAATTCCCACAGAATTGTCTTTTATTTTCTGTGAAGTGCAATTAACTGTCATATACATTTGTTGCCATTCATGGTGAATGTAGAACACGTTAATACCTGAGTGGTCGGAAGCAGCTGTTGAACATTTAAGGAGATAAACCTCTTTGTATATTGTTTAAGTAAATAAACTTCTCTACAGCTGAGTGCTAGCTTGTTGGAAAATGAAGCCAAGTCACACTCATCTGCTACATAGTAGAGTCCCACAGAATGTGGAGCTCAGTGAATGTTTGTTGAATTCCGTCTTGGATCATATAATGATAATAACAAAACCCACACAATTTATCAGCTATAATTTGAGTGCTTACTAGGTACTAGGCCCTATACGTCCAGGAAGTGCAATGCTAATGGTAACTGTCTTACAGGGTATTGATGAGAATGAAAGAAAAATGCCTCAGCCTTTTCTGGGCTTCCTGCCACCTGATGAAAATGACCTATATAGGAAGAAAATTTTATTCTTTACTAAATCTGAGAAGTCCCCAGGCAATTTTATTCTATTCTGTATTTAATCTGAGAAGTCAATATGGCAATCCGATTAGCTTGCCATATTCCTTCTCCTGATTCTGGAAGAATCCAGTAACACATATTTCACATGTAAGAAGACAAATAACATTTGAACTTTCAGTGCTAGATAATTTTTAAAAATATAACTTTGATTTGGGGGACTTTTTTCTTAAAGCTCATTTGTTTATTTTATTAAAGAAAAATTTCTATCAGGGAACCTTGGCATATAGACAGGCAAGAACTTGTGATGTTCTCTGTGGCCCTTCATTCACATCCTTGAGTATCTTCCCATAATATGAACAGCATAGTAGCCAGCCCGAAATGGCATTTGGAGAAGAATACTCAAATTCACTGAATGGAATCCAGTGAAGAAATGTTCAATCTAGTTAGTGGGTGGGCTTTGGTTGTCATGGAAACTCAGCTCTGTCTTCCTGTGTTGTTACTACGCAGGAGCAGCCAGGTCATTCCATAAATCATTTCTGTCATAGCTGACGGTGATGCATTCCATCTGCTCCATCACTGCATGCCATAGTCTGCACATTTCAAATCCTTTCCTTCAGTCCATCTGCTTCCCCACTTCCCAGCCAGACACCTCCCCAAATACGTTCTTTTTCTAACTTTCCTTACAGACTCAGATTCACTTTAATATGTGTTCAGTGCACTTAAAATGTACTGAAAAAGAAAAACATTACATTATCTGGGGATAGGAAGGATTAGAAGAGATGAGAAGAAGGAACTTAATGAGGATTACGTTTGAGTCTGACATGCGTATCAGAATTTTATGTCAGGTATTGTAGATCTTTTGAAATGGTGACTATGACTATTTTAAAATTCTAAGTTTTTTAGAATGTGACTTTTTAATATAGTATCGAGTTTTAGATGGGGAAACACTATGCTATTGTCATTAAAAAAAAATTCTGTTTCCGCAGTTGTCTGTTATATGTCTTAAAAGATCTTTCATGTTGAGCAACATCAGAGAGTACAACCTTTGTTCTTCAGTTTAGGTATTAAAGAGCACACAGAATACTGTGTGATTAAACATGTAAGGCCAGATAATGCATTTGCAAAGGTTCCTTTATTTTAGGTTTAAGCCTGGATAATTGTGGTCTTAATCTCGGGATAGCAAGAAAGAGAATTGTACATGAGAGTATTTACACAAGTTCCCAAAGCCCTGTGGATTATGCATTAGTTTAGATTAAAAAAAAACTAGGGTAGATAGAAGGAAAGGAAAATCTGGGTATTCATGCCATTTCTAATGTGTTTCCCTGAACATTTGCCAGACAATAACCCTTTAAGATTGTGCCCGTGGAGAGTTATATAGAGGAAGAAACATCTGGTTTATTTCAGTGCCTAATACCATATCAAAACACTTGGTCTTTAATTTAGAGGAGATCAAACAAGAAGACTGTTTAACTTTGTTGATTATATCAGACTTCTTTGTGATAATTTATGTTTTGATTTCTACCTCAGAGCAAGGGAAAAAGTGAGAGAGAGAGAGAGAGAGAGAGAGAGAGAGAGAGTGTGTGTGTGTGTGTCTGTGTGTGTCTGTGTGTGTGTCTGTGTGTTTTAATCTGCATCGTTAAATGGTCAGTAGTCTTTAACAAAAGAAAATTCAGGGAAGTTGATGTTTAAGAGTAATTCATAAAATAACTTTCTTTGTTCCTTAGACTCAATA
The DNA here is from genome assembly GCA_031835075.1 of Saguinus oedipus. Taxonomy (NCBI): domain Eukaryota; kingdom Metazoa; phylum Chordata; class Mammalia; order Primates; family Cebidae; genus Saguinus; species Saguinus oedipus. The sequence continues at coordinate 1,379,796 of CM063176.1, forward strand.
ACATTAGCATAATAAAGATTAACTGAAATGTGCACTGTAGTGTTTAAAAAATTGGGCTCACAGTTCTGGGGTTGGGCTCGGGAGCACTCCATTGTTTCTTTTTTGTCCAAAACCCTTTTCATTAGCCTCTGGCTTACTGGCACCCTGCTGATTGGAATAGACCATGACTGATAGGAGGAGGAGTCTCATTTGTTGGAGTAAAATGAGGCATATTACCGTTTAAGCCTGGCAGAAGGTATTGGGAGTTATTCATTATTGGTCATTTAACAGTATGAGAACCATGGATGGCATGCAGAATGAGTTCTTACTTTGTTTAGGCTCTAGACTCTAAACACTCCTATCCTCATTTTTTTTATGTGACTCACTTTTTTCTTCTTTTTATTTTTACCTTCAAACGTCAGTGTTTGAGTTCTTCTAAGGCCAGGAAGTAGGAAAACAAATATATTCCTGATTTAGAATACTCTACCAAAGAAAGCCTGTGTTTAGAACTTAAAGTAGCACAATTTCTATAAAATAAGTATGATTTGTTTGTGATTTGGTAATAAAATAAAAACTCAGAGATAAAGCTTAGTGAAATGACCTGTGATCCAAAAGACTGTTATCATAGTTTTCAGATGTTGTGTTGTTCCTCCTCTCCCACCATACACATTCTTTTTATGAAAGTAAAAGTAAATTTAAAAAAATAAAGTCCTGTAACTTGCAGGGCTATCTGTAAATTTAGGAGAAGTGCTGATAACCGTTCTTTCTGTCATCACTTTAATTGGCAAAGTAGAACCAATGAATGTGATGGATGAGTGGAAAAAGTGGCTTTTATTATATAAATGGAGAAGCTGCTTTTGGAAAAAATACCAGAAATGGTATGTTTTTATACTTGATATGTTTTTGGTGCTGCTTCTGTTTACACAGTGATTTTTTTCTTTTAAGTTCACACCAATTTTACATACAGAATTGGGGCATTTCACTAAGTCATTTAAAGATAGTGCACTTTTATGACGCTGAACTATAACCTCTTCCTTCCTTGATATAAAGGGGCTTTCACCAGTGTTGACATGATTAGGGATTGGCTTAACTCTAAGGACAGAGTTTTCTGTGAAAATTCAGATTATTGTCCATTTCTCCCTCCAAAGCCCACACCCACCACCTAACAATGTGATATGGACAGCCTAGTACATCATCACCGATTCCCAGAATAGTGAATCCTCGCCATGTGATTGTTCTCAAAGCTTATGCCATAAAACTGATTTGAAATTACATCATATTTGTAACAAGCTCTTTTGTCTTTGGTGTTTCTGTTACTGACCCACATTGCCTAAAGACCAAGATAAATACTACCATTTATTGAGCCCTGTTTTATATCAGTTAGTGTTATAGCAAATTTTAGTTGTGGTTTAATCACTCAAATTAAAAATAAATATATTAGGCACCTTCTTGTACAAGATACTGGCATGCAATAATGGATTCCATGTTGACCAGTATACATTTTCTGCCTTTTAATTGCTTATAGTCAAGGAGAGAAGACAGATATACAAATAATGATACCATAGAACAGTGTGAAGTAAAAGACCAAAGAGAAGTTCAGATTCTTTTCTTAAAGTATAAGGAAGGTGAAAATGTGTAAATGGGGAAGTGACATTGGAGCTGAGCTTTGATATGTAGAATCCATCTGGGGGAGGCTAAGCAACAAGCATTGTGAAAGGAGGACAAGCTGTGTTAAGAAAATGAAAAAAATATTTTGTTTGGATACTGGGGTATGTAGAAGATCATAAGGGCCAGGCACCACCGCGCCTGTAATTCCAGCGTTTTGGGAGGCTGAGGTGGGCGGATCACCTGAGGTCAGGAGTTGGAGACCAGCCTGACCAACATGGAGAAACTCCGTATCTACTAAAAATACAAAATCAGCTGAGCGTGGTGGCACATGCCTGTAATCTCAGCTACTTGGGAGGCTGAGGCAGGAGAATCAATTGAACCCAAGGAGCGGAGGTTGCAGTGAGCCAAGATTGTGCCATTGCACTCCAGCCTGGGCAACAGGAGTCAAACTCTGTCTCAAAAAAGAAAAAAAAAAAATACAAAAATGAGCTGGGTGTGGTGGCACACACCTGTAATCCCAGCTACTTGGGAGGCTGACGCAGTTGAATTGCCTGAACTGGGGAGATGGAGGTTGCAGTGAGCTGAGATCTTGATACTACACTCCAGCCTGGGCAACAGAGCAAGACTCCGTCTCAAAAAAAAAAAAAAAAGTTTTTGAGGAGAGTAGGCAATTATATATAGGATGGAAACAGAGAGGAGTAACTAGAAATATAAACCTTAAGTAGTCCAGCCACATGTTTGAGTAAAGATTTAAAGTGGTGTCATGGCAGTGGTTATGACATTTGCCTGTCCCAGACGCATTAGAGAATTGTCCGTATTGGTATCTGCAGAGGAGAGGAGGAGAGAGTAGTTATGGTGTCCCTAAGTATGGTGTTACAAACCAACGCAGAAGAGACAGAGAGAAGGATGGGTACCTGCAGGTGGTGATAATAAAATTTGGGTTTGGACATACTGAGCTTGAGATGAAGAAAAGAGTATGTCCAGATAGAAAAATCTAGCATCCAGTTTGACAGAAGAGATACCAATGTAGCAGTCATTCACCTGGATGCAATAGTTGATATTTGACGAAGAATACTATTACCAAGAGATAAAGCACAGGTAAATGAAATAAAACTGAGACTAGAACTCTGGGGAAACCTGTATGAAGGGACATGGAAGAGTAAAATAGAGATGGATCCTGGGGGCCAGGTGCGGTGGCTCATACCTATAATCCCAGCACTTTGGGAGGCCAAGGCGGGTGGATCACGAGGTCAAGAGATCAAGACCATCCTGGTCAACATGGTGAAACCCCATCTCTGCTAAAAATACAAAAAAAAAAAATTAGCTGGGCATGGTGGCGCGTGCCTGTAATCCCAGCTACTCAGGAGGCTGAGGTGGGAGAATTGCTTGAACCCAGGAGGCGGAGGTTGCGGTGAGCCGAGATTGCAAGAGCGAAACTCCGTCTCAAAAACAAACAAAAAGACATGGACCCTAGGGACCTTACCAAATGCAAGGACTGAAAAGTATCACTTAAATGAAAATTCCTAGCAAGGATTATGTCATTCATTCTTAACAATAACTGTATATCTGTGTACTGAACCTCACCATTTATCTGCACTGTTGTGGAGTCTGAAGCTACATTAATCAAACTCCTTGTTCTTCTGGGGCTTACATTTTACTAGGAGAAAGGATAAGAAACAGGTAACAAGTGAACAAATTTAGATGATTAGAAATACAGTGTAAGCACTATGGAGAATACAAAAACAGGAGGACGTGACAGAAAATGCTGTTTCATGAATTGGGCTCGTTTATAATAATCACAGCTTTGCATAGAACTGAAGATTTCTCACTCATCCATCCACCATCAGTGTTATCAAACTCTCCCCCCCTTACCAGTATTGTAGTCAAGACACATTTCATAAAAATGAGTATCAGTTGCTCATAAACGATGTAATTATTTAAGTTGTGAACATAAGAAATGGTAGTTTACAGTGATGCAGACTTATGTTGAGGGCCAGGTGCAATGGGTCAGACCTGTAATCTCAGCACCTTGGGAGGCCAAAGCCGGCAGATCGCTTGAGCCTGGGAGTTCAAGACCAGCCTGGGCAACATAGCAGAACCCCATCTCTCCAAAAAAAAAAAAAAAATACAAAAATGTTTGGTGTGGTGGTGAGGGCTTGTAGTCCCAGCTTCTTGGGAAGTCCAGGTGGGAGGATGGCTTGAGCCCAGGAAGTTGAGGATGCAGTGAGCAGTGATTGCACCACTGCACTCCAGCCTGGGTGACAAAGCAAAATCCTGTCTCAAAAGAAAAGAGAGGAAAAAAAAGAAAAAGTACGTTGAAACATGTTTTTGTGGAAGTTTGGTGGCCTTCCTTATGTGGTTGAAATAAATCAATGTATGTGTAGAAAGCCACTAAGAACAAAAATGTACCTTTCTAAGCTAATTTTCCCATATGTCCTATGAATGTTTGAAAAGGTAATAACTTTAACAACTTAAAGACCAGTATTGATTTTTGGGGGGCAGTGGGATGGAGTCTTACTCTGTTACCCAGGCTGGGGTGCAGTGGCTTGATCTCAGCTCACTGCAACCTCTGCCTCCTGGGTTCAAGCGATTCTCCTGCCTTAGACCCTATACATAGCTGGGATTACAGGCATGCACCACCACGGCTAGTTTTTGTGTTTTTAGTAGAGATGGATTCACCATGTTGGCCAGGCTGGTCAACTCCTGACCTTCGGTGATCCACTTGCCTTAGACACCGAAAGTGCTGGGATGACAGGTGTGAGCCACTGTGCCCAGCCTAATATTGATGTTACACTACCTCTTTGTTACTAGATTCTCAAAAATTGTTTTGAACTCTTTTCCATAGCTTTACTTTTCCAAAATAGCTTTCTAAATAGAATATACAGAGTCTGGATCCTGACAGTTAGAGATAGTTCACGTTTAAAAGCATTTACAATTATAATTCACTAACATTATACAAATTGGCATATTTTATTTGAATTGGATGTGTCCATTTGTAGTCAAAGGAAGGTAGACTTTGGGCTGCTTACAGTTTGAAAGCCTGTTACTGTTTTAAAAAATGTAATTTGGCTAGGTGTGGCCAAATCATATTTTTTTCTTCCTAAGATGGAGTCTCACTCTGTTGCCCAGGTTGGAGTGCAGTGGTGTGATCTCGGCTCACTGCAACCTCTGTCTCCCGGGTTCAAATGATTCTCCCACCTCAGCATCCCCAGTAGCTGGGACTTTAGGTACGTGCCACCACGCCTGTCTAATTTTTGTATTTTTGGTGGAGATGAGGTTTTGCCATGTTGGCCAGGCTGGTCTCAAACTCCTGACCTCGTGATTCACCAGCCTCGGCCTCCCAAAGTGCTGGGATTACAGGCGTGAGCCACCGCACCTGACCTCAGATTACTTTTTACACTCAAAAGTGGTGTTCCTTTTTTAAATATTTGGCCACAGTTTATCCACTTAAGTTGCTTTGTCTGCCCTAAGTTAAGTGCTAAGATACAAAAATGATTTATTATGCCTATTAAAAGAATTGGATTATATAGAAAGAGACCTTTAGGGACAGGCCCTTGATGCCTGGATTAAGGGAACTTTTAAAGTGTTTAATGTTGTTACCAGATGCCATGGCTCAGGCCGGTAATCCCAGCACTTTGGGGGAGGCCAAGGTGGGTGGATCACCTGAGGTCAGGAGTTCAAGACCAACCTGGCCAAGTAGCAAAAACCCATCTCTACTAAAACTAAAAAAGTTACTGAGTGTGGTGGCACGCACTTGTAGTGAGTAAGCTGAGACAAGAGAATGAATGGCTTGAACCTGGAGGGGCGGAGGTTGCGGTAGACGGAGATCGCACCACTGTACTCCAGCCTTGCTGACAGAGCAAGACGGCATGTCAAAAAGTGTTTACTGTTGAATTAGATAAACTTGAATTAATCTCTGTCACCATTTATTTTTGGCAGTATGAAATACATACAAACTATTGCAACAAAACGTTAAGCTACAATACCTAAATTTATGCATCCCGGTAATTTATCTTCTTCAAGGAAGACCTGTTGGGATTTGAAGTTCTCAAATCATCTTGAAAACAATTTTTGAACCATGTCAGGATTTTTTCACTTTCCTCAAGCTGACAAAGTATCTTCTGAGAATAAGTTTTAATTTTTTTATAACAGTGAATCATTTGGAGCTAAAATTGGCAAAAATGTGGTTGCTCAAACTGAGTAACTTTTAAACGAGAAATAAGGGGTAGCTATCAAAAAGATTATTTTCTTTGTTCAGGTTTTAAACTGTCCTTAAAGACCATTCCAAAAGATAGTACTAACAATTTTCTGAGGTGATTATTTTTAAAGGATACCACTTATTTAGACAATATGTTTTAGAAAGATTGTCGGATTGGTTAACTTTGTAGATACTTCTCATTTTTCTGTTCTAACAATTAAAAACTTTATTTTCCCCTAGAATAATAAAGAAATATATATGATTTGTTTTATTCCTCTCGTATTAGAATATGTATACTTTTTACTCATATTTTTTAAACTAAGGCTTCTGTATGATGAAAGAGTCTAAAACTTGATGAGAAATTTTTTCACTCTGGTCTTAGGGGTGACAACTAGATTTTAAAAATAACTCCATGTGAATGGATTTGTGTATGTGATGTTGTCACACATTGATACACGTATATTTCTTGTTTTCTGGTTAGATTTATTCTCCTGACCATACCAGCAGTAGTTTTCCATCAAATCCATCAACACCAGTTGGATCACCTTCACCTCTCACAGGTAGGCTTGTTTAACTCCTTCTAACATGTGTGGGGCTACTTGGAAATATTTCTAGGTCATTTATTTCTCAACAAATAAAAATTTGTGGAAAACTTACTTGGATTTTGACTCTCAGAAAGCATGTGGCCGGGCGTGGTGGCTGACGCCTGTAATCCAAGCACTTTGGAGACAAGGTGGGCGGATCACCTGAGGTTGGGAAGTTCAAGACCAGCCTGACCAACATGGTGAAACCCCGTCTTTTAAAAAAAAAAAAAAAAACAACCACAAGCATGTAAAGAGAACCTTCCTCTTGAATTCATTTAGAGAATATTGAAATATTTGCTTGTTTTGAATTATTTATTAGTATCTTCCCTGATTCTTAATGTAATTTGTGATCATTTCTAAGCATAGTTACAACAGGATAAAAATAAAACCAGGCAATTGGAATGAAGGTAAAGTATGGAGAAATCATGAAATCAAAAATTTTAGTTTTTTTAGAGACAGAGTCTTACTCTGTTGCCCTGGCTGGAGTGCAGTGGTATGATCACAGCTCACTGCAGCCTCCAACTCCTGGGCTCAAATGCTCCTTCCACTTCAGCCCCCTGAGTAGCTGGGACTACAGGTGTATACCACCACGCCAAGCTAATTTTCTACCTTTTGTAAAGACTGGGTCTCATTGTGTTGCCCAGGCTGGTCTTGAAATCCTGAGCTGAAGCAATCCTCCCACCTTGGTCCTTAAAAATCCTGGGATTACAGGTGTCAGGCACCACACCCACCCCCCAAAAAAAATGTTTTTATAAGATAGCATGTAACATAAACAAGATTAACCTATTTAAAAGTACATGTAACTTCTTTGTTCCTTGTACTCCATACTTGCCATGTACTACAAGTAAGATTCAAAGATGAATAGATATTTCTGCTAGATAGTCCGTTTTTATTTTTAGGTCAACTAAGTTCTTATTTCACATAGATGTAAAAATTGTTGGGATGATGTAGTTTTTCTGCTAAGGAGAAGAACTGTCTGAGAAGGTGGACTAATACTGTGAGTAGAGATAAGTGGTTCAATGTTTTGTTTTCTTTGAGATGGTGTCTTGCTCTGTTGCCCAGGCTAGAGTGCAGTGGCATGATCTTGGCTTACTGCCACCTCCATCTCCTGGGTTCAAGGGGTTCTCCTGAATCAGCTTCCCGAGTAGCTGGGATTACAGGTGCACAACACCACACTGGCTAATTTTTTTTTTTTTTTTTTTTTTTTTAAAGAGACAGAGTTCACTGTTGGCCAGGCTGGTCTAGAACTCCTGACCTCAAGTGATTGGCCTGCGTCATCCTCCCTAAATGCTGGGATTACGGGCATGAGCCACTGCACCAGGCCCACATTTGTTTTTTAAATTTTGCACATTAGTGTAGACAAGTTCTAAATACCATCCTACAGTATAAACTTGTTGAGACATGATTGGTGTTATTGTAAATGGGAATTTTTTTATTTCTTAGGCATAAATATAATATATAAAAATGTTTAATATCTTTTAAGATGTAATTTTAAAACTTGAACTATATTTTTCTGAGCAGTGTTTGGAGAATAACCTTGATGACGGAAAAATATATTAGGTTGTTTTGAAGAAAAGATGTCAGGCAACTGGGTAAAGTTACCATATTCCTCCAACAACAGTTGACCTCAGAAATAATTCTGATTTCCTCATCAGGTTGTTAGTTAAGTCCATGCAGTTTTGTGTTTTGTTGTTGTTGTTAAGCCTTTTTGCATTGTGGCCCTGGCCGTCACCTGTACTTTGTATATTAGCCTTGTGGCTCTACTAAGAAGCATTGTGGTGTGGGGATGATGAACTGCTGGCAGCTGCTTTTCAGCTATTAGCAGGTTCAGCCCCTCTCTCAGACATTAGGGCTTCAGCTGTCTAGTAGAAATTAAACAGCTGTTCTCTATATAGACGAGACTATGAAAGACCCATTGACTTAAAGTTGTTGTTTAGCAGAGCTGAAATTACAGAAAGAATGATGTAACTCTAACCCTGCTCACCCTCTTTGCACAGTTTTACTAAAATTATCAATGTCATTTTTGCCACACTTTGTCTCACTTTCTCATCTGAGGTATCCATATCAGCATTCCCACTACCTCTTCTTGTCTTTCTAGTAAGATAGCTGCCAGAGTATCCTTTGGTTTTAATTAACACTGAGTAGGAAGGCAGGCCATGGCAGAGCTCAGCATCTATGAAGGGTCATCAGTGAAATGCGGAATCAGAGAGTTAGACATTTTCCAAAGAATCGGGGTCACAAGTTAAAATCTCACATTTCCTCCTCCATCTTTATTTAGTATTTAGCGGGTGATGCTGTTTTTTTTTCTTTAATTCAGGTTGTTAATTAAAATCTGGACTGTTGAATTGTGTAATGAAGGCTTTTTCAATTCAGCAGTCATGATTAAAGAAAAATACTCATATTTGTGTTGAAACAGCAAATCAAAGACTGATTTTAGGCAGGTGCATCTCTCCCTTCTTTATCTATGCTTCTAATCTGTGTGCCTGAGCACACCCACCCACCCACCTACTCAGATGAGATAGAAGAAAGGAAAGCCCTATGTGATAAAATATTCACTGTCAAAGGAAAAAGGGAAAGAACAGAGCAAACCGAAGCTCCTCTATAATATGTGGAAATTGTTTTGCATCTTGTGTGGCAGTGGCCTGTTATCTGGAATAAAAAATTCTACCCACTGTATGCTCGCTACACTTTCCCTATTCCTTATGCTTTTAAACATCAGTTAGACTTAGCACAGGTTTGTTAAGGTTAGATACACAGGTGCAGAGCCAGATAAGCAGCTTCTAAGGCCATCATTCTTTAAATCTGCAGTGTTTTCCTTGGAAACTTCGGGTCAGGAGCATACATTTGTACATAGAGAGTGCTTAGCAGGAAATGTATGAAATACTGTATTAGTTAGGATGGTTTAGGGTAAAACAAAAAGAAACTTTGTCTCAACTAGACTGAACAATAAGAGGATTTATGATCTTGAGTGGCAAGGTCCTGGCCCCTGTGTCAGGGCTCCTACTCCACTTTGCAGTTCTTCCTCACAGCAGCAGCAAGATAGCAGTTCAAGGTACTACATGGCAGACATTTCCAGTAGATGAAAAAAAGGACTCTTGTTTTTAATTAAAAAATCCTTAATTTTCTACTACTGGTACCACTACCATAATTTACAGGGCAGTATACCTGATGTAATGAAAAGAAAAAGACAAAGCTACGACAGGTAAAAGACCTCAGGAATATACATCGCATTAGTCAGTGGCTGCACTTTTTGCAAACTGGCTAAGACAGTCCTGAATAAGCAGGGTTTTCTGTTAAAGCTGCGGTAACTTTTCTAACTGTGGATCATCGTTCCTTCTGTGGCAGATTTATAGAGTTTCTCTGAGGTTTTTGGAACAACTGTCTCACAAAGTAACCTACAGCTTTCCTGACAATTACTCCTCCTCTCTCCGGCTAAGAACTATATAGCCCTTTTCTGCTGTTTTTAGAACCTTCTGCTACCATATCCACCACTTTGACCATCATAGGGAATGTCTGAGCTTCTTCCACCAAAACTGCCCCCTTTCATGGGTCCATAATTTGGTTGCTGTTGTTCACTGAAATTTCCAAAATCATTATAGTTCCCACCACCACCATAGTTACCACCGCCATAATTTCCTCCTTCATTGTAACCATCATATCCTCTACCACCATCACCATATCCTTGGCCCATCACCATCATAGCCCCCTCTGCTGCTATAACCAGGACCACTACCACAATTGCCACCATCACCTCCAAATCCATTATATGCGCCATCACCTCCTCCGTAACTACCTCTGATGCTATCACCTCTACCACCAGAGTTTCCACCATGGCCAAAATTGCCTCTACCACCTCCAAAGTTTCCTCCACAATAAAATTGCCCGCTCCAGCTCTGTGACTTCTGTGTCATTCAGCAGACTGCATCTCTTGTTTAGAAAGGGCCTTTTTCACTTCACAGTTCTGCCCATTAATAGTGTGGTATTTCTGAATAACAATTTTATCAACTGTATCATGATCATCAGACCCTGGAAAAGCAGATCCTCTCTTTTTCTACTCTGCCTGTCTTCCATAACTTCTGTGGTTTCAGTCTTGCCATAGTTTTCAAAAGTAGTCTCAAGTTATATTATTCGGTATCTTCTTTAATACTACCAACAGAAATTTTCTTCACTGTTAGATGGGCACCAGACTTACAGCTGTCTGGTTCCACTACACGTCCATGAGCCTTGTGTGGTCTAGCACACCTTGCTGCATCTTCCTCTTCAACACAAGAGTAAGTCACAAAACCGAAGACCCTGGAATGTTTTGTTTGGGGTCTCTTATTACCACACAATCTGTGAATGTGCTCTGTTTCTCAAAACGTTTCTTAAACTATTATCTGTAGTTTCAAAGCTCAGACCACCAATAAAAGTTTCTCAAATGCTCTGGTTCCTTTGAATCATGGCCCTTCTCCACACCCCACCCCCTCCATGGGGTGGCAATGGCCGGAGTTGGGCGGGGAGCCACCAGGCAGCAGTTTTACCTCCATTTTGAGGCCAGATGACCGGACTCACCTCTTCCAATACAAGTTCAGCATCTCATGTCTTTCTTTTAAGAGTCTTTTAAAAATTATTTTAAGGATCCTTTTCCAGAAGTTTCTTAAACAGATTTCCCCTTACATCTTATTGGCCAACACTGGGCCTAATGCAGTTGCTTGCAACAGAAATGATGCCACCATGTTTATCTTAGCGTCTGGATTTACCCTAGGGCTAAGAATAGAATTGCTCTCTCCTGGTTCATATTAGGAAAGGATAGACCCACCTCCCACACCCCTTGTGAACAAAACCAGCATGCCTGGCCACAAGGTAGAAGAGAGGCATGGCTGTTTGCTACAGTTGTTATTTAGGAAAAGATGAGCATTCACAGTAAGAGAATAGGTTTACTAAGGGAGCTTGGGAGGCAGACAAAGTCATCCTTTGCCTTCCATTACCTCCTTCTGGAATATAAATGAATAAAAGTTTAATAATTGTAGTACTCCGTAGTAATCTTCAGAGCATTCGCAGAAAAAAATAAAAAGGAGAGAAAGAAATTCTCAGTTTCAGCTAGTTGAATCATTGAGCTGCTTGTTTTTATTACCTGTCAGACTGCCTGGTGTTAAGTCAGTTACCTGACTTCAGCATGCTTTAACCAAGTATGTTACACTAGAACAGCCCAGTCTGTAATGAAAACAAAGTAAGTTTAGGTGTTTGTATATTTTTTCCAGTTCTTAATGAATTACACATTGTGGACAGACCTTTATACAGTTTTTTTTAATAGTGCCAGAAATTATCTAGATGATTTGTTACCCAAGTAATTTAGTGTGACATCTGATTCAACATTAAGCTAGTGAAGAATCATAAAAACTGCCTGTTTTGCAAAAGCACAGATGCGTGCTGACTGTTCTGAGGCATTTGGACATAAGACTTGTGTTAGTATTGCACAAGAAGTTAAGTAATTTGATGATTAGGCTCCTATCATGGGGGCTTAAGGGAGGTCTAGAACAAAGTGATTGAAAAGTAAAATATTATAAACATTAAGATAAATTCTTTTTTAATAATTAAGGATGTTTTTCAAAATAGATTATGACTAACCTGATCACCTAAAATTCATAATTCTGCATCAGTGTAGCAGTGTAGCAGTAATGCACTGAAATCAACAGTGAGGTGTTGGATGCTTGTTTTTATATACATTTTTAATATAATCCGTTATCGTGATTTCTGGTTGATCACTTCTCCTTTTTAATTATAAAATTAAGCCGGGCATGGTGGCTTATGCCTGCAGTCCAGCACTTTGGGAGGCCAAGGAGGGAGGCCCACCTGAGGTTGGGAGTTTGAGACCAGCCTGACTAACATGGAGAAACCCCATCTCTACTAAAAACACAAAAAATTAGCTGGGGGAGGTGGGGCATGCCAGTAATCCTAGCTCCTCGGGAGGCTGAGACCAGAGTCGATTGAACCTGGGAGGCAGAGGTTTCAGTGAGCTGAGATCACGCCACTGCACTCCAGACTGGGCAGCAAGAGTGAAACTGTGTCTCAAAATAAATAAATAAATAAAGTAAAATAAAATTAGCCCACAAGCTTCTTGAAACAGAAGCAATTTTAGATTGTCCATAGTTTGTTTGTAGTTGATTTATGATTACATTTATATGTCTAGCAGGAGGCCTTTAATGATCCCCAAAATAATTTGTTTATAATTTGCTTATAAGTTAAAAAAAATTAACTGAAGTATGTATTTTTTCTCACGATTCTAGTATTTAAAGTATATTTATGTAATCATAACAATTTGCATATAATTAATTATGAAATCTAATCAGGTTATGAAGAATCTGTATCTAGCTTTTCAACTTAGAAAATGTATATGATTGATAAATACAGTCCCTACATTGTTCCATAATTAAATAGTCTTACTCAGCTAAAATGAATAAGTCTAGTTTCATTGAAATAGATTGTATAGTTGTAGTTTACCCCAAGTTTTTTTTTCTGAGATAAAGTATGACACTGCAGTAAGTTGTAGTGTCAGTTAGCTTCCTAACTATGGCAAATTGACCTGCAGCAAAAAGCTCGAGTGTGAGACAAATTAAACCTTCAACTTCCAACTGTGATTTGTAATATAATTCAAACTGTTTGTCACTGAAGCTTTTATTAAAAACAAAAATACATGTTTAATTAAATGGTCTTTACTATTTTCTGTAAATGACTCATTTTCAGATGCACAATCATGAAATAATGAAGATTTTGATGAGTTGTTTTTGTCTTTTTCCTTTTAAAGATATTTTGGCAAGACCATTAAAACATTGCCTTCTCCCTAATATATGGATGAATTATTTCATTTTATTTTTTCCTTATTTCTTTTCGTTTTTACACTGTGAACTTGTGTCTTTTCTTTTCTATCTTCAGTTTTAAAATTATGTTCCTACTTTTCTAACATCAAAGAATAAACAACATCTTACAGAAGTTTTTTATACTTTTTTAAACTAATGTTTCTGGATGATCCCAAGTTCATTTACAGTCATGTGAAATGTATTCATCTCTGTATTACTAAAAGCACCATCAGTTAATATTATCCCTTAGTAAGGCAATTTGGCCTTAGGTTAATACATTTATACCCTGTGATTCAGAAACACTGCTTGTCCTCAAGATGTATTCTTTTCCCTGGGGTGGGGGGTAGGAAACAGAATAATGTTTACTCTATTACTATTCATAATGGCCAATTGATAACAACCAAAATGTCTACCAGTGAAATAATAGTAGCTAAGCAAATTAGGTGTAGAAGCCAGGCACAATGGCTCACGCCTGTAATCCCACCACTTTGCGAGGCTGAGGCAGGCAGATCACTTAAGGTCAGAAGTTCAAGACCAGCCTGGCCCACATGATGAAACCTCCTCTCTACTAAAAATACAAAAATTACACTTTGGGAGGCTGAGGCAGGTGGATCACCTGAAGTTAGGAGTTCAAGACCAGCCTGGCCAACATGATGAAACCTCCTCTCTACTAAAAATACAAAAATTACACTTTGGGAGGCTGAGGCAGGTGGATCACCTGAACTTCGGAGTTCAAGACCAGCCTGGCCAACATGATGAAACCTCCTCTCTACTAAAAATACAAAAATTACACTTTGGGAAGCTGAGGCAGGTGGATCACCTGAACTTCAGAGTTCAAGACCAGCCTGGCCAACATGATGAAACCTCCTCTCTACTAAAAATACAAAAATTACACTTTGGGAGGCTGAGGCAGGTGGATCACCTGAACTTCGGAGTTAAAGACCAGCCTGGTCAACATGATGAATCCACGTCTCTACTAAAAGTACAAAAAATGTGTTTGGCATGGTAGTGCCTGCCCATGATTCCAGCTACATGGGAGGCTGAGGCAGGAGAATTACTTGAACCTGGGAGGCAGAGGCTGCAATTAGTCAAGATCGTGCTGTTGCACTCCAGCCTGGGCAACAGAGTTAGATGCAATCTCAAAAAAAAAAAAAAGTAGCCAACATGGTAGCACACACTTGTAATGCCAGCTACTTGGGAGGCAGAGGCAGGAGAATAGCTTGAACTCAGAAGGCGGAGGTTGCAGTGAGCCAAGATTGTGCCACTGCACTCCAGCCTGGGTGACAGTGAGACTCCATCTCAAAAAAAAAAAAAAAAAAAACCGCCAGCCATGCACAGTGGCTCATGCCACTGCATTTTGGGAGGCTGAGGTGAGCGGATCAGTTGAGGCCAGGAGTTCAAGACCAGCCTAGCCAACATGTTGAAACGCATCTCTACTAAAAATATAAAAATTAGCCAGGCATGGTGTTCACACCTGTAATCCCAGCTACTTGGGAAGCTTAGGCTGGAGAATTGCTTGAACACGAGAGGTGGAGGTTACAGTGAGTCGAGGTCGTGCCGCTGCACTCCAGCCTGGACAACAGAGCCAGATTCCATCTCAAAAAAAAAATTAAGTGTAGAGAATCAGGGGAATATTAATGTTGCCATTAATCGGATTATCAAAATGTCTGTACGGTGCTAGAGGGAGGGGGCAGAATTTTAAAAGTATGTAGTACATTGTAAGTGCGCTTTCTCGAGATATCTAGGCATGTGGACAAAGTCTAAAGAATGTGCAAACATAAAGCTGTATTTTAAATTGCAGCGTTTTTTTTTTTTTTTTTCTGTTTTCTTAGATCCCCACATTGTTTTTTATTAATGAAAGGTTTTTAAAAATGTATTGGGCTTATTAGTATCCAATACTATGATGAAGGCTGAACAAAAATACTCATGTAACTTTTAATTATTCAGTATCTTTACCCTTTCCTTCACAGCATTATCAGGATTACTGAGTTAACCCAGGTGTGTGGGTGCTTTTGGGTTTTAACAGGTACCAGTCAGTGGCCCAGATCTGGAGGGCAAGCACCTTCATCCCCAAGCTATGAAAATTCACTCCACTCCCTGGTAAGAAAGAGCCTCTTATACATCAATTTTATCTGATAGCTTAGAGTTTGTTTGTTTTTAGTAAATCTGGCATAACAACAAAGAAACAGTAGGCTAGCATTGCACACGAATTCTTTGCCAACAAATGGCCTGATTCAGTTGAACAATATAAGACACACTGGGTATGCCTTTTGCCATCTGTTCTTTGGGACATCAGGCTTCTGGTGTCATGTTAAAATCGTGTTATGACGATTTTTGTTTCTTTGACAAATCTTTCTATACTTTTATGTCTACATATAAAGGGAAACTTTTTTTCAAAAGACAAGTAAAAGCAAGAAAATTTAATGCAAATGGTTGTATTTTACTTTGTCATATGATAATGCTATGTGTGGTTTATTACATTTCCATTAAGTTTTAAGTGAATACCAGTTGTTTTTATTATGAAAGTGTTATTTCCTGTGTTTTCTTTTTTTTTTTTTTTTTTTTTTTTTTGAGACGGAGTTTCGCTCTTGTTACCCAGGCTGGAGTGCAATGGCGGGATCTCGGCTCACCGCAACCTCCGCCTCCTGGGTTCAGGCAATTCTCCTGCCTCAGCCTCCTGAGTAGCCGGGATTACAGGCACGCGCCACCATGCCCAGCTAATTTTTTGTATCTTTAGTAGAGACGGGGTTTCACCATTTTGACCAGGATGGTCTTGATCTCTTGACCTCGTGATCCACCCGCCTCGGCCTCCCAAAGTGCTGGGATTACAGGCTTGAGCCACCATGCCCGGCCGATTTCCTGTGTTTTCTTATGAAAAAAAGTGTACTGTGCAAATCATACAAGCAAAACATTATTTAACCTACAAGGCAGTAAAGGAAGCGTGTAGACACTTGAGCGTGGAGAATTTGTGGGAGAATGTTGACTACTGTTGCTTTTGTATACTTAGGTTTGTAACCCAGAATTACATGGTATCCTAAAAACAAAATAAGGATGATTTGATGGAATGCTAAGTCGTGCTCTCATTCGTAATTCCAAGTTGCAAAAAGAAACACTTTTTCAGTGACTAACAGAACATTTTAAATTGAAGGAACATTTGCTTCTCATGTATTTCACAAGCAATTATAAACAATGTGTGCTGTTTAGATGCTAACCTTATAATTTCCCTGTTGAATCCAAGCCTTTTCATATCTTAATAAAATAGATCTCTCAGGTCTTTGCGTTAACTTTACTAACATGTTATGCTTACATGCATATCGGCTATTTCCTCATCTCTTTTGGAGTTAATCTTAACCTGTGCTTTGCCTCCTGTTCTGTCTTGACTTTGCCAGAAAAATCGAGTTGAGCAGCAACTTCACGAGCATTTGCAAGATGCAATGTCCTTCTTAAAGGATGTCTGTGAGGTACTATTTCTTTTAGATGGTGCCTTTTTTGTGTTTCAATTATACTTCCCATAATTCATTTAAAATCTTTATGCTGTACAGACTCCAGTCTTTAAAAATCAGACAATTGACGATTTCAGTTTTTATCGTGGTATATAGGAATGGACTTTTGTCTTTTATGTTGTTGAAAGTGATTCTTTTTAAAACAGCTCTACTGGCATGTGCTTTTGATTTTTAAAATTCTAATATGTTTGCGTATGGGGCATGTGTGTATCTGCAGACAGACAATTCCATTTATTTAGTTTTTTCAAAGAACATATCTGGATGTGTTCACCATATAAGATACATGTGCTTCATATACTTCGGGCAGAATTAGAACTTAAACTTACTGGATGTGAGGTCCCTTCCCCAAATTGCCATCATTCAAAGATTGGTATTAAAGTATAGGTTGCCCTTTATTTTGTTTTTTTAGCAACTATAATTGCTTCTTGACATAGTATCCTTCATCTTTTATAGAAGCTAAAAGAAATAACCTCATGGTAGTTTGGCAGATTCATTTAATAAAGCAGTGACTTGTTTCTGACACCCTGAAAATTTAGCATAGTCTATGTACTGATAGCCTTTCTATTTTTGTTGATTTGTAGTTCAGGTAGTTGCTTTTGAAGCTACTTGATATTGCATTTCACTTGCTGTCTTCCATATCACATAATAGGAAGCATAACAGTTAATGAATATAACAGATTCCAGCAATAACCTATGTGTTTTTTTCAATCCATACAGCAGTCTCGAATGGAGGATCGTTTAGACAGACTGGATGATGCAATCCATGTGCTGCGGAACCATGCCGTGGGACCTTCCACCAGTTTGCCTGCTGGTCACAGTGATATACACAGTTTATTGGGACCATCCCATAATGCACCAATTGGAAGCCTCAATTCAAACTATGGAGGATCAAGCCTTGTTGCAAGCAGTCGATCAGCTTCGATGGTAAAATTGTGCTCGGCTTTTTTGTAGTAAACCCTAAATATTCTTGTCCTAAGTGTCTTTAATGTAATCTTTGGGAAGAGGGTCTTTCTGAAAGGCAAAGACTGACTTTTCAGAGTTTTCCCTGCTGTCTTTGGCAGTGGAGTATTGGCTAAGTATTAGTCTGTAAAATCTTCTTGTGACCTTGTGCAAAAAGCAGAAGCTTTCTACAAAGATCATTTTTAGCTAAAACTTTTTTTTCCGCAGATGTGTAGTAATTGACAAAACAATCTTTACCTTGAAATAATGCATAGGAAATCTGAACAGCAAGAATTTTAATCTAGAAAAGTTGTTTATTATAATTTAGAACCAGCCTTCGGTGGTAGAAAGAATGTGAGACTATAATTTATGCAGGTCCAAATTTAAACTTTATTCCAAAATTATGGGGGAGGTAGTTTTAAGAATGGCTATAACTTTAGTATTAAAGTAAACAATTTTAGATTAATCTAGAAAGAGAATTTTTAAGAATGTTGCCCGTCTTTTAAAAAACACGGTAATTTTTTAGAGTGGGAAACAGGTAGACTTCTGCAGCCATACACATCAAAAGTTCTGTGTTTACCGTCTTACATTATTTTTTGTCCAAATTATCTTTTAAAGATATGAAGTTCATTTGGAACCTGCTATTTTAAACTTATACCATGTGTTTGCATGTTTATGGCATGGTTTTTACGGCTCACTGCATGCTCTGAAATGTTCTTCTCTGAAACAGATTTTTAGCTTTAAGCCATATGATAAAGGCTAAAACTTATCTATCATCAAAATAATTAGGTGCCCCAAATGCTGAAGGCTTGTGTTCTGTAAGAGGATTGGTGTCAGATTTTCACCCATATCACATAACCATTTATACCCATTTTTGAGCCTCTGTAGTAAACAACACACAAGGCTGCCTGTTTTCTGAGAACTATATTTTCACCAGCATGGTAACATTAGATGCCATGCATGCGTGTGTGTGTTTGTGTTGTCAGGAAATCTTGAAAATCAGTCTCCTTTTAAAGTACTTTTTGTTGCTACTGATAAGCTAATAAGTGTCAAAACATTTATGAGTTACTAAACTAGTAAAACGGGGGAATGTCAGATGGCTCTCACCAGTAATCCGAGCACTTTGGGAAGCCAAGGCAGGAGGATTGCTTGGAATTCCAAGACCAGCCTGGGCAACAAAGAGAGACCCCTGTCTTTACAAAAAAGTCAAAAAAATTGGCCGGGCGTGGTGGCTCACGCCTGTAATCCCAGCACTTTGGGAGGCCAAGGCGGGGTGGATCACGAGGTCAGGAGATCGAGACCATCCTGGTCAACAAGGTGAAACACCGTCTCTACTAAAAATGCAAAAAATTAGCTGGGCATGGTGGCGCGTGCCTGTAATCTCAGCTACTCGGGAGGCTAGGCAGGAGAATTCCTTGAACCCAGGAAGCGGAGGTTGTGGTGAGCTGAGATTGCGCCATTGCACTCCAGCCTGGGTAACGAGCGAAACTCTGTGTCAAAAAAAAAAAAAAATCAAAAAAATTAGCCTGGCACAGTGGCATGTGGTGTGGTCCCAGCTACATCCTAGGTGGGAGGATCTCTTGATCCCATGAGGTTGAGGCTGCAGTGAGCTGTGTCTATGCTGCTGCACTCCAGCCTGGGCAGCAGAGCGAAACCCTGTCTCTCAAAAAAAAAAAAAATGAAAGAGAAAATAAGAGAGGGTATTGTTACCACTTTTGGTAGTAGTAATGAAATTATTTTACTGGTATAATAAAAGATATTTGTTACAAATATAAATGCAGAATAACTAATTATTAATAATTTGTTGAAATACTATTTATCCTTATTTAGAAGCATGACTTAAAAATCAATATACTTGAATCTTAAGTTAGCCTCAGCAGCAACATTTCTAGTTCTTATTCCTTACCTCTTAATGATTTTTTAATTCTTTACTTTTACTACCTTACGGCTCCTATTCCAACTTCCCTGCTACAGTATTTCATATATATCTGGCTTTTCCCAGTTCGGAGTTTGCATAAGACATAACTTCTGTTTTGAGAAAGTTGAGTTGTTTTTTTTTTTTAACCTATTTTGGATATTCCACAATAGGAAAGGAGACATCCAAATGCAGCCCTCTAAAGTCACATAGAAACCTAGTGCATTTTAGAAGGACTGGTAAAGGGAAAAGCTCTTTCATTGGATGTCACCCTAAAGCTTAAAACTGAGAAAGTAGCTCCCACTATATGCTGAAGGAATGTGCTGCCCTCTTCGGAACAACAACGAAAGTTCTGCCAGAGATATTCTTAGAAAGAAAAAAAGTCTCAAATAATCTAGAAAAAAGGGTCCCCCGAGACATGAGGTGAGTCTGGCTTAGTCTGTGTAGCAACGTCAGTGCCACAGCAGCCAGGCCAGGCTGCTGCTCAGTGTGCCTGTCACGGCCTTCTCCTCAGTCCTTCTCACCTGCTCAGCGGGCACAGAGCTGGGAAAAGTCTGCCAGAAGTCATCTGCCATCTTCATCTCATCCAGACACAATCACTAGTACTTTTGGCAGTGAAGATCAGATGTATCTTGCCAGGATTAGCCTTGAAACATAAAGTTATTAGCTGACAAAATCTGACACTGTTAGGTGAGTCAGCATTCATCTCCCGCCTTTTAGCTGTTGAGTCCTCAGTTCTCAGCTTCAGCAAAAAGAGCAAAGGATGGAATGAAGATTAGTCTGCCACTGACGATCCCAGCTGAGTCTTAGCCATGTTGTTGAGGAAGACTCTGTCTTTTTTTTTTTTTTTTTTGAGACGGAGTTTCGCTCTTGTTACTCAGGCTGGAGTGCAATGGCGCGATCTCGGCTCACCGCAACCTCCGCCTCCTGGGTTCAGGCAATTCTCCTACCTCAGCCTCCTGAGTAGCTGGGACTACAGGCACGCGCCACCATGCCCAGCTAATTTTTGTATCTTTAGTAGAGACGGGGTTTCACCATTTTGACCAGGATGGTCTCGATCTCCTGACCTCATGATCCACCCGCCTTGGCCTCCCAAAGTGCTGGGATCACAGGCTTGAGCCACCACTCCCAGCCGACTCTGTCTTATCATGTGGTTCTTTTCCATGTCTAAGAACTTCCATTAGTACTGTGGGAGCCCTTCATTTCCCTGCTCAACACCCTGTATGGAATCAACTCTTCATATTCGTGCAGAGTATATGATTTTGGGGGCACGTTTTTGTAACCCTCTCTCTCCTTTTTTAGATGGAGTTTCTCTCTTGTTGCCCAGGCTGGAGCGCAGTGGTGCGATTTCGCACCAGTCCTTCTAAAATGCACTACTCTCTTCAACCTCCTCCTCCTGGGTTCAAGCGATTCTCCTGCCTCAGCCTCCTGAGTAGCTGGGATTACAGGGTCCGCCACCACACCCAGCTAATTTTTGTACTTTTAGTAGAGACTTGTAGGTTTCACCATGTTGGCCAGGATGGTCTTGAACACTTGACCTCAGGCAATCCACCCACTTCAGCCTCCCAAAGTGCTGTGATTATAGGTGTGAGCCACCGTACCCAGCCCATTTTTGTAACTCTTGTCAACTCCCTCCAGGCGTTAATCTCCAGCTTTTATTGTCCCCTCATCCCCTCCATGCATCCTCTTAACTGATTGTGACCAAGAAGTGATGTGGTTTGACATTGTGCAACTGCTTCCCCACCGCCCCCGACCCCCAACCCCCGCCTTGTTTTTCGTCTCTTGTAACTTTCCAGAAGTTTGTATATGTTTTTCTGCACTAACAAACATTAGTATTTGTGCCAGGCTCCTAATAATGGTGGCTACGTGGCCCAACTTACAAAGTGGCCACAGAAATACCTGTTGATCAGCAATTTTATACCACCGTGTAGAATTCATGAGCTCAGCTTCTTTCAAAAACATTCGCTTATCATTATTCCATGTATTTATTGCAGAGAAATAGAACTATTCTGATAAATGTTTATATTTTCAGGACCTCCACAGAACATTCAGATGACATTTTTGTTATAATGGAACTTTATCCTGATGGGCAGAATCCTAATTGTAGGGTTTAAATATATCACTTTTTCTCCTAGCATTTAGAAAAGGGTTCAATATACTTTTCCTATAAAGGGCCAGAGAGTAAATATTTTCAGCTTTGTAGGCTATATAGTCTCTATCACAATGTAATTATGAAAGCAGCTATAGACAGTATGACAAGAGATGGTTATGGGTGTATTCCAGTAAAACTTTATTCACAAAAACAAGTTCCTTTATTTATTTAAATTAAAAATTTAAAAAGTCAAGATTAGGCTACAGGCCAGACTTTGGGAATTCCTGATTTATAACATAAATTGGCACCCTAGCAGGTATAATAGGGTTAGCATGTTTTTCTTTTTCTTGGAGCCTATAACATTTGGCATATGTTCAGCACTGTATAATAGCAAAGACCTGGAAACCAACCCAAATGCCCATCGATGATAGACTGGACAGGGAAAAATGTGGCACATATACACCATGGAATACTATGCAGCCATCAAAAACCATGAGTTCATGTCCTTTGTAGGGACATGGATGGACCCAGAGACCATCATTCTCAGCAAACTGACACAAGAACAGAAAATGGAATACCGCATGTTCTCACTCATAGTTGGGTGTTGAACAGTGAGAACACATAGACACAGGGAGGGGAGCACTACACACTGGGGTCTGTTGGGGGAATAGGGGAGAGACAGCCGGGGGTGGGGAGTTGGAGAGAGAGAGCATGTGGAGAAATGCCAGATTTGGTAAAGGGGAGGAAGGCAGCAAATCACATTGCCACGTGTGTACCTATGCAACTATCTTGCATGTTCTTCACATGTACCCCAAAACCTAAAATGCAATTTAAAAAAAAACATTTGGCATTATGTTAATGAGTAGTTTGAGAGTTTTGTTTAAGTAATTGGAATACTTGAGGTGAACCAGGATACACTAGTAGTGGAAGAGTAAGAGTTGATGGCAATATAAAAGTGGTACAGGCCAGGCACGGTGGCTCACACCTGTAATCTCAGCATTTTGGGAGGCCAAGGTGGGAAGCAGAAGTTTGAAACCAACCTGGACAAAGAAGTGAGAACCTGTATCTACAAAAATTTTTTAAAAATTAACTGGGCATAGTGGCATACACCAGTGGTCCCTGCAACTCAGGAGGCTGAGGCAGGAGGATTGCTTGAGTTCAGAAGTTGAGGCTGTAGTGAGCCATGATCACACCACTGCACTTCAACTTGGACAACAAAGTGAGACCTTGTCTCTTTAAAAGAAAAAAATAATAATGGTACAGACAGGTCAGTTCCCAGTCTGCAGTACAGACAAGTCACTGATGAAGGTTACTAGTAATGTAAGGTCTACATGGACACACTAACCATTTGGCCAAGCTGTTTCATTGTTCTCATTAGTATATGTTACTGATACGTCATTTAAATTTTAAAACACAAAATCAGAAGTTTTAGAACTACTGAAAGGTCAGCAATTGGCTTTAGTTTTGTTCCCGTTTATTTAGCATAAGGCTAAAGTTTCAGAATAGAATGCTGAGAAGAAGGAAAGTTCTTAAATGGAACACTGAAAATAAAAGGAATCATGAATTTTAGCAATGTGTGGTGGCTCACGCCTGTAATCCCAGCACTTTAGGAGGCCGAGGTGGGCAGATCACCTGAGGTCAGGCGTTTGAAACCAGCCTGTGCAACATAGTGAAACCTCATCTCTACTAAACATACAAAAAAATTAGCCAGTCATGGTGGGAGGTGCCTGTAATCCCTGCTACTGGGGAGACTGAGGCAGGAGAATCGCTTGTACTCAGGAGGTGGAGATTGCAGTAAGCCAAGACTGTGCACCATCGCACTCCAGCCTGGGCAACAAGAGTTGCCCAACAAGAAACTTCATCTCAAAACAACAACAAAAAAAGGAATTTAAGAATAGCCTGGGCAACATACGGAGATTTCCTGTCTTAAAAAAAAAAAAAAAAAAGGAAAGAAGGAAAAAATTTTATGCTAGCCACATGTGGTGGCTCATGCCTGTAATCCCAGGTACTTACGAGGAAGAGGTGAGAGGATCAGGTGAGCCAGGAGTTCAAGGCTGCAGTGAACCATGATCACACCATCGCACTTCAGCCCGGATGACAAAGTGAAGACCCTTTATGAATTTAAAGAAAAGGGGAGGGGGAATCATGAATTTCATATGAGCATTACAAAGAGCTTTCAGCAATATAAAGTTAGCATACATCCCATCGATTTATGGCTGTAATACCTAAATACCTATGCCCAACAAGATAACTCCGTGATAGCATCAGTCTCTTTAATGAAAAGTACTGTTATTCCGCAGTCAGACAGTAACTTCAACTTCAAACCAAAATTAAATGAGATTCGAAGCATTTTGTGCTAATGGAAGTTTGATGTAGATCTAAAACAGTTTCTTATTTATGACATAGGATAAAATTTTATCGTGAGATCATTTGATTTCACTGTTACAAGTCCTGAGAAAATTTAATTCAGGCATTTCTCTTAATTATTTTTTTGGTATTGCTTGGGTTTTTTGTTAAGAAGTAGTTGAAAAAGTGTGATATTGTATGAAAGCGTAGTAAATAATGTTAAATTGTAAAGTGTAAGGTTACCTTATGTAATGATTTAAAAATACAAATTAGGCCGGATACCATGGCTCACGCCTGTAGTCCCAACACTTTGGGAGGCTGAGGCAGGTGGTTTACCTGAGGTCAGGAGTTCAAGACCAGCCTGGCCAACATGGTGAAACCCCGTCTTTACTAAAAATACAAAAATTAGCTGGGCATGGTGGTGGGCACCTGTAATCCCAGCTACTCAGGAGGCTGAGGCAGGAGAATGGCTTGAACCCGGGAGGTGGAGGTGGCAGTGAGCCGAGATCGTGCTGCTGCACTCCAGCCTAGGCAACTAACTAAGCAGGACTCTGTCTCAAAATAAATAAATAAATAAGTGTGTGTGTGTGTGTGTGTGTGTGTGTGTGTGTCATGTCTGTTTTCTAAATTTTAAAGCAATCCGAGAAACTGTTTTTCTTAGTTATAGGAGATTTAAGACTAGGTTATTAAAGACTAAGGCAAATAGGGTAGTTGGCATTTTTGTCATTTTTCAATACAAATTTGAAATCATTTTAATCTTTGTTTGGACAGGATTTAGTTTTAGCAGTGTGGGTTTGTAATACAGTAGAAATTGTGTGTCTATGTTTCAGCTCAATTGAAGGATTTTACTTTTAACCACTCCTTTACTCTTTCTGAATAATTTTTTCCTAAATGGGCAATCTTTAAAATTTTGATTTTTATTAAGACAACATTATAGTGCTTTTTAAGGGTTTTGGTTACA
The DNA here is from genome assembly GCA_031835075.1 of Saguinus oedipus. Lineage (NCBI taxonomy): Eukaryota > Metazoa > Chordata > Mammalia > Primates > Cebidae > Saguinus > Saguinus oedipus. The sequence goes on from CM063176.1 coordinate 1,404,757, forward strand.
TTTTAAAATTCAAAATTGTTCAAAATGGCAACTTTTTTAAAATTTGAAAACCATGGGGGTTATACATTAATGGAAATATTTAAAAGGAACCATAGCAAATGTAATACTACGAAGTTTCTAGTAAAACCTCTCTTCAGATGAAATGCAGTCTTGGAGTAGACAGTATATAAAGATCCTTTAACCAAACTGTAAATTAATACTGATTAATTTAAATCATTAGTATTCAGCGAATGATACAAATTAAATTATTAGAATAGAATTAAAAATCAAGAGGAATTCATACTGTTTTTCAGTTTGTCTCTTAATTCACAGACCTCTTATTCATCATCTAATTAGATTTAACATTTTTCCATTGTGAGTGCTAAAGCCATTGGCCAAATTAAATGAAAACAAGTCCCTTGTTGGGTGCTCCCAGAAAAGTAAGGCCATACACAGATTGAGTATGCAGGATGGTGTCATTTAATGGCATGGGCCTTTTATTCTGAAATGGAGCTCTTCATAATCATTGAAACTTAGAGGGTAGCAGGCCTTGGGGTTTGCCATGCCCTGCTACTCCCCCAACAGCAGCAGCCTGTCAGCTGTATGCTAACGAGGTGAACAATTAAACAGAGTCCTATCTGGCTGGCCCCACAGGCTCTAGGCTCAGACAAAGAACTGTTTATACACCTGTTGTATATGTAGACAGAGCCATTATAATGTGGAGCTGCAGATTAAAGGGAAGACTTGGGAGCCCAGGAGAGCAAGGGTTAAAGAGAACTGTAAGAACTGTGAAAGTCAAATTCTCCAGAAAATACATGAGGGCCATTTGCAAGGGGAATCATGTTACAAAGAAAAAGTTTCTGCTAACTTCATTAACATGAAAAACTCCAGACTTCCAGCCTGAGACTTTTTTTTTAAAGGCTTATATTTTTGCTGTGTGTGCTGGTGAAATTTTTTCTTTTGTAAGCTAATTATGTTTAAGTCCGTGTGAGAAAACATTTAGTTTGTATTATTCTATAGATCTAAAAATATTGCTAGTATTTATATTGCAAAACAAATCTAGCATCCTTTCTGATTTTCCTGAAGGGACAAGTAAAATTTCTAGTATTTATTATTTAGATAATCTTCAGACATTTTTTAATAGTTGAGTTTTAGAAAATCAAAGAATTATTTATGCTGATGAAGTGAAAGGAAATCAGAATTCAGCAGATGCATCATCACTTAGATAAGTGAAAATTCAATTTGTTACTGTTCAGTAGTATTGTCTTACAGAGCTATAAAATGTTTCACTTGTATAATATATACTAAGTATAATGTGTTTAAAATTTAAATTTAGAAGTCTATTTTCTTTTAAATTACTTGGTGTGATAGTTCAAAATACTATGTAAAAACAGAATTAGCACATGTTGCCAGGGGTCGTAAGAAGTTTTAAGTCCACATTATTATAAATGCAAATACACCTCAGCTTTTACTTTAACTTACAATTATTTTCTCAGCCCATCAAAATTCTCCTAGATTTATTTTATCTTTAGAGTAGGCCTAATCTTCTAAAGTTTCAAAAAAGTTCACAGCCATATGTTGTGTTTGCCCATATCTGTTTTTATAAAATGGGATTTTGAACTGCCTTTCCTCTTAGATCACTGGGTAATTCATAGTAAGAAAGCAAGCTCATTTGTTCAGAATAAACAAGATCAGGATACTCTTGAAAAAGAATTTCATGAAAAAAATTTGTTCTCTTGAATTCAGTTTCCACAGTCCATTTCTTTACTGGTTGTTAGGTTGAGTACTTCAAATTCTTCTCGTTTTTTTAGAGGAACAACTAAATACTGAAAGTTTCTGAAGTAGGAAGTGGGATGGAAGCTTGCCATAGTTTCTGTGGTCCCTTCTCAGCTTTAAGATTTTGTGATTGAAAAACATGATTAAATTGGGTGGTTTAGAGAAAGGGCATAGTGGCTGCATGATTATTACCCAAGGGAGTAGTGACACAAATAATGCTCAGCAATGGCCAATTCTAAAATAATTTTAAGGGTAACTACTGCATTAAATTTTAAAATCCACTAAATGAGTTTTTTTTAATAAAGATAAGAATAAATGTAAAAGACAAACATTTTGTGGAAAGTGTGGTGGAGTGATGGACCTATTGCCAAATGGGCTTGCGTTGCCTAAAACTTTGCTTTGGTCCTTTTGTTTAGCTTACAGGAAACCAAAAGATAAACTTGCATAGGGATACATAAGCTTCTTAGGGTAAAATCATACAGAGTCATGGGAGATAGAAACCATACTAATTACTGAAGAGGGATTCGAAGCTTGACAGTTTACTAGGATTGAAGGATTTATTCAAAAACAGTGGTTCTTATATATAACTCCAGGCAATAAAACTATTTAATTAGAAACTTAATCTTCTAGTTGACATGTCTGCTACTATTCTAATAAAAACTTCATCTGTAACAATTTCTTATGTATATTAATACTGCAATAGCTGAATTTTTGGTGGTGTTTGCATGTTTTAGCATTCCTATTTCAGGTTAACTGTGACTTGCCTAAGTTTGATTAAAGCTAAAAATAAAAATACATGTAAATTTCGCTGCCTAGCAATGCACAGCTTTTGTTTTAAATTCTTTTAATTTTGTATTGCGTATGCTGCTCTTTCAAAAGTTTTGAGGGGAAGACACTATATATGATGGAGGGGGCAAACTTAGATAAATACTACTATTGCGTGGAATGTAGCAGTATTTTGTTAAATGCCAGTTCATGCACACTGTAACGTATTTACGTATTATATGAAATAGATTTTCAGATTGATTATATAGGATTATTATTAGACCCTAAAATATATAGTGCATTGTGGCTTACAGAATTTTTTTTTTTTTTTTAGACAGAGTCTCACTCTGTCACCAGGCGCCAGGCTGGAGTGCAGTGGCACAGTCTCACCTCACTGCAACCTTCGCCTCCCAGGTTCAAGCAATTCTCCTGCCTCAGCCTCCCAAGTAGTTAGGACTACAGGTGCATGCCACCACGCCCAGCTAATTTTTTGTATTTTTAGTAGAGACGGGGTTTCACCATGTTGACCAGGATGGTCTCGATCTCTTGACCTCGTGATTCGCCCGCCTCGGCTTCCCAAAGTGCTGGGATTACAGGCTTGAGCCCAGCCTATAGAATGTTTTATGAGCTCATTTGCTTCTAACAACAACCCTCTGTTGGATTTAAAATTTACAAATTAGAATTTTCATTTTTTAAAAAAGGTATGTTTTGGTTTGATTTAAAAGCAGTACTTCTATGAAGTATTAATATTTTGAAATTTTCCTCAAAAACTGGAATAATGACATCCAGAAAATTTGCTGAATTCAAATGAGTAATACTGTTTTCTCTATGAAACCTAGTAAAATAATTTGGACAGTTATTACCCCTGAACTATCTTGACCATTTTTTATTTTGGGGTTTTTGTGGGTTTTCTTTAACTTTAGGTTGGAACTCATCGGGAAGACTCTGTCAGTCTCAATGGCAATCATTCAGTCCTGTCTAGTACAGTCACTACTTCAAGCACAGACCTGAACCATAAAACACAAGAAAATTACAGAGGTAACTATATTGTTGGTTTTCAGAATTAATGCAGAGATATCATTTGGATGACTGTCACCTTTCTCACAGCTGGATTGACATCTGTGAATCAAAAGTCATTTAGGTGAGGGAGTTCCAAATAGTAGTGTGGAAAGCGGATATTTAGGGTTCCAACTGGCCCACCTAGGTTGGCAGTTATGCATACTTGTTGATGAATAGAGCCACGTACAGACCATTGTTCAGTATTCATCAGTTGTCTTTTACCTCTTCCTATTCTGTCCTGTCCTTCTTCCTCAGACATTTACCCTCATGAATGTATCCTAGAGGCAGGGATAGAGATATTTTGACTATACTGAGACCTCCAAATGGTGGAAGCTGTTGTTTTAGAGATTATCATTTGATTGGAGAGTCATAACATTTTTATAAAAATACCACTATTCCAATAGAGCTTACAAATAAGTGTGAAAATAGAGCACTTGTAAGTGCAAATAAGACCAGCAAAATAAAGTTCTTCCAGTTATATTTAACCATGATTCCCATTTTGCTGTTTATCAGGAAGATGTTAAGCTTAGGTCCTTTACCTTGGCAGCATCTTAGAGGTTCGTTTCTACAATCCACAGTTTTTCATCCTTGTTTATTTGTAGAATAGTGCCTGAAAGCGAGCATTAGACTTGTCATGGGGATCAGACTTGTTCTTTTAAATACAAATGCTGTTAAAAAGCACAAGGATGTTTGACATGTTCTTTTCAGCTCTAAATAGTCTACTTTCCTGCATCTTCTAATTTCCATCATAACTTGTAACCATTAAGGATATTCACCTGCTAGAATTTTATTGTGTTAGTTCTAATTCGTAAGAGTCTCGTCTTTTATTTTACGTTACCTTTGCTTCTTTGTTAGGTGGCTTGCAAAGTCAGTCTGGAACTGTCGTTACAACAGAAATCAAGACTGAAAACAAAGAAAAGGATGAAAACCTTCATGAACCTCCTTCATCAGATGACATGAAGTCAGATGATGAATCCTCCCAAAAAGATATCAAGGTTTCATCTAGAGGCAGAACAAGGTATTTCTTAGCATCCAGGGTTTAAATTTCACTCATTTGACATAGGTAAAAATACTTGAGAAGTTGGATGTCATGCATTTATTAACGTGTTCTATGTTAATAAATGTTCTAGATATTGTGTTAGGATTTTTGTGTATGTCGTCTCATTTAATCACCACATTCTCCCTATAAAAGAGAAGCATATGAAGGTTTGACTTCAAAATTATGTTTTCCTTCATACTACACTGTTTTAGGAACTATATATAAAAAGTAATTATATCTCTGAAGGTAAAATAGCTAAAAGAAGTTAAATTGTATGGTACAGACATTTAACATTTAGATAGATTTGATCAATAAATATTTTAATATAGTCAGGTGTCACTTAACAGTGGGACAAGTTGTAAGAAACACATTGCTAGGCAGTTTCATCATTGTGCAAACATAGAGTATACTTTCACAAACGTAGCCTGTTGTTCCTAGGCTTTATGTCTGTATACCATGTTACTGAACTGAACACTGTAGGCAGTTGTAACACAATGGCAAGACTGTGTTTCTAAACACATACAAGGCATGGTAAAAATAACACATGGTGAAAAATGGTACACTTGTACAGGGCGCTTATCCTGAACAGAGCTTACAGGACTGGAAATTGCTCTGGGTCACTCAGTGAGTGGGTGGTGCGTGAATGTGAGGGCCTAGGACGTTTCTGTACGTTACTATAGACTTTACAGACGCTGTACATTTAGGCTATATTTCATTTATTAAAATACATTTTTCTTCAATAGTAAATTAACCTTAGCTTATTGTATGTTTTTTACGTTATACATTTTTAAATTATTTTTAACTTTTTAACTCTTGTAATAACAGCTTAAAACACAAACACATTATATAGCTATACAAAAAAAAATTTCTTTAAGTCATTTTGTATACTTTTTTCTTTCTTGCTTTTTTGTGAGACGGAGTCCTGCTCTGTCGTCCAGCCTGGAGTGCAGTGCCATGATCACAGCAACCTCCGCCTGCCGGTTTCAAGCGATTCTTCTGCCTCAGCCTCCTGAGTAGCTGGGATTACAGGCACCCACCACCACTCCAGGGTTTGCACTTGTAGCAGAGACAGGGTTTCACCATGTTGGCCAGGCAGGTCTCGAACTCCTGACCTCAAGTGATCTGCCCACCTCGGCCTCCCAAAGTGCTGGGATTACAGGCGTGAGCCATCATGCTAGGCCTTTGTAAGCTTTTTTCTATTTTTAAAATTTAGTGTTTTATTTTTTTACTTTTCAGACTTTTTGTTAAAAACTAAGACACAAACACACATGGTAGCCTAGGCCAACACAAGGTCAAGATCATTAATATCATTGTTTTCCACCTGCACATCTTGTCCCAGTGAAGGTCTTCACAGGCAGTAACATGCATGAAGCTGTCATCCCCTATGGTAACAAAGCCTTCTTCTGGAATATCTTCTAAAGGACCTGCCTTCAGGTCTTACAGTTGACTTTTTTTTAAAGTTAGAAGTATACTCTAATGATAAAAAGTATAGTTAGTGTAGTATACATACATAAACCAATAACATAGTTATTATTATTATCAAGTACAGCAGATCCTGAAAGAATATCATTTTGTGAAATGTTGATGACAAAAAAAAAAATTGATTCCTAGCTGGAGCCCACTCTGTCTCTGTGAAGTTTGCACATCCTTCCCATGTCTCATCATGTGGATTTTCTCTTAAGTACTCCGGTTTCTTCCTTCATCCCAAAGATGTGCGTGTTAGGTTGATTAATACGTCTAAATTGTCCCAATATGAGTGAGTGTGGGTGTGTGTGAGTGTGCCCTGCAATGGAATGGCATCTTGTCCAGGGTTATGGTGTAAAGGAGACTACAATGAGGATGGTAGATAAAACTAAAAGAAGCAGAATGCCTTGCACCCTGAGCTGCTGGGATAGGCTCCAGCTTCCCCCTGACCCTGAACTGGAATAATTGGGTAAATTATCATCTTACTTATTTTTGCAAGTCTTTCTTAAATATATATATAGTTCACATTTATTTCAGTGTTTAATATTAGAAATGTTTTTGGTCTTTAGAAGTTTTAGTGATATTTCACCACCAGAAATGTACTGTAGGGACTTAACTCTTGTTTATATCAATTAACCTATGATAAAATTGGTTTTATTATATGTCATCTTGTAAGTGAGGACTTACTGTAGTGTGTGTACCATACATAATTGCATGCTTTTATACAACTGGCAGCACAGTAGGTTTGTTTATACCAGCAGCTGTACAGACAATGCATTATGTGACTACAGCTACAAATCACTGGATGATAGAATTTTTTAGCTCCAATATAATATTATAAGACACTGTCATATATAGTCCTTCATTGACCAAAACAGCATTATGGGCCTCTTAACTATATATTAATATAAGGGCTGAATATATGGTAAGACTCTGATTTAAACAAGGGGTCAGCAAATAATGGCCCATGGGCCTACCCAGCTTGTACCTGTGTTTGTTTTTATTATTATCGTATATATAAGATATACGATAATAATAAATGTATCTTTTTTTTTTGAGACAGGGTCTCGGTGTCACCCTGGCTGGACTGCTGTGGGGTGATCTTGGTTCACTGCACCCTCAGCCTCCCAAGTAGCTGGAATTACAGGCACATGCCATCATGCCCAGCTAATTTTGTATTTTTTAGTGGAAACAGGGTTCCACCATGTTTGCCAGGCTGGTTTCAAACTTCTGGCCTCATTAATGATCTGCTCACCTCATCCTCCCAAAGTGCTGGGGTTACAGGTGTGAGCCACTGCACTTGGCTGCTGCCTATTTTTATAAAGTTTTATTAGAACTCCACCATGCCCCATTTATTTACTTACTGCAGGACTAAAATAGTTGCCACAGAGACTGTATGGCCTACAAAGCTGAAAATATTTACCATTCTTCTCAAGTATGAAAAAGGAAGTACTCTAGGCAGAATGACGTTGCGTGGCATTTTCTAGAAAATGGACTTGGCCTTGCTGTGAAGTATGAATATAGACACATAGTATGTCATTTTCAAGTGATTTCCAGATTTTTCCTTCAAAAAAATTTTTTTTCAGTTCTATATTAAAATTAGATGAGTTAGGCCGGGCACAGTGGCTCACTCCTATAATCCCAGCACTTTGGGAGGCTAAGACAGGAGTATCACTTGAGGCCAGACATTCAAGACCAGCCTGGGTATCATAGCTAGATTCTGTCTCTACAAAAAGTTATAAAAATTATTGGGACCTGGTGGCACACACCTATAGTCCCACCTACTTGGGAGGGTAAGGCAGGAAGATTGCTTAAGTCCAGAAGTTTGAGGCAGTGGTGAGCCATGATCATGCCACAGTACTCCGGCCTGGGTGACAGAGAGATGCTGTCTCTAAAAAAAAATTTTAATAAAAATTTAAAAGTTAGATTAGTTAGTATATTTGTGGTACACCCTATTTCTTGGCATACATATTCATTTATCAGTGATAAGCATATATCATACAGATTTAAAACATTGTTCTTTGTGTTGAATTATGGTGTAAAGGAGACTACAATGAGGATGGTAGATAAAACTAAAAGAAGCAGAATGGTTCTTTCTGTCACATACTTAAAAGGTGTCCTTTTGCTCTTTTGACATTCTCACTGTTTTCAACACTTAAACATTTCTCTTGGGAAAAAGGAAATCTTAAGATCTTAGTAGTGTTACTTTAATATGCATTGTACTCAACTTTCGGGCATAAGAAAGGAGAAACTGTTTTAAGGAATTCAGAGATCACTCTTTCAAGGCATCTTAACGCTTTCATAATTTTTATTAAAATAGAATTTTTTTTTTTTTTTTGAGACGGAGTTTCGCTCTTGTAGTGCAATGGCACGATCTCGGCTCACCGCAACCTCTGCCTCCTGGGTTCAGGCAATTCTCCTGCCTCAGCCTCCTGAGTAGCTGGGATTACAGGCATGCGCCACCGTGCCCAGCTAATTTTTTGTATTTTTAGTAGAGACGGGGTTTCATCTCGTTGACCAGGACGGTCTCGATCTCTTGACCTTGTGATCCACCCGCCTCGGCCTCCCAAAGTGCTGGGATTACAGGCGTGAGCCACCAAGCCCAGCCTAAAATAGAATTTTAAGGGAAACAATTTACATCTTTCCTCCATATTCATCTTCTTATAGCTCAGGAATCAGCAAACTTTCTCTATAAAGGCCCAAATAGTGAATATTTTAGGCTTTATTGGACATACAGTCTCTGTCACAGCTACTCACTTCTGCACTTACGGTGCAAAAGTAGCCAAAAACAAATGGATATAGCTGTTCCAATAAAATTTTAGTTGCAAAAACAGACGACCAGCTCGTAGATCATAGTTTGCTTACCCATATTATAGACCATCAAAAATTAGGCGGCAGTGTAAGAGGTTAGTAATAGTCCGTAATAACGAATAGGTTAACAACATGGCCTTTGGACAAAGAAAGATAACCTGGGTTTGAATTGTGGTTCCGTTGCATATTTGCCAAGTGACCTTGGGCAAGTCTTTGAGCTCAGTTTCTTCTTCTTGTCTAAAAAGAGACTTTCTATTCAGGATTCTTATAGGAATAACCTCAAAATTATGCATGTAAAACCCTTTGCACAATGTCTAGCACACAGTAAGCACTCAATAAAGATACTGTGTCTACTGTTACGGTGGTCATTTTAGGTCTATGGTGTAGGTTTGCTTCCACAGTGTACTGGCCTGACATCTCGTCATTATACTACCACCGGTTAGCTGTGTGATCTTGGGTCGTGAAGTGGTTCTAAACCCTGCTGCTCAGACCATGGAACATTTTGGAAATACAGGTGCCTGGACCTAACCCAAACTCACTAAATTAGTGAGTCTATCAGCTCTGGTGGCGAGACCTGGAAAGTTGTATTTTTAAAGTGCTCTTGGAGATACTAATGAGTGGCTGTCATCTGTGGACACTTGATGATCTTTAAAGGCCTTTTTGAAGTCAAAGAACCAGTTACTTTATTTTGCTAAAAGAATGCATTTATATAATTCTTAATGATTAGCAGGTAAAATACATACTTTTTAGAAACAGGGTCTCTGTTTGTCTCCCAGGCTGGAGTGCAGTAGACTATAACCTCAAACTCCTGAGCTCGGGCAGTCCCCCCATGCCCATCTCAGCCTCCGAAACCACCTGGGTTACAAGGCATGAGCCACCACGCCTGGCCTGTGTACTTGTTCTTTCATTAGAATACTCAGGGTATTAGAGAAAAGATTTAAAATGTCTGGTATTTTTGCACATGATTTCAAGGTTCTGAGAAGCTTTGGTCAGTAATTTATATCTGAGTCATAAATAGAACTTTCTATATACTGTTAGAAAGCATCTCCCTCATGTTTCTTTTTTAATTATGTAGTCTGTTTTCATTACAGAAATTTAGAAAATATAGAAAAGTCTACACAGAAATTACAAGAAACCTCACTATTCAGAATTAACCACTGTTAACTTTTTCTTTTTTTCCTGAGATAGAGTCTCCTTCTGTCACCCAGGTTGGAGTGCAGTGGTGTGATCTTAGCTCACTACAACCTCCACCTCCTGGGTTCAAGCAATTCTCTTGCCACAGCCTCCTGAGTAGCTGAGATTACAAGCTCCTGCCACTACGCCTGGCTACTTTTTGTATTTTTACTTAGATGTGGGATTTCGCCATGTTGTCCAGGCTAGTCTCAAACTCCCGACCTTAGGTGATCTACCTGCCTCAGCCTCCCAGAGTGCTGGGGTTACAGGTGTGAGCCACCGTGCTCAGACTCACTGTTTACATTTTTAAATAGTATCTCTTTTTCCATGAATGCATTTTAAATTGGAATTAAACAGGACATAAGTTTTCTTGGCTGACTTATTTTTAGGGATTTTTTTTCTTTTATTTCTGTCATACCTGAGACTTAATAAACTGGATATATGTGTTGTAATTTCCATTTTTTTTCATTCAACAATGTATTTTAGAAAACTTTTGGTTTTGTTTTGGATCAGCTTTATTGAGGCTTAATACACATGTAATAATAAAATTTACTACTTTTAAATATACAGTCTTAGTTATTTGACCAATATATTAAAATATATATATTTTGACAAGTGTAAAAGTTATATAACAGCTACCATATTCATGATGTGGAATATTTTCACCACCTCAAAAAATATTTTTATGCCCCTTGATAGTGAGTCTCTTTCCTCCATTCCACAGTCCTTGGCAAGCATTGATCTGCTTTCTGTTACTATAGTTTTGTCTTTTCTAGAAGTTTATGTAAATGCAGTCGTAGAGTATGTGATCATTCATGCTGGCTTTTTCAACTTACATAATCTGCAGCAAAAGGTCCATTATCTGAATGTACTATGATTTATTTAACCCATTTCCTATTAATAGATTCCAATATGTTGATAATGTAAATAATTCTGTGATCATCTCCCTTTACATAAATTTCTGTGTACATCTCTAATTATATCCTTAGGATGAATTTCCAAAGTTGGAATTGCTGATCAAGAGGTAATGAACATTGAGGCTCTGGATTCATTTTGCCAATCTGTCCTTCAAAAAAGTGTGTCATTTCTCCCATGTTTTATAGTCATCACCACTGATGACGGTTTCTCTGTAGAACGAAAAATAGCCATTTTCTGAGATACTTCTCTCAATCTGTATCTTAAACTTCTCTTCTTTCTTCTCATCAGGTAACTGCTGGAATATATTTAAGAGCATAGGCTAAGCAAATTATACATTAATGTGCTAGGAGAGCTTTCAAACTTGAATGTGTATATGAATCACCTGGAGAACATGTTAAAATGCAGCTTCTAATTCAGTAAGATGGGAGTAGAACCTGAGAGATTCTACTGCAGTACTTTCAACAAGCTCCCAGTAATGCTGACGCTGCTGACTGGTGGATCACTTTGCGTATCAAGGTGCTAGAATATTATGTAGTTATTGATCTTGTATTTATGAAGAGTTTCTGGAGAGATCGTCATGCTATGATTTACATTGAAAAATGCACTTGGGAGTGTATGTTGTATATTTCAACTATATGACTGTATATGTGCATTGAAGAAAAGCTGGAAATGAATATACAGCCATGTTAACTAGGCCTGTTACTGCTGTTTAGCAAGATTTATAGGTAGTTTTCATTTCCACCTTGATGCTTTGCAATTGTGCACAATCAGCATGTCTTACTTTATAGGGGACCTAATAGACTTTGTTGTTACTTTATTTTCCAGCAGTACTAATGAAGATGAGGATTTGAACCCTGAACAGAAGATAGAAAGGGAGAAGGAGAGGCGGATGGCTAACAATGCCAGAGAACGTTTACGCGTACGGGATATTAATGAAGCATTCAAAGAGCTTGGGCGAATGTGTCAGCTTCACTTGAAGAGTGAAAAACCCCAAACAAAACTCCTTATTCTTCATCAAGCTGTGGCAGTCATCCTTAGTCTAGAACAGCAAGTCAGAGGTGAGCAGGTTCAGCCGAGAGGTGTAACTTCTGCCTCAGATGGGCAGACATTTGTTTACAGTTGCTCTTCTGCTTGGGGAAGCTGTTTGTTATTTCTCCCAGTGCTTCTGCCACTGTACCATCAGTGTCGTTTTCCCTGTAATTCTCACCTCTGTCTCACTGTATTGCACAGTGTCTATGGGCTCAGTGTTCTCCACCAGTGGAGGGTGATTCTGTGGGCAAAGCAGAGAACAGACAGCCTCTGCCTGCTGCTCAGCAGTAGTTGCTTTGTGTCCCTTTGCTCTGGTTGCTTCTCATCTCTCAAGCATTACGTTTAACTGCTTGGACCTGCCCTCCTCCCTGCTCTTGATGTCTTTCGTACGTCTCTGTATTCATTTTCTTGCCTTCTCTACCTTGGAGGATCTGCTGTGTCCTGCTGGTTACTACGATGCCTTATCATGGGCCCTCTGCCCTCGCCAGACACGGATGTCCTGTACACCAGTATCATTAAGGTCTCAGGGCTTCTTTGTTGACCCCAGACCAGGAACACCAGGAACTTTTTGAGCTGACATACATTGGCATGCCCATGTGTCCTAAAGGGCAAAACAGGTCACCCACTGCTTACTCAGTTTCATTTTTCACGAAGTTTGTTGCAATCTTGAAGAACTTTTGAAATTTCATTTGTTCAACATGTGTTTATTCCGTACCTCCTCTGTTCCAACCAGCTGTGTCCTAGAGACCTTGGGTCATCAAATAATAGAAGCTTCTCGTCCTTAAGAGGTTCTACCATCAAGGTTGAGTTTCTCCACGTGTTTATATATTGTCTTAAAATACGCTAAACCTTTTTGCAAGGAATTCATAAGTGTGGCCCTAGGTTCCAGGTCTGAGCACTAGTCTCTCTGAGCGCAATTCTTTCTGTTTCATTTGAAGAAGGTTCAAACGAAAAAAGAGTAGGGTGGGCAGATGCTTGAAAACTACAACCGTGGACCCTCAGCGTAGATCACAGAACGAGTACTCATTCTTAGGAAAACCAGATTCAGAGAAGTTGAACAAACTTTCAGAAATATATACGATAGGAGTTAATTCATCCATCCACTTCCCTCCAGTATATTTAATGAGTAAGAATGAAGGATAGATCATTTTGTGTATAATCAACCTAACATTAAAAGTGATTGATCCTCTTCTCCCAAGATCCTTGAAATATCTGTGGAGTATAAATGTTACTGAAACTTAACCTTCAAGGAGCTATAGACTCCCTTGGGATATCTGCAAGGAGAAAGATTTTTACCCACTCACCTGTGGGAGAAGTAATGGTTCCTTGAACTACTCATACCTCCTGTCACTTTACCAAAGGTGTTTTTCTTGAATTGTGACTGACACCCTTTGTCTTGCTCTGAACGCAACAAGGCACCTGTGTTCATTGGTCCAGATATATTCATTCTCCTCCTCCTCAGCCCAGGATATCTTCTACCCTGACTTCACCCAGCCATTTATTGTTAAAGCCACTGCCTCAATCTGGGCTGTGAACGTCTACTGTCTGCTCAACAGGAGTACCAGAATTAATTGTAGTACACAGCATCTTTTCCTTCCGTGGTGCATTAAAATCAGAATGCAGTCATTTGTGTTTTAAAAACCTTTTTTTTTTAAGAACAGAGATCCCTACTTCAGATTTAAGCCATCAAAATGAGAAATACTTCTGTGTTTGACAAACACAAACGTAAATAAATAAAAGCTAAATTCTACCATGCCTGGATGGACCTTACTCATTCGTAACATTGGACTTTGCAAGTGGTTCCATACAGGCACCTAGAACAGAAAAGCTGAGTCTGAGAGAGGATCTATCGTCTGTGCTTATTCAACTTACTGACTTTCTGGTCTTTTATGGGTAATATTCCACACAGTTCTGCAAAGCTCTGTCTAATCAGTTTGTGACTGATGAGAGTTTGAACAGATTTCAAATACACTGAACTGTAACTTTGTTAGGGATTGCTCTGATACTCAGAAAAGCCTGCTTCTCCACTACCTTCAGACTAGGCTTCCAGCCTTATCTTAGGACTTTACATAAAAGCCTAGGGTTCTTTGAAAGACTTCTTTTTTTAAATTATCTCCCTATCTGTCTGTTTGTCTATCTATTTTTGTGGAGATGGTTTCACTGTGTTGCTCAGGCTGGTCTCGAAATCCTGGCCTCAAGCAACTACAGGTGTGACCCACCATGCCTGGACTCAGACTCCTTGAAGGACACTCCAGTGACTGTCTGTCAAATAGGGTTTAAATCCTTCGTACAGGCCACAATACGTGTTCCTTGTCTGACAATACCTTCAGAGTTTTGTATAGCCGCTGTCATTTCCTCAACTTACCTCCAACAGTTTTGAGTTACTTGATCACTTTGAGAGCCTCTTCATCCCTACTAGGACCCCCCCTTAGTAGTCCCTGATCCAGCAGTTTCTGTTAAAACATGTCTTCCGCTTACATGACCTATTTGGGCATCCTCTTCACTCTGGGTCCCCTTCTAGTTTGGGATAATCTGTTGTGACACAGGTAGGTAGTCACAACAGGTGAGTCGTTATACAGGAGGCAAGCAGATCCAGGTGTAGCAGTTCATCCCAGATAGGTGGTCACAACAGGTGAGTCGTTACACAGGAGGCAAGCAGATCCAGGTGTAGCAGTTCATCCCAGAGAAGCGTGGGAACAGTGGTTTCTCTTCTGAGCCTCAGATTTTGCCAGAGCACTTAGTGCCTTGTTGCCCCACCTGTCAAACGCTGAGTCCCCACTGTCAATTTAAGCTTTTCCATTATCATGACTATGTTGTTTGTGCCTTTGCCACTTTATTCGCCAGCACATAAATCATATTACCTTCAAGTTTGTACTCATAGCATTACTCAAGACTCAGTTGAAAACATTTTCTCCTCTTTCACAGGTCAGCTCGATCAGCTCACTGTTCTTTGATAATTTAGAGATAAGATAGCTTTTAGATTTTTATTTTCCTGGTCTCCAAGTGAGTTTGAAGATAAATGGTGTAGGACAGTGGTTCTGAAATCTGGCTGGTCTCAGAATGACCTGAAACTTTCCTTTTCTCAAACATTTTTAAAACTTACCCCTAGGAAATTCTCGTGCAATCAGATGGTTGAATGTGCTAGACTTAGCATATGCACTGATAATACTGCAGTCTTTCCTGCATCCCCACTAAAACAAATAAAAATAGTATTTATTTTAACCCACAAGGAGAGGCGAGAGAGCAGACCACAGCAGATGAGATAGCAGAAGCTGCATGTAGGATGGAAAGTCGATGGAATAGTGGTAGCTGACGTACTTGTTTCTAAGTACTGAAGAATGCATGTCTCAAGAGTGGTAAGATCTAACCTTGTGCTAAATATAATGATTTTTTAAAAACAACCCGAAGTTAAAATACATAATCATGAAATTTCAGAGCAGTAAGGTAAAAAGAGTATTGTAAAGCTTCTGGACATAAATGTAAAGAGCTTACAGATAAACAAGAATGAAAATACCAGCGTCTTGGACAGTAGTGGATTCCGGGAGATAGTGAAGCAGTACCTCCAAATTTCTGAGGAAAATAATTTCAACCAGAATTCTTTCTTTTTTTTTTTCTGAGATAGAGTCTCGCTCCATCACCCAGGCTGGAGTGCAGTAGCGCAATCTCTGCCTACCGAGTTGAAGCAATTCTCCTGCCTCAGCCTCCTGAGTAGCTGGGATTATAGGCACGCACCACCATGCCAAGCTAATTTTTTGTATTTTTGGTAGAGATGGGGTGTCAACCATGTTGACCAGGCTGGTCCTAAACTCCTGACCTCAGGTGATCCACCCACATCAGCCTCCCAAAGTGCTGAGATTACAGGCTTGAGCCACCACCTCCAGTCAGTTTCTACCTAGAATTCTATACCTTGCCAGACAATTAATCAAAAATTGAAAATAAAAATGAAGATATTCCAGATAAGCT
This sequence comes from Saguinus oedipus, assembly GCA_031835075.1. Taxonomy (NCBI): domain Eukaryota; kingdom Metazoa; phylum Chordata; class Mammalia; order Primates; family Cebidae; genus Saguinus; species Saguinus oedipus. The sequence continues at coordinate 1,420,733 of CM063176.1, forward strand.
GGGCATGGTGTGTGCCTGTAGTCCCGGCTACTTGGAATGTTGAGGCAAGAGGATCACTTGAGCCCAGGAATTTGAGGCTAAAGTGAGCTATGATCATGCTACTACACTCCAGCCTGGATGACAGAGCCAAGACCACCCTGCCTCTACATAAAAATTAAGTTGGCTGGGCACAGGGGCTTATGTCTATAATCCCAGCACAATAGAAGGCCAAGGCAAGAGGATCGCTTGAGCCCAGATCACTTGAGACCAGACCAAGCAACATAGTGAGGCCCCATCTCTAAAAAATTTTGAAAATCAGCTGGGCGTGGTGGCATACCTCTATAGTCCCAGCTACTTGGGAGTCTGAGGTGGGGGGATCACTTTAGCCTAAAAGATTGAGGCTGCAGTGAGCTGTGATTGTACCACCACACTCTAGTCTAGGCAGCAGAGTGAGACCTTGTCTCAAAAAAATAAATAAATATTTCAGATATGCAAATCCTTTAAAATTTTACCTTCCAGGCCAGGCATGGTGGCTCACGCCTGTAATCCCAGCAGTTTGGGAGGCCGAGGCAGGCGGATCACCTGAGGTTGGGAATTCAAGACCAGCCTGACCAACATGGAGAAACTTTGTCTCTACTAAACATACAAAAAACTAGCCAGGTGTGGTGGCACATGCCTGTAATCCCAGCTACTCGGGAGACTGAGGCAGGTGAATCGATTGAACCGAGGAGGCAGAGGTTGCGGTGAGCCAAGATCGTGCCATTGCACTCCAGACTGGACAACAAGAGTGAAACTCTGTCTTAAAACAAAATAATAATAATAATAATAACCTTCCACATACATTCTTTTTTTTTTTTTTTGAGACATATTCTCACTCTGTCACCTAGGCTGGAGTGCAGTGGCACGACCTAGGCTCACTGCAACCACCTCCACCTCCTGAGTTCAAGTGATTCTCTGGCCTCAGCCTCCCGAGTAGCTGGGACTACAGGTGTGTGCCACCACTTCTGGCTAAGTTTTTGTATTTTTAGTGGAGGCAGGATTTCACCATGTTAGCCAGGATGTTCTCAATCTCCTGATCTCGTGATCTGCCTGCCTCAGCCTCCCAAAGTGCTGGTCTCACTGTGTTTCCCAGGGTGATTTTGAACTGGGCACAAATGATCCTCCCACCTCAGCCTCCTGAGTAGCTGGGACTACAGGCATTAGCCACCATACCTGGCTCGTGCATATTTTTTCAGAAAGCATCTGGCATATGCTTTAGCCAAATAAGTGCATAATCAACAAAGACACGTGTTAAGGATCCAGGAAACAAAGGATTTAACATAGAAAAACAGCAAAAAGAAATCCCATGACAAGAGCTACTGGGCCTGGAGAGCAACTGGTCCATGCAGAATACTATTAGCTGCAGAAGAAAGGTTTCTGGGGAAAGAAAATGGAATTCATTGATGACACGATGTGTTCAGGATTTTAAGAAAATACATTGCTAGGCATTTGTTAGATCTCTTGGAGCATTTGGTGGTGGGTTGAGGAGATGGAATTTCCATTATTAACAAATAAAAAAGCAAGCAACTATTAGCTGTAGGAAAAATAAACAATTGTATGAGGAAGGGAGCAATCACTGTAAATTATTTTTCTTGGCCAGGCGCGGTGGCTCATGCCTGTAATCCCAGCACTTTGGGAGGCTGAGACGGGCAGATCACAAAGTCCGAAGTTTGAGACCAGCTTGACCAACATGGTGAAACCCTGTCTCTATGAAAAATACAAAAAGTTAGCTGGGTGTGGTGGAACATGCCTGTAATCCCAGCTACTCAGGAGGCTGAGGCAGGAGAATTGCCTGAACCTGGGAGGTGGAGGCTACAGTGAGCCAAGATCGTGCCACTGCACTCCAGCCTGGGCTACAGAGTGAGACTTGGTCTCAAAAAAAAAAATTCTTTTTTTTCCCCCCAAGTTCAGGTCAGATGGGTAATATGCTGAGGTCTTAACAAGGTTGGAGGGTGATACATCTCACACATGCTCATGAACACCCAGTCCTCTTGCTCATGAACTACAAAGGGATCAAACCTTTCCTTCTTTCCCTTCCTTCCTTCCTTCTTTCCTTCTCCCTCCCTGCCTCCCTCCCTCCTTCACTGCCTCTTTTCCTTCCTTCCTTCCTTCCTCCCCTCCCTCCTTTTTCTTTCCCTCCCTCTCTTTTTCCCTCCCTCCCTCTTTTTCTTTCTTTTTCTTTTTCCTTACTTATTCTTTTGTTCTTTCTTTCCTCCTGTCTTTCTTTCTCTTTTTCTCTCCTTTCTGCCTTTCTTTCATAATTCTTTCTTTTCTTGTTCTTTCTGGCTTTCATTAATTCTTTTTCTCTTCTTTCTGCCTTTCTTTTCATTAATTCTTTATTTTTCTGCTTTCTCATTCTTTTCTCCTGTCTTCCTTCTTTCCTTTTTTCTTTCTCTTTTCCTTTTCTTCTTTACTTGTCTTTTATTTTCCTTTTTCTTTCCTTTCCTTTTCTTTTTTTTCCCCCTCAGGGTTTAGGTCTTTTGCTTAGGCTGGAGTGCTGTGGCAGAATCATGGCTTACTGCAGTCTCAACCTCCCAGGCTCAGGTGACCCTACAGTCTCAGCCACCTAAGTAGCTGGGACTACAGCTGGGTGCTAGCATGTCTGGCCAATTTTTAAATTTTTGTAGAGACAGGCTCTCACTATGTTGCCCAGGCTACTGTAAAATTCTTACCTCAGCAGCTCTCTCCATATAGTCATAATAACATATATATTTACCTAGTCATAATAATGTAAGAAGTGACTAGTGAGTTAACCAAAAATTTAGCTATAAACATGTTGAGAAGTTGATGTTTTAAGAGAGTCAAGCCCTCAGCTATGTTAGAAGTCAATAGATAGAATTCCCTTATTGAAATGTGGGAAGACATACTTCTCATGCCCTGCAGGTAATGAGAAGCGCCACATCTCTTCGGCTGCTTAGCACACGTTTGCTCTGGGCTGCTGTCACGCACCAGGAGGTACGAGAGAGTGGCTTTAGCCTTTTTTGATCAACGTTGTATTGACCTCGAGTTTCCTGGAGCCTGCTGTAGGACGTTCTCCGGCCTGAAGTGCTCTTTGTCTTACTCTAGGAATCTGAAGATCTTGCCTAACTTACGAGTCTTTGGTTCTGGACCTTCCCAGCATTTCTCATCATGCCTCCTAGATTCTGGTGTGATAGTATCAGTTAGCTAAGAGCAGTTTTCCATTGTGAGAGAAATGTGAGCCTTTTTCATTTGGAATCTTTGGCATCTCACAATCTCCTCTTTAAATTTTACATACTAATTTATGCCCTCTTCTCAGTCTTCTGGTCATTATATGAAACTTTAACCACCACAGCTAAAAAGACAAACTGATGAAGGACAGACTTTTATTTGTCAAAGGTGCACAACTACTTACTAAGAAATCAGCTCTTCATATTTCTCATTCTCACATAACGATGAGCATACTGTTTTTCCTACTAGGTCTATACATACCCAGTAGGATATAAATAAACGAAGAATGTATGTTTCTTCCTTCATTAATCCTCCTAATAGTTGTATAGGGCCTTTGTCTGTCCCTAAACACAGGGGCTTAGAAAATTAGAACTCTAAAATGAAATTTTATTATCATGCATCACTGAGAGTCAGTAGTCAGCTAAGCTTACCATATAATGTAACTGTTTGTTTACCTTTTAAAAACTTGGATGTGAACAATTAATGTGTATTGCAGTGCATACATGCAAATACATTTCTGCCTTACTTTAAAAGGGAAGCTGGAACACTGGCATATGCTGGTAGTCCCAGATTTTGGGGGGGGCTGAGGTGAGAGGATCCTCTTTCAGCCCAGGAGTTCAAGGCAAGGGAGCAATGTAGTAAGACCCCACCTCTAAAAAAATGGTCGGGTGGGGACATGGAAAAAGGAGAGCTGTGCTAATGATATATGAGCTAGCTATGCCCTCATTTCAGGAAAATCTAACTTAAAAAAATTACAACTTCTAAAATATACTGTTTTCTTTCCAGACTAATTACAAATGATCCCTTTATATTATATTCATTAGGACACTTTTAATCCATTTATAAAAATATGTGGAACTTTAACCTATAGTATATGTTACAATCAGAAATAAAATGCTGTATCGGAAGTTGTGGGTATCTTGGGCTTCACACTCATTTTTTTGAAAATCCAGCAGGTATAGTGTTTAAGTGGATTTTGCTCTAATAGATGTCCTTTCCTCATTTCTCACACTAGCACCCTGTTCTTTTTTTTAAATTTGTTTGTTTTTTGGGGTTTGTTTTTTTTTTTAGACAGTGTCTCGCTCTGTCATCTAGGCTGGAGTGCAGTGGCACAGTCACTGCAGCCTTGACAGCTCTTGGGCTCTAGCGATCCTTGTGCCTCTCAGCTCATTCTTTAACCTCTTTTGAAAATGCCCATGTTGCAGATTCCAGCCAGTCTTCTTTGCTATCTTTTATAAAAAGCAGCAGAGGTTTTTACCACCTTTTTTTTTTTTGAGATGGAGTCTCTCTCTGTCACCCAGGCTGGAGTGCAGTCGCGTGATCTCAGCTCATTGCACCTCCACCTCCCAGGCTCAAGAGAGTCTCCTGCCTCAGCCTCCCAAGTAGCTGGGATTACAGCATGCACCACCACACCCAGCTAATTTTTGTACTTTTAGAAGAGATGGGATTTCAACATGTTGGCCAGGATGGTCTCAATCTCTTGACCTTGTGATCTGCCCACGTCGGCCTCCCAAAGTGCTGGGATTAAAGGCGTGAGCCACCGCGCCTGACCCTTTTCCACCCTTTTAATCACACTTACAGCAATAGAAAGACCAACTCAGTCATCTTGCTTCACATATATATCAAAGTAGAAAACTAGGATGTGCACCAGCTATCTCCCTTCCTTGAATCAGTACGTTTCCTATAGAAGAGGGGTTCCTCAGCCCCTGGGCCATGGACCAGTACCAGGGGCCAGTTAAGAATCAGGCTGGCTGCACAACAGGAGGTGAGCAGAGAGCAATCCAGCGAAGCTGTATTTACCGACACTCCCCATCATTTGCATTTCGGCCTCCTGTCAGATCTAATGCCTGATGATCTGTCATTGTGTCCCATCACTTAGATGGGACCATCCAGTTGCAGGAAAACAGGCTCAGGGCTCCCAATGACTCTGTATTATGGTGAGTTGTATAATTATTTCATTTTATATTACAGTGTAATAATAATAGAAATAAAGTGTACAATAAACATAATGTGCTTAAATCATTGTGAAACCATCCCCACCTCCCTCCCCCCGTTCATGGAAAAATTGTCTTCTATGAAACCAGTCCCTGATGCCAAAAAGGTTGGGGACCACTGCTTTAGAGAAATAGCTGGAGATGTCTCTTTATCATTTTCTGAACTGGTAACGTTTTAGATAAAGCACACAGGTGTCTCTCTCTAAGAGGTCAGCATTCATGTCAATTCGGTGTACTCTGTCTTAGCAGGACATTGAAGAGACTTGGTACTCTGATAACAGCATTGGCCAAAATGTTAGAGTGAAGAGTGGCATGTTGATTTAAATCAAAGCAAACCCAAGGAGACTAAATCATTAGCAAAACATGAAGAAAACACAAAGTGGTCACTCAGAAGTATAAATCTGGAGACTCAGTTTAATGCTGAGGTTTTACGTGAGCCTGTGAAATGGTTCTTAGTATGGGAATGAAGTTACACAGATTGGTAATCCCCACACAAAGAAAAAGTAACTGCAGTTTGTTCAGCTTGAGACCTAACTCGTAACTTATAACCATAGTAATAAAAATTCATTCCTCCTGTTTCAGAGAGGAACCTGAACCCCAAAGCAGCCTGCCTTAAGAGAAGGGAAGAAGAAAAAGTTTCTGTCGTATCGGCAGAGCCGCCAACCACACTGCCAGGAACCCATCCTGGGCTTAGTGAAACTACCAACCCTATGGGTCATATGTAACCATCAGCCAGGTAAGTATAGATTTGAAAGAAGGAGCAAGGAAATCACCTTAGGTTGTGTCTTAAACTGGGCTGTTATAATCTTAGAACAGAATTCTCTAGTGGGCAGTGTGGCCATTGTAAAGGTCACATGTAATGTGAAATACAACAGTTTGTCTTTCTGTTACATTGGCAGACTTAGAGAGCCAGTGTCATCTTATACCAATTTACCATTTTCTTCAGAGTGTGACAGTATGTTGTGACTTTGGTTCTTGTGTTTTGAATCATCGTGTGTGCTCTTAACACAAATATCTTCCTGATCGGAGAAGAAATAGTACAGTGACTCAACCATCAGAAAACACTCTTGCTACCACTCATGTTCTTCATTTCTTTATTCAGAAATGGTTGACTGTGTCATCAACCAGTTTTCTGCTAATTCTCTAGCTCTTTGTGATGAAGCCTTTATACATGAAAAAGATACTGCTTGCTTCTGTTTGGATCAATAATGCAAGTTTGCAATATAATGCTTCCTCTTCCCTTCTAAGCACATCAGTTAACACCCTCTAGAATCTGTTAATGAGTGTGAAGTTATTACATATAGTTTAGCCAGAAGGCCCTAATCTCTGGTGGAATTTTACTTGTTCAAGGATTCTTCTTTATTTCTTCCTCTTCAGGGACTAAACATAATTTAGCCCCTTGTGATTCGTCTTTTTAACAATATACATTCACAGTTGTAATCTAAGTTGTAAAGTTATTATTTAGGTAACTGAAATTAATATAGACTTTAATTACATATTTGGCTAGCAGAATGGATTAGGAATAGAACTGATAACTTGATTTTTATAATCTGCCTTTGGCAGTATGTTGGGGTTTTTTCCCAATCTTATCAACCGATTAAAAGTAGTAAGTAAAGGCAGATGAGTGTGAGATGTGGATCAGAAAAAACGTATCAAGTACAATTTCATTTGGTCAGCTTTGTAGCTATCTCATTTTGAGCTGAAAGTCTGGAATTTGATAGAATATTTGATAAACTACAAATATTAGTAATCCACCTTTTCCTGAGGGATTTAGTTCCTACCACCACTACCTGTATAGGGTCAAACAAGACCACAGAGGGTCAAACCAGAAAACACTGAAGATTTCATTTGGAGTAAAAGAAATCTTTTACTCCAAATGAACTTCTTGAGGCAGTTATTTCAGAAGTCAGTTATAACTATAACATCAGGACACTAGAGAAGACCTCAAATCACCTCCCCAGCAGTGTAACAGATTGCTCAGGTCAGAGACTTTAGGCAAGAACCGGTTTACAGATTCTCTGAAACCTAAACCATTGTTTCGTATTCTGTGGAAAATATAGGCTACTATGAAACAATAAGTATTTTCATTTCAAAAATAAATTTCAAGTTTTTTTGTTTGTTCGTTTTTGTTGTTGTTTGTTTGTTTGAGACAGAGTTTCAGTCTCTTGCCCGAACTGATCCCAGCTCACTGCAGCCCCTGCCTCCTGGGTTTGAGCAATTCTTCCACCTCAGCCTCCTGAGTAGCTGGGATTACAGGCGTGCACCACCACACCCAACTAATTTTTTTGTAATTTTAGTAGAGATGGGATTTTGCCATGTTGCCCAGGCTGGTCTCGAACTCACAACCTCAAGCAATCTGCCCACCTTGGCCTCCCAAAGAGCTGGGATTACAGGCGTGAGCCACTGAGCCCAGCCAAAAAATAAACGTGGAAGTCTTAAAATTAAAACATGCCACTATTTCTCAGTGCAAAAGAGGCTTTCTAAGTTGATAGATGATTTCAAAGAAGAGTGATGGGAGCGGTAACTTCTTATGCCAGGTCCCGGATAACCACCAAGCTGTGGAAAGAGCACTCCTCCTTCTCCCCGACACTTCTCTTGGAGCCTGCTTTTATTTTTCTTGCCCGTCTCAAGTTAATTCGACCTATTCCTCTTGTTTTCTTCCCAGTCTTTCTCTTTCAACTTTGTCTTCTCATTCTCATCTCTCATTTCCTTCTGTTTACTTCCTGTGTTTTTACTAATTTCGTATCTCATACTGCTTTGTCGGTCCACCCTCATGTGTTTATAAATGAGGAAATTTTCCCACTTAGGTTAAAATTAAACTTTGAGCATTCCCATCTATCAAAAAAGGATCAGGAATTCTTGTAAGTTTAAAAAGGCATCAAGATAGGTGACATGCAGTGAATGTACTTTGTTATGTAGATTTCGTAGGCTGGTGTTTGCCATCTTAGAATATGTGTTAAGGTTGCTAATTTCATAAAGGTCGTTATCTGGTTTCGTGATCTGGATAGCAGCTTAAAAGCAGCAACAGACAGAGCAGGAGGGAAAATGCCACTAGAATCAGAATGGCTAAGAAATGACCATAGATTGGCTTTAAACGTACAAAAACCTGCCACCGCATAAAATAGGCCAAGTAGCTTTGACTCTCTTAGTCTTCCACCCCTGAGAGCATCACTGTATACAATGATATACAATGATACAATGTATACAATACATCACTAAACAATTCTGAGGTTATTGTTTAATAAGGAAGTAAACGTTATCATTCTTTCTAAAACTATTAAAAATTCTTAAAGTAGAAAATGTCAGAATTACTATACATATTATATTGGGAACATAGGTATGTATAGAATTTGTACTAATAGAGTAAAATGTTTAATAAATATTGAGCAAACGTGTTGAGGCCCTACTGTGGACCAGCAACTGGGACCAATATGGAAATGAAGGCAGAGTAGCCTCTGATCTCAGAGTCTCAAGTGCAGATGGAATAAATGTAAACTGTTAACACGGTATGGATGGGCGGATGCAGCAGTGAAATCACGCGGTATGGATGGGCGGATGCAGCAGTGAAATCACGCGGTATGGATGGGCGGATGCAGCAGTGAAACGCGTGCTTTACTGCTGCCTCATTACTGAACAGTGAATGAGTAGCACCTCAGAGCTCAGTTATCGCCAACTTGAGTGTTGTTAAAATGAAGGTTTACATAATTACTGCAGCTGTTTTATACTCCTGTAGTCTGTGATTCTGTAATCACATGATCTGCTTTAAAAATCTTACCATATAGCTGGGTGTGGTGGTGCACACCTGTAGTCCCAGCTACTCAGAGACTGAGGCAGGAGGATTGCTTGAGCCCAGGAGTTCAAGGCTGCAGTGAGCCATCCATGATCAAGCCACTGCACTGCAGCCTGGGGATGGAGCAAGACCCTGTCTCAAAACAAACAACAAACCCTTACCATACACATCCAGTAAAACCATTTCATTATACCTTAAAAGGGAGAAGTTCATTTGTAAGTTACTTAGCAGACTACAAATTTAGTGCAGACATGGGTATAGATGAGGAATACCAACT